>JASJET010000046.1:1337500-2715000 GCA_034092305.1 Diaprepes abbreviatus | reverse complement strand
GAATAATAAAAAATAGAATATATATATATATATATATATATATATATATATATAGATATATATATATATATATATATATATATATATATATATATATATATATATATATATATATGAAATTGGAAGCCATTTAGCTATGTATATTGCGGAGAACTGCTTGAGAAATCAATGCAATGGATTTAGGGGAGTTACCATGTAATAGTTGACATCATTTGTCCTAGAAAGAGAAACTAAATAAATTGCCAAAGTATAAAATTCACAGTACTATTGCCATATAAGACTCGAACCTATCGCCGCAGTTGCCCTTTCGAAAAAGAATTGGAGTAACACTGACAATTCCAACTGAACCTACTGATTATTTTAGTTCTACTGTGCCTATTTCAAAATCGTTTTTTATTTAGTTAAAAAACATTGTTTAGAGGCATATTAAAAGAATTATTCATGCAAAAATGGTTTGCCACAAGCATTTTTTTAAAATTTGAATGGGGGATATTCACTAATTAAATTTTCTGTTTAGCTAGTAAAAAATTATTTACTTACTTAAACCAAGAACCAGTTTTACTCAGAATGTTTTATTACCTTAATATTAATTAAAGATCTCCAAGAATATGAACAAATTTATAAAACAATACCTATAAATTTCTTAATTGGATACTGGAATTGTTGTTTAGCAAAAATTAAATTCTTGGTATAACCGTATTCCGAGAAAATTTCTGGCCATGACCTATCCTGCATAATAAAATTATCAACATTGCTTTTTATTATTAATAAAGTGACTTCAATTGTACGAAGGTAGACAATGAAATTGACCAATCTATATGTGTGGTATTACATATTACATATGTATTATGATGTGCAATGCATTTTAATTATAACAGTAACAACACTTCTTAAAAAACAAGCTTTTATCTATTTTCTTTTTTTTTTTTGAATGCTAGTGACATCATTTGACTATAAATTTGCCACCCAAATATTTAATGATCAGTGGTTTTTTATGTTGCACCTCTCTAATCCAAAATGGGTTTTCTGTGGCATAATAATGCATGTTGCGTCTATTTACGGCACCGTTACTTCTAAAAGTAGCTTCATCACTAAACATTACCTTGCATAATAAATTTGGATTTAATTGAATCTCCGCATTTATTGTACGACAAAAGTTTACACGACTTTCAAAATCCTGTCCATGCAATTCTTGGTGTAATTCCATGTGATATGGATGATACCTATATTTCTTGGTAGTACGATGAGCGGTGGATTGTGATGTTTCACATATTGCTGCTAACTGACGGCTACCAATATAAGGATTTTCCTGAACATTTAACAATACTTGTAGTTCTTTTTCTTCATTAGTTACTGGTTTGTTGACCACTTTACGTTTTGGATAATCAACAGTACCAGAAGAATCAAATCTTTCCATTAAGTTTTGAAAAGTATGGGTATTAGGCTGGCGTCGGTCAGGATACTTCATTTTGTAAATTCTTTGAGCAAGAAGGCAATTTTTTTGAGCCTCTCCTATTGTATAAATCATATCTATTAACTCATTCTTTAGAAAATTCATTTTACGATATAAGATGAATGCAAAAAAAAACAAACTAAACTACATAAAAACCAAAAGAAGCGATTGCGGTTATAAATTTGACACACACAAAATATTCTTTTACATTGTTTTTGCCATGGCTACTATGATAATGAAGACTATTTCTGTAAAAAAGTATGGAAAATAAGAAAAACTGAAATATCTCAAAAACTATTATAAATAGGTATAGGATATATTGAACAAAACTTTTAGGGTTTTTATTACTCTATTAAATAACATGAAAATATACAGGGTGTACCATTTAAAAAAAAAGATATTTATTCATTTAAACTTGTTCAAATTTGAGCTGATGTGTTCAACACCCTGTAGCTTTTATTGCAAATATTAGATAAAAATTATGTTAACTTGTCCTTGGCCTTGCTAAATTCCAAATTTGAATATATTTGTCACAAAATTAAAAACGTTATTTAGGATTGAATTGATGCTTGAAAATGTGACTTCTTTTCTTTAAACTTAATTATCTGAGAAACTATAAAGTTTTGTTATAGTAAACCCTTAATAAAAAAGATTTAAAATTATAAGCTAAATCGAAAATACGATTCGTAGATAGGGTGTTCTATTTAAAAAAATACAACTTTATGCTGTCCTAGTTTTTTGGCTCACCCTGTAGAGTCCTAAATATTTTTAAAATCTGCGCAAAAATAAACTATATCAAACAATAAATATAGTTTCTTTGCAAATTTCACCGAAAAGGCACAAACTTACTTCATCCAATCGTTGACTCACCCTGTACGTAGGCCGCAATTAGAGGAAAATATATTATATGCTGTAGATGACATTCTTTCAACGAGTATTCGAAAATTATCAGCGTACTTTAATACATCGAAAACAAAAGTATATGAAGTTCTTCAAGAACAGCTGTTATATCCATATCATTTGAAAAAAGTGCTTGAACTGATTCCTGAAGGTTTTCCCCGTAAATCGCAGTTTACAAACTAGCTATTGGATCAGCAACAAAATAATAATGTAAACTTCATAAGCACTATTCTCTTCATGGATGAAGCAATATTTACCAAAAATGGTATCATAAATTTAAACAACTCACATGTATGGGTTGATGAAAATCCTCATGCAAATATTGTTTCGCATTATCAACATTAGTTCCAATCAATTACTGTCTGGGCAGGAATCAATGACAATTTTTTGATTGGACCATTCACATTGCCGGCACGACTGATTAGAAAACGTTATTTGGAGTTCCTCCAGAATGCTTTTCACGAGTTAGGGCACTTACCACCTGAAACCCGCCAAAACACATACTACATGCACGATGAAGCACCACCTCGTTTCAGCGTTGCTATGCGGAAGCACCTGAATAACGTCTATCCAAATCGTTAAATAGGTAGAAGAGGACCTATTGTCTGACCTCCTCGATCTATCGACCTAATGCCGCTGGATTTTCACCTGTGGATTCACCTTAAAACCTTGGTGTATTCCACTCCGATGAATAGCAGAGAGGAACTTCTACGGAAAATCACGTTTCATTGTGATCAAATAAGGAACAATGCTGAGTTAATGGGGCGGGTACAGCAATCCTCAATTCATCGTGCGTGTATTAGACTTCACGGAGTCCATGTTGAACCCTCATACGAAGTTTTTAACTAAGCAGTTAGTTTAACATTTTATTGAAACTATGGGTGATAGGGGAAAAATCCTCTTTTTTATATTCAACTCGACAGAAGTTAGGGAACTAACAGTGTAAAAAGAATGACGTTTTTTCGAAAACGGTTAGGAATAGAACTTGATTCTATTGCAGCTATTTGGGAGCCCATATCTCCGAAGAGGAGGCCTATACGAAAAAAATTTTTATAAACTTGTAGTATTCCTTTCATGTATTTTTTTTCATGTCCGGGAAATTTCCCCATTTTTCCGGACACCCTGCATATGTGTTATAAAAAATTGTACTTTAACATGAAATCTCAAAGAAGATAAGTAGCTGACGTTGAGAGTTTAGCGGTGCCATTTCATCTCCAGCAAAAACGCAAAATAGTTTCATAGTTAAAGTGCTTGTGGCTATCACCGGATTCTTGTTTGTATATTTCATGCCAGAAAAAATAGTAAATATAAAAATCCTGTTTTAGTTTTAGTGTAGGACAGAGAGGTCTAGAGTAAGTGGTTAAAATTTGGAGTCCAAGGGTTGTCCAAAACCTCTTAATGCCGCATGCAAAAACGTTTCTTAGAAAAAAACATGTCTAAAAAATTTTTTAAAGAAAAATCGGTGTTGCCTTCTGCCTTCTCGTAAAGCTCATATTTGTGTGATCTGACATTTCTTCGTTGGTTTTTGGACTACCTTGAACCTTCAGAGCTGCAGCGATTAAGAAACGATCAAAGCCACACACGCATGTAAGAGTCGGAGCGCGCGCTCTTTTAGTCGAGCGTTCGGAGACCCGCTCAATAATGCTCTCAAAAATATAGAAGGACAGCTTGGATCTTTAAGAAATTTTATGAGAAAATTCTTGAATATTACTCCATTTGAAAAATGTATTTAAAAAAAGCAATTTCTTGAATTTGATAAGTTAAGATGCCTCCTTAATTGAAACGTCTTACAAACTAAAAAAAAATCTATGCAAGTCAGTAAATCTTTTCCAAAAACAACTTCATTTTAAGAATTAGAGAAAAAACAAACATTGAAATTGCGTAACCAAGTAGTTTTGAGATATGTATGTAATTTGACAAGAAGTAAACATTTCTGGCATGTTATTATTTTGAACCAATAAGAATGTTAGAAATCATCTGAGAGCACAAAACTAGAAATTTTAGTTCAGTGTACTTACATCTTTAATTTTCTGTGCTTGAAACAAATAACAGTACAATAAAGCTTCGCTGTCATCTTTAAGAAGATAGAGGAAGGTGCAGGCATCTACGTCAGCTTGTGAAAATCTGGTCATCTGGTTGACTCTGTGGGAGAACTGGAGTTCGAAATCCATGTTGTAAGCTTGCAAAATGCCATTTTCTACTCCCAAACTTAACTGCAACAAATAAATATTTTAAGTATATGTATGAGGCTTTTCTTTTATTATACACGAAAAAGCGTAGATTGGGCAGTTAATATTGAAAAGAGCAATTTTAACTTTATCACTTAAACATTCAGGACTATCATTTTCTAATCTAAGGTGAAAAATGGCGATCGAGGTAACAAAGTGTAATTGCTCTATTATTAAAAAACTAAGTCTGTATACTCCAAAATTATTTTTGATTATACAGGGTGATAGAGAAAATATGAGAATAAAAAATATAACTTTTTAAATGGGACACATTATATATTTTTACACATTAAGGTTCTCCAGAAAATCTCTGTACAATTAAAAACCAGTTTAATTTATTTTTGCGGCCAATTAACATCCTAACCCATTTTTCCCGCAGTTTGTCTAGGCCTTGCAGAACCACAAAAATCTGAAGCTTCCTAGCGTCTCTCCCGTCTGTGTTCAGATGCAGACGTTCTTCCAATTGATGTAGGCATCATGCTAGTATACAAACGCAGTAACAGCCGTTTATACGTACACTGACGCTATATGTTGGCAATAGTCAAAAATAAACACGGTGATAGTAAGTCCCATCTGCTTGAAGATTGTGACTCTAAACATCAACGGTATTAAAGCGAAAAAACTTGAAATCCCAAACTGATCCAGGAAACCTAGCTCAAGAGAGATTGATTCACGTGTCCCAACTACAATGATAGACAAAACAGGCCACTCGGAGGCACGATGATACTATTAAAAGAGGCATATTATTGCTTCACAAATTCCGATCCAGGATCATTTCCTTGAGGGGACATTCATTAAGATTAAAATGAAAAACTATTCCCTAATTCCGGGATCAGTATATTCAAGCCCCTGAGTGACCTTCGGGATCGTCAAAATTTACTCAACATTTTTATCAATAATCCAATCCTAGTAAGAGACGATTTTAACGCGAAACATCGTCTCTGTGATGTCAGGACCACCAACACCTTGTTCTTGGAACGCTTCTGAAGTAAAGCTGCGCTTTATGAGGTGACACATTTAGAGCTAGTGAGTTTACCGGATATTCTGGATATCGTTGTGGCTAAAAATACTGGCAGATTATCTAGGCCGTTGGTTCCGCATGAGCTAACCTCGAATCATCTGCCAGTATTCACAGAGTACGGTAATCCAGGAGCTAAAATCCAAGGCTTAAACACGAAAAAGCTTGTAAATTTGCCGAAATATCAAGAGCACTTCCAGGAGACCGAGTATTCTAAGGTAACTCCAGATGTTGGGTTCCTGGAAAAGTCGGTTAAACAAATGACTTTTGTAATTTGAGATGCTCTTGCCAATGTTTTAAGGATGTAACAAGGATGTTCTAATACGATGAAATTCCAGCAGATCTGATCACCAGAATTAAGGATAAAAAAACCGCATCAAGAATAGTGCTTACAGGACTGGTGATCCTGCCATATAGAGAAAAGCCAACAGATCATAGGAAGAGATACAGCGAGAGCTTCGCAATTAGTATTGTCAGTGCTGTGAATCCAAGTTGAAAATTTTACAAATCCATGACGGCAGTCTTTAGAGAATGATCAGAAGTCTTACAGAAGGTACTATAGTGCCCTTGCCGCATATTGTCAGTGACAACATCACTTTTGCTGATCCACTAGACAAAGCTAATTGATATGTAGGTAAATTTCAGTTAAATCTGAGTCTCATAACAAAGCTAGTTCATCTCACACGGAGGGATCTGTACGTTGGCTGAATGTGATTTCAGCACTATAGCAGCAGAATGTGGATATAACCACGGCTATTGTATCTCAGACTCACACGGAGGGATCTATCTTCTTCTTTAGGTACCGTTCTCGTTCCGAAGTTTGGCTATCATCAAAGCTATGCGTATCTTTGACACTGCAGATCTAAATAGTTGGCAGTTGTTGCAATTGTACCATTCTCTTAAGTTCTTTAACCATGAATGCCCTCTTTTTCCTATGGATCTTTTGCCTATTATTTTTCCCTGGATAAACAATTGCAGCAACTGGTATTTATCTCCCCTCATAACATATCCCAAGTATTGAAGTTTGCATTCCTTAATAGTAAGTACTAATTCTTTCTCTTTCCGCATTCTTCGCAAAACCTCCACATTTGTTACTCTCTCTGTCCACGATATTCTTAATATTCTTCGGTACATCCACATCTCAAATGCTTATATCCTCTTGGTATCAATCTTTTTCAATGTCCACGTTTTCATTCCATAGTAAAGAACTGACACATCTCACAAGGCGAATTTTAAGTTTAAGGCTTAAATCTCGTCCGCAGAACACCTACTTCATTTTATTAAACCTAGCTCTAGCTTTTTCCACTCTGATTCTGATTTCTTCAGAGTCGTTATTTTCGTTGATAACAGTTCCCAGGTATATATTTTCTCACACGTTCAATTCTTTAATCATGCACGGTTATGTCAGGGAAGTTTTGTGGTGATTTAGATACCACCATTATTTTTGTTTTATTGTTGTTAAGTGATAATCCATATTCTTCACTGCATTCTACTATTCTGTTAATTAGTATCTGAAGATCCTTCGAAGTTTCTGCAATTACAACCGTGTCATCGGCATATCTCAAGTTGTTTATTGGGATACCATTTATTTTAATACCCATATTTTGCTCTATAAAATCATTTAAGAAGGTGACAGAATGAAGATAGGGAAAATAGTGGAGGCTTTTACTTGGCAGAAATCCATTACAAAATATTAGACAAAATAACTTTATTTGTCAAAGTTTGTACAATATTATAATTTAATCCTTAATTTGAAGAGAGCGCAAGACAATGAAGCTTAATCAGATTTACTTATGCAACTAAACAATTTGATTATATATTTAACGTTTATGATCTACATACACCATAGATAACAATCTTCCCGAAAATACCTCTACTTAGGAAATCCTCTAGGCCCCATATTTATACCTGTCGACAAAAGAGGTTTAACGGTGACTGCTTTGTTTCTAAATAACCATTCAAAAATACACCAGAGTTTTTTCATTTGTGAATTTCTAGACTTTCTAATAGATTAGGTTTAATACCCTTGTTTTCTTTATGCCAGATTTTTAGTTTATCATTAAATATATAATTTTCTGTTAAAATATGGTTTGTATATTTTTATTTAGTTGCATATCATTGCTTACTTCATTCGTAACCCCGATGATGTCTTGTAAGGAACGTTTATCAAAATCAAAATGAAAAATAGATTCTTGATCCTAGAATCCATATATTCGAGCCCTCAAGTGGTTATTGTTCAATAAAATTTGGAAAATATATTTAATACCATTGAACCAATCCTAGTAGGAGGAGACTTTAATGTTAAACAGCGACTCTGGGTTTTCCGGATCACCAATACCAAAGGTATCGTCTTTAAGAATGCCTCCTCAGAAAATCTGATGGAAGCTATCGCACCTGATGAACTTATCTATGTTACGTTGGTTTACCGGATATCTTAAACATCTTTGTAGCAAAAAATACTGGAAGGTTATCCAGGCTTTTAGTTCTACATGAACTGAACTCTGACCACTTGCTGATATTCATTGAATATCGCGATTCTAGAGCTGACTCTAGATTATAAAAGTTTGTTAACTGGTCCAGATATAAAGAGCTGCTTAAAGAAGCTGATTATCCGGAGATAGCTCCGCGTAGTGAGCCTCTGGAGGACTCGATCAGGCACGTGACCTATCAAATAATGGACGCACTCACGAAAACATCCGTCACAAAGCTGTGTAAGTGTTCTAAGTCCGAAGCTCTTCCAGCAGATTTGAAACAAAGAATTAGAGACAAGAACCACCTTAGCAAGAAGCTTCGCGACTTATATAATCCGTGCTGGGAGTCAAAATTAGACACTGTAAATCTAGGATGGCAGGTGTGAAAACACTTTGCCGCATATTACTAACAATAATCCTCAGGACAAAACCAATTAATTTGCTGAATAATTTTATAAACCGCAGCACTGATCGTATAACAGAACAGAGACGTCCATTTAATTTATTGACTTAGGTATACCTGTCATCGGTATTGATGAAGTCAAAGAAATTGCTTCGGAATTAATTATCAAAAAAGCACCGAGTCTGGATCGCCTGCCGAACGCATCTTTGAACAGAACGCCAGACCAGACCATCTTAGCTATTACTAATATTGACAACGCAGTTTTACAATAAGATCTTTTTCCCTCATACTAGACAGTGGCCAAGATTATTCTAATCAGAAAGAAAGGCGAAAGGACCACCAATATTAATAGCTACAGGCCTATTAGTCCACTTTCCATTCTGAGAAAAATAATAGAACGAATGATATTGAATCCACTAACTGATTTTATAACTCAGTAAGATCTTGCCTCCGGAATAGTTCGGCTCCAGAAACACCCATAGTAGCATTCAGCAGACCATCAGGCTGGCATTGGTTATAACACAGGGATCTAACAGGAAATTTCACACTGATGCAATATTCTTTGACATCAGCAAAGCTTCTAACAAGGTTTGCTACAATGGACTTTTAGTAAAGCTCATTAAGCTGGGAATTTTAAGTTACCTAATACGACTAGTCTGAAGTTTTCTTGAAGACAGGTCTTTCGTGGTGTCATCAGATAATGCTATATCAAATGTTAAGCCCTTAAGTGCTGAGATGCCACAGGGTTCACCTTTGTCCCCAACTCTTTTGAATCAATCAAAGATAATTATAGAAAATTTTGTTTATTTGCTGATGACACTGCTTTTACAACGCTTCGAGGTCCTTTCATCTCAATATTAGGAGGCTTGAAAGACACATTGACAATTTTGAGATATGGGTGGCTGACTGTAAAATACAATTGAAACCAGATAAATCACAAGCTATAATGTTTACGAAGTCAAGGTTTCCGATTCCAGAAGATCGGCTATCTATTTCTGGCAATCGCGGACATAATGCGAGATACTTGGGACTACACTTCGACAGGAGATTAAATTGACTAGTAAATACTAGTTATTTATTATTCCAAGAAAAAATATCCGGGTTAGCTCTCTTTTCGTTGCTACACCGTAACAGCAAACTGAATCTGAGAAATAAATGGACAATTTATAAACTGTTATAAGATATTTACTGTCTTTTGGTACTCTTACTTGAATCACCACAGTCCAGATATAGTCATTTGGAGAGCTTTCAGTACAAGGTGATTCGTATGATCTGCGGAACCCATATTATATTATGTTAGGAACACTATCAGCCACAGGGATCTCAAATAGGACACATTCAGCACTTTTATCAAAAACTCAATCACTAAATACGTAGATAGATCAGCACTCTCCAATAGCGGGCTAATACTTCTCACAACATGATCGCCACACTACGGCAACGGAACCGATTTTTCAAAAACTGGCTATATGAAGGATAGTTCAGGTCTTTTCTTAATTCTGACTTAAAAGCCAAACTCAGTTTTCATTAACAGACCATGAGAAAGAAAAAGAATTTATGAACTGGAATCCGACTCAAGACTTCAAAGATGATCCTATCATGCTCAAGTAAATCTGACAAAGCTACATTTTCTAACGAAACAAGTCACTATCTTTGTAAATTCTCAGATTTAAATTGCAATATTCTAGAAATTTCGACAAATAAAGTTATTTTGTGTACCATTACTAGATAGGGAAGAATTTATTCAACCGCGTGGATATCTAGTGACATGTGTCAATAAAGACAGTCTTTACTTGTTGTAATTTATTAAATATGAGCAGATGTTCATTGTTTTTGGTTTTAATGTTTTGGTAAGTTTTTGTTTTCAGCTTAAGTGTTAATTATTGTAGTAAATGGATCTTGAAAATTATTGGCTGTATATAATAAGCTTGTTATTGTAATAATAACGGAGCTATTTATTAGACTTTGCCACAATATTTTACTACCTTGTGTGCACATAACATGTACATAACAACATACAATGTTTTACCTTTTGTCACTAGGTAGAACAAGGTACATCGCAACAGCTATGACTTTAAATTTATTTTAACAATGTATTTTTTCCAAGTAAACTCATTTGACTTTTGACATAAATCAACTTTTTACAGTCACATATTTTATTAGTAATAACTTTACATTTTACATTATTTTAATTTCTTATTTTTATTTTACATGTAAAAAATTTACTTTTTATAACAGAACTTATAATGGCACTTCCAACGATGAATCCTCAATCAAGTAAACATTCCGTATTGTACTCAAAATCTCTGCAAAGAACGAGTCTGGTAGATGAGAGTGATGATAACTATCATAGAAAACTATTGGTTTTGTCCCCCAAAAATGTGAAGAGGATCAGCAGAGAACATACAAAACTTTTAACCAAGCTAATATCTGAAGAAACCGAACAAATCTTTGGACAAATCGGAAGTATTGAAGAATTATTGTACGTATTTTGTTTTACATGGTATTGCCGGTGGTTGTATTTTTATTGTTTGCTTTTGTCAGTAATAGTTCCATATACAGGGTTGTGATAAAGATAGCGATAAGTTTTTTAACCAACTTCTAAAAGAAGGAGGTTCTCAATTTCACTGCTATATATTTTTTACCCGACTTCTAAAAGAAAGAGCTTCTCAATTCGTCGACTATGTATTTTTTCGGGATCGCACATAACGAATCTAAAATTACTTTTAAAAAATTGAACATAGCGGATCCAATATGGCGGACGAAAAAATTAATTTTGTCCGATTTTCTCCAAAATTAGTATTAGGGAATTTTCGGGGTGGCACATAAGGAATCTGAAATTATTATTAAAAAATTCAATATGACGATTCCAATATGGCGGATAAAAAATTAATTTTGTCCGATTTTTTTCAAAATTGATATGGGGGAGTTTTTGGGATCGCACATTACGAATCTGAATTTATTTAAAAAAAAAATAAATATGGCGGATTCAAGATGGCGGATTAAGGATTCTAAATCCCTCGATTTTATCTAAAATCAATATTGGGGGATTTTTGTTAGTATTAATTTCGAATTTAAAATATTTTTTGAAAAACTCACTCTGGCGGATTCAATATAGCGTCCTAAAAATTTTACATTTTTCGATTTTCCCCAAAACTCATATAGGGGGTTCTTGAGGGGGTAAATTATGAATTTAAAAGTATTTTTTCAAGATCCAATATGGCGAATCCAGTATAGAGGACTAAAAATTTTACATTTTTCGATTTTGTTCAGAGATGGGACTGAATCGTTGTTGAGGATGTAAATAGCGAATATAAAATTATTTTTGAGAAAATCTAATAGGACAGATACAATATGACGGTCTAGGAATTTTAAATTTCCAGATTTCACCCAAAATTGGTATTAGGAGGCTTTGAAGAGTTAAGATTTAGATTAGATTAAGACGTTAAAATTATTTTTTTTGAAATTTAATATGGCGGATCCAATATGCTAGGTTGAAAATTTTAGCTTACTCGCATTTTTTTAGATTTGGCATTAGGGGATTTTTGGGATCATGTATTACGAATATGAAGTTGATTTTTACAACTATTAGGTTGATAAGATACAATATGAGAGACTGAAAATTTTACATTTTCCCATTTTAAATAAAATTGATATTGCGGGGTTCTTGGGGAGTATACAAACTCAATATGCAGTATAAAATATCTCAGGCTAAGAAATTTACGTCTCAAGTTCTTTAAATATTGATATTGGAAGGTTTTGGGACCTATATTACCAATCTGAAATTAATTTAAAATTTAATATAGTGGATTTACGATGACAGACTAAATATTTGTTTTACACAATTTCACTGGTATTTGAAGAACTCTAAGAATTAAAGAATTTTTAGTGGTTCATTTTAGGGTGATTTATAACTTTGGATAAAATGGGTACTTTTTTGTCATCTTGGAGTCATTGCGAGGTAATCTCGATTGGTACTTTGATCAAATAATTTATGGATATCATAATGAATTCAAAACTAAAAATCGAAAAATAATATTTTTATAAAAAAATTGAACCGACTTTTAAAAGTTCGCTAAAACGTGAAAAATAACTATAAATTTTGAAATGAAAAAAATGATGAAATTGACATTTCTGAAGCCGGCGCCAAGTTATTTTTAAATGAAATAAATAACTATTGATATATACAAATTACGGTGAAAAAGCAATTACAAATAAAGTATTTTTAATCCTTTTATGTGAATCACATTTTATCAGGTATTAGTTTGGCGCCGACTTTAAAAATTTCAATTTCATATAAAAATTTATAGTTATTTTTCACTTTTTAGTGCACTTTAAAAGTCGGTTCCATTTTTTTATAAAAATATTATTTATATATGTACATCGATTAGTCGGGAACGGCAGCACCCATTTGAATTATTTTTTTTTACCTTATGTCCAGGAAATTGGTGCGGTAGTCCAAGATCTTTTTGGATGAAATTGGCGTAGTCAAATGCAAGATGGCGCTGATAATTTGTCGAATAAAAAAATTAATTTTGTCAAATTATCTCCAAAATTGGTATGGAAGAGTTCTCGGGGTCGCTCATAACAAATCTGAAATTAATTTTAAAAAATTCAATATGGCAGGTCCAATATGACAAAAAAAATTATTTTTTTACAATTTTCTCCAAAGTTTTTAAGTGGGAGTTTTCGGGGTCGCATATAATTAATCTGAAATTATTTCTAAAACATTCTATATGACGGATCGGATATATCGCTGACAAAAAATAAACTTTTTCTGATATTCTTCAAAATTGTTATGGGCGAGCTTTTGGGGGTTGCGCATGACGAATCTGAAATTATTTTTAAAAAATTCAATATGGCGGATCCAACATGACAAAAAAGAAATATTTTTTTTTCGATTTTCTTCAAAATCGGTATGGGGGAGTTTTCAGGATCGCACATAACGAATCTGAACTTATTTGAAAAAAAAAGTAAATATGGCGGATTAAACATTTTTGGATGTGCTAATTCCGAATTAAAAATTATTTTTGAAAAATTTAATATGGCTGATCCAATTGGTATCTTAAAAAATTTACGTATTTTGATTTTCTTCAAAATTTTATTTATATGAAAAATTGCTCGGACAGGTCGATTTTTCGGGTCCATGTCAATATACGGACCCACAAATTTTTAACTTTTGGTAACATTATCAAAAACTACATATTTTTAATTACAAATTACAAGGAAAAAAAATTGAGAAATTTCCAGTTTTTTTCAAATAGATTTAAAGACGTCAGTTATTGTGGTTATAATGAAAGTTATATTGCAATGGTGTCAGGTTTTTTAACGCTTTCAGTAAGAGAAAAATTACAACTACAGATATATTTGAAAAAATTTATTATAAATAAAATAAAGTTACGTAGATTAAAAACAAATTAAGAAAATCTGAATTAACCTGGATTGATCTGAACTAATCTAACTAAAATTAACCTGAACTAACAATAGCAAACTTGAACTAACCAGAGATAGCCAGCACAAACTGGAACTGATCAAAATAAAACAAATTGGAAAAAAACAAACCTAAACAAACCAGAACCGACCTGAACTAACATTTTAAACATTTATTACTAGAGGCAGGATTCAGTAGTAAATGCCTGAAGAACTAACCAGAACATAACTAACTTGACTCGAAATGGCCTTTCAAGAACAGCGCGCGTTTAACACGCCTGAAGCACCGAATGCACTATTAATGCAAGAAAAACTAATCTGACTTAATCGATTTAATTAATATTATCCATTTATTGCGTTTCGAAATCAGAATAATTAAGAGAAACACTATATCTGGCGACTCTGCAACTCGTTAAAATAATACTTCGATGTTGTAGATTAATATTTGATTTCAAAAATTTTAACATGACGGAAAAAATTTAAAAAAAATAAATAAATTTTTGAACATTTTTTTATTTTAAAAAAGGTTTTTCATGAAAAGTCATTTTTTCCACCCTGACAATTATTTAAATACTGTAAATTATACTTTTGTGCAAGTAAATCTGTAAAAATCTACTATTTAATGTATCTTTATAGTGATACAAAACCAATTTTCCTTTTCTAAAAGGCAGTTTTTTACAAAAAAAAATCTTATAGAGTGTGGATCAGCAAAGTCCTGAATCTATCAAGTCAAATTTGTTTAATTACACACGTTGTACATGTTTTAAATCGGCAATTGATTTTATATATTTTTTATAAAATATGCCTTCTACCTTTCCTCAAATATTTTCGAAGTAATTATACTATTGGTTTTTAAAATCATTTACTGATTACTGATTTACTACAGGGCAGTTGCTGAAAAACATTTTCAATATGTTATAATTATTTTTTTCATAGTTGCTTGTTTATTTTGTTTTAAAAGCCAAAAGTCTAAATATTTCTAAAACGGTTGAAGATAGGTATAAGGCATATTTTGTGAAAAATATTTAGAGTTTATTGAGAATTTAACATAACGTTCAACGATGTTTTTTATTAAATAAATAAGAACTGATCCACGTAGCATTTTTTTCGTCCACCCTATATGTTATTTTCTTCTCTGAAAAAACACATTGTAAGAAAATAAAATCAACGAATTTGAACGATTTTTTTTATCAACTAAGCAATGTTTCATATAAGAGCCTGAGCTGTTTCTTTATCACAACCTTGTATGGATACTTTCATTTTTGCATCTTTTATTTAAGAAAATATATCGATATTATTAAAGGAAGATTATTTAAGACAAAATCAGTTTCAGATTGACAAAATATAAAATCACCAAACTGAAGGATTCTTTTCTTCTTTTATTTCTACAATTAACAAAAAAGTGCTAAATTTTATTCAAGTTGGCAACTTGAGATAAATTTATGGTCGACTTATACTTCTAAAAATTGACAACCAACAATTTTTTAAAAATCGAAATTTCAGTAAGAAATTTTAATTTTTTAAAAATTTCACATTACTCCAATAATGCATAGATGTCGTTCGACTGGCGATATTTTTCCGTCTGACATCGAGGTCGGTAGATGGCAGGTGCAATATCCTGCCGACATACCTTGAAATTTATATTTCATATATCAGTTATTTCCTGCTAATGGTGCTCTCGGTCCGATACAGCTCCACTGACGAGATCATGAGGTGATCGAAACGCGTATAGAGAGAGGACCAGAGCGATATTTGAAGGAAATAAACTATTTGTAGATATAGTTTTCATATTCTCTGCCTGAAAGGAGAATTACATATATAACAAACTATTTAAATACGGCAGAAAGATTTCTTTATTCCTTACTGAAATTTTAATTTTTTTACAAATTATTCCTGCCATTCGAGAAATTCTGCCAAATGATCAGTTTGATAATGTGTGGTTTCAGCAAAACAGTTGCCCACCCATAATTATAAAGAAGTATAAACATTTTTAACAGATACTATTGGTGAAAAAATAATCATAACTGTCATTGTGCGCTAGCCTGCTAAGTCTCCGGATCTAATACCTTTAGACTATGATTTATGGGGATATGTGAAAAGTAAAGTATACGAATTTGATCGCTCTAAAGGCAGGGAAGTTGTTCAACAGAGAATTGATAATATTCTTGGTAATATTAACCGAAATAAGTCGTGTAACCTGAGCCTTTTTGAAAAAATATCAGGAGTATATTTAAAAAATGGTAGACATTTTAAACCTTAGTGTGACAATATATTTTTTTAATTAATGACTAGCATTTTTAAAATAGGAAACACAGTCTTATAGAGAGATATTGTTATTAGTTTGAATTTATTTTTAAATAAAAGAATTATTTAAAATTTCGGTGTTGCCAAATATTCAGATTTTTATTAAAAAACCTGCTGACATAATTGTCTAAAACTTTTCCCATTTAATTGCCTTTCTATCTCTTATAGTTTTCGAGATTGCAATGCTCACCAATTTCGGGCACATGTTAGTGAATTAGGGGGTAAGCGCCTAGGACTTATAGATTTGGGTTTACGGGTTCATGATCCGGGATTATTGGATTTTAAGCCACCAAATATTGATGCTGGTTATTAGTTATTGTCTTTATGTCATTTTGAGACCTGTTTTAATCCTGACGTGCTGAACCAAAATGAGCAACAGATACAGATTCAATTTTACATCTGTCTAGAATATTTTGTCTCAAAGTAAATTAAATAAAAAATATGTAGCTCCGTGTTATTTTTTTGGTTTAATACCCATTTTTTTTGCTAGAATGACACGTTATGTGACATTGGGTATTGAAGACGATCATGGACATTTAGCTGCAGCTATGACCCTTCATGGCCATCCTAATATAGCTGCTGTACCGTCATGGGAATGGGACTTCTGGTTACAAAACCTATATGGTAACAATATTTTTGGATGTTATTTAAAAACATAGATGATTTTTCTGGCGCTTAAAGTTTCTTTAAGCGATTTCTTACCCTAAAAGCGTACTATATATATATATATATATATATATATATATATATATATATATATATATATATATATACATATAATATATATATATATATATATATATATATATATATATATATATATATATATATATATATATATATATATATATGCTTACTTGACGTCTGCTCAACTTAGCTTGGAATCCAATTCGAGCAGCCGTCAAGGAATGCCTGTAATGGTATGTCTTTTAGTAGATATAATAGCTTCAACTCAAATGGAGAAAACAGATTATTCTCTCTTAATTGTTAATAGGAAAATACAGGCCCAACAAAGTTCAAGACACAAATTTATTTGTTGAGTTAATAATTATTTTATTTTCATTCTAATCTTCCTGTAAAAAAATCATGGGTTAAGTACTTTTACATTGAGACCGAGATTTTAATTAAATTTTCATTCTGCATTTTTCAGGTCTTAATAGTGCGGATTCTAGAAATACATTCTGGATTCATTTATTGGTTTCTGATATAAGATATGAAATGTTTTTCGCACGCCCAATGGTGCAATATGTTTTCAAATATTATAGAAATATACAATATATATTTTTGGTGTTACCGCCTGGCGTCACCAAGGTGGACTCTTTGGAAGAATTTTCAACTAGAGTATTACCAAAAGGTATGACATTCAAAATTACTTAGATTATAAAGAATATATTTATCTCCTAGGATACAGAACTGAATTAGATTAATTTTAACTCAAAGGTTTATTCAGCACCCGGATATTTTGCTGATTTCACTTTTATAACATATTACAATTAATTTGTTTCTTTTTCTTGACCGTGTAGAATTAATGTTTGTTTTATTTGATGGTTCGGCTTATTTATTTCTTAAACCATCTTCAGACTTAAATTAAACACTAAAACCGGACTAAAATGCTGGTGAAAGAGATTTTGTGTCGAATTATAGACCAATATCTAAAGTTTCACTTGTACCAAAAATTATGGAATCAATAATAACTGACTTTCTTGATAATACTTTTCTAAACATAATTATAACACGCCAACATGATTTTACTAAGGGGAGGTCAATAGTAACAAATCTGCTAACATCTACTGAATATATAACAGAATCTTAGGAAGATGGTCAGATTGTTGATTCCATTTACACAGATCTTTCAAAGGCTTTTGATAAATTGAATCATGAAGCTTTGTAATATAAATTGTCTAGATATGGTATAAAGGGCTCAATTATGCAGTGGATTAAATCATATATGTCGGACAGGAATCAGATTTCAAAGTCAATAACTGTTACCTCTGGTGTACCACAAGGGGCACATCTTGCACTACTATTATTCAATATATATGTATTAATGATACTGGATCATGTTTTGTACATTCTAATTAGGCGCGGATCCAAGGGGGGCGGTGGGAGCGATCACCCCCCGCCCCCAAGAGCTTTGAGTTCAGGAAAATAGACCCGATTCTGCCTCTTATACTAGGAATGTGTATGTTTCTGGCATGTCCCCCTCTGTCGACAACTTGTTTTTTTCTTGTGATCGCCCCCCCCCCACAAGAGCTTTCAGTTCAGGAAAATATACCCGAATCTGCCTCTTTTACTAGAAATATTTATGCTGCTGGCATCTCCCCTCCCATCGACAACTTATTTTTTCTTGCGATCGCCCCCTCCAAAAGCTTCATATGCAGAAAAATGGTCCCGACCCTGCTTTTTACACTAAAAGGGAGAATATGCTGGCGTCTCCCCCCCTCCCCATTGGCAACTTGGTTTCGATGGCTATACTGTACTTTTTGTGATATCACCGCCCCCTCCCCCAAAGAGAGAGGCTGGATCCGCCCTTGATCCTGATTATGTATTATATGTTGATAATTTAAAAATATTTAAAATGACATATAATGCTGATGATGTGTGCAATTTGCAAAATGATATTAATGGATTTTCTAGAGGGTTCAATATATATAAACTGGTTTTGAATGTTGAAAAATGTAAATAACCATTTTTTGAACCATTGTAAAATCGAGAGTGTTAAACTTATTCGGGATCTTGGGGTTCTCTTTGATAACAAACTCATTTTTACTCAGCATGTTGATGCTTACCGTAACAAGGTTCGCAAGATGCTGGGTTTCATAGTGAGAAACACTAAAGATTTTGATTACGTCAATACTAACAAAATATTATTTACCTCTCTTGTAAGACCACATTTAGAAAATTGTACCAGTGTACGAAGTCCTTATTACCAGATCTTTATTAATAAGCTTGATTCAGTACTAAGAAAATTTTTAGCTTTAAAAAGCACATACCAAAGGAAAATATCAATTATAAAAGCTTAGAATTGGACTTATATTTGAACAGTACAGCAAAACGCAGAAAAAATTATGATATTGTGTTTTCTTACAAGATTCTGAAAGGGTTAATTAATAGCACAGAACTTACTGAATTATTTCAAATATGGGTTCCTCCTAGACAATTGAGAGAACGTAAGGTATTCAAATTGAGGCAACATCGAACATAATATGGAGAAAATTCGCCAGTCAAGCGTACTATTTCTCTAAATAGATGTTTGTTTTAAAAAAAGTATTCAATTGATTGTCTGAATCTGTATATTTGTGATAAATCTTAATGTAACTTCTCTAAATTGTAATTGGTTAATTCTTTGTTTATTATTTGATTTTCTTAATCTATATTTTAAGTATAGTCTGTGATTATTAATATTTAGTACTTTTTGTGCAAATGGGCCTGTCCCGTGTATGGATAAATAAGTAAATATTTTTAATTAGACTTACTTATTTTTATTTCTATTGCACTGACATATAAAGTTATTATATCGAAATATTTTTTTTGACTTTATGCACTGATTCATTTTCGTTTTCTTAATTCGAATGTAAAAAAGATAGTGAATTTCTACAACGACTAGAAAATCAAGTTTAAATAAAAATCTCTTGATTTTATGGTTTTTGCTATAGAAGTTCAATATGCTTTCTGCACTTACATTAGAGCAACGAAAATTAAGTGCATAAAGTAAAAAGAATACTTCCTTATAATATGTGAAGATGTCAGTCCAGTCTAATTTTAATTATAACATATAAAAATTAATTTCATTTTAATCCCGTTTTAGTGTTTAACTGTAATTCTGAAGATGATTTAAGAAATAAATAAATCCAAGCGTAAAATGTCCTAAAAAATATTTTTAATTTGTAAAAAAAGGACCGATAGTGTTAAAAAGTTAAACAAAAGTATTAGTCCAATTAATTTAAGTCAAAAACTAAAATAATCGGTCTGCGATAGCCTTTGATCATGCCAGTAAAAATGAACAACAATACATTTGTTTGAATGTTGTTTAAGGTCGATGAGAGAGAGGCTTTTTTAATGTTTGACAGAAACAAATATTTTTATACAATTTTGTTTTAAGTTTATTTGCTCGTCGTGTCTGTTTTGAGTATTTTTAAACATTAAAAATTACTACAACAAAAAGAGTGTAGTTAGTGCTGAATATTGTTAGATATTATTTACATATACGTAAACGATAATAATGATTGACGTCAGGGCAAATGCTTCCTAAAACTGCAGGCTTTATACTAGCTATCCAAGATTAGATTATCCTAACGAGAAACTATCTCAAACACATGATTAGAGACACCTCGATCCAGAAAGACCAATGCCGATATGGATATTGAACATGAGAGACAATCCAGAAATTCAAAGTGTTATAGGTAGAGAAAGTGCCATACTATGAATACAGTCCGGAGCCTATACTGAGGAAGAACTAGTTCAAGCTGTACTGGGATTGAAATATGCTTACGCATCATAAAGTTGCACATAACGGACCAAACCTCATTTTAGTACATAAAACATTCAAGAGAGCAACATCCCTAACAATGACAATCTTAGGGACAAATATAATGAGAAAATCACCAAATACAGACGCCTGGAGGTTCAAATACGTAAACAGTGAGAAACAAGTAGCATCCGGACGATCCTCACAATTCTATCAACAACCAGCGTAGTATCAAAAAGTCTTCTACTTAATATCAAGGGATTGGGCCTAAGCTAACACATGATTAACGCTACGCAAAAGGCAAGGCTACTTTAGACCATTCCAAACCTCCGGAAGTTTGTCGGAAATACAGAGATGCTAGGACCCCACAACATGGAGAGGGCTCCCACAGAGATCCATCCTTTTAATATTTAAGCGGGATGAGCGAAGGTTTGGGATAATAATAATTTAGGCAACCAGAAATTCATACTTTTATTCTCGAATTGACGTACTACACCAGTCAAAATAAGATTTTAAAAAAAATAATTGGATACAGCAAAGTGATATTGTAAGTAATATCATAACTAATGAAGAAAAAGTAATCCGAACCACCGACGATCCACTGGGGTGAAATGGAGGTGATTTTTAGGAGTAAAAAACAGTTTTTTGCGATTTCCGGCTATTATTGCCAGTCTAAGAAAACTAATTAATTTAATAACTAATAATTATTATCAGTGATAAAGTCATTTTACATTCTAAAAATAATAAGAAAAGTAATAATTTTAATATAATACTAATTATTTACATTTAATAAATACACAATTGTCACACATTATGCAAAAAGTTTTTTTTTATATATTATCATTTTCAAGTCTTACTCCCTTTGAAAAAAGTGGTGGTTCTTCTTCATATGATGCCACACAACAAACACATTATCCAGAATATTCGGAAATACCATCAACTGCTTCAGTATTATTGGCTCCATTTCTTCTGAGTCTGTCGTCAATTGAAATTCTTTGAGCTTCTGCATTTGTACAATTTTCTAAATTGTAACAACTTGAACATAAATTGGTACATTTTAGATCATGTTTCCTACAGTTACATCTTGCAGTAGAATAACTTTTTTCGTAACTGCAACAAATTGATTTAAGGAGACGATCGGGTATTAACTGATCTTTTCCAGTCCCAATCCGTAGCAATAATTTCATTTCTAAGGCATGTTTGAAGTTGATTATATGCCCTAGAACAATGTTTACTATCAATCCATGCTATTAATTTACAGTTACTTCAGCTATCAACTCCTTGCCTGCATCTTTTTTGTAAAAGATCTCAGCAAAGGCAGCCAAATCGTTATTTTGCAGAAGTTTTTTCATCGTAGTTACTTTTCCTTTTCTTGCAAAACCTGAGGTAGTATCGCAGCCAATGAAACAATGCAGAAAAGCTAAATATATTCATTGTGATGGATCTTTGAAGCTATCAGAAGTGTAATAAGAATCGCGAATGTTACCCGTGTATGGTTTGTCAAATAATATTTCCGAATTTCTGCCATTCACTTCATTTAAAAGCACAAGCAGATCAATGTCTTGTCCAACAACTCAATCACAGTTTTATCATCTGCAGCGACTTCAATTACTGTTTTTATTAGGAGGCAATCAGCATCTTCTCTTGCCTGTTTACATGTGAATTTTGAATATTTTTATTAATTTCGTTAGATAAAAATTTTCCTATTTTTCTTGCTTATTTGAAGAATTAAACGTAGTAGATTTATAATTTTTTTACTCACTGTTTGTAGTAAACATTGTTGTTGTAAAATTTTAATAAATAATAAAAAATTATCGACAATACTCGTAAAACCCAAATCGAAAAAAGCCATTTTTTCGGTTTTTTAGATTTTTTGGCAATTTGTTCCATTGTACCATATATTTTTTTCCATTTATTGAAAGTAGAAGTAAAAACGAAAAAATCGAGACAAGTCCGAACTCTGTTGGACAATTAATTTTAAGAAGAAATGGTATTGCAAATTTCACTTTATTTTATTAAAGCTAAATAAAACCGCAACGGTTGAATATTTTTACACAAAACAAATATAGCTTATTTGGGGCATCAAAAGGTACAATCTCCTCAAGTTTGAATTTAATCGAATTATTTTTATGGAAGAAAAAACAAAAATCCAAAAAACTGTTTTTTTTTTGCATTTTTCTCAGAAAATTTTAAGGTTAGGGTAAGAATGGCTCTACAAAATTTATAGATCTTTTTTACCTACAACTTTTATATCCAACTTTTTTCAACGTTCAGTATTTGCATGCTTCCTTCCGATCTGTCCTTTGCACAGCCAGGTGCATGTCGGTACCCTGATGAGTCTAGTAGAGACGAAACATGTACTTCTACCGTATCACCGGGGCGGAGAGGCTAAGTTTTGACTTTCTTCTCGGTATTGTGTGTGTGTGGATAAATTAAAACCCGTAATTACTATACTTATGAATTCATAAAAAAATTTTAACAACTATCTGTTAGTGTAATAATAAAATATTTCGAATAACACACCCTTTTACTTTTTAAGATTGCTTAAACCCATCGAAATGTCAGTCACTCTACTTAATAAGTAAAGACAAATTTACAACGAAATATATTATAAGACGAGCAGTGGAAGAAGATAACGATGATTTGGTTCCTTTAATTGATCTCTACTCGAAACGTTTAGTGGAATTATATGGACAATATTACATTGCTGAAATTTTAACCAGGCACAAGGATTCAGGTAAACCAAAGTTAACCTAAGAGCGACATTCGGCTTTTGACATTATTATTACTTTATAGAAGTGGTCACGATATAACTTAATGTCATGTCTAGTCATAATCCTCAAAAAGTTAATTTTCATTACACTTCCTTAAAATGCAATATCTTCAAAATGCGTTTTTCAAATTTCAAGTGAAGCCGGTAGAAATTCACGTCGGTGTGGGTACAATGAACGGAAGGTTCCTGTAAATAATAAATTTTATCATCATCATCATCATCATCATCATCACCATTTTCAGTATTTTTTTTGAGTTTACAATAGTTCTTTTTGCCTTCGCATATGGTATTGCTCATTATTTCCAGTTCTTTATTTTCTTCAACTACCCTGGATATTTTGTGATTGTAATATTATCATACATATCTTCTAATTATCTTAGATATTTCTTTGAACAGATGCTTCAATTATCTTAAATTTTGTAAAAATAAATAAATAATTAATATATAAGGCCAAACTCTTCTCAAAACTTTGATCGCATTGTTTTCAAAATAGTGTTTTTTAGAACGGTCTCTTTAATATTTTAAAAATTATTAAACCAATTTTATAAACCAAAAGTGGATAATATACATAATAATATTCAGATTGCGTGAAATGCGGGGAGATGACGCCGCTTGTATTAGATTTCATATTTTGTCTAATATAAGTTGCTTAAAGGATTTACTTTTCCGATGCTGAAGTGCGCTGGTCTATTCTATACTGACGAGAACTAACAAGTTCGAAACCGGTCTACAGATGGCGGTGCACTACCATAGGAAAGGCTTCCACCCTTTAATGGTATTCTTGCAATCTGAGATAGTGCTTTGTCTCTAACTGTGTTAGAACCAGGCGCGGATCTAAGGGGGGGGGGGGCGGAAGGCGATCCCTCCGAAGAGCTTTGAGGAAAATAGACCCGATTTTGTCTCTTATACTATAGTTTATTCAAGAACTAAGGACACACTGTAATGTGTACTTTGCTCACTGACAGAAATTAAATTGAACTATCAGAAATTTTATTGTATTGCAGTAAATTTATAAAAGCTTATAAGATTTAAATATAATTAAATATAATTAGATTTACTGCAGTTCTCAGTTATCTGCGGCACTGGAGCAGCTACGTTAGAGGTTTCGGTAACGGTTTTATTACTCTCTGTAGTTCTTGAATAGAGTACAGGAATGTGTATGCTTGCGATCGCCCCTCCCCTTCCCAAGAGCTTTGAATTCAGGAAAATAAAACCGATTCTGCCTTTTATATTAGGAATGTGTATACTGCTGTCACTCCCCTCCCCCCATAAGAGCTTTGAGTTCAGAAAAATATACCCGATTCTGCCTCTTATACTAGGAATGTGTATGCTGCTCGCATCCTCCCCTCCTTGTCGGCAACTAGTTTTTTCTTGTGATCGCCCCCCTCCTCTCCAAGAGCTTCAAATTCAGAATAATAGACCTGACTCTGCCTTTTACACTAGAAATGGGAATGTTGCTGGTGTCTCCTCCCCCCGTCGACCAGCTTTTGCTTGCCATACTGTACTTTTGTGATATCACCGCCCCTCCCCCCCTCAAAGAGAGAGGCTGGATCCGCCCCTGGTTAGACAGAGTACGTTTGTCTGTAGTATAAGGGTTTTTCAGTTGGTTAAGAGCTAAGTTTCTTTTATATAATTGTAAACCAGTTTTATTTCAGTTTTTGAAATTCTGTTTTAATTATATAAATGTTTTTCATTGATTGAAAAATATTTTAATTTGATGCATAATTTAAATATATTAATATAAACCAGACCATTTTTTAATCAATAAAGAGAATTTTCACGTGTAACCTCCACCATCTGTACATCTATACATGTAAATAAAATTGTCTTTCTATCCGGACTAATCTCCGAAAAGACTGAACCGATTTCGATAAAGTTTTACAGACATTAGGAGGTTGTCAGGACTGATACAGGCTGCTTTTTTCTATTTGTCTGTGTATCTATGTGTCTACGCGCTAATCTTCGAAACGGATTAACCGGTTTCGATAAAACTTTGCAGACATAAAGAAGAGATTGTCAGAAGTGATATAGGCTATTTTTTTCTATTAATCTATTTGTCTACTTGCATGAGATAATATTCGAAACAATTGAACCGATTTAGATGAAATTTTATAGACATATAGAGGAGGTTGCAGGAAGTGATACAGACTCTTTTTCTGTTTGTATGTCTGTCTGTATGCGGTACTCTTCGAAACGATTCGATGAAACTTTACAGACAATAAAAGAAGATTATCAGGAGTAATATAGGCTGATTTTTTTTCTGTCGGTCTATCTGTCTGTACGGGCTAATCTTCGAAAGTGCTGAACTGATTTTGACGAAATCTTACAGGCATGAAAAGGAGGCTGTCAGTGTGACAGCATTTGATTGTAGACTCCTGCAAATGGTATACTTTGATAGCGTAAGGCCGGTAGGCCTACAATTTCCTGCTGTGATATATTAAATTGTAGCTATTTTAAAATCCTATAAATAATTATTATAAAAACTATGGCTCTCTGGAAGTCTGGTCGTTCCCCCTCACTCTTGCGGTTTTGATGCTACACAACTACAGGTTATTTAGAGCTGACCAATACCATCAAGCGCAAGTTGAGGACTCATAAAAAGCTGCTATCTAACTGGCCAGGTGACGTCTTTTGATTTGAAAATCTCACAACAGCGCGCCGCGATTTTGTTCGCTTGAAGGTTTTTAATAAATTAATAAAACAAGTTTCTCAAAATACTTAAATCTATTAACAAAAGCAAATAGAAAATAAAATTATATACGAGAAACTTAAAGTTCGTAACGTTTAACAATTTCAAAATACTACACTAATTGATCCTGTTGGCAATTCTATTATTAAAGAAAATGTAACAACCCAATTTAGAAGATAAAACGTATAATTAGCTTTTAAAAATATAAATTGAGAAAAGAACAAAAACACGAAAAAATAGCCATTTAAATTGTTTAAACAAATGGTACAAAAGTCGCCCTGTAACCCAGTGAAATAAAAACAGAATATTCCCATAAATTTCCCAAAAGAGATAAAAAAAAAACAAAGAAAACCTTCATTACCGTGGAATATACACGACATGTAATTTTCTAAGGAAAGGATTCTCAAAAACGGACCGACTCTATCGAATCACAGATCGCAGATTATTGTTTCTTAAAAGACCAAACCTGCATTTCCCGGTACCCGGCTGGTAAAGATTTCACCCCATGCATCTTTGTAACTACAAATTCCATTATCTGATGAGTCCGAAGAGTTTGTTCCAGAGAACGTCAGCCGTTTTACGCCGGGTATTTAATTCCCGACTTGATCTAAATTGGAGCATCTTAATCTTTTTTTTATATACAAAAAGGTTAATATAACTATTCTATGTCTTTCTATAACTAAAAGAATACTAAGATAATTACTGGAAAAAATCCCGGATGCCATTTTATTCATTTTGCTGGTATCTAAATAATTTCTTGATGTAGTCAGGAAAAACGGTAGCTATACTAATTCTTTGTACATGTTGTGAAACGATATACTCCATTATAGTGATTATACTTGATTATTCTTTTGTTTCCTAATAATGGGAAAATCACTCAATATTTTAATACATTTTAGCGTTATTTGCAGGAACCACATGTTAAGATCTCCTTCGGCACTTATTTCTTCGGTTTTAATTACATAACCAGGGTAGAATTTCTTCGACAGATTTATTTATAAATATTAAAGGATACAATCTTTTTAGTTTGTCGTCATAAATTGTCTGGGTTTATATATTTTCAAAAAAACATTTAAACAACTGTAATAACAGTGGGTTTAAACTTAAGCACGACAATTGATTTATTTTTTCTTGAGACTTTCTTGGGTAGTAAGTTACACACTGTCTCGTTCCCATTTTTCCACTAGTCTGAAACCGTACCGCTTTTCACGTTTCACTGTCACGTCCTTTTTTAATCTTTATCAAGCCCCTGTATCGTCTTCTTCATGTCTTGAACTTGTGATTGATGGTACTAGTAAGCCCTAAATAACCTGTAGTTGTTTAGCACTAAAATTTCAAAAGCCAAGAGGAACGACCGGACTTCCAAAGAGCCAATAGCTACAATTAATATGTCCAACAGGAGATTGTAGGCCTCCGGCCTTACACTACCAAAGTATACCATTTGAAGGAGTATACAGTCAAAAGATGTCACATCAGGAGTGGCAAATGCTGCATTAACAAAAATATAGAACTCTTATAACTCAACAAATTTTTATTTCCCAAGTTTCACGAGGACGACGTCGTGAGTGAATGCTAGTGAATATAATATAAAACCAATATTCTTTATTTTTTAATTTTGATATCATTGTAGCAATTGTGAAAGATCGTCCGCTCTATTAGTTCTACTGCATATTTTTTAATGAAAAAAAATTGTCTTACTTTGCTAAAAGTACTTAGTTACAATAATCCAAAATAACAGATTTTCAAAAAGGTCTAATATCTTTCTGAAATGCCATAGGTAATCCTTATTTTTAATTATAACTAGACACGACCATTTAAACTGCATATTAATGCAGGGGACAAGTAAATTTTCTTGAGAAACCCACCCACCTCGCTGATTTTTTACATACACTTTAAACCCCCCTCAGTGTCTTGAAGACAAAAAAATCAATATTTTTTAAGTCCGGGCGCAAGGGAGGGGAGGCGAACAGGTGCAGAAACTATGTTCTCGGCATCTGTTAAAGTTACGACAGTATGGTAACTGTAACGGTCATCGATTGGGAATGGGGCAAAACTTTTCCCGAAGCTAATTTTTTTTATTAAAATCGCTCATTTATAACGTGTTTTTACTATTTTAATCATCCTGTGATCATTTTATTCACATAATAATAGCTATTATTAATTGTTTATACTACTATGATCACTCTTCAATATTGCAATTGTTGTGTAATATTCTTGGTCGCGTATTATTTGATTAAACAAACATTAAATTTTACAAATTCTAGAACTTTTGATTATTTTAATCCACCGTAACACACTATCTTGTGACAGTGCCTGCCTACCTAACCTAATTTCCCTTGGAGATTTTATATAAAATGTATATTTGATTTTAATGTATTTGTATTATAGATGTATATTTAAGTGTAAAAAATATAAACAACTCACCACATAATGCAGATATTTCCACACTTGCAGTGTCCATAATAATTATTCTTTCAGAATTTTATGGCATCCGGCAACTTATTGAATATAACGTAAAGACTATTCTTAACAAGTCTATTTTTAAAATTTTTACTTATTAAACATGCTTCATGCAATCAATTTTGCCAAAACCTATAGTTCGATCACAAGAATGGTTTTTCAGACATCGCTTTTATAATGAAATATGTTCTTATTGCCCTCTTATAATATCTGTCGTAAGATCTGTTTAACTATCTACATATAAACATATAAGAAATAAATTTAAATTTGCCTTATAATAGAATTATGAATCATTATTAACAATAAAACTTAAGAAGAATCAATAAAAATATATAGGTTATACGGTATCCTTTATCTATTACGTCCTAGTCAGGAATTAACCACCTTTACCCTAGGTGCTTACCAAATTAAGAAATATGATCACAAATAGCAGTGGCATAGTAGAAATAAGACGATTTTCCACTTTACTTCCAGGCTCGACTTTACTCGAACTTCCCCTATATTAGAACTAGCTTCGTCATCATAATGAATATAAACTAACAATGACACTCATGGCAAAATCTGTTAAAAATAAGAAAACAACAAATATTTTCTTTGCGATTACTATTATATAAATTTCATATTCCTACGTATTGTCCCCGTTCCACCAATGATCCATAGAGAATTCAAAATAAAAACAATTGTTTTAGGGCGACAGATCGTCGTCGCAGAGTACGAAGGTTGTGCTGTATCAGTAATGATCTTAAATGAAGCCGTCAACTATGATGTCTTAAATGAAGAATTCGAACTAATTCCTTTTAATGGACTGAGAAAAAGAAGCGAACAAGATGTTGTTGATCTGGAATATATAAGTCAACCCGAAATGATTCAATCTACGACAGAGTAAGTTAAAAAAAAATAGTTTTAAAACACTACAGAATTTTTCAAATTATGTACATACTAACCTGAAGTAATAACTGTTAAAATAAAAATTAGTAATTAACCAAAGAAATATCCAGTCCAAAGAAAAATTTACTGTCATACTTTTTTGGTACTAATTCGAGTTTTTTACCACTTTTCTAGTATTACCGAAGATGTAGAAACAGAAAAGGTTCCCAAAGGAATGTTTTCAGCTAGTTTTGAAGACGAAGATGAATTTCTTGTAGATGTTGCTGAAAGCGATAGTGAATATTCACTAGTTTTTACAAATTCTGATTTATTTGCTTTCGATGAAGAGGAAGAGGAGGAAAGAGAAGGAAATTCAGAGTAAGTTTTTTTATGTTACCTGCTGAAACACACTAAAAGCTGCTCTGATTATTAAGTTCGCTGCTTCTTATATTTAAACAATATTTTATATAGTTTAGCGCATTGATTCCCAAATTTGTATATATGGACTATCAGGGATAGACTGCAACCTACATGGGGTCTGTGTAAACGGAAAAAAAATTGGGAGTGCATGAGATGTAAAAAGACGTCCACGAAAGTGAATTCTATTTCGACAGATCATCACCCCTAAATGTCATAATATATCTAATAAAAACTGTACCTATATATTAACATAATACTTATAACAAAATAGACAAAGAAATTACCTGTTTATATATTAAGTATATTTTATTAAATAATGGTATAAGTAATTAACTTTGTAACTTATGGTAACTTGCGCATTTGATAGCAACACATTGCATTGATGCGCCTGATAGCAAACATGTCTAGACTTGAACCAGAGCTGCAAGCGGCGCAGATTTGCACGGATTTATTTAATTCGTTTAATACGAGTGTCAGAAGCTCACACTGTTCATTTCTGTTCTGAATTTTGAGAAAAAATGTGAACCAAATATTTTAAAAAATAAAAATGGACTTAATATACAAGTTAAAGTGAATCAAAATTGTCGTCGTTGAAAATCTGGAGGTAAGTACACTTTAATAATTATTCTTTTTTAGTTCCTCCGATAATCTGATTTCCGATCGTGATTTCAGGTAAAGGTCATTTGATATTCCAATCAACCGCTTGCACCCGTATTAACTTTTCAATTTTTTAATTATTTTGTTGGTTGTTTTATTGTAGTAATCGGTTCTACATAAACTTGCACATGATATATTCAAAATAATCTCTTTGAATAACAGTACAGTCCAAAGATATATTGATGAAATTACTCGTGATGTGGAAAGTTTTAGTGTAATTATTTGCAAATGATGCAGGTCGCTATACAGCTGGATGAGTCAACTTTACCTGTTCGTTCTTTTACGACCAAGAAATACACATGCACTTTAACGACAGAGACTATAAAGGCGAATTAATATTCATTGTTTTAAGAGATTATTTCATAGGAAAAGGAACTCCTTTTATCAAATATATCAACAGCAACGATTAGAGTACCTGTCATGGTGCCGCCGTGCTTTTATAAGCCACTTAAAACAAAATGTGTTTACAATTCAATGCATCATCCATTTACGACATTTAGTTGCTAAAATTAGATTGATAGACTGCATCAATTTCTTCAATTCGTCAGTTAACCATATTTGGAACAACACGTTAAATTCTAGGTTATTTTCGTCGTTGTATTAAAAAAACGACGAGAACTTTCTTCATTTACTCCTTCATAGTGAAGTACACTGATTGTCGAAAGGTTTGGATCACATTATGATCTTGTCAGTGACGCTGTATCGGACTGAGAGCAACATTAGCAGGAAATAACTGATATATGAAATATAAATTCCAAGGTATGTCTTGGTATTATGAACGCAATTAAAAATTTTTGAACTATTTTCTACAATCCAGGGTATTGGTATTGATTTTTTAAGACAGAACTCTTAGTATCCATTTTACTTAACGCTCTTTATTAGTTGTGTGTTATATCAGTTTCCTCCTAAATTGGATGATTCTGCTGTATCTGAATTTGGGAACAACTCTGTATGTTCATGTTTAAAACATCTTGGATAGTCGGGAAACCCAGTGGGACAGACACATAACTCCACCAGCCTCTCGCTTGGGGGGGGGGGGGGGGTGGAAGCGGTGATATCACAAAAGTACAGTAGGGCAAGCGAAAGCAAGTTGTCGATGGGGGAAAGACGCCAATAACATTCCCATTTCTAGTGTAAAAGTTAGGGTTGGGTCTATTTTTCTCAATTCGAAGCAAGAAAAAACAAAGTTTCGACGGGGAGGGAAATGCCAGCAGTATACACATTCCTAGTATAAGAGGCAGAAATGAGTCTATTTTCCTGAACTCAAAGCTCTTGGGGGGGAGGGGCGATCGCAAGATAAAACAAGTTGTTGATGGAGAGGGGGAAGATGCCAGCAGCATTAACATTTCTACTATAGGAGGCAGAATCAGATCTATTTTCCTGAATTCAAAGCTTTTATGAAGGGCGATCGCCCACCCCCCCTTGGATCCGCGCTTGACTACACCAAAGCTTTTATATGTATTTTGACTCCCTGATAATTTGTTTTAAACAAAAACATTAAAAAAATATTTGTTTTTAAAATAAAAAATATCTTCATGTTCCACGCCGAGTTTTCAGTTCAATGCATAGTTTTTGATATAAAAATCAGTAAACATTTGAAAAATGTCATTTTTTGCAACTTTTCAACATGAATAATGTTTTATAAATATTTTCAAATTCTGTGCCCAGCAATTGTCGACGTCAAGAGCCACAAACTGGGATTAATCGTAATGAGAAAATGTAATGTATTATTGCTTTTTAAAGGTCCGCTGTGAATATGAGTACGTGAGAATATCGGATGTCTTTATTAGATAGCTTCATGAAATTTAAGTTGTTTGTTTGTCTCAATGAAATTATTTAATAATATTTTTGAATGCTTAGTTATAAAACTAATTTTAATTCAATGAATTTGGCTAAATAAAAGTTGAAAAATTCGATCTTGTATTGAATTTAGGGTTTAATGTAAATGTTATGCATGCCCTTATAATATAAGGTTTTATTTTAGTTGAGAATTAAAATAGTTTCTCTAATATAAATGTATCAATATACCCAAAGGTAAGGATATTGTATATATAGATCTTTACGAGATAACATATTTAGATTGCATGAAATGCTGAGAGATAGCGCTACTTGTATCAGATTTTATATCTTGTCTGATACAAGTTGCTTAAAGGATTCGCTTTTTCCATCTTTAGGTGCCCTTGCTCATCTTATACAGATGAAAATCAATAAATTTGGAACCAGTCTACAGGTATCTTGTTGCAGTTTGAGATAGTGCTTTTTTTCCTAACCGTGTTGGAACAGAGTTGGTATCCCTTATAGTATAAAGTTTTTTTGTTACTTTAGAATTAACATAGTTTTTTACCATAAATTTATAGATTAAATACACAAATAATTTTATCCTTTTATTCCACATGTCAAATTTTTTATCGCAGGTGGGGGACGATGCACAAAAGGCAAAAATCAATGCAACCTCGATTTTTTCTTTTAACGCATTGTTTCCTTCCTGCTGTAAACTTTGATAGTTATAAAATACTTTTAATGGGAGGAATGAGCCTGATGCTTTATATTTCCAATATTTGGATTCGAGTGAGTCTGGTTTAATCTTAAATCGCCCAGACCTATGGTTTCCAATCTCATTCTCTTTTTAAGAAGTTTGGAAATCGTGCTGAAATTCGTTTCCACGAGATATGAAGATGGAAAAGCTATTAAAAACTATCTTGCTATCGTCCATAATTCAGGATCAGTCACTCTGAAGTTAAAGTTGCTGATTTCCAATTATAAACTGCACTTTAAGTTCTTCGTTAGTACTTATTCCTACTAGTTCTTCTTGTAATATGACATCCGATTTTTCAACGTGGTATTTCCGTGGTCAAAACATTTCAAACTTGATTTTAAAGTCCATGTACAGGGCATTTAAATGTTGAACGTAGGCTAATACTTTATCATCCTGGCAGCATGTCTGTGACAAGTTGGGGAACGGGGAAAATTCTCATCGTTTAACTTTTTGCCTAATTAATTTTAGCAAGAAAAGCTACAATGATAGAATTTGTTTTTATTAAATTCATACTGTTCATAGGCAATGTCTGGTTTACATCTGATTAAGATTTTTCTTTCAAATGGGATCTCTAGAATCAAAAAACTGTAAAACACTGTCAAAAAGTGAAAAAATCTTATTAAACACAAACCTTTCGACAACCAGTGTACTTCAGTATGAAGGAGTAAATGAAGAAAGTTCTCGTCGTTTTTTTCATACAACTACGAAAATAACCTAGAATTTAACGTGTTGTTCCAAATATGGTTAACTGACGAAGTGAAGAAATTTTGATTTTTTTTTTAAATTTCTCACTACTCCAGTGATTTATAGATGTCGTTCAACTAGCGATATTTTTCAGTCTGACTGCGGGGTCGGTAGGTGGCAGGTCGCAATATCCTACCGACATACCTTAGAATTTATATTTCATATATCAGTTATTTCCTGTGAATGTTGCTCTCGGTCCGATATAGCTCCACTGACGAGATGATAAGGTGATCCACGTATGGAGAGAGGACCAGAGCGGTATTTGTAGGAAATAACTGTTTGTATATATTTTTCCTTTTCTCTGCCTGAAAGGAGAATTATATGTATATATATATATATATATATATATATATATATATATATATATATATATATAACAACTATTTTAATACGGTAGATGGCTTTCTTTATTTGTTACTGAAATTTTGATTTTTTAAAAATTTCTCACTACTACAATGATTTATAGATGTCGTTCAACTAACGATATTTTTCAGTCTGACTGAGAGGTCGGTAGGTGGCAGGTTGCAATATTCTACCGACATACCTTGGAATTTATATTTCATATATCAGTTATTTCCTGTGAATGTTGTTCTCGGTCCGATACAGCTCCACTGACGAGATGATAAGGTGATCCGCGTATGGAGAGATGACCAGAGCTGTATTTGCAGGAAATAACTGTTTGTATATATTTTTCCTTTTCTCTGCCTGAAAGGAGAATTACATATATAACAAATATAGTTGCGGCGTATAAATGACCCCATTATTATTTATTTGATAATCTTAATATATATACTTTTAATTTTAATCGTTAATAACTTTTAAATTGTTTATTTAGAAACAAGAATTCTTAATTTGTTAAGTGTCTATTATCAAACAAAAATTGTTTAATATTGAAAAATATTCAGTTTGAAATTCAAATTGTTTATGTAAAAATAGCTAGAGATGGGAAGGAAGTTTTGGAGCGGATTAACGATTGAACAGAGGAATGCAGAATGACAACACCATAATTACATGTCGCAATAAACTTGGTTATTATTGTCAATCTTTTTCTTACAAAATATGCACTAAGAAAACTAATTAGTTTAATAACTAATAACTAATATTTACTTTTAATAAACATACAATTGTAACACATTATGCAAAAAGTTCTTTTTATGTATCATCTTTTGTCAAATCTCGCTCCTTTTACAGAAAGTGGTGATTCTTCTTCATCTGATTCCATACAACTAACAAGTTCTCCAAGAAAATCGGAAATATAAAAAAGTTCTTCGACATTACTGGGCTCCATTTCTTCTGAGTCACTATCGTCAACTGAAATTCTTTGAGCTTCTGCATTTGTATAATTTTCTAAATTGTAACTTGAACATAAATTGCTACATTTTAAACCATGTTTCCTACAGTTACACCTTGCAATAGAACAACCTTTTTCGTAACTGCAACAAATTATTTTAAGGAGAGTATCGGGTATCAACTGATCTTCAGTGATATTCGACTGCATGATTCCTTCAAGTGATTTTTTCCAGTCCCAATCCGTAGCGATAATTTCATTTCCAAGGCATGTTGGCTATATTTGAAGTTATTAATATGCCCTAAAATAATATTGTTTAACTGCTCCTGATGTTAGTGGTAACTTGTCCAATTTGAAGCGCTACATTTTTTTACTGTCAATATAATAAATTACTGACAATAATCGTAAAACGCATATCGAAAAAGTCATTTTTTTGGTTTTTTTGATTTTTCGGCAATTTGTTCCATTGTACTATATATTTTTTCCATTTATTGAAAGTAGAAATAAAAACGCAAAAATCGAGCCTAGTCTAAACCAGGCGCGGATCCAAGGGGGGGGGGGGCGGGGGGCGATCGCTCCCCCCCCCCAAGGGCTTTGAGTTTAGGAAAATGGACCCTATTTTTCCTCTTATACTACAGTTTATTTAAGCACTAGAGAGAGTAATAAATCATTTTTTACCCTTTTTCACTTCGCAAACTACCTATGTTCTTTAGTCCGGTGTCTTTAGCAAAATCTGTTAGACACATATATTTTTCATAGGAATGGGTTAGAAATTTTATAATCAAAAATACCGGTCTATAATAATGGACTAAAATGTAGCCTTATTCTCTCAAAAAATTCGAAATTATAATTTAAATACTTACAAAATATCCATTGTCAAAAATACAAAAAGGTAAACATATATAAAAAAATAAATTCGTCCATATGATATTAAAATACTTTTGGGGCTATCGGTCATTTTATTATTAATTAAAAACATTTTTAGGGTATTTGACGTTTCAGTTTATTTATTTCTTAAACCATCTGCAGAATTACAATTAAACACTAAAAAGAGATTCAAATGTAATTACTTTTTTTATGTTGTAATTAAAATTAGACCTACTTATTTTTATTTCTATTGTACTGATATCTTAATTTAATTTACTTTATTATATGGAAATACGATAGCCCCAAAAAAATAAGATAAACATGTTAATTTTACACGCTTAAGAAAAAGACACAAACACAATAATAAAATAATAAAAAACTTACAGTTAATTAAAATTAAATATATATATAAAATTAAAGAGTGGGACACACTAAAATAAAAATAATTAAAAAATAAAAAAAAATATAAACAATATTAAACAATAAAATACAACAAAAACAAAAATTTAAATAATAAATTGTGTTTACACTAGTAAACATTACGTATCTAATTCCTAATCAAAGTCAATGAAACTATCTTCGCTTAAATTGGTTCCTCTGTCTCACCCATCATGAGATCGAGTTCTCACAATTTGTTTTATTCTTTTATTATATGGATTTTTCCCAATTTTCCGCAGTAATTTTATTCAAAAAAATCTTTCACAAGTTTAGTTAAACTACTAATTTTGTTAATTGTGTTATTTCTAGCAACTCTACCTTTTACTTGAGAGAGATATTTACTTCTCCAACGGACAGTTTCCGGACGATCCATAGGAACAGATTTTCTATCTGGTTTTTCCCAGCAAAAATTAAGTTCTTTGAGCAGTTTCCAGAGATCAGTTCTTTTAATTTCAGGTAAATCGCGATCTTCATTGATTTAGAATTTTGAAGACGGTTTGGATCTGCTTCTCATAATAAAATATATATACAACCCCTTTAATTGCAGTTTCCATCTCTTTTTTCAACGATGTTTTTCATCTGCCTGTGATCGAATGTGGCTTGGGAGTACTAACAATTCCAGTCGTTTTCAGTATTCGGTACATAGTAGACAGACCTTTTAACATTATCATCTAGATATTGATATTTTAAGGCATCATAAACATTCATCGTAATAAGTTTTTCGTTGAGGAAAATATGCCCTGGTTTAACAATTTTGGAATAAATATAAAGATGAAAGCCATATCTTTTGGGTATATCACTAATCTCAACTCAACTAAAATAATATATAAAAACAAGCGCAAACAAGATAAATCACTAAGAACAAACTGTAAGGTGTACTTTCCTCACTGACAGAAATTAAATTTAATCAGAATTTTTATGCTGCAGTAAATTTATAAAATATATTTAAATATAATGAAATATAATTAGATTTACGGCAGTTCTCAGTTACCAGCGGCACTGGAGCAGGTACGTTGGAGGTTTTGGTAACAGTTTTATTACTCTCTCTAGTTCTTAAATAGAGAATAGGAATGTGTATACTTGCGATCGCCCCCCCCCCTCCCAAGAGCTGTGAGTGAGGAAAATAGAACCCATTCTGCCTTTTATATTAGGAATGAGTATGCTGCTTGCACCCCCCCCCCCCCCCCGTTGACAACTTGTTTTTCTTGTCATACTGTACTTTTGTGATATCACCGCCCCCCCCCTCCAAAGAGAGAGACTGGATCCAAACACTGTTGGACAATTAATTTTAAGTGGAAATGCGATTAAAAATTTCACTTTTTTATTAAAGTTAAATAAAACCGCAACGACTGAATATTTTTGCACAAGGCAAATGTAGCTTATTTGGGGCTTCAAAAGGTACACTCTTCAAGTTTGAGCTTAATCGAATCATTTTAGTGGAAGAAAAGAACAAAAAGCCGATTTTTGCATTTTTCTTAGAAAATTTTGAAGTTAGAGTAAAAATGGTTTCTACAAAAGTTGTAGATCTTTTTATTACCTTTAACTTTTGTATTTTTTTTCGATAAGATGCGTAGTTTGGCCGAAAATCGTAAAAAACTGTTTTTCACCCCCATTCACCCCAGTGAGTTGCCGGTGATTCGGATTATTTTTCCTTCATTATTTATGATATTACCTACAATATTTCGTTATCAGTTTGCTATAACGAATTATTTTTTTCTTACCCACTGCTTTACAGCTGCGCAGCCTGGCCTTAATGTAGTTTCAAAAAAAAAAAAAAAAATAGATCGACTACAGATCACTAAGCGTGGCAATTTGCTACATTGTTGTCAAAATTGGAATCCGATATTAACAAATCTTAGAATTCCACCAGCTTCAGCTATCTCATTAATTTTTTATTACTTACTGATTTTTATGTCAATTTTCTAATTTACAAAAAACAATTTTTTAATACATTTGATGGCATTTTGATGTTTAATACGCTATTCTTATAATGTAGCATTTAAATTTACCAGTTAGCATCAATGCTACATGTTTTTAGTAATATGATATAATTTGTATATTTTTACCTGAGTAAATCTAATTATTTATCCTGTAATTTAAAATAGTAAACATGGAATTTATTTTTTTTTTGGTTCACAACTCTTTTGGTCTTGTAACTTATCATTTTTTTTACACAGTTCGTAAATTGCTGTAGTTTATATATCACATAATTTGGTTTGAATTTAAAAGTCGTAAATATTTTATTTTTAATAAACTCTCATTTGTTTACATTCGATTTCAGTATTAAAAGTATAAGGTTATAGTCGGTGACATAGTTCAGTTAGCATTTGCTGTGAATGTATACCCATTCGTTGACACGAACACGGCATGTCGAGATCGATCATTTAAGGTTGAGTATGCAGTATGGATTTGTGGCAATTTTTTTTTGAACTTGGTTTTATCGTGATTAGTGACTTTGAACTGTTTGATCATAATTTTCTTTTTGATAATTTTCCATGGCATGCCCATACTTGACGTATTAACTGATGGTCAGTGTAAGTTCGGAACTAGGTTAAAGTGCTCCAGGTTGAGAATAAGGTTGGCAAGACTAAGTATAAATATCACTAAGATTTGTCACGTCTGGTGGCAAGAGAGATTTGTATTTTCGTTCCCTTTACTGTTGAACCGCCGAAGGCAGCAGACCAATCCTGCCACCAGCTCTGAAAGGGCGGACGGTCAAGTTTTTTTGTTAAAGTCCACTAATTAATGAGGTAAGATTTTGCCCCTTATCTTTACGAACATGTGGTAAAAACAACATTTTATTTTAGGGCTCTTGGGCTATTCGGCTACTTGGCTATTTGACTATTTGGCTATGTGAATATTTGAAGCCAGTTCTTCTTTATCTTTGGGCTTTTCATCTTGATATTGCTGTCATGACTTCCTGATGGTTCGGGTCCTAGTTTTCCTGTACAGGCGACCACGACTGTATCAACCTTACCCTGCGTTTGATTGGTGAGTTGGAAGTGGCCCTGTGAAGCCTCAATCCATCCACAACACAACAGGAATCCTAGCAACAGCGCTGAAGTGAGAGGTACCATTGCATATACCAGGTAGGAGAAAAACTTTAAGTTAGAGATTCGAGTTGTGAATTAATTTTTTTATAACACAAACAATGCAACATAATTATATTTGGTGATGTAGTAACATGTGAGAACTTTTGATAACTCAACAAAACGTACGTTATTGGCGACTAAGGTTCTAGAACGTTTGCGGCCAAATCTTATATAACCTTTTAAAACCGAGGTGATAGTTATCAAGAGAGTAAAAATAAAACATTGTAAGCACAATTCAAATTTATGTAAATAATAATTTTTTAATGGGAATAAAATGGAATTGCTATTTTGTTTTAATTAGGTCGTTTTATTGTGGAGCTATACACCTACCGTCAATAATTTAAAATCATTCCTCATACCTAAGTGTTTTCCTGTTTAATCACTAGGTAAGTAACACAGATAATGTAAAACAGGTGGCGCCTATTGGGTAATCAAAGCAGAGCACAACTATCTCTAAAAGAGATACGAACCTAGCCTCCGACATATTGAGCTGCCGTACGCATCCGTTGCCGTACCCTGTAAAAAGGGGACGCCGCAAAAAAATGACGCCCTGAACGTGGAGCTTGTGCTTTGTTTTGAATTTTTATATTTCACTGGTGTTTAGCAAAATAATTTAACGTTGAGTATCCTGAATTGAATTGAAATTTCTATGCGGTTAAATTCATGTGTCAGATTTAAATTAATTTTCATTAGTAACATATTTTTATTGTAATTCCATTTTGTTTCGACTGAGTAATGACAATTTTATAAAACCTAAGAAACATTCACAGGTTACTCGAGTAAATTTTCTCCAAGGTACAATAAGGTTATATTTTTTGTATTTTTTTAAGAGCCCTCATTGATTTTAATATCACAGTAACTTCACAGTATTTTAGGTATTTTACAGCTTATAGTAGTGAATTTTGTATTTTTTATGTACAGGGTGTTCAGGTGGACACAGTTTTTTATATGTTTATGTAAGGTCTATTATTTTAGCTAAATTGCTGAAAATTTTCTAATTAGTTTGTGAGTTAATTTAGTTTTAAAGGCATTTTATATCGTACATATTTTTGACATGTTAAGTCTCGTAAAGATTTGCATAATTTTTTTGATCTATTTAAAAGTTGTAGAATCATTTTACATTTTATCTCAGGTAGTAAAATTTATACCCGGTTAGAAATACTTTTTTGCTATTGAACCATTTTGAACCGATAACAGTTTAAAATATTTTGTGATAAGAAAAATATTTAATTTTTTTTCGGTATTTTACAGCTATTTTCCTAAAACTTGATTTAAAAGTGTTAAAAGTCCAGCAAAAAGTAATCTAGAGAATTTGATTTTTTTATATAAAAAAAAGAAATTGTTGTTGACCAAGCCAAAGAAACTTGAGATTTTATTTTTTGGATACTTTTTATAGATAACAGGATATGAATAGAAATAAATACCAATTTTAAAATTTAGCTTTGCTTAAAAATTTATGCATGATTAGTTGAGACTTATTATTCTGAAGTTTGATAAAATAAATTATTTTTTATTGATACAGGGTGTACGATTACTGCTGTTTTTTTAAGTTTCCTTATTTTAATGTTTGATCAATGCAATCATTTGATTTAGATTTTAGTGAAGTTATTTAATTGCTTTTGAAATAAAATAATTTTTTCTATTTGATTTGCTATACAGGGTAGGACAAACTGTTTGTTTTATAGAATTGATTTAACTTTAGAGATATGGTTATTGTTTTCAACTAAGTAAAGAATACTTTGTCATTTAAAAATAATACTTGATTTAGTGTATTTATTTTCAAATTTTATATCATCATGGATATTTATAATTTTCAACCCAATCATTTACTTGAATATGAGTTGGACTACGAGTTAAAGATTCGTTTGTTAACTTCTTTACGTACTGTCGCAGACAAACGCAAGATACTTGCTAGAATTCTAAAGAGAGAACAATCGAGTCCGGGTAAAGATATTAACTTAAATATTTGCACTTTGACTTTTGAGGAAGAAAAAATCAGTATACAACGCAGTTTAGACTCAATACAAGGGGTGATAGATGAATTTGACGGTAATGCTAATGATTCTCTTATTAATAGAGTGAAGTCGCGTTTAGCTCACGTAGTAGGAAGAGCAAAAAGAATTCCAATGCCCAAGGATGAAAATAGAGCTTCTGTAATATTTTCTTATATTCAAGAAGTGACCGCGAGTTGTCTTTTATTGGAATCGAACTTGTTAGATAAAATTCCGGACGGTCAACATGTTGAACTTACAACATCTCAATTGCCGGTGATCAATGTAGCAGCACCTGTAGTGCATTGCGCGACGCGTATTTTACCTATTAGTGAGTGGCAAGTTAATTTTAATGGGGACGCGAAAAAACTTTATCCATTTTTGGAACGGTTAACTGAATTAGCGCAGGCACGTAATATTTCTCCGCAGGAGTTATTTAATTCAGCTGCCGAATTTTTCACAGGAGACGCGTTTGTGTGGTATCGAAGTGTTAAATCTTCGTTAACTGATTGGGATTCATTGGTATCGAAATTAAAGAAAGATTTTTTTCATGATGATATAGATGATGATATATGGGAGCAAATTAAAAGAAGGAAACAAAAGAAAAATGAATCTACGATAGTTTTTATTGCTCATTTAGAAGCTCTTTTTTCTCGATTATCTAGACCTCCAGCAGAAGTTTCAAAAGTTAAAAATATTAAAAGAAATCTTTTACCAGATTTTATTAGTAGGTTGGCTTTAATAGATGTTAATAATGTTTCGGAACTTTCAGAAATTTGTCGTAAGTTAGAAGAGGCTGATTACCTTAAAGATAAATCTAGGCCTAAGGATGAAATTGCTAGCATCAACAGTATGGCTAACACGAACCAAAGTTTAAATAATAATAGTCATTTTAACAAGCAAAATAATTCCAGAAAAAATTTCAAAAAAGATGGTCAAAGATTTTCTCATTTTCATTCTAAAAATTTGCCTTCTACATCTAACAGCAAACCTGATAATAATTTAAATAAAAATAATTCTAATAAAGATAATAAACCTAAAGCTTCTGTAACATGTTGGAATTGTAAACAGCCTAATCATGTTTATTTGGACTGTAAGGCCCTTAGAGGTTTATTTTGTTTTAAATGTGGCGAACCTAACACCAAATCTTCAGGGTGCCCTAAATGTTCAAAAAACTAGTAAGAGAAGTGAATCGAAGAGGCAGTTTCACCTTTCCCAGAACTCGTGCCTCATTTAATTACCGTAGTTTTCATAAGTCTTTTAAAAAATCAAAAACATTTTTTAATTCTAATAATAACAATTTAAAAAGAGAATATTTTAGCCATACTGATTGGAAAAACTGGCTGAATACGGTTTCTAAATTTTTTAAAGATAATACTTCTTTTAATCGACTCCATTTTTCTGAAAACAAGCAAGTTTCGCCCTTATTCATTAATAAATATTTAGATAACCGACCTTACATAAATGTGAAGTTGCTTGATGTGGACATTACAGTTTTATTGGATTCAGGTGCTACATCTTCTATAGTTGGTTCTAGAGGGGTAGATATTTTAGGTAATTTAGGTCTTAAGATATGCCCAGCACAAATTAAGAATATTTGTACTGCTGATGGTAAACAGCAAAGTGTTAAAGGCACAGTTGATTTACCTCTTGTTATTGACAATTCTTGTCAAGTTATTAATGCTCTAGTGGTTCCTTCATTGCCACAAGCATTTATATTTGGGTGTGACTTTGCGAAAAAATTTAATATTGTAGTTAATTTTAAGAATAATTCTTGGCATGTGCAAGATATAAATTCTAAATTAGGAGTGTCCAATAATGATTTGAGTCACTCTTTTAATAGTTGTAATTTGAGATTACATTCTTTGGATGAACTTTCTACAGCAGAGCGCGAACAAGCGGAAAAAATTATTGAATCATTTAATGAAATTAGTAGTAAAGATAGATTAGGTCGTACGGATAAAATTACTTTGACTATTGACACGGGTGACGCGCTTCCTTTTAAAAAGAGACCGTTAGTTTTGTCTCCATATATGTCAAAAATTTTGAACAATGAGTTGGATGAAATGTTAAAGTTAGGTGTCGTAGAGCCATCTACAAGTCCATGGTGTTCTCCTGTTTTATTAGTTAAGAAACCAAATGGAACGTACCGATTATGTTTTGACGGACGTTCACTTAATGAAATCAGTCGTCCTGACCGGTATCCAATGCCTAATATTGATAGAAATTTAACATCTCTTCGAAATGCTAAATATATTTCATCGATAGACCTTCGAAAAGCTTTTTGGCAGATCCCTTTGGATGAATCTTCGAAAGAAAAAACAGCTTTTGCAGTAGTCGGAAGAGGACTTTTCCAGTTTGTTACCATGCCCTTTGGTCTCAGAAACGCCGCACAGACGCAACAGCGCCTGGTAGATGCAATATTTGGTCCTCGCTATGAGCCAAATATATTCACCTATCTCGATGATATTTTAATAGTGTCAGAAGACCTTGATTCACACCTTAGATTGTTATCAGAGGTCAAAGAAAAATTGAAAGATGCCAATCTAACTATAAATCTGGAAAAATGTGACTTTTTCAAAACATCTTTAAAATTTTTAGGCTATATTGTGGGTTCGAATTCTTTGCGTACTGACCCCGATAAGGTTTCTAGCATGATTAATTATAGCAGACCTAGGAATACTACTGAAGTAAAGCGTTTTGTTGGTCTTTGCTCATGGTATAGAAGATTTATAAAGGATTTTTCTACTCTGATGTCTCCAATAAATGATCTCCTAAAAGGACGTAGGAAAGGACAAAAAATTGAGTGGAATAGTGCAGCTGAAGAATCTTTTATTAAAATTAAACAACTTTTAGTATCTGCTCCTATATTATCTCAACCAGACTTTTCACAGCGATTCTATATAGCGAGCGACGCATCAAATACAGGTTTAGGAGGAGTTCTAACGCAGATAATTGATGGTGAAGAGCGAGTGATTGCCTACGCCAGTAGATCTTTATCTAGAGCAGAGCGAAACTATTCTGTAGTGGAAAAAGAATGCCTGGGTGTACTTTTTTGTATTGAAAAATTCCGAGGATTTATTGAAGGTGTTCCTTTTACTGTCATTACAGATCATTACAGTTTATTGTGGCTTAACACTCTTAAAAATCCTAGTGGAAAATTAGCTCGTTGGGCTGTTCGACTTAGACAGCATACATTTGATTTAGTACACAGAAAAGGAGCTCAAAATGTCATTCCAGACGCCTTGTCCCGTAATCCACATAGAGAAGAAGAGATTGAAGATTCTGATTCAAGCAGTAAGGAAGAATTAGTGGTGGGAACCCTAGATGTCGATCGTATTGATCCGTGGTACGATAATTTACGCCAGAAAATTTTAGATAATCCAAGCAATTATCCACAATGGAAAGTGGATAATGATTTTGTTTTGAAATTTGTCCCAAACTGCCTTTCTATGAATGTGAATGTCCCTGAATGGAAATACTTAGTACCTAAACCCCAAAGAGCAGAAATTATAGACTCTTGTCATAGTCCTCCGAACTGTGGTCATTTCGGATTTTATAAGACATTTCATCGTCTACAAGAAAGATATTATTGGCCAAAAATGCGCCAAGACATTCTTAAATTTGTTAAGAATTGTTTAGTCTGTGGAGCTCAGAAAGCACCAAATACTTCGCAAATGGGACACATGGGTAAAGAGAAATCAGTAGATTATCCATTTCAAGTAATAGCAGTAGACTTAATAGGCCCTCTACCTCGTTCAAGAAAAGGAAACAAATGGCTTTTAGTAGTCGCTTGTTGGTTTACCAAGTACACATTACTTTTTCCTTTAAGAAGTTCTAAAGTTCAATATATTGAAGAGGTACTAGAAAATAAAGTTTTTCATGTTCATGGTCCTCCATCTCTACTTATTTGCGATAATGGTACACAGTTTGTTTCAAAAACTTTCAAAAAATTAAGTCAAACATATGAGTTTAATATAAGATTTAATCCTGTTTACTCACCACAATGTAATTTCGTAGAAAGAAATAATAGGACAATTGGTACAGCAATTCGGAGTTACATAGACAGCCACGAAAATTGGGATAAAGAAATAGCTAAAATTCAACAAGCTATTAATACTTCAAAACATGAAGTCACCGGTTTTACTCCAGCGTTTTTAGTTTACTTTAGGCATGTTCCTTTGTCAGGTAGTTATTACAAAGATTTGAATGTCGACGTCAGAGTTGATGATGAAATAATTCCTGGTGACAGAAATGCCTATGCGGCCAACTTAAAAGGTCTAAAAGATATCTTTGTTGAAGTGAGAATGAAGATTCATAAGGCGTATGAACGTAATTCTCGTGCGTATAATCTTAGAAAACGCGATATTTCTTTTAATGTAGGTGACCATGTTTGGCGTAAAAATAAAGTTCTTTCAAGTGCTGTAGATAAGTTTACCGCAAAGTTAGTCCCCAAATATGTTCATTGTAAGGTAAGAAAGAAACTTTCCAACCTTATTTATGATTTAGATAATATTGATGGTTCTAAAGCTGGAAAGTGGCATATCAAAGATCTAAAACCTTTCAATGATTCTATTTCAGAGGATTCTGATTCTGACCTTTCAGAAGAAGAATAAGTTTATTAAGTTTTGAAAAGTTTGCTTCAAAGTTGTAAGTTTGTTTAGGCAACTTATTGGGTGCTGACCCGTATTGATTTTTGGTTATTAGCAGTTTTGCTACTTTTAAGTTTATTAAGTTTCTGGGAAGTTTGCTTCCAAGTAAATAAGTTGTTTAAGAGACTTACTGGTGCTGACCTGTATTGATTTTTAGTTGTTAGCAGTTTTGCTATTTTGAGATTTTTAGGAAGTTTGCTTCCAGGTTAGTACGTTTGTTTAAGTTAATTATTGAGTGATGACTCGTAGGAATTTTTAGTTATTAGCTGTATTGCTATTTTTTAAGTATTTTGGATAATGGCCATATCCGAAGTATTGCTTAAGTGATAGGTTTTTTTACCTTGTTTTTTTTGAAGCAAACATTTAGAGTTTTTATATCTTCTGAAGAAGGGTTAGTTTAAGTATAGACTGGTTTTGAATAAATTTTAGTATCGTTTAGATCTTGTATAACCTAAAGGCTGGTTATTTTCAAATTATAGAGTTTTTAGTGGCATTTCACTTTGGGATGGTTTCCCGGAAATTTGTTTGAATGCTTAGAGCATTCGTTTTCTACGGTGAGTTGTATATAGGTAAATCTGAAGTTGTATAGTGTTGATATAATGGTCTCATAACTGGATTTATTAAGGCCGTGTGTCTAAGTATACTGCTGATAAGTTTGTCCTAATTTAAATCTATAGTCATGACAATCTGTTTACTTGTATTAACAATTCTGGGTATATAATGTTAGAGATTTTTTTTGTACATTTTAGTTTATGATTTTTATCTTTTAAGTGATTTCTTTGGTGTTTGTAAAATTTATTCAGGAGTTGTAATTCTGAACTTGTATGTAATTTGGCAGACCTTTACCGATTTTGACTCTTCACGACTTTGTAGTTTTCCAGATTGGACTTACCGATGTTGTCTTCCGCAAGGACGTGTGATACGCGTAGATATCAATCCAAATGTTTTTCCAAGGACAGGGTTATGTTTTTCCTTGTTTTCAAAATAGCCTATCAAGATAGTCTATTTTTTTTTCGGAGAGGGGTAAATGTAGCATTTAAATTTACCAGTTAGCATCAATGCTACATGTTTTTAGTAATATGATATAATTTGTATATTTTTACCTGAGTAAATCTAATTATTTATCCTGTAATTTAAAATAGTAAACATGGAATTTATTTTTTTTTTGGTTCACAACTCTTTTGGTCTTGTAACTTATCATTTTTTTTACACAGTTCGTAAATTGCTGTAGTTTATATATCACATAATTTGGTTTGAATTTAAAAGTCGTAAATATTTTATTTTTAATAAACTCTCATTTGTTTACATTCGATTTCAGTATTAAAAGTATAAGGTTATAGTCGGTGACATAGTTCAGTTAGCATTTGCTGTGAATGTATACCCATTCGTTGACACGAACACGGCATGTCGAGATCGATCATTTAAGGTTGAGTATGCAGTATGGATTTGTGGCAATTTTTTTTTGAACTTGGTTTTATCGTGATTAGTGACTTTGAACTGTTTGATCATAATTTTCTTTTTGATAATTTTCCATGGCATGCCCATACTTGACGTATTAACTGATGGTCAGTGTAAGTTCGGAACTAGGTTAAAGTGCTCCAGGTTGAGAATAAGGTTGGCAAGACTAAGTATAAATATCACTAAGATTTGTCACGTCTGGTGGCAAGAGAGATTTGTATTTTCGTTCCCTTTACTGTTGAACCGCCGAAGGCAGCAGACCAATCCTGCCACCAGCTCTGAAAGGGCGGACGGTCAAGTTTTTTTGTTAAAGTCCACTAATTAATGAGGTAAGATTTTGCCCCTTATCTTTACGAACATGTGGTAAAAACAACATTTTATTTTAGGGCTCTTGGGCTATTCGGCTATTCGGCTACTTGGCTATTTGACTATTTGGCTATGTGAATATTTGAAGCCAGTTCTTCTTTATCTTTGGGCTTTTCATCTTGATATTGCTGTCATGACTTCCTGATGGTTCGGGTCCTAGTTTTCCTGTACAGGCGACCACGACTGTATCAACCTTACCCTGCGTTTGATTGGTGAGTTGGAAGTGGCCCTGTGAAGCCTCAATCCATCCACAACACAACAGGAATCCTAGCAACAGCGCTGAAGTGAGAGGTACCATTGCATATACCAGGTAGGAGAAAAACTTTAAGTTAGAGATTCGAGTTGTGAATTAATTTTTTTATAACACAAACAATGCAACATAATTATATTTGGTGATGTAGTAACATGTGAGAACTTTTGATAACTCAACAAAACGTACGTTATTGGCGACTAAGGTTCTAGAACGTTTGCGGCCAAATCTTATATAACCTTTTAAAACCGAGGTGATAGTTATCAAGAGAGTAAAAATAAAACATTGTAAGCACAATTCAAATTTATGTAAATAATAATTTTTTAATGGGAATAAAATGGAATTGCTATTTTGTTTTAATTAGGTCGTTTTATTGTGGAGCTATACACCTACCGTCAATAATTTAAAATCATTCCTCATACCTAAGTGTTTTCCTGTTTAATCACTAGGTAAGTAACACAGATAATGTAAAACAGGTGGCGCCTATTGGGTAATCAAAGCAGAGCACAACTATCTCTAAAAGAGATACGAACCTAGCCTCCGACATATTGAGCTGCCGTACGCATCCGTTGCCGTACCCTGTAAAAAGGGGACGCCGCAATAATAGGTACAATTATCATGAAGAAGAAGGGTAATTTATTTTTTCTTGCAGAAGGGGCAGCGATCTAGAAAAAGTTGGGTATCTATGAGCTAAAAGGTAACATTAATATATTTTCTTACTTTTAAGGGATGATGAAATGTTAGCTTCAGTCACCAGCTATGAAATCCTCAAGGAAATAGAGAAGGTAAAAATGTATGATATTGATCCAAGATTGACATATGTTGATATGATGGAGAGGTTGTCGAAAAGCGTCTGTAAGTAAAATTTAAAACAAAAACATCTTGAGATTGATTTACATTAAATTATAATTTTCCTCTACAATGACGATCATTGATCAAAAGCGTCTCCTGAGATGGATTATCATTTTTAAAAAATTTATTATCCTTGTTTTTTTTTACCTCTTTACTTTTTCTCATGATTCCATTCTAACCCGAAAGCAGTCAGAATAGACCCATTGTGCTCTTGACCTTAATTTAGAAAAATATTTCCTTACTTTAGAATTATATTTAGAACATATATCCGGTTTCATAGCGTTTTACGCCTTCCGGTTCTCAGTCTCCGTTGTTTTCGGTCTTCCCAATCCCCTGGAAGTAAGTTTCTTTCGAACATGGCTCGGTAATTGCCCTTAATCCAGGTAACTTTTGGTCTTCTTCTTTTTATTTTTTTATTTGGTGTCCATTTTAGGATTTGCTTTGGTAGACGTTCGTCCGTCATTCTCTCCACATGTCCATACCATACCAGCTGACGTTGTTCGATTTCATCGAGAATAGTTTTCTTTACGCCCATTATCTCTTGAATTCTCTCGTTGGTTATCCGTTCGATTCTTGACTTTCCGGCAGATCTTCGCCAAAAGTCTATTTCAAGAGCCAGCAGTTTACGTTCTAAAGTTTTATTTATCTGCCATGTTTCACATCCATACAATACAACGCTATTAAATATCGCATTGTATAAAAGATGTTTTCTTTCCTTGGAGATGTTTGTTGATCATAATAGTGAGTTTAAGCATCCGATAGCTTTTTTCCTTTTAGTCATTCGCTTCAATATTTCTTCTTCAGTTCTTCCATTTTGATTGATCTTTGTTCCATGGTAGGTATAATCAGAACAAGATTTTACTATGATATTGTCATCCACTTCCAAATCTGTTTATTCTCCACCGATACACATATATTTAGTTTTACTGCAGTTGACAGTTAATCCCCATTCTGCGTATTCTTTAAATAGTTTCCTCGTCATAAATTCAACGTCTTCTTTATCTTGGGTCACTACCACTTGGTCATCTGCAAAATGAAGCGTATATAAATGGGTGTCATTATTTAGTTCTATTCCCATTCTACTGCATGATCTTCTCCAATTCTTCAAAGCTTCATTGAGGTAGATTTTAAAGAGAGTTGGTGATAGACAACATCCCTGGCGAGGGCCTTTGATCACATGAAAGCTTTCTGATAAGTTATTGCCGATCTTAATTCTGGAGAATGCTTGGTCGTATAGCTGTTTGATGGCTTGAATCGCTGTATTGTTAATTGGAGACTTCTCCATCACTTGCCATAATTTTTGGATTGGCACCGTATCATATGCTTTTGTGAGGTCAACAAAAAGCAGATGAACCTCTCTATTTCTTGTCACCTTCTTTTCATTAAGTTGGGTTAAACTAAATATATGATCTACGCACGATCGGCCAGCTCTAAAACCTGCTTGTTCTTCAGTTTCTTGGGGGCCACTTTCTGTTTCTACGATGTTTCTAAGCAGTTTTCCGTATACTCTACTCATTTTACTGGTTACAGTTATACATCTATAGTTTGAGCATTCGTCGCGTCTTCCTTTTTTGTGGATTGGTGTTATCCAGCCTTCTTTCCATATAGTTGGGATAGGATCATCATTATTTAAGAGTCTATTAAATAATTCTTGAAGAAAGGACGTTAGTTTTTCATTACCGTTCTTTAATAGTTCAGCAGGTATTCCTTCCGGTCCAGCTGCTCTCCTATTTTTCAATGAATCCACAGCCCTACATACCATCTCCTTTGTTACCTCTATATAGTAGCCTTGTACATTGTACCGTCTTGGGGAGTTAACGAGGTACTCTTGTCGGTCTTCAGTAAGCTGCGTTTGATAATAAGTTATCCACTTTTTGATTGGGATTGGTTGTAAGTTAATCTTGTTTGTGGTATCTGATCTTAGTGTCTTTATATTTAAAACATACCTAAGTTTATATCGATAGCTTTAAGTGAACTTGAAAGTGAAGTGACTTTACAACTATTCATTTATTATGGCCAATTGATCATGTGTTAAAAATCAAATTCAAGTCCTTTTTAAATCTATACAGGGTGTCCAGGAAACTGTGGGAAATCTCCTGGATATGAAAAAAACACGTGAGAGGAATACTACAAGTGTATATAAACTTTTTTCGTAGAGACCTCCTCTTCGGACATATCGGTCCACAAAGAGCTGCAATGGAGTCAAGTTTTTTAAATGTAGTTATTAAACCACCAGGTATATTTCAATTTATTTTTAATATGATGTTTACCAGGTAAGACCCTTCAAATTACTATCCAAGAAAGTATTGTGAATTACTGACAACTGCAGGGACGGACTAGCTGTAATACTCATGACGTCATTTTGTTTACGACCTGTATGATAAAAACTTTGAACAACGTTTTTTACATACCTTTAACCGTTGACTAAAAATTAAATTATCTTCATTCATGTCACTATTCTATCTGTTTTCAAAAAAGCGTCATTTTATTTGCACTGTTAGTCTGTCGGGTTGAATATCAAAAAGAAGAATTTTCCCAGTCACCATAGTTTCAATAAAAAATTCAACTCACTGCTTAGTTAAAAACTTCATAAGTGGGTTCAACATGGGCTCCGTGAAGTCTGATACACTCGCGACCACGACGAATTGAGAACTGCTGTACCCGTCACATTAACTCGTTGTTCGTTATTTGATTCTTCGTAGAAGTTCCTCCCCACTATCGACCGAAGTGAAATACACCAAAGTTTTGAAATGTCCCCACAGGTAAAAATCCAACAACGTTAGGTCGCGAGATCGAGGAGGTCAGGCAATAGGTCCTCCTCTACCTATGCAACGGTTTGGATAGACGATATTCAGGTGCTCCCGAACAACAACGTTCAAATGAGGTGGTGCGCCATTGTGCATGTAGTACATTTGTCGGCGGGTTTCAATTGGTAAGTGCTCTACTTCTCCATTCAGTCGTGCCGGCAACACGAATGATCTAATCAAAAAATTGCCAGTGATTCCTGCCCAGACATTACATGATTGGAACTAATGTTGATGATGTGAAACAATAGTTGCATGAGGATTTTCATAAGCCTATACATGTGAGTTGTGTAAATTGATAACATTTTTGGTAAACTCTGGTTCATTCGTGAAGAGAATAGTGCTAAACTAACACAATTTGGTTGCTGATCCAATAGTTAGTTTACAATCTGCATTCTACGGGGAAAATCTTCAGGAATCAGTTCATCCACTTTTTTTCAAATGATATGGATATAACAGGCGTTCTTGAAGAACTTTATGTACTATTGTTTTTGACGTACTAAATTGCCCTGATAATTTTCGGGTGCTCATTAAAGGAGTGTCATCTACAGCATTCAAAATATTTTCCTCTAATTGCGGCGTACGTACTGTTCTTCCTCGACCAGCATGAGTACTTCTTTTCCCAAAATTTTCTAAAGTTATAAAGAAATTTAATAATATTACCGTATTAAATGGAATCACCTACAATTTTCCCTTAGACGATGGTCAACTCGTTGAAATGTTTTCTGATCTGAAAGAGTACGATTAAGATATCTATCGTAATATTACTTCCTGGGTTTCAAAATATTGCAAGACCATACAGCAAATGTATATATGCATGCTCAATAAACGTGTATTCCAAATTTCGAATAATTTTACAATTAGTTTCACCACGAAATCCAAAAATCAGTAAATTAATGACCAAGTAAAGAATCAACATGTCAACATGTTCTAAAATGCAGGATATTTATTTCTTTCGTCCTAACAACGTTGGCAACAACAATACTTTGTTTTTTATGCCAATAAAATAAAACGCACATTTTTTGCGAACCTAGGTCGAACTGCAATTCATAGAATTAGGCGTTTTTAACTAAAGAGGTAAACTCTAATTTTGGATTGAATTTTTTTTTATCATAAAGTTGAAGGTTGAACATTTGATAGGAACAAAGGTGTATATCTTATCGAAATAAGCCAAATACATGATGTAAATAAAATGACGTTTTTTCGAAAACGGTTAGGATTAGCAACAATTTTTAGACAATAGTTAAAGGTATGTAAAAACGTTCTCCAAAGTTCTTATCATACAGGGCGTAAAAAAATGGGGTCATGAGTGTCACAGCTAGTCCGTCCCTGCAACTGTGAGTAATTCATAACACTTTCTTGGGTAGTAATTTGAAGGACCTTACCTGGTATACATCATATAAAAAAAATTAAATATACCTGGTGGTTCAAGAATTATTTGTAAAAAACTTGATTCCGTTGCAGCTAGGATTACATACTACAATAACATAAAAATATTAAAAAAAGAAAATTAATTTGTTTGATAGATTAATTATTAGCACGTAGTAGGTATTGAACCGCCATTTAAAAATGAGAAGTGACAACTGATATTCGGCTTTTTTCAACTTGTAAGCAGTGTATTCCTCTTTTCATATTTAAACGGGCTTTCTGCGCCGGTTTTTTCTAACTACTGGTTTATAGGGTCGCTGCGACTGAGGCAATTTAACCAGCTTTTCTTTTTCCCGTTTCGCTCTTTCTCCTGGATTCAGTCAGGGAGGTTTTCTAAGAAAAAAACAGAACAATGCCTCATCTAAGAGAGCCTGGATATGTCCATTATCTAACCAGGATTGTTGGTCACGTGTGTGATCTACTATAACAAAAAAGTCACTAGTCACATGTGTGATAGACATTTAGATACTTTAGACAGATTCTTTTTCTTGAACTCTCAGATAGTTAACTTCCCGCTATAGATATATTCATTCACTTTTACTACACAAATGAAGGATTTGTAGAGCGATAATCGTCCCGCTCTCCGTAGAGCACGCAACCACGCAAGCGCTTCGGCTACGTGGTGTAAATTTCACGACGGAAAACAGAAATCAGCACTTAGGTTATACTAAAAAAAGGTGACGTTTCAAGATGATACAGACAGAATGGCATCATTTCTCCGAAAATTTGGCATCTCATTCCCATATTTTATATTTAGACTAGGAGCCCTTTATTACTAATAAAACAGCTTCGTCTTGATCAAATTTTTTCCTTCGTTTAAGATTTTTTTTTCACTTTAAAATATATTCTTAACAGCTTTAAATTAAAAGTAAAATGTGACTCCATTTTGTTTCCACTCGGTATAAATTCTGAGCCTATCATAACTCCTAGACATTTAACATTTACGTATTTAAAAATAAAATGCATACACTTTCTCCCATTTAATTATCTATGTAATTAAAAATGAAAAAACTAAAATTGCCAATGACTCTGTTGCAATATGTTTATAACTACTACTTGCTTATTCACCCTGTATGCTATTGTACTTGATAAATATCTATTTGAATTAGACAATAATTAACATGTAACAATAACTCTAATTACCATTGAATGATAATTGATGATAAATACAACGTTATGGTAAAAAACAATACGAAAAGACAAATAAAATTATTCAGAGAAAAATGATAATAACTTCCGGTTACATGTATGTGACTGTTGTCGTCTCGCTTCACTTCTTTTCCAGCAAGAATTTTTCATTTAGTTACTTCATCGAACAAAATATTGTTTAAATCTATGGAATTATGTTCTATTAAATTTGATTTAGACATACCTCAAGCTAAACCTATTTGTCTTAGATTTTTCATAATATAAACGAAGTATATGTTACATTTTCATATTTTGGACGGCAGGTGTTTTTAATAATTTCCCTTTTATCCTGTTATTTACTGCAAAAACTTGCACTATTCTTTGTTATTTTTGACTACTGAAAAAATCTACAAGAGAGATTTTGAGACATAGTACAGAGTGTCCCATTTTCGACACTTTTAGGGGGTATTAGAGTTATTATCAAAAATAGAATCGTGCGGTTTTCACTTTAGTTTTTTACGTATAGTTCCGTCTAAAAATTTTAGTTTTTGAGATATTAACCACACTTATGCTTTTTGAAATAAGACACACTGTATATTATTTTAAATATTGATTAAGTATAATTAAAGATTTTTAAAAATATATAATGTGTTTATTTTATGTTGGAAAACAAGGTCAGAATTCGATATTTTCAATAATTTGCTTTATTTGTAACAGTAGGCCATGGTCAATTTATAAGAAACAAAGGCAAAATTTTGACAGTAATAATTGTACCAAAGATTTGACACTTTAAAAGTTAATTTAAATGTTTTTCTATATTTTCAATTGTAAACACTTAATTATTATAAATTTTTTTACTTAAAAAACATTGTTATTTTAAAACTAGAATATTGAAATTTGATTTCAAAGAAACAAAAACAACATTATTTCATGAAACTAAAGAAACAAAAACCAAAAAGAAACACCGAAATTAAAAACAAGCAAGAGTTCTTTTAAAGATGGTTTTCAAAATGACGGTCGGTTTCTCGAATACAGTATCGGCACAGTTTTGTTAATCTTCTAATTGCATTTAAAATTATCATAGGTCTGTGAAGAATTTGGAATGCTAAACCAATTGCCTCACAAAGTTTCGCTATATATTCATGTCGTATCTTATACACTTGATTTTGCACAAAACCCCCCAAAAAAAAATCCAAAACGGAAAGATCAGGTGATCGTAGGAGCCATCTCACTGGCCCGTTAGTACCTATCCATCTTTGCGGAAAATTGTTGTCCAGAAATGGCCTTAAAAGCCCACAATTGTGGCTCGGGACCCCGTCTTGTTGAAAATAAATGGAATTGAAATGAGTCAATACAACATTTTCAAGTAATTCTGGAATAATTTCCTCAAGGATTTCTAGGTATCAGCGTTATGTGAGATCCCATCATACATCCTGTAGGCTAGGCCTCGGCCTAAAATAAAACACGAGACACCAACCCCGAAGCGCCCTTGTTGTGCCATTTCGAAAATTAAATGGTGATTTTCTGCAGACCAATGCCTCGTCTTATAACTATTAAAAATTCTACTAGAACAGCATTTTAACGACGTCCGTAGTAATGCCGGAATATTATTTTCAAAGAATAAGAAAATGTATTGAAGTACAGGGTGAGTCAACGATTGGATGAAGAAGGTTTGTGCCTTTTCGGTGAAATTAACAAAGAAACTATATTTATTGTTTGATACAGTTTATTTTTACGCAGATTTTAAAAATATTTAGGACTCTACAGGGTGAGCCAAAAAACTAGGACAGCATAAAGTTGTATTTTTTTAAATAGAACACCCTATATACGAATCCTATTTTCGATTTAGCTTATAATTTTAAATCTTTTTTATTAAGGGTTTACTATAACAAAACTTTATAGTTTCTGAGATAATTAAGTTTAAAGAAAAAAAGTCACATTTTCAAGCATCAATTCAATCCTAAATAACGTTTATAATTTTGTGACAAATATATTCGAATTTGGAATTTAGCAAGCCCAAGGACAAGTTAACATAATTTTTACCTAATATTTGCAATAAAAGCTACAGGGTATTGAACACATCGGCTCAAATTTGAAAAAGTTTAAATGAATAAATATCTTTTTTTTTAAATAGTACACCCTGTATATTTTCATGTTATTTAATAGAGTAATAAAAACCCTAAAAGTTTTGTTCAATATATCCTATACCTATTTATAATAGTTTTTGAGATATTTCAGTTTTTCTTATTTTCCATACTTTTTTACAGAAATAGTCTTCATTATCATAGTAGCCATGACAAAAACAATGTAAAAGAACATTTTTCTGTGTGTCAAATTTATAACCGCAATCGCTTCTTTTGGTTTTTATGTAGTGTAGTTTGGTTTTTTTTTGCATTCATCTTATATTGTAAAATGAATTTTCCAAAGAATGAGTTAATAGATATGATTTATACAATAGGAGAGGCTCAAAAAAATTGCCTTTTTGCTCAAAGAATTTACAAAATGAAGTATCCTGATCGACGCCAGCTTAATACCCATACTTTTCAAAACTTAATGCAAAGATTTGATTCTTCTGGTAATGTTGATTATCCAAAACGTAAAGTGGTCAACAAACCAGTAACTAATGAAGAAAAAGAACTACAAGTATTGTTAAATGTTCAGGAAAATCCTTATAATGGTAGCCGTCAGTTAGCAGCATTATGTGAAACATCACAATCCACCGCTAATCGTACTACCAAGAAATATAGGTATCATCCATGTCACATGGAATTACACCAAGAATTGCATGGACAGGATTTTGAAAGTCGTGTAAACTTTTGTCGTACAATAAATGCGGAGATTCAATTAAATCCAAATTTATTATGCAAGGTAATGTTTAGTGATGAAGCTACTTTTAGAAGTAACGGTGCCGTAAATAGACGCAACATGCATTATTATGCCACAGAAAACCCATTTTGGATTAGAGAGGTGCAACATCAAAACCACTGGTCATTAAATGTTTGGTGTGGTATTCATCATAATCGAATTATTGGACCCCACTTTTTTAATGAACCACTAAATGGCCATAGTTAATTGAACTTTCTACAAGAAGAACTACCCCAACTGCTTCAAGGTCCCGATAGGGATGAGCTCGACAGTATGTGGTTCCAGCACGATGGTGCGCCTCCGCATTACCATCGTGAAGTTCGTGCGTTTTTGGACCAACGATAACCGCAAAAATGGATTGGACGTGGGGATTTCATTGAGTGGCCACCAAGGTCTTGCGACATCACCCCATTAGATTTCTTCCTATGGGGTTATATTAAAAATAATGTGTATGTTAATCCACCAACAACAGTGGAAGATATGCGAAACAGGATTAGGGATACCTGTAGAACAATAACGCCACTAATTTTGTCTAGGGTCCGAGAAGATCTGCAAAAAAGACTAAATTTGTGCATTGCACAAGAGGGTCGTTTATTCGAACACTTATTAAAAAGAAATAATTAATCTCAGTATTTAATAGGTAATTTTTTTGTTTCAATTTAGTATAAAAGTAAATATGTATTTGCCTTGTCGTTATTGTTGTGTTAATTTTTTCACATTATGTTTAATTAAACTATTCCATTGTAATATAACGAATAATGTATTTCATCATATTTAACCACATTCTGTTTGTTTCTGTAGTTTTTTTTTATTATTTTACATGGCTACTATGATAATGAAGACTATTTCTGTAAAAAAGTATGGAAAATAAGAAAAACTGAAATATCTCAGAAACTATTATAAATAGGTATAGGATATATTGAACAAAACTTTTAGGGTTTTTATTACTCTATTAAATAACATGAAAATATACAGGGTGTACCTTTTAAAAAAAAAAGATATTTATTCATTTAAACTTGTTCAAATTTGAGCCGATGTGTTCAACACCCTGTAGCTTTTATTGCAAATATTAGGTAAAAATTATGTTAGCTTGTCCTTGGCCTTGCTAAATTCCAAATTTGAATATATTTGTCACAAAATTGAAAACGTTATTTAGGATTGAATTGATGCTTGAAAATGTGACTTTTTTCTTTAAACTTAATTATCTCAGAAACTATAAAGTTTTGTTATAGTAAACCCTTAATAAAAAAGATTTAAAATTATAAGCTAAATCGAAAATACATTCGTATATAGAGTGTTCTATTTAAAAAAATACAACTTTATGCTGTCCTAGTTTTTTGGCTCACCCTGTCGAGTCCTAAATATTTTTAAAATCTGCGTAAAAATAAACTGTATCAAACAATAAATATAGTTTCTTTGTAAATTTCACCGAAAAGGCACAAACTTACTTCATCCAATCGTTGACTCACCCGGTACATGGAGCCCATATTGAATATTTGCCAAAATAACATTTAAACGTTTTCACTATTTTTGCATTTTAATAACATTGTAAATTAATTGAGTCCCGGTCAATCCTTTGAAAGGTTTCTAGACTTGATGTCTGAGCTGGAAATCTTTTAGCATAACACTTTCTTGCATCCGAAAAGTTAAACAGTGTTTCTCCATAAATTAAAGCACATCAGCATACCCTGCGTATTTACTTTTACCTCTTTGTGTTTAGCATCAGTAAATTTTCAGTTTATCGCAGAAAAACCGATTTATCTCAAAAACTGCCAATTTTATCGAAATGAATTAAGAGTGCCTTCTTTGAAGAGAAATGACCAAAGTATTCAAAAAAATCAGTTTTTAGCTCCGTAAAATGTCACCTGTCAAAAATTAGGCCCAACGAGTTTGACTGCAAGTCCCTTCCTGACTTCTCTGATGATCTAGAACATCTACTGTAGTATGGTTTAATAAGTCTTCATGATCTCTATAAAATATTAAAATTTCATTAAATTATACAAGTCGGTTCAAAACTTAGAGCCGATAAGGTAAATCGCTGAGTACCTATTTAGGGTTTTGTATCTCCGTTAAGGAGCACTTTAAGAATTTTTTTCTATAACAAAGTAGAGTTATTTTGACGTCCCTCCCCTGTTGCTCCCGATAAATTAGGAGGTACTTACCGGACACCCTTTATATCAATTATTTTTTATGTATGTATTACAAATAAATACCAAAGTTACATTTTAATTTTAGTTTTGTTACGTTTATGATCTAGTTTTTATGAATAAAAACCGTCAATGATTTTGCTCCACATTCAGGCATGAAGCAATAATCATAGAAAAATACCACCTCATGAAAGTCTGCATTAGACTTTCCCTCACAAATAGTTACTCAATTTGTACGTTTTGTTAGATATGACACTTCGTGAGATGAGAAACTGTATTTAGATAAATTTATGTTTTAGTATCTACAAGAAGCAAAATGACAAATATACCTAAATTTTATGGTAAAGGAAACGCATTTTGTATAGAAGTTGCCGCCTTTCATCCTGATCATGAATCCAGTTTTAGTTACGTAAGTAAAATAAACAATTTCAAGATTGCAACATTTAAGCACAAGTAAAATAGACCAATTATCTCAAGCATCAGAAATTCCCCCAAATTACAATAAAACTTACACAAATTCGAAATTATTCATGACGGTAAATTAAGAAATGCTATCCTAAGAACATCTTACTTATACCTATAAGCACTTGCGTCTTTTAATGTCAATCTGTTTCTCGTAAATTTTTGTTTTACTGCTTTTAGGTCCTATATGAGAACAGTATCAATAACCACCCAATCTGTTTCCAGTTCGTTTCCTTTAGTTTAAAGTTTGTAGCAAAATATAAATTAGTGTTACATGAGAAAAATGTGTCTAAATCTTTAGCCGTTAGTACACTACTGATTAAGATGGTCCATATTCGCCCACTGAAAGATATAAGTCTGCCTTGTATTTCCAAATCTGTTTTATCTATTTAATTCTACCCGAGCACTACTAACAAACCATCGTATATCGTTCACTTATCTTATGGCTCCTGATCTCCAGTCCATAATGTTCTTAGACCACTTGTCATTTTCAATTCGAACAACGTACCTGATCGAATGTAATTTACTTTAACCTCTTCTCTGGTCTAGTCTTTTCTTTTGTCCTCTTTCAACAAGCATTATTCATTCCATTTTCCTCAGAGCTATTTTAAAAAAGTTTGCTTGTCTTTTCTCTGTATTGAGGTTTCCATCCTATCCAACAGCGGTGAAACACATTAATCTAAAACATAGAAAACTAACCAAAGTAGCACAATAGGCTACTTTTCCATGGATATTTTTGAGTAGTTTAGTCTCTTCCATACTTCACGTATTTGTAACTACCCACTGTTTGGTTATATTGAAGTCTAGCGTAGTCTAGCAACGGTATAATTGTGTGATTATTTTATTGGCATAATTTTTCAATTAATGTCTTGAGGGGCTGTAGATGTACTATAATCTGATTTAAAACTAGCCTGTACTGAGGGTTAATACAAATCTAGTTTCTTGTTTAGTCTAGTAAATATGTAAAGATTATGTAGAGATAACACAAGAGGTTAAGTGGCCTAGAATTATATATTCTTTTATTATCAATTTTTATATCATCACCATATCCGATTACCAGTCCATAGTCAGATCTTGCCTCACCCTAATTTGGTGCCCACTTTTGCACATATGCCTATTCGTATATTTTCCATTTTCTCGATCTTGAGCCCGTTGTTCACAATTGATACCGACTAGTATTTTGATGTCGTGGGTCCATGTTGTTTGTTGGCGTCTCTGGCCTCTTTTGTTGCTGCGGGGCCGCCTGTCTATGATTTGGCACGTTCAACAATTGCCTGACATTCTAGGAAGGTAACCAGCTCAACTCTACCTTAATTTATAAATTCTTGTTACCACATCGGTTAACTTAGATCTTCTACGTATTTCTTTATTTCGTATATAACCGAAGCTTATGTTTAACATTCGTCTCCCCTGAACCCTCTAGATGACTTGTAAACTTTCAATAAATTCATGGTATCTTGTCCTACCTGAATCAAAAATGAGCAGGATGGCGAATTCCGTTCATGTTAATAATATCCTTCTTTCCAGGACTGTTTTGAGATTGTCTTTTAAGATTGTTAGTTTCTGACTTAAATATATTGTACGAGTCTGCCCTGTCAATGATGTGAGTGTTTATTTATTATTATTGACTTTATTAGTCTTGTACTTTTACTTCTATTAGTATTTGTATCGAGTCTTCTGCATTGGACGCTGTTAGTACAATATCATCGGTAAAATCTAGACAGTTCAGGTTTTCATGATCTAACTGTATTGCTTTATTCTTCTTAAACAAGTCTTCCAAAGCTAATGTGAATAATTTTGGTGACAGTAAGCATCACGCCAAGTCAACTGGCTAGTTTGTTAATGCTCTCTGAGGCCTCTTGAGAAAACCTTTAGATTCTCAATAATATAAAAATGTGAAGAGGAAGAGTTCAGCGTTTTAGAAAACCCTAGATTGCGAATCTTGGGAGCGCACCAATAGAAGAAACGAAATTATCCACTTTAAAGCCGTCCAACATGCTAAGGTGCCTAAGGGATAGGACTGAAGGACCTTCTCTAGTCGGCAAGGTATCCCTAGCGACTTGGCAGCAGAAGAGGAACACCATAGACCTATTAGGTCGTAGTGTACAGAATGGATCGTTTTGAATGTTTTTGTAGGCTGGGAAACAGTAAAACATTTTTAAAATCTCAGAATGTAGTCCCAAGCTCTTTTTTTGAGAAAATTGTAATGGCGAAAAGAAATGACGGCTATCGCGATCGGTTTCCAGTTTACAGCGCACTTTTCGAATGTTCTCATTTTCTTAAATGTGCTATATTTTCTTTATCAAGCGAGTGTGATAAAACTAATAAGGCATTCTTAAGGTACTTTTTTCTGTAAAATCCAGTGGCGTGGTCAGATTTTTAATTCTAGTTTTAATTACTGAGATGTAATACTAAGTTTTACTTTTTTAAATGGAACACCCTGTATTTTTTAAATAATTTGTTTGCATGTTGCTTTTTTTTCAATATATTGTCGACATAAATTGACAATAAACAGGCTAAAAGCATATTTTTTATTTTTTATTAAGCTCATACACTGGCTCATAAGAGCTAGCCGCTTAGAGGAGCCAAGTTGTACATGTCTATGTAAACACATTTTAAAGTCCCATAAGTTGTTCAAGTACGCAAATAAAAAACACAGTTAAACAAAACTCAAAAAGGCAAAAATATCAATAAAAACTAAATTAACTACATTAAATGTTCAAACTATTATCCATTGTTATCCAGACATAGTTGACAACGTCTCTGCACTCCTCTGCTCACAGCGTTATGAATATGAAAATTAGTAATACTTCGCATAGCCACTGCAAAATTTTCTTGTAATTTTTCTAGGGTTTTACCCATATATAGATAGATTTTGTTTTTCATATACCACCAAAAAAATAAATCTAAGGAAGTAAGAACAGGTGACCTAGATGGCCACCTGACTGATCTATTGTTTGCTGTCTATTTCTGTGCAAAATTAGCGGTAAGACATTCAACAACAAATCACGCGTTATGAGCCGTGTTGAAAATACAATCTGCTACTTTCCGCTAAAGGCCAATTATCTATAAATGAGACGATGTATCTTACTAAAATGTCTAGGTAGGCTTGAATATTGAAATTCCCTTCATATATCTCGTAGGCTGTTATGACCCAACAAAGCAACCCACACGGTAAACCGAAATCGTCCTTGTGTTACCCGACTTGTTTATTGGTGAGGGTTCTGATCTACACATAGATGATTATTATATTCTTGACTCATCCGCCCATATACTATTATGGAAGAAAAAAATCATTTCTTCGTAACATTTCCATGTATCAATTACACAAGTTAAGTCTTCGTTCGGGGTCGCCAGGGAGAAAAAGCGGTTTTTCTTGCTTTTTAACATTAAAACCTATTTTCCTTTAAAATTTTTAATGTTTTTTTTTATGAGAAACTCCAAAATCTATTTCAATAGTTATGTTCGACGTTGAAATATCTCCCGTACACATGCAATTACATTTATAAATATATTTAGATTCTTTTTCATACAACTTTGACCGTGACTTTTTAAAGAATCCAAAATTGATTAAGTTTTCCTCTAGTTTCTTAAAATTGCCGGATTGAGTTGTTCACGCTCTGGGTGTCGTTCAACATATAAATCAGAGACTCTCTGCTTTTATTTATTACACTCAAAATAACATTCCACCATATTATACTTTTGGAAATTTTGAAATTTTTCCATTTTGAGTTTTTAAACAGACAAACTGCAAGTTGACAAGCTAATAAACCTCAAATTGAATTAGTCGAATAAGTGATACTTCAGTTTATCGATAGTCACAGCCTACTATTTTAAAACATAATATAGTTCTTCCTCTTCTTTCTAACAGTTAACTATGCTAGTAGGCTATTGCCTGTTCATTGCCATCACCTCTTCCCCCGAAGATGAGTTCCAGCATTCTCGCCATCGTTTTGGTGGTCTTCCCTGTGGTCTTTTTCCTACTGGGTTATTCATTTTTGCGTTAACGAGTCTACCGTCCTCCGTTCTCCCTATATGTTTGTTCCAGAATCTTCGCCTCTGTCTAACCCATCTTCCTATGTCTTGTATCGTTGTCTGATATCTTCATTCCGTATTCTGTCGTGTAAAGTTTTGCCTTGTATACTTCTTAATGTTTTCATTTCGACTGTTCTCATCATTTGTAGAGTTCTGCCTGTGTCTGGTCTTGTTTTTGCCGCGTATGTTATGATGGGTCTTAGAGCCGTTTTAAATAACTTAGTTTTGCTTTCAGTATTAAGGTATTTATTCTTCCACACAACTTCTTTTAGGCATTCAGAAATTCTAGCAGCTTTCATTGTTTGCTCTCTTACTTCGTTAAAAAGATTTCCGTGGCTCATTATTTCTGCTCCCAGATATTTAAAGTGATTTACCTGTTCGACAATTTTGGAGCCGATTTCCAACTTGCACCGTATTGGTTCTTTGGATGTTACTAAGCATTTGGTCTTCTCGGTGTTGATGAGCATATTTAATTCTTGCGCTTTAGTGTTAAAAGAGTGCAGTAGTCTTTGGAGGTTATATTCAGAGTCTGCAATAAGCACAGTATCGTCCGCATAGCAGACGGTATGGAAGAATGTGTTTCTCATTTTGTATCCAGCTGCTCTGGGGAGATTTTCTATTATTTTATCCATTATTAGATTAAATATGAAGGGGCTAAGCGAATCGCCCTGTCTAATTCCTGTGTTTACATATATGTCTTCCGTTGTTATATGTCCTATTCTGATTTTTGTTTTGCACTGGATATTAATATCGTATATTAGATTAATTAGCCTTTGGTTTAGACCTTTTGTTTTCATTATTTCTAAGACGTCCTTTAAGCGTCCTCTGTCAAAAGCCTTGGTCATATCGACGAAGCACATGTACGTAAGTTTATTGAATTCTAGGGATTTTTCAGCTATTTGTTTGACAATGAATATTGCGTTAATACTGGATCTGTTTTTTCTGAAACCTTCTTGTTCTTTTCGTATACTTATGATTTTGGTGATTTCTTCCAATATAGTTTTTGTGAATGCTTTGAGAATGCTATCAAGCAGTGTTATTCCTCGATAGTTTTCTGGGTGAGCTTTCTGTTCTTTTTTAAAAATGGGTATTATTACACTATTCTTCCATTCATTCGGTATTTTTTGTTCTTCTATGATATTCTTGAGTAAGGTTAATATTTCATTCCAAAGCTTTTTCCCTCCGCATTTAAGATCTCATTTTTTGATCTCGTCTGGTCCAGGGTTTTTTCTTTTCTTAAGGGACTTTAAGGTGTTTTCTATCTTATCATTTGTTAGTTCTATGCTATCGTCCTCCTCATATTCATTTTGTATCTGTTCCATGTTCTCCTCTTCATTATATATATTTTTAAAGTATGTTCCCACTGCTCTAATGTGATTTTATTAGTTCTCACGGTATCTTTGACTTCAAGCTTGTTTCTTCTTAACATTCCCCATATTTTTCTCTGGCTTCCGTACATCTCTCTCTATCCCTTTTGTGAATCTTTCCCAATATTTTTGTTTTAGTTCTTTTATTCTTGCGTTTACCTCGTTCCGTTCCCTCCGGTAGTTGTTCCAGTTTTCAGCCATTTTATTTCGTATATATTGAATGTATGCATTTTTCTTTTGTTTAGCTAGTTCCTTTACTTCCAGCGTAAACCAAGGTGTTCTATATACAATATGTTTTATTCATCGAACTTAAAAATTGTTTTAGAAATGACCTATGGAAATGATTTAAATATTTAGATATTATATAGCTTCGCTAATAGACGTTTCCTATTTTAAAAAGTTTACGGATTTAATAAAAATTGTTTTTAGCCTATTTGTTGTCAATTTATATTGATAATACATATTCTTAAAGAAAATGTAAAATATACAAAAAAATGATGTACAAAAATACAGGATAGTCCAACTAAAGAATTAAAACTTGATATTATATCTTCGTAATTAAAAGAAAATTAAAAATCTGACTACATCACTGAATTCTACACACAAAAGTACCTTAAGAACACCTTATTAGTTTTATTGCAGATGATTTAATAAATAAAATACAGAACATTTAGAAAATTGGTTAATTCGAAAATCGCCCTGTAAATCCGAAACCGATCGCGATAGCCGTAATTTGTTTTCGCCATCGCTCTAAACAAGAGCTCGGGACTGTTTTTTCAGATTTTTAAAATCTTTTACGGTTTCCCAGATAGCTTATAAACACATTCAAAACAATCCACCCTGTACTGATTCCCAATTCCATATACATAGATAAAAAATATTGTCAGTGCTAGATAAAAGTTTAATTAGAAATATTGAAATTTCACATTAACACATTTTTTTTAATTTAAAATTTCCAGAATGATTCAAAATTTTTTATTTATCTTTAATCCATATTCAGGTATTAGAAGCTATATTTGAATGTTTCCCTGAACGAGAATACGCTATTTTGAGTGTACCAAGTAGTGACAGAGTTGAACACTGGCTATACCAATTTACCAGGTATTGTATGATATTTATAATTACTAATTTTTGGAATTTGAGTCCTAAAATTATTCAGGTGCTGTTTCAGATTTCCGTTATCCGGTTATTATTAAAACAGCTGGGTCAATTTTTGGAAAGTAAAGCATGAGAGGGGTATATTCATCATTATTTCTCCATTTCCGCATCATTTGCAGCTAAAACACTTTAAGTCGGTAGCCAAAATTGAAACGGGCCATCTAAAAAAATATTTTAAGTCGATAAATTAGGAGACTTCTGTATTGAAAGTGAAAACTTGACCTTTAAAAGTTTTGTCGTCTTTTTACTTTTCTCAAACTGTTTAGCACTGTTTAGCATCTTAAGAAATCACACAAATGCAATGTGACGCAAACAGGAGGAAGAGAATATAGACTATAAAAATGAGACCATCCGAACAGAAACTGCAAGTTACATTGCAATATTTTCTTCTTTCTCATCATTTAACAGCATAATTGTACAGGGTGAGTCAACGATTGGATGAAGTAGGTTTGTGCCTTTTCGGTGAAATTAACAAAGAAACTATATTTATTGTTTGATACAGTTTATTTTTACACAGATTTTAAAAATATTTAGGACTCTACAGGGTGAGCCAAAAAACTAGGACAGCGTAAAGTTGTATTTTTTAAAATAGAACACCCTATATACGAATCATATTTTCGATTTAGCTTATAATTTTAAATCTTTTTTATTAAGGGTTTACTATAACAAAACTTTATAGTTTCTGAGATAATTAAGTTTAAAGAAAAAAGTCACATTTTCAAGCATCAATTCAATCCTAAATAACGTTTTCAATTTTGTGACAAATATATTCAAATTTGGAATTTAGCAAGGCCAAGGACAAGTTAACATAATTTTTACCTAATATTTGCAATAAAAGCTACAGGGTGTTGAACACATCGGCTCAAATTTGAACAAGTTTAAATGAATAAATATCTTTTTTTTTCTAACGGTACACCCTGTATGTTTTCATGTTATTTAATAGAGTAATAAAAATCCTAAAAGTTTTGTTCAATATATCCTATACCTATTTATAATAGTTTTTGAGATATTTCAGTTTTTCTTATTTTCCATACTTTTTTACAAAAATAGTCTTCATTATCATAGTAGCCATGGCAAAAACAATGTAAAAGAACATTTTTCTGTGTGTCAAATTTATAACCGCAATCGCTTCTTTTGGTTTTTATGTAGTGTAGTTTGGTTTTTTTTGCATTCATCTTATATTGTAAAATGAATTTTCCAAAGAATGAGTTAATAGATATGATTTATACAATAGGAGAGGCTCAAAAAAATTGCCTTCTTGCTCAAAGAATTTACAAAATGAAGTATCCTGATCGACGCCAGCCTAATACCCATACTTTTCAAAACTTAATGCAAAGATTTGATTCTTCTGGTACTGTTGATTATCCAAAACGTAAAGTGGTCAACAAACCAGTAACTAATGAAGAAAAAGAACTACAAGTATTGTTAAATGTTCAGGAAAATCCTTATATTGGTAGCCGTCAGTTAGCAGCATTATGTGAAACATCACAATCCACCGCTAATCGTACTACCAAGAAATATAGGTGTCATCCATATCACATGGAATTACACCAAGAATTGCATGGACAGGATTTTGAAAGTCGTGTAAACTTTTGTCGTACAATAAATGCGGAGATTCAATTAAACCCAAATTTATTATGCAAGGTAATGTTTAGTGATGAAGCTACTTTTAGAAGTAACGGTGCCGTAAATAGACGCAACACGCATTATTATGCCACAGAAAACCCATTTTGGATTAGAGAGGTGCAACATCAAAACCACTGGTCATTAAATGTTTGGTGTGGTATTCATCATAATCGAATTATTGGACCCCACTTTTTTAATGAACCACTAAATGGTCATAGTTACCTGAAATTTCTACAAGAAGAACTACCCCAACTGCTTCAAGGTCTCGATAGGGATGAGCTCGACAGTATGTGGTTCCAGCACGATGGTGCGCCTCCGCATTACCATCGTAAATTTCGTGCGTTTTTGGACCAACGATATCCGCAAAAATGGATTGGACGTGGGGATTTCATTGAGTGGCCACCAAGGTCTTGCGACATCACCCCATTAGATTTCTTCCTATGGGGTTATATTAAAAATAAGGTGTATGTTAATCCACCCACAACAGTGGAAGATATGCGAAACAGGATTAGGGATACCTGTAGAACAATAACGCCACTAATTTTCTCCAGGGTTCGAGAAAATCTGCAAAAAAGACTAAATTTATGCATTGCACAAGAGGGTCGTTTATTCGAACACTTATTAAAAAGAAATAATTAATCTCAGTATTTAATAGGTAATTTTTTTGTTTCAATTTAGTATAAAAGTAAATATGTATTTGCCTTGTCGTTATTGTTGTGTTAATTTTTTCACATTATGTTTAATTAAACTATTGCCGTTGTAATATAACGAACAATGTATTTCATCATATTTAACCACATTCTGTTTGTTTCTGTAGTTTCTTTTTATTATTTTATATGGCTACTATGATAATGAGGACTATTTCTGTAAAAAAGTATGGAAAATAAGAAAAACTGAAATATCTCAAAAACTATTATAAATAGGTATAGGATATATTGAATAAAACGTTTAGGGTTTTTATTACTCTATTAAATAACATGAAAATATACAGAGTGTACCATTTAAAGAAAAAGATATTTATTCATTTAAACTTGTTCAAATTTGAGCCGATGTGTTCAACACCCTGTAGCTTTTATTGCAAATATTAGGTAAAAATTATGTTAACTTGTCCTTGGCCTTGCTAAATTCCAAATTTGAATATATTTGTCACAAAATTGAAAACGTTATTTAGGATTGAATTGATGCTTGAAAATGTGACTTTTTTTCTTTAAACTTAATTATCTCAGAAACTATAAAGTTTTGTTATAGTAAACCCTTAATAAAAAAGATTTAAAATTATAAGCTAAATCGAAAATACGATTCGTATATAGGGTGTTCTATTTAAAAAAATACAACTTTATGCTGTCATAGTTTTTTGGCTCACCCTGTAGAGTCTTAAATATATTTAAAATCTGCGTAAAAATAAACTGTATCAAACAATAAATATAGTTTCTTTGTAAATTTCACCGAAAAGGCACAAACTTACTTCATCCAATCGTTGACTCACCCTGTACTTATATTCTGTAGATTAACTTAGAGCTATTCAGTTTGTTTATGAACTTCAATATTCATGTCAGAATCTCTCTTAAATCTAGTGAGAGTTATGTTGTGGCATCAGCATACTTTCCCGCGGAACGAGAATGTCCCCCACGCTAGGTGGTGGACTTACTAAAATATTGCGAGGAGGAACACTTACCACTTCTGTTGGGCTGCAACCCCAATGCACATCACATTTTATGGGGGTGCAGGGATATCGATCCCAGGTAGAGGATTTACTGGACTTCCTCAGTATAAGCAATCTGGAATTTATTAACACAGGGAACCCGCCTACTTTTATTATAAGAGGAGAGTCTGCCATAGATATAACTATTTGTTCTTCAAATAAGCAGAACTTGGTGAAGAAGTGAGAAGTTGGTTTGGAGATCTCGTTGTCAGGTCCCTGATACATCCTATTTGAAATTGACGTTGAACAAGATGCAGCAGTAGCGGAATACTTAAACCCTAGAACTACAAACTGGGACCTCTTTCAGGAGGAACTGGAGAGCAGAGCCATAGGGTTCTTATCGAGATACCGTGATGAAGCTGATTTAGAAATCGCTACCGAACAGGGATGTACTTCGGGGTTTATTTGAGGCTGTCAAATAAGACAACAACTCATAAACTCCAAAATATCCTGGTGGAACTCTCGAATCAAGAACCATCGAAAAAATGCTTGAAAGCTTTTTAAAAAACCGCTAAAATACCGAACTAAAATATTCTGGGAAGAATATAAAATTGTTCAGAGAGAATACAAGAAGCAAATAAGGGACTCGCAGAGGAGCGTGTGGAAGAAATATTGCGAGAGCATAGAAAGCATGCCCTCAGCATCCCGCATCTGCAAAACACTATCTAGAGATCCTGGGGCCCGGATTCGAGCACTGGTTCTTTCTAAAGGAGTTCAAACCACGACAGAATAGGGGACCCTAGGAGAGCTACTAAGAGTGCACTTTCCAGGCTCCAATCGATATAAGGGCGAATCTAAAGAACGGAGACCCACCTTAGCACATCATGACTACAAGTTAGTTAAAACAATAGTGACATATGAAGGGGTAAAATAGTCGATGGAAACTTTTGCCCTTTTCAAGTCACCTGGTAAGGATGATATATTTCCAGCTTTACTACAAAATTCCTTCGATATTATAATAAGCCACCTGGTGAAACTATTCCGCTCATGTTTGAGCTTGAGATACATATCGATAACGTGGAAGAAAACAAAAGTAGTCTTTATTCCGAGGGTAGGAAGAACAGACTACACAAATCCTAAGTCTTTCTGCCCTATCAGCCTGACCAGTTTCTTATTAAAAACACTGGAAAGGTTGGTGGATCGACACATTAAGGAAGGAATAATGGTGCAATATCTCTTACATCCTTTGCAATTTGCCTTCCAGGCAGGAAAATCAACAGATGCTGCGCTACACAGACTCGTCACAAGAGTCGAAAACGCGCTGTTGGATGACGATCTTTCTTAGGTACCTTTATTGATATCGAGGGAGCATTCGACAACACGTCTCACGATTCGACATGCAATACTCTACAACGACGAGGTTCTGACCGACAGTAGTCGCATAGATCAGAGCAATGTTAAGAGAATAATATATGCTCAGCTTAACAATGTAACTGTTAAAGCACTGTCAAGTAGGGGCTGTCCACAGGGAGGAGTTCCATTGCCTTTGCTGTGGATCCTTGTGATGGACAGCCTGTTGAGTGAACTGAATGATGCAGGTTTGTATACACAAGCCTATGATGATGACCTAGTCATTTTGTGCCCTGGTCGCCATGTCTGGGACCTGGACGGGCCAATGATGTGGGCCTTCCGGATCGCGGAGCGATGGTGCCGCAAGGAGGGGCTCGGAATAAATCGGGACAAGGCCGAGATCGTACTTTTTACAAAAAGAGGAAAATGGGGAGACTTTCCACAATTACATTGGTGGGAAGAACTTTTCAATTTAAGGGGACAGTTAAATACCTGGAAGTAATTCTAGATTCACTACTGAGCTGGAATGATCATACTGAGACTCGAACCAAGAAAGCCATATGTGTTCTCTGGGCTTTTAAACAAGCCTTTGAGTGTACATGAGGACTGACACCTAAAGTGCTATTTTGGATATATACTATGGTGATTCGCCCCATGATAACGTACGCCGCTATTGTATAGTGGTGTAGTACAATAAAGCGGAAACACATTTTTCAACTTGATAAAGTTCAGAGAATGGCTTGTGTGGGAATATTGAGTGCGATGAGGACTGCTCCCACCAAGGCTCTGAAAGTTCTGGTGACCCTGGCTCTTCTTCACTTATACATAGAGAATGAAGCCCTGAAGACGGTTTATCGTCTCAGTTGCCTGGGACACCTTGAGATTGGAACGGGCGGCTACTCAGGTGTCCATCACTCCCTATGCGGAGAGGTGTCCATCACTCCCTATGCGAACAGATGATGCCGCTTTTAAAACCCAACCTCTCCCTAGAGATATTTCTGCAGAGTAGAGAGGATTGGGAGGGAGAACAAAATCTTCCGAAAAATAGATCCTGGTGGTATACTAATGGACCTCGACAAGATGAAAAAGCTGGAGCCGGAGTATTCGGCAGGAGCACAGGAGTTAGAGAGTACTACCCTCTCGGACAATGTGCGATAATTTTTACAGTGGAAATTTATGGTATTCTACAGTGTGTCCATCTATGTGAGAGGCACATACACAGGAATAGAGTAATAAATATATGCTTAGACAGTAAGGCTGCGATATTGGCACTGAAGTCCAGTGTCGTAACTTCGCGACTGCTGTCTGAGTATAAAGATGTACTAAACAAGGAACGGCTGCACAGTCAGACTCGTATGGGTCCGGGGTCATCCGGGCATACGCGGGAATGAGGAAGCAGACCGTCTGGCAAAGTTAGGTTCGGCAACTGAACCATAAAGACCCCAACCAATATTACCTGTCCCAATTGTTATTGGCAAATGGAATTAAAATCGTTGCTGGAAAGCAAATTTATTGAATCGTGGAGAGGAGCTCCTGGAATGAGGTGTGCTAAGGAACAGATAACTAGGCCTAGTGCACGGCGTACTAAAGAGCTTCTCTCTTTGGGAAGGAAAGAGCTGCCAATTGTGGTGGGATTGTTGACAGGACATTGTCACCTCAAGGGCCATCTTCATAGAATCGGTGTCAAAGACGACCCGACTTGCAAATAAAACTGTTGACCATGTCCTCAGAGAGTGTCCAGCACTCAATGGACTGAAACAGAGGTATTTCGGAGATACAATTTTGTTACCGGAAGCAGTTTGTTCAATTAACGAGGCTGCTTGGATTCGCAAAGGCGATCGGTCTCGAGTAACCTGCAGCTATGGTGGGATATAAGGGGCCCAATAGAGGCCTAGGCATCGATGATCTAGTGTCACCACCCCTTTTTCATTCATTCATTCATTCATATTCATGTCAGTGTCCTATTCCTTTACAAGGCGGTTGTAAACATAGAAGTTTTAAATGAAACAACACTAAGCTTTTCCAAAAAACAAGCCTTTTTTTTCATATCAACCAAAAATTTTAACGTTTTAAAGTTGCTTGAATAAAACTGGAGAAAAATGATTATTTTAATTTTAAAATTGTGTAATATAACCTTATTGTTCACAGACTGGTTCTATTTAAAAAAAAAAAACTAATTTTTTTAATTTGCCGTAATGGGATTAATTTAAATTATTTTCCGTTTAAAATACCATTGTAAACAAAAAAGTAGTTAAGTAAATATTCAAATACCCAAAATGTAATAGCAACATAAAGATATAATTCTAAAATTGCAAATCGACCATAAAAGATGGAACGGGTCCAAAACTTTTTATTATATTCAATAAATAATAAAAAGTTTTGTTTGTCTCCTCAATATGTTATTATTCATATTTGCAGTTTGTTTTAGAGTATGCCAACGACCAAATAGTACATTTCCCTACGACCTTTATGTATGTCACAAGAACGCCCTCCTAGGAAAACTGGACGTTCGTGTATGTATTTATATTTAACTGAGGTCAGTCGCAATATATATATATATATATATATATATATATATATATATATATATATATATATATATATATATATATATATACATATATACATATATAAATATATTTCAATGGAAATAATTTTAAATGCAATGTTGGTAAATTACTATTTATAATTATATATATATATATATATATATAATTACATTATCTTCGCGATAAGAAACGAAGTACATGTTGGTCGGCATCACCGTGCTATTTTAAATGCGATCAGCTAATTGCTATTAAAGGCTCGAGAAATATGACAATAATGCATTTTAAGCCTTTAGTCCCTGCCCTTTTAATATAGCGGAAAAGTTTTAAATCATTTACAATTGCATGAGATCTTTATTCCGCCGCTTAGTGGCTTTGGTAACCAGTATTAAATGAGTCACTGAGAGAAATTATGGATTCAGGTATATTATTTCCATTTAAAAAGAAAAAAGTAATTTAAGTATCATTTAATAAATGCCAATAAAGATTCCAAAACCATAAGTCCGTAAATATATTGATCATCAAGGGCAATTAATCCATCGAAATGCAATTAATATTTAATTTAATTTTAGGTTGCAACAAGAGAACACATGCAAGAGGTGTATACTCTATTGAGTACTATCCCTACTCGTGCCATTGTCTTATCTCATTTTGAAATTTGTTTAGAATTTGAAAGTAGCCCCTATCAATGTTTCGTCTTTCTCTGCGAAGGACATGTTATTGGCACAGCAGGTACAAAATAGTTATTAAACGGAAGTTTATTCAATTTTTTTCCTTTCGATCCTATCATATTCCTAATAAATTCTATCATTGCTTTTCTAGTGTTGTCCGAGGAGTACAATATTGATTATATCGATGCTCAATATGACATCAGTCAATGGGTTCCATTAAGTTGTTTTAGGAGTGGTACCTTCGGGATCGTAGAAAGTTTGGTAATATCGCCCATTTTTCACAGTTCAGGAAGGTACGTACAGTGCGTCCATTTAATAATTTGCTAGAAAATATAATAAATATAGATTGTTTTGAGAAAAGCCAATTATATAACGTAACGATCAATGAATTAATTCAGTAAGTATCTATTTGAATAATTTGTTACGAACGACTAAAAGAAAGCTTGATACGCCCTCGGAGATGAAAAAATACAGCGTATGTTGCGCATAAGCAAATTTAACTATTGTAGTGAACTGTTGGACAGAGCTTTAGAAACTGAAGCAGTTTGTAACGTGTCAAGGCTAAAAATAAGAGCCGTTACCATAGAGGAAAACAGGGATTCGCCTAGCCAAAAAACTGAGAATATGTTATCTGAAATAATAAAGAAACTGGACACAATAAGTGATACTTTACGTTATAGAAGAAACCAGATAGAGTGTTACAGATGTGGACGGACCGGAAACGCGAGAAGGGACTGTGGGGTGGAATTAAGAAAGCATATAAAGCTCTACAGATTGGAACGGACTGGACACATGAGATGGGGCTGTCAAGTGCAATTAAGGTCTAGCTCATTATCTAGAGATCGCATAAAAGAGAACCAGGAAAAACTGCAACAGTATAATTCTAAAATCAAGTGTAGAATGAGTGCTCCATTATCAGTCATAGCTCGAACATGGTAAGTTTCTGTTGCTAGCCTAGTTATTTTTGGGTTGCAACTTAATCTATTCACGGTATCCTTGGCATCTTATATCTTTCCAACATGATGCTTGCTGCATTGTACTACAACAAGAAAACTGCAGGAGAATGAAGGCTTTATGATTTTTTAAACTATTTTGATAAGGGGATATGTGGTAACAATTCGGTATGTCGGCCAGACGGATTGGCTAGTGTCTGTTGATCCGTAAAAGGCATTTTATTTCTCTTCTACCCAATAACACACCGGTTCTGTTATTCCTATTACTACCTGAGTTATGCTTTTTAGAGGTAACAAGCACCCCGATGGAGCAATACTAAATAATATTGTTACGGTTTCATCTCTTTAAAATCGCTCACTGGGTTTGCTGAATAAAAAACACATATTTCACTAATACTTCCAATACTTATATTATCACAACTCTCTTATTACTACTATTTAATTTTTGCTATTCAAAAACTACTATACAACTCTTAACTATACAACTGTACGATTCTTAGAAATACAACTATATGACTACGCTTATTAAATCTCTGTTTATATACCAATGGAAATTTGTATATAAATCTAGATCATAAAGGTTGAGATATCTAGAAATATGATGCATCATGACACTATTTCTTTCGGCACATTATAACAAATATGACCCATCGCGTCGGAATATTTGTATATACGAGGGCGTATCAATAAGTCTTCTTTAAGTCGTTGGTGACACTGTCCGTCCTAATTCTGATCGTCCCGATCACCTTCCATATTTCCGTGGTATGGCTTTAATCTTTGTATATTTACTATCTTCATTTTGGTCTTAGAACTTCGTGGTTTACAAAACGCTGGTCCGATCTTCCGTACTTCTCCTTATTCTAGTTGTTTGTCCAGCAATGACTCTGATTGGGTGCTATCATGGTTCTGGGACCGAATAAATTCTTCAATGCCAAACTTCATAATATTAACCTTGTTGTCGAAAGAAAATCCATGTTGACGAATCAGGTTCATTCCAAGAATAAACTCATCTTCTGTGTCAACAACTAACACAAAATGGTTTAGTTTTAGAGCTCCAAGTTGAAGCTACACTTACATTTCTCCAATTACCTCAGCTGCTTCTCCAGTTACCGTTCTCAACATTACTTTTCTTGACAATGGTAGGATTCTAAATTTATCAACAAGATTTGACTTTATCGGAGATACTGCAGCACCAGTATCAACAGTTATAGGAGTAGCATTGACTTTTCCTTTAAGCTGAAGTGACTCTCCGAATAGGAACCTCTTTTCTTTCTTCTATTGTGCTGCAGTGCTTATATTCTTCTTTACATGGTCTTCTTAAAATGGTATCTGCGTTGTTATGCAGTCTTTCTGGTCTATATTTGATATTAAAATTGTACCGTTGCAATTTTACCTTGTTCTCTTTTATGCGGTCTCTGGATAGTGAACTAGATCTTAAATGTACACACATCTATATCACTGCATGTGCCTTCTTAATTGTACCTGACTGTCCCTCCTTATGTGTCCATTTCGTCCACATCTCTAGCACTTTATCAGGTCTCTTAATTGCACCCGAAGTCCCTTTTCATGTGTCCAGTTCGTCCACAACTATAGCATTCGATCCTTTTACGGATCAACAGACACTAGCCAATCCGTCTGGCCGACATACCGAGTTGTTACCACATATCCCCTTATCAAAATAGTTTAAAAAATCATAAAGCCTTCATTCTCCTGCAGTTTTCTTGTTGTAGTACAATGCAGCAAGCATCATGTTGGAAAGATATAAGATGCCAAGGATACCGTGAATAGATTAAGTTGCAACCCAAAAATAACTAGGCTAGCAACAGAAACTTACCATGTTCGAGCTATGACTGATAATGCAAAAATAAGTTGATTAGAACAGAACTAACCAGGATATGATTTGTTTCACGTAAAATTAGAAGAAACAAAAAACAGAGAATACAACTAAACTTTAAAAACAAGTTGATAAATAAATTTATGTCATTACATTTTGTACAAAAAAATACAATTTTAATATGTCACATTTACAAAAAAAATAAAGTTAAAAATATCTGTGAATTAAATAAAAAAAAAGAATTTATTAATAATACGCTCCAGGAGAAGTCTCCATGGACTTATTTATTTTTAAATCTCGCCAAACCAAAATCTTTAAACTTGTCGGGCACATTAAGTGTATTTTTCTTAGATTCCTCCAATTTATACCTGGAAGGCCTCATTAAGTTAGCTGATCTAGTACTATAAGAGTGAAAATGGGATTATACAACAGACAAATGGATGAGAGTAACTCTCTGGTGCCAGGTTTATTATAAATAAGAAAATCGCCAATACATTGAATTAAAATTGAAACAAATGTACCTAAAGGTGAAATGGCCGATTACATATACAGTTGAAGACGTTTAAATGTTTATAAACTAGATCAATTGTGAGTTAGATCCTCACAACCACCTTCTATACACATGTTTCTGTTGTGTCGACTTTAAGCCTCCAATACTCATATTCGCTTATTAATTGATTTTTCTTAGATGCTCAATTATCCTGGTTTTGTACGAATGCTAGTTGTTGATCTGCGTAATGGAATGTGTATAACGTTGTTACCTCATTCAGTTGTATATTCGTGCTAGAATGTTTTTTTAAGGTTTCATTCAATAAACGTACATGGGATTCGAGACAGCTTTCAACTAGGGTCGTTAGTATTTTTCCATGTAGTTTATTTATTGTACTGATAGTGTTTGCATTTCTCTTTATTACTTTTTTCATAAATAGATATTCTCCATCTTCTCTTTGTGTATACTTATTAAAAAGTAATATTAACATTTCCACTGATCTAGGTGTTCCGTCTTCATAAGTAATCCACCTGATCAGCTTGCTTTTATATTTTTCTGGTTAATTTCTGATCCTTTTAGGTGTCCAGTTAATATATTCTTCCCTATCCTTCCTAAATTTCTCCGAGTAATAGATTTTTCATTTACTTACATCAGTAATTTGTAGGTTAGTTTTGATGTTACTAATAAATTTCCACGCTTCCAATGATCTGCCTTCACCTAGATGAGTTTCCATCTTGTGGCATTTTCTTCCCATTTTTTACTCTTGTTCGAGGTTGTGATGTTTTTAAACTTTGTTCTCATGGATTGTGATTTCTGTAGTCTACTGTTCGTGAATTAAGTCATTTGTGGTATGCTTGTCGATTTAATTGTTTCTGTAGTTCAAATTCATCACTTTATAATATATTCTTATTTTCCATAGTTTTTAGTGGCTCTTTCTTACATAAAACTTCACACCAGACTATGACTTCATGACCACATCATAAATGTACACAATAAATTTTTACCACCATTCTGGAAGGTTCGTTCTATTCTAGTCTAATTCCTTATATTTTTGTCATCCTTATATCTGTATTAATTTAAAGGATATTTGTTATATTACGAAATAATATGTTTAATGTACTTACAACTTGCATCGAATATGACATGCCAATCTGCTTGGTTTTTATCGACATTCAAATATCTTTCGACGCCATTGAGCAATGATCTATTTTGGGTTCCCTACATCTACGAAAATGCAACCATTTATGTCAAACTAGAAAAATCAACCAAGACTAATTCCATACCATTACAACGGGTAGTAAGACAGGGAGATCCTATATCACTCAAATTATTCACGTTAGCTCTAAAAGGCATTTTCAAGAGGCTCAAATGGATTCACCATGGTGTGAACTTCGATGAATCATACCTCAACCTTTCATGATTTGCATCGACATAGTCCTGAAAGGACTACAGCAACTAAATCACTAAATCTGGCTGCTATGCATTATATATATATATATATATATATATATATATATATATATATATATATATATATTGAACTCATACCATATAAATAAGCTAAGTAAGTTATGCCCTTGTCAGAATGCGTTTGACAAGAGCATCGCAAATCAGCATACGTTCTCAAGAATAATGTTATTGCTATAAATCTGAAGAAAAGAGTCTGTGTGTATGAACTACCAACAAAACAGCCAATTTACTCAGAATGGCACAGACAACCATGGCGCGAGCTATGCATGGAGGATGGGGGACAATGAAAATAAAAGATATGAAAGAAATAGCTGAACTCAAATAGCAGTGGACGGGACATGTTGCTAAATATAGCAAATGTAGATGGACCCCAAGACTTCTTAAATGGCAACCCAGGTAGATGAAAAAAAGCATAGAAAAATCATATGGATAAATGACATAAAAAAAGTAGACAGTAACCAGTGAATGAGAACAGCTCTAGATAAAAAAAAAATGGAAACAGCTGGCAGAAGGCTTAGATAACACCAATCCATAAAGAAAGTCTTAGGAACAATGCACACATTACAGATGCCTTTTCCGTCACAAGTACCATGTACCATGGAAGAATATTGAGAGATATACCAACAGAAGAATATAGACCTCAAAATTCTGAATAACGTGCTAGTTTTCAAATCGGTAGAGCCAATGTAAATAATGTTTTTAGCCTGGTGAGTTTCATTTATTATTTGAGGATCTGACCGAGACATACAATAATTTCCCAATATAGAAGCTTTGGCGGATCTAATATGTATAAATAACACCATGACAACATGCAGTGAAATAACGATAATACATTGGCGGATAACCAAGTTGCGATTGCTTAGGATGAGGAGAATCTGGAGTTCACGGCTTACAGAAAAAATTATGAGAATGGAGCTTATCAATCAATGAAACAAAAACCCAGATGTTTGTATTGGAAGAGAGAAAGAATAAGATCTTCGAGTAGACCAACAGGATCTGATTAATTCGTGTACCGAATACAACTTCGAGGAAGATCCACTGTCAAGTCAAGACCTGAAACTACGAGAAACGAAAAAACAGAAGTCATGGGAGTTGATATAACAATAATCAATGAAATACAAGGAAGGCAACTAATATGTTGTTGAAAGTTCGGATAAAAAACGAATCTTCCAAGTAAATTTTAAAATAAATACTAGCTGGAGGAAGAAAAAGAGAAAGGCAAAAACCATCGCAGATAGTTGGAACACAAAAAACAACATCTGACCGAAAGTTACAATCAAGGATTGGGAAAACGGAAGATGATAGAAACTAGGAATCAGAAGGCGTAGGACGCTGTGTTAAAATATCTCTAAGATTTTAACGTAATAAACTAATGAACACTCTTATAATTAACATATATGTTTCAGGTACTTCAAAAGAGGGCTACATCGATTAAGTGACTTTCAAGTCTTGTTTTATAAACACAGAACTTACGATAAGGCGTCATATAAGGAACGACCCCTCCTAGGTTTATTGGATTGGTTCCAACCGATTCTTCCTCGACGACTGCCGGAGTACGATTTCAAAATGTTACAAGAAGAAGGTAAGATATTTTATGTGCATTCGAAATGAATGCTATAGATCGTTTAACTTTGAGGATCTTATACTTCATTTGATCAATTTGGACATTGAAATACAACCTGCAACCATAAATCAACAACTGTGGAATATTTCTATAAATAATTATATATAAAAACGAAGCTCTCAACAAGTTGTTTTAAAACACAAATAGACCAATAAAAGAGATTTTATCTTGACAAAAATACTATCAGAGAACCGACTGTGCCATCACACTACAAATAATCAATAATGATATTTTGTAATATTTTTCACTCTCTACTATGGTCCATTAATTCTTTATAAACAATTAAAACTAAAAAATTGTGGTTTCTTTTTCGTTCTTTGCTCATAAAATCAAAACTAATGAAGCAATCTCAATGGTGTAAACAGATGAATTGTAGCAAATAAAAATATAAATAAAATGAGCCCTAGATCGACTCAATCGGATTATTAGTAGCGGATAAAAATAGAAAAAAACTGAAAAAGCATGGTTTCTTCGAAAATCCATATCTTTGCCATTTTTGAAGTTTTAGCGCGAAATAATAGTTTGTAAGGAATTTATGCCTATTAAAATCAGGTGCTGGCGGTTTATTAGTTTTTTTTTCACAACTGACATTTGAAATATTTAGAGCGCCTAGATGCATCATTGATAGCCCTATTTTAATTTTGTAAAAATATTTTGAAAGTAAAAGTATCATTCTAAAAATTTTCATTTTCATTTTGCATCCAAAAAACAGTGAAATGCGTGAAAATTGCTAGCAAACAAGACCAAAAACGACCAAACGCGTGAAAGAAGAGATTAGTGGGGGCAGGGTATTTCTTTTTTTCGAAATTTCGATTCTCAGTCAAAAATTGTTCATGTATGTTGAAAATTTGATTAGATATAATTTTTTGTAAATAAGAAAAAATTGATTTAACTACGGTTGAACTTTAAAAGGTGTTAAAATGAACTGCATTAACTTCGAAACATTTTTGGATTGATACAAACAAGATTTAATACGATTAATTATTATATTATATTATTATATTATATTATATAATAATTAAACCTGTCGAAACCGATATTTAAGGGGTCAAATCTAGTTTTAATAATCCCAAACTGCAACCCGAATTTGATACAATTATCACAAGACAATACATACGTTGTCCCTACCAGGACCAGCTGTTTTGGCGTAGCTATGATATGGCGATGCTCCATCATGTGACTTTTGTTCGGATGTTCAGAGAGATTTTACTACCTCTATTTATTTAATTATTACTTATTGAACTCTGTACCTACTTTAACTACAATTCAACCTTACAAATTGAAAAATATTTTTAAGTAAGTTTAGTATCAAAATATTTGTTCAATATTATTTGGTGAATCAAATTTCAATGTTGGTTCATTAGAAAAAATTACCGTTTTGTTATTAGTTTTATAATTTTATATAACGAATACCATGTTATATTTTCTATTAGGTTAAAAGTAGATAGGTGTTTTAACTCTCTCTCTCTCTCTCCTTAAGTACGTTATGTTGTTTCATATTAATTATCAGTATAAATGTATAGGTACATGCGCAGTTGTGCTAAAGAATAGATTCAGCCATTTATATAAAGCACTTCTTGCTTGAAAAAAAATCTTACTCTAGATCCAGCTATAGTAATTCTATTTTCGAATGACAATGATCCTGATTTACCAAATCTAGCCTTGTACAACAGCTCGGTGCTCCTCTGCATTATGCTTTTAATGCAAGAGCGTACTCAACTTTAGTTTTTCCGGGCCATGGATAAGAGATAGGGGACAACAGAATGGCCACCAGGGTCGTCCGATTTCAACCCACTAGATTTTTTATGGAACCCATCAAAAATTTAATTTATAAATCTATACCCAAGTGGGCAGATATGCTTAAGGAATTCTTCGCAAGTTGTACAAAATATACAAAAAGTATTTTTAGATGGATTGATCTACTACAGGATAGTTACTGGAAGATATTTTTAACTTCTTGATCAGAGTTGATACACATAGTACCTTTCTAATTCACTCTCTATAATACTTTGTTTCCTGAGTTAATGCATTTTCCATCAGAAGCAGTATTCAGTATAAAAGGCTGATCCCTTTTTGTCACAACCCTGTATATATTCTGTTAATAATTGAATTTGATTTATATTATCACTTTTGGGAGGAGAAAGGCTCAATAATCCCTTTGCACCGATCCACAGGCTGGTTTTCTACGCCATTAGAGCATTTCAATTTAATATGTGTATTGCTAGGTCTTAAAATGTTTTGTTCTTTCTCGGTGTTGTGTGTATCTTTTTTCTCATCCGGCTCTGCGTCATCAAGAAGTCGTTCACAGTAGTCCTTTTACACCTCTACTATACCCTCCTTGTTAGTATCATCTTCGATTAGCATGCTCTTTAGTCTTGTAAATTTGATTAATCAGGAAGGCAAAAAACTAAATTTTTTATATTTTATTTATCTAGGTATTTCAATCGGTTTTGCTCAATTTTTTCAATTACATTGAGACCAATAGAAACAGAAAAGTTTAAAGAGATAATTTCAGTCCTGATTCCCAGTATGTATCATCGAAATAGCTTAGTTTAATGTTAATTTACTCTTTAATAACTATATTTCCTAGATTTGGTGCTGTGTTTCTTCCCTTTACTTTCAAAATTCACATTTTGTAGAACTATCACCTATGTTATCTTATTCAAAAGTGATAATGGTCACTAGACATTAAATTGAGTGAAGTAGCTGCTGGCATTTGATTCTAATATTTACTAATTTATTTAATATAATCATATTACTTATTTTATCAAATTTCAGTCATATTCCAGCTTATATCTACCTAGAAAGTCTGATCTGTCAAAACTATTTGGCCAAATAAAATCGTTTACAGTGAATAATATTGTAAGCTGGCCACGATATGTTCTGTGTGATACACTAAAAACAAATTTTAAAATTCCTTTAATTTTCTAGGATACCAAGTAGCCGATTGTCTGATAAGAAGAGACCACTATGCTCTCTATTTAAGTACTATTTCGCAGAGTAGCATGGAAAAAATCTGCGTAAACACAAAAATAGTTGTAGTGGGATGCAGCAACACGGCTATCGCATTTTTGGAATCTCTGTTGTTAAGGCAACACAATCCCAATTATATGGTAAGGTTAAACTTTTATCAATCTTTAAACTCACCTCTAAAATGAACACGCTTAATTAAGGAATATCGTTTGGTTCTCCTATTACAGCAATATCAAAGTTTCTGGAATGTTTTCAAATTTAAAATTAGGTGAAATTTTTCATTTTAACTAAATGACACAATAACGACGTCTGTATTAGAGATATAGAATTCCTCTCAGATACCCAAAACTAATACTGAATGTTAAATGAAGGCTCTGGAACAATAGTGAGATTTTTCGAAGAGTTTAAATATGTGGTAGTAACAATAGACTAGAAACTGATCTAGAAAAGCACATTGCAAAGATTCTTCAAAATTGGCAAGCTGGATATGTCGCAGAATCTTTGAAAAAACCCGAAATTTTCAACCAAAACTGATCTTATAGTCATATGAAATGATTATCAGACCCATTGTCATATATGCTTTTTTGATATGGTAGTCAAAGACGCAGTAAATAGAATCTCAAGAGAAAATGACAGAAAATACAGTGGTTAGCCTTGATAGAAGAGACCGCGACTATGCTATCATGCTCCGCAGAGACAATAGAGGCACTGCTGAATGTTTTTCCATGGTACACAGCTGTGATGAGGGCAGAAGCATCAAATACTTTTAAGCTATTCCAAAGAGAAGATTTCAAACCTGGAAACTTGTTGGGCATTTGAAAAGGCTGAATACAATTCTAACAGAATCCATATCAAAACTAACAGACTTCATGCCTATAAGGTATGACTACCTACTATGAAATAGTAACTGACCACTACCAATCGAACGAAAAGAAATTACCTCGACTAGAGAAAAATTCAATGTTATGAATTACTGATGAATCCGAGATCAAATAGGGGGTTGGAGTATTAGACTCAGGTTTTGGGTTTGCTAAATCTTTAGGAAATACTTCTACCATCTTTCAACAGAAATGCTTGGAATTCAAACCTGGGCCAACTAGTATCTGAACAAAAACACTAAGAAGGCGCAAATATGTATATGATCGGATAGCCAAGCAGCGCTTAAGGCTCTCAGGTCAAACACCTATGAATCTGAATTTAATTGGGATTATAGACAAACCTTAAAGCTCTTGACAAGAAATATCAAGGCAACCCTGATATAGGTATCAAGGTACAAAAAAATTAAAAAGAATGAGGAGAGCTTCTCGAAAAGAAGGGTAAAAACTCCTTTTTTCAACATGGAACATTTCAGTGGATAACCAAAAAGCCACAAAAACAAATGAACTTTGGAGCTCATAAAATTAGGTGGAACAGTACCTGATCTTGCAAGCGAAGGAATTTATAAATTCATCACCAAAGATCGCAAGAATTAGTAATAACGAATGTCTTCATATGACACTGCTTCCTGAGATACCATCTCAAAAAAATGAGTAAAGCTGAAGACCAGAATTTGTGCGACGATGTATCCGAAACAGCGAAATATCTGCTATGCAAATGCATGGCAAGGTTCTGCAAGAAACTTAAATTTCTGGAAGACTTCACTTTGATGCCCAAAGAAATAGAGCACTTGTCCAAAAGAATAATTAACTTCGCGAAAAGTCTATATATCTAAGGTTTATATTAGATTATGATAACGTACAAAAGATCTGATAAATCGAAGTGCGGTATGGGGTTAAAACTTCTCCTGTCCCTCTACGACCTATTCACAATCTACAGTCTAATGTGTATTGATATCGATGCCGAATAGCAATGTGCCTGTGTCCTATTTTTCACCATTTTTAGGGTGTAATATAGTCGTGTATGGTTAAAAACCGAACGAGGAAACTTTATCAGTATCGCACTAATCTATTCTAGAATTGCCTAAACGCAATAGAGGTACCTAGAGAATAGAAAACCTCACTAATAACCGCTATTTACAAAAAAGGAAAGAGAGGTGATTGTAACAATTACAGAGATATTTTCGTCACTTGCACCCTATGTAGACTATATGGAGAGATTTTGAAAAACAAAATTGAACAGAAATACTGCAATGTGAAGATGGAAAAACAAGCATGTTTCAGGGCAAACAATTGTAGATCTCTACAATTGACCACCTTTTTTGTACATTTCAAGTTATAGAGAAAAAAACAGATCGAAGAACGTTTGAAGGGGTTGATCCTGATTTATTAAAAGAAAGAGAAAGCGATATTATTTCATTTTATTTTGTTGTCTTTACTTGGTAATATTTAATTTTCTGACACTTGTTTCCAAATTTTTTGATAAAAGGATCTTTCGTATACTAGTCTTATTTAATACACAGCGCCCCCCATATTTTTGAATGTGATCCCTTTAAGAGACGCGACCCCAATTTAAGAAACGATGGTCTATCTAAAAAATCGAATATTAGCTCTGAAAACTGACATCTGTCAAAATTTTAGGCCTACGTGTGGCGAGTCCGATTTGTAAGTCTTTGTCGTTTATTCATTATGCCAACATTTTATTAAAATATACACGTGTGTCCAAAAGGCATCATCGATATAATATTTCTATAAGGACTCATCAAAATAATATTTCTGTAAGGACGCATCTAAAAATTCTAATCCTTCGTTACAATATAATGAGTTTTATTCAAAAAGTAGTTACTTATATTAAATTTCTCTTAATGAAACAAAATTTTTGACTGATATAGATTTGATGACACGAGACATGCTGTCTTTACAACTCTCAGTTCTTCTTCTTATATTTACGTTCTGTGGCTGAGTGTCATTGAGTAAATGAATCAGCTCCTGCTTAATTATAGGAGTGGGTTTAGAAACTTTAGATTTTATGAAGTCAACATTCTCAATAGGATTCATATTTGGCCATTCAAGAACGGAGACCCCTTTTTTCTAAAATCGTAGTTATTTGTTTATAGCAAGCCGGCACGGTGCAACAGCGTGCATTAAAATACACTTTTCGAATTTTTGGAACCATTTTCCATTGTTGCGAGTAGCTGTTTTTCAACACTTTCTTGTATTGTTCCGGATTCATTGTACCTTCCACGATATACAAGGGCCCTAGAACTTTCATACTGATTACGGACCATATCATAACCGAAGAAAGATGTTTAATTGTTGGAACGATACAATCTTTCTTGTATTTTTCATTCGATCGATACTCACCAACTGAGATTTTTCGACCAATACTTGGAAAATAGATTCATCTGAAAAATTTACCTGTAAAATACAAAAATACTGAGGATAATTACACATCTTAGTCAAATATTGAGATTGTAATAGAAATCTATCATGAAATTACTTTTGGGCCCATCTATAACGTTTGTGATAATGGCTGGTGTGAGCCTAGGTTTGTATGCTGATTTTTGGGCAATAAGGCTTTCTTTAGCTAACTTTCGTCGTATTGTTCTTTCAGATGCTTGTATTCCTGCTTCAGAAACGTCTTTTTCCTAAAGATTCAAAAGAATTTTCCGATTTCAAATGCATATATTTCGAATTTTTCCATCAGTCCTCTGTGAAGTCAGTACTGCCACAGAGTGAATTTCGAGTGACTCCTTAAATTTCAGCTACTTGATCAACTGAAATTCGCGACAAATCACGTCGTTTATACATTCTGAAAATCGCACAAATTTCAAAAAGTTTATAAAATTTTTATTAATAAATGTTTAAGCAAAAAACTTACTTTACACGATTTTGAAGCACTGTTATTTATTTAATTACGATGAACAATGTATTATACACAATGGAACCGATACACTCTAAGTAGTTAGTTCATTTGATGTTTTCGTGTAAACACTGCTGCCATCTACGTTTAAACATAATAAGTCTTTCAAAAGTTACAAAAAATGTTACAATAATTATGAAATGAAACCCAAGTAGTGTCAAGAAATACGGACGGTCTTACGGTCAATAAAATAAGAAAAAAAAATGTAAAATACTTATTTCTTAGCTTTGGTCTAATAATATGGCCAGGAACTGTATGTACGCTGATTACTTCGGAACATCCCCGCCGATTTGAATAAAATATATCCTTTTTAGGCGTAATTGATTTAATAAAATCCAAAATAGTGTTTACAATATGGCGGACAAAAAAATATATGCACTAACTTTTTATCATTGAGGAACTTTTTTGTTTCAGTGTCAGTTTAATAATGTTACTTTAGTTTGCTCGGATGGAATTCATCAAAGATTACCAAAGAAATTTAAAGACCTTTTTTTGGTGCAGAAAAATTTTATGACAGAACGATACAGGGACATGATCAGTCTGAAAACATATGTAAATGTGGTTACGGGGAATTTAACGCAAATCAACAGGTAATTATTGGTTAACTTTTCTATTAGAGAATAAAACATTTTAGTAATATACAGGGTGTTCGTAGAATGCATCCGGATATTTAGAGAGATAATGCTCTACATGGTGGTACTAAATCATATAACAAAAAGTCGAAAATTCAATATTTCTCGAGCTACAATCAATTATTTTTCTTACTCTTAACATTGAATAGTTTTTAACTTACCAAGTTGTTGTTTGACACAGGGATTACGCAAAAAACTCATGTTATTCTATTGTAAAAATGTTTCTCCGCTATGCCACCAGAGGACACTTTAACTGAAATTCAAATTTTATTTTTCATATATCTTTTTTGTCCTGATAGCTATCGGAAAAAAGGGCATGTTATTTTAAATGTAAAATTACCTAATAAGAAAGGTCTATTTATTCGAGTCGATAAACTACATCGTTTAGGTGCAAATTGGTATTAAAATTTTTATTACCAATAAAATCAGTTCTTCAAATGGAAGCAAAAGCTTCAAGTTTAGTTTAATCCGACCAGTACTTAAGAAAAATAATTAATAAATATAATATTTTTTGTATTGAAGGGAAAAAATCATAATGACTTTATGTTGATTATCTTAAAATAAATTCCACTAAATGGAAGAATTCGTTTGGACTACTCTATATATATGGATTTAAACCATGGCAATGTATATCTTATGTCTCTACCCAAAAATCGTTATACATCAATGAAATATAAATAAGTAATCACTCTTAAGCCTAAACTGAGATTTATTACTTTCGGGGTAATAAATTTGGTTTCTGAAAAATATATGAACCCAAACAATTTATGTGACATAATATCTAAATAGTTGTACCCTTATTAGTATTTTAAAATAAATCTGCCAAAAAAAACTTATATTTTTTTTTACCATCCACTTTGTAAAAAGTCTAGAATTAAGCGCTAAATATATTTTCAATATGTAGGCGACCCGATGCAGTAATTTTTGTTTATAAATTGAGCAAATTTTTCCATCATAAGACAACAAAAGAATATTTAAATAAAATCGCTACCTTATTTGTTTATATATACAAAGCTCGCTTCTGTTGATTTTTTTTATTCGACCAAAGTAAGAACAAGAAAATGTGAAAATAGCTTTAAAGGGAGTAGGATTTTTTCATGGTGGCAAACACAAACTTTTATTATAAGAAGACATAGAATAGTAAGATTAACTTTTGTATAAAAATTATTAGATTAAGCGCAGTTCTAATCGAGTATAAAAAATTCAACACAAGGATGATCCTCTACGAACGAGAGGACTAAAACTTTCGGAGACAAAACTACTCTGTGCGAGCGGAGATGTATTACGAAAGATCGTTCTATTAGTGGAAAGAATGCGAGGTGGTACTAAAGCGACTGAACCGGGAAGGATTCCGAGGGTTGTTAAGTTAGGTTATGTCTTCAAAAACTAATTAATAGCAGTTACGGTGTGAAATTCAGGAGGGATGATATGTTTTGAGATCCATCCGAGAAAGTTAGATGACGCGAATAACTAGTATTAGAGAAGGTTTTATTTTTGGTTTTTTTATTTATCTGTGAGAAAGTTAAGAGGAATTTTATTCTATTTGACTTTAGTTGTCACCTCCTTGCTGGTTGCCATTACGTGCAAATATTTGTATAATAGCATCAAATTCTCTGTTAGTTTCTCATAGGGACGTGAATGTGTCGTGTCTAAATGTCAATTATATTATTCTAAATAAAAGGTTTAGACAATAACTATCTCTTTCTAAAGTATTTCTAAATCAATAAATCCCTCTTCCTTGTTTTAGGTGACAGATTAATTAAGAATATTCAATAAAAATTACAAGAAAAATTAAATGTTTTTGTAAAATTTGAATTTCTCAGTTTTAAGTTTCCTCAACATTAGAATTTTCGTTTTCAGAGTAATTCCTTTAAAGTTTTTCAATTCCATTGGAAAAGCGTAAATATGTTGCAGTTTTATTATTTTTGGAGAGCAAAAACGGAATATCACCAATAAATGAGCAGGCTATGATTATTATAGTTTATATATTTTATTTTTTATAATAAAATTGTCATTTAGCCAAACACTAGTAGTAGACATATCAATGATTACCTATATAAAATATTTCCTTATAATTAATACCTACTTACTGTAATAAACCGTTTTCTTAAAAATCGGTGCCAGACGGTCTTTTTTACCTGAAAAAAAAAAGATAATTTTTAATTACTTTTGCTAGATATTATGGTGTTATATTATTTATTGAAAAACAATTTCTTGAAAATTGTAAGAAAAACTCTAATATAGATTTATAAACATACAGTATTAAGTTTTGACATCTTAAATGCGAACAAATGTCGACTTTCAATATAATCTCGAAAGCGATTAACCTATCCTAAACCTTACAATTATGTACACATTTTTGAAGTACGGAGTTTTCTGACGTTGCAAATTAAAGAAAATTTTTTAAAGAAGTAATTCAGTTTTGGATATTTATTTTTAAAAATCAAGCAGATACGTTTCTTAAAGGGTATTTTGAACTTAGACTGTGAATAATGATTCTTCGAAACTCAAGGAATAACCAAATTAAAAATTTGTACTCAAACAACTATAAAACTTTTTTAATTTAGGTCACTCGACCTAACCTCTCTAAATTGCTATATTTGGGATCATTTAAAAACTGCTTCCTCTACAACATTTACGGAACATGCTTTGCCAATTTTCAAAAGATTTATACACTGTCATGTGGCTGAAGGAAAACAATTCGAACCTTTAATTCAATGTTTCTAAATTTAAATTATTGATTTTTATGGGTTTTCTATTAAAATGGTTTGTATTATTTAATTGACAATATTTTAAAATAGTTAAATTTATCTAAATAAAAATATTCTAGATTTGTTAGAAAATAAAAAGTAACATACAAAGTATTTTGTTTAAAAAAATTGTAAGTGCTATCACCATTTCACAGTTGTTGACGTCATTGAAATATGATATGCGTAATCAAATAGAAAACTTGTAGTTCTGAAGGTTGCAGAAAACCTGGATCCGCTCTCACTTTCCCTCCGGCCTTAATTACCACGTTCCGAAACATTTGTCCAACCCTGCATATTTAATTAGCAGACAAAAAACTTTTCATTACAAATAAAATTACTCTATAAATCGTCTTATTAACACCACTATACAATAAACTGTAAATCCAGTCGCCAAATGGTCTTCATTACTGACATGATTTTAAGCCAAATTCTTTACTTTATTTACATTTGAAATTTCTACAAAACATAGAGTATTTCACCTCAAAGACTCACCGGTATACGAGGTATGGCATTAAGTTCCGGGAACTTAGTTATAACTCGGGAGTAGTGGGAATAGGGGGCTTCTAGTTGACCCCCCCACCACTTTTTTGATTGGTCAGCCAAGAATGACCTTGTTTCTGATTGGCTGCCCAAGTTCGCCCCCTATTCCGATTGGTTTCATAAACTCCGCCTCTTTTTGCTCCACCTCCTACCTCCTTCCTAACCACCACAGTAGTTGGAGGGGAGCTGGTATTTTAAAGGACTGAATCTGAGCGAGCTACATTCATTTACAACTAGTCTTAAGCTTATATAGAAGATTCACCACTAATAAAGAACAGTGTTAAATTAAAAATAAGTGGTAGTTATGAACAGTGATTTGCAAAATGAAATAATCAAATTAGGTAAACAGTTTACTAAACTTCAAAATTCCGAATTAAAGAATGCAATGCTAAGGAAAACACACCCCGAGTGGGCACAGGTATATTATGAGACTGCCTTCCAATACCAATTAGCTGCAGAAGCCTGTTTAAATTATAGAAAAACCCAAAATTTGCCGAAGTTCTTTCATGAAATAAAGAAAATAGGATTCAGTTACTTTTTAAGGATATTGAAGGATTATATAAAAGATCCTGATATATTAAAAGAAATCGTGGAAGAGGAAGAGAGAGATAAAGAGATATTGAGAAACAGGGAGGTTTTAGTGTAGGATTTATTATGGAATTATTAATAAGAGAAATGTATGAAGAGTTTTTGATGTCCGCAGCCTGTTCCGAGTTTTATGCATATGAAGGTCAAGAAAGTGAAGCGCAGAATATTATATTGTTTTTAAATTATATGGAACATGCGGAATTATGTTTACTAGCAGCTAAATGTTGTAGCGAATATTTAAAAAATAAAAATATAGATATTTTAATATGTAAACTTCAAGAACTAGGATTAAATAATAATATTTCATGTATTAAAACAATGTTAGAAAATAAAACACATAATTTGTAATCAAGTCTTTTATTACATAAAAAAATTGTTGTAAAGGTAATAAACATTTGATAATGCACATACACATGGTATTTTTTGATGATAAAAGCAGCAAGGATCCATTTTCTTTAGGGTGGGTTGTTCATCAATCTCGATAACTGGTTTCATGGAATACTTCTTTACGAAATCTGCCTTTTCTTCCCCTTTTACATAAACATAGTCCACCTTAGCGCTTAAATCTCTTATGATATCTCCACATTTGTGTAATGGTGTAAATCCTTCACACCATTCAATGCAATGGTAATTTTTTATTAACCACAGAGCTTGTTTGTGTAAATAGGATGGTAAATGACCCATCGGAAATGGAGCTTTGAAAATAAAATGACTTGTCTTTTGCCCATCGTACGCTGCTAATTCCTTTACAATAAATTTATTATTTTCAATTTTGAATCCTTGAAGATCTAGAATAAGTTTCATATTTTCAAATATTTGAATTTCTTGATCATTTCTACTTTTAATTGATATTCACTTATTTGTTTTTTTAATTTCTGCAACTGAAGTTGAAAATCTAATACTCGAACTGAAATCTCGTAAGACATTATATAAATGAAGAATTCTGGTTTGGCTACGTTAATAAATATCAAAATTGACGCGTGCGCTCTTAAGCGTAAGTAGCGGTTTGTTTAAAAAGAGTATTTTATCTTAAGGAAATTGTATTACAACTGTTTCACAATTTTTGTTAATGGATTGTAACTGAAAACTTTATCATGAATTATAACACAATATGCCGCTGTTTTAGGGGGAATTTTTTCCTTGGTTTCAAATTCAATTCTCATGGTTACTGGACCTGTTTGTAGTAAATCTCTTTGATGTGAACAATTAATGTAAACTATAGGAGCATTTTCTTTAAATTCTTTCGGATTAAAAATTGGTTCCACTGGAGAGTTATAATACCCTTGACGAAAGTCTGTAAACATTTCATACAGAGTAGCAAATTTATTATTTTCAAAGTCAAGTTGAAGATCATTGTAAGGATATCTTTCTGAATTTAAAAAGACATTCATATTTCTTAAATTACAATGATCAAATTTACTCATATCCATTTTTAGATTACCACGTCTATTTTTCTGAAAAGCAATTAGAACATGACGTGGCGTTTCGACTTTTGTAGATGTTTTTACGGGCCAGTTGTGCCTCGTAGTTTCCAATAACTCTGGATATTCAACTAATTCCCAGCTTCGGAAGGTTATTAGTATATCACTATTTTTGTCAATAATTTTGGTAAGTGCTAATTCTTGCGGAATCGCTACAGTAAGATGAGGAACTCTCCAACACAACTTGGTAATTTTAACTTTGGGTTTTTCATCTTCATTACTGGATAATAATGCATTTGTATCATCATTACTTCTTATTAGAATAAGTTCTTGTTGTGAATTAAGAATAATCTTATTATAATCTTCAAAAAATCCTGAATACATCTTTAATGGTATACATAATGAAACATTACCTTTGTCATCAGTCATAATTTTTTCTTTAGATTTTGTTTTCGGATACCAACCGGCATTTTCCAATTTAGCACTTTCATTTTGATTAAATGAAATATATCCCTTAAGAGTTGAAGTTATACCAATATCCCGAACGGAGTCAATAGTAACACCATTTAAAATATAGCGTAATTCTTTAAATAAAAATGCCGGAGCATTATTAATTAAAACAGTATTAGCTAAAGGGGAATCATCTTCTTTAGTTACTTGCAATTCCACATAAATTTCACTTTTGCAAGGTAAAGGATATTTTCCTGTTTGTTGCAAAGCAATTCTGATTTCATCATTTGGTCCGAGTTTTGTAGGATTAAAAGGATCGAAAGAAAGAATTTCCCAGCTTAATATTGATTCATCAACCAATACATTTTCTCTTACATTTAAATAATCCATTTTTATTTAAGTTTAAAACCCAAACTTTGAAGAAATTTTCTATTAGAAGGTGTTAACCTTTGGAAGTTTGATTTCCTACTAAAGGAAGTTGGTTTCTTTCTTGTCTTATTAATGTTTTTATTATTAAATTTTCTAGTAAAGTTTGCAGATTTATTGTTATATAATATTACCATCTTTAATCTACTTTTTTACGATGTAGTCTGATGGTTATGGTTTCTTCTCTAAAATTAACCAAATCACCTTCTTGATCTATTATTTTAATGGCTATTTTATCAATTACTTTAACGGTGACTGGGAAATATATGACGTTTTGAGGTGACTCAATTATTTTGAACCCTGGAGCAACGCTCGGGAAAAATTGGTGTATTATATGAACAGGTTTCCCGTTTAAATATGATCCCTCTGCAATACTGCAGTCTATATTTATTGAATTTACTTTAATTATTTCCGCGGGAAAATCTGATATATGTTCAATGTTGGCTTCCAATCGCCCATTTTTAAACCCTAATAATTTACCAATAGTTCCTTCACGAAAAGTTATGGGGGCTGAACATTTAAGATGTGTACGTAAAGTATTATTATTTGCATAAAGACTAAAACTAATTTTATCCTCTTCCAAGTGTTTTTTTAAAAAATCTGTTATGTCTTCTAATTCGTAGCTACCTGGGGGTATGGCTATTTCTAAATTTTCATCATGAATTAATACATTATTCCCAACATCAATATTGGGAATTGCATTAAATGTTTCGAAATTTACAAGACCGATAACATATTCAACATCTTCATCTAGATATATTGGAGGATGTAACTCTGATGTTAAAATAGCGGAATTGCCGCTAAGAACAAAACTATATGACATTTTACTTTAAAAATATGTTTAATAATAAACTAAAATTAGGTGTTACATATGGTTATAAAGAAATTTTAGACACAATTGACCACAATTTGTTTTGTTAAAGTTTTGATAACTGTTATAATTATAATTAACAATATTATTATTTTGGTCGCTATAAAAATATTTAATTAATTCAGAAGGGGGTCGCAAATTACCATAACTATCAAAATATATTATGTTTTTTCCTTTTTTTGTATATGCTATCCAGTGAGTACCAGCACCACTGTGATTATCTAGATTGACAATTGCACTTTCAATTAACTTTATCTTTTTTGGTAATTTATCCCTCATAAAAATACCACGAAAGTTGGGAATTTGTAAATATTTAGCGTATTTAAGCAGATCGTAATTTGTAAGTGCTTTTCGAGGTATATGTTTTAGCAGTTTTTTGAATAAGGCTTCAAGTATAATCCACATTCTGTTTTATAGGGTTTTAAATAAAGTCCACTTCCTTTTTTTCCTACCGAAATGGACTCCATCATTTGATTGTGTCGTTTAGATTCTTCTAATTTCGCTTTGGCTGCTTTTGCATCATTTACTGCTTTAGCAATACCTGCAGCCCCTCCTCCAAGAGCACCAAGAGCAGACAAACCAGCAAATAAAGGTATAAGTGGAAGAAATCCACCAGTCTTTGGGATTGGAATTACCCTTTTCTTTGGAGGTAACACTTTACCAGTTTTTTTAATAGCTTTTAAAGCAGTTTGAATACTTTCATTTAGGTCTTTAAAACGTTTCCCCTTAATTCCTTTTCTAGCTTTTGAAATTACCTGAGATAATGATAGTCCTCGTCCTTTTCGAGTTTTTCGCTTGAACTTTCTTCTCGTTCGAAGTCCCATACCTAATTTTCTTTTAATTTTCATAGCACCAGTAATTCCTAGTGCAGCAGTTTTTTCCCCAAAACTCGAATCTTTAGCTTTGAACCTTGATAAAGCTTTGTCAGCTAATACTTTATCAGCTAAATGCCTTCTTTTTATATCATTTGATTGTGAGTAAGCAATATCGTGTTCTTTACAAGCCTCATCCAATAAATTTATACCTTTATCACCTCTTGACAATCGTTTTTCCAATTTTGTTCCAGGTCCACAAAAATTATAACCAGGAATATGCAATTCAAAGGGTAATTTATTTATTAATGAGTTTACTAAACCACTTCCTTTCCTTTTGCTGTTTGTCTTGTAAATGATTCGTTTATTATGTGATGGAAACATTATATATAGTTGCAATCCTAGTGATAACTAACCAGTTACATCACAATACTGAATATTAATAGTTTGTTTTATATATAAAATGAGAGTTGAGAAACAACCATACTCTATAACAATTAAGGATCATGAAAGTTCAGTGAATGGTTTTAGAAAACATGGAAAACTGTTTGAGGGAAATAGTAAAAGAGGGTTAATTATTGGCCCGTCAGGCTGTGGCAAAACCAATGTTATTATTAGTTTGATTGAAGATCCGAATGGTTTGCGATTTGAAAATCTGTATGTTTATTCAAAATCCTTATATCAACCAAATGATAAATAAATGAGAACACTTTTTAAACCTTTGAAAAAAATTGGATACTATGAATCTGAAAATGAAGAAACAATTGTTTCACCAAAACAAGTTAAACCAAACTCTATAATAATATTTGATGATATAGTGTGTTGTAATCAGAATGTTGTAAAGGACTATTTTTGTTTCGGAAGACACAAAAATACTGATTGTTTTTATTTATGTCAAACATATTCTTCTATTCCGAAACAATTAATTCGTGACAATGCAAATTTAATTGTTATATTTCAACAAGATCGAACAAACTTAAAACATATTTATGATGATCATGTTAATGTTGATATATCATTAAACCAATTTAATGAGTTGTGCTTAATATGTTGGAAAGATAAATTTGGATTTTTAGTAATAGACAAAGACTCTAATGTGAAATCTGGCCGATATCGAAAAGGATTTGATTCATATATTTACTTATAAAAATAAACGTTTGATGGTAAATTATACCAATCATGGATGAACGTTTAGCAAGAGAGCTAGTTAAATCAAGAAAAGCTGTTAAACAAAAATATCAGAGTTTAAAAAATGCGGAATTTGAGGCGCAAACTAAATTGGAGGAAACATATAAACCGATAACTCAACCCTTACAAGAATTAATTTCAACGATTGGTAAAATTGAACCTGTTGAAATAAAGGAAGAGCTGCACACACCAATTAAAAAAATTTATGAAACACCACAGAAAAGATCAATTCAAACACTAACACCAAAGAGAAAATTACAATATGGAACATCAACACCAGAAAAAAGAAAGACGGGAAAAACTCCACTCCTTCCTACAGAAATACCATCGATTATTGACTGGGACGCGAGTTTAGCTTCAGCAAGTCAAATGCCATCTATACAACAAACAAGTATTATTGCAGAAACAAACCCTTCTTCAGGTTCACACTCCACAATAGGAAATCTTTCAGATATACTGGAACAAACACGGCAAACAGTTAGAACATTTGTTGATACAGATTTATATAAAGAATATTTATTAGGATTTGATGAATTACCTCGCCAATATATTGATAGCGGTGTAAAAGATGTTGAACATGAGTTTGATCACCAATATGGAATAGTTCATGATTTGGAAACCGAGAAATTCTTTTTGGGTTTAACTCAAAAACCTGTCGAAATTATTGGTAAAAACATCAAAATTGAAGGAATAACCTATACAGGTACACCAGGTTTATATGAGTTATTATTTAAAAAAGAACCAATAGGGTATAAAAAACAAGATTTGGAAAATTATATGGATATTTTAAAAAGAACCAATGCATACCGTAGAAATAATGATCCAAATGAGCAGGTGCAGGGGAATGGATCACATAAATATATTTCTATAATAGGACCTTATTTGCAAAGCAAAGGAATTACAAAAACTAAAACTCTAAATCCCGAATCTCAACAAGCAGTCCAGGGATTTTTTGAAAGACGCAAAGCTCCATATAGAGAAAGTCGAGTGTCTTCAAAAAAAACCGGATTTGGTATAACTTTAAAAGTTAATAAACCTAATACAGATTACATATATTGGGATAATGTAAACGAACTTGTTGAGAGACTTCGACTATTTGTAGCATCCATGCTTGCGGGACACACGGGTCATAACAATGAAATTATTTCCATTATTGAAGAACTAAGAGAAGCGAATATTATTATATAAAAGGACATAATAGATACTTTTAAACATTTCTAAAATGACCATCGATAAATTTGGTCGTCATATTTCAAAAAAATCTGCTCTAAACACATTATTATCACTAGAAAATAAAATATTATCAAATGTTGAAGAGAAAATAATAAAAATTTTTAAAAGCGATGTCAAATATATTGAAAACAAATTAATTCAAAATTTAGATCCCGGGTTGAAAAGCGATGTTAATAATTTAAATAAGAGAATAAATGAATATGATAACAATATACAAAATATTGCAAAAAAGATTAAGTTATTTGAGGATAAAGTTATTCCTGAATATAATGACAAGATAATTAATTTGAAAAATACTGTTGATGGAAATGATGAGGTAGTAGAAAAATTTTCTCAGAAAGTTTCTAAATATGCAAATGACTTTGACGTAGTGAAGTTAAAATATGATAAAGTTGATGATTTTGAAAATGAAATAAAAAATGAAATTACATCAATTAAATCAATAATTAAGGATACTTCAGCAATTGACAATGTCAAGAACAGTATTTCCAAGGAAATTACATCAAAGTTTCAAAATTTTACTAATTTGCTTAATGATAGAGTAGCCGAAGAAGTAAGGAATTTTAAGAAAATACATGACGTTATGGATAAAAATACACAAAATCTTGAAAAATCAATGAACACTCATTTCCTAATTCACAAAAAAGATACCGACAAAGTTAATGAATTTAAAGAACAAATTAAAGAATTTGAAATTAAAATCAATGCATATAAATCAAATTTACAATATTTAGAAGACAAATTGAAGGAGGATTTTCAAAACGAAAATGAAAAAATTGAAACAAAATTCAAAGATCAAATTACAAAAGATAATGAAAAAATCGAGGATATACTAAAGCAATTAAACAATCTGAAAACCAAATCTGAAACGTCTTTTGACGAGGGAAATTTTACAAAGGCAATCGATGAGAAATTACAAAAAGAATTAGAATCCTTACTAGAAGTAGTGCAAGCTATAATAGAAGTTTCTAAAAAGGATGTATTAATTAAAATTAAAAATAATAGTTCAAAAATCGAGGAGACTTCTTTACTCATAAAAGAACTTGAAACATCTTATACAGATATACTACACAAAGCTGAAAAGACAGCGTCAGACATAAAAAATATAGAAAAAAAAATTGTGAAAATGACATTAGATATTACAAATGCAGAATTTCAATTAGGAAAAGACATAAAAAATCTAGAAGATAAATTAACAAAAGAAATAAAATCTTTAAACGAATTAGTTCAAAGAGCTGCTGAAGTTTCTAGAAAAGAATTTAATGATACAATGAATTATGCAAGAGAAGAAATGAATTCAACATTAGGTGGTTTCAAAAAAGATTATACGTTATCAAATGTTCTTTTGGAAACTAAATTTAATGTAAAAATGTCTGATCTTAATAACAACATCACCCAAATAAATTCGTCAATAAAAGAAATTAGAAATGAAAATAACAAATCATTTGAAACAATGGAAAATAAATTTAATGTAAAAATTTCTGATCTTACTAACAACATCACCCAAATAAATTCATCAATAAAAGAAATTATAAATGAAAATAAAAAATCATTTGAAGCAATGGAAAATAAAATTAAAGAACTTACTAAAAAAAACTGAGATGATTTTTTTTATATTTTACAACATCAGCGATAAAGGGCTTTTATAAACGGTTTAGAAGGAGGTAAAGTTATTTGTGGGATTTATTTTCGAGAGTAAGGTATAAATTAATAATGAGTAAAATTAAGCAAGACGTTGTAAATGAATTACATAAACCGGCGAGAAGGCGATATAGAAGGAGACGAACAATTGTAAAAGGGCTTAATGATCTATTTCAAGCTGATCTGATAGAAATGCAGCCATATGCGAAATTTAATAGGGGTTTAAGATATATTTTAATGGTAATAAATGTGTTTTCTAAATTTGTATGGGCAGAACCTGTAAAATCCAAAACTGGTAAAGATGTAGCAGCTGCAATGAAAAAAATTCTATTAACTTTAAAAACTCCCCCAACAAATCTGAATACTGATCAGGGTAAAGAATTCTTTAATCAAGACTTTCAGAAACTTATGGAGCAGTTCAAAATTAATCATTACAACACATTTTCTAATATGAAAGCTAGTATTGTAGAGAGAGTAAATAGAACGATAAAAAACAAAATGTGGAAAAAGTTTAGTTTACTAGGTAATTATAAATGGATCAGCTTTCTTAAAGAAATAATTACAGAATACAATAATACTAAGCATTCAACAATCGGAAAAAAACCAAACGAAGTTAACAAAAAGAATGAAATGGAAATCTTGAAATCAGCTTATACTCATAGGAAAACTGTGGATCCCAGATCACCAAAATTTCGTGTCAGTGATAGAGTACGAATAAGCAAGATTCGCGAACAATTTTCTAAAGGTTACACGCCCAACTGGTCAAACGAAATTTTTCAAATAAAAAAAATCCAGCTTACTAATCCAACAACGTATTTGATTCAAGATGGAAATGGGATAGATATTCAAGGAGGTTTCTATGAAGAAGAACTTCAAAAAGTAAGACACCCAAATGTATATCTGGTGGAAAAAGTGTTAAGAAAGAAAGGAAACAAAGTATTTGTAAAATGGTTAGGATTAGATAAATCTTATAACTCTTGGATCTTCAAGAGAGATGTGATGTAATAGTAATTAATGCTGTAATAATAATTGATGTTTGTAATAAAAAAAAATGATTTTTTATATATATTTGTTTTATTTAAAAATAAGCTTATTACATAAACATTTTTTTAAATACAATATTCCTATAATCAGAGTCTAATATGGGATTTAAAATTTCTTCAGTCAATTTAATCCTTCTTCTAAAATGTTTTTGATTTATAAACTCTTCAGAAGTCATACGAGCTTTTCTGTAGGCGAAGTTCCAAGCAACCATCAGATGAATTTGGTTTCTTGATTCATCAATAGATACTGTCTTCTTCATAATAGTGCTTAGACTTTAATTTTTGTTCTAGTTCTTCGGGATGATTCAACAGCAGTTCCAGCATGGAGCACACATTTTCACTATTTAGATTTTGTTTTGGAGAAAGGACATTATATATTTTGTCAAAAGAATCTCCGTCGTAAAAATTGTTATTTCTAAAAACGTTGAAATAACGTCGAAAGTTTTGTTTTTGTAAAACATTTAGTCTATATTCTATAAGTGGAATTTGTTCCCATAGTCTGCAGACAGTTTCATTTCCATAGTAAATAAAATCACAGCTTTTCACAATCTTCACTATTGGTAATTCACCAATCTTTTCAAAATGAATAGATAAATTCTGCAAATATGTCGGTTCATTGAAAACATTTGGTGAAAACATATAATTTGTTATAACTCCTTGATATTGCAATAAGTTCTTCCAATCATCTTCATTTAATATCACAGACTGACCATTTTTACCACCAAGTTCAATGCATGGTAGAAAATCACTTTCCACCCACAAACCAATCACAGCATATTTAGAGTTAGAATTATTTAAATTATATTTTGTAGAATTTATAATTGTTTTTTTTTATTTTCTTTTTTAATGGTGAATTTTCAAATATATTTTTACTCTGATTACTGAACATTTTAAATGATGTATTTCAAAAACTAACTGGCTATCTGCTTGCTCTCAAAAAACTAACTATCAATCCGTTTGCTCCTAAATTTTATACATTTTCCCTCTCCTCTCAAGTGGAGGGGTAAACTTATTTTCCCTCTCCATTTAAGAGGAGGGGATAAACTTTAAATGTCTTTATACTAACGAGAATCAATAAAAAACAAAATTTATATTATTTTTTTAACATTTATTAAATATTTTTATAGATATTTTTTCATGAAATACAATAAAATTAAACATGTACAAATAAATATTGCTGCTGTAAATATAATAACAAATATATAACAACAGACACAATGACAAGATTCTTCTTTTTTATTATTGAAAGGAATCCAATCTGAATATTGTAATGGTTTGTTTGTCATGGAATATTTAATTTTTATGTATGTATTTTCACACAAAGCAGAATCAGTTACATTATAGGTAAAAAAGTGTGAATTTCCAACAAGATATGTCATTTTCATCTGTTTGTAGCAGTCGGTTTCATTTTTGAGGGCATTTATACATATATCAGCCCTAACTGTATTAGGAATGTAATTTACATATATCACATTTCCAACAAGGGAAACTAAAACTATTAAAGATGCAGCAGTCATTGTTGTAATATTACTAACAAATAATGGTATTTCTATACAATATATATGTTTTTGGATTCAGTTCCCCCTCCAACTTTTAAAGCTTCAAAAACGACTTACATAATTTATCATCATATAAAATGATGTCTTTATAAAGATGAAAAATTACTAGGAGTAGTTAATTCTAATCGCGGTTTTTTATTTTTAGATCCATTTTCGTTTCCAGAACTTAAAAAAGTTAGAGTATCATACATCATTTTCATATCTTTATCAAAAAAATCTGTTTCCAAAATATCCTTATGTCCCCATGCAAGAGTTTTTGTGGAATTTGGTATACAATATCTTTTATCATCATGAGTTGTTAATGCCAATTTATTTAACAAATTAGTGTATATATTATGCATATCTGACTTGAATACATACATGGTGCAGAATATTTTGTCACCTTTCTCAACAACATCTTTATAATCTGATAATGTTAATTGATTTTTTATACATGATCTACTAACGCCTTTTGCTTTTTTATCTACACTATTTTTGGATTTTATACAATATGCTTTAGCACCAGTTCCATAAAAACTTTCAATGGGAATCCCTTTGTACTCATCTTTAAATTTACCAACAACTGATGTTGTAATAGGCATGCAATGAATATTTTGTTCAGAAAAATTAGAAGTATCAAATTTATCCAGATTTAGCTTCATATCTTCATAAAAGTTTTGGGTCTGAACTTCAAGAATTAAGGAATCAGTATCCGTATATAATAAATTTAAATTATTACCATATTTTACTTTTAAATACCCATAATAAAAATTATACATTACAGTTTTTGCAATATCCAGAATACTCATCCCAACATAAATTGGTTTATTGTATTCAATGCAAACCTGTTGAAGTTGAAGAGCAACTAGATTTTCAGAGAAAATTTTAAAATCCTTTAATTGAGGTTTAGAAATAAGTTTTTCGGCACTAAATTTATTACCCTGTCTTTCCCATTGAGATACTAATTTAATATCTGCTCGCCTATCAACATTTTCCATGGTTTTACCGAAAATTGAATTATTTGCCAATTTATAACAATTTTTATCAAATTTATTTTTAGATAAATTTCGTAAATTTGTATTTAAATCTATATATTCCGCTAACCATGGTGATTGTGTAAACTTAACTGCTCTGTGTATTTTTATGATTTTGAGTCCAAATTGTAGACATTGTTTCAGATATCGGTAGTGAATGATATAGTTATATTTATTATGTAAGTTTGGAATTAATTTGGAGTGGTTTGAAATTGGTGGTGTATATTGTTCAGGACAAAATGGGAAATCATTATGACTATCATGTAAATAATTTGGATATTCTAAATCAACTTCAAATATGTATCCTATAGATGATGTATCTGAAAGTTCGGATATATTTAAAGTTTCTATTTCGAGCTTAGGTACCCAAGCAAAATTTTTTTCAGGCAAATATTGTTTCATAGCATAACCATACAAATTTGTGGCGTCTAAGTAAGTGATATATGTTGTAGGTCTTTCAGGATTAAAATTTTCTAAGAATGGATTATTTGCTTCAGATTTGCGTTTGGAACAAGTGCTAACCCCACCACGAACACCTTTTTTGAAAAAATGAAGCATATCTGGTTCCGTTAATAATTCTAATTCTACATTACTTAATTTCATCATTGCATCCCAGCACATAGAAGGGCTAGTGACATAATTAACAGGATCTAACTTATAGGTTTTAATACATGTGGATCTATAATTTTCAAAAACATCAGCCAAAAGTAAAACATCAGATTTTAAGTAAATATCGGAATAAGCCCCTATTGTAGAACACTTAAATAGATTCCACACTTCTACAGCACGATTGTAGTCTTGAGGAGAGATATTTTCATCGGTTAAGTTATTATAAAATTTATCAATCGATGGTAGAGATTTCTCATTTAATTTTTCGTTGGAATCTATGTAAGAGTATGGAAATACCCCTTTTTGTCTAATGTATCGAAATTCATCAGCATTTGAGAAAAACTTTTTAATTTCAAAACATTGTGAATCTTGTAGAGTTTGTGATAGTGACTCTAAAGACTCTGGGAGAAATTGAAAAGAATCTATAAAGCGTAGTCGCAAAGCAACTGGTTTCCGCTTTTCTGACACATCAACGAAAATTTCCTTACTAAAAGAAATATACTTTTCTTTATTTTGAGCTATAACACTAATATTTTCTTTATTATAGCAAAGCGATTTAATAAATAGGTGAGAATCATAGTTTTTTAAATTATGCAATACTATTGGTATATATTTTGGAGGTTTAAAATGCAAATTACATATTGAGTGGGCGGCTCCTCGATATTTACCTGTAATATGACAATGATCCCTACACTTTATGAAATTTCCTTTTGAAAAAGGTTTTTCACATACATAACAAATGCTAGAATTTTCATATTCAATCTGTTCCACAGATGATAAATCTTTCAATGGTACTTGATATTTTAAATATTTTTTATAAATTTCTTTTACATCATTTTCAATGTATTCAATAAATTTTATGGCACAATCTGTACCTCTATAAAGTTTAAGACACACAACATTCTCATCAAATGATGATTTAATATAATAAGCAAATGAATAGGGTATATGTTCAGCAGTTTTAATAGTATATGAGGTTGTCGAATCAGGTGTAGATTGTTGGCACTCAATGTTTTTCAAATAACATTCAAAATCGGCATAAATAACAAAAGGAGCTTTATACTGTTTCTGAATATTTTGAAACTTTAATATATTTGCAGGAATATAATTGCCAAATTTATCCAAAATCAAATTATCTGAAGGAAGCTCAATTCGAACAAAACTACAATCACGTTCTAAATGTGTGTTAAGTTTTTCATATGTTCCAAAATATTGAAGGCATCCATCACATAAGTATTTTTTTATTTTCTTTTTTGATAATTGTTTGTATACCAAGCAACCTAAATCCTTTATCCAACAGTAGTGGTTATTTCCATCATCAGAACTTATTAAAAGCAAATTAATATGTAATTTTTTCTTTTCATTATTATAATGTAAAGGACCGACAATCTCATATACCTTTTTATTATCCCTTAAAAATTTTTCAACTCCATATACATTTATGGACAAATTATTTTTTTCCTCAAACTTTTTTATATCTAATAATTTTACTGGAAATTCAATACCTGTAAAATCGAAAGCGTCTCTGAAGTCTGGATATGATGAGGTCTTTCGAGGATTACCGGTTGGCTGGTATGCTGCTGAAACCACTGCCCAGGCGAAACAGCAATTGTCCTCATTCATCACATTCACTATTGATTTAGAAAAGTGATGCATCTTAATGTAGGAGGAGGCATTCAATGGGTTGTACTTATTGATGTTGACTTCCAAATGCAGAATTCTTTGTAGAGCCCACCCTGTAATAGGAATTAAAAAATTAGTTCTGAATAATATTTGTTAGAGATGTACAAGTGATATTAAGAAAACTTAGCTCTTGAGATTAAATAATAATTACCTGAGTCTCTTTCCGGCAATTCATCTGCTTTGGTTTCAATAATCTTGAATAAATCATCGTAAAGCTGTTGTAGATCAGTTGTATGGGTTACAATGAAGAACGGTGTATTAAATGACTTAATTGAAGTAGAGGTTAAAGTTGGAGAATAATATATCCCAAATAACTCCAAATTTACTTTAGCGCATGTAAATTCTTGTTGGCGCTGGCGTATTAATGTTTGCACTTTATTACCAACATCTTGCTGAAACTTTTTGATGTCGATGTGATAATTCTGCGAATATATTCTGTAGGAAGCTATTCGACATTTAAATGCACTCCTGATAATGTCAATTCCATTTCCATATTTTATGCAGCTCCTGTTTTTATGAATATTTGTCCTCAAGTGTGTGCTCCAGGAATTAGATTTGACATTTACTTCACAATCTTGGCAATATCGCATTTGAGGTCTTGAAAGTAGTTCATCAACTGAAACAATTATTATTTTTTAATTTCTCTGTAAAACTTTATTAATATTAAAAAGTACAATTAAAAGAAAAATTATAGCTAAATATGTTATAAAAAAATACTTACGATTAATTATATAATCTTCCAAGTTAAAGGTGTTTTCGTTATTAACAACATTTTCTCGAAGGTGGCGTACAATATTTTGTTTTCTTTTAAATTCTCTTAAGCAGTGCGTGCAAAGGAGAGTCATTTTAAAATGGAATCGATTAGGGCCGTGTCGCTTTTAAATAAATACAATTTCGATCTATCAAGACCCAATGACATAGAATAATTAGCAATTTTTTCAGCTCGCGCAATTTAGAAAACTTTTGGATTTACTTTTGAATTAACTTTTGGATTCACTTTTTAATTTGAAGAAAAACATGGATTTTTTAAAAAAAATATATCTCCCAAATTTAAAAGAAGATCGCCTTATCTTTGTATACAATTTTTAACGTCTTTTAAAGTCGAATTAGATAAATTATTACATATACTATCCAAGTTGAAATAAGAGAACACCATTGATTTAAATCTAGATGCCGCGCATCTTGTGTCACTCTTATTTAAACTCGGCTTAGATTTCATGCGAATAAATTTATCTAATTCACTCTTATTTGCCGCCAGCTGTCGCTCTGACTGCTGTCGTTCTGCCTGCTGTCGTTCTGCTTGCTGTAGCTCTGCCTGCTGTCGCTCCGCCTGCTCTCGCTCTGCTTGCTGTAGCTCTGCCTGCGGTCGTTCTGCTTGCTGTCGTTCTGCTTGCTGTAGCTCTGCCTGCTGTCGTTCTGCTTGCTGTAGCTCTGCCTGCTGTCGCTCCGCCTGCTGTAGCTCTGCTTGCTGTAGCTCTGTTGCTGTAGCTCTGCTTGCTGTTCCAACCACGATGGCTATAGAACCTCTCTGTTTAATCTCAGAGTTTCGACCAAAAGGTCCACTCGTTGTCGCGCAGTTCAAAAATTAAAATTAGAGGTTGAAACTACTTCAATCGTTATTTGTTGATTTAACTTCTCCGCACACCCTTAAAACAGAACACTACTAAAAAGAATCGGAAAACCACATACTAAATTGGGGGTAGTTACCCTTACACGAAGGGTTTGCAATTTAAGCCTGTAATATTTCAACAATGATCGCCCACATACATAGGAATCTAACCCCAAAACTTCGTTAAAAGGCATCAAGTAATAAGCTCAAAATACGGCATCAAAAATAGGGGTGAAAACTACCCCAACCCAAAATTCTTGTTACTATTAAGTGGTTAGGTGAAAATGCCTCCTAATGCACACACTTAAATTCTCTCAGTGCAGCCCGCAACTCTTTTCAGTTATACACAAAAACTACCCTCTAGGAATATAATGATCATCTTCAAAACCTCCAACCACGATGGCTGAAGAACCTCTCTGTTCAACCCCAGAGAATCAATAGAAAAGGTTCACTCCCTGTCGCACAGTTCAAAAAATAAAATTAAGGGTTGAAACTACCCCAATCGTTATTCACTGATTTAACGTCTCCGCACACGCTTAAAATAGAACACTACTAAAAAGAATCGGAAAACCACATACTAAATTGGGGGTAGTTACCCTTACACGAAGGGTTTGCAATTTAAGCCTGTAATATTTCAACAATGATCGCCCACATACATAGGAATCTAAACCCAAAACTTCATTAAAAGGCATCAAGTAATAAGCTCAAAATACGGCATCAAAAATAGGGGTAAAAACTACCCCAACCCAAAATTCTTGTTACTATTAAGTGGTTGGGTGAAAATGCCCCCTAACGCACACACTTAAATTCTCTCAGTGCAGCCCGCAACTCTTTTCAGTTATACACAAAAACTACCCTCTAGGAATATAATGATCATCTTCAAAACCTCCAACTACGATGGCTGAAGAATCTCTCTGTTCAACTCCAGAGAATCAGTCGAAAAGGTTCACTCCCTGTCGCACAGTTCAAAAAATAAAATTAAGGGTTGAAACTACCCCAATCGTTATTTACTGATTTAACGTCTCCGTATACCCTTAAAATAGAACACTACTAAAAAGAATCGGAAAACCACATACTAAATTGGGGGTAGTCACCCTTACACGAAGGGTTTGCAATTTAAGCCTGTAATATCTCAACAATGATCGCGCACATACATAGGAATCTAACCCCAAAACTTCGTTAAAAGGCATCAAGTAATAAGCTCACAATACGGCATCAAAAATAGGGGTGAAAACTACCCCTACCCAAAATTATTGTTACTATCAAGTGGTTGGGTGAAAATGCCTCCTAATGCACACACTTAAATTCTCTCAGTGCAGCCCGCAACTCTTTTCAGTTATACACAAAAACTACCCTCTAGGAATATAATGATCATCTTTAAAACCACCAACCACGATGGCTGAAGAACCTCTCTGTTCAACCCCAGAGAATCAATCGAAAAGGTTAACTCCCTATCGCACAGTTCAAAAAATAAAATTAGGGGTTGAAACTACCCCAATCGTTATTTACTGATTTAACGTCTTCGCACACCCTTAAAATAGAACACTACTAAAAAGAATCGGAAAACCACATACTAAATTGAGGGTAGTTACCCTTACACGAAGGGTTTGCAATTTAAGCCTGTAATATTTCAACAATGATCGCCCACATACATAAAAATCTAACCCCAAAATTTCGTTCCGATTAGGAAATTATTAAATTTTTTCGAATTATCGTACATTATTTATAACGTTGTTTCGAAAAGTCTCTATATACCTACTCGATAGCCTGCCTAAGACCGAACGGCTTCGCTGCTCAAAGTAAAGTGCATGCATAACGATGCTGGAGAGGAACGAGATGAGGGGCGGAGCTAAATAAATAACAGGTGTAGTTTATGTAACCAATCAATATAGGAGGCAAACCTGCACTTTCACTATTATGAATAGTCGCACGAAACCATCAATATCTCGTTGGAATAAACCTTAACTAACTTCTGTACTCCTGATAATCGAAAAATTGAAACAGCCTTTATTTTACGCTAAAAATTCCATAAATATTGTTTTTATTCACAATGTCTTTTAATATTTGGCCTATAGAATATTCAAATTGCACTTTGAATATCTTGTTTATGTTCTTTTGTTTTTAACCCTATGCAGGGATATTACTTTTGTTTTTAACCCTATGCAGGGATATTACTTTAGTTTATATAATCTTCCTTGTACACCCTGGTGCAAGTATCCTAATTTACTTACGAAAATCTTAATTTTCGCGAGTTTTCTAACAATTTCACCCAGAAAAGACACAAAAATTCGTAGTTTTCCGATTTTACACCGTACTTATTCAGTCTGTGGTATTATTATGATCTAAAATCCATTAATTAAATTTAAATTCCAAGACCATTCAGCTCTCAAAAATATGTCTGCACGGCTTCGCTGTTCGAACTGAAGTGCTTACATAATAGTGTTAAAGAGAAAAAAGACGAGGGGTAGAGCCAAAGAAAAAAGGTGTAGTTTACGTAACCAATCGATATAGGACTTCCACGACTAAGAAGAGTTGCAGAATACAATCTATATCTTTTTCTGATATACCTTCACTAATTTCTGTACTCTTAATAATCGAAAATTTAAAACAATTTTAAACACTTTAATGTTACCCTAAAAAAAAAGACCACACAAATTTTTTAACACTTTTTCAGTCACCCGTAGAAAACAGCCAGATAAATGTTGTTTTAATTCATAATGTATTTATAATATTTGACCTATGGCCTATATATCCTGCACTTTGAATACCTTGTTTATATTCTTTTGTCTGGAACCCTACACAGGGATAGTCCCAAATATGCCAAGTTCAGAGACAAGAGTATAACAATAGGTCACGAAATCTTTCTTGTACATGCTGGTCCAAGGTGCAAGTTCCCTAATTTCCTTAAATGACATTCATTTTCGTGAGTTTTTTTAACAATTTCACACCAAAAAGATACAAAAACTCATAGTTTTCCGATTTTGTACCGCACTTATTCAGTCTGTGGTCTTCTCAAGATCTGAAATCCATTAATTAAATTTCCATTCCAAGACAGTTCACCGCCACATAAGAGACGTCCGCACGGCTTCGCTATTCAAACTAAAGTGCATATGTAGTAGCGATGGATTGAAAAAAGATGAGGGGCGGAGCTAAAGAAAGAAGAAGAGTAAGAAGGAGAACGTAACATATCGATGTAGGGCTTCCACCACTAAGGATAGTAACAGCATACCATCAATGTCAGGTTCTGATATATCTTCATTAACTTCTGTATTCCTGATAATCGAAAATTTGAAACGGGCCAATTTCACCCTAAAAAAAAATAAAAAAATGGCCACACAAAATTTTTAAAACTTTTTTAATCCTGACCCATACAAAAGACAGCTATAAATGCTGTTTTAATTCACAATGTCTTTATAATATTTGACCTATGGACTATACATCCTGCACTTTGAATATCTTATTTATGTCCTGCTGTTTTCAACCCTATGCAGGGATATTACCAAATATGCAAAGTTCAAAGACAAGAGCATAACTTTAGATTACGTAATCTTCCTTGTACACCCTGGTTCAATGCGCAAGTTCCCTGATTTTCTTACGAAAATCTTAAATTGCATTCATTTTCGCGAGTCTTTTAACAATTCCACCCCGAAAACACAAATTTTCATAGAGTTTCTCGATTCTACATCGCGTCTATTCAGTCTGTGGCCTTCTCAAAATCTGAAAATGTTTCAATCGTACCCATTATTTAAATTTAAATTCTAAGACAATTCGGCTCCATAGAAGACGTCTACACCGGTTCGCTGTTCGAACTGAAGTGCATACATGATGGTGTTGCAGAGAAAAATTTTGATGGGCGGAGCTAAAGAAAAAACAGGTGGAGTTTACGTAACCAATCGGAATAGGGGGCGAACTTGGGCAGCCAATCAGAAACAAGGTCATTCTTGGCTGACCAATCAAAAAAGTGGTGGGGGGGGGTCAACTAGGAGCCCCCTATTCCCACTACTACTCTCGGGAACTGGCAATACTGCGTCATTCGTCAACATCTGTCTAGAGAGGGGGACCTTCCTTTTAGTTTCAGTCCAAGGCTGAAGTCGATACCACGTTTGGTTTGTGCTTCATACGCATTTTTGAAAGTAATTTTTTTAGGGGCGTCGTGAAAATGAGTGCCTCACATTACAAGCAACGTGTTATGATTCAATTTTTAGTGAAATCTGGCGAAAAACCCTCTGACATCCTTTGAAAATTACAGGTGGTGTATGGAGACGAGTGCATGTAGAAAACGCGCGTGTTTGAATGTGCGAAGAGATTCAAGGAGGCGCGTAAATCGGTAGAAGACGATCCACGTGTTGACCGTTTGCGCGCGCTGATCACGTCTAAACGGCATCTAAACATTCGTGCGTTGTCTGACGAGTTAAACGTGAACAAAAAAACCGTCCACAATATATTACACGAGAATTTAAACATGGGAAAGATTTGCGCAAAGATGCGAAAATCGATCTGCGAGGATTTGTTGTCCCCGGCATTTAGAGCGACGACAAAGATTGGATGAGTCAGGTAGTTACTGAAGATGAGACCGGGATATTTGAGTATGATCCCGAGACCTGTAAATAAAGTCAGCAGTGGGTGGAAAAGGGTGAGGAGCGCAAATGAAAGCGAGGATATCCAAATTGCGACTGAAGGCAATATTGATCGTTTTTTTTTCGATATCCGCGGCATCATTCCGTATGAATGTTCCTGGCGACTAGACAGTGACTGGACAGTTCAATGTTGGCGTCCTTGAGCGGCTGCGCGCACACATTTTCCGTGTGTGACACGAAATCGCCCAGAACGGCTAGATCTTGTACCACAACAACGCGCTGGCCCATTCCTCGTTCATTGTGCAAGAGTTTTTGGCGAAAAAGGCATGTCAACGTTGCCGCACTCACCCTATAGCCCGAATATTGTCCCCTGTGACTTTTTTTTATTCCCCAAGGTGAAGTTACACCTCAAGGGTACTCATTATGGTGGCTTACAGGAGGTCAAAGAAGCTGCAACCGTAGTGCTGAACGGGTTAACTTCGGAGGATTACCAGAGGTCCAATCGTGGGAGCAATGTTAGAATCATTGTGTAGAGTTAGAGGGAGACTATTATGAACGTCGATAATAAAATTTTATCCGAAACTTAATTTGCTTGTTTTTTATTAACAAATTCCCAGAACTTAATTGCCGCACCTCGTACTAGTGTGCAAGTTTTTAAAATGAGAAGTGCGAAGCAGCAGTATTATTTTGGTAATTACAAATTTCTTTAATCGATCCAATATTTTTTAGAAAAGAGCAGTACATAGTTATCGGCGATAACTCCTCGTTATGTTACGACCTTTTGTTTCTAATGTGCGGAGAAAAATTTCAAAAACCATTACAAGAGTACAGGATGCCGTTTGCCGAAAATCCCGACAATGTTTTCCTTATAAATGGCCCCATGGATGGAAACAAGGCAATGATAAAATTAAAAGAATTTCAAAAAGCCAGAGATGGTAAGCATATGTTAAATAACACTTACGTTTTATTAGGGAAAAATAGATTTTATCAAAGCAAATTCTTGAAAAAAACTTGAAAAAAAACAATTGAGTTCAATTTTGTATTAAGCTTGTTTTTAAAAAGATGTGTTTTAAAGAATGATAAGCAACATCAAACACTCTATCTAATACGACCATATAAAAATATAGTCAGTATGAATAATTTTCATATAATTTTTAAATAAATATTAAATTAAACGCTGAATTACGTATAAACACAAAAGAATGTCTTAAAAAATCTTTATATTTGTACCCGAGGGAGAGAAAAACCGCTGATCTTTATCCATTTGTATGTATTTCACATAATTTTTATATTACGTCATAAATGTGGATCAATTAGTTTTTTTCCCTACATGGTTGCTAGTGTGAGAATATTTCAGGAGAGGGCGCAAAACGTAGTCACAGAAATTAACATTGAATGGCCTATCTATCCTTACATTATTTAACCTATGGTCATATAGACCTCACGCACTCTATACAACCACTCAGCATGACCATATTTTGGAAATGCCATACAAAGTCCTGGTTTTATTGCTCGGCAACATGCGTCTGTATATTGACAAGCTAATTTCAATACAAACAATCACTTAACGGCGATTGAACTCAGATCTATACGATGAAGAAGAGTACCAAAGCTCACAAGGTAACACCGTATGTATCATCTAAAATTTGGTTGCGAACTTGCAGACTGAACTGAACTGGAATGACAACGAGAAATATCCTCAGATAATTCTCTTTTCCAAATATATCTGATGGGCGAATTTCTACTTTATAGGGGATGTAGTGAAAGATTTCATGGTAATATGATTCAAAAGAATCGCTATTTTGAATAAGAATCGATAATGATGTCTTTTGAGGTATTACTTCTAATAAAAGAACCATTGTAATTCACCGTGGAAATGTGACAGGTCGTCAATACTTGAAGATTGTACAAACCCATATATTGGGCTATGCTGAAAATAATAGTAAAGAAATCAGTTTTCAATAGGATTGTATTGTATGTGTGTAAAATAAGGGTCTAGATATTGCGACCTGGTAGAACTATTGTGCCCCCCTACTACTGCCAGGTCGTAAGAGTTGCCTTATCTGCTAGAGCAGGTCCTCCAGTCCTATTTTCCTCAGAAACCTTAGGATGCTGGACGACTTCAAGGTGAATAGCTTCTTTTTTTCGATTTGAAGTGTTCCCTAGAACCGCATCCTAGGATTTTTCTAGAGCGCTACACTCTGAAAGAATATGAATAGAGGTTTTGTCCTCCTCGCAGAATCTACACTCTCCTCCTTTTACCAGTTCAAGTTTCTTGAGGTGTCCCTTCAGTTGGCAATGCACCGTCAGGACCTCTTTGAGAAGTCTGAGCTCGTTTTCACTCAGGCTTATGTATTCTTTGAATCTCTTCTGGTCATGGTTCCTAAGAAGTATACTCGCTTGTCTCAATCCATGCAGCTCCGTTCAATAATCGAATCTCCTGCTCTCTACTTCTATTTTTAGTTCTTTCAGCATTACGCTGCTGATGATTCCACAGAAATGCTCTGGCCCCAGAAATGGCGTCTCAGCCCCCTTTCTCGCGAGCATGTCTACTGTTTCATTCACTTCTATCCTGGTGTGTTCCAGTGCCCACATTAGGGTGACTGTATTATTTTTACTCAAGTCATTTAATTCCTCTAGGTATTCCCAAACCATCTTGGAGCTGATAACGTGAGAGCTCAGCGCACTGATGGCTGCTTGATTATCCGACATGATAATAATGTCTTGACCGTATTAGTTTTTTCTTTGTTAAATTGAAAATGCGTGGTGACTTACCCAAGCTTTTGTAGTGTCTGGTGCCGGGTCCATACCCTCCGTTGTTTTGGAGCCATCTGTATACTATGTATTGAATTTCTTGTTGAGTTTTTCAATGGTGTTTCTATTCCATTCGCTTTTGTGACAATTTTGTGCTGAAGTTTTTCACAAAATTGAATTTCTTTTTCGTTTCATCTTAGGACATGTTCCAGATTTGTTGACTTCTGGATAAGAGATTTGGCCTTCGTTTTATGACGTCATCTCTTATCATCCTATAAATTGTCCTTTTCGCCATACTCTCTACAACTATAGGTAGTGGTGTGAGGTTTAGAATCACTTCCATGGCGGTCGTTGGACAGGTTTCCATTGCCCCGGTTATACACGCATCGGCCAATCTTTGAACTTTCGAGAGGTTAGCTCTCGTATTAGCCAGACTGATTATTTTGCTCCAGATCGCTGCCCTATATGTAATGATTGGTCTCACTATTGCAGTATGCATCCACTGCAGGATTTTTGAGTTTGTACCCTATCTTTTTCCCACCAAGTTTCTACAGACCATCAAGGCTCTTGTAGCCTTGTTAATTACTTCTTTTTCGTGCTTGTTCCACAAGAGTTTATTATCTAGGGGCAGTCCCAAATATTTAACCTCTGACTTTCACTCAATAATATTCCCATCCATTTTGATGGTTTTCAGATTTAGGTTTCTTTTCCCTATGAAGGCTACTAAGGTGGTTTTTGTGGGGTTGATGTTTAGTCCCATCATCTGGCACCATTCCCTTTTCAATAAGATAATATTCGCCCTCACGTCGTGCACGAGGTTCGGACATTTCTTTGAAGAAAACATCGGTTATGGATTGGCTCGCCGATAGCCCTGACTTAATTCAGTAAATTTTACAACGTTTATTACATAGGAATACACATTTTTTAACCTCTTAAAATTATGTGTTCATCTCTCTTTGACTCATCAAGACTAAAAAGCTTATCACGATTATACTGCTGATATCTTTATAAAGATGTTTCCACCTTGATTTGAGCAAAATAACACTATATTAATTTGTCTCGAAAAAATTCATAACCCATCTAGATAAATACAAGGCGACTTTAGTAATTTATATCTATGTAGATGTAAATTATATTGCCACTATTTGCAAGCGTACTTATATGAATATCGATAGGATGCAAAAATACAGTATTTTAGTATTTAAGGATCCAGCCATGTGTACTTCTTGCTCCGATTCATCAATGACCAATAAACGTATCGTGATTTTACGACAGATATCTTTATCCTGATGTTTTTTACTTTAACTTGAGCAAAATGGCATTAGATTAGTTTGCGATAAATTCATAACCAGTCTAGTTTAATAGCAGTCACCTTTGGCAATTTATGTCTGTTGCAGATGAAATTATTGTATATGGTCACTTCTTACAAGCCTACAGTTGCCTCGCAGGTCTTTTGGAACATGGTATCCCTGGTTCGAAAATTGTGCTTGTTGAACCCTTTCCTTATAGTATGAATATAGATAAGAAGCGAAGACACAATATTTCGGTATTTAACGATCCAGATATTTATCATGCGGTAAGTACAAACAAATAAATAAATACTTGAATGTAAAAACTGAACGAACTCGTTTGTTCCGTCACATAAAGAAATTTATAATAAGGTGATGAAAGGCATCTTTCGTTATTCGGTTACCGAATCCATAGCTAGAATTTCCCCTTCAGGTCAAGGTTTCTTGAAAATTGCAAAAATGCACCAAAAATACCGATATTAGCTTTTTTTTAATTCAATAATAACTTTAATGGCTAAAATAACCTTAATTGGTGGAACTTTGCATCAAGATCACTCTATTTCCGCCTATTTCGATGTGTTGAATCCTAATCCGTAGTCAGAATGGCCACGTAAGGTTAGCGTATCTATCATATCTATTATTTTATTTTTTGATATTTTTTTAAAAGTAGTCGTTTTTTCTTAAAAAAAAAACAATGAGACTATTCAAATTTTAGACAATGGAATTCATAGCAAATCAAGGAATCAAAGTATACTCATCCTATTACTTTATCAACTGGAATTTCTGCTTTGAAACAAACATTGTAACTGACGTCCGATTCGAATCCAAACATAAAATGTTAGAGATGAGTTGCTTGGCTATATTCTTTTTTTATGATAAAAGTATTAGTCCAAGAGTTTATCAAGTTATAAACCAGGCCGGACTAGTATTTGACGGTAAGTTTAGTATAAATAAAGTTATATTTTCGAGAATTTTCTCCTTCGTATCGAAATTTACTTTGCTGGTATAATGTTTACTTATGACCATAGTAGATACTGTTGAACTAAAGTTAATCAATGGTCAGTTTTAACTACCAATAAAATTTTAAAGCGTTTTTTATTTTTATTTTTTTTTTCATATTTTAGTATATCCCAAGTTTAGCATAAATAGAGTTATATTTTTGAGAATTTTCTCCTTCGTGTCGAAATTGACTTTGCTGATATACTGTTTACATATGACCATAGTAGACACTGTTGAACTAAAGTCAATCAATGGTCCGTTTTAATTAACAATTAAATTTTAAAGCGTTTTTTATTTATTTTCCCATATTTTAGTATATCCCAAGTTTAGTATAAATAGAGTTATATTTTCGAGAATTTTCTCCTTCGTGTCGAAATTTACATTACTGGTATACTGTTTACCTAAGACCATAGTAGACACTGTTGAACGGACAGTTTTAATTGACAGCTAAATTTTAAAGCGTTTTTTATTTGTTTCCCCATACAGAGTATAAGTCACTCATTTATCATGTGCAATAAATAGGATTTAATCAAAAGATATTTTAGGTTAAAAGAAAGACAGACACCTACAAAACAACCTTGTGTCAAATTCTCGATCTATGTAAATAATTAGTATCTCACGAGTACTCGAGTAACCATGGTAACCGCCAATTGATGATCAATCTTGCTGCTTAGTCTGCGTTATGTCTGTAAGAAAATATGTAGTTCTTAGGATGTAAAGAAATTTTTTTTTAAATATAACATAAAAAATAACATAATTTCTAGAATTTATAGAATTTTTCAACCTAGAAACAATTGTTTTTACCAAAAAGTACTTCTACTTATAATGTGTGTCTAACAAATAGATAGAATTTGCAGTATTATAGCTTCTTCAGATTAATTGCAGAACGTTGCTTATCGTTAGTCATTGTGTTGAAATTTAAGACAATTGGCATCTCTTCTTTTGCTCCCGCTCGTAATTTTATTTTGATTTATTCGATTTTGAATGCTATTTTCAAGATATTGGTTTGTTTTTCTGAAACAAAATGAATTATATGCTAAATAGTGTTAAAGTACTGTTTAATTTGCAAAAGTAAATAAATAAATAAATGTGTGGAGTATACATCTTAAAAGAAAAGGGCGAGGTGTGTGGTGCTGTACCAGACTTTGTCGTGACGCATAAAACGGCATGGTGTGTTCTTCGCATATTCAATTTTGGCTGCAAACAATTGCATAGTTTAGAGTAGACTTGACGTACTCTATTTTAATCTGAAATCTATTTAGAATTAATAGTTTTTTTTAAATAGAGTCTATATCGGTTTCAGCGCTGAAAAATCTTCAATATTAAAACATAATTTTGCGCTTATAGTCGGACAAGTTGATTTTCAAATTCAACCCCGACGCCAATGACATGTTTGTAGTGCAGTCATTAATGCTGGATCCGCTGTTTGTTAAACATACAGTGAGTTCACATGGTCATAAAATATTACGTAGATTATAATTATTGAACAAACCAGCTAAAAGTCTCTGATCTCTCGATTCAATAGTCCAATCTGTATTAAATCGCCACACAGTGTAATGTATCTTATTTGCTGAAATTCAGACTCAAGCTGTCATTTCAAAGATGTTTAGGGTTGTATAGGTTACAATAACAACAATCTTCTAGCTGCTCAAGTTCACTCCAACTCCACAACATTCACAAACAAAATCAATGCTCATACGTTTTTTTTTTTAAACTAAATTTCTGATCTTGTTGCTCTTTGCACCAAATATAGCAAAACCCATATAAACGCCAATTTTGTCATAATACATATTTAAAGGGACGAAGTCACTTGGTAAGAATTGTTCATTTTCTGATTAAAAGATCACTTCAATATTCTCTATGTTAGGTATGAATATTGGTATCATTCACTCAAGGGGGTACCAGGTTGAACTATTTGGTTTTATAGACCTGTTGTAGATGTAGAAAATTTAAGCCATTGTCGTGATTGGGCTTGTCAATGTAATCCAGTTCATTTTTATACTAGTATATACTATAGAGCCAGAAGTCAGACAAATGCTTCATTACTAGATTCTTTGAGAATCTATAGTACTTCCCAAGTAAGTGAATTTCCTACTTGTACTATCTAGTGATACTGAAATCATAAGATTTGCTAACAATTAATATCCTGCTTATTAGTTTTTGTAATCTGTCGGTAGTACTTGCAAATTTTCATAGTATCGTCAGCATATCGTGTATATTAGTGACTCGTCCACCGTTTACTATAATTCACTGGTCTGTTTCTTAAAAAGTTTTTTAAAAGATATTTTATGAATATAAATTGAATAAGAACCAAGATGAAATCCATCCTTGGCAGACACTTGGTTGTATTACTTCTTTAGATGGATTTTTCGATTCTGATGTTAGCAATTTGTTGGCAATACAAATTCCTTAGGTTTGCAGGCTTACACAATTCCCAAAAAAAATGTAAATTAAAATAAAACATACTAATAAATATAAATACAAATATTTTATTAATTTCTATTAATAATTTAATGATAATTTTTTACCTAGATTATACGCGAACAACAGTCAATTATTGAAATGATTTAACTTAATTCGCCTAGATATTATTAATAATTTTTCTATATTACAGTATTGCGCCTCGAAACGTTATCGCTTTGCTGGCGTGCAATTTTAATACAATCCAAGCTAATCCATTGGAGCGTATATAGAGTTGCCTATCTAAGACTTGGAGATTAATTTCGTCTCATAAGGTTTATGTAGGTTGAAAGTCGACTTGCAAATTATGTTTAGTTTGCTTCACAAAATATTCCTCTCTTAGAAAAATTTCTCTTATACAATCCACTGGACGAGTATTTGAACTTCTGCTTCCGGTCGCGCGTGACGCTGCCACTATCAAGTAAGCTTCTTCGAGCACCAGTTAAACCATTTCTTTAGTTCAGGTTAGAAAACAACCATGGTATCTACTGTGCCTGTATTTCTATGCGTGATCTCTATTGTACCGATATTTTAATTTCTGCTTTGATCAAGATATTTAAGTGTTCTGTCCCAAACTGTGCACACAAATTCAGTGGCCGGTTTCAAGTTCCGAATTCAAAGGATTCCGAGTTATGAAGTTATCGTGTATGAGTTAGATACTTTTAAGTATCTCTTGCAACAGATTCTAGAAAAGCGTTTTTTTATTTTTTGGAAAACATGAGTAGTTCGTCGAATGGGGGGTCCAAGCAACTACAAAAAACCTATGCACATGCTGCTTACGTGCACTGTTGTGCACATCAATTAAATTTGGTAATATTAAACGCTGCATCCGCCAATAAAAATGTCAGCACATTTTTTTTCCAATTTGTTCTTTTTTTCGAATAGTTCTCAAAGAATCGCAATACTAGATCAAATTTTTAACAAACGCTTACCTCGTTCGGTCCCAATAAGATGCAATTCTAATTCTAGGTTTATTTGTATCATATTTGAATACAAACACAGCATTCTAAAGACAATAGAAAAAATCTTAGATGACAGTAGAAACGTTAGTACCACGAACCAATCATCAAGATATGTCAAAATTCTCAAATGCAATAGTTTTCTTTCATGGCTAAACTTATTTTACAAAATAATGCCTCGAGTTGATTTGTTATTTGGTAAGGTTCAAACAAAACAAATTGACGCTGTTATCGCAGATAAAAATATATCATTTGAATCAAAATTAACAGAAATTAGAAATAATATTACCTCAAATGACGTTGAGTCATATCCATCTACTTCAAACCGACATAAGATCGGGTTTTTTCGGGAAGCAAAAGAAGATTTTGATATAATTATTTGTCAAGCAATAGAACGATTTAGCTTTACAGGTCACTTGGTAGTAGCCATTCTTTTTTTCGGAACAGTATTTCAAATGTAGTACATGCTTTCCCAAATAAAAATTTATGGATATATTAAAATTTATCCCTTTTTTATCGAACAAAAATTCCGTACAGAAGTGATCGTCATATATTTAACTGAAGAATTTAAATCAATTTCGGGACTTTTTGTACATTATGACTATCTTTCACAAAATATCGAGATAAGGAGACATTTAGTGACGTTCTAAAACTTTTAAAGATTTAAATTGCCATTTCGATGGCATGGGCTGAAGCAGAACGGTGCTTTTCTACACTTAAATGGGAAACGTTTTTACGGAATACTGTGAACCAAGAAAGACGCTCTGCTTTGGCCATGCTTTCTAAAAAAGGGATCTCATCGAAAGCATACCTGATTCCAATCAGCGGGTTATTAATAAGTTTGCTAATGCCAAAGATAGGCGTATTGATTTTCTTTATAAATAATTCACACAGTAAGTTATACGTGCATTTTGTTTTGACTGCTACGTTTTTAAATTCATTACCTTCTTTATGTTTAGTTGTTTAAAATACACTGCGTTGTTTCATAGCAGCTCAATTTTTAAAGATTTTTATTTTTTCATCCATCGGTGGGATGAGAGGTTTTATACATATATATGTTTTTAATGTACCATTGAAATTGCAACCACTACTTTTTGAACACACCAGCCGCCACTATGATACAGACATCCTTATCATCCAGTCCAGTATGTTATAAAATATCTATGAGTTCTTAGTATTAATCTGTAACAAAAGCCTTCTCATAGTCTACGAAGCATGCAAACACATCACAGTTCACATCACAACACTTCGAAAATAACACCTGTAGAGAGAACAAGGCTTCTCTTTTTCATAACGATGATATATTAAACTATCTCTAATGAAAATTAGGTAAACATGTTAACAATATCACAAACAATAAACTAAGATATTTACGCATTTTAATCCACTAGTAGTAGTCATTTTTATTTAAAGAAAATCATTATAAACATTTGTAGGCCGTCTAGTCGTTGACAGCAACTGCAGAACTAATGATGAACGCATCTACGGAGCAGGCACCCTAACCAAATATTCTAGAAAATACTTTGCAGCCAATATGGTACACAAATTTTTCAACAGAGTCGAAATAGGTGGAAAATTGGGTTTACAGACTAGGAATATGTTGGTTCCTGGATTTGTCAAGAGATGTGATACGAAAAAGCACGGATGGAACTTTCATTTAGATATTAGAGATAGGTAATATTTTTCGACCAGGATGTTACGAACGCATAATTAGGGTAAATCTAAAACTATTTAATTTTGCAGTTTTGCAATATTTATTTCGAAAGATAAAAGATACTTGCTTAGTGTAAATCCCATAAAGTTCTTTGATTAAAAGTTTAATGGAGATTAAACCATGTTTGCATCAATCATTCTCTAGCCACAGCAAAAATATAAAAGATATCTACCCTTACGTGTATTCCCGTTTAAGTGAGATGTAATTTTTTTCACGTATATATGACTGAAGGAACAAAAGGTGATCATACTCGGTCATCGATGGACCTCGTTGGGCTTATATCCCACCATGGCTGCAGGCAATTCGAGGCCGATCGCTTTTGCGAATCCAAGCAGACTCGTTAATTGAACTGGCTTTGCGACTTCGGGCGAAGAAACTGTGTCTCCGAAATGTTTCTGCTTTAGCCCACCTAATTCCAAGAACTTCTCTCCAAAATTCAATAAATTTGCTTTCCAGTAATAAATTTAATTCCCATTTACTAGCTATAATTGGGACAAGTAGAATATAGTTCAATCGCGAACCCCATCTTTGCCGGACGTTCCGCTTCCTCAATCCCTTGTATGTAGAGTAGAACTCTCCGACTTCCGTATTCCTTCCGAACCAGATCTTGTCGAAATGGAAGATTTTGCTCCCCCCACCAATCTTCTCTACTTAGCAAAAATATCTCAAGAGAGTGATTGGATTTCAAAAGCGACGCTATGAAATCTGTCTGCATGGTCGGTAATAGATTTCTCTCCACCACTCATTCTCAGATACATGAATAGTTGCCCGTTCCAGTTCCTAGGCAACTGAGACGATAAACAGTCTTCAGGATCTCATTCTCTATGTATAAATGGTAAGGGGACGGGCTAACCAGGATCTCCAAAGCCCTAGTGGGAGCAGTCCTCATCGCACTCATTCCTACACAAGCCATTCTTTAAAATTTGTCAAGTTAAAGACCGTGTTTGCGCTTTATTGTAGTAGGCAACCATGCAATAGCAGCGTACGTGATTATAGAGCGCATCACCATAAGGTATATCTAAAATAACACTCTAAGTGTCAGCCAGCTCAGTCGTGAGTCCCGAATTACTACTAGGTATTTAACTGCTCCCTTATATTAAACAATCTTTTCCGTCAATGTAATTTTGAGAAGTCTCGGCCTTGTCCGAGTTGAAACCGCTCTACAGAAGTCGGTGCACTGCCATGGGACAGGCTTCCACCCTTTTTTGTTATTCTCGCTATGAGATAGAGCTTTGCCTCTAACTGTGTTAGAACAGAGTATGTCTGCCCTTATAGTATAAGGTTTTTCAGTTGGTTAAAAACTAAAATAGTTTTTCTAATATAAATGTAATTATACAAACAAACATATACAAGTATATTATATCCACTGTTGATCTCTACGAGATTAAATACTCAGATTTCGTGCAATGCTGGAATATGGCGCTGCTTGTATTAGAATTTATATTTTGTCTAATATAAGTTGCAAAGGGTTTTTTTTTATGTTGAGGTATGCTTAGTCATTCTGTACTAACGAAAACCAATAAGTTTGAAACCAGTTTACAGATAGCGGTGCGCTGCCATGAGAAAAGCTTCCATTCTTTCCTGGAATTTCGTTGCAATTTGAGATAGTGCTTTATCTCTAACCGTGTTAGAACAGAGTACGTGTGCCCTTATTGTATAAGGCTTTTTCAATTAGTTGAACTACGATGTAACAAAATATTGACTGATTTCTTTTTACTTTGCAGGTTAGTGCCAAAATATGAAAAACCAATAATGAGGTATTGTAGATTACCAGGGGGTCTTTACTACTTATCCATTGTTAAACCTGGGAGAAGAATACCCTTAGAAACTGCAAGTTCAATGGAAAATTATGTAAGTTTTAATAGTTCAACTATCTTTATACTAATTTATTTTAAATATACACATATGTATGTGAATTCAAAACATTTCCATGACCAGATTTAATATTTCTTCCTTTTTATTTCTTGAACAATTAGTTTTTAAATTTAATTTTTACCATTATATATATATATATATATATATATATATATATATATATATATATATATATATATATATATATATATATATATATATATATGAAAGTAAAATGCGAAACAGTAAATGCAAACTTCTCTCCATCATATCCTTTCTGTGTTAGAGGTTGCACAGTTAGAATAAATTATTATAAAACACAATTTATCCTATTCCACCACCATCGAGATGGTGGCCTACCTGTACCACCATACCGAGAAGAAAGTCAAAGCTTACCCTCCCCGCCACAGTGATACGGCAGAGGTACATGTACCTAAGGAAATAACAATAATGCCAGCAGATAAGAGAAATGTCACGGTTGTAATAGACACCAACGAATATATGCAAAAAATGTCAGAAATTCTCAAAGACGCCTCTTGCAAATAAACAAACAGAGATCCAACAACATACCTTGAGAAAACTACGAAAGCCAAGATCAGAGCCTCAAAACTAGACCCAGAAACTGAAAAATCTTTAATACCAAGGGAAAAAAACTGGAAAAATATTTAGCAAGCATCATGCAACCGAAAGTCGAACTGGCCGATTCCTTCGTGAAAAACTCCAAACATCTGACCAAAATGATCAAAAACATTCACCTAGAAAAAAATGACATCTTAGCAAGCCTCGATATAAAATCGCTAGATCCAAGCATACCACTGGATGAGACTCTCTACAGACGAATGTGAGAATGTAGAATATTCTTGATGTGCCTGTGCCACCCTTTGTACCTTCAACATGAATTAACTTAATATACTCATCAGACAAATTCTGGTATTAGCGGAAAACAGATTAGAATTTCTCTTGGAGTGAATAAATGTTTTTCAGGCACGCTACATTTGGTAAATTCGTCTTTTTGATGAAAGGACAGGTACATTATCTCCAAATGCCTGTTGAATCTCTCCTTTGGTACCACCATAATAGAATTTTTTTACCAATTGTAAGCCTAGCTCTCATAGAATTAGTTTGTAGGTAGCAATTTCATATGCCACAATGTATCAATCACTCGGTGAGTCATCTTTATGTTCCAAACTGTAAAATTGCTTGGCGAACAGAAAAGTTATCTTAAAAGAATATACTTAAAACATTTTTTATCGTCACAAGAATTGTATCAATTTAAGTAATATGTTATAAAAAAAAATTATCGGAGAATTTTTTTAACATGCTAGAACTGGCTGAAGCAAACCTGTATGTGTGTATTATCTACATAATTATATGAAAATCTATTACATAGAATGATTATAGAAACCCTGATTAAATCTAACGTTAATATCAATTACTGCTTTAAAACTTCTTATACTTTCAACTACACAGGTAGATTCTTGAAAAGTGGATTGAATTTGAATGGTGGATTCTGGTAAAATTGACGTTGAATTAGTAAAAATACATCTAAAAGAAAGAAGTCAGAAACTCCAATTAAGTTTAAATGAAACATCAATTAACATGCTTCGGCTTTAATGTCCACCGTTTTTCTGTATTTGGCTTTTAACAGAATTATCACCGTGAACTTGTTTACAATAACATAGCCGTAGGCTGGTATAGGTTCTTACAGGTTCAACCGACTATAGTGGCGATAAAATGCATGCGCCAGGTATAAAGTACGTCGAATAAAGTTTTTTAAGCTTTGACATAATTTTAGACTTCTTTATTGAGATGTGAAAAACCCCCGAAAACAAATATTTTAACTAATTTAATGTCGATCTCCTTCAAAACAATTCTAAAACCAAATGTAGACACAGCGACCCAAAATCTATAGAAAACTTCTAGACAAGTTCAATCTATGCAACACCTATCTACCAGTGTTATTTTAAGTTATAGTTAAAATAAAGCCTTTCTAACGTCCAAAAATTTTTAATTGATATATAATGGAACAAATGTTAATTATTTTTCATTGTTCAATGTCAACTATATTCTGTTAAAATAGATAATTAAATAATCACTCTGTGATGTGAATAGATATTCCGTGGGAATTGGGTAGTTATATTTTTTTATCACTATCCACGAAAGTCTAAAGGAAAAATAATTCAGTTATCGAGCTTAACTTTTATTATCTTTATCGTTTAAATGTTTTCTTAAAAAAAATACATAAAGTCAGTTAATTTATGAAGACTTAAAAGACCCTCTCTTAGAATTGCCTATAAATCTGTCTAAGTAATCCTGCCCTGGTTAAGTAAATAAAACCAGACGTGATAAGGGTAGTTTTTAACATAAGGTATATTAAATACCGTTAAAATGTATTAAAATATTGAACGATTTTCCCATTATTAAGAAACAAAAGAATAATCAAATAAACTCATTATACTGTAATATAACGTTTGATCTGTGAAAGGAGATGTGTAGCGTCTGTTTTTCCTGATTGCAAGAAAGAATGATTCAAATACCAGCATTATGAATAAAAGGGCACTCAGGTTTTTTCACAGACGTTATATTATCTTATTCCTTTAGTTATAGAAAGAAATAGAATAGTTTTATTAATTGTGTTTATATACAAATTAAGATTAAGAAGCTCACAAGCCAATTCGTGAATCAAGCATCCGGTATAGAATAGCTAACGCCTTCAGCACGTAACGATCGAAACCTTCGAACTTTAAGGGAAAGAACTTGACGTTTACCGGGTACAAACGGGAAACAGAGGGAGAGGGAGTGTAAGATTCGAAGACACTCTTTTAAGGAATAGTAAATGTTAGTCACAGTTTGAATGTCGTTAGAACGGTACCGTGTACCAGTGCCGTAGAACAATTACGTCACGGGTATAATCGTCGGGAAAGAAGGTTATCTTTGTTTACGTTGGGAAATTAAGGGATCATCGCGTGTTATTTTAGTGGGGCATTTCGCGATTTTCATACGGTTCGATTAAGTAATATAAATAGCTGTTTTTCGCGTTTTATTTCTTTTTTTTTGTTGTTTAATATTTTATTAATCTATTTATACGTGTTTTTTTCCAAAATTGGGTTTTAAGTTTTTGGTTAAATAACGGCCGAGAAGAGCAATTATGTTAGTTTTTCGTAATTGTTATTAGTTTTAAGTTTCTCATTGTAAATAGTTCGTTTTTATTCTATTTATTTTTGTTAATAGACTAAGTTGTTTTGAGAAACTTGTTTTATTCAATTTAATTAAAACCTTCACGCGAATTAACTTGCGGACCTACAAAACAAGAGATGTCTACTGACCAACTAATTAGCAGCCTTTCCTGAGTCCTGAAGATCTGAGTCATGGTTGTGATAAGCTTTAATAACCGTAGTGTTTGGTACTAAAGCTGCAAGAGAGAAGTTGAACGACCAGACTTCCAGAGTGTCTTTATTACTATGAAATTCAATTATAGGTTATTAAAATAGTTACTAATTAATATGGGGCAAAAAATGATTATAGTTAAATGATTAACGCTACCTCAATATGTCATTGGAAAGAGTCTATAATCAAATTCTGTCACAGTTATATTATTTTACGAAGCGTCAATATTTTACATTGCCATGATATCTATCCAGTTAGTCGTATATCAGAACATGAAATAATTTGTAGATATCCGAAGAATTAACCTTATAAACATTAATTACGCGGTATTTTCTAGACCATCAAATTCAAATTTCTCTCTCTACTTATATACATTTTATTTTCTTTTAAAGAAAATACCTCATGTAATATCTGCATATCTAATTAACTAAATTATATTTGTTTTTAGGGTCAAGTATTTATCACTGGGAGCTGTCGAAATTTAGACCACCAAGGATTTTTCAAATTGCATTTCAATGAATACAACAGAGTAGAAACTATTACTTGTCTAACGAAATTTGTAAGTATTTAAATAATAATTTGGAAACTTCTATCAAGCTGACTTATAGACAAGGGCTTATCTGTTTTTAGGTTAATGTGAAATGGATCATGGAGATTTTTGCACGAGAGCCTTCAGAATAACCTGAATAACGATAATTTTGATATGCGTACTTTCAAAAAGTTGGGCAACATTGTTTTTATTAATAAAAATATAAAATTAACGAAAAAAAAAGATTTTTTTTTCATCTTTTCTCTCGTGTAACTTCGAAGGTATTCATTTTAGAGGAAAGTTGAAAAGCAAAAATAGTTTCGTAATTAAATTTGCCATAAGATAGGTTTAGTCTAAATATATTTTCATTTTTGAAAAATAGCAATAATTAAAAACAAAGGTAAAAAAGTAGGTTTTTAATCAATTTTTTTCGACCATTTAAATTTATCTGAGGACCTTCATATTAGACCAAAGACAACTTTATGCTATGATAAAATAACACGCTAAAATTAGTCAGGATCGAATCGATAGTTTTTGCACAATAATTTTGCAATCCGATTTCGTTTACAAAAATTGTCCCTTTTTCAAGTTTATCTGAGTCCAAAATTTCACGTTAACGTATTTAAATTTATTTTCGACATATAGTAGGGAACTCAAGTTTTCCAACGCTTTTTTCAGAATCAAAATCGGATGATTTGGACGCCCTCAGGAATTGTTTAAAGACATTGTTGAATATCACGACGTTTCGGCTAGTAATTATTTCTACGTGAAATTCAAGTACAGGCCGAAGATCATTTTATTAGGTTTGACATGGAAAGCCTATACATCAACGTTCCAGTTAAGGAGTCACTAAACATAATCAGAAAGAATCTTGAAGAAGACCAGACCTTAGCAGAAAGAACATCTTTACCACCGCACGCCGTCATGGACTTGTTGGAAAGTTGTTTGACTATTTCATATTTTCAGAAAAAGAAAAAATTCTACATCCAGGATGATGGACTACCGATGGGATCTTCCCTCTCACCGGTGATCGCAAATGTTTTCATGGAATGGTTAGAGATGTTTGGAATTGAATCCAAAACTAAAAAATCAAAGTTATGACTTAGATACGTAGACGATAAATTTATTATCTGGAATGGAAATGACGAAGAACTGAAAAACTTCCTTTCTAATCTCAACAACATCAGCCCAACTATTAAACTCACCATGGAGAAAGAAATACAAAATTCTTAGATATTTTGGTTGAAAGAAATGGCAGACAAATTCGAACTTCAGTTTCCAGAAAAGCCACACACACAGGACAATACCTCAACTATTCATCCAATCACTCCAATACCAAACAAGAAATTATAAGAAATCTCGCAGATAGAGCCTCTCTCTGCAACTCCAACGAGAACTTGATGAAAGAGATAAATCACATTAAAAATGATCTTACAAGAACTCTCTAATATATATATATATATATATATATATATATATATATATATATATATATATATATATATATATATATATATATATATATATATATATATATATATATATATATGTTATGTCGGATATTCTCACAGGTGTGATGTGTAATCGAAGGTTTTCGGGCATCCCGTGTATGTGCTGATCCCTCTCAGGAGCGAACTTCGCTCGTAGACGCCATACAGTGAGCTTTGAAAATGGTGAATGAGATTTCACCGAAACGTCAGCTGCCTTACAGTCCTGAGAGGGACTCAGCACATACACGGGATGCCCGAAAACCTTCGATTATATATATATATATATATATATATATATATATATATATATATATATATATATATATATATATATATATATCGTAGGTTTTCACGGATGGTGGAATGAATAGTTTGGTTATTCCAGGTTTCTATCCGTTGGTTCAAAAAATCGTTTTCACGACGTTTCACCAGAATCTCATTTGGCATTTTCAAGTGCGGTTCGCCTCGTTACTCGCTGAGAACTGATGGTGGCCTCTGATGACTGTCGAGTTTTGTTTAGCTGGCTCGCTTTCTGATTGGACGAGCGGCTTCGCAGACTCCTCCCCTCTGCCGAGTGCGATATATTTGGTTCTTGTATGCTGGTCTCTCGTGTATTGGTTGATCTTTGTTGTTTAGTTTCCTGTTTTTTTATTAATGTTTTCCATGTTGTTGGAATGTGTATAGCATCGTCTCGTTTATTCAGCTGTCCCGCTTTTTCGATTTCTAGGGCCTCTCTTGTCAATTCAAATAACTCTCTGAGAAGTCGTCTCGCTAGCGTCAGACCAATAACTCAAAAGGACATGAAGAATTGTGTGTATCAGATACCATGTGAATATGGCAACTCCTACGTTGGCGAAACAAAGATACCTCTTGACGTAAGGATCAAACAACACCAAAAATACACATCACAAGGAGAAACGAAAATCTGGTACCGCCAACCATACATGGATTCATGGATACCTCATAAAATGATCTGAAGTCAAAATTTTATATCGAGAACAACACTGGAGAAAATGGAAATTCAATGAAGCCGCTGTTATACATCAGAACTCGAGTTGATTTAGTAAACCATCTTTAGATATAAGAGAAGTGTGGAAACTACTTCTTAATAATTATAAACTAAAACTAAATGACGCATAAATGAGATTTTGGCTTATTACCCATGATTGTACCCATCTCAGTCACACTCCACTGTAATTACTTTTAATATATATATATATATATATATATATATATATATATATATATATATATATATATACATATATAGTTCTGTAGCGTAGGAATTTATTTAGTTTCACTTGAAAATGGCTAGAGGTAACTACCAAACGAAACGTCGTGATATTCGATAAAAAAAAATAAAAACAATGGTCCAACAGATATCTATTATTTTGCAGGAAACATCGTTGGCTATGACCTTCAAACAAATATTGGATCAAACACTATGTCTCAACCCAAAAACGCTTTTTCAATTCACCAGTGCTGGTCGTTTTTCTTTTAATCGAACACAATAGAGAATTATGATCTCATTCACATCTTAACAACACAAGTACAGAGCAACGTATATGTAATTCTTCTCTGGTTAGGATTGAAAAACGTCTGCTTTAGATAACCATTGAATTTTTCAGTTTTGAGACTTTTTCAATACGTCTGAAATAGCGATAGACCCTAGAATGTTGAACATTAGGTGTTTTTGCAAGATATTCAATGGTTACTGATGAATCATGCCCACTACTGTCCACAAAAAGTATTCATCGAATTTCACCCAAGCCCTTCACATATTTTATCTTAAAGGCTCTAATTTTCTGGCACTGGCTAATACTTAGAAATGCACCATTCTTCGCGTTTGTTATCAGTTGTTCCCATCGTATTGTGACCCTTATATTTTTAAAACATACTATTCCATTAAACTTTCCTTTTATATCAAATGTCAATTTCATCCATGCAGAAATAAATTCAATATAAATTATAACAAACTAATTTACCTCTAACTAAAAAAATATTTTATAAAAATAAGTTACCACCCCTATTATATTATAATGAATCATCTTTTTAAGTTTGCTGATATTGTTTCCAAGTATCCGATATGGTTGACTTTACGCGTTGTTTCGTTATAATTATCCTGATAAATTATCACATTGTAATTCTGAACTTGACCTTTTATTATATTAACATAATACAGTCAATAAAAATAATATATTATTTTCCTGATAATTAGGAAATACGTTGAAGAAAACACTTAAAGAACCTTATTTTTTAATTAAGTTTCTATGAACTTGTCAAATGGTTTACTATATCGGTAATTAGTAAGTATTATTATACATGCAAATTTATCTTGAAAAACCCCGTTATTTTGTACTTGGTTCTTTGTACTTCTAATTTATGTAAATAACCCAAAAGACAAATAGATATTTTTATATGATCACTTAATAGTTAAAAAGTCATTAATCATCATACCTTCTTCTTCTTCTTCTTCCTCTTTTATTTAAGACGACGTCTTGTTTTTCTGCTATATTAAGCCTCCTGTGATGTTGATGTCCAACATTCGTGCCATCGTTTTGGAGGTCGACCAGTGGGTCTTCTAGTATTTGGTATCTCGTTCTTAGCACATTTTGCCCATCGATCGTCGCCCATTCTGTCCACATGGTCCCTCCAATATCTGCGCCTTGACCTTATGAACCGTACCACATCAGGCACCTTGAGCTCTTCCCTTATTTCGGAACTTCTTATTTGATCTAGGGTTACTTCTTTGATTGTTCTTAACGTTTTCATTTCAGCCGTTCGTAGCATACTTTTTGTTTTAGATGTTTCGGCTCGACTTTCCGATACATAAGTAAGTACTGGTCTTATCACGTTCTGTAGATGCGTACTTTGCTCTCTGTGGACATATATTTATTTTTCCACATTATGTCCCTCAGGCATCCTGATATTCTTGAGGCCTTGTTAGCCTGTGCTCTATGGTATAGATTTTTATTGCTTGATACATCAACTCCCAAGTATCTGCAAGACATGCTTTGTCTGATAGGATGGTTCTTCACCACCAATTTGCATCTGACAGGATCTTTTGAAATTACCATCGTTTCGGTCTTTTTTGTAGATATTTCCATATTTAAATTTTTTTATGTGATCTGGAATCGGTAGAGTAGTCGGTGCAGATCGTCTTCATTTTCTGCTAACAGTAACGTCCCATTTTGTATCCTCCATTGACTTCTTGGTTAACCACGTCACAAATAACGAAGTTATGAGAAGAATGAATAAAGAGATGGAAGTCCTGAATACAATTAAGGTTGGAAAACTGCAATACCTTGGGCACATTACACGTGGGGAGAGATACGCCCTGCTTCAGCTGATTATACAGGGAAAAATACAGGGAAAGAGAAACGTGGGAAGAAGGAGAATATCATGGCTGCGTAATTTGAGAGAATGGTATGGGTGTACATCGAACGAACTGTTCAGAGCAGCCGCCTCTAAAGTACGAATAGCTATGATGATTGCCAACCTCCGTCGCGGAGATGGCACTTGAAGAAGAAGATTGACTTCTTTTACATTTTGAATTATCTTGTCCATAATTAAATTAAAGAGAAATACTCCATCATGATGGTTTGTGCCGACTGCGGTGGCCTGACGAGTCCCATATTAGGACGAAACAGCGCTGTCACCATCTGTCGGACCCGGAGTTTTTCCATATTTTGGAGTGCTCCGCACTTTTTAATACGAGAATCATGTAGATTGACAAATTTTCACGTCAGCTTCGCCAATATTTTATTCTATTTTATTATATATATATATATATATATATATATATATATATATATATATATATATATATATATATATATATATATATATATATATATATATATTGCTAATTTGTACCCATTTGCAAAGAAAATAAATACTCAGGCAAAAATCTGTTGTTGTCAATTCAGAATTATAATATTCTACAAGATCTTGCAACAATGTCAGTGTCCTCTCAAAATCTTTACTTCTATGTCATCAATTACATGAATGGCTGATTGAATAATACCTGGAATTTAAACACAGACATAGATACAAATGATCATGTAATGGAAGACATCAAATACTTCAATTATTTGATTTACATTTTTATCAATTAAAACATAAATACTTAGATTTATATTGATTTCATTGACAAATCAAACTTATATACTTTTAGCCTATAGACATCAAGAATATTTATCGCTTATGGGGAAAACATGAAAAGCTGCTGAACAACCTGCAACTGCGTTTCGAAATGGTATTGATAACAGACTTTTTTGAATATTTTAAACAGCCTTGGGCTTATGGAATTTATCATGATCGATTTAATAAATTACTGGATGAACTGAATAATTTAATGACGTCCTCAGTGGTAAGAACATTTGTCTCATATTAATGGGTCGTTAGTTAATAACCACTAGTATTGCAAATTAAGGTAACTCAAAAATGTGTGAAGCATGTTAATTTTTGAATAAGATTTTATTGTTTAAATCTGCTTGTTTATAAGTCATATTTACTGGTGAATGCAGCGTAAATAAACTTTTTCAAGGCATTCGACAAAGTGAATCATAGGATTCTCATTCACATACCTCAGACTTTAGGATGTGGAGAGATGACCTAGTGGATCTATTTAACGACAGTTACAATTTGAGATTCGTTAGACTAGGTACGGTTTTTGAGAACAGTCTCAGAAAATTACGTGACGCGATTAACCAGTGATAAAATTCTTATTTTTGTTTTCTCATTTATTTCTGGGGAAGTGAGGGAATATCTTTATGTTATTTCACTTCGTAAAAGGCCGACTTTAGTATGGTTAAATAATTTAAATAGTCAATTTTAGTGTTTTTATTCACTTTTTATTTATATTTTTAAAAGCTAATTATACGTTTTATCTTCTAAATTGGGTTGTTATATTTTCTTTAATAATTTAACAGAAGTAAATATTGCAGTATTTTGAAATTGGTAAACGTTACTAATTTTAAGTTTCTCATTGTATATATTTTCGTTTTCTATTTGTTTTTGTTAACAAATTTAGGGGTTTTGAGAAACTCTTATTTTAGTTTTATTTAATTTACTAAACCTTTACGCAAATAAATCGCGGCGCGGCGTTGTTGTGAGAGTGTCAAATCAAGAGACGTCATCTGACCAGCTGGACAGCAATGTTTTCTGAGTTCTGGTGGTATTGATAAGCCCTAGATACCCCGTAGTTGTTTAGTACTAGAACTGCAAGAGCCAATAATAACAACTAAACTTCAAGAATGCCTTTGTCATTGTGATATTTATTTATAGGTTTTTAAAATAGCTATTAATATGGGACAACAGTTTGATTGAAGATGGAATTGCCATACGCTACCCCAAAATCTTCCGTTCGCAGAATCTACGATCAAATGTCACAATTACTGGAGTCATTACATTTTAATACATTCCATAGATCTCGTCATAGTGTATTGTTTAGAGAGGCGTTGTGGTTCACAGTCTGAAGTACCGATTTCAATAAAATTTCAAATACCAATCCTTAATACTACTAAAATTCGGTCTCCAACAGAACCATATTAATGTAACTTATCAATTTCTTTAGCTATATTAGACTGTATAGGTTTATTTACTCTAATGAAATCCAAATCAGTAATTAGTCCGTTTTGGTACAAGGGAATGGATTTATTCTGAATTATGTTGATTTTTCTTGGTGTTCTATTACTGTACGTTATTTCTTGCCATTCACGTAGACTCACTAATAGATTCGTATTCCTAAAATATCGCGTCGAATTTCCGGTAGAATCACTTAGAGTGCCTACTTTAAAATTTGACAAAACTCTGCTTTTCTGAATTCATGTCAAATGGTGAATGCGCAAGTAATTCAATTAACTGTTTAATGAGGTACCCACAACATTAGATCCGTTGGCAAAACAATTAAAAATTAATCAGCGCCAATCGGATCAAAGACTGCGATCTGATTGTTTTCGTAAATTCTGATTAGCGTTCACTGGTTTGTGATTTATTTACGAACGGGCTTATTGCTAGTCATTTAAAATTCAACTTAAATGTCGTATATGCCGTTTTGCTATTTAGTTATTCGATTTTATACTCGGAAAAATCTAAAATGTAATTATCAGTAGTGTTTCTAAAAGTTATGCATTAAAAAAAGCAAAATCGAAAAGAAGGATCTTTAAAATTTATAATCCAGATAGTTCGAATTCCTAAAAAGTTCGTTTTGCCCATCTCTACTTCCTATTTCCTACAGACATGCAGTCTCACTTAGATCGCCAGCCAAGCAAATGGGTTCTCTAGTTAACAAATGAGAGGAGTAAATGCAGGTTTCACTATTGTGTCAGTGTTTTCCTTACTAACTTCTGTATAATCGTATTTCACAAAAAAATAAAAATGTTAATTACATTATTTTTCTTTAATATTTGGGATTATAAATATTGGCATAAAATTATTTCTTCCAGGGGGTACTTGTAGCATCTATGGGGTGTCATAAGAAAAACCTGCGAATACTAGAATTATTGTTTAATACATTAGTTACAATTATACTGTTACACAAAATTTTCATCTGATACTTTGAAAAGTAACGTATTAGTGGACTGGCTCACAATTTATATGGTACCCTATATACTTATAAATAATACCTTTCATGTCACCAAATAACTTAATAACAATTATGCAAACCTTCTTTTTATTCCATTGTTTTTAAATTTCAAATTAAGCAACATGCGGATTACGAATACGTACGAGGGTAGTCTAAAAATTTCTCGGTTTCGACCATAAATGGCAAAATTTTCGGCAATATTTTTTAAATTGGTGTATTTCTTAAAATGTATTGTAAGTTTATGGAGTGTCTTTTTCAATTAGTAAATGGGTTTTTGAATTTCATGGTGGTTGTACCAGTCTTGAAGATGATCCAGGTGAAGATATCCAAAAAAATGTAACATCAGAAACTATTGAAGAAGTACGCGATATGATATTGGATAAAAGTGCGTGAAAATTGCTAAGAATATAGACATTTGAAAGGAACGTAAAGGATATATGTTGCATATAGAATTGCAAATGATAACTTTTTGCGCAAATTGGACACGGCGCTCGTTCACAGCAAGACAATGCACCAGAAACCGAGAAAAATTGGGAGGTCCGCACTATGAATTCTTGGCAAAGCCATTCTATTCAACTGATTTGTCATATGGGGCAAATTTGCTAACAGATTGTAGTGTTTCACAGAATGGTATTGCTGATCACTCGGCCTTTTTTGTGGCATTTGCGAAATGCCAGTTTTGTGGATGTATATGGTACCAATCAGGCGCGGATCTAAGGGGGGGGGGCGGTAGGGGGCGATCGCCCACTCTCCCCAAGAGCTTAGAGTTCAGGAAAATATACCCGATTGTGCCTCTTACGTTAGGAATGTGTTGGCTTCCACGCCTCCGTCGACAACCAATTTTTTCTTGTGATTCTTACACTAGGAACTATATGCTGCTGGCTTCCACCCTCTCGTCGACAATTTGTTTTATCTTGCGATCATCTCCCCTAAGAACTTTAAGTTTAGGAAAATAGACCCGATTCTGGCTCTTATACTAGGAATGTGTATGCTGCTGACTTCCACCCTCTCGTCGATAACTTGTTTTATCTTGCAATCATCCCCCCTACGAGCTTTGAGTTTAGGAAAATAGACCCGATTCTGGCCCTTATACTAGGAATGTGTATGCTGCCGGCTTCCACCCCCTCATCGACAACTTGTTTTATCTTGCGGTCATCCCCCTAAGAACTTTGAGTTTAGGAAAATAGACCCGATTCTGGCCCTTATACCAGGAATGTTTAAGCTACTGGCTTCCATTCCCTCGTCGACAATTTGTTTTATCTTGCAATCATCCCCCCTAAGAACTTTGAGTTTAGAAAAATAGAACCTTTTACTAGGAATCCTGTTGGCGTCTCTCCATCCCCCGTCGACAACTTGCATACTGTATTTTTGTGATATCACCGCCCCCCCCCCCCCCCCCAAAGAGAGAGGCTAGATCGGCCCCTGGTGCCAATAATGTAAATGTTGCATTTGATAGATTCAATAACAGTGTAAATAATTTGATAGATTTAAATTTTCCGTTCACAAAAATTAAAAAATAAGTTTAAAAGCAAGCCTAGGTTTACCCTGAGTACTATTAACACATCATCTAAGACATTTAAATTGCTATTCAGGAGAAAGGTTGATAATAGAAATGAGAATGACCAACTTTATTTTAAAGCTTACAAGACTATTTGTGCTGCGAACGCATGGTTCTATAACGGCATATGTATGAATTCTGAAAATAAAAAGAATTCTTTTTGGAACATTATAAACTTGAATAGAGAGAATGCCAAAAAAATGTCAAAAATTGTCAGAAATTCACCCTCATCATAGCATCATTGCTAGAGACAGTAATATTGCTAATTATGTGAATGGGTACTTTGGTGCTGTTCCGGATGATTCTTGCAGGAGGCTAAATTCAAATGTATCTACTATGTTCCTAAGTGGTGTTTCTGAACAAGAGGTATTAGGAATCATTCTTAATCTCAAAAGTCTGCTGGAGTTGATGGCATTACTTCTAAAATGATAAAAGATACTGCGAAGGATATTTAAAACTATAAACTTTGTCAATTTTGTCGACCATAGCGAAGATTTCAAAAAGAGCAATGTTTGATAAAATACTATCTTTTTTGAAAAAAAATATTAATATTATTAGTAAGTGGCAACATGATTTTCAAAAGAGAAGATCTGCTAAGGTAGCAGTTGTGCGATTTCCAGAATGTTTGTTTAGTAAGGAAAAATGTATTGGTGTGTTTATGGATCTAAATAAAGCCTTCGATTTCATGGATCACAGCGTATTGCTCTGAAAAATGCAGAATTATGATTTAAGGGGAAGGGTGAATGAGTGGCTGTCATCTTATCTTAGTGATAGATCAAAGTTAGTTAATACAAACGGTTCGAAGATTAAAAAAGATAAATGTGGAGTACCTCATGGATTAGTCTTAGATACTTTCCTCTTTTTGCTTTTCGTGAATGATCTGCCTGATATTTTCGTTGATGGCAACCTAATTATATTCGCAGATGATAACAGCTATCTTTTGGTAGATAGAGAATTTAATTCATTACATTATAGCATACAGGTTATAATGAACTCGTTTTCAAAGCGGTTTAAGTTTAACAAATTGTTTGTGAACTAGAAGAAAATGGTTTTCATGAACTTTGTCCCATGACAAAAGGTCTTTGCGAGTTAGGCTGAATTGCTCTTTAATGCAGCAGGTGACAACAATTAAGTTGCTAGGTATACTTTGTATACTTGTAGTTCGCTGGTACCTGTTTCATTTGCATTTATAGGTTAAGGGAGATTTGCAGCTTAGAGATTCTAGTATCACATTGCTATGCACACTTCTACAGCCAGGTTAAACACGAAATATTGTCTTGATAGTTTTTAGTGCAGATCATCTGATTGCTTCGCTTATAAAAAAGAATTATGAGATATATTTATGATGCAAGAAATTTAGCATCTTGTAGACCTATATTCGAAAAATTTGGATTATTGACGGTACCAAGATATCTATATTTTGGAAATTGTAATGTTTGTAAAGCGTAAGATTAATAAGTTTTTAACCAATGGTTATTACGATTCATGCAATAGGAACAAGCAATGATTTGTGTGTTTCTTCTCACAATATAGGTATATTTGAAAATAGTCTTAATATACGGGAATTTATAACCACTTAAAGCCACTTGCCAAGTTTTTTACGGGTCATAAGAAACCCTAACTTCATTAGACAAGAGATGGGTAATTTTTTTAGAATTAGGTGCTATTATATGCAGTGTGCAGGACCTCTTATTGAAACATTTTTTTTATATCAATAAATAGACGGATTGTGTATTTAAGTGTATATTTTTGAAATTATTATTATCGGCCAAGCGCTTTCGGACTAACTTAGACTATCCTCAAGGCTCAGACCCTAGAAATAAGAGAATATGGTCAGCAAATAAGCTTACTCAGTACTCACCAACCACACTCACTCGTCTAAGGGCACACCTTAACCCTGCCATTTTGAGAACAGTCTCCAACAACGCCAGCCTCCACGCCGAACAAGTCATATATACAATAAAAATAAATAAATTCTGTCCCAAATTAAAATTAAAACATTCAAAACACTGTATACATTACTATATATTTATTATTTTAATTATTTTAATAATGTTAATGTATACAGTGTTTTGAATGTTTTAATTTCAATTTGGGACAGAATTTATTTATTTTTTAATTGAATATGTGACTTGTTCTGTGTGGAAGCTACGCTGGCGTTGTTGGAGACCGTTCTCAAAATGGCAGGATTAAGGTGTGCCCTTTGACGAGTGAGTGTGGTTGGTGAATACTGAGTAAGCTTATTTGCTGACTATATTCTCTTCTTTCTAGGGTCTGAGCCCTGAGGATGGTCTAAGTTAGACCGAAAGCGCATGGCCGATAATAAGAATTTAAAAAATATACACTGAAATACACAATCCGTCTATTTCTTGATTTCTTCGGTGTACAACCAAACTTATTTTTTTTAATACCTAAGGGTTTATATACCTACAGATGAACTTTTTGACCTAATCTATACCACTTTGTATTTGGTCTTTTGAACACAATAAACCATATTGGAGATGATGGCATTTGAGCATCGCTAAAATATGGATAATAATGAACTTTTCAGACAATCCTTGTAAATTGTCGTTCGTCTACCGCGATATATAAGGTTACTTACCAGATAGACTATAGATTATAAGACAACGCTGTCATGAATCATCCAATAATTTAATAGATAAAAGCATACTTTATATGCCGTAATATTTGATTATTTTGCATTACAAACAGATTATCGAAAATGCTAAGCACTTACGTGTAATAAATATTTAAAAATGAATTAAAACAGACTTTCCTTGACCTACTTTTCTTCCATTTTTTAGATTATATTTTGCCAGACATATATTAACCCGATAAAAAAATTGTTTTGGTTGTTTTTTATTTTTACTATTGTTTTATAGAACTTTTTATTTACAAACGATTTTTTTGTTATTTTTTTAATCGGAAATCATATTGAAACATCAGAAATTCAATTTTAAACAACGGCAAACTACTTTAAACCCACAATAAATGTTTTCGGTCTATGACCACATTAAATCGACGAATGGCCCGATAGATGAAATAGTTTTTAACCGACTTTCGTCGATTACTTCGTAAAGGCGGCATCGATTTGACTGAAATTTTTTGCATTATATACCGGAAGTGCTCTGAAGGTCTCATATTATTTTTGACCGAAATTGGTTCAGTAAAATCCAATATGGCGCCGATAATATGGCGGACCAAAAATTTAATTTTATCCCATTTTCTTCCAAACTTTTATGGGAAAGTTTTCAGGCTCATACATAACGAATCTAATATTATTTTTTAAAAATTCGACATAGAGGATCTAAAATGGTCTACTAAAAATTTTACATCTCTGGAATTTGTTCAAAATTTGTTGCTGGGAGATTCCTGTAAGTGCAAATAATGAATTCAAAATTGTTTTAAAAAAAGTCAATATTTCGAAAGTATGTCCAAAATTTGTACTGAGGAGTTTTTAAGGGTGTAGATTAAGGTTATAGTAAGAGTTTAAAATAATTTTTTTGAAATTCAATAAGGCGGATGATTTTTTCGAAACTGGTATTAGGGGGTTTTCGAAATAGTAAATTAAGAATCTGAAGTTAATTTTTTACAACTTAATATGGCTGGTACAATATTGTGGACTAAAAATTTCACATTTTTCTTATTTTGTTTAGTTTGATTTAGAACGGGGTGGGTTCTTACGGATCTTAAATTAATTTCTTCAAACCCAATATGCAGAATAAAATATATCACGCTAAAAAATTTACGTCTCAAGTTCTTCCAAAATCGGTATTAGGGGGTTTTGGGGACCTACGATACGAATCTAAAATTAATTTCTTAAAATTCAAGATAGCAGATTTACTATAGAAGACTAAATATTTTAGTCTTGGAGCCCGTCCATATATAGGAAGAATCATTAATATACTTTTATAACTTCTTGTGTGGCTTAATTATGAGTAGACTGATAAGTTCTTCTTCTGTGAAAATTCTCGTGATCGGCTTATTTGCTTTACAATTTTTTTCGTAACACGCCGGTTTCCCGCCGTAAGAAAATGTATAAATATAATTCTTTTTCCAATTGTACGCGTTAGATTATTGAACAAAATGCGTGAAAAAAAAATTGTCCGACAAAAATTGCGGATTATAGAGGGTGTCCCCAAGACGATTTGATGAATTATGGAAATTTACTGATAAAAAATTAATTTGGATTTGAAAAGACGATTGGTCTTAAATGATTAAATATCACCACGTTTTATTCATTCATTCATTTATTGATTTACATTAAATTCACTTTTCTAAAATATTTTGGAGTCGATATTTTATTATATTTTTATAACTTATAATTTATATTAGTTCAGGTTCATTCATTTATTAATTTACATTAAATTCACTTTTCTACAATATTTTGGAGTCGATATTTTATTATATTTTTATAACTTATAATTTATGTTAGTTCAGGTTCATTCATTTATTAATTTACATTAAATTCACTTTTCTATAATATTTTGGAGTCGATATTTTATTATATTTTTATAACTTATAATTTATGTTAGTTCAGGTTCATTCATTTATTAATTCACATTAAATTCACTTTTCTATAATATTTTGGAGTCGATATTTTATTATATTTTTATAACTTATAATTTATGTTAGTTCAGGTTAGTTCAGGTTCATTCATTTATTGATTTACATTAAATTCACTTTTCTATAATATTTTGGAGTCGATTTTTTATTATATTTTTATAACTTATAATTTATGTTAGTTCAGGTTAGTTCAGGTTCATTCATTTAGTGATTTACATTAAATTCACTTTTCTATAATATTTTGGAGTCGATATTTTATTATATTTTTATAACTTATAATTTATGTTAGTTCAGGTTCATTCATTTATTAATTTACATGAAATTCACTGTTCTATAATATTTTGGAGTCGATATTTTATTATATTTTTATAACTTATAATTTATGTTAGTTCAGGTTCATTCATTTATTAATTCACATTAAATTCACTTTTCTATAATATTTTGGAGTCGATATTTTATTATATTTTTATAACTTATAATTTATGTTAGTTCAGGTTCATTCATTTATTGATTTACATTAAATTCACTTTTCTATAATATTTTGGAGTCGATTTTTTATTATATTTTAATAACTTATAATTTATGTTAGTTCAGGTTAGTTCAGGATCATTCATTTATTAATTTACATTAAATTCACTTTTCTATAATATTTTGGAGTCGATTTTTTATTATATTTTTATAACTTATAATTTATGTTAGTTCGCTTTATTATAAAATTATATCTCTTTTTAGGGAAATGATGGTGAGTGCCTCATAACTGACATTATTGAAATGTACAAGCAGCGTAAATGGCAACCAGTAAGTAACAAAATATTATAGTTTTGATTAACAAATCTTCTATTACATTGATCTCTGTTAAGCTATTCATGATTGAAAAATCACCAAATGGGAAAAAATCGTTTTAATATTTATAACTCTAAATCTCGAGCGCAATAAGATTTTCTTCTTTTTCCAAACCGTTCTTAGTTCAAAATCTTGTTAATTTACTTCGAATGCTATACCTTTATTATAGCAGTATTAAGACAAATAAATCCTTATTTCGACCACAAGAAAATCGGGATATTAAACAAGAAAATAGAAGTGTCATTGATCAGCAATTGAGTATGACTGAAGTATTTGTAAATTTAATTTTATTACTTATAAAAAAATCATTACAGAAGGGGGCTTCTATATAACTACCTTACGTGTCGGAACAGATATGAATAGTCAACAAAAATTAAGCAGAAACTACAGCGTGAAAAAAAGGAAACTATAAAAAACAGGACGAAAATATGAAGAGAAAGCGCTTTATAAGATGAACAAATGCAGCGCAAACGGCTTGAACCGTTAAGCGGTCATGTACATAAAATGCAAGAAAATACTAGGTGATTTGAAAAAGTTCTAGAGATAACATTAGTTAATTATTGAAAATACGTTTATTCTTCAGTATAATCTTGCTTGAGTCCAATACACTATTTTCAACGTTTCTCCAATTCGTGTATCACTGAAGTGATTTCCGGGAAGGCCTTCAAAATACCCCTCTACGGCAGCAGTGACTTTTTCATTCGATGAAACATGTTTCCGGTACAGAAATCTTAAGAGATATAGGAAGAGATGGAAGTCAGAAAGAGCTAAATCTACTGAATGGAATAGATGTTTAAACAATTAAAACTGCAATTCAGTGATTTTTCCCCATCGTCAAAATGCTTTTGTGTGCAAATGCTGCTCTAATAAAAGATTATTTTTTCTTCTGTAAATCAGGTATTTTCTTCCCAATTTTTATATCGAGCTAATCTAGAAGATTGCAATAATTTTTTCCTATCGTTGTTTTACCCATTTGCATGTAATTAATTAACAATATTCTTTGTGCATCTCAAAAAACTGAGGTCATAATCTTTTTGGACGATTTGGGTCCTTGACCTGCTTGGGAGCAGACCAATAGGATTCAGTTGCCTATATATTGTATATGTATTCTCTTTTCAAGCAGATGAAAGAATATACGGGGTGTCCGGAAAATGTAGTAAATTTCTCTGATATGAAAAAAACACACGAAATGATACTAAAAGTTCATATTAATTTTTTTCGTATAGGCCTACTCTTTGGAGAAATGGGCTCCCAAAGAGCTGCAATGGAATCAAGTTTTTTACCAATAATTATGGAAGCACCAGGTATATTTCAATTTTTTTTAATATGGCGTATATCAGGTAAGATCCTTCAATTACTATCCAGGAAAGATAAAAACTTTGGTCAACGTTTTTTACATACCTTTAACTATAATTATTGACTAAAAATTAATTACTTATCGTTCATGTCGCTAATCCTAACCGTTTTCGAAAAAGCGTCATATTATTTACATCATATATTTGGTGTATTTCGATAAAAGATACATCTTTGTTCCTATCAAATGTGCAACCTTTAACCTTATGATAAAAAAATTCGATTCAAAATTAGAGTTTACCTCTTTAGTTAGAAACATCAAATTCTGTGAATTGCAGTTCGATCTAGGTTCGCAAAAAATGTGCGGTATGGTCTAGCATCTTGCGATGCTTTGAAAGCCAGGAGGTTATGTCACGACAGATATCCTAATCATACTCTTCCAGATAAGAAAACATTTCAACAAACTGACCAACGTCTAAAGGAGAATGAATGGCGATTCCATTTAATGAGGTAATATAATTAAATTCCTTCATAATTCTAGGAAATTTTGGGAGAAGAAGTACTGCTGCTGGACGAAGAAGAACAGTACATACGCCGTAATTAGAGAAAAATATTTTAAATGCTGAATTATCAGCACAGTTTAGCACGTCGAAAACAATAATACATGGAGTTCTTTAAGAACAGCTGGTATATCCATATAATTTGAAAAAAGTGCATGAACTGATTCCTGAAGATTTTGCCCATAGAATAAAGTTTGCAAACTGGCTATTGAATCAGCAAGGAAATACTGTAAACTTCATTAGCACTACTCTCTTCACGGATGAAGCAGGGTTTACTAAAAATAGTATCATAAATTTACACAACTCATATGTATGGGCTGATTAAAATCCTCATACAACTATTGTTTCGCATCATCAACATCAGTTCCAATCAATTAATGTCTGGGCAGGAATCATCAATTTTTTGATTAGACCATTCGAATTGTCGGCACGACTGAATGGAGAATTTTATTTGAAGTTCCTCCGGAACGCTTTTCACGATTTAGTAGAGCACTTACCACTTGAAACCAGTGGAAACATGTACTACATTCACGATGGGACACCACCTTATTACATCGTTCTTGTGTTGGAGCACCTGAATAACGTTTGCCCAAACAGTTGCATAGGGAGAGAGGACCTATTGCCTGGCACCCTCGAACTCCCGACCTAACGCCGTTGCGTCTTTACCTGTGAGAACACCTCAAAACCTCGGTGTATTCCACTTCGGTTGCTGAGTTAATGTGGCGAGTACAGCAGTCCTGAATTCGTCGTGCAAGTGTATCAGACTTCATGGAGCCCATGTTTAACCGTCTTGCGAAGTTTTAAACTAAGCAGTTATTTTAACTTTTAATTGAAACTATGGTGACAGGGAAAATTCCTCTTTTTCATATTCAACTCTACAGAAGTTAGATGACTAACAGCGTAAATAAAATGACGTTTTTTCGAAAACGGTTAAGATTAGGGACATGAATGAAGAGTACTTAATTTTTAGTCAATAGTTAAAGGTATGTAGACAACGTTATCCAAAGTTCCTATCATATAGGGCGTAAAAAAATGAGGTCATGAGTGTCACAGCTAGTCCGTCCCTGCAGCTGTAAGTAATTCGCAACACTTTCTTTGATAGTAATTTGAAGGGTCTTACCTGGTATATATCATATTAAAAAAAATTGAAATATACCTGGTCGTGTAAAAATTTGATTCCATTGCAGCTCTTTGGCAGGAGTCATATACGAAAAAAGTTTATATGAACTTGTAGTATTCCTTTCACGTATTTTTTTCGTATCCAGGAGATTTCCCATATTTTCCGAAACACCCTGTATACAAACACATTTATTTATTTGATACTGAAATCTTAGTTTTTGAACAAGGTTCAGTCCACTCTGTTTTCACAGTTCCAAATCATAGTGCTAAGCCCAAATCTCATCCACAGTTATAAATCGACACACAAAAAGTTTTGTTCTTTGTGAATATATTCAAATGTTATTGTACAAGTCTGATTCGAAGACGTTTTTGATCCAAAGTCAACGAATGCGGCACACACCCTGTCAATAGCTTCCTGAACCCAAATGCGTTCTTCAAAGTATGAAACCTTAGCAGTTTCATAAGTAGCCATTCATTTATTATTCATAACCATATCACTACATAGTATAAAACAAAGTCGCTTTCTGTGTCCCTATGTCCCTTTGTATGCTTAAATCTTTAAAACTACGCACCGGATTTTGATGCGGTTTTTTTCAATAGATAGAGTGATTCAAGAGGAAGGTTTATATGTATAATAACATCCATTAAATAGTGGAGAAATACTGTTATTTTTGAGGTTTCTAATGTGATGTCGTTAATTATCATATTTTTTTCCGCTTACATTGCAAACGCAGGCTGAACCCTACGAGATTTATCAAAATAATGTACTAATTATTTGTACACATTGAAAAGGTCTACAGAAAACTCCGCGATGGTATATGTCTATCTCTCATGGATATCCCACAATAACATTTTTTTGTCATTTACTTTTTACGACAAATAATGGCAAATTTTGAAGCGATTTTAACCAATACAGCATTAATCCTTATCCAATTAAATAGCTTAAATACATTGTTGATTTAATATAGATCTATATGGTCCTTTACAGCACAAGATTTAAATGAATATTTTCGAAGATATTACAGATTTAAAATTGCGGGAAGTAGCGCTTGCGGCGGTACTGGCCGACCGGGGCGGCGGCAGCGTGCCTATAAATAGCGCGTCGGAGGCCGATGTAATAATTGTTGTAAAAATAAAATAAATAGTCACAGTTTTTCTGTAGTGTATTTAGTATCAGCATTGCACCCGTGCGAAGCCGGGGCGGGTCGCTAGTTATATATAGAAGCAATAATTTCTTCATTGGCAGTAGTTTTTGCACGTCCACTGCGTGATAATTAAATACTCGTGAAAGAGCTTCGTTCCCTAATCCTTTTACGACGTCGGTAAGAATTTCATCTCTCTTTAAACCTTTTTTTTATATAAATATTTTATTACTACACGAATATCCAATTTTTAAGGAAAAAGCAAAACACGTCTAACTCAAAAAGATGTAGAAAAATAAACTATAGATCGACTTGAAAATTTTACATGTGTTCATAAGAAGGATGGAACATTCCAGCAACAGCATATGCTTTCAGATATCAGGGCCATCTATGTAATAGTTTAGAAACTTTTCAAATCACTAGTACAATGTACACTGCCGTAGAATATTTAGGCCGAGGTTATTCGTAGAACAGGCATATATGGTATTAAGTCGCCGAAGTACTCCGAATGGACTCAACTAAATTGCAGGAAAGTCGCCGTGTGATAATAAGGGTATTAGCGGAAATCAACAGAATGCCAAGCATCTACATCTAAGTTATTGAACGGCGCCGAGAGTGGTTCGTACTTGGATGGGTGAGCACCTGAGAAAACCACATGACCACGTTAAACTGTAGATTTAGTCACCGTTACCGATGGGACTTTAATCCAAATTCTTTACCTTTAAATTATGGAGCGAGTGTGTTGATTTCGACTCCCGAATCCCGAGCTGATAATAAGGAAGCCTAGTGGGTTTCCGTGACCGATGAAGGCATTGTTCCACAAAAATTTTTTATATATGTTTTGGCCTCCTGATTACAAATATCGAGGAAGGATTCCCGCGATATGCTCAGGTAATTTGTTATAAACAAGAAAAAAATTAGTAATTAAAAATAATATATTTTTGTAAAATAAAATGTTCGTGTTCCTCGGCCAATTCTAAGCAGAAAGTGTCTCTTGTGATTTTTCTGGACGCATAGTTTTTGTGTTAAAAATCGTTAAACCTTTAAAAAATGACATTTTTGAATCCTTTCAGGATAAAAACTTTTGATTATATAAATATTTTCAGATTCTGCTCCCAGCAATTGATAGTTCAAGCCAAGAGCTACAAACTGGGACTAATTGCAAAGCAAAAATGAAAAGAAGTAGACGCCTACTTACAGACGCTCATCTAGTACACATAATCCACTACAGCTTTCGTTGATCATTGTATTAATAATTTAAACACACACACACATATATATATATATATATATATATATATATATATATATATATATATATATATATATATATATATATATATATAAATATATGTGGGAATGTAATTTCAGCACTACCATGGTATAATGTGAATATATCCACTGTTATTGCATCTCACACGTAGGAATCCCTGAAAGCCACATAGACACATATACGCCATTCGGCGGGAAATCGGCGGAGCCGCGTTCTGTGTTGTATACTTCCTTCCGATCATTCCTTTGCACAAACAGGTGCATGTCGGTACCCTGATGAGACTAGTAGAGATGCAACATGTACCTCTGCCGTATCACTGTAACGGGGAGGGTAAGTTTTGATTATCTTCTCGATATGGTGGTACAGGGAGGCCATCATCTCGATGGTGATGGAATAGGATGAATTGTGTTCTGTTGCAATTTATTCGAACTGTGCAACCTCTAACACGGAAAGGATATGATGGATCGAAGTTTATATTTACTGTTTGCATTTTACTTTACTTATTCACGGAGTTGCATATAGTTGTACGTTTGCTGAATGTGATTTCACCACTACAACAGCATAATCTGGATATAACCACTGCTATTGCATCTCACACGAAGGAATCCATGAAAGCCGCATAGACATATATACGCCATCCGGCGGGAGGTCGGCGAAGCCGCGTTCAGTGTTGCATATTTCCTTCCGATCTGTCCTTTGCACAAACAGGTGCATGTCGGTACCCTGATGAGTCTAATAGAGATGAAACATGTACCTCTGCCGTATCATTGTAGCTGGAAAGGTAAGTTTTGACTTTCTTCTCGATATAGTGATACAGCTAGGCCATCATCTCGATAGTAGTGGAATTCAAACTGTGCAACCTCTAACACGGAAAGGATATGTTGGAACGAAGTTTGCATTTACTGTCTGCATTTTACTTCATATATATTTCTAATATTTTTCTTGGGTATAGGTTTTTCCATTAGAGAACAAAGGACAACAATTTTTTTTTTCTGACGTTTCGCTCTACATTGTGAGCTTCTTCAAAAGAGCTAGGTATATTTATTTCACATCTACAAAATTACAATTTTTTTTATAATAAACATATATCAACAGTAATTACACTTTTATATTTTTAATTTAATTAAAATTAATAAAAATAAAACAGATTTTAAAATAGCCTTAAAGTTTAAAATTTAAAACAATACAACAGGTTAAAAAGTGGAGATTATAAAATAGTACATACCTTGAAAGTAGTTTTGTGTGTATGTTTAAAAATAAATTTAATTATGACACTTGGTATGCAATTGATATGGTTAGATTTATTTTTATAAAAAGCATAAAAATAGGAAAAAAGTTTTGGAAAAAAAATGGGACGATTTAAAAGAACACACAACATTGACACTCAATGAATTTATAGAATCTGTAAAACCTACAATAAATAATAATTATTTCCAGTTCAAAGGTAGTTTGTATCAACAATTAGAAGGTTGTGCTATGGGTTCACCAATCTCCTCAACAATAGCACAAATAGTTATGGAATATGTAGAGGAAGAAGTACTGAAAAAACTGGATTTTCATATAATATTTTTTAAACGCTATGTAGATGACTGTTTGGCTGCTGTACCCGAAAACAAAATAGATAGCTTATTACAATATTTTAATAATTTCCACCCAAAATTGAAATTTACATCTGAAATTGAAATGGAACAAAAAATAAACTTTTTGGACTTAACTATACCCAGAAATAAGACGGATAACAAACTTCATACAAAATGGCACACGAAAGATACTTGGTCGGGCCGGTATTTGAATTTTAACTCTCAACATCCAAATAAACAGAAAAATAATGTCATAATCGGCTTAGTTGATCGAGCTATAAAATTATCTTCACCCGAATTTCGCCCAGAAGTGCTAAAAAAAGTTGAAGAGACCCTAATAATGAACCATTTTCCCAAACTACTTATAAAAAAATAATTAAACAAAAAACCTTTTTACATTATAACACAAACAAAAAAAATAAAATTAACAATACCAAAACACAAAACACTTTCATTGCATTACCGTATGTAAACCAACTGTCTGAAAAAATAAAATATATTTTGGATAAGCATAACAAAGCGGTATGCCATAAGGCGAACAATTTACTAGGATCATTTTATACGAAATTAAAAAGCAAAGTTCCCACCAAAAAAAGATCTAACGTAATATATGCAATTCCATGCCTAAACTGTCCTAAGAAATACATTGGCATGACGACACAATATATTGAAAATAGAGTGAATGGACATAAGTATACTAAAAACGCATCGACATCCTTGCATAAACATGAACAAACATCTAAGCATGAATTTGATTTTAACAACACCCATATTTTGGATACTGACAGAAATTATCATAAATTGGTCATCAAAGCAATGATACACATAAAAAAAGATAAAAATGTTGTAAATGACAAGCAAGATGTCAAAAACTTAAGTCAGATATATTATAATTTGATATTTGAATATTAACATACTTGAATCGACTCTATAATAAATATGAGAAATAATATAATGATGCTTGGAACGATTTCATATACACTCATGCAAATGAAAGAACGTTATTAAAAAATAAATAATAATCTTTTTTCCTATTTTTTTGCTTTTTATAAAAAGAAATCTATATCATATCAATTGCATACCAAGGATCATAATTGAATTTATTTTTAAACATACACACAAAACTACTTTCAAGGTATGAACTATTTTATAATCGCCACTTTTTAACCTGTTGTATTGTTTTAAATTTTAAACTTTAAGACTATTTTAAAATCTGTTTTATTTTTATTAATTTTAATGAAATTAAAAATATAAAAGTGTAATTACTGTGATATATGTTTATTATAAAAAAAATTGTAATTTTGTAGATGTGAAATAAATATACCTAGCTCTTTTGAAGAAGCTCACCATGTAGAGTGAAACGTCAGAAAAAAAAATTGTTGTCCTTTGTTCTCTAATGGAAAAACCTATACCCAAGAAAATATTAGAAAAAAATATTTAACAAAAGGTTTAAGATACAAAAATAAATTATATATAAATATATATATATATATATATATATATATATATATATATATATATATATATATATATATATATATATTATATATATATATATTTATATATTTATGTGTCCAAAGTTCTTATACAGGGCGTAAAGAAAATGGGGTCATGAGTGTCACAGCTAATCCGTCCCTGTAGCTCTGAGGAATTCACAACACTTTCTTGGATAGAAATTTGAAGGGTCTTACTTGATATACACCATATTAAAAAAAATTGAAATATACCTGATGATTCAATAATTATTTGTTAAAAACTTGATTCTATTGCAGATTTTGGAAACTCATCTCTCCGAAGAAGAAAATGTTTATATGAACTTGTATTATTCCTTTGATGTGTTTTTTCATATCCGGGAGATTTCCCACATTTTTCCGGACATACTATATTCAGCTTTCCGATTATTTAAATATCATATATACAACAAAAGTGTGTTAATTTTTTTTACCAGAAAGTTTATTAACTTTGCAAATCAAATATCACGCTCAAACTTTATAATACTGTATGAAAGAAAATTAGCAAAATTAAAAAAACTGAAGTAGCGCACCAACACATGCAAAAATAGTTATAATAACTGTTACTTATTGTATTGTATTGTTTGTTTTATAATTAGATGAAGAATTAGGATTAATTAATATATATATATATATATATATATATATATATATATATATATATATATATATATATATTAAAATGTGTTTAAAGTATTAATGGAACGATCAGCGAAAACTATAAGTAGACTTCCATTTCCCTTCATACGCGGCAACGCGCACGTTATAATTGATGAAACGCTATTTGTTTGTAGCGTTAAAAAGCAATAAAAACATTACATTTTCGCATTGCAATTAATCCCAGCTTGTAGTTCTTCTCTTGAACTATCAGTTGCTAGGTACAGAATTTGAAAATATTTATGGAATCAAAAGTGACAAAAAAATGTAATTTTTCAAATATTTAACTATTTTTAACTTAAAAATCGGACGGAAAAAAAAGAGGCTTAGAATCGACCAAAGAATACGAAAATATTTTTTTTTAAATTATTATTCTTTTTTTTATTAGAACAGGTTACTTGTTCATTTTTCGGAAATCCACCCTTGATATTTATAATCAGGGGTTTAAAATACATATAAAAAACTTTGTTGGAGCGATTTCTCTTCATCCGCTACAAACACCAACTAGGCTCCTGGACTATTACCTAATTCTGGCAAACACTAAAATGTCCACGATAAGCCCACTAGTCAATTCACCCCATCGTTTTAATCTTAAGAGGCCTTTTCAAATAAATAAATCTTCAACAAAAATAATAAACATAAATCTTTTCCGCTATCACACCTCTTCTAAAGTATCTAATAGCTCTTCCTTTTTTAGTTAACCCCTGAACAACAAGATGGAATCGAGGACCGATTTCCAAATATGTTATACCCAAAAGTAATCGAGCAAAAAGTACTGGATTTCATACAGGAAAATCTAAGTTATCTACCGATGTATGCCCATCCAATTGTGATTAGGAATATTTTAGAAGGATTTGACAAAAGCCCGTTGTTTTCTAAATAAAATATTCGAATTTTTTCGTTGTTTTAATTTAATATTTGTATTTGGTTATCTTACTAAGTTAAAATGATATATAAAACCTCATTCTGAAGTAAAATTTTGCGGTTTATTTGAGGTTTTTATTATCTCGGTCTCTCAACACACATTATAATATTTTAAAAGAAAACTATAATGAGAATAAATTTGTTTTCAGATTAACATGAACAAACCTACAACTTATTTACTTTCTTTAAGTAATTTTGTGTTGGAAATACTTGTAATACACAACCACAAGGAAAAACTACAATAATTACCATTCTGCGACTTGAAAATATCTTATATGTTACTTTTATTAGTTGTATGGTTGACTGAACATAACAACTATAATTTCTATTTAAATTCAAAGACTAATTTTAAATAAATTTAATATTGTGAGAAATTTTCTAGTAAGTTAATTATCTTGCAAGAGTAAATACTTTATTTATATAATTTAAATTAATTATTGACATCCGACTATTATGACGACAAGTACGAAATTAAAGAGTTAATTTTAAACGTATTTGTTCACTGTTTTAATTTGTTCTCTGACTTCATCATCATGGCACGTTGAGAGGTCAATAAGCCTGAATAGGAAAAAAAGTATATTTAGTGTATATAATATATATATATATATATATATATATATATATATATATATATATATATATATATATATATATATACATATTTATTTGTGTTCGTTTGAAGCTCATAGACAATGATGTTTTTTACGAAGTAGTAGATATCTACTGGACTTTCATTGCCTTTATTTTTGTTGAATATGACGACGTATCGACTATTAGTTATCTCTAGCTGTTTAACTAAATAAATCCCTTACCTACATGACTATTTATACTAAAAGTAAATGCAGTAGAGTGTGACTGAGATGGGTGCAGTCATGCCTGCTATGGGAAAATCCCATTTTTATGCTGCATTTAGTTTTAGTTTACAATTACTAAGAAGTGGTTTCCACACCTCTCTTATATCTAAAGATGGTTTACTAAAACATCTCTGGTTCTGATGTACAACCGCGGCTTCTTTGAATTTCCGTTTTCTCCACTGTTGTTCTCGGTGTAGTATTTTAGCTTCAGACAATTTTATGTAATGTTCATGAGTCTAGGCATGGTTGGCGGCACCAGATTTTTCCGTTTCTCCTCGAGATGTACATTTTTGGTGTTCTTTGATCCTTACGTCAAGAGGTCTCTTTGTTTCGCCAAGGTAGGAATTGCCACATTCACATGATATCTGATATACACAGTTCTTCATGTCTCTTTGAGTTATTGGGTTGACCCAACGGATAAAGGAAATGTTACAGTCATAATGAATGCTGAGATATACAATCAAAAAATTGACGGAAGTTTTAAGGAAAGGAAATTATACATCTCTTGCTAAAGATCCCACATCTGCAATTGAAAGAAGAATTTATCGCGTTCTTAACAAACATGAACGGTATATTCGTGAGAGGATCCGGATGCCACACCATAGCAAAACTCCACATCTTTATGGATTCCCGAAAATACATAAGCAAGACATGCCCTTACGACCTATCTCGAGTTCCCGAAACTCTCCGACTTCTGAACTTGCCAAATTTCTTTTTGCAATTCTGAGACCATTACAAGGAAATACATCGCCCTAGGTTAAGAACTCGCAACATTTCGTAGAAATTATACGTGAAATAGAAGTACAACCAGAAGACCATTTTATTAGCTTTGACGGGGAAAGCCTATACACCAACGTTCTAGTTAAGGACACACTAAAAATCATAAGATAGAAACTTGAAGAAGACCAGACCTTAGCAGAAAGAACATCTTTACCACCGCACGTCTTTCTGGACTTGTGGAAAAGTTGCTTGACTAATTCCTATTTTCAAGAAAAGGAAAAATTCTACATCTAGGATGATGGACTACCGATGGGATCTTCACTCTCATCCGTGGTCGCAAATATTTTCATGGAATGGTTCGAGACGTTTGCAATTGAATCCACAACTAAGAAACCGAAGTTATGGCTCAGATACGTAGACGATACTTTTATTATTTGGAGGGGAAACGACGAAGAACTTCGAAACTTCCTTTTTCATCTCAACAATATCAGCCCAACTATTAAACTCACCATAGAGAAAGAAGTAGAATTTAAATTACTATTTTTAGATGTCTTGGTTGAAAGAAATGGCAGACAAATTCGAACTTCGGTTTACAGAAAGGAGCCACGCACACAGGACAATACCTTAATTATTCATCTAATCACTCCAACAACACCAAACAAGGAATTATAAGAAATCTCGTAGATAGAGCCTTAACTCTCTGCAACCCCAACGAGAACTTGATGAAAGAGATAGATTACATTAAAACTGATCTGACAGACAACGGATACTCAGTATATCTAGTGGATAAATTTCTAGAACAACCCAGAAATAGGACAATATCGACAACGAATGAAGAACGAAAACCAGTTTTGAACATCCCCTATGTTAAAGGCATATCAAAAAAAGTTAGAAGGATAGGAAAACGATATAAAATCAACGTTGTTTTCAATTCAAATAACTCTCTGAGAAGTCGGCTCACCAGGGTCAAACCAACAACTCAAAGAGACATAAAGAACTGTGTATATTAGATACCCTGTGAATGTGGCAATTCCTACATTGGCGAAACAAAGAGACTTCTTGACGTAAGGATCAAAGAACACCAAAAATGTACATCTCGAGGAGAAACAGAAAAATCCGGTGCCGCCAACCATGCCTGGACTCTTAGACACCACATAAAATGGTCTGAAGCTAAAATACTACACCGAGAACAACATTGGAGAAAACGGAAATTCAAAGAAGCCGCGGTTATACATCAGAACCCGAGTTGTTTTAGTAAATCATCTTTAGATATAAGAGAAGTGTGGAAACCACTACTTAGTAATTGTAAACTAAAACATGGGATTTTGCCATAGCAGGCATGACTGCGCCCTTTTCAGTCACACTCTACTGCATTTACTTTTAGTATAAATAGTCATGTAGCTAAGGGATTTATTTAGTTTCACTTTAGTAAACCATGTTTAGATATAAGAGAAGTGTGGAAACCACTTCTTAATATTTGTCAACTAAAACTAAATGCAGCATAAAAAAATGAGATTTTGCCATAGGAGGCATGACTGCACCCATCTCAGTCACACTTTACTGCATTTACTTTTAGTATAAATAGTCATGTAGCTAAGGGATTTATTTAGTTTCACTTGAAAACGGCTAGAGATAACCAATAGTCGAAACGTCGTGATATTCAACAAAAATAAAAGCAATGGAACTCCAAAAGATATCTACTACTTCATATATACTTATTTTATATACCCAAAAGCATATAAGGTATAAATATCTACGTGAGTAGCTTTTTATGTTTCGGGAATAAGAAATAAAAACAAATATTAATCATTAAAAATTATTTTATTGTTTTTTTAAATATTTTTCCCGATGATTATCGTAAGAACACATTTTAGTTACAATAAAATGTTAAATTCAAGGTTTATTATTGCCCCTAACTCCTTAAATAAATTAAATAATCTAAATAAATCGGAATATAGTGCTAAAACTCGAAAACTTCGTGTTTCGAGGCGGTCAGACACCAAACGGCACGGCGGCAGCGCTTTGATTCTAGGAATCACCGAATATTATGGGGCGACGTTACCACTAATATAAAAGGGAAACGACAGATTCAAAGTCTTTAACCGAGAAGACCAGGAGTACCACAAGGGTCCGTACTCTCTCCGCACCTCTATAACGTATTTACTCACGATATTCCCAAGACTAGAAATACGAACATGGCCCTGTTCGCAGATGACACAGCAATTACGGCTAGATCTACTCATCCGATGATGATCAGTAGATACCTGCAAGAAGAGATGGTCTTAGTCAATGACTGGTTTATCTCTTGGAAAATCACAGTGAATGCCGAAATGAGTCAAGCGCTCTTCCTGACGAAGAGAAAGAGACCACCAGGCGATATGATGTATAGATGGCGAACAAGTCGAGTGGACTAACCAAGCCAAATATTTTGGAGTGACATTGGACAGAGGATTGTGCTGGGAAAAGCACACCACTGCCGCAATCAAGAAGTTCAAAATAACGAGAAAACAATTTTACCCACTGCTAAACAGAAGAAGTAAAATGGGTTTGAGAAGTAAACTTGCGGTAATGAAAACAGTGCTTAGGCGAGAATTGACCTACGAATCTGCAGCTTGGGGCTACGCTGCAGAATCACATATTAAAAGGCTTGAAGCCCAGGAGAATATAGTATTAAGAATGGCCTTAAATGCCCCTTGGTTCGTCAGGAACGATCAGATAAATAGATAAATGAGATGAACCCCTCTACGGGAGATCTTAAGACTAAAGGCTGCAAAAGTATTTCAAAGAGCCGAAGAGTATGATAATCCACTGATAAGACAAGCAGTGGACTACGACCCAGAAGTGGCCGCAAGAAAACATAAAAGACCTTGAATGCAACTCTAGATAAAGAATTTAGGAAGAATCCAAAATATCAGGTAGAAGAGAGAAGAGAAGAAAAAAGGGGAAGAAAGAAGTAGACGAGTGAAGAAAGAACTCTGGAGAAAAAGAAAAAGCAAGACCGAATGTTAAGCAGATCCCGTGGAGGAATCTCAAGGATAGCACCGAAGAATAAGGGTGCACGAAGCCCAAGTCAGATCAATATTTCATGTAATGTGAGAAAGACGAGCGAATGGGAACGAGACCAACCTTACATTGAATGTGAAATGTAAAGCGGTGAGAAGCAATAGGTGCAACGGCACCTGGAGCGGAAACACCAACAAGTGGTGACGAGAGGTTTACAAGGCTTCAGCCCGGAAACCAATGGGACACTCACAGTGCACTTCTGTAGGCTATAGCCTTACTATAGCACACAGGAGATCATGGAGACTTTAAGTTCAGGGGGGTTTTAGCCGGTAGGAGTCCGGCATTACCTGAACACTTCATTGAGGTGTCTATGCAAGATTTCCCCCTCCTCTAAAAAAAAACAAAGTCTTTAAACGTTATTTCAATGGATGCAAAGAACATTACAGGTTGTTCTCTTGGAGTCAACGCGTTCTTTTTCTAATCGAGTATAGCTCTTAGGGGCCACGAGACTGACATATTTTTTAGGCAGATCGTGATTCTCAATATAGGTCGTCTTGGACATAGTATATTCTGATAATAATAATCCTAACATTCAATTCTAATATTGGCATCTTACACTGCCGTCGATATAAAGGCGAGATTAGTGGCACATACGAGTTACAACGCCGGCGCGTCCTGAATTACAAACAAATTACTTACTTGAATATGACAAATCCAGAACATGACAAATTATCATCCATAAACATGAAGTTCGTGGTACGTAGTCCCCCCTCTTAATACAATAATCAGGGCTGCGGAAAGGATGGGGGTATACAGGCTGGAACTAAATACCTACACCTATAACTTTGACAAGCCCTACACCATTCAGATTGACTGAAAATTGAGTTCTGACCGATCAGTAAATCAACCACAAGATCTGTTTGGTACACGAACGGGTCCAAAACTGATCATGGTACAGGTGCCGAAATACACAGGGGCATACCCAGACTTAACATAAATGAAGCACTGAGGCAGCATATCATTCAGGCAAAAATAGATGCAATTGGTAAGTGTCTTCGAGAGAATCTGACAAGCAAAACCTAATAAGGTTAATCCCGCGTAGGTGCCCGAACACAAGGACGTCCCGAGCATGAAAGAAGCAGACCAACTTGAAAGATAAGGGTCTGATACTACATTTATTGAACTAAAACCAGTACTTAAAATAACTAAAGCTGCCATTAGTTGGTATTTATCCTGCTAAATAAATCAGCGACGCCAGACCCACTAGAACTATATTGCGGGCGACGCGCACTGTGCAGACCATTCGGCAAGCTAAACCGCAAAATCCTGCGTCTAAGCAGAGAACAGGTCAGGCTGGTAACAGGACTAATAACTGATCACTGCAACTTAAGGAAATATCAACACAATGTGCATCTTCAATGAAAAACCAGTATGTAGACTATGTGACAAAGAGGACGAGACAGTCTCACACATCAACTTTAAATGCGAAATTTTAACATACTGGAGGCACCTTCATATCCAGAGGGCAAGCTAGTGAACATGCTGTTAAAACTGATTATAAAACATATAACAGGCGATACAATAAGTCTCAAGGCTGCAGGGTAAAGGTTACTTAACCCTGGCCTGCTGTATCACTCAATCAATCAGGACTAGTTCTTCTTGAAGTAATAAGTAATTTTTTATACTGTTTAATTTTACATTGTATTTCTTCAGAAACTGATGTAGAAGATTTGATTTCAATGGAAGAAGATTTTGACACTTCAGAACTTTTCAAATAAACTTTTCATAGGTTTTCCAAAAAAGATTTTGATAAGAGTAGTAAACACTTTTAGATCTTACAAAAGTCTGAGAATACTTTTGTAATAGAATTTGGATTTTATTCAAGTTTTCAAATAATTAATAACATTTCGTTATCATCACCGTTTTGAAAAGAGCAATCTTTAAAACATGCATCTAGAAAGATCGCAAGAGTGTAATTATTTTTTGAAAAAATGTCCTCAAAATGCTGTACCGAACACTGTTTTAATTCCTGTTTCATAGTTTCTGCTCCAACAAAATTACAACTTTCTGTGTTAAAGTAAACATAAGGAGTTAAAATAAATGCTCATTATCACTTCTGAAATTCAAAACAAAAGAACTGGGCTTAAGGAAACATCTAAACACAATGATCATCTATAATGAAGAACTAACAAGGGTTTAGCAAGTTTACAATGTTCCCGACTATTTTCCATTCGAAAAAGTTTAAATCTGTTAACAATGAATGCCAACAAGAAAGTAAATGAAATGTGGAATTGCAGCATGTTTAGATGTATTGAATAACTTTTAATTTCAAAAGATTTAGATCTTGTAATTTGGCAAGTTGATCAGGAGCAGTTTGTGAGCAATTAAAAAGTGAAATGATTTTGCGCGATTTTGTAACTGAATAAACGCTAACTTGGTATAGCATCATTACAAGTTGCAAAGTATAAATAAAATATGCCCGCCGAGAGCTATTTCACAGTTGCAGTATTATCTGCAAATACATTGTGAATTTGATTTTGTCCTAATTCCCCTTCATTTAACAAAGAGTTAACTGCTTCTGATATAATTTTTCCCGTATGATTTCCTGAGAAATGTTCACAAGCTGACAGTCAAAATAATGTAATAATCCCTGAACTAACTAAATATAGACGGAAATTATGCAATGGTTATTTAACTATTTGAAAGGACGAGTAAGTTCATATATTCCTTAACAGTATATTTGTGATTACAATACCAAATTTGCATCACTCACGTTGGCGCCATTGTATTCATCCCACAATGCTAATTTTCTATATTCTAAAATGCGTAGCTGTACAGAAATTTTCATAAATTTATAATTATTTTATCAATAAAAGTTAAATATTATACAATAACAATTTTTGTTGATTATTTACTTCTAATTCTTCAAATCTTTTCCCGGTATTTAATTGTAATTTTAAATTTATTTTAATAGATAATTAAGTTAATAATCTTCAAGTTCAAAATACAAAATCACGTTTTCATAATTAATATTGCTTTGAATATTAAAAATCACTTGATGGCTATAAGACCTGAATCAGTATTTAAAATCACTAAAGCTACCATTCTAGTGTGTTTGTCCTGGTAGATAAATCAACAACGACAGACCACTAAGGCTGCATTGCAGGCCACAGGCACAGCAGGTTACTGCTGAGCAGATCATCCGATAAGCTAAGCCGCGAAATTCTACATCTAAGCAGGCAAGAGATCAGGCCAGCCGTATAACTGGCCACTGCAGCTTAAGAGAATATCTACACAAAATAAGCATATTCAATGAAGAATATGTGAACTGTGAGATGAACATGACAAGACAGCCTAACACATCATCTTCAGATATGAAATTTTAACCTACTGGAGATACTTTCAGAGAACAATCAATCCAAAAGGCCTATACCCAGAAGACAAACTGGTGAACAGGCTGTTTACAAGTTTTTGAGGAGCCTTTACACTGTAGTCTCAAGACTACAGTGTAAAAACTCCTTAACCATGGACTGCTAGATCACTATGTATAGAAAATTTTTTAGATTGTTTAATTTCACATAGTATTTGTTCAGAACCACATCTTTTGGCAGGAAATTTTATTTGAATGAAAAAATATTTTGACAGTTCTCCAGAGCTTGTACCTTTTCAAATAAACTTTTCATAGGTTCTCCAAAAAAAATATGGACAGAATGGTGAACACTTTTAGATTTTGCACAAGTGTGAGAGTACTTTGCAAGAGGTTCATCCTAGTTATCGCTAATATCAGCTTGTACTTCTATAATTTCGATTTTATTCGAGTTTCTAGATAATTAATAACATTTCGAGATATGAACACACAACGATTTTAAAAAGAGCAATCTTGAAAACGTAGATGCAGAAAGATCGCAACAGTGCAATTATTTTTCGAGAAAATGTTCTAAAAATGCTATATCAAATACTATTTTAGTTTCGGTTTCATAGTTCCTGTTCCAGCTAAATTAAAAATTTCTATATTAAGGTAGGTATTAGGAGTTAAAATAAATGTTCATCATCACCTCTGAAATGCAAGACAAAAGAACTAGACTTAAGAAAACATCTACACACAATAGGCATCTATTATGAAAAACCAACCTGGGTTTAGCAAGTTTACAATGCTCCCAATTTGTTCTCGTTTGAAAAAGTGTGTGCAGCGTGTCTAAAGTTCTTGAATAACTTTTAATTTCGAACGATTTAGCTCTTCTTGTAGTTTGGCAAGTTGATCACAAGCAGTATGTGAGTGTTTAAAATCGCGATTTTGGAACTGACTAAAAGCTAACTTCGTATAACATCATTACAAGTTGCAAAGTATAAATGAAACATGTTTTATAATTAACTTCAGTCCGAAGAAAACTATTTTTCACAATTGCAATATTATCTACTAATGCAAGGTAAATATGATCGTGTCTTAATTCCCATTCATTTAACAAAGAGTTGACTGCTTCTGATACAGCTTCTTCCATATGATTTCCTGAGAAAAGTTTACATACTGCAAGTCAAAAAAATATAGTAATCCCTAAACTAACTAAATATAGACGGCAATTGTGTAATGATTATTCAACTCTTATCTATTTGAAAGGACAAATAAGTTCATATATTCTTTAACAGTATATTTGTGATTGCAACATCAGATTTTCATCATGCACGTTGTCGCCATTATACCTATGCCACAATGCTAATTTTCTGTTTTATAACATAGGTAGCTGTAGAGACATTTTCATAAATTTATAGTTCTTTTATCAATTAAAGTTAAATATTATACAATAACAATTTTTTGGTTTGATATTTATTTCTAATTCTACAAATTTTTTCCCGGTATTTAATTACAATTTTAAATCAATTTTAATAGTTATTAAGTAAATAATTTTCAAGTTCAAAATACAAAATCTCGTTTTCATAATTAAAAATACTTTGAATATTAAAAATCACTTGACGGCTATAAAACCTGAATCTCACGCGGTATCTCACTAATTTCAAATAATATATAAAAACAAGCACAAACAAGATAAATTACTAAAGACACACTGTAAGGTGTACTTTGCTCACTGACAGAAATTAAATTGAACTATCAGAAATTTTATTGTTGCAGTGAATTTATAAAAGCTAATAATATTTAAATACAATTGAATATAATTAGATTTACGGCAGTCTTCAGTTACCTGCCAGCCTGATTTCGGTAACAGTTTTATTACTCTCTCTAGTTCTTGAATAGAGTATATGAATATGTATGTTTGCGATCGCCGCTCCCCTTCTCAAGAGCTTCGAGTTCAGGAAAATAGAACCAATTTTGTCTTTTGTATTAGGAATGTGTATGCTGCTGGCACTCCACCCCGTTGACAATTTATTTTTCTTGCGATAGCCTCCCCCCCCCCCCCCAAGAGCTTTGAGTTCAGGAAAATAGACCCGATTCTGCCTCTTATATTAGAAATGGATATGCTGCTCGCATCCTCCCTCCCTATCGGCAACTTGTTTTTCTTGTGATCGCCCCCCACCTCTCCAAGAGCTTCAAATTCAAATCGACCCAACCCTACCTTATACACTAGAAATGGGAATGTTGCTGGTGTCTCCCCCCCCCCCCCGTCGACAACTTGCTTTCGCTTGCCATACTGTACTTTTGTGATATCACCACCACCCCCCCAAAGATAGAGGCTGGATCCACCCCTGCTTTGTACCCTATTTCACATATGATTTGACTTATTATCTTTAAAATAAAATGATATGAATTTAAAAAACTAAAAATAATAACAAAATTTAACACCCTGTATCATAAAAAACTATGCATTATCGGACATATGGTTATATAAACTTTTATACTTAAAATTAGCTCAAGAATAAATCTTTAAAATTTTTCGCACTTATTTGGAGACACCCTGAATAATATTCAATTTTTATACCATGTACTGTAAATGTTGATACATCAATAAATGAATATATATATATATATATATATATATATATATATATATATATATATATACTGATATTTTTTTTACCACATGTACATAATGGGGGGGGGGGGCATTGACGACACAAGACTACCAATGGTATAAGACACTACAACTTTGACGAGTAGAAACACCACGGTTAAGATGACAATGCTCTGGCATGGGGAAGGATGAAAAAAGACCGACGAAGTTAATAGAGAATATGGTAGGTATTTGTACTACAACGTACGAATAAGGAATAGCAACAGTACACTTGGTAAGTTTGAAGCATGGTAAGCTTATTCTGGTCAAACTTAGTTTTTGTGGCAAGTACATCATACAGGATTATAATAGAGTCAAGTTTAAGGAAGTTCGCTACTATTTCATAAAACTTCGTTAGAAATTGAAAGTGAATTTTTGTACTTGAAAATGATCTATTTTAGGTTGGCGGCAATAGTCTATTTATTCATTACCATAGAATATCTCACTATAAGTACAAAATATTAAGTGGTCTATCATCAACATTGTTTTTTACATGACTAATGGAAAAATTTTTCATTACTAAGAACCGCTTTATCTGTGACCTTTTCAGAAATATTAATCGAAATATTAAAACATGCATTATAAATTACGTCTGTTAAAGGTAGACTTATATGCTAATATATAATAGAGACGCATAAGAAAACTGTTTTTATGTCACTTAAATTAATTGTTCGCATCCGACTATTACACCGGCAATTAAAAAATTAACAAGGTAATTTCGACGTATTTGGTATGTGTTTTCTTACATCATTATCAAGGTATATATTTAGACACCTGCCTAATTTATTACCTTGTCTTGTTAGGTTTTACTTGATTGTATTAAATTATTTTTATTAGTCACTTTTAAAAACGTGCCGAGCAACAGACCATTTAAAAATAATTGAAAATGTTACATTTTTCTTTTCGAAAAATTAAGTATCTATTGTTTTAGTAACATTAATTCTCATGAAAAATATAATTGTGGCTATAAAAATGTGTAAGATCTTACATGGAGCCCATTTTGTAATGTTATTAAGAATCTCTTCTTGGTCCGAATCTTCGCAATGTTATAATCTTAAATTGAATCCTAAATATTCAACAAATATTTTTATTTTTAACAGAAATCTATTTTTAACGGACTTTTAAAAGAGGTTCTATATTTGAACCCTGTTTTTTTATGTATGCACGTCGATTACCTCGGAACGGCGACACCGATTTTAATGAATTTTATTGCATTATGTTTAGGAAATTGCTGCGGTGGTTCCATATTATTTTGGGCGAAATTGGTTCAGTAAAATCGAAGGTGGCGCTGATAATATGGCGAACATAAAAAATGATTTGGTCGGATTTTCTCCAAACTTTGTATGGGGCAGTTTTCGGGGTCCTACAGGACAAATCTTAAATGATTTTTAAAAAATTGAATATGGCGGATTAAAATTTGATATAATGCGGTTATCGAGGGAGGAAATTACGAACTTAAATTTATTTTTTTTAGACGCACTATGGCGGATCCAATATGGTGGACTAAAAACTGTATGTCTCTCGATTTTATCCAAAATTGGTATGGGGGAGGAGGATTGAGAATATAGATTACGAATTTATTTTGGTGGCGTTCAAAATTTATTGTTGAGGGTTTCAGAGACTGCAAATCTCGAGTTTAAAATTGTTTAAAAAAAATCAATATGGCAGATGCAATGTGGCGATCTAAATACTTTAAATTTCCGAATTATATTGAAAATTGGTACTGCGGGGTTTTCGATGGTGTAGGTTAAGATTAGATTAAGAGTTTAAAATTGTTTTTTTTTTGAAATTCAATATGATGGATCCAATATGGTAGGTTGAAAACCTGACATTATTTACATTTTTTCAAAATTACTATTAGAGAGTTTTCGGAATAGTAGGTTACGAATCTGAAGTTATTTTTTTACAATTTATTATGGCAGATCGTATATTGAAGACTAAAAATTTGACATTTTTCTTATTTCATCGGGACTGATATTGAAGAATTCTCGGAGAGTATATTACGGATCTTAAAATAACTTTTTCGAATTCAATATGCAGGATAAAATATGTCAGGCTAAAAAATTTACATGCGTCAAGTTCTATGAATAGAAAATTAATTTCTTAAAAGTCAAGATAGTTGATTGACAATACCAGTCTATTTGTTTGGTACAATTTCATTCAAAATTGATATTGAGAGAATTCTCAGAATCAAAGAATATTTTGTTGTTCAATAGTCTACGCTATGGATAAAATGAGTACTTTTTGTGACCTTAGAACCTCAACTCAATTCAAAAATAAAAATCGAAAAACACAATTTTTATTAAAAAAATTGAACCGACTCCTAAAAAAGTTCTAAAAACCAAAAAATAAAAATAGAAATTTTTATATGCAATTGAAAGTTTTTAAATCGGCGCCAAATTATTACTAAGTGAAGAAAATAACTGCTAACACGAGATACATATATTACAAATTACGGTAAAAAAGCAATTTTTAATCTTTTTATGAGAATCTCATTTTGTCAGGTGTTAATTTGGTGCCGATAAAAATTTCAATTTCACATAAAATTTTGTATTCTTATTTTTAGCTTTTTAGCGCTTTATTAGAGATCGGTTCAATTTTTTTATAAACATTTTATTACCTGTGGATTAAGCTTAATTTTTTTTTTCGGAATATAAAAATATCTCAACAAGAATTTATATTTTAAATAAATTAGAAAACACTTTCTGTTAATAAATTTCACAGACATTTTCGTCGATATGTGTTCAGTAATTATTTACATTAAACATGAAATAAAATGTCAGGCAGCGGCCCAACGTGGGTCCATTGGCAAGGATGCACTCTTCGATAAAATTTCGAAATGCAGGAATTTGGTGTTCAGTTTCATCTTTAAGTTTTTTAGTTCCTTTCTAGTTCACATAAATCTAACTTAAAAAAAAAACCAATTCAAGTGAGTCAGTTTTGTTCTCCAAAACACTCAGTGACACAACTTGGTAACTTGTTTTGATAAGTAGCGCCATCCTATTGAGACCATATCTTTGTTACATCCGTTCTATCCAGTTCTTAGCAAAGTAAGTTTGGCAACATGCAGGGTAACAACGATTGCCGTTGACAACTCATCAAAAATAGAAAAGTTCATATCATTTTCAGTTAAATTTGAAGTAATTTGCTGATAGGTAAAATATGGCAAAAAAATTACCTCAAATATGACAAAAAAAATTTGCGATCCTTTTTTGAGTGCACCTCAAAAAAATTTTTTTCATTCAGTATCATCAATCAAACAAAAGCCGAAGTGAGGCAGAAATATCGCTAACAGGAGAATTTTATATAAACTTAAAATCAAGTTTTAAAAATGGGATTTAAAAAAAAAATCATACTATTTTCTAGCCTTCGAGGAAACGGAGAGTAAACGCGAAAACTACAACTTTAAATGAAACGATACTGATCTTTTTCAAATAGATTATATGTTTATGGGTAATAATAGACCAAATACTGACCTGAAAAAGCCAAAAGACAATAGCAGCAAGCTGAACATGATTGAAAAAATCTGCAATTTGAGACAGAAAATAATCTTATGGTCATATGAAACGACCATTAAACCCAAGGTCATATATGCCTCCTTAGAATTGGCTTAAGACATAGCAAGCAGCAGGTCAAAGAAAGTTGCAATAAATACAAAGCTTAGCTTGGCTAGAAGCCTCGAAAGTTATCATATCATGCCCCACAGCGGCAAGAGGGGCAATGCAGGTTAGCTAAAGCATTTTTCTCGTCTTTGCTGATGTTTGGTTCGGTTTTTCTAGATTTTTGTAGAGTTTCTCTTATTTTCCACCAGAACTCATCTGCAAAAGGGTCTTCGATGTTCGTTGAATCTGCGGCGCTAATTATATCGAGAATGGGAACCTCTTTTGGAGCAATCGTGAAGTTCAAACCTTTGGCAAGTAGTGAGTTTTCCACTGAGGTTAATTCCTTGGCAGATATACGATATATGATATACGATAACGAAACACCTGTTATGCGAATATCTGCCTCTTTGCCTCAAGGCACTTAAATTTTTAGAAAGAATCATTTTAACTTTTGAAGGAATACAGCACTTACATTTCAGAAAAATGAAACGAAAATTCTCAATATGCTAGGCTTATATTATATTAGAATAACGAACAAAAAATTTTATAGGTCGAGGGTACAAGAAAAGCCTTAACCAGGAACGAATCAAGGAAGCTTCCCCCTCCCGAGAGCTTCGAACTTCGAAAAAATAAATTCGCCTGCCTGCCTGTATTAGGAACGTGGATCTCGCTAAATCCCGTCCTGGTTAATTTCGGTAGCTTGGGTTTAGGGCATATTGAATTAATTCTGTTGCTTGTCATACTGGCTGGATCCGCCCCTGGTCTTAACGACACTCTCATAATCCACGATCTCTAGAATTTTATAGCCTGCTTCAGCTTTAATTATATATGATTTATCTGTTACCTTTAAAAGTTTATTATATCATCGGAAAAGGAATTTTATGAGGAATACAACTGTTGTAAAAACTTCCTGTTAAACTGAAAACGAAATGTAAACACCCACTGTGGATATTATAAAATTTTGATATTAAATTGTGTATTAATTTTGAACAATAACTAGTTTTTAGCAAATATTTTGTCTCTCTCGATCTGATATAAATATAGAAATATTTATTTATAGCGATATTAAGAATGCGCATACTTAATAGAGATGAAAGGTTCTGGGACAGCGTTTTTTTTTTATTAAGGAATTTATCAAATATGCAAACTAAACTTAGGTATATTTTAAGTCTCTCTAATTCATAGCAAACTTTTATAAACCTCCTCCTTAGGGTTCATCACCTAACCTCTAAAAATCGTTATAATTTCATCATCTTCATTCAACCGTATGTCACAACCTTGTAACTTCATCATTTTTCCATTTTTTACAATGAAATTTTGCAAGTATATGCTTTCAAATAACCGAAACACAAGCGTGAAGAGAAACTGCAAAAGAAAAATTCAGCTTTCTCCCCCTACGTGGAAAGTTGAAATAAATTTTTATTCTAACCATCTAGTGGTATATCCTTGAATAGGTCTCCAAAACTATTACTAATTATATTATAGGTCATTTTTTATTTAGTTACAACATTCATTAAATTTGCCTCCAAAGATGCCTGCAATGTAACACCATCAACAATTTTTCAACCCTAGATCAACGTACGAGAATTAATAGCCATAAATTCCTGAAATCTTAAGTTCCATTACATAGAGACAGAAAACTTTATTCTCTATTTGGTCGACAATATGAAATGATGTGGCATTTTAAATTAAGTTAAGATCTACAAAATCAGGCAAAAAATAGGTATTACCTATTAGGAATTAAATATAAAATTAAAGCTATTTGGTATCCTTAAATCGAACAAAAAGCTAAATACTATTTTCGGGAAATGTTTAAAAAGAAACTACTATGTTTTATACCACTAAATTTATTTAGAAAATAGTGACTGCAGTTACAAAGGTAGACTACGTATTCAATACAGAAACATGAGAAAATTTAGCAATAAAATAAAAACTACCTGAGAAATTACATTATTACAAAGGAGAACTAATTATTATTTGGCAACAACAAATAACGGGGAAAACCCAAGTTCTGTCTGGTCATTAAGCAAATTTAAATTTTTATTTTTACTATGTTTATATATTTCTAATGATTCAAGAATATTTAACTTTTCACCCTTTGTTGAATAATTTAATATGTCAGTGTTGCTTAAATTAGGAAAACTGTGGTTGTGTTCTAAGCAATGGTTGGCAAAGCTCGAGTCTGTTTTTTGTAGTCTATATGATCGGTAGTGTTCTGAAAAGCGAATTTTAAAGTTGCTACGATTTTGTTCAATATACAAGCTATCACACTCTGAACATTTTAACTTATAAACTCCTGATTTATCAAATTTATTAATTTTATCTTTAGCATTGTAAAGGATAGTGAACAGATTGTGTTGAGATTTAAAGGCTACTTTTATGTTATGTTTGGAAAGAGTATTAGCTATGTTTTCTCATAGGGTACCACAGTATGACAAAGATATATAAGATGAACTATCTTTATCATTTTTTATTTTGGGATATATTGAACTAAAGGCTAGTTGTTTTTGTTTTTTAGCTATTAATTTCTTTATGGTTTGTTGGGAGAAATTGTTTGATATTGCAATCCTTTCAATGATATTTAGTTCCTCTTGAAGATCTTCTTCAGAGAGAGGCAAAGAGAATGTTCTATGTATCATTGAATTGTATGCAGCCATTTTGTGTTGTAAGGGGTGAAAAGAGTCATTAGATATAGTATTTCTTGTAAACGTTGGTTTTCTAAAAATTTTTAAATTACACTGATTATTGAGGTGAGATATGGTGAGATCTAGAAAATTTATTTTATGGTTATTTTCAGTTTCCAGAGTAAATTGAATTTTTGGATGACAATTATTAAGGTATTGTAAAAATTTTTGAACCAGTGCCTTTAAAACATGCTAGAACATCATCCCAGGGGCGGATCCAGCCTCTCTCTTTGGGGGGGGGGGGGGGGCGGTGATATCATAAAAGTGCGAAAGCCGGTTCTCGACGGGGGGGGGGGGAGACACCAGCAACATTCCCATTTCTAATATAAAGGACAGGATGGGTCGGGTCTATTTTTCTGAATTTCAAGCTCTTGAAGAGTAGAGGGGGGCGATCACAAGAAAAAACAAGTTGCCGACCGGGGGGAGGATGCGAGCAGCATACACATTCCTAGTATAAGAGGCAAAATCGGGTCTATTTTCCTGAATTCAAAGCACTTGGTGGGGGGGGAGGGCTATTGCCAGAAAAACAAGATTGTCAACGGGGGACGGGGGACGGGGGGGGAGAGTATCAGCAGCATACATATTCCTAATATAAAATGCAGAATCGGCTCTATTTTCCTGAACTCAAAGCTCTTGGGAAGGGGAGGGGCGATCGCAAGCATACACATTCCTATACTCTATTCAAGAACTAGAGAGAGTAAGAAAACTGTTACCGAAACCTTCAACGTACCTGCTCCAGTGCGCAAGTAACTGAGGACTGCCGTAAATCTAATTATATTTAATTATATTTAAATATTATAAGCTTTTATAAATTTACTGCAGCAATAAAATTTCTGATAGTTCAATTTAATTTCTGTCAGTGAGCAAAGTACACTTTACAGTGCATCCTTAGTGATTTATCTTGTTTGTATTTGTTTTTATATATTATTTGAGATTAATGAGATACCCAAAATATATGGCTTCCACATCTATATTTATTCCAAAATCGTTAAACCAGGGCATTTTTTCTTCAAGGAAACACTTATTACGATGAATGTTGATGATGCCTTAAGATAACAATATCTCAATAATAATGTTAAAAATTCTATTGAGAAGTATTTCAACATGACAGGAGTTGGAAAATCTACTATGTACTGAATACTGAAGGAGAAAAAAAACGACTGGAATTGTTAGTACTCCCAAGCTACATTCGATCACACAAACTGTACTAAAAGGAGTTATTATGAGAAGCAAATCCCAACCGTCGACAAAATTCTAACTAAAATCAATGAAGATCGGGATTTATCTGAAATTAAAAGAACCGAGCTCTAGAAATTGCTCAGAGAACTTGATTTTTGCTTGGAAAAACCAGATAGGAAATCCGTTCTTATAAATCGTCCGGAAAATATCCGTTGGAGAAGGAAAATCTCTCTCAAGTACAAGGTAGAGTTGCTAGAAATAACACAACTTACAAAATTAGTAATTTAACTGAACTTATTTTTTTTAATAAACTAGAAAATTGGGAAAAATCCAGATAATAAAAGAATAAAAGAAAATGGGGAAAGTCGATCTCATGATCGGTGAGATAGAGGAACCAATTATATTCAATTTGAGCGAAGATAGCTTCACTGACTTTGATTACAAATTAAATACGTAATGTTTACCAACATAAACACAATTTATTATTAAAATTTTCTGTAACATAAAAATTAATTACATTTGAATCCCTTTTTAGCGTTCAATTTTAATTCTGCAGATGGTTTAAGAAATAAATAAACTGAAACGTCAAATATCCTAAAAATGTTTTTAATTAATAATAAAATGACCGATAGCTTCAACAAAATTTTAATATTATATGAGTAGTGAACATAACCCGATTCGCTCGATCCCCCCACTCCTCGACCTTGACCTTGACCTTGCTTCACCCCTCTTTGGCCCCGCCCACATGTCCTTGTCATTGACCTTGAAAGTGCACGTGTGCTTTGGCCTTGGCCTTGTGTTCAAGGTTGTGTGTGTGACCTTGACCTTGACCTTGGTCGAGACGACCTTGACTTTGTTGAGGGTCATCTTGGGCGTGTGACCTTGAAGTAGTTATTTGTGCATTGTAATAGTGTGGGATGATCTTGAAATGATTTTGACCTTGCAAATTGTTCTATAAATTGTGTGAGTCTACTTGCATTCATTCAGTGTGAAATGTCAGATACGGAACTATCTAAAGAAAAAATTATAGAGCAAGTCGGCAGAGTAATTTGTTTATATCAGAGTAATTTAAAAAGTTTGTGTGATTTTGAAGAGAAGGATCTAGCATTTTTTCCTCTCGAATATTTAAAAGCTTGCGTTGATACGCTGAGTTTACGGCAAATTTGGGATAAGCTGCCAGCGTCATATCGGTGTAACAAGGAACTACAGTTAAGCTTACCCTGTTACATTCACTATGAACAAATATATCATCATTATATAGATGGGCCACCACCAGCAATAAAAAAGTGTCGTGAATGTAAAAAATGAGTGAATAATATGAATAGTGCTTTGCAAGAGACAGTAAAAAAATTGGGTGATGAGTTCACTGAAACGGCTAATAATTATTTCAATGATGCAATGAAAAGTCGAGCAGAATGGGCGTCGCGCTATTGTGATTTGGCTTATGAATATGAAAAGGCTGCGAATGCATGTCGTAAATATTGCAGCAAAACAATAAATTTACAAGACTTTGTTCGTGAGATAAAAAAGTTGGGGTTTAGTGACTGTTTGGAAAAACTGATTAGGTTCATTGCAGATCCGGTTGTGTTAGATGAAATTAGAGTGTAGGACTTAAGTTTAACGTAGTAGTAGTTAATATGGAAAGTTTAGTGCGAGAAATGTACGAGGAATTTCTAATTTCTGCAGCCGGTTCGGAATTTTACGCATATGAAATGCAAGATTCGGAGGCTCAGGACTTTAGTGTATTTTTTAAGTATATGGACCATGCCGAAGTGTGTCTTTTAGCTAGTATAGTTTGTAAGAATTTTCTTAGAAATAAAAACAAACACTTATTATTGAACAAATTAAGGAAATTAGGTTTAGGTGATAATGTTAAACGCATAGAAGAATGGCAGAAAAAAATCAATGAATAAAGTACATAAAATGTAGTTATTTGTTTCATTATATTTTGTCCTTGAAGTTATCCTTATACCAATTTAAATGTGTGACGTCATTTGACCTTGAATACTCCTCCCACTATTTCTATCGTTAAGCTACCCCCACCATTGTTACAATTCGACCTTGAAACCCCGCTATAAAGGTTCGTGGGAGAAGAAGTGACTTCAAACAGTCGCAGATATCAGTGGCATAAACATCAAATATTGTGTTCGTGTAGTGTTCTGAAAGTGCTTTTATATTCACGGTAATTTTTGGATTTATATACCATTTTTTCAATAATGAGTATTGCAAAAGAAACTCTAGATGAAATTAATGAAATGTTTAGCAAAGATTTCGAGGTTTTAGAGAAAAAAAAGGTTACCGAAATGATTGTAGGCAAAGTGTATAAAATTGTAAAGATGGTTTCAATGACTACACGATTTGGTAAAACTCTTTTAGTGGCTTTACACGATGACGGTGATAATAGCACATTTGAGACTTTTTTACCAAAACGTGTGGCCGAAACACTACCTGACGATATTGTAGATATTATGAGTAAAACTAAAGATAAATACACTCTAACTTATTTGGGGCAGGGCACTAGAGTTTTTGGAAACAATACTCGAACATTATTACGTTTTGGCTCATTGGAGTAAATTGTATGTAAATTGTTTGAAAAAAAGGATGTAATTAAATTTAAAATATAGTTGCACATGTCAGAATACTTACGCGTGTTCATTATTTCTGTTAAAGATGTCTGCTGATGCGACGACGACGACGACGACCGCCAACGAATGTGTAGATAGATACATATTTTGGTTGGGGAGAGAATTAAGAAATTGGGCTCACGATATGTTAGATAGCGTAAATGATTGGTCGCATATTGATGTAACCAAAGATCAATATAAGAACGAGATCAGGGATACAATCAATTTTATGGCTGGGGCACACTTGTGCGACAAATTTTTATATGGTTCCATAGACATGGATACATTTTGTGCTGAAATGGTTGAAGAAGAATTAAAAGAATACCTCGTCAATATTCCACATTTACCAGGTGAGCTTGCTGCAAAATATGAATTGGTTTCTACAACAGCAACAGCCCAAGACGTTGACGATCGAAATAGTGTCGGATGGGATAGAATTTTGAGCAACGAAAACGAAGACATGGAAAATTAATTTTTTATAATTTTTGTATTTGTGCAATTAAATAACTGTAAATAAATATCTATTACAATCACAGTTTTATTTTATTTCTTTTATAAACATACCAACCCAGTAGATCATAGTCAGTGTTTCTTTTTCTCAGCTGAAATATTTAATATAAGTAGGGCAAATAAAAATAAAATAGTTTAGTAAAGATTGAAAATGAGTCGAGGAAACAACACAATTGATAAATTTGGTCGTCAGAAATATAATGAAAAATATCATATATTATCTGGGCCACAAGGGATTGGTTTTAAACTTACAGCGGATGGACAGTATGATATGGGTGGAAAAATCATAACCAACTTAGGCGAACCTAAAGATGATGACGATGCTGTGACAAAACACTTTGTTAATAGAAAGTTTTACAATTTTGCAGTTGTAATATGTGACATATTTAACAAGGATGTCCTCCCCATGATATACAAAAATAATAGTGAGCTTAAAACAAAAATTGAAGTTATGCAGAAAATACTCTATCATCAGCCTTTAAATGACTCATTAAGCGCACTGTCGTACGACTCGACTTCAAAAAAAAATCTAAAAAAAGCAGGTTAAAGAATAGGAGAACGCACTCCGAGTGGCATAGCCTTGAAGAGAACGTCGTAGTCGTCGGTGAATTGGACCTTCACTCCAAGAATATTGAAATGTTATTTATATGTATGATGTTTTATTGTCATTGTTTTTAATAATGAAGATTGAAATAAAAAACTTTATTTTACAATATATTGTTTATTTATTTTACATTTTAAATAAAAAATATAGTCATACAATATGTTATTTAAACAATATTAGCTTTATCTATCCAAGAGTTGAAGTGGTTGGGAAATCCTAGCCATTTGACAAATAATTGTTCGATGTGATTTTTCTTGCGTTGTCTAAGGACCTTTTCTACTAGATAAACGTCAGGACTGCTTGTTTTTTGTAGTTCTGATTCGTAAAAACACCCTCTTATAGGCTGACCTTCTAACGATTCCAACAAGTAAGTAGGTGGATTTGTAACGTTAACTTTTACAACTTTAAACAATTCGGTTGACCAAGAGGGCGTATATCCTTTCTCGAATAAGCTTTTGTACTTGCTAATACGCACAATGTCACCCATGGAAAACTTAAATTTTTTAGGTACAATTTTTAAATAATCATATGCTTTAATATGTGTTTTTTCTTGCACGTCTGAAGGCTTCATTCCAATGGTGCGATGTTTCGAATGGTTATAGGTTTTTGTTACTGCCGATAATATATGTATCCATTTGTAAGATCCTCTTGTCGAGAATTGTTTATATAAATTATTTTTTAAAGTCCTTATGACTCGCTCAACAATTGCAGCTTTCTTTGTGCTGTAAGTGGAATAATGATTTATATTATATTTTTTCATCAGGGCTTGAAAGTTTGTATTATAGAACTCCTTTCCTTGATCACTTTGCAGATTTGTTGGTGTATATGATGCCTCTTCAATGATGCTTTTCATCGCATTAGTAACTTCTATACCAGTCTTGTTTTTTATGGCTTTGGTATAGACAAATTTCGAGTAACAATTTATACAGACCAAAATATAACGATAACCATCGTTTTCATCAGCATACTGTTGCATTTCAGCCAAATCAATTTGCCACAAATCTCTGTATCCTTTTATTATCGTGCGCCGTCTTACAAAATTTTTTCTAGCCGTTCTATGTAGTTCATTAACAATCTTGATTTTTTCTAGACTGGGCTCCATATTATTAGTAATACTAAAGGTTTCAGATCGAAGGAAGAACTGAATAATATCATTAAATATTGAGCTTAATATATTATATCTTCTTCTCGTAATTCCTCAATGATTGACATAATTTCATTTTCGTGTCCAGTGTGACCGGCCATTTTGGAACTCCACAACAAACGTAAACGATCCACCAACTCTTTAGCTTTGTTCCAGTAGACATATTGAAATTTTTTCGAAGATAATTTCTTTTTTGTGGGTAACTGTAGTTTTTCCGAGAGATTTTTTCTTGTAATAGTACCACCTAATTTTGTGCCCATTATCAGAGGTTTAATAATTCGTAAATATTTGTTCCATCTGGTCTCCCGTAAACCATCACTTTTTTTAAAATTGTTGTAGACAGCATTCGTTGATTCCAAAATTTCCTTGTACGTTGAAAGTACATTATCACTTAATTGTTGTTGTTCCTTGCCTACACTTGGGGGTGTTTTAAGAAATAACAAATCATAAAGTGCCGGTGATCCACCATATTCTGCAATATTTTTCCCTTTTTTGTATAAGACAATATTTCCATTTCGAAAACGCACCTCTAAATTACCAATAAAATTTTTGTTATGATCTGTTTTTGAACCAAAACGTACACCATATACAGTATCGTATAGAGATGGTTTCGAACGTAATCCTTTCAGGTGTGCGTTTAAAGTATCGGAAGTTGTGGTGTCAGCGGATGCGAGAGATGTATTAGTTGATGTCGAGGGTGTATCAAACACCGATTGGCTAATATCTTCTTTTGAAATGCGATGCTGCTGCTGCTGCTGCTGAATAGGTGTGGAGGTTTGAAAGGAATGTGTAGGTTGGGGAAAACCTGATATTTGAGTCGACTGCACTGATGTACTGAGACTATGTGGCTTTGTAGCTGGATAATGTTGTTGCTGTTGTTGTTGCTGCTGCTGCTGCTGCTGACGTTGCTTAACCACATCAGATATAGTTGTCAACGGCTTAGAAATGGGTTCGTAAAACTTTTCCAATTCCACAACATTAAACTCTTTAGCCGCTTTAATTTGTTTAAATTTTTTTCTGACGGCATTGGTAGCTTCCAGTAGTTTACGTTTTAAGTCGATCGCGTTATTCATGATGTTAACAAAGGACGTTTCAACAATCAAATGAGCGTTTTCTCTTATTATTACAGTAATATATAGCTATCAAATCCTTTGCGGTATCTTCCCGATTTCACATCACTGTCTTTATCAATTACTAAAAATCCATACTTATTATCCCAACATTTTGAGCACATTTCTTGAAATTGAGTAAAAGTTAGATCCGGTGAAACGTGGTCGGAAAATATGTGTTTCATATTCAACTCATCTTGTTTAAACATAATAATAAAATTGGCGTTGTCTCGCACAAGCTGTTTAGGCACTCGCGAATATGTTTGCGCTAGGTAAAAGGAGTCGATATTTTTATGACGTCCCATGCTAAAGTACGATCTTATAACATCTTGTTTTTCACATATAACATCATCAAAGATAAATATAGAGTTTGGTTTTGCATCGGACGGTTCCACAATATTACTGGAATCACTAAAGGCATAGTAGCCTAAACCTTTGATGGGCGCTAAAATTTTCCTTAAATACTCATATTTCGGTTGATACAGAGATTTCGAGTAAATATAGACATTTTCGAAACGTAGCCCAAGGGGGTGTGTAAGCAGCGAAATCATGACATTAGTTTTTCCACAATTGGATGGACCAATTAACAGGCCGCGAATAGAGGAAGGAAGTAAAGGACCGTGTCTCTTCATTATCTTCTTTTCAAATCCAAGTCCGACTTTTTCATCGAGATTGTCAATAGGAAGTTTTTGTTTAAGATCGATAACGCGCATCTTAGGAAAATTTGATATTTTATAGGCAATTTTTCACAAAAACTGTCATTCAGATGCCGAGCGTCAAACGAAGTGGACGGTCTCACGTTTCCAACAAAACTGGATACGGTATTGTGAATTCGTTAATAAATAAATTACCATTCGAGGTACACATTCCTGGTTATCAATATTGCGGACCCGGAACAAAAGTAATAAAACGTGTAACAAGAGGTGATCCAGGCATTAATCCTTTGGATGCCGCATGCAAAAAACACGATTTAGCCTATTTACATAATAAAGACAACATAAGTGCGAGACATCGAGCGGATTACGAGCTCGAACAAAGTGCTTGGAATAGAGTAAAATCGAAAGATTCCAGTTTAGGTGAAAAAACAGCAGCTTGGTTAGTTACAAACATCATGAAAGGAAAACAACGTTTTGGTATGGGTGTACCATCATCATTATCAACAAAAAAAACATCTAGTAAAGGCACGCGTCATACAAAAAGGAAAGGTGTTAATAAAAATCGACATGTTCGGAAAGCCAGTTTCGGAACAGCTATTCGACAAGCAGTTCGAAGGGAATTATTAAAAGCCGGAAGTAAAAATGTGTTGGAAAAAAATGTCATGAATGCATCTAAAATAGCTCTGTCGGCAGCACGTAGATCGGTAAAAGCGGCAGGTGGCAAAAGGAAGGTTCGTACACCGAGAATAATACCGATTCCTAAAACTGGTGGAATATTACCATTAATACCAATTTTTGCCGGGTTATCAGCTTTGGGTTCATTAGCCGGTGGGGCAGCGGGAATTGTGCGCGCCATAAAAGCAGTAAAAAAAAGCAGCGAAGATAAAACCGGTGCCGGCCTGTATTTAAAATCGAAAGGAAATGGTTTGTTTCTAAAGCCATATCGTAAAGGTATGGGATTATTTTTAAATCGTAGATCAAAAAACTAATTGAATCCCTACCTCGAAGACCACTATCTAACATCGATATAGAAAAATATGCCAAAAAGAAAAGAATAGGACACTTTCGAGGCGTTTATATGAGGGATTTATTACCTAGACAAGGTCCTCGACGTTACGAAGCAGCAATAGTGAATTTGGATAGTACGCGTGGTGCAGGGACTCATTGGGTAGCTTATAGAAAAAATAATTCTAAAGTAACATATTATGACAGCTTCGGCGATTTACCCCCACCGATCGAATTGGTACGATATCTACAAACGGGATCGGAACCATCAAAAATTATTTACTATACATACGATCGTCAGCAGGATTTTGGAACAGTCTGGTGTGGACATTTGTGCTTAAAGTTTCTTGTCGAATCATCAGCGTAAAAGATGTCATCATCATCATCATCGTCACCATTAACACCGCAAATGGATCGCAATAACTATACTAAAATGTTGCAATCACTGAAAGCATTTCATCTAGCCGGTGGATTAAGGAAAATGACCGTGAAACAGTTAGAAAACATGCCCAAGGAAGTGATGATTGCATTAGCCCCAAATGAAATTCCATTCGTTTGGGAAAAGTTGCCCGAGCACCTTAAAAGCGATATCGATATATTAAAATATCAGTGCGGTTGCAAACATTATTTCAGCAGCAGCAGCAATTTAAACGAGGTTACGTCTGATGAGGATCTTACAGCTAGAAAAATATTTTGTTGTTATTGCAAAATCAGCGATGTGCGCATAAAAGCAGAAAATAGCATAAAAACATCACTATCTAATGCAGTGAGAAAAGGTGTGAAGATGAATCTTTTTAAATGTTGCCGCTAAGAATAAAACCGAGATGTGTGATGTTTTAATGGTTAGTCATGTCTTATACGTTCACACTAACAGGACACTCGAGCGTCTTAAGCGCCGATTTTTATCCACCAGTCGAATTAAATAGAGAAAACAAATATGGTCTGGCATTGCTGGGATTTTACACATACAATTCAATTTTTAATGTGGACGAAAGCAACAATAAGTTTGCCTACATGAAGGAGGGTTACACCACCGAGTCGATACAATTGCAGATTCCACCTGGGGCCTATGAAATAGATGAGATAGGTAAAGCTATGTTGGAGGCTTTGAGGATTTCAACTGAAGAAAAGAACGATGGAATCTTTTACTTGGTCGCTAATAATAATACGCTGAAATGTGAACTGAAATCCCAATATACTATAGATTTCCGGGGAGAGGCGAGTATCGGTAAAATGTTAGGATTTAATCATACAGTGTTAAAAAGAGACAAAAAGCACGAATCAACCGAGATGGTGGAAATAATGAAAGTACGCATCATACGCGTAGATTGTAATATAATTTCCGGAGCATATATGAATTCGGTGGAAGGTCATACCTTGTTCGAATTCGATATCGACGTGGAGCCCGGTTACAAAATCAGTAAAGAACCACAAAATAATATTTATATGCCGTTAATGCCGGCAGGACGTCAGTTTATCGACAACATTACTCTTCGCATCTTGGACGATAGCGGTGATCTAATCAATTTTCAAGGCGAGAAAATAATCGTGAAATTGGAACTGAAGAAACTTTCATAAAAATGGGTTTTTGCTTCAATCGTCAATTGTGTGTGCTGTCGACTAAGATGGGGGAACCGCCGAAACATAATAAAAGTAAAAGAAGAGTTAACGTCAAGGTTAGTCGTCGTCCAGACGTTAGATCACAAACATCTCAACAGTTATCTGCCGAAGACTATAAATTTTTAAAATCAATCGGTCTTAAAGTGCGAAAATGATTTCCACCACCAGCGATAAAATAGAGGTTTTCTCCGAGCCCATCTTGGACAATTCCATTATTAGTCTAGAAGAGCATACGTATAAACCATACGGATCTCCATCATTCAACAATTCGGATGAAGTCCGTATCCCCATTAATTTTCAAGATATTATACTTGATATCGCCGAAAGTTACATATATATCGAAGGAAAATTTAAACCCATAGACGCAACGAAAAGATGTTTTTTATCAAATAATGCCCTCGCATTTTTGTTCGATGAAATTCGCTACGAGATGGGAGGTGAGCAGGTCGCCGTGGTTCGTAAACCTGGAGTTACGACGACATTAAAAACCATGGTTTCATTCGGAAGTTTGCAACAAAGATCTCTCATGACGTGCGGATGGGGTCTCGACGAAGCAAGCCAAGATATCGTAGACACGGCAAGTAACGTATTCTCCGGGAAATTACCCTTAAAATATCTTATGGGATTCGCCGAAGATTACGCAAAAGGTGTTTTCAACGTAAAACAAGAGCTTATTATGATTATAGCTCGCACTTTTACCAATTGTTACGTCGGCGAAGTAGAGGCAGAAATTAGTATCGACAAAATCGAATGGAAAATTCGTCACATCATTCCAGACGACAAGCAAAAATTGAAAATACTGTCTCGCATTAATAAAGGAGGAAACAATGCCAGTATTCAAATGGCATATCGTAAATGGGATCTGTACGAATTACCAGCTTTAAGGCAAACATCTTCCGACGTGTGGGCCTTGAGAACGAGTACAAGTCTGGAAAGACCGCGCTATATAATCGTCGGGTTTCAAGACAGCAATAATTGCGACAAGAAAGAAAAAAACGCAACCCAGTTTACCCACGCCGACGTATGCGACATTAGACTGTATCTGAATTCAACCGTTTATCCATACGAAAGATGGAATTTAGATTTCGCCAAGAAACTGTACGCAGCAGCCTATTACAATTACGAAAACTTCCAAAGCAGCTACTACGGGCGCGAGATAAACGATCCGATGATAACGTTCGCGGAATATATGAAAAACCCCGTTTTTATTATCAATTGCAGTCATCAACCAGAGGCGATTAACTCATCGACAGTGGATGTAAAATTGGAGTTCCAAACGAGAAAGAATAAATTCCCCAAAGACACTAAAGTGTACGCATTAGTTATTCACGACTCATTTTTTAGTTATAATGTATTAAACGGTTCGGTGACCAATAAATCTATATTTTAATGTATCTATTATATGTAACACAAAATAATGTTCTTGAATCAATAAATTTGTAATGAGTGAAGTAGTAGTTTTATATTTATTTGAAACCCAACCAAAAAAAAAAAAAGCTGGCGGAAAAGCCCGCTCTTTAAGAAAAGAGTACGGGAATTTAGAAAATGGTGGTTTATTAAGTGGAAAAAAGAGCTTAAATAACACAAGAAAAAATTTTTAAGGCAGCAATATGAAAACAACGATTTAGAAAATTTGTAGGAAAGTAACGGTTAGGAATAGGGAAAAAAGTTATAAGAAAAAATTATAGAGGAAATCGAGTACTATAAGCAAGCATTTTTCTCGATAGTAAAAACGTAAAAAAAATTTTTTTCAAAAAAAAATTGAAAAATGGTGAATGCGCGCCAAAGTTGAAGTTTTGGAGCAAAATGATATTAGGAAATTAGAAAGAGAATTTTTTTCTACATATGGTAGTACTTTTCAAAATTCGGAAAGATGAAATTTTAAGAAAAGGGTTATAGTAAGTTAGTAATTTGGATTTTTTAAAGCGCTGTAGCTCGGGAACCGTTCAAGATAGAGAAAAAATAAAAGCACTTTAATTACCTAGAATTTTGAGTAGAATACAATGGTGAAAAAAAAATTTGGAAAATCTTAAAAATGACAAAAAATTTAGACGAAAAAATTGAAATTCTCGAGTTAGGAGGCTAGAGCGCCGAACGGGAGTATGCGGAAGTTGTAGGGGAGGTTTTTTTTTTTTTTTTTTTTTTTTTTTTTTTTAGTGTGCCTGCTCCGCGCTAACGCGCTACGCATAATTTGCATTTTTTGTAAATATGTAGGAAAGTAATGGTTAGAAATATCAAAAAAATTTATTTGAAAAAAATGTAGAGAAAGTCTAGTACTATATGCTAGAAAAGTGGAGGGGGGTAGTTTGTGTCCATAACAGAGATACGGTGAGTTATAAAATCATATTATTCTCAAACTTATATAATGCATATATGCACTCCACCTTACCCCCTCCAACTTTTTGAATGTATATAGAGGCCGGTATTAGAATTATTTCATCATTACACATTCGATCGGCAAGATGGAAGATATACCAAAAAGGATCATTGGCATTGTCAGGCCATTCGTGCCCGGCAAAATATGCAAGTGTGAGGAGTGCGGGGGTACCGCACCAGGAGCGACACCTTCGGCACCGCCTGCAACGCCGACACCACCAGCGACGACGACGGTGCCGCCAATGAGAAGACCAAGGGCTGCACCTAGGTCGGTGTTAATATCGTTGGGTATTACTCCACGGTAGGCACCCCATCCTCCCCCCAGGCCCTTTTAGGGCCACAAAAACGGTCCTTTTCAGGACCACATTATATTTTGATCGTAGTTTAGTAATCGTCACTTATGGGGCGAGATATTCGTTTAACGACGATTTGTCTCGTAGCTTAAGTGCCAAGTTATATGCTTGAGAACCTATGAAAATGTTAACAGTTCAAACAAGGTTTCTATTATTTTTTTTTTGTAATGTATTCTTCACAAAATATTAAGAATAAGTCTTATTGTCTAAACAAATCTAATTCCTTATTTAAAGTTTTTGAAAAAATCAATAATTCTATAAGCTCTCACCAATACATAACATTTAGAATCCGTTGGTGGGGTGGGGGTAGTTCTATATATATGAGACTGGGCCAGTTATACAGTCATATATTCATCAACCCTCATACGATGAACATGGAGGAAGAAAGACCCGCCAGCCGAGGCTCATCCATCTTTAGTGATGACACCGTAGCCGACAACGTTGGAGACCTGCAAGTCTTCGACGACGACGACGAGGTGGATTTTGAAATTGACGTCCTACGTTGGGACGACTTGGATGAGCCGATTCCGCTAGTATATGACCATGATCCGGGTCTAGTGGAATTAGACGATGCGGGCGATTGGGTCTTACAAAGACTCGAAACTCCGTCGCCGCAGCCAGAGCCGGACTCGACGGAAGATGCGGTGCTGGAAATTCCAGCATCACCAACACCCGACGACCCACAAGGCCCCTGCGATTCGTCAAGCTGGTGGTCGACCAGCGAGGATGGGGCACCATAAGCCCCACACTCTCCCTGGCCCTTTTTAAGGGCACACAACAACGGTCCTTTTCAGGACCACAAAATACTTTGATCGTAGTTTTAGTACATATTAGTACTTTGTTACTAATATTGTATGTATAGAATATACAATATTAGATACAAAGTATTAAAACTTTAAGTGCTGGTGGAACCCAGCTAAATCGTTCGTTCGTATTTGAGACCACAAACAACTTTTGGTCTCAATACGTAATACGACATTTGTTTTCACCCCCTACCATTAATTTGTCTCTATATATACGACCGCCAATACTTATTACAATCATTTTAGTTCAACATGTCAGGGACTCAACAACAACAACAACAACAACAACAACAACCCATCCAATGCCCTGTGGTAGATTCTACCACAGAGAATTGTTTGGAGTGGGAGCCGAACGATCCTAGTTGGGATGAACTTTGGCGGTTCATCATCGCATATACAGAGGACAACACCACCACCCCCGCTGATGATGACGGGTCGTGCGACTCCACAACTCAATAAAAGAGTCGCATGTTTTACAACCAAACGGTCCTTTTCAGGACCACAAAATAATTTGATCGTAGTTTTAGTTGGTTATAATACTTTGTAACCAATATTTTATGTTTGTTTCATAAAAACATACAATATTGAGATACAAAGTATTAGAAGTTCTGGCGACAGAACCTTAACTTCATAAACCGAACCATGTTTTAGCATACTTGTAAATATTATCAGAAAATATTTACAACTATTGCTATTGCGTAGTTTTAGTGGATTATTCACTCTTTTTTTTTATTACCTAATATTATGTGGGACAGGGCCTATATGAAATAACACACAAAAATAAATTTTCAAGTCATTTTTATTCTCATTATAAAATATAAAAAATTTGATCAAACACTTTTTTATTAACTACAATATGTATATATATATATATATATATATATATATATATATATATATATATATATATTTACAAACTTAATACTATAAATTAAAAGCTAATATCTACAACTACCTAACACCTACTACATAATTTATTAAAGTCCTCTAATTGTCTTTTTAACCGCGCAGATTTCACCTTTTTTATCTCTAATTGTTTTTCAAGTTCTATAATGTCACTGGCACACTCGTTCACTTCATTCACTAAGCGTTTTTTCATGGCATAAATGTCGGTCAATTTGGTCTTCTGAGAGTTGGTGAAGTCTTCGACCCACTCCGGTTGTGATGGCTCGGAAGAAGACGCGGTTTTATTTGGTGAAGACGATGACGACGACGACGACGACGAAGCAGCGGAAACTTCATCGCCTTCAAAACAACGCTTAAACCGCTTCTTCATGGGTTTCCGGCACCCCAATATCGGCGACAGTGGCGCTGGCGCTGGGGAAGACTTCACCTCCGACACTATTTCATTCTCGACGCTGGCCGGTGTTGGTGGCGTTGGTGGTGTTGGTCCATCGGGGCCTTCTATGACTTCCACTTCTACTGACAGTGGCTCTTGCGGTGCTGTTTTTAGGAAGTCGGGTAATGGAACAGGGGTGGAGGGACGCTTAAAGTTAAACTTTTTCTTCTTCCCTTGTCCCACACCTTTAATCGCCGAATAAAATGTTTTTTTATCGGCGATTTCCGACTTCCGCATAGTCAAGAGCTTTTTCAGTTTCGACGCTTTCGGAGAAGATTCCCTAGGCCGCGATGCTTTTCGCACAACCACATCACTAATCACATTAATTTTTGGCGGAATTGCGCTGCCGACTGAACTAACTCCTCGTCGCGACCATCGTTGAGGGCTCGGTCTTCGGCATCTTCATGCTCCACGCCATTCCAGTTCTCGAACACCCCCGGACTTAATACTTCTAAACCACTCATGTTATCCAGCATGCCTTGCTGTGAACCGCAGCTCACGTCAAGAGCATCTAAAAGAGACCGTACACTAGACATTTTCGATATTCAAACTCACACAATTAACTTTTTCTTAGCACTGTACTGTTTGCTGTTCTGACGAACTGTGAAGAGCTCGAGCCAGCAAGTCTGCTTTTATGCCCATTTCCCCCACTACACCGCCTTTATTCCTTTTGTTCGATGCATTAAGTATAATATTTAAACTTGTCAGATGCAAGGCCAAGGCCGAGGCCGACGTAACCGGCAATACCAGGGTCGTTTTCAGGGCTGTAATTTTCATGGATTTTTTTTTTGCCCCTGTCAAGGTTATTTTAAAGAAGCATATAAATATAGTACTAAACTTGTTAGATGCGAGGCCAAGGCCAAGGTCAAAGTACCCGTCAATGTCAGGGTCGTTTTCGAGGTTGTAATTTTCAAGGATTTTTTTTGGTCCTGTCAAGGTTATTTTAAAAAGTAATACATAATTAGAGTACCGCGATTGAAAAGTACAACATATTCAAACATCATGTTGCCAACCGATGAACAACCTAGTGAAGCAGCCAAAACATACAGTCATATACCAAAAGCTTTTTATTTAACTTGTCATCATTGTAAAAGACTAGGTATCTGCTGGCGAAATGATCTTACGTACGACTTCAACTACATTGACCTTTTCAGGGTTAAATTTGTACAATGCGGCTTTTGTAGACTAGTTTACTACCAGTTCAAGGACATTAATGAACGTGCCATCCAGAGAAGAAATTGGGTCATAGAAGAAGCTTACCTGTACAGAAGAAATTAACATGTATTTTATTTCTTAATTTTTAATTTTTTTGTTTGTTATTTTTTTATTTTTTTTTAATAATAAAAAGTAAACTCAATCTTTTGTTATATTTTAATTTTTTTTTCAATAAAACAATAGTAAAATGAATCTGTATGTGTATTTATTAAACATCACCTAAAATACGTTTTGCAATCCATATTTTTCTGCAGAGTCCGTTTATTAATGAAATAGAACCATATATTAGGGTGAAATCTAATGGTTTCAAATCAGTCTCACATAACAATGTCAGAAGTAAACACTATTGATAAGTTCGGTCGCAAAAGAAAATTTAAGGATTTTAACTTTATGCGAGGCCCTTCAGGAATAGGTTTTAAACTTACACCTAATGGAGATTACGACATGGGAAGCAAAAGATTGTGCTATTTAGCAGAACCTCTTGAAGGAGACGATGCGACCACACGAAATTATGTTGATAATAACCTTGCTCAGTGTGTGCAAGATATGCAGAAAGCTTTACATGACTCAACAATTGTTATTAAAGATATATTCAGAAACCAACTTGAAGGTTACGTACGCAAGAAATTAATTGAAACCGGTCAAGAACTTAGAGGATACATTGATGATACTGTTATTGCAATATATGAACTTAGGCAAGACGAACTGCGTGATGAACTTAACTCTAGAATGTTGAAAATTGAAAAGACTATGGAGGATCTTGTCAGCAAACCTGTTTCACATTAAACATTTACTCGTAGACCTGTGCGTTTAATTTACTATTAGACAAATTTTTCAACAATAACTTTTACAGTTTGTTATTTGTCGACACTTCATTATATTTATAATTTTAAAATAAAGGTTCAATAAAAAAGCAATCAAGTAATGAATACATGTTTTTTATTTAAAAAAAAAAAAAAAAAAAAAAAAATTACAATACTATCGTTACATATTAATGTTGTATGTTTAATAGAAATAATAAAAACAATACAAATAATGAATTATGGATTTTCCAGATTACGTGCTGTCCTGACTTAGAAATGATTCCAACACGGTGACTAAATTTGCTAAGTTTTCTTCCGGGTCTGTTTTGTAAAAATCTATGTCTGCATGCCCCCAAGGTAGAGTTTTGGTTGAACTGGGAATTACATAACGTTTATCATCGCTATGTGACAATGCTACTTTATTTATTATGTTGGTATAAATGTTATGTAATTCACTTCTAAATGTCTTCATCTTTCTTAAAATCAAACCACCCCGTTCAACAATTCTTTGGTAGTCTTCCTGATGAAGGTCTTTCTCGATAACACATTTTTTGATACCTTTGGCTTTTTTTAATTCATTATTAATGGACTTTACATAATAAGCCTTCGCGCCGGTACCATAAAAACTTATTATCGGATCACCAGGAAACTCATCTTTCATTCTACCAACTACAGAATTACTTTTAATTATGTTGAAATTATTAATTTCGGGGTAATTTGATGTATCGAATTTTTCGGGGTTTTCTGATATAGTTTGATAAAAGTTTTCCGTATACACTTTTAATATAAGCGAGTCAGTATCGGTGTAAAGTAACGAAGCATCATCGCCAAACTTGGATTTAATAAAATTATAATAAAAATCGTATATTACAGTCTTTGATATATCTAATATGGAAAAACCGATATAAATTGGTTTATTGTACAATATTTTAACTTTATTCATATGTATAGCAACAAAGTTCTCGGTAAATATCGAGCTACTATTGAAATTGGGGCGGGATATTAATGCTCTAGCTCCATTTCTGCCTACACTGTTCTCCCAATGTGTTACTAATTTTATATCCTTTCGATTTTCCACATTTTCCATAGTTTTACCAAATATCGCGTTATTTTTTAATTTAAAAGTGTCCTTCGCAAATTTTGTGGTGGCCTTGTTACGTAAATTGGTATTAAAATCAATATACGATTTTAGCCATTTTGATTGCTCAAACTGTAATACTCGATGGGTTTGCATTACCACTAAGCCGTTGGCGATGGCTTGTTTTAAAGTTCTATAGTGTACAATGTATTTTTTTTTATCTTGTAAATTAGGAATTAATTTCGGTAATTTAGCGTTTTCTGTTGGCGGTATGATATTTTCTACTAGAAATGGAAGATCAGAATGTGCATCATGCAACTCAGTCGGATAATGCACATCCACTTCCAAAACGTAGCCATGTAAACTATCATCACCAACAGCCATAATATTTAAATCCAGAATTTCGCGCTCGCTTAACCATCGAAAACCACCATATGGTAATGCTTGTGACATACTATGACCATATAGATTTGTAGCATCAAGGTATGTTATAAATGAAGAAGGTTTTGTTGGGTCATAGTCTGGTAAAAAAATATTATTAGCGATGTGCTTCCTTTCTGTACACTGGCTTATGCCGCCGCGTATACCTTTCTTAAAAAAATGTATCATGTCTATATCAGTTAAGAGCTCTAACTCTACCTTAGTCATACGTAACATACAATCAAATGATAAACTTGGAAGGGTATAGTAATGTGCTGGATCAAGTTTATCGAATTTTAAACAATTATTCCGAAATTGCTCAAAAACATCACACAATAGCAACACATCTGATTTTAAATACACGTCCGAATAGTCCCCCAAAGTTTTACACCCAAACAAGCGCCATACTTCTTTTGCTCTTCTATAGCTTTCATCGCTAATATGTTCTTCCCGTAAATTATCATAAAATTCATCTTTACTTGGAAGACATGTATTTTCCATTTTTTCTATAGAGTCAATAAAGCTATAGGGAAAAACACCCTTTTGACGCATCAAATTAAATTGGTTGATATTTGAAAAATGTTTCCGCGTTTCAATAAAATCGTCGTCGTTTAAACCGCTGCCTAAATTTTCCAAAGACGTTGACAGAAATTTAAAACTATCAATAAATCGCAACTTTAAATATTTCCTCTTGACTTTTCCACATTTACTATCAAAATAATCGTGCACATAAATGCTTTTGGTAAATGATATGTACTTTTCCTTACTTTGAGCCAAAACACCAATTTTATCCCCATATTTACATAACTCTTTTATAAATAAATGGCTGTCGTAGCCGCTTAAGTTATGAAATATGATAGGGATAAAAGAGGGTAATTTATAATTTAAATTACAAACGGAATGTGCAGCACCAAATCTTTTTGCACCAGTTATGTGACAGTGGTCTCGTACTTTAATCTCACCCTCTTCAAAAGGGCCTCCACATATACCACATATTTTAGCATCATTAAACTCCCTTTTTTCTTCAGGCGTTAACGGTTTCATAGGCTTAATGTCTTTTAAATATGTGTTGTATAGAGCCCTTAAATCACACTCGATACGATCCACAAAGACTTGAGCTGCATTATTCCCCCGAAATAGCTCAAATTTCGAAAGTGAGTCGTCAAAAGAGCATTTAATTAAATAAGCAAAAGAATATGGTTCATGTTTAAAACTTTTTACAGTGTAAGAATTTTGTGGGTTTGGTTGTACCGTTTCAATGGGTTTTAAAACAGATTCGAAATCTGCATAAACCACGAATGGAACGCGCATTTGCTTTTCTATACCCTCGAATTTTAAAATATTTTCCGGCACACTCTTTCCAAATTTATCGATTTTTAAATCCACTGAGGGTGTTTGCGTGAAAATGTGGTTACAATCGTAGCTTTGATGTAAAGTTAAAGCTGACGGTGTACTAAAATAAATGAGGCAACCATCACAGAAATATATTTTATGTTGTTGACAACTAATTTGACTTGAAACTAAACGTGATAAATCCCGAATCCAACAATAATGACTCTTTGAACAAGTCGTATCACAAAAATGTTCACCGCCATCTTTACTATTACAGTCTTTTGTAATTAACAATAAATTTACATGCCTATCCAACTTTTTTGACGCATACCTCAGTGGACCAATAACTTCATGTATTACTTCATTATTTTCATATTTAGATTCCAGACCGTATACGTTAATTGATATGTTGTTCATTTCCTCAAATTTTTTAATGTCACGTAATTTTACTGGAAAATCCATACCTGTTACATTTAGCACTCTAGAAAAATGGGGGTAGGATGTCTTATGTGAAGTCTCTGCTGTTGGAGGAAACAATGCTGATGTTACAGCCCACGCAAAGCAAAATTCGTCCTGGTTAATCACATTGACGACAGCTCCTTTCTTTTCAATAGAACACGGCAACTTGATGTATGATGAGCCACCCATAGGCATATACTTGTTGATACCAACTTCCAAGTATAAAATTCGCACAAGAGCCCATCCTATAACAAGAAAAATAATATATAAAAATCAGTTTAATATATCGGGTTTTGATTTTTTCCATACCTGAATCTTTCTCCTGGAACTCTGTCGCCTGCGTTTTTATTAATTCGGTGAAAGAATGGTAAACGGCATCCAAATCACTTTCTACACTAATTATTTGATTAGCAGTGTTGAAGGATTTTTCACTGAATATTTCTTGTGATGGAAGCATGTACTCGCCAACAGCTGTCATGTTAACTTTTAAAGCATGATGCACACGCAATAAATTATTAACAAGTTCCACCACCTTGGATTTTATGTCTGCAAAGAACATTACGTAATCGGAATGCTCCATATCACTGCTAACCCGATAGGTTGCAATTCTCCTTTTGAAGGCACATTGAACGAGTTGCACACCATGACATACCGGCAAACATGAATTATTTTTATGTTGTTGTGTTCGTTTATGCGCTGACATATGATTTATTGGAACATCTACATTACATGTAGCGCAATTAATTAGCGGAATCGTCGATGTATACTCTTCAATTCGGAGCCGTTTTCCTCCAGGCACTTCATTAAATCTCGCCGCACACGATTCTCTTTGATGACGTCTCATATTATAAATATTAGTAAACTTAGAACCGCAATTTTCACAAACATATGCCATGATTTGTCAAATATTAACACATGTACTACCTATACAAGTCAGAGCCAACTGATGAATGAAACTGCCCCATACCTTATATAAAACCATTCAAGGTCACCCCCAACCACGTAACATATCTTCAAGGTCACACACCCAAGATGACCTTCAACAAAGTCAAGGTCGTCTCGACCAAGGTCAAGGTCAAGGTCACACACACAACCTTGAACACAAGGCCAAGGCCAAAGCACACGTGCACTTTCAAGGTCAATGACAAGGACATGTGGGCGGGGCCAAAGAGGGGTGAAGCAAGGTCAAGGTCAAGGTCGAGGAGTGGGGGGATCGAGCGAATCGGGTTATGTTCACTACTTATATGGACGAATTGATTTTTTTATGTGTTTAACTTCTTGCATTTTTGATAATGGGTATTTTGTAAGTATTTAAATTATAACTTAGAATAGAAATTTTTTTGAGAGAAAAAGGCTACGTTTTAGTCTGAACGTACCCAAAACGGTTTCTATGCCAAAATTAAAAATAAAAATACTGTAGTAATTTGTGTTAAATATGTCAAAATTATCTATATTTTCTAATGTATGTGAATTATTAAGAAATCATAAGAAAGAAAATAATATAAAAACTTTTTATTTTAAGTTTCTAACCGAAATAATATTCTATGCTATAAATACTTAGTGATAAAATAAACCTCTTTCCGACGCCTATGACAAGGATTAAAATTCTTTTTAACACTTCACATCCAAATATCTATTGTTATCCTAACCAAATAGTCCATTATTATAGACCGGTATTTTTGATTATAAAATTTCTAACCAATTCCTATGAAAAATATATGTGTCTAACAGATTTTGCCAAAGACATCGGAATAAAGAACACAGGTAGTTTGCGAAGAAAAAAAAAAGGTAAAAAATGATTTATTACTCTCTCTAGTTCTTGAATAAACTATAGGATAAGAGGCAAAATCGGGTCTATTTTCCTGAACTCCAAGCTCTTGGGGGGGGGGGGCGATCGCCCCCACCGCCCCCCCCCTTGGATCCGCGCCTGCATCATCCACATATCTGTACCAAAATTGAACATGGTTTTTGCTTAAAGGGGAATTAAGAATTTTGTTTTCTATGTTTGACATGAAAATGTCTGCTAGGAGAGGGCTAAGAGGAAAACCCATTGGTAGGCTTGAATTATGTAAATAAAATTTGTTATTAAACTGGAAATAGGTTTGTGATAGGCAAAGTTCAAAACAGGACAAGATTTCAGTAGTAACTATTGAATTTATATTTCGTTCCTGTAACATTTCTTGGATAAGTATAAAACATTCATCTATTGGAATATTAGAAAATATGCTTTTTATGTCAAAAGAAACTAGTATGGAGTTATCTGGTGTCTTTATGTTTTTTGTTTTTGGACGAAATCTACTGAATTATTTAAACTATGACGGTTTAAAGTTGATTATTTGTTTGAAGAATGAATTTAGATTCATACTTATTTCTCTCGTGGGGCTGGGGCTGTTTATGTATGAAACGACTGAGCGAGTGGGACTTCCTGGTTTATGATTTTTTATAAGGCCATAGAGTTATGGAGCTTGTGGGTTCATATTGATTATTCTTTTGTTATCGAATTCTGAAAAAATGGCTGTTATGTTTGACAGGGTTTGTTTCAATTTTGTTTGAAAAACTTTTGTAGGATCGCTTTTAATTTCTGTAATATTTTCGGATTGAATAAATGCTTCTATTTTATTGACATATTCAACTTTTGGTAAAATAACTGTTGCATTTAATTTATCTGCTTTTGTTATTATTAGATCATTAACTTTTACTTTCTCTCTTATGCTTTTTACTGTGTCTGAAGCTGTATTATTGGATTTTAAATTAGTGGATTTTATATGCTTTTTAATTGTTCCGGTAGTTAAGTCAATATTATTGGTATGTTCTATTTTGTTTAGAGCTAAAGTACTTTCAGATATGATGGAATCGATAATATTTTTATTGTTTATGTGAGGTGAAAAATTAAGGGTCTTTTGACATTAGATCTATTTCTTTACTATTAAAATCTACGTTTGACAGATTTATGACTCTTTCACTAAAGTTTTGATTGGACTGTGGTGTTTTGCTAATTGTTTGAGAAAATTTACATGACTTTAAATGGTTAAGTTTCTTAGATTGAGTTTCAAATTTTTAGTGGATAATTATGCTAATTTTTGCTCTAATACTATCGTCTAAAATATCGAATTCAGTGGGGTGAAGTTTATAAGTCAATTCAGAATGTAATACCTTAATGTAGTTTTGTAGAACAAATCTACTGGAGAAATGGTGTTTGCATTCTTGTTTCATCCATATGGTTTGGGCTTTTTAAACATTTCCCCAAGATGATTAACTACCACATAGTAACGGCTACCAGCATCAACTTTTTAAATACTATTTGTTATCTAAAAATAAGACAAGATGAGAAGTTGGAAGACTAATACGAGAAATAATTTATCTCTACTACTATGTAAGAAAGAAGAGGGTTTTCGTTTGTTATAGATAATCGGTAAACCTACTCGATGAATCGGAAGCAAATTTTAACCCATATTCCACGACATAACTGGGTAGGTTTAGAACTATATTTTAGCTCGAAAAAAAAACATTAACTTTCACTAAAAGCGTTAAAAAGTAATTCTTCAAAGCATAGTATGTTTATTTTCCGCTAGATAGCGGATACGCTATGGTAAACTATACTAGTGATTGTAGAGTGGAATGGCTTATTTTATACCTATATCTCTCTTTCACTCACATCTGAAATACCGATATAGATAGTATAAATAGAACAGATTATAGGTAAATTTTTAAGCTTTATGTGACACGCTTTTTCGCAAAAAGATTCTGTCATCAGTAAAAATGTGCAAACAGACACTTTGGTGATTTGGATTGACTGCAATACCAGTTTTAAACATCCAGTTGAAAGACCATATCAATTTTTTAAGTTCTGGCAAGAATTCTAAAGACGTTCAAACGACTTCCCGAGTTTATTTTTTTGTATAATTTTAAGAAGAACTGATAATTTATACCTCGATCATGTTTTTTTCTTAATATCCAAGTCCAATTACACATCCGAATCATCTTTTCAAAAAAAAAAATATATTTTAAGCTCAATTGCAACTTTCCAAAAGTTAAAGCTAAAGTAGAAAATGTAACATTTAATTTGAATTTTAAATTACTGTAATTGCGACTCCCTCATTAACAATTCGTAGGGCATGTCGTTTGTTATGGTAACGACATATATCCTAAACACTTTCTAAAGAACTACAATCTAAACTAAAATAATCCTAAACTCTTGCCTTGCAGAGCCATTGCCTTTGTCGTTATTTTCTAACAAATTTTGTTTCGTTAATGAATCTAGAACATCGGTGATTCGTCCGTTCTATACCGTATCTTCGAAACTGAAAAAGACCCGAAGAAGGCATAAAGAACACCGTCGGACTCAACAGATCACGACTCATTGTTGGTTCAATATGACATATGACCGGTCCGAGTCCGATAATTTAATTTTTTTTTCAGACTGTAAATTGATTCGGGAAAAAAGAACGGGTCTTTCGAGTCCAACCCACGTCTACTCACCAGTCACTGATATTCCACTACTATATACAAAGGAAACTGTAGCTTTATTATGTATTCAGAATTATCATAGGTTCTATAAAGATGAAAAATTATTTATTGAAACTTATATATAAGCCAGTAATAGTAATCTCTAGCTAGGGTAAGCCAGGGTTGCCAGATCGGGGAATTTTGTTGCACTTTTGCGGGAAACAAATATTTTTGTAAAATTGGAGAAAACGTGAATAAAGGGAAATTATTGGGGAAAAATCAATTATAGGATAATCTTAAAAAAACACTCAACAGTCCCATCTATTGAGCAAAAAAGCAATTGAATCCCGTCTTCATTTGTTATTTGCTCTGAGCATACACTACTGGAAGTAGAATGATTTAATGCGGGAAAGTGCGATTGGTCAGTACGCGCCTCGAAATTATAAGAACGTTCGGAGTGTCAGAGATAGCATGCGATACATTGCATGCTGCCTCCAGTAGTGTATGCTGAAAGGTTATTTATAACATTTTATTGAGTAGAATAAATAAGTTTGTAAGATATATTGCTTAATTATGTTTCAACATAAAGATTAAAGATCCAAATAAAAATAACCGTCAGTTCTTCGATCATACCCTAGATTTAAACAACAATAGATTTGTTTGAAGGTTGTTTATGGTCGGTGGGGAAAACGCTTTTTTGATGTTTGACAGACGTAAACATATTTACTTATCTTGTCTTTTAGTTTAATTGCCTGTCATGACTTTTTTGGGTGTTTTTAAGTGTTAGAAATTACTATAAATGCGAAGTTTACAATTAATATTAACAAAAAGAGGATTTAAAAACTTATTTTTATCGGTACATATTGTTAAATATTGTTTACATATTGAAAATAACAATAATAATAATTTAGGCAACCATATATTCATACTTTGTTTTCAGAATTGACGTACCGATGATACTCGTTTAAATAATGCAATTAGAAAATGATAGTATAAAATCGGTATGTCTGTATCAAGAAATGAAATATCTACTGTTTATCAACACTTTTTCAAATATAAATAATAATATTATTACGTTATTCAGCGTTCAAACAATCGGGCCCTAGTTCTGACGTTATGCTACTTCTACAGGGGTATGTCCGAAGGCTGCATTCGTCATAACCGATAGTTTGTTTCGAGCTTAAATTTCCTTGTGCAATATTTATTTTAAATTTACGTTTGGAAAAAAATTTATGATGATAACATGATTTAAAGGAAAAATAAAATAAATTTTGGAAACGTTTCGAATTCTCTATCTAGCAACCCTGTAACTAGCTGCTCCCTCGGTTGAGTTGGCTCTTGTTGACCTTAAATGTCGGCCATCATTTTTGCTAGCAGAGGGCTTTTTAAAGATGTTACTGTTGAGAAAACTACAGCAGATACAAAAGTAGTACAGGCAAAGCCGTGATGGGGGATGCAAGTTGATTATACAACGCTATTGTCACAACATCATTAGAAAATATGGTGACTATTTCAATTTAAAGGGCATCTATTGTTTATATGTCCTCTGGGTGTTTTTTTATGTTATGAGAACGTACAACCGGAAGATATACATTAATTAAGATTAATTACTCTTCGAAAAATTCTTGTTTTACATAATTAAACCAAAAATTTCCACAGCGAGTAGTTACCCTTGAAATTATTTGTTACGAAACCATCACCACTGAATTTTTCAATACATAATTTCCACATCCAATTTTATAAACAACAAACAACAAGTAAAGTCACGTACAGTACTAAAAATTAATGTATACAAACCTAACGATCCGAAATTTCTTATTTTAATATACGAGCTATCATATATTTTAAAAGAATAAAAATTCTATTTAGGGCATCCAGAATTAACATCAAGAAACTTGGGCAGATGATTTTATACGATAAAATAATGTAGCTAAAAAAATAATAAAAAAAGATCACTGATTCCTTCCCAGTTATGGTCAATTTATTTCGTTTTTTGAAAATATCGCGATTGGAACTTGAGATATAAAAGAAGTATTTAGAGTTACTTACCAATATTTTCAAAGAATTATATGTTAATTTTCATAGTTTTCAGAATTATGGTATGTAAATCAAGTAAGTAATTTACTCTCATAAAAAATAAGAGATGTTTTGTGTGGAAGTAAAACCACTTTAGTTTCACTTCGTTACAAATAACAAGTAATTCTCATTTTGTTTTGTACATATATGTTAACTAAGGCTTGAGATATTTAAAAAAAAACTGTTTTTGGTGATGGAATTTAGGGTGGTTTTCACCCCCTTAAAACGAACCTCTCCGCCGATAAAAAAAAAACAAACATAGTTAGGTTTCATCAAAATTGAAGGCGAACACTTCAGGTACCTATCTTGGAAGAAACTATTAAAACTATTTTTATTCAGTTACATAGGGATTCAACCACTGAATTAAAGATCTTCGATATCAGTTCAGCCGTTTTCAAGATTTGCCCATGCAGACAGAAGATTAGCCCATGTAGATAGACAGACAAACGGGAAAAAGCAACCTATTCATTGTAATCAGTCGTTGTGAAGATTGGCCTATACAGACGGACAGACAAAACAGAGAAAATATAGTTTATATCCAGTGGCGTAGCTACGGGGGTGGCGGAGACGGCAGTACCACTTGGCGCTGGGTCACGTTAGGCGCCGCAGGCGCCATACCAATCCTATTATATTATTACTGCAAATGAATTTTATAAGCTAGAATATACATATTATTTGAAAGATATATGAAAACGGGATAAAGAAAAAATGTTTTAAAATGAGCAAAAATCGTCCTTTATACATATAGTGTGTAACAGAATTATTTTTTTCAAATTTATGTAGTTATCCTAGTGCTAAAGAAAAAAGTAGACTTTCTCCATATTTCAATAGCAGCTCGACGTCGAGTCATATGTAAATTGAGGACAAATTTGTTTGTTCTTTCTGTAAACTGTTTCACGTTTTAGATCAACCTAAAATGGAGGAAAAAAAAGGAAAAAATCGAGTAGTTTGGCAAAATTAAAAAGAGAGGAAGGATAAGAAATAAAAAAAGCAAAGTTGCCGAAAATTAGTACGTATTTTTTAACGTCTTCATAATCAGATTTGAAAGTAATGGAGGCGGAAGCGTCATGTTCAGAAATTTCAACGCCAATAGAAGAAGTTTCAGTTCTAGATAGTTTAAACTTAGACGCACTTGTGGTAAACGATAAAGTAAATTTAAACGCTTTTGAAGTGTCTTCACAACTGGCAAAAAATTAAATTAGTTTTGGTTCCGCTGATGAGAACCAAATACTAGAAACGTTAATAAAACAAAAATATCCCACAGACAGAGGTTATTATGAAAATATTGTTAAAAGTGACGCAGTTAAAAAATGTATTTTAAGTTATGGGTCTTGCAGACCAAAAGACATGAATTTTCCAAAAACTAATGGTAGATTATTTTCTGTTGTTTATTACACTTCAAAGTCCCAATGTGGGTTAACTGTTGACCGTAAGTGGTTGTGTTACTCTATTAAGCTAAACTGTTGTTACTGCGAACCTTGTTTTGCTGATAGAAGCAGTCAACATTTTAAGTTTAGTTGAGTCAATAGAATATCTAAATGGAAAATTTTAAGCCAAAAAATTGTAAAACATGTAACTGGCGGTACATACATTCCCGCTTGTGTAACTCACGACACCTGGAAAGTTTATAAAAATATTCTTGATCAAAATTTTGAAAAAAATATAAAGAAGATCATAGTTTTAGGCGACAAGTTTTACATAGAGTTTTAGATGTTACTTTGACATTGTCTCTATGTAATCTACCATTTGGAAGCCATTCTGAACATGATAATGATTCTTCTTCTTAAAGTGCCTATCCTCTTTGGATGTTGACTATCACATTGGTCCATATTACTTTATTCACTGCTGCTCTGAACAGACCTGTTGATGTCATTCCAGTCCATGTTCGTAGGTTGCGCAGCCATGATATTCGTCTTCGTCCAGCTGATCTCTGGCCTTCCATCTTCCCCTGCAGGATAAGTTGGAGCAGGCGATATTTCTCATTCCGCATGATATGTCCAAAGTACTCCAATTTTCTGCGTTTGACATTTGCAAGGTATTCCAGTTCTCCACCGATACGTTGTAAAATGTTTTCGTTTGATACGTGGTGTATCCAAGGAACCCTAAGCATGCGGCGGTAGCACCACGTCTCAAAAATTCTGTCTTAATGGATGCCTTCATATTATTGTCAACTCTTCCTAAAATTTTATGATTCTATCTTTAACAGTTTGGATTGTGCGTTGAAATGTCAGTCAGGACCACGCCGCTAACAAGGATAAATAGAGAAGCGCCTAAACTAAAATGGTAATCGTTACCTAAATATCCAAGTATACACCTATTTACTGACAAATTTTTGTCTCGCCCAGTACTGCAATATGTATTTAAATAAACTTCAATTTTTTTCTTACATATTACGTTGAACATTAAAAGTTAAAAATAGAATAATACTCGTATAAGACAAACTCAAAGTTATGAGTAACAGGTTGTATAAAACGTCATAATAATTTAATTATGTCACAAATTTAACTAATAGTCGTTTTTGATGGTTCAATTAAATAACATTTACTAAATAATTTGTATCCTAATTAATGTTAAACGTTTAGACATTTTGCGATTGCTATTTACCGTAGTATGCACCGTACATCTTTAATTGGTTTTAAATGTTACTCGGGTAATACAAATTTCTTTAAATAATCTTTAAAATATCTTTTTAAGACACTGCTTGGAAATTTTTAGGCATAATTGGGAAAGTGTATAAAACCATGCATAACCTAATGTGGCCCAAAATATTTAATATTATTTTTTTAATACAACTACTACTTTAAAAGTCATATATTTTAAATTCCGTTTTAAATTTCCCTCCAAAAGGCCACTTTATCTCTGTGACGTCACTAGTACATAAACACTGGTAAACTCACAAGGTAAAGTTTTTTTGTAATTTTTGTAATAAAAGATGAGTTCTGGAACAAACATATAGGGAGAATGGAGAACGGTAGACTCGTTGAAAGCGCAAAAATAAATAACCCGGTAGGAAAAAGATCACAGGGAGGACCACCCAAACGATAGCGAGAATGCTAGACTTCATCTTCCGGGGAAGACGTGATGGCGATGAACAGGCAATAGCCTACTAGCATGGTTAACTGTGTTAGAAAGAAGAAGAAGAAGAAGACACTCCCAGACAGAATTTAAAATTAATAAATGGACAAGGATTATTAATGGTCAAATTATTGACCGCCACGAGCTGTAAGCTACACTAAATGGCGAAGTGTATTTGAATTTCTTGGAAAACCATGTATACGAGCTTCTGGAGCCTACACTCAGCCTCCCAATAAATAAATCCTGGGGGTTATGCCCGTCGAATTAAAAGATATTTTATTATGAGGTTCAGAACGTGCATTAGTGCGAAAGGGCTCCATTTTGAACATTTTTTGTATTATTTTATAATAAAATAAAGATTTGTTTTTTGTTTGTTTGTATCGACCAGTATCCATATAAATTAAAAATTGTTAGTACCAGAACAGTTTTAAAAATGTGAGAAAACGCACCCTTTGCTATTTAAGTAGCGATAACAATAATAAAAAAATAAAAGTAATAACTTTTATACTATTTTAGAATCTTCATTAAGCTAGCAAGTTTTCAAGACGATTGGGATAACACGCGTGGTATTTTTTTACCACGGCTAATCAAAGTTGAAGGTGGAGACAATTTTGAACCAAAAATTTGTTTAAGATATTTTTTTTTTCTAATTTATTAGAAGTAATTATTGAAAATACATACTCTACCTATCGCGCAATCATTTATTATAAAGATAAGTAAAAGAGAATTAAAAAGAGTTTTCATTTGTAGAAATGGCATGAAAAAACCGAGCACGGATTGTGATTTTCAAAATTTTATAAAACATTTAAAAAACTCGCAAAACGTAACACTTTTACTAAGGTCATAATTGGATATTTGGCGATGATGTGGCCCATTAACGGTCGACAGCTTATCCATGACTTCTTGGACACCCTGTATATATATATATATATATATATATATATATATATATATATATATAAAAGATCAACGTTGTCCGGGATTATTGCAAGCCAACGAGGAAATTTTCACAAGGCTAATAAGGGAGTTGCAAGAATTTTTGAACAAATGAGAAGGACAGGACAACAAAAACACAACCTTTCGTAGCAGAAATATAATTCGTTATTGGAAGTGTGGCCAAGAGGGGCATGTACAAAGCCACTGTGTTTGCACTACGCTTCCTTATAGAGATCCTGATGGCTATCGGCTTCCTATTGCTAATATAGGTAATGAACTTCGAAAGAGAGATTTGGAGAAAGTCTTTGCTTCTTATAGTGAACTTAAAGAAGTTTGATGAGTAAAAGACAAAAAAGATGCTGCAGTTGCCGCCAAGGCTTGTGATGGAGTTGCTGTATGCGGTTGTCGCATTAGAGTGACTTATGCCAGACCAAGAAGGGGTCAGGGTCGCCGGAATCATTCGAATAACATACGTTGTTACCAGTGCGGATACAGCGGTCACTTTTACCAAGATTGCCCAGAAATTACTGCTGGTGGAGACGACAGAAGAAAAGACCATTAAGGAAGAGATAGAAGGAATACTCGCGACGACCGTGGAGAGAGAGAGAGAGCTGCAAAAGAAGAACGTTCTAGAGGTCATCCTCGAGAGAGTACGTCGAGAAGCACTGCGTCCGCGAAAGCGACTACGGAATAAGAACGTCGTACAGATCATTATCGGAAAGATATAGAGACGACTACAAATAGAAAGCGACAGAATGAAGACCCACTATGACCTCAAAGCCAATACTGGTGGATTCATGGTTGGTGAAAAACTGCCGTTGTACAATCCGAAAAGAATCAAAGAGCGTTCGCCAAAGCTTCAGAAGCCATGGGAAGTTTCATACAACGTAGTGATATAAGTAAACGATCTAATGCATCGAATTCAGAAAACCCCTCATGCAAAGGTGAAAGCTGTGGATCTTGACATGTACCAAGATCAAGAAGGTTGTTCAGGACAATCAATACTTGGAAGGGGACAATATAACGGACTTTATAGCAGTGTTAGTTTTTGTTTCTAGTTTGTACGGTCTTAGGTTTATATCCTATCAGTTTATAATTTATTTAATCAATTTTACCTTTTGTTAATTTCCTCATGAGATGTCAATGAAGGAAGGACTGGAACTTATTAGCAAATTCTATTTCCTTATTTTGAACATAAAACGCCTATGACAGGAGATCTAGAAATTGCCAGATTACTCTTTTTCTTATTTTTGTTACATCATGTAGTATGAAAATACTTCTAGAAAATTATGGAATCTTCTGGCATCGACCAAAAGGGTATATAAAGGGTCCAGATCGGCTTTCGTGGTCAGTTTAATTTGAGATGTGGTCGATATAATTAGTTTATGGGCTTATGGTTTACTATATTATTCTTTTATAAATTCATTTTTTTTGTCAATACATCTATAAAATAGGGGATGAAAATTTGTATGAAATTTCTTCATTTTGGTAGTTAGAAATGTAAAAACTAGTGTGTAGTCTTATGATTAGAAGAAAATGTTATTGTGTCATTCTTTTTAAAAAATTCATCTTTTAAGGGGGTAAAATAGGGAATGAGAGTTTGAATGGAAATTCTTCATTTTAGTAGTTAGAAATGAAAAAATTAGTATACAAGCTTATGGTCAGACAAGAACCTTTACTATATCATTCTTTTTTTTTAAATCTTTTCGAAGATAAAATAGGGGATGAAAGTTTGTATCAAAGTTCTTCATTTTTGAAATTAGAAAACTAAAAATTAATATATATGCTTATGATTGGAAAGAAAAGTTTACAATGCTCCTATTTTTTGGAAATTCATCCCTTAGAGAGTAAAATAGGGAATGAAAATTTGAATGAAATTACTGTCATGGTTGATTAATTGTACCCACTACGATGTCTGATGTCGCCCACCACCACGCGTACGAAGTCACGGGCAAGAGCTAATATATACACATATATATATATATATATATATATATATATATATATATATATATATATATATATATATATATATTACCTCAATTTTTAGCATTTAAGCGATCAATAAAACATAGAAATTTAAATTACCTTAAAACACAAAAAATCGTGCATATAATTCAACACAAGGATATGAACATCTGTATATACGTAAAGTACAAATTATAGATTAAACTATGTTACATAAAAAGTAATCCTGGAGAAACTGGACAACTTAATATGATGTTTACCTACAGTTTACCTATTTTTAAAATTTTTAGATACTCAATATATTTGAAAGAAATATTATAGTTGGTGTCATTAACCCCACCTACACAAAATTCAAAATTTTAAATCAAACTTTGCCACATGTGGTGCGTTGTTATTTTCATTATCCAACTAATACCAACTTAACAATTTGATCCTATATCAAATCCTTTACGGAAAATGTATTTTCAAAACAACAAGCATTTTAAATATTTTATAACTGACTAGTCTTTGTTAGCAAGATGTGTACGCAGATATTCCTAAACATATAAACAATTAACTTTTATAAACAAGATTATAATTTTAAGGTAGTTCTCGCCTTGATAATAAAGAACTACTTACGATTGCGTATATTTTTTATTTGTTTATTGCCTACAAAACGGAAAATTTCATGATTTGATAATGACAGTTTTTAAGGCGTAGATTAAGAAAAAAAATAAGATGGAAAAGTTTATCTTATTTATAAATGCAAAGAGTAATTCTCCGAATGGGCTTTAAATTTCAATTCTTTTAATGACCCCTAATGGAGTAGAATTTGCAAAAAACAAACTGTCTGCCCACCTTTAAACAATATTTTGGAGAAAAAACTACTCTCTCTCCCATATATTCATTCTCCTTCAGACCGTTCAGAAGGGGGCAGACAGTGTATTCTATGCGAATTCGTCTCTGGTTCTCTCTCCATACTAGTCTCGACCACCTAATGGCCTCCTCAGTGGGGCTGAAGCGAATCGAGAGCAAAATGCATAGAAAGTTGGTCATGGAAGAAAATGTCTTAGAAAACCTTAATATACCAATTCAATTTTTTAAGAGGTACGTTGACGACTGTCTAGCAGCTGTCCCCGAAAATGAAATTGACACCATACTAAATGCATTCAACAATTTTCACCAAAAGATGCAATTTACATCAGAAGTCGAACAAAATGAAAAAATAAATTTCCTTGACCTCACACTATTTCGAAATTATAAAAATAAAAAGATTGAAACGATGTGGTACACAAAAGATACATGGTCGAGACGTTACCTCAACTATCAGTCACATCATCCGAAATCCCAAAGAACGGCTGATAGAGCTTTAACCCTAACTTCTCCGAAATATCATCAAGAAACTTTAAAGCAAGTCAGACAAATCGTAACTGATAGTAATTTCCCCGAAAAACTCACAAACAGACGCCCCCCCCCCCAAGAGCTTTGAGTTCAGGAAAATAAGCCCTATTTTGCCTCTTATACTATAGATTACTCAAGAACTAGAGAGAGTAATAAGTCATGTTTTACATTTTTTTTTCTTCGCAAACTACCTGTGTTATTTAGTTCGGTGTCTTTGGCAAAATCTGTTACACACATATATTTTTCATAGAAAATTTTATAATCAAAAATACGTCTATTATTAATCAAAAACATTTTTAGAACATTTGTCGTTTCAGTTTATTTATTTCTTAAATCATCTGTAGAATTAAAAATAAACACTAAAAAGGGATTCAAATGTAATTAATTTTTTTATGCTATAGAAAATTTAAATAATAAATTATGTTAAACATTAAGTATCTAATTCGTAATCAAAGTCAGTGAAGCCATCTTCGCTCAAATTAATTATAATTGGTTCCTCCATCGCACCAATTATGAGATCGCGTTTCCACATTTTCTTTTATTCTTTTATTGCATGGATTTTTGCAACTTTTCTTCAGTAACTTTTTTTAAAAAATCTTTCAAAAGTTCTGTTAAATTACTAATTTTGTAAGTTTTGTTATTTCTAGCAACCCCATCTTTTACTTAAGAGAGATATTTCCTTCTCCAACGGACATTTTCCGGACGATCTATAAGCACAAATTTCCTATCTGGTTTTTCCCAGCAAATATTAGGTTCTCTAAGCAATTTTCAGAGTTCAGTTCTTTTAATTTCAGGTAAATCCCTATCTTCGTTGATTTTAGTTAGAATTTTCAACGGTTGGGATCTGCTTCTCATAATAAAATGTATGTACAACTCATTTTATTGAAGTTTACATCTCTTCTTCCAACGTGGTTTTTCGTCTGCCTGTGATAGAATGTAGCTTGGGAGTACTAACAATTCCAGTCGTTTTTTCCTCCTTCAGTATTCGGTACGTAGTAGATTTTCCAACTCCTGTCATGTTGGAACACATCTCAACAAACTTTTAACATTATTATCTAGATACTGATATCTTAAGGCATCATAAACATTCATCGTAATAAGTTTTTCGTTGAGGAAAAAATGCCCTGGTTTAACGATTTTGGAATAAATATAGATGTGCAAGCCATATCTTTTGGGTTCCTCACAAATCTCAAATAATGTATAAAAACAAGCACAAACAAGATAAATCACTAAGGACACACTGTAAGTTGTACTTTGCTCACTGACAAAAATTAAATTGATCTATCAGAAATTTTATTGTTGCAGAAAATTTATAAAAGCTTATAATATTGTAATATATATTAGATTTATGGCAGTCCTCAGTTACCTGCGGCACTGGAGCAGGTACATTGGAAGTTTCGGTAACCGTTTTATTACTCTCTCTAGTTCTTGAATATATAGGAATGTGTATGCTTGCGATCGCCCCTCCCCTTCCCAAGTGCTTTGAGTTCAGAAAAATAGAACCAATTCTGCCTTTTATATTAGGAATGTGTATGCTGCTGGCACTCCCTCCCCCGTTGACAACTGTTTTTCTTGCAAAACTCCCGCCCCCAAAAGTTTGAATTCAGGAAAATAGATCCGATTTTGTCTCATACTAGGAATGTGTATGTTGCTCGCATCCTCCCCTCATGTCGGCAACTTGCCCCCCCCCCTCTCCAAGAGCTTCAAATTCAGAAAAATAGACCCGACCCTGCCTTTTACACTACAAATGGGAATGTTCCTGGTGTCTCTCCCCCCCCCCCCCCGTCGACAACTTGCTTCCGCTTGCCATACTGTACTTTTGTGATATCACTCCCCCCCCCTCCCAAAGAGAGAGGCTGGATCCGCCCTTCCGTAGTGTGAGATTCATGCAACCACGTACGGAGAATGTCGTGTCTTACGTGGAAAACTTGAAAGAGTAAAACTTAGATAAATCAATCACTAGACCAAATCGCCCTTAGACAATGAGAACATTTTCCTTCAAATTGGAAAGTGGATAAGTTAATTTTTATTAGAAAGAGAGGCGAAAGGGCTACAAATATTAGTAGCTACAGGGCTATTAGCCTGCTTTTCAATTTAGGGAAAATAATAAACAAACAAACTGATTTCATAACATCTTGCCTCCGGATCAGTTCGGCTTCAAAAGCGGCCATAATAGTATTCAGCAGACCACCAGGCTAGCCTCGATGATCGTCCAGGGATTTAACAAAAAATTCTATATAGATGCAGTCTTCTTTGAAATAAGCAAGGCCTTTGACAAAATATGACATAATGGTCTTGTAGTCAAACTTATAAGGCTGGAATTCCAATCTCATTAGTCCAGTCACAAGTTTCCTAGAAGGCAGGTCATTTGTGGTGTCAACAGACGGTGCAATGTCCGATTTTTAACAAATAAAGGCTAGGGTACCTCAAGGCGCTCCCCTATGTCCGACATTGTTTAATCTGTGTACAGCAGACATTCCTGTTGACGACAGACGCAAACTTTATCTATTCGCCAATGACACCGCATTATCGACTTCCTCAGGTTCCTTTCGTCTCGTAATGTTGAGACTGCAAAGACACATTAATAAATTAGAAAGATGAATGGCCGATTGGAAAATCAAGTTAAACCCTGACAAAACTCAGGCTGTTATGTTCTCGAAATCAAGGTTTCCAACACCAGATAATCGGCTATTTATCTCTAATACTCGAATTCCCTGGCGGGATAGCGCTAAATACTTGGGACTAGTCTTCGATAGGATACTTAAGTTGGTCAAAAAATACCGATTATATCCTGGCAAAAGCGAAGATCTCTTGGAACGCCCTCTACTCGTTGCTGCACAAAAACAGCAAACTAAATCTTAAAAACAAGCTTAGCATTTACAAGCTATTTTTACGATCTATTCTGTCCTTTGGTGCTCCAACCTGGATCACCACGGGCCGAACTAGAGTTAAACGACAAGAGAGGTTCCAAAATAAAGTGCTTCTCATGATTTGTAGGGCCCCATACTTTAAAAGAAATACCATAATACACAGAAACCTTAACTGTGACACCTTTGATACATTCATTAGAAACTCAATAGAAAAGTACTTGGAGAGAGCATTACATTCCACAAAACGCCCTCATCCAAACATTGCACAGTCTTACATCCACACCTCCGCAACATTACCGCTTTGTCCGCGATTGGACACTTGACCATTAACCTGGGTCACTTTCTTCTAAATTAACAGGCTTACAAGGCAAATTTCCAATCTTATCATTCAAAACCTTCAAAAGTCCATCAATACAACAAGTGAGTATATGGGCCTATGCAACTCACGATATACAAAGAAGATCCCATGTCAATACAATTGCAGCTGGGTATATAAATCTTCGAGCATATAATAATGGGGGCGTATGTAAAGCGTTGCATGCGTTACATGGCAAAGAGAGAGAAAGAGGGAGAGAGTGCGGGGTTGTGCTATCTCTCTCGCTCCCATAATTTCCAAGGACGCGCCGGCCAATCTCAGTTCGGAAGAAAAGAGATAGCATCTCTTCCTCTTTGCTGTGTAATGCGCGCAGAGCATTGAATGCTGCATCAGATAGTGTAAATACATACCTTGTATTCACCATTAGCATATACTATTCTTTATTTTAATTTTACGATTTTTTTAACGTAAAACATCCTAAATAATTCTTTAGTTCTCGACTAAAAGCTAAACCCTCCTTCCCACACTGCATTATTTATTTAATACTTATGTAATATTTATACGTCTGCTTAAAAACGTAAAATACTTAACATGGAATGTGGTATGATGCCTTTATGGGATTTAATAATAGTGTGGTTGGCAAAGCGGTACGTGACACTTTTATGATTAAAGAATGAGAATCGTATATGTATGAAAATATCTAAACCATACTCTTTAAAGAGCTAATGCTTACAAATATTTCTAAAAAAATGTATCGTAAACTTATACAGGGTGTTCGGTAACTACATCCTAATTTCTCCGGAGCATACAAAGGAGGTCACAATAATCCTAATTTGTCATAAAAAAAAAATCCTAAAGTGCCTTTTAACGGAAATACCGAGCACTAAAGGAGTGCCCAGCGATTTGTATAATTTAATGGAATTTTAATATTTTATAGAGGTTATAAAGACTCATTAAACCATACTACAGTAGATATTTTAGATCATCAGAGAAGTCGGGAACGGACTTACAGCCACACTCGTTAGACCTAACTTTCGATAACTGTCATTTTACAGAGCTGAAAACCAATTTTTAAATACTTCGGTCATTCCTCTTTAAAAATGTACTCTTAATTTATTTCGATAAAACTGGCGGTTTTCGAGATAAATCGGTTTTTATGCTAAAAACTCAAAAGTTTCTAATGTTAAACACAAACAGGTTGTTAAAAAAATCGCCTTAAAGTAAAAATAGTTTTAAAAAATGGAAGAATATTCTTACGCAAAGTATGCTGAAATGTATTTAATTTTGTGGCGAAGCGTTATCAAATTCTTTAATGGCAAGACTACTTTATGCCGAAAGATTTCCAGCTCGAACATTGCCAAGTCCAAAAACCTTTCAAAGAGTTGATCGAAGCCTAAGCGAAACAAGTAAAAGAAGAAAAAAACTAATTAATTTTTACATGTTTTATTCAGGGTCATTTTTGCCACGACATGATGGTGGGAGGGTCTCCCAGGAGAGTACTAGACCCTCACGTAGAGAAACAAATTTTCCAAGATATTGCTAACAACCTTTCAAACAGCATAAGAAAGTTCGCAACATAAAACAATGTTACAAAATGGGTTGTACATGAAACTGTAACAGAACAGGTACTTCACCCGTCCTACGTTGAAAAAGTACACGCACTCTCTCCGGATGATGATCCCACAAGATTTAAATTCTCCAACTAGTTTATACAGCAACACAACCTAAATCTAATCTTTTTATTGTTTTGTTTGTGTTACAAGAGATGGCATAATAAACTCACACAATTTACATTTTTGGGCTCATGAAAACCCGCACGCTATAATTCAAAACAAACACCAACGAAGGTTTATTGTAAATGTGTCGGCTGGCATTATCCGAAATAACCTTATAGGTCCGTTTGTTTTAGAAGAAAGACTCAATGGTGAGACTTATTTACAATTTCTGCAGCAAAATTTAAATAATTTGTTCGTTCAAATAATTTAGCGATATCATAATGAATTCAAAACTAAAAATCGAAAAATAAAAATTTTAATAAAAAAAATTGAACCGACTTCTAAAAGTGCGCTAAAAAGTGAAAAATAACTATAAATTTTTGTATGAAATTGAAATTTTTGAAGTCGGCGCCAAATCATTTCTAAATGAAATAAATAACTACCAGTATCTACAAATTATGGTAAGAACGCAATTACAAATAAAGTATTTTTAATCTGTTTATGCGAGTCACATTTTGTTAGGTATTAGTTATTATTAGACTTTAAAAATTTCAATTTCATATGAAATTTATAGTTATTTTTCACTTTTTAGCGCACTTTTAGAAGTCAGTTCAATTTTTTTTAATTTTATTGCATTTTGATAACATTGTAGATTAATTAAGCCCCGACCAACCCTTTGAAAGGTTTCTGGACTTGACAATTTTGGAACTAGAAATCGTTTAACTTAACATCTTCTTGCCTTCGGAGAGTGAGACAACGCTTCCCCATAAACTTAAGCACATCAGTACACCCCGCGTATTTTATTTTTACCTGTTTGTGTTTTGCATTTTTCACATATAAACCGATTTATATCGAAAACCGCTATTTTATCGAAATAAATTTTTTGAAAATGAATGACCAACAAAATCAATTTTCAGCTCTGTAAAATAACACCTGTCAAAAATTACGCCCAACGAGTGTGGCTGCAAGTCTGTTCCTAACTTCTCTAATGATCTAAAACATCTTCTGTAGTATGATTTAATAACTCTTTATGACATCTATAAAATATTAAAATTTCATTAAATTATACAAGTCGATTCAAAACTTAGAACCAATAAGATAAATCGCTGATACCCATTTAGAGCTATGTATCTCCGTTAAGGGACACTTAAAAAAAAAATTCTATGCCAAAATAGGGTTATTTTGACCTCCCCTGTATGCTCCCAAGAACTTTGGAGATACTTATCGGACACCTTATATAAATTATTTAAAAAAACAACCGACTTCAAAAAATTGCAGTATGTTTAATTCACATTTTTTTAATGACTGTATAATAAAAAATGCATTAACATCGAATTGACAATAATAATTTGGTTTAACTAGTCTCCTATTATTTATTTTGAAAAAGTAAATTTTTATAAGAGAATTAAATTTTCTTTAATAACCTTCCTGATATTAAAATATAATTTCACACTTGTTTAACTTCAGTAAATGAATAATTACCTGTTGAAAATTGTTACATAATTTACCTCTAATTGGTTGAAAATGATCATTAATATCCGCATTTTATTATTAATTTTGACATGAAAATAAAATAATCACTAGAATTCTCTCATTATAATTTCATTGTTTCTTTTTTTTTATAAAAGGAGGAACATACCGGATGGCAATCAACTTTATAGTCAATGCGACATAATTATTAATGAACACAGCTTGATAAGCTACAAGAATGTATGAAACTATACAGGGTATATAGTAATTGTACACAATGCAAGACTATTAGATGATAATATTGCGATTTAGCCAAATTTATCTTACTAGGAAGGTACCTGAAGTGCCCGATTTTAATGAAACTTCAATATGTTATAGAGGGTGCAAAAATAAGAGACACGTATTTTTTATCTGCGGAAATTCATTTTAACGGAGTGAAAACCGCCCCTAAAGTTCACCCCTAAAATAGTATTTTTGAAATATCTTAGTTTCTAAGTGAGATATCTTTACAAAACAAAATGAGAATTACTTGTTGTTTGAAGTAATGTTAAACTATGATTTTTTTACCCCAAGCATATCATCCCTTATTTTTTATTTGAGTAAAACATCTATTCGCCCCGTAATTTGATTCTAAAAATTACGAAATTTAATATAATTGTTTGAAAATATTTTTCACGAATACTATGAGTAATTTAAGTTGAAGGGGTTTTATAGTTTCTAAAAATAACTAGTAAAAGAGGGTGAGCCACCCCAAATATTTTTTTTTCTTAAATCTCAAGTTTCAATTGAGATATCTTTACAAAACAAAATGAAAATTACTTTTTATTTGAAGTGATGTTGAACTAAGGTATTTTCATCCCCAAGAATATCATCCCTTATTTTTTATAAGGGTAAACCTTCTATTCGTGCACGTAATTTAATTCTTAAAATTAAAAAATTTAATAAAATTGCTTGAAAATATCTTTTTCACGAATACCATAATTAACCCAAGTTGAAATCTTTCGGAGTTTCAAAAAATAAACTAGTAAAGAGGATGAGTCACCCACAAATATTTTTTTATATATCTCAAGTTCTAATTAAGATAAATCTATAAAACAAATGAAGATTATTTCTTATTCGAAATGATATTAAACTATTGTATATACACCCAAAGATATCATCCCTTATTTTTTATTAGGGTAAACCATATATTTGCTCACGTAATTTAATTGCAAAAATTACGAAATTTAATCGAATTGTTTAAAATATTTTTTTCGCAAATACCCTAAGTCACTTAAATTGTCGTGTTTCGGGGTTTCTAAAAATAAACAAGTAAAAGAGGGTAAGCCACACCCAAATACTTTTTTTTACATCGGTTCTAATTGAGATAACATTACAAAACAAATTGGAAATTATTTGTTATTTGAAAGGAAGTTAACTTTCACCCTCACGGATATGATTTGAAGGCATTTCATACGTGCATAATTATTCTTAAAATTAACAAATTTCAGTTGATATACTCTATAACTTACTGAAATTTTTTCCTTTAATTAATAAAAAAATATAAACTTATTTCATTGATTGGGCATTCATGTCTGTAAATTATTATAATTTATGACAAATATTGATTTCCAATTCTGTGACGTTCATTTAAATTAAAATTTGACACTTTAAGAATAATAATATATGTATGATATTACCGTTTTCTTTTTTAAAAAAAATTAGGACTAATATCCTTAGGTGTGAAAATACCATAGTTTAACATCATTTCGAATGACAAGTAATTTTAATTTTGTTTTATAGACATATCTTAATTAGAACTGGAGATATTAAAAAAATATATTATCAAAAAATTTGATTTAATTTCGTAATGTCCTGAATTAAATTATGTAAATGAATACAAAATTAACCCTCATAAAAGTAAGGGATGATATCTATGGGGTTAAAACCACTTTGTTTGGTAAAGATATCTTATTTAGATTTGAGATTTGAAAAAATATATTTGGGGTGACGCACCATTTTTTATTAAAAAATTTTTTGAAACCCCAAACATGTCAACTTGAGTTTTTTATGTTGTTCGTGAAAAAGATACTTTGAAACAAATTCAATAAATTTCGTAATTTTTAGATTTAAATTTCTAGTGCTAATAGATGGTTTACCGTTATAAGAAATAAGGGATATCTTTGGGGGTAAAAATACCATAATTCAACATCATTTCAAATAACAAGTAATTTCCATTTTGTTTGTAAAGATATATCAATTAGAACTTAAAATTTTAAAAAAAACCTATTTAGGGGGAGCTCACCCTCTTTTCCTAGTTTATTTTAGAAACCCCAAAACCCGTCAACTTAAGTTACTTATGGTATTCGTGAAAAAAATATTTTCAAACAATTCCATTAAATTTCGTAATTTTTTGAATTAAATTACGTGCGTAAATACATGGTTTACTATAATAAAAAATAAGAGATGAGATCCTTGGTGATGAAAAAGGCATAGTTTAACATCATTTCGAATAATAAGTAACTTTTATTTTATTTTGTAGAAACATCTCATTTAGAACCTTAGATATTTTAAAAACTTTGTTTTTAGGGCTAAACTCCGCAGATTAAAAAAATAGGTATCTCTTATTTTTGTACCCTCTATAACATATTGAAGTTTCATTAAAATCGGAGCTGGAAACTTCAGGTATCTTCCTTGTTAGTCCAAAGTTAATAAGAACCAAAATAGAGAGTATCAAAGCTAAAATTTTGTTCTTAATTTTCTTAAACAACTTTTTAAAAAAAATGCAAATATTTGAATAAAATTTTGTAAATGAGAAATTTCTCGAGGAGAGAAATTAATTTTTTTATTGTTTCACTGATAGTTGTACAGAACAACACCAAAAATACTGCTCTGCACTTTGAAATATTTTGTCGTTCCCTGATATTTTGTTGAGTTTTTCATGTCTACTGTAATATGCTGAATCAAAGTTACTTAAGTGTGGTTTCAGGAGGAAAAGCTTATAAAAAGAAGAGAATTCATACGCAAACACTTCTCCAGGTGAACGCGATGATAAGTCCTCGACCTTCCTCAAGGATCTATGCCAGCAGTTTAAGAAACTTTGTCCCGTTCATGGTACCCACCATATTGAGAGAAAGCCTTTTATTTTCAGAGACTTTTCCACTACTAAGCATGTCTTCATTTGCCACAATATCTTGAAGAAACCTCTTCAGCAACCTCACGATGGTCCTAATCCTGTGATTGACTGAAGGAACAGACCTTTCTTGGTTACACTCGAGGCCGGGAAGTCAATATATTGATTAATTGCCTGAAGCCTGCGTACATCCTTTCGGAGTACCTAAACATGCCACTGCTATAGAATACGCAGCCAGATTATACAATATACCATCCTCTTCCAGTCGACCAGCCAACTATAGATCCTGCACGATGAAGTGTACAAGCTAGAGAGTCTACAATGGAAGGCACCATACCACTAGGAGCAAGTCTATTTCCTGCTAACGATAATCCACCATTCAGGGATCCACATGTATAGAATGTACTACTAGCTGCGGTGTAGCCATCTGAAGTTGAAACTCAGCCAAGCACAGAGCGACCGACCAGATCCAGCAGGCGAGTCCACTTCCCGGAACGTTTCTAAGCAAGATTCTCGTGAACTATGTCACTGACAGGGGGCTGATGTGGCGGCTCTAGGTCCCTTATACTATTTTATCAGAAACACGAGATATCTTTTACACCATTTTCTATTTACCTATTTGTTATATTTTATTAAATTATTGTATTCTTTCTTAATGTTTAATATTTTTTATAGTTTACTTTACTATGCTAAAGTGAAAAAGTGATTTTTTTTCTTACAGCTATACCTTTTCTCACAATTTTGGAAATTGCATCCGTTAACCAATTCGATCATTTTGCGGTCATCGATGGCCCAGGATTTCAAAGAATTTACAAGAGGATCTTAACGGTGTTGTCATTTAAATAAAATTATTCCAAAATTTTTAAATCAAAATTAGTAGACCGCTGAAAATCTGGAAAACGTGACAACACCAAACGAGGCTAATAAATGATGGGTAAATCCATTTATAAACCCGTCATTTCTAATGTAGAAGTCTATTTTTTTGGTTTATGATCAACTAAATATTGTTTTGGGTTTCAAGAGTCTTCCCGTTTTGAATTCTCATCCTCTGTAAATCCGTTTTACATGCAAGCGCGACTTTTAATAAACATTGTTAAATCGCGATGCTTAATTTCACACCCAGACACATACTAAAAAAAACTACAAGCTTAGCGCACTACAAACGCTAAAGTATTTCCTGAAAATGTCTTGAAACCTTGAAAAGATAAAACACTGTTTTTAGAGACGTCGATAGATTATTCAAAATATTTAACGTGTATTGTAATTTCGGCAATAAATCAAAGTTTATTGAGGATTTCGGTACTAGAGATATAGACAAATAAATTTAGTGACATCCTGTCAGATAAACATTTAAGGTTTCTGCGACTTTGACTGGTACCATAATGAAAGCACGAGAAAAACTACTAAACCACGAACGTGCCCTTTATATATATATATATATATATATATATATATATATATATATATATATATATATATATATATATATATATATATATATATATATATATATATAATCATTTTTCCTTCATTTTCTTTTTTCTTGGGTTTAGGTTCTATATTTAATAAAAATACAAAACAATTGACGTTTCGCCCTTTATTCAAGGCATTTTAAAAAAATTTTCCTCCTAAAAATATTTTTATATAATTAAAATATACTACATAAAAAACATATCTACAATTTCAAAAAACAAACAAGACACTTTAAAAACAGTATTTAAATTTGTAAAATTTTTTTAAAAATATTTAATTTTACCGGTACACACCTTGACATTTTGCTACTCTGTTACTAAATAAAATTCAACTTTACATCGTCTACTGAGGATACATGGAATGCAAATGTGTTTTATTTTTTTTTTATATTTTTTATATTTTACAATGCATTAAAAAAACAGATAAGGTATATGTTTAGTTTTATGTTTAAGAGGATATTCAATTTTTTATTCTTATTTGACAGGATCGAATACTTAATATTTTTGTTTAAATTAGGCTTGTGTAAATGTGGCTCAAATTTCCCATATCTGTTCTGTCGTTAACAGTGTTTTTATCTTTTTTATCTTTTTTTTTTTACTGGTTACAGATTCACTGGAAAAGGGGTAACAAGTTTTAAATCCGATATACAACAGAATGGTTACCCTCTTTAAACGAATAGTCAATGTTATAACTAACCTTAGAACAAAGACAATGGGACAGCAAGAAACGCATTTCCGTATATTAAGGGAACTTCAAAGAAGATGGGACGAATTTCCAGTAGTTATGACACAAAACTGCCTTCAAATCAGGAAATGTACTCAGAGTTCGTTTAACAAAAACAAATCCAACAAATAAAGATAAGAAAGGATGTGTTTACAAAGTTCTCTATGAGTGTGGTGAAATGTATATTGGAGAAACCAAGCTTCCACTAGAAAATAGAGTTAAGGAACATGAAACTCATACCCAAAGAAGGGAAACGAGATGTGGTATTGCCGAACACGCTTGGAATAAACAACATCATATAAAATTGTCTAAACCTGCAGAAATATTTATGGAACCCAACATGAAAAAGAAAAAGTTATAGAAGCAGCGTACTATACAAATAATACCTGAATATTCGGTAAATTCAGTGTTGAGATACCTAATCTTTGGCAACCACTACTTTGTAACATCTAATCATAGAAATGTGTACCGTAGAGTAAAGCTTCGCGCTTCAATGGACACAATTATTTTATAAACACGTAAATTAAAAAAAACTTTAGTTCATACTTGATAATAATTATGGATACAACCTAATCGAAACATCGCACTAACGAGCATTTGGCCTCAAAAACCGGACAAAAAGGAGAAATGCAAACTAAACAAGTAATCATCGGAATTATTTTTTTTTCTATACCTGAATAACCGTACTATCATAAAATTATGATAAAGTGGGGGCCACTTTATCATAATCCCCGCCTCTACGCTCCGCACAGTTAATTGCAATCTAAGCTTCGTTGAATACGCACGCATTCGTTCTTGATAGATCTTGTTTAGATTTGTGTTTGGTGTTTGGTATTTTGTAAAGTGAATATTAAAAAGAAAATTTTTGTGATGGAATCTGAAAAACAAGGTATGTATTTAATCTTAATATATATTATTTAAAAATATAATGACTGTTTAGTATATTTATGGACATAAAACAATAAGTAAGAAAATTTTCTATTTTTTTGTTTTTCTTATTAACTAATTAGTGTTTTAGAAAATGTTCCGAGCTAGGTCGGGCTACAATTCTTTTTTTATAATAAACTATAGACATTAGTCATATCATAACAGTCAAAATATTTTCCACCCCTTAAAAAAAACCGCTTTGAGTTCCACTGGTTTTTTTTTGCAATAATTTTGATTATTTTTTACTTACATATTTTTTTTCTTATAGGTACAGATTTGACATCAAATGTTATTGAGGTATATGGGAAAACGCTATACATGCTTTTTAAATAAAGCACATCCAGAACACATGAAGATAAGGTATCATTTATAGAACATAAGCTCCGCGAAATGATGAAATGTCTCCAAAATGAGTACCATATCTTAAATCACGATTTAAGACATTATTATAGTTTTTAAGAAGAGATGGACATCATATAACTATATTGAAGAAAGATTTTTGAAAAAAAAGAGAAATGGCTTAATACATCAATACCAGTACATAAATGGGCCACGAATTCTACGGGACTCCCAAGGAAGTATTTCTAAGAATTACATGATCGTAGTAAACGACGAAATACAAAAGAACTCCGCGAACAGGTACCTGCTGAGGAGCTTACCTATGCAGCCAGCGTAAGTCAACGAATGTCTGGAAATGCTGCGGCCTCTGTACTTATAATAGATGCAACTTCAACACCAACAAGAGCCAAAAGTTACAGGAAGGTAATAAATACTGCTCAGAAATCGAAAGTAAAAAATTACACACCTGAGCAAGCTTTGCAAATCTTTGTTGAAGGTGACTTTACAAGGAGGCAGTGGGAATTGTTACACGATTCCAATAAGGGTATTTTTCCTTGTTATGCTCTAATTAGAGAAGCAAAGAAACTCTGCTATCCAAAACCAGAGTCAATCTGAGTTACGGAGACGAGTGAAGTTGTGCTTCAGGATCTACTTGATCACACAGTAAAGAGACTTTGTCTTTATCTTGAGGATGTTCATCAAAGCTGCGATGCAGAAGAATTAGAGAACCTAAAAAAGTCAAATGGAATTATCTTCGTGCGTCATGTTTTGCTCCCAACCATGGTAAATGCCAAGGTGTGCAATGCGGCAACTGGTATCTCATCTACCATGAAATGTTATATATGTGGAAAAACCTCCAAAAATTTCAATGACTTTGAAAATACAAAAATATCCACCCTAAGTCAGCGCCCCTTCACCCGATTGGTAAAATAATGCCAGAAATGAAATCAGAGCACCTAAAAACATATAAAACGATAACCATTACGATTTTTTGATATTACTCCTCTCCCCCTCCCCGCCCTAAGTCAGCCCCCTTTCACTCGATTAGTAAAATAATGACAGAAATCAACTAAGCGCCCTCAAAAATCTCCGGATATTGATTTTGACACGTCTAAAGTCAAAAACAACGATGTTATTAATTTTGTCCGGTTTTTGAGGCCAAATGCTCGTTAGTGCATCGTACAAACATAAAAAAAAATGAAGAAAATGGAAGTCTGACATCCACATTTAGTCAATTTTCAACAACCTTTAAAAAATCCTTCAATTCTAAGTACCTTCACTATTGCATATGATAATCCTTTTCACAATAATTATTTTTGAAAATCAGGAAATTGTACAAATAAACGAATCCGTAATTCGTTCTAATTTATTAAATAGTTATTATTTTTGAACAGCATTCACGGGTTTTCCCTTTTAATATGATATTTATTTTTATAACCTGTTCTGCACTGGTCATAAAAAGAACAAAAGGAAAATGTTGCATTAGATTATTTTGCTTTCCTCAGGGTTTTAGCAAATACATTAAAATTAATTTATTGTAACAATAAAGACTACAATTTATATCCTAAATATTTATTAAGTGATGCAATGGAGTGCACACCTAATCTTAAATAAAATCGAATATTGTTCAAGCCCTAACCTAAACTATAAATTTTTACAGTAATCACGACATAGACAATTGGAACCTGTTACGTAATAACATATCAAAATCAAGGTAAGCAAGAAATGCGACGCCGAGTAGAGAAGACGGAGACAGACAGGGAAAGCAGAAGTGAGAAGAGACTACTAAACACCAAGGAGCAACTTTTTGATATCGTGTTCAAAAATGAAGAGAGATTTACATAAATCAATATCATTTAAATTATTAAATAGGATTCGTATATTATAACAAAAATTAAATTTTGAATAGATCATTTCTGTGTTGTAGAACAGGTAAAGTATGGCTTTTGCGCTAATTTAAATTATCAATATCAGTAGTAAACATGAATTTATCAAAAAGATAAGGGGCATTTTACCTTTTAAAATTTTAAACCCAAAACTGTCCATATGCAGTTTATATCTCCTAAGTATATTTAGCTAACCATATTTAATTAAGTTAAGATGTTATGTGAGTTCTTCTCTGCACGCGGTATATAAATAGTAAACATGAATTTTAAACCTTCTGTCTTCTGTACCGATCAAAACCATTAAGGCAAGGAAAATAAACATTATTTGAGTAATTAAATTGACTAAGCAATATCTTGTGAAGGAAGGTATCGATGAGTAGGGGAGAGTGGGCCACCTTAGGACACGGACCACGATAAGACATTGAAATATTTCTAATTTAAATATAGAGGCGCTGTCTCTGCCTGAAGTAGTAATCTAGGCTTTAGCCACTAGTATTTTATTTCAATTTTGCGGGCACTGTTATGCGTAACACTTGATATATTATTGTTGTTACATGTTCGTATGGTCAATAACTTCCGCGAGTAATTTTTTCAACTAACATGAACGAAAAACGGAAAGGCAAGATTTTAATATCAATCTAAAAGTTGAGAAATTGGCCATCTTTTATGCATGACAAATAAGTGAAAATTTAGTATAAAACAAATTTAAGCAAACAGTATGTAAACACCTGTAAATGTGCTACCGTGGGACATGTATTTCAGGCTACCTTGAGACGCTCTCTCTTGGTGGTTCGTAGAGGATAATTCATCCATAATATCTAATATTAAGTTTTGTCTTATTTATCACTTTAATATTCTTTAACCACACTTTTATTCGATTGTGAAAAAAATCTAACTTCATTTTAAAAACATAGAGAATTAAAATCTGCACCAAACTGTAGTTTTTAATATTAAAATCTTTATTTTAATAGCAAGATATTCGCAAACTACTGAAACTTTATGCCCTGGGGTAATTAACGTGATAAATTAACCTTAACTAATATTTCAAATATCCAGGGGACGTAAAAGAAAGACTCAGAGAGGATAATTTTGAGAAGAAAGTATGAGAAAGACCGTACGCCAATTGCTAATCGGGGAAGATGGAATAAAACTATTTCTACAAAAAGCTACTTGGTTTGGGAAAAGAATAAATCACCAAGAATTGACTGGCTAGAAGGATTTTTAAACAGACACAAAAAATGTTAAATGAACGACAATCTGAAAATTGTAGTATTTCTAGAGTGTCCGCATTAATATATTTTTTGATAATGTCGCAAAAGTATTGGTATATATCCCAAAAATTTCCCGATAATACCCGTGTTTATAACCTAAACGAAACCGGTACGACAACTGGATAAAAATCAAAAAAAAAGTTTAGGCGTCAAAAGGAATGAAGCGGTAAGTCAATGCACAAGTGCCGTACGTGAAATACTGATAAGAACGTATTGCATAAGTACTATTGAAAATGCCGAGCTACCCATATAGATGTTCCCCATAAAAATATTTAAAAACCACATATTAATTGGCACTCCACTAGGTGCATTGGGTCTTTCGCCACCTTCAGGCTGAATGAACGTGGAATTCTTTCCATTCATAATTAAAAATAAGCACTTCATCCAACATAGTAGATTTTCAAGAAAAAACCCGACCATTTTATTACGCGATAATCATGAGAGTCGTCTCAGCATAGAAACACTTAATTTAATTAAAGTGAATAGAGTCATCATGATTACTCTTCGGCCCCATTGCAGCGATGTCAGTGTTCACCTTATTCAAGGCTCATTATAATGTTGCTGTCAATTCTTGGCTTCTGCGTCATCTTGGGATACCATTATCAGTTTATTCATTTGACAGAAACATATTTACTAGAAATGGTTTTCTGAGTAGTTCTGTGACTGGCAGGAAAGTAATAAATACAATAGTTTCCTGCAGACCTATCGAGAAATACACTTCAGTGTTATTGGAAGTTGTTGGAAATGATGCCAGTAATGAACTATGTTTAGTAGAAAATCATTGCGATTTCTGCGCAAGTTTTTAGGAGTCCTGAAAGTTATGTTAAGAACTATCCTAAAGCAGGAGAAAGAAAACTTAAAAATAACCAACATAAAGAGCGGCGCGTTACATTCCAGCTGATACTCCCGAGAAAGAAAGAAAAAGAAGATCACAAAAGAAAATAGAAATTATAAGGAATCTATTTAAAAAAAAAAGTAAAAACTGTCACTAAAGATATTTGTCCGATGAAGGAGACGAAAGTTTATAACAATTCCGATGATGAAGTAGGATACTGGACTCAAGATGTTGAAGCCTCGAGATTTATAAAACCTGATAAAGACACTGAACCCGAAGACTGGATTTTAGTGCAGTTTAAAGCAGGAAAAGTAGTACAAATAAAAAGCATCAAAGAAAAAAATATCTCGTACAAGAGGTTATTATCATGTCGGATAGTCAAGCAACCATCAGACCACTAGACGATGAGATAGAGTTTTTTTTCGAAAAAATCGCTGCTGCGTTTTTTCATATTAAGAGATTATTTAAGTAGGAACTCATAGGGAGATGGTTAAACTATTGTATGCAGTAGTTTTCAACTCAATAATTTTAAAATTGTTGATGTTGCAATAGTTTAAAGGTGCACCTACTCCGAGAGTCCGAAAGTGAGCAGTGGAGGGGGGTCGTTCTTTCAACCTGCGGAACGCTGAAAAAAAAGTGACTTGGATGCTTCAAATTCATTTCGCCGAAAAAATTTGGATTATCTCGACGAATATTGGTCGTAGAACCTTTATTTTTTTTAATTTCTGGTTTCTCGATGAGATATGAATAATGGATGATATATTATTGTAATTAAATTATTGTTAAACATAGCAATAAACAAATTATTTCACTTTTATACACTTTATACGTAGTTATAATTTTACCATTCTTATGGGTTTTTTAAATTGCGCAGAAATTGTTACAGTGCTCCACAGTGTACTACTATTACGAATATTGATTTTTATTGTACCATTAATATTTATCGAGATATAGCATGGAACAAATATCAACATTTGTTGATGGCATTATTATTTTTCGAGATGCAGAATAAACTCTATTTGACCCTTATATTGTAAGCGATTATCCAATTCAGGCCATCGAGAATTATTATAATATTACTTTCAACGACGATGAAAGTAATAACGGAGAAAATAATTATGATTATGATAATAATGAGAATGTTGATGATGATGGTAATTATGTGAATAATGAGAATGATGATGAGAGTGAGAATGATGATGACGATGAGAATAATGATGATGATGATAATTGTAATGATAGTAATGAAACTGATAAGTGTTTCGAAAATGAGTGTTCATTGATGTCTAAGAAACGAAGAGCGTAATAAACATTTTGTATAGATTTAAGCAAAAAATATGTATGTTAACCAAAAATTTTTTTATGTGGAAAATGTTGGTCCAATAAAATAAATAAAAAAGTTAACATGTGTTTTTCTTTGTACAACCAATAATTTGGCGGCAAATGACAGTCACAATTTGTTCATGGTATAACTCGATAAATATTAATGGTATCGGATTTTTAATATTTCTAATTAGTAGTATACTGTTGACCACTGTAACAATTTTTTCGCAATATGAAAAGCACGTACGTACGGTAAAGTTATAATTATTCATCGAAAGTATAAAAATGCAACAATTAGTTTATTGCTATATTTGACAATAATTTTATTACAAAAACATATTATTCATTATTCATATCTCGTCAAGAAATGACGATTTAAAAAATTAAGGTCTACGACCAATATTCGCCGAGATAATTCAAATTTTTCCGGCGAAACGAATTTGAAGCGTTCCAATCACGTTTTTTTCCGCGCGCCGCAGGCAGACCCGCTTCCACTACTCACTTTCTGACTCTCGGAGTAGACGCAACTCTAAACTATTGCAACATCAATAATTTTGAAATAATTGAGTTTTAAACTACTGCATACAATAGTTTAACCATCTCCCTATAAGTTCCTATTTAAATAATCCCTTAATAATAAAAAACACAGCAGCGATTTTTTGAAAAATAAAACTCTGTCCCCGCTTCGGTCGTACAGAATTTTTTTTCCAGGATGCGCCTAAAATCTCACCTATCATCGGCATTTCGATATCAACAATTGTCGAAGAGTTATTCTATTTGTTTATAATGAAAAAATGAACCCCAAATTTGTTTATCTGTTTTAAAATCGACAATCATTTGATTCTTTTTTGTTATTGTTAGTATAAGTCTCGAACTTTCATTTGCGCACCCGCAGACCGTTGTACGACCTCTAGATCAATGAGAATAAACAATCAAAAAAAAAAAAAAACTACAAAGTTATAAACAAATTCACTGTGCACTGTGCACTATCGAATATTTTTATTCTCAATTTTGCACACCTGTTGTATGCAACACGAGGCTCCTTTTGGTGCAGTATAAAGTTAATGCAATATATTTCTCTATTGTTTAACAGCCATTTTATCATGTTTTTATGCAACAACTAACGAACAAATTATCCGATTCAATTGGGCCTTAACTCATTTTGTAGGTATTTTCAATGCGCACAACTTTTATATGACACTTTTTTACGGAAAACAGTAGTTTTTCTTATAGCACGAAAAAATTATTTTTTCACATCTTAATTGTTAAATAAAAATTTTTCCTCAAAATAGAAAATGAGACGTTAGATACTACATAATTACTATTATCATTCTGAAGGTTTCTACGTAATCAGAAGTATACTACCACTAAATTTTTTTCCAGATGCTAATACCACTGGCCTAATATGTGATATCAATGTAAAATAAATTTTATACTATTTTTGCATATTGCCGCTACATCCTAATGAAGTTTTAAGAAAATCTATTTAATAGTCTTAGCGTTATCTGACCAAAATAAAAATACATTTTAACCTTTTCAACATTACAAAAAACACTATCAAATCCTGAATTTATGCAGAACAAGTTTCTTTTTAATGAGTAATCTTAAAATCGACGTCTTACCTAATTTCCCCGTTTAAAATGCGAATATCAAGAAATCAAAAACACCTGTTTTTTGATATTATTACGAGCTATGTTTTGAAATCGAATTCGATATCTCTATTTAATCACGAGATATCGATAAATCAAATGACAATTTACTTATTTTCACTCTTTTGGAGTGCGAATTTTTAAAAATCATTTCTTAAAGCGTTGTTAACCTTTTCCAGTGAGGACAACGCTGTTCATACGTATAGATTATGAAATGCAAAAAAAAAAATGTTCAAAATTTAAAGTCCGATGCTTTTTGATCGAGTATCCATCTTTGGTGATAACATTTTGGAGGCGTATATTTTTAATTAACTCAAACATAGACCTAAAAGGAAATTCCAGAAAAAAAATAACAAACCTAATAACTACTACGGAACTCCAACGTAATACATATCCGACACGCACTTAACTAGCTTTATTAGTTGGCTAGGAGATCAGTTGTTCATCTATATTTTTTTAAACTGTTATCACCAAAACCACTGACATTTAATATGAAAATATGTAAAAGTTGTCTAAAATTACGTAATGTACGAAGTGTTCTAGTTAAAATTACATTGTGAATACTGAATTTCATTTCTATCTAAATAGACAGGATTACGAAGCCAAAGTATTTAAAATAGTTTTGTAGACCTACATATACAGTATGTCCCACGGCGAAATTTCGCGATCGATTTCTCAAAAAATAGACTTTGGAAAATTTTTTTGATCATTTCTTTAAATTGAGCTTTTTGTTTTAAACAAAATTTTCCTCTTACGTTTTCTTCGTATCTCTCGTCATTTTTCCTTAATTAAGCTTTTTGTAAATATAATTTTTTCCATTGCATATACAGAAAAATGTAGAAACATGAACAAAAATTTAAGAAACACAAACATTATCGGATATGTTTTAACTGATTTTTAAAAACTTGTTGCATGGACTTTTGAAAATGATTCTTAGACGTTTGAAATAAAATACTACTAATTAATTAACAATAATAAATATACTATCAACTTACAAACTTAAAGTAATTACTAATTAATAAAAATTATTCAAAGAAAAAAATATCACAAAAAATGCTGAACATGTTGTCCACCAGCTAATAGCTTACAAACTTAAAATAATTACTAATTAACAAAAATTATTCAAACAAAAAAATATTACAAAAGATGCTGAAAATGTTGTTCCCCAGCTGCAATACATTTTCCAAGGCGTTTCCTCATGGATTCATTTGCTCGTACAAAAATACCAGATCTCTCGAATTTGCCGACATCCCAATCCAACTCTTTGACGAATAGTCTGCACGTAAGTAATTTCAATGGAAGAAAGTATGTTTTTTATGTGCCCCATAAGTAATAATTCAAAAGATTAAGGTCAGGGGAATGAGGAAGCCATGTTCTTGGCCTCCTACGACCTATCTATTTATTCCGGAACGTTTCATTAAGGTATTCCTTCACCTCTCGTCTGAAGTGAGCTGGAGCTTCGTTATGCATAAACTACATCCGCTGGCGTGTTTTAAATGAAACTTCCTCTTATAAAGGTTGCAATCCATTTTAAAGGAAATCCAGATATGTTAAGGTATCTAATCGATTCGGTGGTACGACGGAACCAATAAAAAAATCGCCAATTATTCTTGCCCAAACATTTATAGAAAATCGTTGCTGGTGCCGGGATAGTATTCTATGTGGATATTCATCAGCCCATAGATTGCTATTATGGAAATTAATTATACCATTCCCTGTAAATCCAGCTTTGTTAGTAAATAAGATGAATGAGTAAGACAAAAAATTCTGATTGTTCTCATTAGTTAGAAAATCTAAGACGTGGAGCATAATCCTCGGCAGAAAGTGCCTGCACCTTTTGCAGATGGTATGGGTATAACAAATTATCATGGAGGATTCGTTAGACAATCATATAGCTTACTCTCTCCATTCTTCCAATTGTTCTTGTACTAGAATCAGGATTTGCCTCGACCGTCAGAAGCATTCGTTCTTCGAGCTGCATTATCCTTACATTTTGAGGTCTTCCACTGGAGGTACAAGGCTTTAAGGGACTGGTTTTACTCAAACGACTTTGAATTCTTGAAAAAGTCTTCTTATTCGTAATGCGTCGAACCGACAAACGTTCAGTATACAGACGTACAGCTAACATTGTATTCCCGTTTGCAAAGTCATAAATAAAATGCATATGTGTTAATTCTTCAAGTGAGTAGTGAATTTAACCAAATTAAAAATGCGTAATGAAAGCTTATCTTAACTGACAATGACGTTTTAACTGAAAACAGAAATAAACATCATGGTCATAGCATACTCGATAATGTTTGTGTTTTCTACATTTTTGTGTGTATGCAATGGAAAAAATGGTATTTACATCAGGTTTAATTACGGAACAATGACGAGAGATATAGAGAAAACGCAAAAGGAAAATCTTGTTTAAAACAAGAAATCAAATTAGAGGAAATGGTCAAAAAAAAAAATTTGCCAAAGGCGCATCACATTTTTTTAACCCTACGGTAATATCCGTACGCACGCCACTGAGTAAACTACGAAGTCAATTTTTTACTATTACTAGGGCAGTATCAAATTCAGCTTTGGTTAAAATTTCGTTCCATTATCTTCTAGCGTTCGAAAGTTATTACACTAAAACGATGTCTTTTTAAATTTTGACACCCTGTAACTTAGAAACCAATATTTGTAGAACAAAACTACATATGAAAAAAAATTATTTTTTGCTAAGAAATTTACTGTTTAATATATTCTAAACCTTTATGTTACATCCAGTATTTTCAAGTTTATGTCAAAAATGACGTTTGCAGGCCTAAACATAACTATCAATTTGGAGTTGATTTCCTTCTAGAAGGGATCTACTTTAGGGGATTATATCAATATTATGATAATAAGGATGATCAAAAACTAACATTAAATATTAAAACCATTAAAAGTCAATTTTTTTTAAAGTAAACCTCCTATTTTTATAATGTTATCTTATTTAACATTAAAAATAAGGGTTACTTTAAATAAGATTGTTTATTTGAAAAATTTGTAGTTTTTGAAATATTGGCAGTTTAATATTTTTGTATTGTAAAAACGCTATAAGGCTTTAAAATGTTTTGTTATAAATTAGCGATGACAGCGAAACGCAACGAAAGAAATGATGACTACCGAAATGTCACTATTTCTTGCCATCTGACAATTATTAGTAAAAATCATGCCGGAGTGATCAAATTATACGCACGAAGATTACTTAAATTTGTTTTTGATCTATGGGGAATGTAACAAAGTTTTATCAAGAACATGCCACGCATTTGCTGATAGATATCTAGATAAACAGAAACCGTCACGAAACAGTGTTTAAACAAATGTTGGAACATTTCAAAAATTATAGCACCGTTATGGCAAAAATGCTCAACGGAAACCCATTCTTAATAATAAAAATATCAAAACTGCAATTATAGGATATTTTGCGACATATCCTATGACCTCGTTAAGACAAAAACCTCTACAAACAGGAATCACGAAAAACTCAATACACAGAATTCTGTTGAAACGCAACTTCCATCCTTATTTAATATCTTTGGTTCAACACTGAAGCGATTTACCAAAAAGAGTGTAATTTTGCGAATTTATATTAATAATGATACAAGACGACCCTCGATTTCAGGACAACATAATTTGAATTGATGATTTACGAAAAATGGTCTTTCTAACAGATACAATTCCCATTTTGGAGTGCTTCAAATCCTCATGCAGTAAGATAGTGGAATTTTCAAGAAACTTGTCAATTTAACATATTTTGTGTTGCAAGAAATAATGGAACAGTAGAACTACATTTATATGAAGAAAACTTAAATGATAATTCATTAAAAATACAAAACAAATTATGTCCCCATTTTAAAGTGGATAGATAAATTAGAAAGATATTTAACTATTCAAGAAGAGTTAGACAATCAATATTTAATCAACGACGGCGCTTCACCACACAGAACCGTTCCAGTTACCAACTTTTAATGACAAGTGCATTACCAACAATGGAGCTTTTCTGTGGCTTCCTCCCGATTTGACTGTTTCAGATTATTTTATAGAGAAAACGATAAAAAAAAACATCGTTTATTGTAATGCGGTGACAACGATGGAGAACTGCATAGCAAGGGTAAGGGACGCGTTAGAAAATTTATTCCCAAATTCAATATAAACGGCCATCCATGACGAACTAACTCGGAGATGGGAAAAATATTTGGAAGTTCAGGAAGCAAATTATGTCCCCATTTTAAATTGGATAGATGAATTAGAAAGATATTTAACTATTCTAGAAGAGTTAGACAATCAATATTTAATCAACGACGGCGCTTCACCACACAGAACCGTTCCAGTTACCAACTTTTAATGACAAGTGCATTACCAACAATGAACCTTTTCCGTGGCCTCCTCCTGATTTGACTGTTTCAGATTATTTTATAGGGAAAACGATAAAAAAAAAACATCGTTTATTGTAATGCGGTGACAACGATGGAGAACTGCATAGCAAGGGTAAGGGACGCGTTAGAAAATTTATTCCCAAATTCAATATAAACGGCCATCCATGTCGAACTAACTCGGAGATGGGAAAAATATTTGGAAGTTCAGGAAGCAAATTATGTCCCCATTTTAAATTGGATAGATAAATTAGAAAGATATTTAACTATTCTAGAAGAGTTAGACAATCAATATTTAATCAACGACGGCGCTTCACCACACAGAACCGTTCCAGTTACCAACTTTTAATGACAAGTGCATTACCAACAATGGAGCTTTTCTGTGGCTTCCTCCCGATTTGACTGTTTCAGATTATTTTATAGAGAAAACGATAAAAAAAAAACATCGTTTATTGTAATGCGGTGACAACGATGGAGAACTGCATAGCAAGGGTAAGGGACGCGTTAGAAAATTTATTCCCAAATTCAATATAAACGGCCATCCATGTCGAACTAACTCGGAGATGGGAAAAATATTTGGAAGTTCAGGAAGCAAATTATGTCCCCATTTTAAATTGGATAGATAAATTAGAAAGATATTTAACTATTCTAGAAGAGTTAGACAATCAATATTTAATCAACGACGGCGCTTCACCACACAGAACCGTTCCAGTTACCAACTTTTAATGACAAGTGCATTACCAACAATGGAGCTTTTCTGTGGCTTCCTCCCGATTTGACTGTTTCAGATTATTTTATAGAGAAAACGATAAAAAAAAACATCGTTTATTGTAATGCGGTGACAACGATGGAGAACTGCATAGCAAGGGTAAGGGACGCGTTAGAAAATTTATTCCCAAATTCAATATAAACGGCCATCCATGTCGAACTAACTCGGAGATGGGAAAAATATTTGGAAGTTCAGGAAGCAAATTATGTCCCCATTTTAAATTGGATAGATAAATTAGAAAGATATTTAACTATTCTAGAAGAGTTAGACAATCAATATTTAATTAACGACGGCGCTTCCCCACACAGAACCGTTCCAGTTACCAACTTTTAATGACAAGTGCATTACCAACAATGGAGCTTTTCTGTGGCTTCCTCCCGATTTGACTGTTTCAGATTATTTTATAGGGAAAACGATAAAGAAAAAACATCGTTTATTGTAATGCGGTGACAACGATGGAGAACTGCATAGCAAGGGTAAGGGACGCGTTCGAAAATTTATTCCCAAATTCAATATAAACGGCCATCCATGTCGAACTAACTCGGAGATGAGAAAAATATTTGGAAGTTCAGGATGGAAATTTTATTAAAATAAGTTTTTTTATGTGTAAGTAAGCCGTTTGGCTTTTTAACAATACAGAAATATTAAATTGCCAATACTTCAAAAACTGCAAATTTTTGAAAAAGACAATCTTATACAAAATCATTTTTATTTTTAATACTAAATAAGATAAGATTATCAAAATGGTGGGTTTACTTTTTAAAAAATGTCTTAACGATTTTTCAAGTTAATATTTAATGTTAGTTTTTGGTCACTCTGTATTCATTTATTATCAAAATATCAACACAGTCCACTAAAGTAAATTCCCTTCTAGATGAAAACCATTCCCTATTCAATAATAAAGTGTTTCATATGGGACAAACGGATAGTTATATTTAAGCCTACAAACGCCATTTTTTACATAAAATTTACAATATGTTAAAAACAACTAAATTTAGGTATATGATATTATACATAAAATATATCCACAATTTTGGGTAAAATCTAAAAATGAAATAACATATAGGGTGTTTTATTTAAGATAATCAAAAATGTATGAACTTCCTGTATAAACGGAAGTGCCATCATCTTGAAAATATTTTAATCGGATTGCCCCTATCGATTTGAGTAAATTACCAAATTTCAAAAATTTTCCAAAGTGTCTTTTCCAAGAAATCTGTCGCTGCATTTCATCGTGGGACACATTGTATAAGTACCAAAAATGACTAACTAAATCCTGTTTATACACAATTTTTGGTATAGTGTTATGAAATAAAAGACTTACCTTCTCGTTAAAATCCCTTCTCCTAATTTCCGAGACGATCCATGGCAACATTGCACTGGAAAACCTTCTATCCATGGATGTAAATCCTTGGTATATAACCGGCATTAACTTCATTTTGACACACTATAAATTTTAACGCAAACAGGATCAATTAAAGAAAATAGATACTAATTTTCCGGATAATTTAGAAAATTTATAGGCTTTAATTAACAAATATTCTTCTTTAATCAAATAATATCATATATCATGTCTTTAATTAATATTTTAGTTAGTTTATAAAAAACGTGCACGAAAAATTTTATGTCCTCGAAATAATACATAAACATAAAGGAATAAATTGGGAAAGAAATTGCAACATATTCTTGAAGAGAGTTCCAATTTATTGCCATCCACAAAAATTGTTTTTTATCCTAATAATGACGAGCACTGTATCCCGATTTCTTTTAATTAACACCAGGATTGAACGTATTTTTATTTTAAATCTTTCGTACTAAAACCACCTTTTTAGTCTGAGAAAATCAGTTTTCCGACAATTTTCATTGAAATCATCGCGTTCTCCCCTTGACACATTCACTTTCAGCTCCTGCCGCACTGTTTATTGATCGCAGAAAGTCATGAATGAATACGCTTGCAGGAACCTTCGAAGCTCTGCATTTATTCGTCGTTTGAAAATCGATTGTTCAGTGTAGTCACAGTTGACTTGATGGTCTGCCGCAGGTTCAGCGATATTAACATGTTTAAAGCATCTGTTTTATGGTATTTTTTATAAAGTTTAATTGTTTATAACAAACAATGCTGGGCTCATGAGGACAAGGTCGTGAGTTTACAGGGATTGTCTGAAAAGTATATGTTTTCTTCGATTGCGTTTTTGCAAAGTTGAAAGGAAAATAATGCTGCTACTGTCACTATTGTCACAATTTAGTAGTATATCGTGGGGTTATGAAATAATTAGTCTGAAATCGGTCATTTAAAGAATTTCAGTTAGACAGAGTTTCAAGATAATATTATTATCAAAACTTTCGGACCATTTATCCAATAATATGTGAATTTAAGAATTCTACAAGATTTAAATAAACATTAATACATGTCTATTATCTCTTCTCGCGAGTCATGGAGGAGGTAACAAAAATCTCGTTGGGGTAATCTGTTCCGCCTAAATTTTAGGGCTCTGTTAAATTAATTAAAATCCCCACCAATAAAGTTTTAACCTAAAAAATTTGCAGTTTCAAAAAAATGAAAGGATCCTTAATTTACACAACATATTGATACTCAAAGACACCAAAGACCCTCCAAATAAGATTTATCCATTATATAAAGGAAATGAAGAATAAGATTTATCCGCTATCTTGAAATCACCATTTTGAATTTTTAAACAAAAGTGTATATGGTTTGGCAAATTATGTAATCTGCGGTTATTAAATTATTGCCTTATAAAACAGTCCTTAAAAATCATGATTCTTGGGTTTAGACTGTGTCAAATTGGAATTATTATTCGACATTTTGCCTACGATTTAATCTTCAGAGATCTTTACTCAACTAGATTAGAACACTGAATGACCATCAAGGAGGAACATACCGGTATTTATAACCGACTGGTGCTGAGCCGATAGTGATTTAAGCAGCGTGCCCACTGGTTCCGCTCGGTTCAGACCGCTCGACTCTGCGCAATCGGCCCGTTTTGGTTTACATGTAAATAAATGAGAGACGCCGATGAAAGCGCTGAAGCGTTCTGGCCGGTCGGAACCAGTGTGCGGGCTCTCATTTATTTACGTGTAAGCCAAAACGGGCCGATTGTGCGGAGCTGAGCGGTCTGAACCAAACCGAACCAGTGGGCGCGCTGCTTTAGCATTACAATAGATTTCCACGTGTGATGTAGACCGTAATCTGTATCTCTATAAATAATATTTGGATATTTACAAATGTCGATTGATTGTCTAATTTTACATTTAAAGAAACCAGACAGTGATGCTAGCATCTTAGTGTCTTTTACATTAAAGGTTTGACCCGAGCAATATTGGTGTTCAGCTACTGCAAATTATACAATTTTTTCCTTTCTAATATATATTTAATGTCCTTTAGGCCTGCTGGATATAGACCTTCTTATTTCACCCAAATACTCTTTACCACAAAAGCAAGGTATCTTATAAACCCATTCTGTTTGTAATGGTATTGCGTCTCCGTCTTTTGGTGACTGCAAAAATTATCCAACTTCTTACATGTGTTGAAAATTGTTCGAATGTTTGATTTTCGGAACAATATGGCAATCTTGACGGTGGTTCTATGTATGTAAGGCAAGAGAATACTGTCCATAATTGGTACATTTTTTAGAGATAGAATAAGAAACGCAAAAATACGCGAGGACAGCGGAGTGGGGGATGTTGTGAAGTGGGTTCGAAACCGTCGTAGGCAGTGGAGAGACCACGTGGAACGAATGGACGATGACAGACTAGCAAAAACCGTGATGAGAGAGAAACCAAACACCAAACGGCCGCCTGGACGGCCCCCCAAAAGATGGAGAGACAGCTGGATTTCGACCTCAAACGAGGATCGATGAGGCATTGTATAGATAACAGAACTTTGTTCTACCTAGAAGAAGAAGAAGAAGAAGAAGATGGTACATTTATGACATCTTGTTAAATAGGTTTTATTTACTAATAGAATATATAATATCTTCCAGTTCTTCGGTTCCTGATTTCAGTGATTGTTCATCATATATTAAAAGAACTCTATGTACTATAGAGTTAAAGACCGATTGTTTTTAAGAAGGATGATGGTGTGACGTTTCATTGATATATCGATATGTATGTGTTGTTTTTCGGCACACCGAATGTCCTAATTTGCCATTATATTTCCTTACTACTAGTACATCGAGAAAGGGAAGGGCACCCCTTGATTCACTTTCGTGAATTTTATGTTAGGATGTTATTGATTTAGATGATCTATGAAAGTATGAAAATTATCTGCGCCATGCGGCCAAACTACGAGCATATAATCGACATATTTGTACCAAAATTTAGGTTTTAAAGGAGCAGAAGACAAGATATTTTCTTCGACAACTTTCATGAAAACATTCGTTACCACAGGTGATAGTGGAGATCCCATGCCCGCTCCCAAAGTCTGCTCGTAGAAGGTTCCTTGAAAAGTAAAATAAGTTGGAATCAGACATGCTTTAATTAATTCTAGTAGGGTGGAGTACATGTTATCATTTCGTAATATGTCCGATATTATAGAAACTGAGTCATTTATAGGAACATTTATGTACGGGAATTCTACATCAAAATTGACAAGAACAAAGTATCCAAAGTTTTTAGCAAATGATTCAGTTTTTTCTGTAAGCAGATGTAAAAGTTTGGCTAGATATTTACCTATTTTATAGGTTGGTGAGTATATTGCGGTGATGATTGGATGTAGAGGTACATTTTCTTTATGTAAATATTGTCGTCCAAGACATGGTTTATTTTGTCAGTATATTTGTCCTTATCCATAACAATAGGTGCATTTCCTTTGTCAGCTAGGAGAACTTACTTTCCGCTGTTATATTATTTGATTTAAGTCGCTTTGAGAGTTTTATGATCTTGGGTAGTTCTTCCACTAGACGCACCTTGGAGTGAAGGTGAAGTTCTGTGCTTTGGATAAGATTGTTCTCTCTGCTTCGGCAAGTTGTATACTTGAAAAATTAACGACTGTATTTATTGGTGTATTTGTTGGGTTATTGTATATAAATGTTCCTATAAATGATTCAGTTTCCATAATATCAGACATATTACGAAATAACCTACATGGCCTCCATCCTCCTAGAACTAAAGCGCTATGACCCGTGGTAGCGAACATCTTCATGGAAGCTTTAGAAAAAAACGTCTTTTTTTCTGCACCTCTAAAACCTAAATTTTGGTGAAGATATGTAGATCATATGCTCATAGTTTGGTCGCATGGCACGGATAACCTTCATAGTTTTTCTGTATCATCTAAACCAACAATACCTTAGCATAAGATTTACTATGGAAACTGAATCAAGGAGTGCCTTTCCCTTTCTCGATGTACGAGTACAAAGGAAAGATAACGGCATATTATCACATTCTGTGTACAGAAAACCAACACACACAAATCGATATCTCAATGAAACGTTACACCATCATCTTTCTCAAAAACAATCGGTCATTAACTCTTTGCTACATGGAATTTTTTTAATATATAACGAACAGTCACTGACTGAATGCTTTGAAAGGAACATATATTGCGCTAAAGATATAAGACATTGTATTAATAAATATAAACACCCAACTCCTCAATAAAATGTCATAAATGTACATTGTTATTTTGCCTTACATACACGGAACCACCGACAAGATTGCCAGATTGCTCCGAAAAACAAACATTCAAACAATCTTTAACACACGTAAGAAAGTTGGATACTGTTTGAAGTTACCAAAGGCCGCAATACCATTACAAATAAAAGACATTTATAAGATACCTTGCTCTTGTGGTAAAATGTGTACGGGTGAAACAGGAAGATCTATATCGACTAGACTTAAGAAATATGAAAGATATATTAAAAAGAAGCAATCCACACAGCACTAGACGTCTTATAGACGTAATTTTTATATCCAGATTATGTCTGAACGTCTTAAGACATAAATAAGGCGTCTTATAGACATTGTTTTAAAGACGTCCATAAGACGTCTATATACAACGTCTTTAAGATATCTTTTAAAAGTCTACATACTACATTTTATATGAATATAAATACAGTTGTGTATAATTTAGTTGATAAAAACTAAAAAGCATTTCCTTCCCTATGGCTTTTGTCGCAGTTGGGTAATAAGTTTGCAACGCTGCACAGAGCTCAGCTGAATACAAGTTGAGGTTAAAATTTTTGATTGAACGACAAATTTTTAGTAGCCTCACTACGACCTTGGTTAATGGAACTTTTGTGATCTTTTTTATCAATATTTTGGTGCTTTTTGTCACAGACTGTTTGATGTACCGATAACAATGACACACATAAGTATATATATGATGCCAGCGAAACAATAACTTTAAAAAACCCGCCTTTTGTTTCTGTCAACTGTCATTTTTCAGTTTTGTATTTGTGTTTCGTTATGTCGTTATTCATTTTTAATGTTGTTGGGGTGCCGACTGTGAAAATTTAGCTTTTGAAAAAATTTTATTAAAATAGTTGATTTATCTATGTGCCTCTGAAAATCTTTTTTATTCGTGTTTATGTAATACTTAAGGTAAGCTCGAGAATCATATGTACTTAGGAAAAACAGTAACGTTATTTATAGGTTGTGTTACAGGAAATTCCCGAATGCTTTACCGCTTATATTTTTGTAGTAACTCTATGTTATGAAATGAAATCTTCAAAAATATTATCTGTGCGAAAAAGGCTTGTACAGCTCATCCAGACCCGGTCCTAAATATTACAAGAAATATTCCTAATGAAGTGGAAGGCGAAATGTTTGTTTATGGAGTGCTCCACTAACGAAACCTGTAAGATTTATTTTGTTCCTGATGATTGGTTTATATTTAAAGAACATAGAAAATAGAGTTTTGTTAATTACAAGAAGTAATTTTGTTTAAGGTTTTAGAAATTTCAAAACTGGGAGTAGGGAGCATTTATGACTTTGTAAAGCGAGCTTGTAAAATTACCATGTACAGTTGATTAGTACGAAAAGGAAAGAGAAAGTTCTACGATTCTAACTTGGCGAGACTTATTATGAGTAAATTCTGTCTTTCATTATACATATTAAAGTTGAAATAGCCTAAGTCACGATTCTATAGTAGAGGGCAATTATAAAAATTCGCCAAAAAATCAAAAAATTTACTCCCACAAATGATAAACTTTATCCTATAAAACAAAAATCAGTTTGTTATTAGGATCTACAGAGACAACAGGACTGGCAAAAAGTCGGAAGAATGAGGAAATTTCAATCCAAACATGGCTGAAAAGGGCATCAGATCAGATTTGTTATTCGACTAAATAAAAATTCTTGTTTTTAAAACTATTTAAAGATTTGTGTACTTTTTATTTCAATTAACTTTTATTTTGTTGATAATCTACCGTTCAGAGTTATTTTATCGAAAGGATAAACTAAGGCTTAAATTTGATAGGTTCACTTATAGTTCGAACAGTAGTAGTTCTGAAAATATTTGCTCTTCTACCTCACTTCCTCAATTTCAAATTAGAAAAAGTTTACATTATGCTTAAGTTATGTATTTTTTTGTATAAAGAGATTATGTTGAACATATTTTTTAAAGCAAATTATTCATGGGGAACTTGTAGTTATTTAAAATGGTAGTGTATATTTTGCTCTTGATTTTTTCTTAATTAAAGTTATTTCTTGGACTTTTGAATAATTACGGTTTGACTTTGTAAACAAGACAAACAAAAAAATTAAAGGGACCCTTTTTAATGTACATAATTTTATTGGTGGAATATGTTGTTTTAATGTTGGGAAGGGACGTCCATAAGACGTTGTAAGCCAATGTCTTAAAGACGTTACCTTTTGTAACATAAGACGTCTATACAACGTCTTATGGACGTCATTCGTCTTTTATGGACATCCATAAGACGTCCTAAATGTTGAGATCAAAAGTTTTATGGACGTCTTTAAGACTTATTTGTGCTGTTTGGGAAATTATACAATCTACAGTAGCTGAACACCAGCATTGCTCAGATTATACCTTTAATCTACAAGAAACTTAGATACAAGCATCAGTGTGGTTTATTTAAACGTAAAAGTAGAGAATGAATCAAAATATCCAAATGATATTAATAGAGATACAGGTTACAGTTTACATCACACGTGAAAATCGATTGTAACGCTGAACCAATGTTCGCTGAGCACCAGTTGGGTATAAATACCTGGCTGTTACTCCTCGATGGTCATTCAGTGTTCTAATCTCGTGGAGTAAAGATCCCTGAAGCTGGCTGGTGCAATTGTGGGTGAAACGTCGGATAATAAATTCAATTTTACATGGTCTAACCCTAAGAACCATGATTTTTATCTTGACCAAGGCCGTAAAAGCTTTCGTTCTTTAAAACAGTCCTTAATATGCAGGATGTCGCTAAAAGGTCTGTACAAAACGTTAGCCCAAATTCCTAAGGCTAAAATATGAGAATCTAGTCCAATTGGCCTCAGTCCAAAAATTGAGAGTCTCCGAAATATAGGGTATCAATGTCATAATTTTTTTAACTCTGATATTCGTCGTAGCCTCTCTACATATTTTAGTCAAGCTTAGAACTGGTCCAAGAAATTTGGACCGTATTTAAGGGCCAACAGGCCAATAACAGTAAAAATTTACACATCAAAGAGCTAACCATGATAAATATTTTAGTTAGACACACAAAATATTGTCAAACGAGTCAATCTGAAAAACTTATAGTTTCATTTTAAAATTTATCATTTAATTCTTAAATTGTTCGTTATGGCCTAACATTACACTAACGCAAAAATGACCCATATGATATTAGTTTACGGTTATTATCAAAGGAATGATCGAGAGTCGATGACAGTCACAAACTTGACATATAAAACGGGACTATTCGTGTAAATAATTTTTACCTCATCTCCTGGCTGGTCGCCATTACGTGAAAATATTTGTAAGACAGCATTGAATTTCCTGCCAGTTTCTTACATTAGCGTGAATGTGTCGTGTATAAATGTCAATTCTCTTATTCTACATAATAGATTTAGATTATAACTATCTCTTCCTACAGTTTATCTAAAACAATAAATAGCTCTTCCTTGTTTTAAATGAACGGTTAATTTAGAATATTCAGTTTAAAAAACCGGAGAATTAAGTGTTTCTGTAAACAACTTGCATTTCTCAGTTTTAATTTTCCGCAAAATTATAATTTTTCTGTTCCAAGCAATTCCTTTAAAGCTAATTTTTGGAAATTTTACTCATTTTTAATTAGGATTTTTAATATAGCGTGTAAAAAAGCTAATTGGACCTGAAAACAAAATTTCAAATGCATTTCATGATATCCCTGTTCACAGGGCCGTAACTAGGCAGGTGCAACTGCACAGGGCTCACTTAGAGTGCCTACGAAATATGTTGGAAATTAAAATCTTAGGTTGGGATTATAAATATAATTGGGACTAAACTATTGGGTATCAAATTCCGAATTATTTCGTGGCAGTGTTTCCTGCTGTGACAAATTATTGATTGTGCTAGTCTGAGACACCTTGTTCAATTTGAAAGCAATTTATTATGACAATAAACCCCTTAATACGCTAATATAATCTAAATTGGCTGTAAGGAGTTTAAATTAACAAGTGCGTTAATAAAAATATTTTTCTTTTATAACCACACTCTCACTAATTCTAAGAATGTATCTTTAAATAGTGACCCTTAGTTTTCCTACTGGCTCCGTGAGTGACAACAACGCCAACTAATGCATAAACTAAAGGGCGATATTTGCGTATATTGACAGTATAATATAATGAAAATTAGTAATTAAAAAATATATTTTTTAGTTTTTATAGAAGTATACGGGTTTATAATGCAAGTGAAAAGATTAATTTATTATTTTTATATATTTTTATTATTCAACTGAAAAAAGTTGGAATAATCAACAAAGAAATAACTAAAACTTAGTAAAAATTAGGTTAAGTAATGTCGAAATAAAAAAAATTACCATTTTATAATAACGTGAAATAAAAATTATTACATATTAATATGTACTTACCCTGGATGGCCATTAAAACAAAGCAAACTATTGAACTATGTATTTTATTACTTAAAATGCGAATTTATTGGAACTTTCAACACATGATACACTAGCGGTCTCATCACTGTTCATTTATTTCTTTGATTCGATTTCCATTTTGGAAATTAATAAAATGTATACTGTTTTTGTTTTGCTAGTATTTTCACAATTTATAAAACAGCAACGGTTGATGTTTCTATATTTTTTAATTATTTAAAAAGAAATTAAAACTGAAAAATATAGTTAATAAGTCAAAAGTACAAATTCTTACCCCAAAGTAATTGAATTATCCGTAGCTGACACTAGTATCGCTTTTGCTCCGGCTACCATGACTTCGTATTGAACGAATATAACGGTTTTGTTTATAACGTATATTATGACAATGATAGGCGCAACAAAACTGGCAAACTAGAAGATCTAACTAGGTCTGGTTTAAAACTTAATACCGACTGCAATACGTAATTAACAACTTTTCAAACATAACAATACAAAACCAGAAAAATAGTATTTTCTTTAGAAAGGCAAACAAAAATAGTAAGTTGAGTTTAATTTAGACAAATAAGCATTCTGCTTACTAGTTTCAAAGATTGTTGTTCCTTTTTTGTAATATCAATTTTTCTTTAGACAATATATGTGGTAGACTATATCATAAACTAAATTTACAGAAAACAAGTCCATTAAAGTCGTAGTTCCGTGAAGTACCATCATAATATACCTGCAAACTTGAAAATACATAAAAAAAATTCTTAAGAAAACGCGACTTTTAACCAGATACGGGGTATCTGTAAGGGTCTGAATATATTTTTTTATGTATTTTGACTTTCTGAACAAGAATATGTTGTTAGTTTTGTCTTATCATTTACCATTTTCTAGTAACTAGCCGTTAATGGCCATATATGGCTGAAATGTGGCTACATTAATGCTCCTGGTGATATAATCGATAGCGGGGAGGGGGGGGGGGCGAGTTCATATGTCTGTAAGTATGATAATTATTCCACAATAAGATACAAACTAAATTGACATATTAGTGATATCGTACCCGCCATCTTAACGAAAATACCCTTAAGGATAGAAATGGGACGATCTCCAGAATCATTGGAATATATTTCAATCACTTCTTTGTTGAGTATACCAAGCAGTGATTTTTTTTCTCTGGGACTTGTGGAGTAGTACCGAATCGAATCGAAGTTTCACGAACGAAAGGATGGCATCGTTCGGTTTACAGAGGTAGCGATTTATGGATATCTGCAAAATTGAAGGCAAAAGCAACAACTGATTCATGTTCAGCAAGCCAAAATACTCTAATCCCTACAGGAACCCCTTATCTGGATAACGTCATTCGAAAACTGATGTGTTTCTGTATATTTTAAGATTTCTTTGCACGGTTGCAAAAACGGCATATCTCGTCTTTGACCCTCAGCTCTGCCTATCTTTTTGAGGTGTTATATGAGAGAGCAATGCCCTGTGAAGAGATTCGTTATAATTCGAATATCCATTTTTGGGAAATCGAGAAGAATTCTAGGGTTCTTCAGCGACGGATTTATAAATTTATTCACATATCTGAGGCCAGGCGTATTGTTCCACCTTAATTTTATCTAATTGTTTTCCCAACTTCGGATCTCCTTTGTTATGTAGCTTCTTAATATTCTACAGAAAGATTCAGGACATAAAGGAATTTTTACCCTTAGCTTCACTTACCTTTTTAAGATGGTATATCAGAGTTGCGCTCTTTAACGATGGATTGATAAATTTATTTGCTTGTCTGAGATCAAACGCATTGTCCCACGTTAATTTTTTAGCTGATTTTGTTCACAACTCTTGAGCTCTTCTTTTATGTGGCTCTTTGGTAATCCGAAGTTTCCTAAACGAAAAAATTAATTTTTGTTCCTTCTTTTGCGGCTCTCTGCTTTCTCATTTCCTTTCGTTTCCTTGTATCCTGAAACACACATCAAGGTTACAATGTTATTTCATATCAGTTGCTTTAGGGTTTGCTTACAGTTCCAAATCAACTTGGACTCATAGGTGTTTGACCTGAGAACTTCTGGCGCTACTTGATTATCTAATAATAATAATAATATATATATATATATATATATATATATATATATATATATATATATATATATATTATGGTCTTCTTAGTGTTTCTATTTGAACATTCGCCGGCAAAGATTTGAATCACGTGAATATCTACTTGGAAGATGATGGGGTGTTTCCTATGAATTTAGCAAGCCCGAAGTCTGGCCTTGACACCTCCACTCCAACCCCCATTTCATCTTGAACCCATTTGGTACACCATACTATTAAATTCATCTCTAGTACTTTATAATTATAGATTCTGTTGGAATTATATCCAGAATCTTCATATGGCCAGCAAAGTTTCCGGGTTTGAGGTTTTTTGTTTAGGAAAGCTTGAGGGCATTTGTTGTTGCTACCCTGATCACAGCTATGTACAATAGAGAGAGCTTCAGGTTTGTTTCTATTGCTGCTGTGGGGTATGATGAAATAGTCCCTGTGACTCCTATACAAGCTAACCTCTATATTTTTGCCGCTTTTTTTGCGCTGCTACTTGTTGCAAACACAGCCATCATACTGACGTAGAATTTTGTTAGAATTAACGTATAATTCTTCCTCTATGCACCAGTTACTAATTTGAATAAAGGCACTTTTACCTCTGATACTGATAACTAGGTTGTAAATTCATAGTCAATGTCACTGAATTAGCTCGACGAGCTATCCACTACCAGGAAAGGCAGCAGAATATACAGAGCATGATTTTTTCTCGAAATTCTTTTAGTTTGCATCTTAAATTAAGTGCTGTTTTCCCTCAACTAGAAAGTACCTAGAATTTTAGAACTGTTGATTATGAGAAATTTGAAATTTTGAAGGGCACCCTGGAAATTGGGTTAATAAATTTTCATTCAATAGATATATCGACTTAAAAAGTTTTCAAATGGTAGAGGTTTTATTTTTATTTTATTCAAAAAAATGTAAAAATTTGTGAAATACCTGTACCCATCAAAATTGCCATCATTTCACGTGTTGCGTTGAATTAATTTTTAATAAAATTTTAAGTGGAGTATTATAACAACCAGTTTACCTTTGTAAATAAATAACAATAAAAAATAATAGTTCCTGAAATTAAGACTTAATCTCCTAAAATAGTAATATTTAATAATAGTTAATGTTTATATACAGCAGACTCGCGTTGGTGTGAACACACGTTCATGTGAACGTCCCAGTAGTATGAATAGTCAAAATGAATGTATTGTATATATCCAGTAGTATAAGTAAACAAGCATCTCGATAGTATGAACCAACTGTCAAACTCTTATTGGCTGATATATAAGCAATATTTCTTGCCATCAGTTACAAGCTTCTCCTAAATTTTTACGAAAGTAGGCAAAAGAAATATTGGTCCATAGTTAGAACAGACTTTTGTATCACCTTCCTTAAAAAGAGGCAAGATGAAAAAACTCTTTGTAAAAAAGACTAATTTATATCCCCAACCAACTTGCATAGAGAAAGATACGGACGTTTCATAAAAATCTTTAAGGATATTCTGTCCATCCGGCTGCTTTTTTATTTTTAATTTCTGTAAAGATTCTGTATACCTTCCTTTTCTTTATATTTGAATCAATAATCCGTTTCAACTAATGCAAAAAAATTATACTGAAGGTCCGTTAGTAGCTATAGAATTCTAATTTACTATTAGACAGTTACATCTGAATTTGTTTTCCATCTGTTGCCCTGCAACAATGGAGAACGTTTCTGCATTCAATTCGTCTGCAGCTACAAGTACCTGTAAAAATTAAAATCGATGTTAGTGTTCGTTTTTTAATATTTAACTAAAAATAAATGTTTTCCTTTACTGAATATTTTAAATCTCATATATTTGTAATCTGTCCGTTTGTTCAACTACAACTTCTCCCATTGAATAGTTTGTTATAAGCTTTGCAATGTTAGTTATGACATTTATTAAGGAAGGTTTTGACATACAAACTGTCAATATATTGTTACGGAGGAATAGGAGAAACTTTTTGATACTCCTCGTATACAAATATTCCGATGCGATGAGTCATCTTTATTATAATGTGTTGAAAGGAATATTGTATCGATGTGTGATATTTTTAGATAGTTCTCAACTTTTATACTAGTATATTTCTTGTTATTTCTAGGAAGTTCTATAGGTATATAAATAAGGATAGGAGTTTTAAGAGAGGTGTATAGTTGTATTATAGTGAAAATATTGAGAAGTAGTAATTAGATAGTTGTGATTTTGCTATGATTAGAAATAGTTAATACTAAGTGAGTGATTTTTAGGAAATAAAACCGTAACAATTGGTGTCAGAAATGAGGATTATTACCGGGTTTCCAGAAATTTCTTCCGAAAATTAAAAGAGATAGACAAAAACGGGTTTCACTGTTGGATTTGTTATCAAGTAAGAAGATAAGATTAATTTTCGATAAAGTTCTAGAACATCCTATTTTGAAACCCAAAAAGATAGCCTTGACCAACGGGTTTGTCATTAAGAAAGACGCCTAGAACCGAATTTTCGACAAAGTTCTAGAACATTCTATTTGGAAACTAAAAGAGATAGCGAAAATGGATTTCACCATTGGATTTGTCATTAAAATAGAAGCCTAGAACCGAATTTTCGACAAAGTTCTAGAACATTCTATTTGGAAACTAAAAAAGATAGTGGAAACCGACTTCACCATCGAATTTGTCATTAAGAAAGAAGCCTAAAACCAAATTTTCGAAAAAGTTCTAGAAAATTCTATTTGGTAACTGAAAGAGATAGCAAAACCTGACTTCACCATTGGATTTGTCATTAAGAAACCGAATTTTCGATAACATTCTATAATATTCTATAATAAATATTAGGCAGCTAACAGCCGAAATAAAGCAAACATATAAAACATTGGCTGATTTTATGGAACTTGTAGAACAACGTCAGCTTAATGAAAAAAAATAAGAAGAAAAACAGTGCCAGAAAGCGAAGCAAGGAGATGAAAATCGACGCCAAAAATAAAAACAAGAAAAGAACAACGTCGTCTAAAAGAAAAGCAGGAAGAAAAGGACCATCGCCTAAAAGGAGAATAATGCCGTCTGAAAGAAAAACAGAAAGAAAAAGCACGTTGCCAAAAAGAAAAACAGGAAGAGGAAAAACGTCATCAAAAAGAAGAAGAACGTCGCCTTAACGACAAATAACAAGAAGAAGAACGTCATGTTAAAAATGAAGATAAACTTTACAAATGGAAACTAGAGGCCTTATACAAGAACAACAAAAAGTCGACCAAACTATACAAGGACAAACACAAAAGTTTAAGAAACAGATAGGTGAAGTGCCAAAAGACATAGGAGAAGTAAGTAAGTAAATAATATAGAATCCACTGTGCGACAAGATTTAGGAGAAGTTCGACAAGACGTAGGAGAAGTGCGACAAGAGATAGATATTATAGAAGCTGAAATGAAGGACCTTCAGAAGGGGTCAATAAAATACATAAACATGGTCCTTCTAATAAAGTGACAACCACCGTACAGAACATTAAACCTCCAACTTACGATGGTCAAAAATCGTGGATAATGTACAAACGACAATTTGCAGCTGCTGCTAGTGCAAATAAGTAGAATTACGAAGAGATAGCTACTGCATTGGTAAATGCACCTCGTTGACTAGCATTAAAATTATTGTAAATAATGCTTATAATCCAACAAAAAGACTATAGAATCTTTAGTACAGTGCTAAAAAGAAGATTTGGAGATCAACATCGGCGCCAGTTATACCAGTCACAACTCAAATCCAGACATCAGAGAAATGGAGAAGGTTTACAAGAATGTGAAACGGATGTCCGACGCCTTGTTCATCTGGCTTACCCATGAGCTATGGAAGAATTCCGAGAAGAGCTTACGATCCAGTATTTTATTGGTGGAAGCAGAAATCGGGAAATAGAGCATATGTTGCGAATAGTTAAGCGTTGGGCAGGGCTCTGGAAATAGAAGCAACTTATAACGGATCAAGGCCAAAAATAAGATCCGTTACCATAGAGGAAAGTAAAAATTCACGGATCCAGGCAATGGATAGAATGTTTTCTGAAATCCTGAAGAAACTAACACTATAAGTGATTCTTCGCGAAATCAAATAGAACCAAACACAATAAAAAATACTTCGGGTTATAGAATAAACCAGATAGAGTGTTACAGTTGTGAACGAAATGGATACATGAGAAGGGACTGTCGCAATTGTGCAATTAAAGTCTCGTTCATCATCCAGAGACCGCACAGAAGAGAACCAGGAAAACTACAATTAGTCAATATTAAGAGTCGGGTGTTGGCCAATATCAAGAAGGCCTCCCAGAATTATTTCGTAGCCTAGGAAGGACCGCCGACAGTCTTATAATTTAAGGAAAAGTCAATGCTACACCTATTACCATAACTGTTGCTACTGGTACAGCACTATCTTTGATAAAGTCAAGCCTTGTTGGTAAATTTAAAATCCTACTACTGTCCACTTTAAGAACATTAACTGGAGAAGCAATTGATGTGATTAGAGAAATACAAATTGAGATTTAACCTGAAAGGCTAAAATTAAACCATTTGGTGTTAGTTACTAACATAGAAAATGAGTTTATACTGTGAATGGACCTGACTCGTCAACATGGATTTTCCTTCGATAATGAGCCTAACATTCTAAAGTTTGGCATCGAAGAATTTATTCTGTTCTAGAACCGTGATTGCGAACCAATCGGAGTCATTACCGAACAACCAGAATGAAGGAAAGCACAGAGAAAATAATTTTCAGAGAGACAAGAGTTCTGTAAGCCACAACGCATTAGTTTAACACTCCAACAAACCCTGTAAATACCTGGTAGCGAAGGCAGTAGTTAATTCGTATGATATCTAGGCATACTCGGCAGGCTTCCGGCAAAGTGACAGGGTTTGGTTAAGGAATCCACAGAGAAAAAAGGGCAAAAAAGACCACATACTGTTCTGAAAAGAATCAACGACGTTGTTTATAGAATCCAACGAAATCCCAAGATCGAAATGAAAATAGTACATCTCGACAAATCAAAGCCATACCACGAAGATACCGAAGCTGATGGTGACGATCAGAATTGGAAGGGGGGCAGCGTTATAGAGGACTAGAAGAAACTTTTTGATGCGCCCTCATATACAAATATTCCGATGCGATGAGTCATCTTTATTATAATATGTCGAAAGGAATATTATATCGATGAGTATTATTTCTAGATAGTTCTCAACTTTTATGCTAGTATATTTCTTGTTATTTCTAGGAAGTTTTATAGGTATATAAATAGGGGTAGGATATGAGTTTTAAAAGAGTTATATCATTGTATTTGAATAGTGAAGATATTGAAAAGTAGATAGTTGTGATTTTGTTGTGTTAAGAAGTAGTTAATATAGTATTGGGAATATTAATGAAAAGTTTTGAGTTTATTCTGCGAACCCAGCGAGCGATTTTTAAGAAATAAAACCGGAACAATATGTTTTAAAGTTATTTAAATCTGCTGGAGAAAACTCTACTGATTTTGTTCTATTTTGAGTTTCACTATGTACACCGTCTCAAGTGTATTACAGTGATTTATGACAGAGTTGTAACTCTGCTCTACAGAAAATCTCACTGTAGTATCTTTTAAAAATATCCTGCAGTAGTATTTTCTACTAGAAAGTGATCACGGGCAAAAACTATATGAAATCCATGGCCCATACTTAGTACATAATACATTTTTTTGTTACAGGATGCAACTGATCAAGAAACTAAAGAACAGGAAAATGTAAAAATTAACCAGTTACACCTCAATCTTTTAATCCATCTAGTCTGGATAATTAACTCAAATTCCAGAATGAAAAAAATACTGATAAAAATATTTCAAGCATCAAAACAGCAATTGAAACTTTAAAATATTTACTAAGATGTGACTGTCAGACTTGCATTGCCTTCATTTTTGTTTATTCCTACGATATTTTGGTTGTATATTTATTCATTAACAATTTCAAACTGAAGATTTTGTCTTAAGGTTACATACATTAACTGCGTGTATCGAAGGGCGACGTTTTGCTTTACTGTGCACGCTTGAATGATTTGATGTTACAGATTAGTAGTTGTCAAAGATTAGGTATCTGAATATTTTAACAACCTTAGTTACTACAACATTTGGAGTCAATTTGTTTTTTTACCACTGAACCAGTAAACTTGAAGATTTGTAGATCCAAGCGGAAATGGGGCATACACGATGAAACAAAACAAGATCTGATGGATTAGACTTACCCTCGTACACACCAGCATCAAAGGTAAACACACTATTGGAGACGAGCAGAGCTACCATGCCAACAACCTACAACTTCACACTATTTAAATTGATTGGAAGGCAGAATCTGGTCTAACATGAATTCAGCCACGAAACTTGGTCTAATGTATAGACGAGTCCGAAACTGACTATGACACAGGCACGGGAATACACTGCGCTACCCTCAGACTTGACATAAGTGAGGGACTCGGACAGCATGCCAACCAATTTCCGACAGAATCTGTGAAAAAAATTAAAGAAGAGAGACCATCCTCATCTTCTCCAATAGGGAGGCAGCACTATATAGCCACTTATTACTTAATTACTTACTTATTGAATACTCTATAAGTGATTAAAGTGGATTGGTAATGATGTTACTTTCCATTTTTGAAATATCCACCATTTCTGAGTCAGCTAACTTCCTGAAGTTGCTCTTACCGAAAATTATAAAATTTATGGCGCTATCTATAGTTTAAATCTGGTTTAATGGTAACTTCGGGCAGACTCAGTCTCTACAGATAGACTCTCCAGATTATCCAAATAAAACTCTAGATACTTGTACTAAATTTTAAAATTAACTTGAATAAAAATACTTGTCAGCTGTAACAGAAAATATTAGAGCCAAAATGACATAGATATGGTAGCTGTAGCTATAAATAATGTAAGAATGGCATTGTTTGTCAACGAAAATTGCAATTTCCTTTACAATATTAGTAATACGTTCTTATTAACAATTTTAAACAACACAGCTACTTATCTGTTTGTAAGTACTAGTTTTCAGACTGCAGTCACCAACAGATCATCTCGGGCAAATGGCAGACTTGAAAACACCAACAACCGTATTTTATGTCGGATATCTATTTAGTATCAAGGAATGTTTCGAGAACATGGGATAAGCCTTACATAAAAACAAGCAACAAAGAACTGTCAAAAAAATTCAAAACTAGGATAATGCTTGCAGAAACTGAAGTATAGCTTGCATAAATTATTTCAGTGCTAAACAAAACTTGAAATGACTTATATTGTTTAAAAAGCTGGCCTCTGAAACAAAAGGAAAATAACGCGGTTCAGTATTTTGGAAATTTTTTATGAAATTATGGCGTGCGTAAAATGGAAATAATTTGATTTATTGAACTCGACGACTATAATGAAAAATATAGAAATAGTTACCTGATTTTGATGTAGATTGATCAAATCAAATAATAATAATCGATAATTTTGTACTTGAACAATTCTACACAACTACTCGAACAATCGCAAAGAAAACGTTGAATGACAAAGTTTCAAACTAGATTTGTTAAGATGCATATTTCAAGAGGTTTTCTAAAGCCATGGTCCTAATTATTGGAAAAATATTCCTATCCCAAAATTCAATATTATTCATCCAAAACTGGAACACAAACAGATAACCAGCTTAAAAATACCTAAGAACTGTAAGAATACAGAAAACCATCTAGAAATTATGACTCCAGTTAAGAATGATGTCGATAGATGGCGAGAGGTATAAAATTTTTTGCGAAATTCCAACTAACAAACTAAATAAAACAAGCATAAAAGCAAAAAAGAGGCTGTTACAACTAAAAGCGCTTGCATGTTTTCAGACAAATTTAAATAAGTACTAGAACTATCTTCAGAACCTTATACTCTTGGCACAACACAACAAGGATAATCTTGCAAGAGTACCAGAACCCATGCGTATTCTGAACAATGAAAAAGAGACCAAACTTACAAGAGAGGGTCTGTTAGATATTAACTGGGCCAAAACCAATATTTGACATTACTAAAATGTCTATTCGTAGATGGATATCCAGGTGGATAAACCATCAACACCATAACTACTGGAACCCATTTTGGACACAAGCACAACAAACTATTGCTGAGAAAATCATCCGGAAAACTAAACGGGGATATCCTATACCTAAGCAGACAACAGAATAAACTAGTGGCAGGACTGATAACTGTTCATTAGCTCAAGGAAACTTTTATTCAACTTCACAATTTCTGAGAACTTGTCATACAGTTCAAGTTACATCAACAACGTCTCAAACTAAACTGTAGCCGAAAGCCGATCTGCTAAAACAACGACTTTGTACATGCCCCTCTTGGCCACACTTCCAACAACGAATCCTATTTTTACTTTGGAAGGTTGTGTTTTTGTTGTCGTTTGTTTAAAAATTCTTGCAACTCCCTCGTTAGCGTCATGAAGATTTCCTAGTTGATCTTGCGATAATACTGGGAAACGTTGACTCTTCTTATGATTCTTTCTCGGTTCCTTAAGGTCTGTTTGGCTGTTTCAAACTGAAGGGCATAAATAAGAGCCTCGAAAATTTTCTCCATCGATAAAACTATTTACTGCTAATTCTTGCTTTATTTCTTCGGGATATCTTGAGTAAGTCAAATTTATTAATCTCATTATATCCGCCTTGTATTCTTGAAGACTTTCGTTGTATTTTTATCTTCTTCCTTGAAGTTGAGCCTTATAAATTTCGTGGAGGTGGACTTCCCCATAGCGCATCTCCAGAAAAGTAACAATAAACTCGTAATAATTCTGTTTTTCTTCAGGAATGTTACGTAGAACCTCCATAGTTTCACCTCGTGGTGCTAAAAGAAGAGCACATGCCTTTTCCGGTGAACTCCAATTATTGCCGGTAGCGGCGGCTTCGAATCGACGGACATAGGTATGCAAATGTACTTTGCCGTCAAAGGTAGATGGCTCCATCACACTAGTTGCAGGAACACCATCTACCTTTATTATACCTGTACTGATCACCTTCTCGCAAATGTAATTGTTGCATCTGTTTCTGGATTCCAATCACTTCATGTTGTACTTCGCCATGTAGGTCCTCTAATTTTGCTTCATATCTCCTTGATTTTTTTTAATGTCTTCTCTCAATTCTTGTTTCATATCTCCTTGACTGATCTTAAGCTCCTGTCTCATGTTCTCCAAGTTTATTTTTAGTTCTTGTGGTATACTTTCTTGATTTTTCTTAATGTCTTCTTTCAATTCTTAATTCATGTTTTCTTGGCTTATTTTCAGTGTTATCAATTCTTGTTTCATATCATCCTGGCTTGTCTTTAATTATTCTTTCATCTCGTCTTGACTTGTTTTCAGTGTCATTAATTCTTATTTTATATCATCTTGGTTTGTCTTTAATTTTTGTTTCATATCTTCTTTCAGGTCTTATTTCATCTCTTCTTGGCTTTTCTTCACATCTTCTTGGATTGTTTTCATGTCTTGTATCATCGTCAGTATTTGATTTAAACTATTTTGAAGTTGTTCTACCATTTTTGCATTATATTTTTTAGTTTCCACTGGCATAAAAATTTCAACTCACTTTTCCTTCTTTTTTTTTCTAACCTTTAACCTGAACTAATCTCTTCTGGATTTGATTCCACTTCTGACACCAATTTGTTCCGAACGGCCAATCTTTAAACACACTGTATTATGATTTTCTAGAAAGTTTCAGACCTTGTTTCATCGACGTCTCATGAGGAAATTAACAAAAGGTATAATTAATTAAATAAATTATGAACTCGTAGAAAATAAACCTAAAACCTTACAAACTAGAAACAAAAACTAACACTATGTAGTGTACACTGCTATAAAGTTCATTACAATATATAAAATTACACAAAAATTTTATGGTAACCATGTTATTTCACTTTTTAGTGGAAGTCGCTTCTTACGACAAAAATTTTAAAAATTATAATAGTCAATATAAGAATTTATAATGACAAAAAACCTGATGAAGAATACTGTACCCTAAGCTCATTATAAATGGCCATGAGACATATATATTTTTTTTTAATTTGAATAACCTCTAAACCAAATTTATTGTGGTTACAATTTCATTTGCATAAAAACCTGTCTAACAACAACCAGAATGAGCACGGGTGCGAAAATATATCATATAAAAATCTGTTGAGTAACCAGTACGTAATAACCGTGATTAAAATCAACCTAGGTTACTTTTGAGGGCCCACGAATTTCATAAAATAAAATGGATGACTGATTGAAATGGACCTGTCAAACAAAAATTGACCTGAGTATACTTGTCACCATATTGGGGAAAATGACGTTTTGGCACGTCAAATTAACCGTCAAAAGTCAAAAAAAAATAGTGTCATTGTAGTTGTTATTGTTCGTCATTAAAATCTTTTTCTTTATCCCTTTATAAATTTATTTTATATTATTTATCAATATATCAAATATGTAAGTTTGAAAGAAAATCTGACATTTGGCGAATGATAAAGGTACTGCAGAAGACCAGGAACCAAAAACAAAGGCCAGCCGGAAGACATCCATTAATGATAGTAGCAGATCTCACATTCAACCTTTAATATCCTTTATTTTTTTATTTTGTAACGGTTTATAGAGGCTTGAAGATGAAATGTATCATAAATAAGATTTTTGTGCTGAAGGACCTCGTTCGTTGGGCTGTTAGGATCATATTTATACATGTATGTCCCAATAAATTATAATCATTGTAATATTTATTTAATTGAAGTATAGTATAGTGTTTAACACAGCCTAATTAAGTGAAATGTAGTTAATATTATTTAAATATAAAATTTGTTACTAATTTAAATAAAAATTTCAAATATCTTACAAATTGTTATTTTTCAAATTTTTTATAATTTCTATTGATGAAAACAATTATGTTAGACTTAACTAAGATACTCAGCCGTTTTGGCCATATGAACACAAGTATTTATGTATGTTAAATCCATAATCAGAACTAGCCGTAGAAAAACATTTTTAAATAGCACTCTCTTCCTATTGAGATATGAACAGAATCTCCTGTAATAATCTTGATGAAAACATTTATATTAGACTTTTTAAAACTAAGATACTCGGCTGTTATGAACATGTGGACACAAGTATTTAAGTTAGATCCATTGTGACTTTGATTACTGCAGCGGAATATCGGTCAGTGGATATTTCTCGTGCAGACAGTCATCGGTCAAATGCTCAGCGCAGGGGTATCGGTTTGACGGTATCTACTTATATTCGGGATATCCCTGCTCTCTGAACTGATCAACGGTTTGACTGTCTGAAGGTCGAAACATCCACTCAGTGGTCGGTTCTCGGGCGCCACCCTCGGAATTCATGTGGTCGAGGGCCCACTTATGCACCGTGCAGCTTGTTACAGTGGAGAAACGGCACGCTGTAATGTTAAAAATGGGACTAGGGAATAAAACAAACTATTTTAAAACATTCTGTATCCTGTATTCCATACTTTTTCATAAAGATATGGCTTAAAACTAACTTACAATCTAAGATGGATAATAATATAAACAATTAAACGGTCTGAAGGGCAAGAGTATGTTATGAGAGCTGTTCAAGGTAGCTCGTACCGATCGGTAGCGTTATAGACGGTAACCCGGCGGTATCATTCACGACGCTATTCACGTTACCTCGTACTACAAGGTTACGACGCTATTCACGACGGCTCGTACGTAAATTTTCGCGTTTCGTATCTAAAATCGACCGACGGTGGTATACACGGTATGTCTAAGAGCAACACGGCATCGATCGGCAGTAAGCGACGTCTCTACACGGCGACGGTGATCTCTACTCGCGGCGGCGGCGATAGGCGTCGGGGCGACAGTTGTTAAGCGCCCATATCAACGGACATCGGAGGGCACCTGGTGGTAAAACACATTCCTGATCAATACGGAAACAAAACTAAACTTTCGGCATCAGTGCGTGTGTGTATCGATAACGGTAGGAAGGAACGAAAGGGACTGACGCTGCCCGTTCTTGTAAGGGTCCTCGACAGCGTCAGCAGGATGAAACTACATTGCCCGTACTTATAGGGGTCCTCGACAATATCGACCAATAGCGGTAGGAAATTAGGAAAGGAACCGACACTGCCCGTAATTATAAGGGTCCTCAGCAGTGACGGTAGGATGACACAACATTGCCCGTTCTTACAAGGGTCCTCAGAAATGCTGGCCATTAGCGGGGTAGGATGTAAGGAAGGTAGTGTATGGTGAAACACCATATACACACAAGCCTAGCCTCACCTACATTGCTAGACCAGGAAGGCGCGGTCCGGCAGGCTACCCAGTCCAGTCTGTTTGGATTGTTGACCCGGGTGGAGAACGTGCAGTTCTCCGCAAAATAATGGTCTGCTCGAGCTTAAATAAACGGCCCGAGCTCCCACTACGCTGGCGAGTAACGGCGTGCGGTGATCGCGCATACAATACTGCTGTATGCGACGCGCGATTACTATGGTAGGACGCTCTGAAAATCTCGGAAAGTTATATTTCCCGGCATAGCGCGGTAAATCTAATTATATACCAGTAATATTGAAACTTTAAGCATTCTTTTCCCGCAAGAATCAGATTTTTCGGATTTAAAATACATAAATAAAATCCCGGCGAACATATTCATGCCCAAAAATATAGTAACTTCGTTACACCATAATCACAATTAGTCGTAAGAAAACATTCTTAATTAGCACGTTCATAATCTTGAGATATGAACAGAATCTCTTGTAATAATTTTGTATGCTTGTAACATAAAATTTACTTGAATGTGCCTAATTCAACTTTAAAGATATTTTAATCAAAACTAAGAAAATACTGAAAATAACGAGGTACCACCTAATTAACATTTCAACCGTCTTTTCAAAAAATAAAACGTTTTGAAGAAACGGTTCATCAACACATTGTTTTTTTTTTAATGACGAATTGTTTTTGACAACCAAAAATATAATAATTTTTTTAATCTATTTATTGTTACGATCGACCAATAATATCACAGACATCCAGAGATAATAATCAATTGAGACAAATTGGATCAGTTGGGTAAGTTTATAACGTGATACTGTCACTTTATATCTTTCTACAAGAGTTTCGTTCAACTATTTATGCCGACAAAAAATTCGGAAAGCTACGTAAATTGCTTCTACCCTTGGCAGTTAGCGATAACCGATTATACTTAGACAGTATAATTTGCCATGGCGATAGCGTATTCACTGTTGTAATAAGTGACCTTTCCCCAAAATGGCTAATAGCATGGTCAGGACATTTTCAGTTTATTACACGATCAATACATTTACTTTAAACTTGCATGTGAAATCCCCATATCCTTATGTTAGAAATTCATTATCAAGAGAACTTGGCAAACTAGACGTAAACTCGAAATTTCAAGTTTCTATCTTTTCAGTTCCCAAGTTAATTAGATCCAAAGTTTCCCTATTTTGATTCTAGCTTACTAATTCATTGGCCATTCTTAATCAAAGATACTTCCCGCAGTCCAAAAACCTGAAATTTGATATGTAAGTAATATTTAGTGCTTTAAAAATAGAAAACCTGAACTAAAAAATATATGGTATAGCCCTCCTCCTTAACGAATTAATGGGTAAATAAGTGTGTTAAGTGTAAATTACTTAAGCACGTCAATATTCATAATGAATATTTAATATAAATTTGTCTTATTTTCAGTCGCTATTGTTTTCATGTCGTTATAGGCTTGTTTACAGGTTTCTGACTTAAATTGATTCTGATTTAAATGTGTGTTAACTGGTTTAATTAAAGTATATACAAAGATGAGATTAAAGTTTTGGGCCCACAAAGGAAAATACATTTTTTTTTTCTACGTAATCTATTTCTAAAAATTTACACTTACACCACCTAGAGGCTGTCGTTCCCTTCTTTATAGACGCTTGCGTACAAATCTACACATTGGGCTTTGTCGCTGCGATTACTTTTCCTCAACAATAATTCTCTGAGATTGAGTCCACACGACAACAAAAATTTCAGCATAGGCGTATTACGCGCTTTTGTGTTAAAAATGTCTCGTCCACACGGGAGATTTCGTTACGCGATCATAAGGGTTTTTTTTTTGTCTTATCCTAACTTTTATCAGGATTTTTGCTTATATTTTATCTAAAAATTAAAATGAAGCAAAATAAAACATTAATTGCGGCTTGGACATATTAATAATTTAATTCGAGAAATGTGAGAAAATGATCCTGATTTTTTAAAAATATTTTCCTGTTCCTATTGGTGAATTTGAAGGGCTCTTCGCTGTTGTTGGGCCAATAATTAGGAAACGCGATATGGAAATGTGTACAGCTATACCTTTATTACTAGGTTGGAAATAACATTGTGATATTTAGCTGATGAAATCAGCATGTGAAAGCAACAGTGCGAATTCCGAGTCGGTAAACAGTGTTTTTAGAATTATTCAGGTTACTTTAAAGGAAGTTTTATTTTCAAAGTTTACCCCTTCTACCTGGTAAAGAGTTGACAAGGAGTTCAAAGACGAGAATTTCAATATAACAGTGTAATTTCAACAATCGTTTTAATAATTACAATTGTTTGTAGTTTTTAGAAGAATACATTACATACGACACTAACTGGATTTCTGTTATTAAATTTCCATCAATGTTTATTTTTACTTTTTAATTGTTTATGATAGGTTTATATAAAGTTTGCTAAAGGTAGGGTTACTAGACGAAAGAAAAAAGGAAAAAACTGCAATTGTCAGTATTTTTTTGAAATTAAAAGAGGAAAATATAATAAAAAAATATTTATTAATGATTCTAATAAGGAAAAATAAATTAATTAAACGTTAACAAAATGAGTCAATTGTTAATTTAATCTATAAATAAATTTAGTTTCTTAACAGAAGATATTGTTGTAAACCAACTATTACTACAAATTATTAAGTATTAAATTACTAAATATAAATATTTTTAAGTTACTCTTATGGTTTAATAGATAATTATAGTCTAATATTTAATACTCTCTTAAGAAGAAGTTATATCTTAAGTAAATTTATATTCTAATAGGCTCAAACATAAGCATGCCTTAATAGTAGGAGCAGTTGGAGAGTTCACGGACCACCGGATTGGCGATACACCAGAAAGCCACACACGTGGCCTATGCTATTTTTTTTTAATTAATTAACGAAAATCGACCTAACCTGACCCAGTTTTCCCCTTAAAACAATGGGTTAAAGGGTTATTTCTATTGTTTTAATTAATTAACCTAATTAATTACTCTATATTAATTAAATAATCATAAAAAATCTTATTAAAAAAACGAGGATCTGGCAACATCGACACCGGTGGACTTGTGGGGCTACGTCATACACGCTATCGATCGCCAGGTGCATCACCACCTGCCGTCTTTACCGAGGCGAAGGGTTCTATTGTATTTTCGGACCTTATTGTACCTGCTTTTGATCGCCCGACAGATGCCTACCTTTTGAATTAGATCACAAGTATTGTTAGAATTTTAAAAGAGATAAAGTATTTGTATATGGCTTGGGTTCTATATGTTCCTTTATTGAATTATTTTTGTTCTGATTTAATTTTGTCTTATTTAATGTATTATTTCGAATATTGTGGATATTAAGTTTAAAATTTAACAACTACAGTTAAAGTTAAAATAGCTTTATTCATATTACCTAGACCCTGCATTTAAAATAGTCTTTTGTATTCGAATTTCCGGATGGACTCACTCTTGTCTTGGCTACCGCCGCTCGGCGAGTTTATAGAAATTTAAAAAGGATAAAGCGTACCTCTTATGGCCGCTTCTATATTCGGGTTCTATTGTCGTTTTAAGTGATAATGAACGTTTTAACCAAAATATTTCTTTACGGAGTTTTTAATAGAGTGTCGCAATATATATATATATATATATATATATATATATATATATATATATATATATATATATATATATATATATACATCCGTTTTAAATGATCGTTTGAAATCATTTCTACGAAATCAGAATCCCGGATGTATCTTGTATGTATCTTTACCTGGACTCTGTATATTATCGCTCCTCGTTAGATAACAATACGTTGTTAGAATTTGAAAAGAGGTAAAGTATGTGAATAGGATTAATGGCTTACATTAATAGGATTAATGATACATTTTTGTTGTATCACTTTTTTTTACCTGATTTCAAGTAATATTTCGAGTATTGTGGATTCAAAGAGATTAAGTTTAGAGTTGAACAACTACACTTAATGTTAAAATAGCTTTACTCACATAACTTAGACTTTGCATTTATTTGATCTGTATTAGCTAAGTAATCATAAGAAAGGAAGAAAACAGGAATCTGACAACATGGGTTTTGGGTAGCCTTTTGAGACCACGTCGTACATATTTGCTATCGGTCACCAGAGATACGTTTTTTATCAGGTGTAAAGAATGGCTAGAATTTTAAAGACATAAAGCACTAATGAGATGTGGTTACATTATCAGAAATAATAGGTGAACGCATATAAATTATATCATTGATATCTAAATCACTACTTTTGTCGAGATTTCTGCTCTAGGTGTTGATATCACTGATCTATATATCCTCTCTAATGACGCCTTTTCGTTGTTTCTATTTCTTCTAATTTAAATTAATATTTCAAGTATTGAGGGAAGAGTGAATAAAACAGATTAAGTTTACAGTTTAATGGATCCTATAAAATGTTTGTATATATACATCTATTTGAATGGTATTAATGTTGGGTGTTTTCCAATGCTTTGCATCTCATTTTATGTGATTTTTCGAACAATACGGGTTTTGTAAGTCAAAATAGAGTAATTTCTAGAACCATTTCGAATGATCTTTTGTAATCATCTCTACCAAATCGGGTTCTTGGATGTATTTTTTTTTCTAGAAACACATCAATTTCTAAATGGTAAGACTTCAAGCATAAATACGAAAAAAAAATTGGGTTAAGCCTCATCACTTTTACCCACTCGCTTTCTTAGATATTAGCAGAAAAAAAATCGTTTACTATTTTTGTACAGTGTAGAGGAATATACATAAAATGTGAGTATACTTTTATCCAAATATTTTAACTTATAAAAAACCTCTGTATCGGGATATGTATGCCTATATGTGTGTACGTTTGTATGAATGCAAGTATGCAGATAGATATGTATATGTATGAATATATGTGTAGACATGCATGTATACTTATATATGTGTATGTATGTGTGAGTATATGGGTGTATACATGCGTTTATGTAGGTATGTGTGTGAATGCATGTGTGAGTATACATGTGTGTATATATATATATATATATATATATATATATATATATATATATATATGTATATGAATATGTATATGAGCGGATATATGTACGTATAATGTATATATGTATATGAATGGGCATATGAGCGTAAATCTATGGATATATGTGTATGTATATATGTATATGAGTGGACATATGAACGTATATACATGGATGTGAGTATATGGGTGCATGTGTGTTAAGGAACTTCAATTTTTAAATGCTATAGCTCTCATTTCTGTTATGATTTTTTGCATTTTGCTTCAGAGAAACATTCTTAGAATGCTTCTTGTGTACCACAGCACTATTTAATTTTATATTGAATTGTATATACTTTCATAATTAGGGTATGATGGAAGATGAACCAAATCTTCTCATCCATAATGAAGTATGTATGCAAATAAAACTACATCTTGTTTATTATTATATCCATTTATGTTTATTAATAGATATTACTGTTCACTGAATGCTTTTTTAACACCATTCCTCTTTTTTAATGCATAAAACCAAGTTGAACATGTTTACAGTGTATCTGATTCTAGTTATAAACTCAACTCAGATGGAGTATTCTCCCTGATTTTCAGTTATAACAGTTCCAACTACGATTCTGGGGAGGATGATACATCCTTCAAAGCCGAGGTCAAAGTCATAAATATAGTGGCAAAATATCGCAACTGGAGTGCTAATGAAACCATTGAGGCCTACTTATAATGGAAGATGACGATGTTATCTTTATAAACGATATCAATGCCAGTAACATTTACTGATTGAGATCCGATGACTCGATATTTTTAAGGAATGCGAGGTTCTATTAGAATTTTTTAAATAAATTCATTTCGGTGGAAATAACCTTTGAGATAATATCGGTATATATTTTTGTCCGAATTAGTCCTTTTATTTCGGTTAAAGTCTCTTCTATGTGCATTAGTAAGTACTAAAATATCCTTATAGTTTTCTAAATAACTGCCGGAATAATGATCAAAACATGCCTTTGTTAGCAGATCCAATAAACCATCAGTTTAAGTACAACACACATTTCCAACTCCGAGAATGATATTCTTCAATTTAATTTGACGTATCACCTAGAATTATAGTTTCTAAGTCTGATTATATTTTTTTTGATTGATCCAAAAGCTACAATTTGATTTTACAGCTAACTATCTTAACACTTTACAAGTCTGTTTTACTGATCACATGTTATTTGTGATCCTATATATTCATAGAGACATGATAGTAACGTATATATTAACTAGAATTTGTAAGATTTAACTATTGCATAGGCTTTATGCGATATTATAATGAATATTAATACCATAACCCCCACTCACTCAAATGATTTGGAGATATTTATCAATCGAGAGTATTGAAGGGATTTTTATGTTATGTGAGTATATCTCTCTTGAGTGTAGCTAAAAAGACTAGTTTTGTTCTAGTACTACACCTGTTGGTATAGGTCAATAAGGTTTTTCCTATATTAAATGAAATAAAGTTGAAAAACATATTTTGATGTGTGCATTTAACAAGATTCACTAACAAAATTTTTTAAAATTTAGACAAATGAGGTTCTAATCTTCCTGTATACTAATAAATGTCTTAATATGACTAGAATAAAAATAAGATAAAAAGTATTGCAAAGAATTTTAGAAAGACAAGGATTGGAGAGGTGGTGACGAAAACGAGGACATTGAAGCCTATGGTTTAATAGAGGGAAATTATGTAGATTTTAATTAAGTTTGTTATACGATTTCAATTGTATGAATGTTACATTCCTACTATGAATTTACATAAAGACATTTAAATGAAAATATGATTCCAATGAATCCTATTCTGCTGGAAAACATAAAAATACACCACAACCTGTTCGCATAAAACAAACAATACAACCTTCAAGTTGCAGTACAAGAACTTCCCTAACCCAATGGGCTATATAACTCATTCAATCAGTTAAAGACTATCCTTATAAAATATGTTTTATTTATTCATAGGGTTGCAACATTAACCTAAGTTACATTTTAATTTATTCTAATGATTTTACAATCTTTTATATACTTAATATACCCTGGTGTCTTATATATAAACTTACATATATTTACATACTTTTACACTTTATATCTATTATTTTATTATATTAGTCTTATTTATATGCATCGCTGAACCACATAGCTACTTCTTTATTATTACAGTAGTAATAAGAAATTTTTTCTAGGTGTAGGACCATTTATAACATCGCCTTCTTGATTATTGTAATGCTCAGTATAGAACAAATATTTTTTATTCCAGAGTCTTGTTGTAGTGTTTTTGGGAGTTTATGATAAATCAAAACTATTTCATCACTACAGGCGACAATTATTTCTTTAGATAATCCAACAAGTTCTTCTCTAGTCATATCTTTTAAACATTTTTTCAAAGCAAAGGCTTTCACTGAATTTAAAATCCCCTCCATATTTTCAGCATATATAACTATCATTTTTTCACTTTCAAATTTTAGATATATACGACCGCAAACCATTAAATTAAATTTCTATTATTTTTTTAAAAAGATTTCCAAATTTTACAAGTCTTCATAAATTTCAGAAGAAAAAGACTAACAGTGAACAACCTAAGATCTTGACTTTATACTTGATTTTTCGTCATGCGTAAACTAAAAATTTAAATGCCTAGTCTTTTAAAAAACTTGCTGTAACAAGCTGAGCTCTATTTCTTTTTACTTTCGAGGCTTATATCTCGTATTCTTTCACATATCCTAGACTGTTAGGTTTTTCCCTACAAGAAATATCATTGGTTTTTTAATACAAATGAAGTAAATCACCCCTTATTGTGGGCGACTACGTAGTACACACATCTTTGTGAAATTGGAAAACATATGTCTTTTTGCATTCTTTTTGAAAGAAGATTTTAAACAGGTATATCTATAAATTTGAGCACCTAACAAGAGCTACAGTTATACAAAATATAAGTATTTTCATAAACATCAGAAAAACTAACAATGAACTACCTAAGATTTTTGCATTATATATATGATTTTTCCATAATGCGTAGACTAAAAAATTGAATGTTTAGTCTTGTAAAAGAATTGCTGTAACAAGTTGATTCCTATTTCTCTTTGCTTCATAGGATTATAAATTATATTTATTCAAATATCGTAGACCTTTAGATTTTTCTTTACAAGAAATATCATTAGTCTTTTATTGCAAATGAAACTACCTATCCCTCATTGTGTGCGAATACATAACAGACACATCTCTGTAAGTTTGAAAAACACATGTTCTTTTATCGGAAGAGGATATGAATGAAGATATATCTATATATTAGAACGCTTAACAGATCTTGAAGTTACATAAAATGTATATATGAATTTTTGATGCTATAAATCTCGATTCTTTTAGTGGTAGTAATTCTCTACCTGAAGAAAACTCCGAGTCTTATAACAGCATAGATCCACACCTATGGTTACATATAACATTTTAAAATAGTCTTTCGTAATCCTTAAGTCCATAAATGTCTGTAAAAAAGTTATTTTCAATCGCATCTTTGTCTAGACTCGTCACTAACCATATATTATCGCCCTACAGGTAACAATGCGTTGTTAGAATTTTAAAAACCATAAAAGATATCCATTGTGCTGACTATTAAGTTGAGCTCTATTACCAGAACTATTATCATTATACATACTTATTTAATCCACTAACCACCTGCTATTAGTGAGCTTATAAATTCATAGAAATATAGTGATGTAACTTATATTATGTAAAATTTGTAAGATCTAACTATTGTAAAGCTTTTATTTAATATTATAATAATGTTTTTAATATCAACACCATAATTCATACCCATTCAAAAGACGGAAGACACTTATCAATCGAGTATACTGAAGATATTTTTTATATTATATGTGTACTCTAAGTCTTCTCACAGTACAAATTTAATATCTACGGTTGCATTTGAAATTGGTAAAAGCCTAGATCTTCAGAACATTTAAACAAACAAAATGAAACTTGGCCTAAAATGTTTAATTAGTGATAGTATCCATATATAGTTTGAATGTTATGAAGATTACTTAACTCATGATATATTTAACCCCTATTGTAATCTTTATATATTTGAAGAAGAGATCTTTGCTATTACACTATAATTCTGTAACTAGCCTGCGATAACAAACATGTAGCTATTCAAAGATATCTGATATATCAAAGCAGTTGAGTGAACCCCATATCCCAATATCCAAGTAGTTCGAGTGCTGAAAGTACCTTGTTTAATTATATAAAATATGCAACTTGTATAAAAATGACTGTTGAAAATGAAGTTTTAACATCAAACTCTGAACCTATTTCCAACAAAATGGGGATTCTCAGGTTATATGGATAATGTACATTCGAGTTATGAACAAGCAATGGCTAGAAAAAATACTGAATTAATGAAGTCCCACTCACCGTGGAAGATATACTAATTAAATTATCCACAAGAATCAATCCTACCCGAGATTTGGCTGTACACATATAGATTTGAAATGATAAAAAAAAGATTTAGGACTCGTTTAACTAAAACTGGGTACTTTTTAGATTCACTTACAAGCTTGGTACAGTATAACTAATCTCATCACCCCCACATAAACTAATTGGCTTTTCTTCGTTTGATTTTGGCTACCGAAGGAATTATTATGACAAAAATTGAGGTGTCCTATAATGCGATGGATGCAGTAACAAAATTTAATCAATCACTTAACTTGCCTGTAAGTTATTAACTTCATACATACATCAAAAATTACTAGTTCTGTAGAGATAAACTCACCATACTCACCTGGGAACACATATCCTAAAATTAGTCATATTTTTAAACAGATTAATTTTTAATCATGAATACCCTCTTATACTTCTGTACACCCCATTGTTCTCAATGTCTTTTTTGCACGGAGGTGAAGAACTGTATTACTACAATTTGCAGTACTAGAATAATCATCTAAAAGTGTAATATAATAAGGCTATCTAGGCAAGTTTTCAATGCTGAATATATAAGGCTGATATGTGTGACTTTCTGAATGCATATATTAAGTCTAATATAATAACCATAAAATCTCGTCTTACATGTTCAAACTTAAAATTTCAATAATGAGGCTTGCGAAAACTTACACAAATTTGATGACCTACTTTTAAACATGTGAATTACTAAACGCATGTTATTAGTGGTCTTACATATTTATTCGAACATAAACTAAACCAACCCACACCAACCCGAACTAAACCACTATTGATACGTTTAATTTGTTATTGCTAAAATATTTGATAGAAATAGGTATTTACACGAGTTCATATAGGAAAAGAAGATATATACATATATATATATATATATATATATATATATATATATATATATATATATATATATATATATATATACATATATATATATATATATATATATATATATATATAGCAGTTACATTGTGGTCTGAAGATTTTTTTGTGTTGTTTTATATATCTGCTCTGTGTCAACACGTCAGTTGCATGCCTTAATTATCATACAGTTCTCTTTACAAGTCCAAATCATGATAGCCTCAAGTGTATAAAGATTAAAAATGATTAGGAAAAGTTATTTTATTTAGTTATATACATCTATATGCGAATATTGCAGTATATATATATATATATATATATATATATATATATATATATATATATATATATATATCTTCTTTTCCTATATGAACTCGTGTAAATACCTATTTCTATCAAATATTTTAGCAATAACAAATTAAACGTAGCAATAGTGGTTTAGTTCGGGTTGGTGTGGGTTGGTTTAGTTTATGTTCGTATAAATATGTAAGACTACTAATAACATGCGGTTAGTAATTCACATTTTTAAAAGTAGGTCATCAAATTTGTGTAAGTTATTATATTAGACTTAATATATGCATTCAGAAAGTCACACATATCAGCCTTATATATTCAGCATTGAAAACTTGCCTAGATAGCCTTATTATATTACACTTTTAGATGATTATTCTAGTACTGCAAATTGTAGTAATACAGTTCTTCACCCCCGTGCAAAAAAGACATTGAGAACAATGGGGTGTACAGAAGTATAAGAGGGTATTCATGATTAAAAATTAATCTGTTTAAAAATATGACTAATTTTAGGATATGTGTACCCAGGTGAGTATGGTGAGTTTATCTCTAAAGAACTAGTAATTTTTGATGTATGTATGAAGTTGACCATTACTTAAAAACTTACAGGCAAGTTGAGTGATTGATTAAATTATGTTACTGCATCCATCGCATTATAGGACACCTCAATTTTTGTCATAATATTTCCTTCGGTAGCCAAAACCAAACGAAGAAAAGCCAATTAGTTTATGTGGGGGTGATGAGAATAGTTATACTGTACCAAGCTTGTAAGTGAATCTAAAAAGTACCCAGTTTTAGTTAAACGAGTCCTAAATCTTTTTTTTTATCATTTCAAATCTATATGTGTACAGCCAAATCTCGGGTAGGATTGATTCTTGTGGATAATTTAATTAGTATATCTTCCACGGTGAGTGGGACTTCATTAATTCAGTATTTTTTCTAGCCATTGCTTGTTCATAACTCGAATGTACATTATCCATATAACCTGAGAATCCCCATTTTGTTGGAAATAGGTTCAGAGTTTGATGTTAAAACTTCATTTTCAACAGTCATTTTTATACAAATTGCATATTTTATATAATTAAACAAGGTACTTTCAGCACTCGAACTACTTGGATATTGGGATATGGGATTCACTCAACTGCTTTGATATATCAGAAATCTTTGAATTGCTACATGTTTGTTATCGCAGACTAGTTACAGAATTATAGTGTAATAGCAAAGATCTCTTCTTCAAATATATAAAGATTACAATAGGGGTTAAATATATCATGAGTTAAGTAATCTTTATAACATTCAAACTATATATGGATACTATCACTAATTAAACATTTTAGGCCAAGTTTCATTTTGTTTGTTTAAATGTTCTGAAGATCAAGGCTTTTACCAATTTCAAATGCAACCGTAGATAATAAATTTGTACTGTGAGAAGACTTAGAGTACACATATAATATAAAAAATATCTTCAGTATCCTCGATTGATAAGTGTCTTCCGTCTTTTGAATGGGTATGAATTATGGTGTTGATATTAAAAACATTATTATAATATTAAATAAAAGCTTTACAATAGCTAGATCTTACAAATTTTACATAATATAAGTTACATCACTATATTTCTATGAATTTATAAGCTCACTAATAGCAGGTGGTTAGTGGATTAAATAAGTATGTATAATGATAATAGTTCTGGTAATAGAGCTCAACTTAATAGTCAGCACAATGGATATCTTTTATGGTTTTTAAAATTCTAACAACGCATTGTTACCTGTAGGGCGATAATATATGGTTAGTGACGAGTCTAGACAAAGATGCGATTGGAAATAACTTTTTTACAGACATTTATGGACTTAAGGATTACGAAAGACTATTTTAAAATGTTATATGTAACCATAGGTATGGATCTATGCTGTTATAAGACTCAGAGTTTTCTTCAGGTAGAGAATTACTACCACCAAAAGAATCGAGATTTATAGCATCAAAAATTCATATATACATTTTATGTAACTTCAAGATCTGTTAAGCGTTCTAATATATAGATATATCTTCATTCATATCCTCTTCCGATAAAAGAACATGTGTTTTTCAAACTTACAGAGATGTGTCTGCTATGTATTCGCACACAATGAGGGATAGGTAGTTTCATTTGCAATAAAAGACTAATGATATTTCTTGTAAAGAAAAATCTAAAAGTCTACGATATTTGAATAAATATAATTTATAATCCTATGAAGCAAAGAGAAATAGTAATCAACTTGTTACAGCAATTCTTTTACAAGACTAAACATTCAATTTTTTAGTCTACGCATTATGGAAAAATCATATATATAATGCAAAAATCTTAGGTAGTTCATTGTTAGTTTTTCTGATGTTTATGAAAATACTTATATTTTGTATAACTGTAGCTCTTGTTAGGTGCTCAAATTTATAGATATACCCGTTTAAAATCTTCTTTCAAAAAGAATGCAAAAAGACATATGTTTTCCAATTTCACAAAGATGTGTCTACTACGTAGTCGCCCACAATAAGGGGTGATTTACTTCATTTGTGTTAATAAACCAATGATATTTCTTGTAGGGAAAAACCTAACAGTCTACAACCCTATGAATAAATAAAACATATTTTATAAGGATAGTCTTTAACTGATTGAATGAGTTATATAGCCCATTGGGTTAGGGAAGTTCTTGTACTGCAACTTGAAGGTTGTATTGTTTATTTTATGCGAACAGGTTAGTTACATGTTTTAATTGTCATAAAATCCTTCTAACAAAGTCAAATTATGGTACCTTCAGGTGTATGTTCGATTATAGGTATAAATAGGGTTTACCTCTCTCGTGTGATAAAGCTACTTTATTTTTTTAACTTTGAAATGTATATCGTATAAGTGTAACTGAAAAGCTGACATCTGGGGATAAATTTTCGCTAGATTTGTTTACAAGTATACCGTGATGGTTGTTCTTAGAGTAATTAGAAGTATAGAATTTATATAAATTCTCACCCATATCCTTATAGAAATTTCTAGTTTGAGTATGTGAAATTAATATGTCTGATAGATTTCACGAATATTAAGCAACAGAATGCACAGCGCGGAGATTGATTGACATATGTAGACTTGATATATGTGTATACAAGTTATTCGTAATAGTCTTGAGTATACTTAGAATTGGGAAATCTATTTAGATAAGTTTGCTGTATATATTAAATTTTTGTGGTGTATTTTTATATCTTCCTGCAGAATAGGATTCATTGGAATCATATTTTCATTTAAATGTCTTTATGTAAATTCATAGTAGGAATGTAACATTCATACAATTGAAATCGTATAACAAACTTAATTAAAATCTACATAATTTCCCTCTATTAAACCATAGGCTTCAATGTCCTCGTTTTCGTCACCACCTCTCCAATCCTTGTCTTTCTAAAATTCTTTGCAATACTTTTTATCTTATTTTTATTCTAGCCATATTAAGACATTTATTAGTATACAGGAAGATTAGAACCTCATTTGTCTAAATTTTAAAAAATTTTGTTAGTGAATCTTGTTAAATGCACACATCAAAATATGTTTTTCAACTTTATTTCATTTAATATAGGAAAAACCTTATTGACCTATACCAACAGGTGTAGTACTAGAACAAAACTAGTCTTTTTAGCTACACTCAAGAGAGATATACTCACATAACATAAAAATCCCTTCAATACTCTCGATTGATAAATATCTCCAAATCATTTGAGTGAGTGGGGGTTATGGTATTAATATTCATTATAATATCGCATAAAGCCTATGTAATAGTTAAATCTTACAAATTCTAGTTAATATATACGTTACTATCATGTCTCTATGAATATATAAGATCGCAAATAATATGTGATCAGTAAAACAGACTTGTAAAGTGTTAAGATAGTTAGCTGTAAAATCAAATTGTAGCTTTTGGATCAATCAAAAAAAATATAATCAGACTTAGAAACTATAATTCTAGGTGATACGTCAAATTAAATTGAAGAATATCATTCTCGGAGTTGGAAATGTGTGTTGTACTTAAACTGATGGTTTATTGGATTTGCTAAAAAAGGCATGTTTTGATCATTATTCCGGCAGTTATTTAGAAAACTATAAGGATATTTTAGTACTTACTAATGCACATAGAAGAGACTTTAACCGAAATAAAAGGACTAATTCGGACAAAAATATATACCGATATTATCTCAAAGGTTATTTCCACCGAAATGAATTTATTTAAAAAATTCTAATAGAACCTCGCATTCCTTAAAAATATCGAGTCATCGGATCTCAATCAGTAAATGTTACTGGCATTGATATCGTTCATAAAGATAACATCGTCATCTTCCATTATAAGTAGGCCTCAATGGTTTCATTAGCACTCCAGTTGCGATATTTTGCCACTATATTTATGACTTTGACCTCGGCTTTGAAGGATGTATCATCCTCCCCAGAATCGTAGTTGGAACTGTTATAACTGAAAATCAGGGAGAATACTCCATCTGATTTGAGTTTATAACTAGAATCAGATACACTGTAAACATGTTCAACTTGGTTTTATGCATTAAAAAAGAGGAATGGTGTTAAAAAAGCATTCAGTGAACAGTAATATCTATTAATAAACATAAATGGATATAATAATAAACAAGATGTAGTTTTATTTGCATACATACTTCATTATGGATGAGAAGATTTGGTTCATCTTCCATCACACCCTAATTATAAAAGTATATACAATTCAATATAAAATTAAATAGTGCTGTGGTACACAAGAAGCAATCTAAAAATGGTTCTCTGAAGCAAAATGCAAAAAATCATAACAGAAATGAGCTATAGCATTTAAAAAATTGAAGTTCGTTAACACACATGCACCCATATACTCACATCCATATATATACGTTCATATGTCCACTCATATACATATATACATACACATATATCCATAGATTTACGCTCATATGCCCATTCATATACATATATACATTATGCGTACATATATCCGCTCATATACATATTCATGTACATATATATACACACACACACACACACATGTGTACACCCATATACTCACACATGCATTCACACACATACCTACATAAACGCATGTATACACCCATATACTCACACATACATACACATATATAAGTATACATGCATGTCTACACATATATTCATACATATACATATCTATCTGCATACTTGCATTCATACAAACGTACACACATATAGGCATACATATCCCGATACAGAGGTTTTTTATAAGTTAAAATATTTGGATAAAAGTATACTCACATTTTATGTATATTCCTCTACACTGTACAAAAATAGTAAACGATTTTTTTTCTGCTAATATCTAAGAAAGCGAGTGGGTAAAAGTGATGAGGCTTAACCCAATTTTTTTTTCGTATTTATGCTTGAAGTCTTACCTTTTAGAAATTGATGTGTTTCTAGAAAAAAAAATACATCCAAGAACCCGATTTGGTAAAGATGATTACAAAAGATCATTCGAAATGGTTCTAGAAATTACTCTATTTTGACTTACAAAACCCGTATTGTTCGAAAAGTCACATAAAATGAGATGCAAAGCATTGGAAAACACCCAACATTAATACCATTCAAATAGATGTATATATACAAAGATTTTATAGAATCCATTAAACTGTAAACTTAATCTGTTTTGTTCACTCTTCCCTCAATACTTGAAATATTAATTTAAATTAGAAGAAATAGAAACAACGAAAAGGCGTCATTAGAGAGGGTATATAGATCGGTGATATCAACACCTAGAGCAGAAATCTCGACAAAAGTAGTGATTTAGATATCAATGATATAATTTATATGCGTTCACCTATTATTTCTGATAATGTAACCACATCCCATTAGTGCTTTATGTCTATTAAAATTCTAGCCATTCTTTACACCTGATAAAAAACGTATCTCTGGTGACCGATAGCAAATATGTACGACGTGGTCTCAAAAGGCTACCCAAAACCCATGATGTCAGATTCCCGTTTTCTTCCTTTCTTATGATTACTTAACTAATACAGATCAAATAAATGCAAAGTTATGTGAGTAAAGCTATTCTAACATTAAGTGTAGTTGTTCAACTCTAAACTTAATCTCTTTGAATCCACAATACTCGAAATATTACTTGAAATCAGGTAAAAAAAGTGATACAGCAAAAATGTATCATTAATCCTATTAATGTAAGCCAATAATCCTATTTACATACTTTACCTCTTTTCAAATTCTAACAACGCATTGTTACCTAACGAGGAGCGATAATATACAGGCACGGTCGAGTCCAGGTAAAGATACATCCGGGATTCTGATTTTGTAGAAATGATTTCAAACGATCATTTAAAACGGATGTATATATATATATATATATATATATATATATATATATATATATATATATATATGTATATATATATTGCGACACTCTATTAAAAACTCCGTAAAGAAATATTTTGGTTAAAACGTTCATTATCACTTAAAACGACAATAGAACCCGAATATAGAAGCGGCCATAAGAGGTACGCTTTATCCTTTTTAAATTTCTATAAACTCGCCGAGCGGCGGTAGCCAAGACAAGAGAGAGTCCATCCGGAAATTCGAATACAAAAGACTATTTTAAATGCAGGGTCTAGGTAATATGAATAAAGCTATTTTAACTTTAACTGTAGTTGTTAAATTTTAAACTTAATATCCACAATATTCGAAATAATACATTAAATAAGACAAAATTAAATCAGAACAAAAAGAATTCAATAAAGGAACATATAGAACCCAAGCCATATACAAATACTTTATCTCTTTTAAAATTCTAACAATACTTGTGACCTAATTCAAAAGGTAGGCATCTGTCGGGTGGTCAAAAGCAGGTACAATAAGGTCCGAAAATACAATAGAACCCTTCGCCTCTGTAAAGGACGGCAGGTGGTGATGCACCTGGCGATCGATAGCGTGTATGACGTAGCCCCGCAAGTCCACCGGTGTCGATGTTGCCAGATCCTCGTTTTTTTAATAAGATTTTTTATGATTATTTAATTAATATAGAGTAATTAATTAGGTTAATTAATTAAAACAATAGAAATAACCCTTTAACCCATTGTTTTAAGGGGAAAACTGGGTCAGGTTACGTCGATTTTCGTTAATTAATTTTTAAAAAATAGCATAGGCCACGTGTGTGGCTTTCTGGTGTATCGCCAATCCGGTGGTCCGTGAACTCTCCAATTGCTCCTACTCTTAATCTCCGAAACTCTAAAACTTTACTTTTAACAGAGACCATTAGCTTTGTTCATATTGTCATCGTCTCATAAATACACACTTTTTCATTTCAGTAATCATGTAAATAAATAGTTATGTTATATTTGTTAGTACGCCTATGACTGTAAAATAACAATTTATATACCGAAATAGAATATAACTAGGACATGAACATGGAGACAAGGGGAACTAAAATTTAAAAAACTACAATAATGACATTAAATTAGTAAGTAAAAAGAAAAATTGTTGTTACCTCATGATTTAGTGAACATTTTAATAAAATATTAAAAGTAATAGAAGATTTATTTGAATTCATCGAAACCAGTGATAAACCAGAAGCAGAACCAGCAAAATTATAACATTGGTGGCAGCGAAAAGCAAAGCTTGTAACAATATAGACAGCCTATTTCTCTCCTTAGTCCACTACGGTACCATTAACGAGAACACTATTTCGATAATCACATTTGGTGCTTCGATTGCAGATATTTTGAAAATCTCACTGCCTTAACATACCCCATACAACATTCAGATAAAATGTCCAGATATTTACTGAAAAGTCAGGGATATTGTCAGGAAATCTCATTATTTTATCTGATAACCATAGCTAAGGGCATGTGGCTGTGAATTAGCATCTCTATATCAAAGATTGTCGTTGAATAGAAATTATATTATGTAACGGCCTTTACTTCATTAGCTTTAATTTATATAACGAACAATTATATTATTGAAATTGTTATAAAATTAATAAAAAAATGAACAAGATTTTTTTTTCAATAGCAAGCAGTAATGATCTGCGGTAACAAGCATTTTTAATAAATTAAAACAATTTGACATAGTTCATAAATATCCATTATCTCAAAACTCGCAAAATAAAAAAATATAAATAAAGCAACAAACTTCTAAAAAAAACATAGGTTATGTTTACATAAAATATTAAAAAAAAAACAGTTCCCGCCATATTTAAAGCAGACCGCTGAAAAGTTACAACATTATTTTTCGTAATGACCTTGGAAAAGGCGGATTTAGGCGGAAAATCTTCGATCTTTGTCTTTTTTTTAAACAGAACAAATCACAATGCTTGAAATTTGACATATGTCTTATTACGCTACGCTTACGCCAGGATTTTTGTTATCGTGTGGACCCACTCTGAGAAAAGGTTAAAAACTATACAGGTTGTTCAGATAATGTATCAAAATACTTGGAGAGGTGATTCTACATGGTAACATAAAGGTGGTAAGTGACATTGTAGAACAAAAAGTCGAAAACTTAACACGTCTGTTGTCCAAGTTTTTAACTGACCTTTAAAAAAAGGAGGTTCTAGATTCGACCGCTATGTATTTTTTCGTATTTGTACAGGGTGGATCGTTTTGAATGCTTTTATAAACTATCTGGGAACCGTAAAAGATCTGATAAAGTAATCCAGAGCTCTTTTTTTGAGAAAACTATAATGGCGATTTCCGAATTTTTCCATTTTCTAAAAAAGCAACTACGACAAAACTAATAAGGCATTTATAAGGTATTTTTTTCTGTAGAATCCGGTGGCGTAGTCAGATTTTTAATTTTAGTTTTAATTACGTAGATATAATATGAAGTTTTAATTTTTTAAGTGGAACACCGTGTATTTTTTACATCATTTTTTGCATTTTTCATTTTCTTTAAGAATGTACTATATTATCAATATAAATCGACAACAAATAGGCTAAAAACATATTTTTTATATTTTTATTAAGCTCACACACTAGCTCATGAGAGCTGGCGGCTCAGAGGAGCCAAGTTGTGCACGTCTATTTTAACACATTTTAGCAGACCAATTAGTTTTTAAAATACACAAATGAAAAGCACACTTAAACAAAACTCAAAAAGGCAAAAATATCAATAAAAAACTAAATTAATTACATTAAATATTCAGGCTGTCGTCCATTGTTATCCAGACACGGTTGGCAACGTCTTTGCACTCATCTGCCCACAGCGTTATGTATATGAATATTAGTTATACTTTACATATCCGCCACAAAATTTTCTTGTAATACTTTTAGAGTTCTATTTCTATTTAGATAAATTTTTTTTATACCCCCAAAAAAATAAATCTAAGGGGGTAAGATCAGGTGACCTAGGTCACCACCTGACTGATCCATTGTTTACTATCCATTTCTATTAAGGCATTCGACAACAATTCCCGCGTTATGAGCTGGTCTACCTTCTTGAAAATACAATATGTTACTTTCTGCTAAAGGCAAGTTATCTATAAATGGGACGAAGTGTCTTACTAAAATGTCAAAGTAGACTTGTGCTCTTAAATTCCTTTCATATATCCCGTAGGTCATTATTATATTACCCAACAAAGCCGCTCACACATTAAACCGAAATCGTCCTTGTTATTTGTTGATGAAGGTTCTCATCTACCAACAGATGATTATTATGGCGATTAAATATACCATCACTAGTTATTTTTGACGCATCCGTCCATGAAAGAAAAAATCATTATTTCGTAAGATATCTATATACCAATTACACAAGTTAAGTCTTCAGTCATGGTCGCCAGGGAGAAGCTGGGTTTTTCTCGATTCGTAAAATTTATATTTATTTTCCTTTAGAATTTTTAATGATTTTTAAGGAGAAACCCCAAAATCCATTTCACCATTGAAAAACTTAACAAGAATTCCATTAAGTGGTATTACAGATGGCAACAACTTAGGAAACTGGAATAGGGCCCAGAACCAGACACCATAAAAGCTTGGTTAAGTCACCAAGCATCTTCCAGGAGGAAATAAACGCCATCAGGAAAGGTATTCAATTCAGCAGAAATAAACGCTATCGTAGACAAGAGATTAATATCATATCGGATAGTCAAGCAATCATCACTGCGCTCCAAGATGATCTGAGAATGCCTAGACGAACTAAATTAATTAGATAAGAATAATAAAGTCACCTTCCTGTGGGTACCGGTACATATCATGGTAAAGGGAAATGAAATATTAGACAAGCGGGAAAATAGACTGAAACATCGTTTGTTGGACCTAAACCTTTCTGTGGAATCAGCAACAGTGTAATGCTGGAAGAACTTAAAAAAAAAGAAGAGAGCGGGAGATCCAATTACTGGACTGATCTGCAAGGAATGAGACAAGCAAAGATACTTTATGGGGACTACGACCAGAAAGTGGGTGGCAGATTACAATATCCTAACGACATACCTTGGAATTTATATTTCATATATCAGTTATTTCCTGCGAATGTTGCTCTCAGTCCGATACAGCTCCAATGACGAGATCATAAGGTGGTCGAAACGCGTATGGAGAGAGGGCCAGAGTGGTATTTGCAGAAAAATTGAAATAATTTATTGGAAGACGTGCCTCTTGGTAGAAGAATGCAAATGTGATTCATTCATTTTAACAGTATAGTACTTCACCACTTAACTAACGTTTTTGGCCCTCGATGAATAGGTCAAGGTGGGCCTGTTCTATAGCCACTAAAGTCTCCAGACCTAAATCTCTTGGATTTTACTTTTGGGAACATCTAAAAGAACTAGTTTATTCAATACCAGTAAATATTAGAGAAGTACTACTAGCGAGAATAGCACAGTATTCTAACGAAGTCCATCATAATACTGGAATATTATTTGCAGTGCAGCGGGAAAATTTGTTGAAGTACGTGGAACCAATATTGAACATTTGCCAAAATAACATTTAAACATTTTCACTATATTTGTATTTTAATAACATTACAAATTAATTAAGCCCCGGTCAACCCTTCAAAATGTTTCTGGACATGACAATGTCTAAGCTGGAAATTTTTCAGCGTAACATCTTGTTCCCTTCAAAGAGTGAGACAACGCTGCATATTTTATTTTTATCTGTTGATGTTTGCCATTAGTTACTTTTGAGTTTTTCACATAAAAACCGATTTAACTCGAAAACCAGTTTTACCAAAATAAATTGAGAGTATTTTTTTGAAGAGGAATGACCAAAGTATTTAAAAAATCAGTTTTCAGCTCTATAAAATGACACCTGTCAAAAACTAGGCCCAACGGGTGTGGCTGCAAGTCCGTCCCTGACTTCTCTGATGATCTAAAACATCTGCTGTAGTATGGTTTAATTAGTCTTTATGGTCTCTGTAAAATATTAAAATTTCATTAAATTATACAAGTCGGTTCAAAACTTAGAGGCGGTAAGGTAAATCGTTAGATACCTCTTTAGGGCTCTGTATCTTCGTTAAGGGGAAGTTTTAGATTTTTTTTCCATGACCAAGTAGGATTATTTTGATCTCTCCTCTATGCTCTGAGAAATTAGGAGGTACTTAACAAACACCCTGTATATTTAAAAAAAAACAAAAAGTGAAGATCAGAAACAGTTTGGTTTCTTTTCATATTATACACACATCTTTTGTGATAAAATTTTGCTATATGCTTTCAATTAACTTAATGACAGACGTGCAATGAAATTACAAAAAAAAAACTAACAACGCCAGTAACTGCTACTCAACCACTTTTATTTAATCATTTTAATATTTTGTATGAAACTACGGTAATTATTTAGACATACTACATCAAGCCATAATTAACTATTTTTTCCAAATACATGTGTTTTGTGACGTAAATTGCGGAATTTTACGAAACGCTCAGGTCTTCAGATTTTGTTATTATATTTACCAATTTTTTTAGTAAAATCAGAGTTCGTTAACTTTGGAAATATTAAAAATTTTAATAAAGTTGATTTTTATTGACTTATTGTCAAAGGTAAACCATAGGCATAAGAGATATTAATATTACTTTATATAGACTGCGGGTCCTATAGAAGTTGTCTCGCGCTTAAAAATACATAGAGCGTTTACAAGGAGAAGTATCTCTCTTTCTAATGGCGAAGCTAAGCACGATACTCCAAACGTCACTGGATATCCCTGTCGCCTGACCGAAATTACAAAACCAAAACCGAAAACGTTCTCTTTTGAAGCGTGAGCCAAATTTCTTCTTTAGGATCCACAGTTTGTATACACAAAATTAATTTCTCTTACGTCTATGTAATTCGCACTAACATGACCTAACCTTACAACCGTTCGAAATTGGTAGCAAAGTGTTTAAACTGACAAGATTAACAATAAATCAAACAAATTTTAAACCTTATAAATACAAGCATAAAAAAATGCTTTTCTTTTATTACTGAATCGGCAAAAATGAAGAATTTTATTTATTTTCGGGATGCAACAAGTTTTCTTATATATTTCAAGGGTTTATCGCTAGGTTATTTTCCTTAATATCTCTTTGAGTCCTTTATATCCCACCATGACTGCAAATCATTCGAGGCCGATCGCCTTTGCAAATCTAAACAGCCTCATTAACTGAACTTGTCTGACGACAAATTTAATTCCTTTTTATCTACATTAATTGGAACAGAAAGAATTCATTGGTATCTGTAAGGTACATCCGTGGATCGCACCTTTGTCAAACGATTTACTTTCGCGTTTCCGTGTATGCCCGAATGATCCGGAACCCATACGAGTCTAACTGTGCATCTGTTCTTTGCCAGACCACAGGCATCAGTCGTGAAACTGTAACATTAGATATCAGTGCTAATGTTGCAGCCCTATTGTCTGAGCATTTATTTGTTCTCTTATTCCTGATTTTATCTTTCTCACAGGGATGACTACTTTGTAGAATAGCATGTATTTTTGCTTGAATGAACATTACAACTCCCGAGAGACATTGAAAATTGATTAAAATTTATTACAATTAAAAAAGCGATATCTACTGTAATTAAAGAGGAGATGGGTAAAGATCAGTTGTTTTTGGAGATCTCGGGCATAAATATAAAAAGTTTTTATTTAAGGCATTTTTTTATGTTTATGTATTTACTTCAACTTAGTAATTTAACATTTCTATACAAATTATACCAAAATTATCCTTGTAAGTTTGCAAAAAGACATGTTTTATGATTTTTTAACATTTTTTTATGCTTAATCTAACTGTCTTTTTTATATGACACAGATACTCTTGGCGAACTAAAATAAACTAATATATACCAAAAACCTCAAACTGTATAATAATACAAAATAATATTATTATTTATCGAGCAGCCCGCAATAATACAATCAATGAAAGTTTGAAAATGGTAAAAACAAAGCAAAACAGTGCATGTTCGATGAATTATTTATTCGATCTACAGAAATAATTTTCATACAATTTATATACAAATATTAAGGTAAAGAACTGAACAAAATATAAACACACGGGAATGTCCTTAACAAATTTATATTTGCGTCCGAGGAAACGAAAAACAGCTAATCTTTACCCACTTCTATGTATTTCACATAATTTTGACATTACGTCAATAATGTGAATTAATTAATTTTTTCCCTGCATAGCTGAGAGTTGGCGAACATTTTGCCAGAGGGCGCAGAACTCGATCACAGAAATTAGTATTGAGTTGCCCATCTATTTCTCCATTATTTAACCTCTGGTACTGGAAGTAGCATGCAGTGTTCTATCACTCATAATCTTCGAGCATATACTATTGAAGGCAGCATGTAATGCATAGCGCGTGTTACACGGCAAAGAGGGAAAGAGAGAGAAGCAAATGAGGGCGACCCCATATTTGCCTTCTTTCTGTTTATCGTGTAACGTGCGCAGAACATTACATGTTGCCTGCATTACTGTATGCTTTAAGTTCATAACTGACTCAAGAAAAAAGTTTAAAAACACTATCGATATCGATACACATTTCTAATTTTTTCATGTTGCCAAATGTAGTAGATAATTTTGCTCGTAGTTCTAATAGATGATGTTGCCACGATTTTAAGTTGTCAACAAATGTGGGCAGAAATTAGGATTAGATTACAGTAGAATTTAGATTTTATCTGTTTAATAAGCAAACAAAACATTTTTTATTCACAAAATGATCCAGTAGTAATTAGTTTAGGTCACAGTTTCATTTTTCTAGATTTGTAGCTTATATTACTAGGTAAGCATGTTTTTTTTACCGTATTACGTTCTTGTCAAGGTTAGGTTTTCTTTGTTTATCCTTGATATCCCACAATATTCTAGGTTTTATGCTGTTATTTCTGTGTGCAAGAGTACGATTTATTAGAAGAAAGCTTAAAATGAGCTTTATGTTTAGTGAATTACCATGGGGTATAAGATTTTTACAAAAAGCAACAGAGAAGTTTTGTCCCAGACTTCATTTCAACAGGGAATTATGGTAAGAACAATTATTTAATATATTTGCCCAAACAAACTAAATTATATTTATAATCTTCTCACTAAAACCTTTTAATTTTTGAAATCATTTTTCCCTGCCAAAATTTTTTTTCAAAAGTACCAACCAAGTTTTAACAACCTCAAGTATATTCTTTCTTTTCACTGTAACAGATAATAATTCATTCTTCTATAATATGCAGCTTTTTTAAAAATGTTGATAAAAGCTTAATTTTTACTCACTCAGAAAATTTATTGCTACTAAGAGCTGTTTAATCTTGTTAAACTCATCTTGTGCAATTATACAAATCATCAAAAAAGAAAAAAACCTTTTGAAAAAACAAAAATTTATGAAATTTCATTCAGAAATTACAGGCTTTTTTAATTTGTGAGTTTTGTAATGCACTCTTGGTATTTTTATTCATTACAATTGTATTTGTACATGTTTTTATAATTTTAAGTTATTATATTCAATATGCTGAATTTTTCCTTAAATAAGTGAATTAATTTCTTTGTCAGTTTTGATCGGCTGTAGTGTAGTCTATAAAGTACTCATCGTTGCAGAACAAAACTAAAAATATTATGGTACATTTTTATAGTAAATTAACTTAGCAGTCCAAAAATTTTCAAAATACTTGGTAGCTCAAATGCTAGTGAAATGAAATTGTCTTTGATATCATTCAATACTTTATGACTATAAATGTTCACTACCCACTTAAATATTTTGTAATACTTTAGAAAAAATATTTTTTTGACAATTATTTTTAATGTCGTATAACCTATATTGAGGGTAACACTGAATAATTGTGTAAGAGCTATTATATAGACTAATTTATTTGCTGTTTTCAGTTCACAATCACCTCAGGTATATTATTGCAAACTTTTCATTACCTAGAATTTAAAGTTGGAAATAGTAATATTTCACTGGAAATTATGTGTTACAATTTCAACAAATATTTTCTTATATGCGTAGCACATGACATAGTAAGACTAAATGAATGTAAATTTAAAAAGGTTTTCCCAATTTTCTAGAATTTAGTATGAGTATTTTACATCTATGTTTTTGTGATTCTGTATAAATTATAATTTTGTTGCTTCATTTTTTTCTATAAAGCTAATGCTTTTCTAATACATGTGATTCAGTGAAGCCGTCAATTTATCGAATAATAGAGAATCACACATTGTGAATGCAGCAGCCTCTATACGAGTCAGATATATCCACCTAAAAAATGAGTATAACCTATTGAATTTGATTTTGAAGTTTCTTATTATCGGGAAATTGATATCAGATCGCTAATTTTTTAAAAAGTAAAAAATAATATAATTATATTTTTTATATGTCTCTTTTTTCAAATTTTATTTCTATATCATTTTTTGGCATGTTGATTGAAAAGGTTTGATTTAATGTAAGAGATATTTAATTATTTTAAAAAATTAAAGTATTGCATCCCAAAAAATAAAAAGTTGCTATTTTCTTGTACTTTAGATGTTTCTATTAAAATTTGTCAAGAATGTCAAATTATGGACCATGATGGTTCGTGGCCCTATTAATGTGACAAATGAGGCTTTATATCTAAAAGTAAACTGACTGATCTTAAACTCTTAAATCTAAACTTTTAGTTAATATTTTAATGTTTATGGTTTCTTTTTTTTTTTTAATTGTTTAACAATTATATTGAATTATTGTCCCTGTTAATACTTAAGCCTTAGTCTGTGTAGTTGCTGGAGAGGAATTACATTACTAACCACACACCATTAACAAAATCCTAGTTCAGATTATGTTGGAACCAATAAATGCATTCATATTGGGGAAAATGTTTTCAAATGATGTTGGTTTTTTCCTAAATAAGTTTCATATGAACCACTTAACTTTGTGATAAACATAGAGTAATCAGTTGAATCTCAACAACCACTCTATCTCATAACTGTTGATTCAAGTGAGCTCTAGACAGCTTTTATTATGGGATGTCAAGACATCAGGATACTAGCAAGCCTGCCAACAAAAATTACAAACATCAAGGACACCTCTTGTAGAGTTGGGTCTAAGACTCAATCTTGAATTTGTCGACTAGCTCATGATATCTGCCTACTTTCCAGTATCAGCAGAGCAATGCTGACTGTTTAAGACAAATTTCCAAACAAACAAGTGTAAAAATCAATATGTTCAAGAAATCTGCTATCTGGGTGCCTTGTCATCAAAGGTGGAGGCTCTGTGATGGATGTTTCACACTGTATAGTAAAAACTAATCAAGTCTTTGATATAAACTTTACAAAACAGTTCGTGATATTTTGTTATCTTTTTTAACATCATATAAATAGCTTATATTATAATTACCTTTAGCACACTGACAATTTAAAGAACACTTTAATAATTGGTAAATAATTAATAATAACAAAATTTACTTTGTTAAACTTACTTATCACTTTTTTTTCTACTATTATAAAGTAACAGACTAGTCAATCAAGTATTTAAATAATTGGTATTTAAAAATTGGGTCAAACATGTCTTGAAATGGTCATTGGATAATTTTGGATAAGTTCATATCATTCAGTTTGATTTTGACTTTTAAGTAAAGATCTTTGATATTCTAATAATGCTATTTTTAAAACTCTAATTGTTCCTGTTCTAAAGTAATAACTCGATAAATATGCTTCGGCAATACCTTCCTAATAAAATATTTACTAAGTTTTTACCACATTCATTAAAAAGTTTTCTAATAATTGGAAGGTTTTCATGTGATAAAAATCTTTATATAGCATACTATTTATAAATCAGTCTATGAGAATAAACCTCAAAATCAAAATATTTTAATGTGTGGCTGATTTATTAACGACAATTTAAGGAAACGTTGGACACAGCTTTATTCAACGTACTTCATTTTGAAAATTCAAATTACCAAACTGTTGTCTAAATTGCAAATTAATGAGGGAATATGTCACATTAATTCGAGGGTAGTAACCGTTTATATTTCAGAAATTACAAAGAAAAACAAATCTTTCATTGAAAAAATTGTTTTTTGAAATGTTCCCCATTTCTGCAAGAATTAGAACCAATCGGAAAAACATTTCTACCATTGTGAAGATAATATCCCCAAAAAATAGTTTTTGAACAAATCAGGCGCTTTTTCTGGCAAAGAAAATTTTTCACTATGCAGTTTATTATTTATGTATGGGAACAAAAATAAATCATTGGGTGCCAAATCAGGGCTGTACGGCGAATGACCCATCAATTCCACATTATAAGTGCTCAAAAAGTCACTTATTTGAGCCGATGTGTGAAAGCTCGCATTGTCATGAAGGGGGATAATCCATCGTATCCGGTTTGTTTTCCTCAATTCACCGAAGACTTCCGGTAAACAAATGGTTGTGTACCAATCAGAATTGACAGTTCTATGATTCTCTAGAAGTATAGTTGCGACATGAACAATTTTTTTATTTATTTACTCAATTGCCAATTACAGACACATCTAATCTTCAACTACACAATCTTTAAAACTGAATTAAACCTAATACTCACACTCGATCACTTTATTATTTTCTTAGTATTCTTTTAAATTCGTTTAAATTTACTATAGAAATATTTATATTTCCACCATACTTATTATTACACATTCTTGCCAGTGGTGAGTTTATTTAATGATTGATTCAGGTTGATGGTACATAGAAAGAGAATAATGATCAGGTGTTTATGGAACCTACTCTAAAAGGCAATTGCCCCAAAAATTCTTTGTTATTAATTTTATTTGTAATTAGTTTAAATACAAAAATTATCTCTTCAATACGCGTAATCTGCAAACTCGGAAAATTAAAAATATCACACCAAAACCTCTTAGTGGATATACTCTAAACTTTTTAAAATATAAAAATTTTAGAAACCTCCTCTGAACAGTCTTTAAATTGTATTTTTTTTTTCATAAATTGGACTCCAAATTATACATGCATATTGAAGCTCTGTTGCAATGAAAGTTTTATATAAAGCAATAGTAGTATCAGCATCATTGAAATTTTTACATGTTCTCACTACAAATCACAGTACTTTCATGAAGCTATCTATAATACTATCAATATGGGAATTAAAATAAAGTTTTCGGTCTAAATATAACCCACGGTCTTTGTGAAGGACGGATCTTTCAACGGCACGTTACTAATGCTATACTGATATTTCACAATCTCCGATCGATATGAAAAAGATATCACAGCACACTTATTAACATTTATATATAACTTATGACTCCTGCACTAATCAACCACTGAATCCCAAATTTCTTGCAAATGGCAAGCATTTTCAGGACATGTGATGACACAAAACAATTTAAAGTCATTAGCATAAATAAGATCTTTTGAAAAATCAAGGTTGTTAGCAATATTATTTATAACAAACAAAGATAATGAAGGCACAAGGTTATACCCTTTTGGTACTCCTGACGTTAGATAGTATATAGGTTATTTAAATACCTTCAATTGAATGAAGTTTAATCTATCCCTTAAGTACGAATTCAAAAATTAAATCAGATTATCATTCACAGAAAATTTATCAAGGGACTGTTCAATCTTATCAAAACTTACCTGATCAAGCGCCTTTTCTAGATCTATAAAAATCACATCAACCTGACACACGTCTCTAAAAGCACTTCCAATGTACTCCGTGAAATTCAGTAAGTTTGTAATGGTCAAAGACTGAACCGAGAAACCATAGTTCTCATCAGCTATTTTGTGCTTTATATCACCAACCATAATTTTACATATTATCATTTCAAAAATTTTAGAACAAGCCAGACAACACTGACCAACTGCCTTATAATTCTTAATTTCATTTTTAATACCTGATTTAAATATTGGAATAACTTTACTTTTTATACTATTTTTTTAAACATAAATTTGTTGGTTTTTTTCAAGTTCAAATTAAGGGGGGCAATACATGTAAAATTTAAAAAAAAATGTAAATTTCATATTGATTTAAAAAATATATATTATTTATTAAACAAATTTTGAATATGAAATCCTTAAAGTACATGTTTAAAAGTACTTGAAAATATTTTTTTTATAATTTTTCAATACAAAACGGCGACGATGCGAGCGAATGACAAAAACGCCTCGAAAAACGCCTTGTGTGTTTTTTCCGACGAACCTGCAATATTCAGAAAAAAAAATATGTTAATGAGATGTATAGTTCATAGGTTAACCAGTAAAGTTTCGAAGAAAAATTAAATTTTTGCATTAATTTTGGTTTAAACATAAAAATCGAATATTTTTCAAAAAAATCGCGTTTTAAACATTAATAAACAAATTATTTTTCCGAAATAACAAAAACATGTAGGTTCAACTAAAAGATAATTTTGTAGATGTGGTATAAATTTGAGCTAAATCGATCGAATATTTTTCGAGATATTTTACACAAAAGTTGAAAAAGTACTACTTTGAGAAAAACGCGTTTAAAGTTCGCAGTAGATAAAAATCATTGATTATTAGTTGTTACTGTAACTTACTCGTTAGTCAGCGATTCCAGCTCCATACAGCAGCCCTTCAGCCTCCTCGTGCATTTCATTAGTGTGATTTATAAGAATTTGGAAGGGATACACAATTGGAGAATCGCCCATAGCGCCGAGGAGAAAGTAGGCAGGGACGCGCGGCAGGTGTACTCGACCGGCTGGGGAACGCCGCGCTGCCCATAACTAACTATAACTCGAGAACTAATACGAATATCGGTTTAAAACTTTCTTTGGCGTATTCTACAGAGCATTTAGAACATTTTAACGTAATAAAAAAAATCGATTTTTTTTAAGCAGTTACATGTATTGCCCCCCTTAAACATATATTTTACTAACTAAATTCGTGAATCTTTATTGAAAATGAAAGGTGTATCTATGGCAATTATGTATGAAAAATAATACCGTTCATATGACCACCACGGCTCCTTTGGCAGGCCTGCATCCGAATATCAAAATTTTCGATGACTTTCCTGTAATACGAGTTCAATGGCATCTATTTCATCTGGAATAGTGCGTTTGAGGTCTTGAGTGGGGCACTGGCAAAAACTTTACTTTTAAAATCCCAAAGAAAATAGTGCAAAGGTGTCGAATAACAAGATCTTGCGGGCCAATTTACATTAAGATTACGGGAATTTAAACGCTCGCCGAATTTCGATCTCAATAAACTCATTGTTTTGCGTGTTACGTGTGGTGTTGCGTCGTCTTGTTGAAGCCAAAGATTACTCATCCAATTTCGTTCAACATTCCCCGATAACGCTCAGAATTTACTCTAACGGCCCTTTCACGTTCATCTTCGAAGAAAAAGGTTCCAGTTACTCCGCCAGCCCAGAATCTGCAGCAGACAGTAACCTTTTCGACATGGAGTGGTTCTTCATGAATCATGTGAGGATTTTCCGAGCTCAATTGCGTCAGTTTTGTTTATGAACATGTCCATTCAAATAAAAATGTGCTTCATCGAAAAAAATGATTTTTAAAGAAAAACCTATTCTCTCTCAGGCATTCAATTGATAAAACTACGACGTTGGTGTGGCTTCAATTCTTGAGTCAATTGGATTTGTATGGATTGTCGTAGTAATGCCCTTGATGTTAAGGGTATATAACTAACGAACTAATTTCGACCATCGTCAAAATGTTAGGATGTTTCGTCCCGGCATCGGTGGTGGACTCATCAGCGGAATCCACCGATGCCTTTCCCAGACATCCATGTGATGCTTTCCACAACCTGGAACTCCTATTTAGTCAAGTTTTGTCGGAGAACACCGGTGGGATGCCCTTACCGCAATATGCCCCCCCCTAAGGCATTTGCTTATCTGACTTTGACTATCGCAGAAAGTCCAAGCTGTAGAAGCACAGGCCTGATAAGAGAAATGTGGAACGGGCATCCTAGCTGGTCTTCCAGATGGTCAGGTGAGGCTTAATCAACGGCGGTTTAAACCCTTGTCCGCCACAGTTCCCTGCTCGGGCGCCATGTCGTAGTAATGCCCCTGATGTTAAGGGCATATAACTAACGAACTAATCTCAACCACCGTCAATATGTTAGGATGTTTCGTCCCGGCATCGGCAGTGGACTCATCAGTGGGATCCACCGATGCTTTCCCCAGACATCCTTGTCATGCTTTCCACAACCTGGAACTCCTATTTAGTTAAGTTTTGGATGAGAACACCGATAGGATGTCGTTACCGCAATAGGATGCAAATGAAGATCAGCAGGCAAAATGCGACGTTGTTCAGTTGTTCAGGGAATGTTTAATTCTTGTGAACGATGCCTGGTTGATGTTGATGACATTTCACGAACACTTTTACTTACAGCGGCTATGTTTTGACGAGTACGAACTGTCCGAGCATGTTGGTATGCTCTACGTCTTTCTACCGAACCAGTTTCCTGGTTCCGAAATTAATAGTTAAAAAGAAACCAACAGATGGCCCACCCTTTCCTTTAATATTTTATAAATGAATTTATACATTCTTTTATAATATGTGCTGGGAGCTTATCAGTTGCCACAGACCTATTCACCTTCAACTCCCTAACAAGCCGTTTTATTTCTAAGTCAGTTATAGCTATAAAGCCAAATAAGCCAGGTTTATTTGACAAATTCCAATCGATAACAGCCGGTCTTGCGTAGATGGAGCTAAAAAGTTTGCAAATGCATTTGCTATATTTTGAGTTCCTATTAATTCCAAATCGTATTTTCCGGAATATTAAAAGAATTTTTTTGATTGTTACATATTGCCAAAATTTCTACGATTTAATTTTAATTGATTTTGTATCATGCTGGTAATTTAACTATGCGGATTCACTCTGTACTTTGATAAGCTGTCTATACTCTTGAAATTCGAGCTTTTATCTAATCTTACGATACTTTTTCCGAAACTCATCTTTAATTTTAATGTTTTTAATTATTGTATTATGATAACATAGAGGTGGTACTGTTTGAGTGTTTGGCTGTTGGGATACAATCATCAAAAACCATGCACAAGTATTATAAAATTTGGCCAAACCCATCTTTAATCTTAATGTTTTTTTAATTATTATATTATTATACCATACTGGTGGTACTCTTTGAGTGTTTGACTATTGGAATATAATCATCAAATACCATGCACAAAATATTATAAAATTTGGCAACTGCTCTATCAGTATTAAATTAATTACATACATCAAATCAATCAGTATCTAACAGTCTGTTAGATAATAAGTTATAATATCTTTTCTTAAAAGTATACATACATTTAAATTTACTATGAAATAACTGTGAAGCAACATCAATGTTTAATAGTTTATAACGGATGTCGACTGTTCTCGGGAAGATGAGGTACATTTTCCCTATATACACTTAATACTGAAACATTACCAATAACCAAATCAAGCACTCTACCCATTCCATTTTCAGTGTGATTATACTGAAAAAAACTATTAAATCTCAAAAAGTTTTTTTAAACTCCTGTATTTTAAAATCGCACACAATTAAACATTTTTCATTAAAAAAATTCTGCTCAAAACTATCATAAAAATCTTCAAGTAAATTATCATTATTACCTGAAACTATAATATAAAATTTTCTTTCTGTTATTTTCATTTGGATGCACACACTATCAATTGTCTATAAATTCGAGAAAACTTCTATCCTTACAATTTCCATGTGTTTCGCTGTTGTCATTAATACACTTCCACCTTGTGATTTACCAGTTATATCTCCATCTTAAACAGAATACATTATTAGAGTCACAAAACTCACCTGTAAACACAGGGGTATTCAACCATGCAGCTGCTACCACAAAATCATAATCACATACATTGAAAGCTGCCTTAAGTTGAGTTAATTTTGACTTAATACCTCGCGTGTTTTGATAAAAAAAAAAGTGCAATATCGACGGACTATGTACTACGCAATATTCCTATCAAACCAGTTTTCGTTGTTTTTTGAGAGATTGTCCATTTATGCGAGATCCAACGCGATCCAATCTCACGATATATCACATGACAATCCTACATTATCAGTTCATGCACAGCATCAATGTTTTCTTGCACTACAACCGAATGACCTTGACGGATTCGTCCGTGAATGAACGACGACAGGATTGAATTCACTAAGCCAGCCATATACAGTAGTTTTTGTAGATGTTTCATCACCATATAATTCATCGATGCATTCTTGTTCGGATAAATCACGTCGATAGTTGTGAAAAATAACTGCACGAACATATTCACAACTTAATTTTATTTTTTGGCCTCGATGAAGTTTTGAACTCACTGTAAACAACACAAATAGCTTCCGTATGTCAGAGGGCTACCCTCGTAAAAAGAAAAAGTTGAATTTCTATACTTTTAATTCAAAATTTTGTCATAAAAGTTCATAAGTATTTTTGTTTATATCAAACGGTTTTTACAGTCGGTTACAAAAAGTATTTAAATTTAGTGGACATTTTTAGCCAGCTCCGCATATTTTCTTATGCTTTCTATCACAATCAAACTATCTTGTTGCTTAATAATTAATTAAAATATTTTGAATAACCTACTGTTGTTATGTTTTTGAAAAGTGAGTATTTTGAGTTTACTTATATATTTGTGTTTTTTAGCTACAAGGCAAGTGTTGTATTTTTGACATATATTGCTTATATGTCCTATCATTTGTCGAGAAAGCCCATTTCAGTAGTGAAAGCGGTGTTACATAGAAATTGTAGTGCAATACGACCGCCTTCTCCTGATGAACCCACTAACTGGTGTGACTGGGCTCCTTTTGGTGAGTTTTTATATTAATAAACATATGTATATTAGATTTATATTTTTAGACAAGTTTTACTATAGACTGCAAGCTATCGACAGATTTGGCCAACCAAATTCCTCTCGGCCGATAACTAATGAAATGCTTCAGAGAGTTGTATTATGAAGCCTCGTGGACGTCAGTTGCAGCTCGATGGGTGGGTTGAGCAGTAGCGGCCCCCCACTCACGTAGAAAAAAAATTATTTTTAACCATTTCCTCCCGGCTAAAAATTTGTCCAATGATAGTTGACGCAATTCTTTGCAGAAAAAAAATTCAGCTGGCTGAATGGATTATACGTCAGCTGGTTACACGAACATGAAAAGAATATATATGTTCAGTGATTTCTTCTGAGTTAAAAATTTGTCAGATGATGGTTTACATGCTACTTTGAATAAATAAAAACGTTAGCTGGCTGTATATCAATGGAAAGATTGTCAGCTGATGCCGTGAAGGGTGTAGCACGGGAGCCAGGCGTGAGCATCGATCACCTATTTAAATACACCAGCTGATTTTTTTTATTACTTAGAGTATTATGTCAACAGTCACCTAACAAATTTTCAACCGGGAGGAAATAACGTATTTAAAGTTATTCGACATCACGCTCTTTACACGCGCAGAAAGAAATCATTTTATTATTATATTTTAATCAAATCAATATTTTTAATAAATTTTAATAATTAAATATATATTTATATATATATATATATATATATATATATATATATATATATATATATATAATATAAAATAGAATCAAATTTTGGGAAGCGGACGTGAAAATTTGTCAATTTTCATGATTCTCGTATTAAAAAGTGCGGAGCACTCCAAAATATGGAAAAACTGTTTTAATTCACCGTCGCGCCACCATATGGCGGTTATTTACAAACTTAGTTAATCTGTGTGGTTATTGTGTCATCAAGTGGATCATCGAGATGTCGCCTTTGTCGTCTTGTTTGCTGTTTTTTGATTTTAAACTCAGCTTTATAGGATGCAAAGGCGAGATGATGGTTTGTACCGAATGCGGTGGCCTGACGAGTCCCATATTAGGACGAAACAGCGCTGTCGCCATCTGTCGGACCCGGAGTTTTTCCATATTTTAGAGTGCTCCGCACTCTTTAACACGAGAATCATGTAGATTGACAAATTTTCACGTCCGCTTCGCCAATATTTTATTCTATTTTATTTTAAATTACACGGACAAAAACTTATCTACTTATTTATTTACTTGTTTGGCTTTGAAACACGCTAAACGATGCTCTTATGGTGGGATCGTTTGGTACGACACGTGGCTTTGGCTGCTAAAATGAGCGGTAGGCTTGCTTGCCAGTACCGAAAAATGCGACCCCTATCCTTTGGGCAGCGCGTTTCGTGTACTCGATTTTACATATTTCTGTTTTAATTTACCATCGCGCCACCATATGACGGTTATTTTACAAACTTTGTTAATCTTTATGGTTCTTGTATTATCAAATGGACCATCGAAATGTCGCCTTTGTCGTCTTGTTTGCTGTTTTTTGATTTTAAATTCAGCTTTATAGGATGCAAAGGCGAGATGATTGTTTGTACCGAATGCGGTGGCCTGACGAGTCCCATATTAGGACGAAACAGCACTGTCGCCATCTGTCGGACCCGAAGTTTTTCCATATTTTGGAGTGCTCCGCACTTTTTAATACGAGAATCATGTAGATTGACAAATTTTCACGTCCGCTTCGCCAATATTTTATTCTATTTTATTTTAAATTACACGGACAAAAACTTATCTACTTATTTATATATATATATATATATATATATATATATATATATATATATATATATATCTTACTATACTCCGAGCGTCCGTACATTACCAAATTAAAATCTTCCAAGCGTGCGTCTCTTCCAGGCGTCCGTATACGGACGCTGGAAAGTTTTTCTCTAAATATTGTCTTAGAAAATAGTAGAATTTTAAATTCTGTATGTTTTTGAATATTTTTAGTTGAATTAATTGACCGCCAGAAGGCGGATCACTCGCTCGTAAAAAGACAACAAACCTTCGGGTCAACAAACTTGGAACCGAGGGAAGTATACACTCACTCCTTAGCAGACCTGTACAAATTAATCCAGGAGGCTAGGTTAACAATGTGGCTGTAAGCCTAGGGTGAGCACAATAGACCTACTCTGGCTGCAGTGCATCGGGCTTCAGGACGGACCCGAAAGAAAAAATATTTTAATAGCAAATATCATGTCGATTTCCGGGCGTCCTTCTAATTCACTCACTGTTTCTTCCTTGAGTTTCCGGGCGTCCTACATTCGGTAACCTTGTATGTCTTTAATGTCTATTCTCACTCGGAAAGTTTTTAATGGGCTTCGGCACTATAGGGTGCGGTGCGTACTGCCATTAGGTCTGCCGTGGTCTCGCATAGACTGTATTGTTAATTTTTACTACGATATGGGAATAACTATAGGCTTCGTAACGATTACTTCTTAGGAATTATGTATATCCATTTTCAGGAAAAACTGTTCTGACAAATCGCTGAAAAATTTCCCCCTTATCTACTAGCATGTTCTAATTTTAAAACTGGTCTAGGCTGACAATGACAGATTGCTACAAGCGCAACAGTAACAATTCAAAATACAAGGATAAATTATAATTTTATTTTATTTCTATACCGACAAAACTAGAAAATTATATTAATTTTTAAGTAACAACTTGTGCTATTACGGATTTTAAAGCTTTATCTGTGTTTATATCCTTGATAACCTTATGTAAGCATTTATTTGTTGACGCATGTAATATAAATTATAACAATATCATAAGGAAAACAAAACTGGCCAACTAGACGATCTAACTTTCATGGCAACTAGCCCAAGTCTAAGTGTTTTTTTTTTCATGTTCATGTTACTAGCTGACATATAGTTTTACAGCAAGCTGATTTTTTTTTCTCCAAAGTATTGTGCCAACCATCATTTGACAAATTTTCAGTCGGGAGGAAATGATCAAAAATATTTTTTTATGTGAGTGGGAGGCCACCACTGCTCAACCCACCCATGGAGTCGCAGCTGACGTTCACAAGACTTCAATACACAACTCTCCGAAGCATTTCACGACAAGTTATCGCGCGGGAGGAAATGACTAACAAAATCTATACTTGGCTTGTATATTACTATATTCACATTGTTTTTAATATATTATTTTAGATAATCCTCCTAACCATTTTCGAAATTATTTTTTTAATGCTTTCTGTCAGTTTGCAATACCAAAACATATCTCTGTTTTAGACTCATATATTAAGTAATAAAAGATGTTTGAAAATATATAGGATTGGGAGAAATACGTTTTTCTCAGGGCTATTTTTCGATAGATGACATAATATTGGCCAACTGTTAAAACTGTTAATTTTTTCACTAGGAATGCAAATTAATAAATTGCTTTATTGTTTAAGTCTTAAAAAAAACAATTGTTTAAAAGCAATCAACCCCTAAATTTGACAAAAAAATATAAATATAGAATAAACAAGAATAATAAATGGAAATTTAATAAATAATGCTCAAAAACAGAAATATTCTATCCAAAGTTTCAATATGCTGCTTCCTCCTTAATCTAAGCAGAAATTTCTGTAAAATTATTGGTAAATATTGGATAATTTGAGAAGAAAGAACTAACAAATGTTATTTGGGGTAAATAAAGATAGATCATTCCGATATTTCTTATGTATTACTCCAAAATAAATCAGCAACACAAAGTTAAAATACCACCCCTTTCAAAGAAACGACGACATGAATCATGAACTCTAACTCCACACATGAATCTTAGTGCCTTTTTTGCAGTATAAATAAAATGCTAAACAAATGTTGTGTACAAGATCCCCAAAAACAAATATCATAACGAATAAGAATAAAATATGAATTTCTGATTTGTCAGATAAATTGCATATGTCATTTTCAAGGTTAAAGGTGTTGTCAATTGATAATCCTAAAAATTTATACACATTGGTGGTAGCAACAGCTTCATTTTTTAAGTAAATTTTATGTATAACTGACTTAAAATTTCTGACAATGAAACTTCTTAAAAGATCAGTACTTATAATAATTTTAAGCCTATCATGCCAAGGAATTATATTTTTATCAGCTAGTGAGCGATGATATAGGTCATTTGCATAAATTAAAAAAAAAACTACACACTTGTATTCGGTGATCGACATAATCGAAGGCTTTTGATACATCACAAGGCACTTCTGCCAATGCATTCCCACAATGGAGTGGCATCGCTGGTATCCTTAATTGATTGATTGATTATATGACATACCAAGCTAGGGTTGAGAAGCTTTCACACTGCGGCTTTAAGACTTATTATGTTACCTGATATATACGTTCTAGGTGAACAGGTTGGTTGCTTTGATCAGGTTTTGCAGCTTGCTCACTAGTTTATCCCCTGGGTATTGGCCTTTCCGATTGATTAATCCCTGAAGGTGTCTCCAATAAGTTAAAACTTCGCATTCGAAGGTGATGTGTGAGGCCGTCTAGTCTTCTTCATTGTATAGTCTACATAATGGTTATTCATTGAAGGTGCTCATTGTATGTAGATATTTTCTGCAGTGACCAGTTATAAGTTCTGTCACCAGCTTGATCTGTTGTCTGCTTCGGCGAAGAAATTCGGGGCTATTTTGCCAGATGGTCTGCTCAGTAATAGCTTGCTATGCCTGTGACTCGAAATGTGGTTTCAATGGGTCTGGTGTTGATTTATTCACCAGAATATACCTCCACGAATAGCAGTCTTTGTAATTCCAAATACTGACTCTGACACAATAAATGGAGTAGGATACTTTTGTCTTGCAAGTTGGTCCGCTTCTTCATTGCCCGGGATGCTCTTGTGCCCTGGTACCCACACAAAAGTGACCCTGTTGTGTTTTGCCAGAGTGATAAGTTTTGCAAACAGTCCCAGACCAGGTTTGACGTTATCTGATTAGAGCTTACAACACTGCCTGACTGTCGGAGAAGTTGAGAACGGTCCTGCCCCTGTAACCCATCTCAGTTTCTCCCGAAGACAGACATCAATAGCGTGAATTTCTGCCTGAAATATTCTGTGCTTCACGTATTTTAAGTCTGGGTGTGTCCTCGTGTATTAGGCACCTGTACCATGGCCAGTTTTGGACCCGTCCGTGTACCAGACGAGGTTTCCTGGCTGAATGGTGTAGGGTCTGTCAAAGTTGTAAGTTCTTGGCATGATGTCACTGCTCATTTCTAGCAATGAGTTTGTTACAACGTCTTTGATGCTGGTATGTCCTAGGGCAGGTCCAGTCCACCAGACAATGTTTAGTTCCTGTTTGTAAGGCCCCATCCTCGCCTCGGCCCTGATGAATATATCAAGGGGAGGGAGATTTAGTAGGGCTTGCATGGCTGGTGTTGGGGTGCTTCGCATGGTACCCGTAATGCAAGCCAGTCTTTGGAGTTCGGAGAGCTCCAGAGTGGTCCGTCTTTGTATGGTTTTTGTCCACCATATAAATGAACCTTAGGTTACCATGGATCTTACCACCGCAGTGTACAGCCAGTGCACAATGTATGGCTTTAATACCCACGACTTGCCCAGTACCCTTTTTTGCTGCCACGATGGTCATTTTATCTTTGAAGATAATTTTCTGTAGGTGTGAGTTCCAGGTAAGCTTTGCATCTACGATTATACCTAGATATTTAACCTCCTAGCTCATCTGCAATCGTGTATTAAAGAGAGTCGGTAATTTTAATTCACCCAACTTTCTTCTTTTAGTTATGCAGTACAGTTTTTTCAGGGTTTACCCTAAGGTGCTCCTTAGTACACTCCAATATAGTCAAAACTCCTTGCACGAATTCAGATAATATATTGCCATATTTCTCCACAATGAGTATGATTATATCGTCAGCATACCCCTGGGTATAATAGCCTCGGTCACTGAGATTTACTAGGAGCTCGTCGACCACCAAATCACACAGAAGTGGGGATAGTACCCCTCCCTGCAGGCAGCCCTTGACTATAGACACATCCACGGTTTCCTTTAACAGTTTAGAATGTGCTCAACCTGCATAGAGTGTTTTCATTGCCATGTCTTCTGGCGGACGTTGTCATAGAGGCGAAAGAAGTGTGATCAAATACTCCTTCAATATCAAGGAAGGCTGGCAATGCTATTCTTGCTATCCGTTGTACTCTTTTCTCCTTACCAGGTGATATAGAACTCACTTACGTGATTTTCCTGATTGGTAGGTGTGTTGGTTGGGGTGTAATGGCCTCTCTTTAAGAAAGGTTTCCCGTATATGTCTTTCAGCCAGTCTCTCTGTCAGCTTTAGCAGAAAAGATGACAGATTAATTGACCTGAACGACTTCACCTGGAAGTAGTCTCTGTCAGTTTTTGGTATGAAGATAATTCTGGATATTTTCCGGGCCGAAGACAAGTAACTTGCCTTTAAAATTATGCAAAGCACCGGATTGATGAGCCCTTCCTTAAAGGCATTGGGATGACTTCGTCGGGTCCCGATGCCTTGTAGCTTTCAAACGATTCTATAGCCCACAGTATCTTGCTGTTGGTTCCTACTTTGTTTACTGTTTCCCAGTCTCTTTTTGAAGCCCTTCTGGTCAGGGCTGATGCCCCTAATCATAAGGTTATAGCTATTCAAAAAAATTATGTACTTTAGATTAAGATTGGATTAAAATTGGTTGGGTCAATAAACCATACTCTCAACTGCGACTGTTCAGCTTCCTAATAAGGCTGACAATCTATTATGGAAAGGGTTTATTCAGGTCCTTCATCAGAATGTGGTGTTTACCGAATAATGCGCATCTTATTCTGCAACTGCAGGACACATGATATTTTGTTTAGGAGTCAAAAAATTACCCATAGAAAGAACGATTCTGGTCAGAGAATATTATTTTCAAACTGCCAACGTGACTTCAGCAGTTTGCCACTCTGATTGTCTTTTTTTATAAAATTCTGCTTGAACCTCGAAATGATGATTCTAGTATACCGAATTGTAAGAAACAACTTTTTGAAAAAGAATGGCCTCTTAACGAGTGCATTATATACTTATAAATATAAATTAAACAATATTGTATTCTCGTTGCTGTTAGGATTGACCTCGAATAGTCATTTGTGGTGTGACGATTTTAGAATAAAACTGGTGTCTTTGTTTAGTCACGATAAATTAATGTATTGTTCGTGAATCATACAAAAATTGTGCCCGTTACCCCTCAGTATTCTCGTTTCTAATTAGGAATTTCCTCACTTCTTGATTGACCCATAAAAGCTAAAAAATAATACTTTATTTTTCATGGGATGATTTATGGATTTGTGCCATTAACATTACTAACGCTCATAAAGTATTAGTGGAACATATTTAATAATGGGGAATGATTGAAATCGATTTGATGATTAAGTATATTATTATTTCTCAATTTATTTCCAAAAAAATATATAAACTTTTATTTTTGGTATATAAAACTTCCAATTTTTCACCGAAATGGGTCATTGAACTGTCATAAATGATTTGAATACTTGAACTTTATTTTTCTTTAATAAAAATAGAATAATATCCTTTACTTCCTTTTTGGAAACTCCTATCTGTTTGACGTTCATACATAAAAACCTTTATTACAGTCTTTGCATTTTTATTTATATATGCCAGACTTGTTATTGTTTAACTTTGTTTTATTGCTCTTTACAACTATGAAATTGTTAGTTTTCTTAAAGTATTATAGTGGTTTTTTCTTGTTTTGGCTCTAGTATGTCCAACGAAAGTATTTAAAGTTGTCTTGTACCACTTTTACAGTTGGATACAAAATATCAGGGATGTATTTTGGGATTATTGTTATGTTTTAAATTTAGACTTAACTTTTTCCGAGGGTAACCGTTTATATTTTGGGTACTGTCAGCACTCACGTTACTAGATGCGATCTGGCATATTTATTGCAAAATTTGTCATTTTAAACGCTGTAAGTACTCAGAACGTTTTGAATATTGAAAAAATGGAATTAATTCGGAAACATTTTCGTGCGGTTATTTTTTTATTTTTTACCATTTTCGACTTGCTTTATCTCAACAAGAGTGCATCTATAAACTTAATTTTTTATATGGTAAGAAAGCAAGGGGAAGTTTTATCACCTCTACTGTGGTCCCTTGTGGTGGAGTCTGCTGAACTAACTGAACACACAGAGCTCACAACGCAAAGTTATGCTAACGACTTACTGGCAAGAATGAACGAACTATTACAAGCCTTATCCAAAGTGCTTTAAACCAAATTAGCAACTGGTGTACAAAGAAAGGACTACACGCTAATCCCAACAAAACCGTTCTCGTATCATTTACAAGGAGACGAAAGTGACATCAACGTTCCAAATATCTGGGAGTAATAATATACCATAAACTGATCTGTAATAGCCATATTGAAAATATTCTGCAAAAAGCAATAGCTGTAAGCTGGACATGCTGTAGAATTTTTGGGAAAACCTGGGTTTTGTGGTCTGTAGTCATGTGAAACGATCATCAAACCTATGTCCACATATACCACCTTTGGTGGCCTAAGATAGCAGCTCAAAAAATACAGAGGTTAGTGTGTATAAGAGTCATAGGGATCATATCATTATGCCTCACCATAGCAATACCGACAACACTAAACCCCTCTCTAGTATATATAGCTGTGATGAAGGCGGCAGCAACAAAAGCGATCTCTTGCATGGATGCCAGGACACAAGAGCATCCCGGGTAATGAAAAAGTCGACTAACTTGCAAGACCAGGACCTGTTATCACATTTATTGGACCAGAACCCGTATTCAGAATTACCAAGACTGCTATTCGTGGGTGGATATCCTGCTAGATAAATCAACAACACCAGACACACTGAAACAACATTGCGGGGCACAGCAAGCTATTGCTGAGAAGATCATCCGACAAACTGAGCCGCGAAATTCTGCTTCTAAGCAGACAACAGATCAAACTGGTGATAGGACTTATAACTGACCATTGCAGCCTTAAGAAACATCTACACACAATGGGCATCTTTAATGAAACACCAGTATGTAGGCTACGTGATAAAGAGGACGAGACACCCCCACACATCATCTTCGAACGCGAAGCTTTAATTTACTGAAGACACCTTCAGGTATGGATCAGTCTGAAAAGCTTATACCCAGAGTACAAATTAGTGAATAGGCTGCTAAATCTAACCAAGACAACCAACATGTTAACCTAGAACAGATATAACAGGCGACACCATAAGTCTTAAGGACTTCGCAACCCTGGCCTGCTGTGTCATTCAATCAATGCATCCACTGCATATAGCTTTGATGATGACGGCAGCAACAAATGCCCTCAAGCTGTTCCAAACTAATAGTCTCAAACCTAGAAATTTTATTGGACATATGAAGGTTATGTAGACAATTCCAACAGAATCCATATCGAAATCAACAAATACGTCTATTAGGTGCAATTTTGACATAATCTATAAAATAGTAACTCACTGCTTCCAAACGAATGAAGAGAGATTATCTCGACTAGAAAGGATTCAGTGATATGGTTTACTAACGGATCCAAGATGTAAGAAAGGTTTGGAGTGGGAGTATCAGCCCTAAGTTTTGTGGTTGCCAAAACCCTAGCCCACACCCCCACCATCTTCCAAACAGAAATACATACGATCTAAATCTACACTGATGAGTGTCTCAATAGAAACACAGAAGGCCAAAATATACATACTGTCAAAGGGCCAAGAAGCGCTAAAAGCTCTCAAGTCAAACACTTGCGAGTCTGATTGAGGGATTGATTTGATTGGGACTGCAGGCAAGCTCTAAAACAATTGGTAAGGAACAACACGGTAACCCCGAAGTGGGTGTCAGGACCCAAGGGAAACGAGAAATTCGACGGCCTCGCAAAAAAAGGGACAAAAATACTTTTCTTGGCCCGGAACCTTTCTGTGGACTATCAAGAAGCCACATAAAAGGGAGATGACAACAAAACCAGATAAAATGAAAGTGGAATAAGACGCTTGGTCTCAGACAGACGAAAAAAATGCACCAATCTATCGCTGAAGAGTACAAAAATGCGTCTTGATCTCCCAAAAAGGGATAGTTGAGTAATAATCAATATCTTCGCAGAGATATCATCTCAAGAAAATGGGCAAAGCTGAGTGTGATATTTGCCATATCGGCGATCGGGCAGCCAAACAGCAGCGCACCTACTACATGTATGTGAATGCGCGACACTGTGGTGCAGAAGACTTAAAATCATGGAAGACGCCACCTTGATACTTGAAGAAGCAGAATACTCCCCCCCCCCCCCTCCAAGAATAAGAGATATATTAAAATCAGAGTTACGGACGAAAGATCTTATAGGTCGAAGTGCTGTAGAGAGGCAAGGAAGGCTTTAACGACCCACTCTCAATCTACATTGACAATGAAGCGCCTACAAAAACAATTGAATATCGCTGGTTTAATGAATTCAGCCGTTGCTGTCGTTCGTTCACGGACGAGTTGCACGAAATTCATCCAAAATCATCGAAGCTGTGCAAGATCGTCATGTGACGTACGGTGGGATTATATGTACATCTCTGGACGTTAGTAACACTAGCATATATAATATATTGCATGAACATTTAGCCGTGAATATGATAATCGTTCTAAAAGAAATCGTGTCGATAGATTCAAGAAAATGCTTAAAAAATGAAATCATGGTGTTTCAATAACCTTGTCGTAACTGTACCTGTAAAGAATCGTAGAACTGTCAATTCTTAATAGAATACAACCATGTGTTTGCCGGAGGTCTTCGGTAAATTGAGGATAACAAACCGCATACGACGGCCCATCCTCCACTATGACAATGCGTGCTGTCGCACATCAGCTCAAATAAATGAGTTTTTGAGCACTCAAAAAGTGGAATTGGTGGATTATCCGCCGTGCAACCCTTATTTGGCACCCAATGATTTATTTTTGCTCCCGTTCATGAAGAACAAACTGCATGATCAACGATTTTATTCGCCAAAAAAGGGGTTTGATGCGTTAAAAAATCATATTTTGAGTTACCATATTCAAAGTGGCAAAATTGCTTTCGAATTGGTTAAGACACTTGCAAAAGTGTATTGATCATCGCGGAGAACATGTTGAAAAGGAATAAAACCATTTACAATGATAAATATTTGTTTTTGTTCCCGAAATATAAACGGTTATCCTCTTATGCCAGATTGGTTAAGAAAAAATCCTAACTTTCGTAGTTATTCAACCAGGTCAAAATTTTGAAATTTTGTAGTGCATCTGCAGGTATATCTTTTGTTTGTATTTGACATTATTTAACCAACACAAATATATTTATAATTTTTATACATAATATTTACATTATCTGCACACTACATAAAGTAATTAATTTTTAGAGATCTTATCTCAAGCGAATTATTGTGACATGCCTAATTTATCAAATTTCAGACATTTTCTATCTTGTCTTTTACTAATTATTTAATCAGCACACACAAGATAAAAATATTTTGCTCAAAAATGAACGAGCAAAAGTTAAAATGCTTTGCCTTATCGTAGATGTGCTAAACAATAAGCAGAGTTGTTAAACTTTACACTAAAATTAAGTTTTACTTTTATGTTATTTATCGGATTACTATTCCATTGGCAATTGCGCTATTACGTACACATTGCATTCCTTTTATTATGCAAGCTTTGTTAGGTTCTTATCTTTTGCCTTGTCTACCAATATTTTTTCTGCTGTTGACCTTCACCTTAAAATCAAGCGGCTTGGCACGCATTGCATTTGCTTGTGTGACCTTTTACTTGTTTACTCCTGTTATCTCGTTATGTCTGTGATTCCTTCGAACTTTGGGCATCTTTTTTAGAATATTGAAAGTGCAAGAAGGGAACTGACCCCTTCTTGCTTCCTGAAATATTAGTTGATTTTTAAACCTTCAATTTTAGCTGTGTGTAAGATAGGAAAATTCTGTTAACAAAATAAACCTCCTTTTTTAACCTTCCGTGTATTGTTAAATTTCGGAATCGCTGCAATACGGATTTATTTGTGATTAAGGAGTTACACCACCGTGGCGCTCGAAAAAGTGGGTATAAAAATAACAATTTTTTTTCATGCAGTCTTTAAGAAGGTCTAATTGCTGCCCTTTTTGAATAAAAAATATTAAATGATAATAAAAATTAACTTTTTTATAATGGTGTAAGTCGTAATCTATTGTCGCAATTAGCAATGCCCCTGGTGGTAGAGACATATAGCTAGCGATCTATTTTCGACCACCGTAGTAAATGTATGGATGTTTCGTACCGATACCGGTGGTGGACTCATCAGTGGGATCCACCAGTATCTTTCCCAGACATCCTTGTACTTTCCACAAACTTGGACCTCTATTTAAGTCCAGTTTTGCCGGAAAGCGGTGGTGAGATGTTATGTTCCACAACACTATACTCTAGTGGAATTTTTACTAACTTTACCACGTAAATTTTTGAAAATTCAATTTTCATAAATGTAAAAACTTGTACAGAGTGTTATGGAAAATCAGGATCTTGGGACTTTCCTTTCAATTATACTACCATTTGTCGTTACATGAGGTTGACAAAAATTGAAAATTAGCCTTTGAAACACACATATTTATTTTTTTTTTGCTAAAAAATTTAGCTTACCGTGGAGTTTACTGAGATATCAGTTAAAAGAAATGACATAAAATCTAACCACAACAAAGAGAATAATTTCAATTTTGGAAAAATCTCGAAATACCCCTCTTACAGAAGAAATACGATAGACAAGGATATAGCTAGGCACAACGGAACACACACTCTACCAACTTCTCTGCTATTGGCGAACAGAAAGGAATTTGAAAAAATTTGAATATCATGAAATATCAACACAAACCAATAACAACAGAACAGTTTACAATATAACCGAACACCAACCGTCTGAAACCAAAAAAAAAAAATTCTAAGTAAAGGTTTTAACTACGCAATAACTCCAAAAATGGTTCCTATGCAAGAAATAATTACATGAATCGAGTCTACTCTTTCTTCTAAAGACAGTCACGAAGACGAGCAATACGGCGTTATGTATCAAGAATTCTCAGAGCATCGAATCCTCCGAAACAGAACCTGAGCAGAATTTACAGCCTTAGAAGACCTGAACAAAAATGATAGTATCATAGTATTACCAGCAGCTAAAGACCTTGCATCATGCATACCAAAAACTATACCACAAAAATGAAAGATACTTGAAATACCATATTTCAACCTGGGTCAACAGAGCCTTCCACATATGTCAAAAGAAAACTGATACCATGGGAAAAATCCAGCAGGTGCCCAAAACTCTACGGACTTCCAAAGATCCGTAAGAACTGGCAAGAATGACATCATTGCAAGCTTCGACGTAAAATCCCTATATCTATACCGATGAATGAAGCACTGGACTAGATCACCCAAAGAGAGGATTTCCCACCTCACATTATGGACCTCACCAGACATTGTCTTAAGAACGCATATTTCTTTTTTGAGTGCCAAATATACAGACAGATAGATGGCGCTGCAATGGGCTCATTACTATCTCTAGCCGTGGCAAATCTATTCATGACCTATTTCGAAACCAAAGCTCTTGAAGAAACCCATCTCAAATCCAAACTTTGATGTTGCTATGTGGATGATTTATTTTTTAGAACGACCCCGTGACAAACAACAGTTCAACTGCTTCCATGGGAATTATCCACCCGAAGATACAATTCACCATGCAACGTGTGGAAAACAATCCCATGCGGCCTCTGCAGTAAAACATACATAGGCTAGACCAACAGAATAACATCGGCAAAGCTAAAAGAATATAAGGAATAAACAGACAACATCGCTCATTATCCAACATCAGGATGAGAAAGGACACAAAATTGATTTTGACAACTGCCAGCAAATCGCCAAGATAAAACGCCGCAAGGCAAGATTGATTCACAAATCCATCAAAATTTAAAAGAATGACACTTTGAATAAGAGAAACGATGCGCTTAATCATTTTTCCACCTGATAAACTCTCACCATTGTACCGGCACGGCGCTTGAACCTATAATGACACCACCAACGGCTTTCAAAAAGGTGTCGAGCCAACGCCAATCAACCGTACAATATACGACTGCGTATAAAACACACTGCATATTGAATTTCTTCAGTTGGTCTACAATCAGCAAGCACATATAGAAACCGTATTTGAGAAAAAAATGGACTCCATTCTCTTAAAGGTGAAAAATTTCGGAATCCTTTTTTACAGGATGTTCATTTAGTACTTCAGTATTCGAGTGCGGTTAAATCGATAACAAATTTGATGGGCGAAGTGCTCATGCAGTTAAAGGGGGGCATTTTAAATATAGTTTAGCTTATACAAGGTGTCCCAAAAAAGCATGACACAATATTTTTTTTTTATGGAACGATCAACATTTTTTGTTTTATCGAAGTTGGAGTCTTATTAAAACCTCTCTTTAACCCTAAAATTGTTTTGCCTTAAATGCAAAGTTACCAAATTATTAATTTTTTAAATATCTTTTGTCAAAATCAGTATTTCACTTCAATTTTAATACCTACACCTTGGTTCTTTACTTAGTATATATTTATACTTTTATTACGGAACACCCTGTATCTGGTTGCATGTATCGATAGAATATTTATCTGAATTGATAGCAACATATTTGCTTTTATCTCTTACAGTTTTCCCAAAAATTGCTATTAAAAAAAATTACCTATTTTTACACGGATAAATAAAATTTTTATTTTTTGTAAATGTAATGACCTACATTTTTTTTATCGAATTTGTAGTCTCATTAAATCCTCTCTTTAATCTTAAAATTTATTTCCGTTAAAATACAACATTGCTAAATTATTCAATTTTTAATTATTTTCTGCCGAAATTAATAGTTCAGTTAGGTTAGTTAATACCCACACTACGGTTCTTTATTTGTTGTAAACATTTGTAAGAAGTCTAGGTTAAAAGCATTTTATCTCATAATAATACATTATTTGGTTTTCTTTATCCTTTATTTGTTGTTACTTAAATGTTAATATTTCCAGTTCTGTTTTACGTTATTTTTTTTTTAATGAAACAGGTTGTATCAAGTTTCAAGACAAGAAAATTGATCTTAATGGACAGAAACATTAAAATTTATAACCTCACTTCCCTGAATGGGTGTTGGTAAATCATACATCAACATTAAAAATTAGTAATATTATGTTGGATTAAAGATTATTATAGCTTACGCTATAGATGTCTCACGCCGTGTTAAATTTTTGATAACCTCTATGGATCCAGCCGATTTAGGGGCTGGATCCCGCGGGCCTAACGTAGCGTAATGGATGTTCCCCACAACCGTTGTTGCCAATTTGAGCCTATCTCGCCGATCGGTACGGGAAAAATATAATTCAGTTGCCTTCTGAATGTCCTATGTGTTTGTTATGATTTGCCCCGCCATTTATTTCGTTTCATTTTAAATAGTTTGCTGAAATTGGAAGTATTTGAATAGTCTTCGCAACGGATGTTCCGATGTTAAAATAATTTCATTGCCTTTAATAGTATTTTGGAAAAATTAAAATAAATAAAATATTTATTACGGTATAAATACAAATATTTTTTGTTATTATTTGAATTGTGAGACAATTGTACATTTTTTTAACTGACCAAAAAGAAAAAAAAATTTATTTTACATATATATTAACCTGTTTTAACAAGTTCTCACCAGGTGGAAAGAAAAAATAGATGTAGAACATACAGGGTGGCTTAAAAGAGTAAAAGTCCTAGTTCAGTAAAGTAAAAAATACTTTAAAATTTTATCTAAAAGGGTATTTTGACAGTAGATATAACATGATTTTGAGAACATAACCTTGTGATTTAAGTAATTAATTTAAAACCTACTGGAAGGTTAAAAAAGTGTGATGAAATACTATTCTAAATTTCTTTTAAACTAGATTACCACTATGTAAGTACGAATCAGGTTTTAAGTTAGTCGAGGACAAAAAAATTAGATATACAGGGTAGTTAAAAAATAACTATTTTTACAAAAAATAAAACGCTTGCAAGTGGATCAAAAAGCATTTAGGTCTCCATATGCCCTCTATCTTACAAATAAACATTTTTCTTGAAATCGCTGATGCAAAGTTCCTGATGATACGGGGTATAATTTATCGAATACAATACCTTTTAACAGCCCTGCATAACTGATGCTGCAAAAAGCGCCATTAAAATTAGAAATAAATAGATTAACGAATTTGGAAAGGTCTTTTCAAGAAATCTAAAACGCTTTTTTTTAATGTATATCGGGGCAAAAAATTTGGTGAGCATTGGAAAATATGCGAAAAATAGAGTAAAAAGAGCCCATTTCGCATCTTTCTATGGCCATATCTCAGCTTCTTGAGTACCTTAAGAGCTCAAATTCCACATGAGTTTGTTAATGTTTTTAATAATACAATAACATATTTTTTTTTCCGATTTTTTTGAAAATGAGATGCGAAATAATTTAATATTAATCCATTTGATTTCTTGCGAAACTTTTAAGTTTCTACGATAAACCAAGGCACAAAGAAACATAAATCAGAAGCTATGTAAATAATTCCTTACTGTGCTGGAGAAATATACCAGTTTACCCATAATTAGCTTAAAAATAACTAATTCGACTAATACAAAGCAGACTTCAAAACCGTTCTAAGTAAATAAGTAAATCTGCATTAAATTAACAACAATATGGAACAGTGTTTGGTTTATTTTGTGCTTTTAAGTGGCATTTTTTGTGGTCCCTTTATTATTCTAGAAAAGAAATAATATTTTCGAAAAAGAGTATATGGAAAAAATATACAACTTAATATTAATAAACCAACAAAAGGAACCGTTTTACCCCCTACGTTGGCTACCAAAAGGCCTTAACTGAGTACAACACATAAATGTGGACAATAAATAAAATCTCACGATAGAGCTACTGAAATTTGTATTCTTAAAGTTAAAGTACTTATGTGAACAATTTTATTAAAACAATAAAAATACTACTTTCTTTAATAAGATTTATAATTCAAAATGTTTAAGCTTACATTATATTAGAGAAAATTATTTAGTTCTCAACAAACTGAAAAAACCTGATACTAATATAAGGACAGACATACTCTTTTCTAACACGGTTAGAAATAAAACACTATTTCGGATTACAAAAGAATACCAACGATTTAATATTTTCATTACTATTTCGTTTCTTTCTAATATTAAAAATATAGAATTTTCCATTTTTAATTTTTAATAAAAAGTAAAAAATATAAACCCCAAGTCTAAATCAACCCCATCACAAGAATTGGCTACGTAAAATAGATTTCTATCTTACGCCGACGACCTAACGCTCAGTTTTCAATATTTGTCTCCCTTTGAGGCGGACAATTAAACTACGTTACTTTTAAATAAGAATTTATTTTTACAGCTATAACTAATCTGACAACATTGTTACCCGTCGTGAAAGTTCGTGGACCGCCAATTTCAATTTATTGCCTTTTCGGTCGGTTGTGCTGCGGAAAAATAAAAACACGGCCTGTCGTAAGCGTGAGGCATCTTTAGCGTTAGCTATAATAATCTTTGGTTGGATTATACCTATAAACAATAATATTCTTAATACTACTTGAGGAGATGGAGTTTCTCTCATTATATATTTTTATTTTTTATTTCAGATGGATCTGACAGGGTGGCATCTCAGATGTTAGGCGAGCTAGACTCAGCTTTTCTATTTTGTTATGCCGTGTCGATGTTTATTTCGGGATTTGTTGCCGAAAGAGTGAACCTGAGGTATTTCTTGAGTTTAGGAATGTTATTTTCGGGTATTTTTAGTTACATGTTTGGAATTGGAAAGACATATGGAATACATAACCTATGGTATTACGTTTTTGCTCAGGTAAGTCGACGATCCTAATTGTGTTTTATTACATTACTATTATCCTTGAATCTCTTTATAAAATAAAAAATAAACAATAACAATTGGAACCGGCGCATTTATCGAAATTTTGTGAATTTAAATCTAAAAGATGAAAATTGTAATTTACATATAACACCCTGTGTATTATTTAATTTTTGAATTATACTATAAAGTTATTTTTTATTAAAATGGAGATTAAAAAAAAATCGAATTTCCCATCAGTTGTGACTATTTTTTGTTACTAACATATTTTGAACTAAAAGTTCTCATTTTTGGCTAAACCACACTTTCAAATATTCCAATATTGACAGAAGAGAAGTATCCTACTTTCCCCAACTAATTAGAGTAGAGGTCTCCATTTCTCTCCGTGGCATTATTATTGTATTATTCTTTATCGCTTTTCTTAATTCTCTCTTCGCTAAAAATCAAAACATTCAAATTGAAATCCATAAAACTATAATAATCGAAATCTGATACTACAAGAATGAAAAATTCACACGGTTAGTAAGCGTCGACCCATTTTCATAATATGATTTCGAACGTATTAGGACCTATTTCCCTTTTTATCCGACTCCTAAAAAGAAGAGAGTTCTCAAATCGACGGCTATGGATTTTTTTATGTATTTACATCGATCACTCCGAAACTGCGGAACAGATTTGAATGAATTTTTTTACGTTATGTTCAGGAAGTTGCTGCGGTGGTCCCATATCAGTTTTGTCCGATTTGACATTCCAAAGAGGATACTCAATAATGACGTGGGAAGATATTATTGTTAATTGAAGGATCAAGTTCGTCCTAATTTAAGGTGGAAAACAGACAAGTAGTCAATGTAACACCATGCATTAATCTGTGCTCCAAATTAGTTTTGGAGAGTTTTCGGTGTTGCACATAACGAATCTGAAATTATTTTTAAAATATTCACTATGGCGGCATAATTTTTTCCAGTTTTCTCCAAAATTGGCACGGGAGAGTTTTCGGGGTCGCAAATAATCAAAGATATAAAAGTAATTAATGGTACTTAATATAGACTGCCGATCCTATAGAGGAAAGTTGGTTCACGCTTAGAAAGAGATAGAGTGTTTTCGATATGTTGTACCTCTTTTTCTAAATTCGGTCACATGACAGGGGTATTCAATGATGTTTGGAGTATCGTGCTTAGCTCTTAGCCCCGCCGCTATAGAGGTACTACTCATTGAAGACGCCCTGTCTCTTTCTAAGCGTAAGCCAACTTTATTCTATAGGACCGCGGTCTAGTATCTTTATGTTATATCTATACACATAACCAATCTGAAATTATTTTCTCAATTCGTCGACTATGTATTTTTTTTGTATGTTCATCGATTACTCCGGAACGGTTGCACCGATTTGAATGATATTTTTTACGTTATGTTCAGGAAATTGCTGCGGTGCTCTCATCTTTTTTTGGACGAAATTGGTGTAGCAAAATCCAAGATGGCGCTGACAATATGGCGGCCAAAAAATTATTTTTGGCCGATTTTCTCCAAAATTGGTATGGAGGAATTTTTAGGGTTGTATCCAACGAATCTGAAATTATTTTTAAAAAATTCAATATGGCAGACCCAATGTGGCGGACAAAAAATTTAATTTTGTTCGCTTTTCTCCAAAATTGATGTGGAGTTTTCGGGGTCGCATATAACGAATCCAAAATATGTTTAAAAAAATCAATATAGCAGATCCAATAGGGCCGACAAAAAAAAAACAATTTTGTACGATTTTCTCCAAAATTGGTATGGGGGGAGTTTTCGGGGTTGCACATAACGAATCTAAAATTATTTTTAAAAAAAATCAATATGGCAGATTCAATATGGCGAACGAAAAAATCAATTTTGTCCGATTTTCTCCAAAGTTGGTATAGGGGAGTTTTCGGGGTTGCCCATAACGAATCTAAAGTTATTTTTAAAAAATTCAATATGGCGGATGCAATATGGCGAACGAAAAAATCAATTTTGTCCGATTTTTTCCAAAATTGTTATGGAGTAGTTTTCGGGGTTGCACATAACGAATCTGAAATTATTAAAAAAAAAAATGGCGGATAAAAAATCGAAAATTCTACATCTATCGATTTTATCTAAAATCAGTATTGGGGGATTTTTGTTAGTGTTAATTACAAACTTGAAATATTTTTTGAAAAACTGAGTCTGGCGAATTCAATATAGCGTCCTGAAAATTTTACATTTTTCGATTGTCTGCAAAAATGACATAAGGGGGGTTCTTGAGATTGTAAATTCTGAATTTAAAAGTATTTTTTCATGATTTAATATGGCAAATCCAGTATAGCGGACTAAATATTTTACATTTTTCGATTTTGTTCAAAGGTGGGCCTAAATCGTTTTTGAGGATGTAAATAGCGAATATAAAATTATTTTAAGAAAATCTAATATGCCAGATGCAATATGACGGTATAGAAATTTAAAATTTCTAGATTTCATCCAAAATCGGTACTAGGGGGCTTTGAAGGGTTTAAATTTAGATTAAATTAAGATGTTAAAATAATTTTTTTGAAATTCAATATGGTGGATCTAATATGGTGGGTTGAAAATTTTACCTTATTCACATTTTTTCAGATTTGGTATTAGGGGGTTTTCGGGGTCACGTATTACGAATATGAAGTTAATTTTTTACAGCTATTAGGTTGATAAGATACAATATGAGGAAATGAAAATTTTACATTTTCCGATTTTGTCTAAAATTGATATTGCGGGTTTCTTGGGCGTATACAAACTCAATATGCAGTACAAAATATTTCGGGTTAAGAAATTTACGTCTCAAGTTCTTTAGATATCGATACTGGAAGTGTCGGCGCCTCTATTACCAATCTAAAATTAATTTGAAATTTAAGATAGTGGATTTACTATGACAGACTAAATATTTGTTTGGTACAATTCATTTGGAGAACTCTAAGAATCAAAGAATTTTTATTGATTCATTTTAAGGTGATTTACAATTTTGGATAAAATGGGTACTTGTTGCCACCGTGGAGTCATTGAGAGGTACACTAATTTCGATTAGTACTTAGTTCAAATAATTTATGGACATCATAATGAATTCAAAACTAAAAAATCGAAAAATAAAATTGAACCGACTTCTAAAAGTGAGCTAAAAAGTGAAAAATAACTATAAATTTTTATATGAAGTTGAAATTTTTGAAGTCGGCGCAAAATTATTTCTAAATGAAATAAATTACTACTAATATATACAAATTATGGTAAAAAAGCAATTACAGATAAAGAATTTTTAATCTGTTTATGCGAATCACATTTTGTCAGGTATTAGTTTGGCACCGACTTCAAAAATTTCAATTTCATATATAAATTTATAGTTATTTTTCACTTTTAGAAGTCGGTTCAATTTTTTTTATAAAAATTTTATTAAAAAATTAAATATGATTGATTAAAAATTTTTCAACTCTTGATTTTGTTCAAAATCGGTATTGGGGAATTTTAGGAGTGTTATATACGAATTTAAAATAATTTTTGATTCAGTATGGCGGATCTAATATGACGTCCTAAAAATTTTACATCACTCGATTTCTCCAAAATTGCTATAGGGGAGTTTTTGAGGGTGTCAATTAGGAATTACTTTTAAATGATTCAACATGACGAATGCAATATGGCGGACTAAAATTTCGACATTTTTCGATTTGGGTCAAAATTGATACTGGGTCGTTTTTGAGAGTGTAAATAGCGACTTTAAATTCATTTTAAGAAAATTTAATATGTCAGATGCTATATGACGGTCTAAAAATTTTACGTTTCCGGATTTTGTCCAAAATTAATACCAGGGGGTTTACATTAAGTGGTTAAAATTATTTGTTTGAAATCCAATATGGCCTATCCCATACGGTGGATTGAGAATTTTACGTTATTCATATTTTTTCAAATTTGGTATTAGGGGGTTTTCGGGGTTGCAGGTTAAAAATTTGAAGTTAATATTGTCAGATACAATATGGGGGAGTAAGAATTTTACATTTACACATCCAAAATTGATATTGGGAGGTTCTTAATGCGTATAGAAAATCAATATGCAGAATAAAATATATCGGACTAAAAAAATGTTCATCTCAAGTTCATTAAATATCTCTGTTGGAACGTTTTGGGATCCTTTAATACTAATTTAAAATTCAAGATAGTGGATTTACTATTGCAGACTAAATATTTGTTTGAAACAATGTCACTGAAGGTATTTGGAGAATTCTCAGAATCAAAGAATTTTTATTTATTCATTTTAGTATGGTTTGCAACTTTGGGTAAAATGGGTACTTTTTTTCTGCCTTGGAATCATTGCGAGGTACACTAATCTCGCTTAGTATTTAGTTTCAATTATTTTATGGATGTGATAACGAATTCAAAACCAAAAATCGAAAAAGTATAATTTTTATGAAAAAAGTGAATCCATTTAAAAAGCGAAAAAACAATTTAAATGTTTATATGAAATTGAAATTTTTAAATTTGGCGCCAAATTATTTCTAAGACAAATAACTTCTAACACGAGATATATTACAAAATACGATAAAAAGGCAATTGCAAATCAGGTATTTTTTAATCTTTTTATGCAAATCACGTTTTGTCAGGTTTTTTTGGCGCCGGTTTCAAAAATTCCATTTTCGTTTAAAAATTTATATTGTTATTTTTCGCTTTTTAGCGTATTTTTAGAAGTCATTTCATTTTTTTTTATATAAAAATTTTATTGACATGTCCTATTTAGTAATTTAAAACCTTCATTTGCCTTATCGCGCTAGTAATACGAATAAGTAAATATTTAAATAAAGTCTAAACTGCTAATACCATTTATTTGTTTTTGTTGCGTCTTATCTTATAAGGCATTTACCTCAGATTATAAATAATTTTTAGTGCAAATGTTTGCGGGTATAAGTTTTTAATTATTGACACTTTATCATAAACTATGAGAATGAGAAATAGCAGTCGGTGATAATAATATAGCGTTTTTAAACAAAAGGCACGTTTCATGCGTGGGTTTTTAAACAGCTTGTTAAAAGGGCTGACCGATGGTTATTGTTTTATTTCGTCATGATAACGATGTCACGTACACATGGTTGAATTATGATTTTAAATTAAACAACAAGCTGTCGGGAAATAGAAACACATTCAAATTTAATTTGATCATAATTACAATGAAACAAGATTACTGAATTTGTTTATAACGTGAGTTATTTGATATTCATAATAGCTTGGTCACAGCAAAATCAACATTACCAGTGGGTTCATTAAACATCTTGTCAGCCAAAATTTTCGGTGATCTCTGAAAGGGTTAACACCTATTCTAACCTGGAAACAATTCAATGTTGTAGATACTCCCACTCCAACCATTTCTTTCATCGTACATCCATTCGTAAGGTGGCAGTCAGTTCCTGCTTCATAGGTCACATCAAAATCATACCTGAAGGACAGTCTCTCGGTTTTGGTATGGATTCTGTTGGAATTGTATCCATAATCTGCATATGCCTTCTTGTTCTTACGGTGGATAATGTTTTTACAAATATAAGTAGTCATTTTGATTTTGAGGTCATTGACCCGAATATGTCAGATCATTCGGCTATTTTATTTAATTACAAAGTTAAAAAACCATCCATAATAAATAATGTTAGGGTAACCTATAGACCCATTACAGATATAAGGCTCTTTAATCTCTATAATAATATCAGTAATACTGATGGGTCATTTGTTAATAACACATCAATTGCTCCTAATGTACAGTTCGAAACATTTATAAATTTAATAAAAGATGCCTGTGAAGCATCGTTTCCTGTAAAAACAAAGCTGGTAAACAGGAATAATTTTGGAAATTCCTATAAGATCCACTGGTTTAATGAGGAGTTGATGCAAATGAGGGAAACCTTAAAGTTTCTAACTCAGCTGAATAAAACAAGTCCGGTCCTGGTTACCCATGACATGCTAAAATCTTTTCGAAGTGACTATAAAAATAAAATTGAAGAAAGCAACAAACAAGCGAACAGTAAACATATTAACACATCAAAAAATAAAAATAAAGCAGTATGGGATGTTATTAAGAACAACAACCCCATTATTGACAAGCCAGTGACCGAAAAGTTAAATGCTAATGATTTTAACATCTTTTTTTCACATATTGCTAAAAATATAATGCAGAATATTCCGAATTCAGGTTCCAACTCACTTGGCTGCCTGGACTCCCTAAATACAAATAGCTGGGGTCCAACATTGAACTTTAATGAAATTACTTTTAATAATCTGAGGGATATAATGTCTAACCTTAATAATAGTGCTAGTAAGGACTGCTTTGGTCTAAATATTAGGATACTTAAGACTATAAAAAATATTGTAATATTCCCGCTAGCTAAAATTATTAACAATTGTATTAAATAAGTTGTTTTTCCCGAATGTTTGAAATTGGCTCGTGTGGTGCCAGTTTTTAAGAAAAGAGCCTGCGATGATGTTGCTAACTACAGGCCAATTTCAATTGTGCCACTTTTTAGTAAGATCTTCGAGAGCGTTTTAAAAAATCAGATGTGTGACTATCTTGAAGACCAGAGCCTGTTCAGTCCATGTCAGTTTGGTTTTCGTTGCAACATGTCAACTACAGCTGCCATAAACCATCTAACTACTTACATTCAAGACTGTTTTGAGAGAAGGATGTATGTCCGGGTGTCCTTCTTTGATTTAACAAAAGCTTTTGACTGCGTGTCGCATAATCTGTTGATTCAAAAACTTTATAAATATAACTTTAATGATTGCACAGTCAATCTTATTAAATCTTACTTATCAAATCGTCTCCAGTATGTAACATTTGGTGGTGAGGCATCAAGCCTGAGTGCAGTCTTTCACGGTGTGCCCCAAGGCTCAGTTCTTGGGCCGTTGTTGTTTCTTTTATATATGAATGATATTTGTTCATGTATTTCAAACGAGGGTACAGCTATTATTTTGTGTGCTGATGATACAACGGCACTCGAGAAAGCGGACGATTTGATAAATCTTAGTCGACAGACGGAGAGCACGCGGTCAGATATTCAGCAATGGTTTACTGCTAATAAATTAGTCCTCAATGAGACTAAGACCCAGACAATGGATTTTTCACTGAGGTCTTTGAATCTGAGTGAATCAGCTGTAAAGTTCCTGGGCATATATCTTGACCCTAAGCGACATGCTGAACATCTTATAAGTATTCTAAGTAGAAATACATTTATAATACGTAATCTGAAAAACATAGTGTCTAATGTTCTTATGAATGCTTACTATGGTCATATCCACTCGCATCTTAGCTACGCTGTCCTTTGTTGGGGACATTCATCGCATGCTTCCAGGGTATTTGCAATACAACGGCATTGCATAAGGATCATGCCTGGTCTGGGGTTCAGAGAATGTTGTAGGGCCAGTTTTATCTCCCTTGGCATCCTTACGTTGCCATCTCTTTATATCATGAATTGCCTTATGCATATCAAAAAGAATGCTGATGGGTATATCTGTAATAGTGATTACCACAACTACAACACGAGGGGCAGGAATTATTTTACTTTAACTTATAGTAGAATTGCTAGAGCCAGGGATGGTGCGAACCACTATGGACTAAAAATTTTTAATGTGCGGTGCGCAGCAGCTTAAGTCCAAAATGAAAAACTATTTGAAGAAAAAAGCTTTCTACAGTATTGAAGAGTTTCTTTTAAATAATTTCAATGATTTAATATGACAGGAAAAGCACAGATGATTCCCTCACTGTACTTGTTTTACTTGTAAACTTGACTTGTTTAAAAAGTTTTGTGTTTTTAAATTTTAGACTGATTTGTTCTTGTCTACTTAATGTTTTACTATATGTTGTTTTATATTTGACTTGTGAAAATACTTTTTATATGTATATCATGAATAAACATTATTATTATTATTATTACAGAAGAATGATTTCATTCTCAGAAACGTTGTGCGAGCTGTTTCAATTCTACACTTAATCTCTTTATTTGGGTCTAGTTGCTCTGTGGTGTAGCATCCCAGATATTTGAATTGGGTAATTCTGTCAATGTTTTGTTGATCTATCTGAATATCATAAATTTTGTCCTAGTGAAATTCATCTTTAGACCCATTTCCCATCCTGTCGTGTTTACACAATCCAACAACTCTTGAAGCCCCTGGATATTATCGCACAAGATGTCTGTGTCGTCGACATAACGATTGGTATTAATCACTTCACCATTGATCACTCCATGGTCCTTATCTTGCAAAGCCTGTTTGAAAATTAGGTTCGAGTAGATGTTGAATAATAGCGAGGACAGAATGTGTCCCTGTCTGACTCTTCGTTGAATGTAACATTCGTCTTCCATTGATTCGAACCATTCCTTTCAGCTTCCAATACAAGTTCTCTATGATACGCAGATCTCTACCATCCATTCCCGAGGTTCTTAATATGTTCAAAAGCATTCCATGCTGGACCTTATCAAAAGCTTTTTCTTAATCTACATAAATATCTTCGCGTTGGTCACGACACTTTTGGAGGAATATATTTAAAGCAAAAGGTGCCTCACTGGTGCCAAGTGCATTCCTAAAGCCAAACTGGATTTCATCTAGGTTCCTTTCGCATCAACTTCTTATTCTTCCATCTACTATGCAAGGAAAAACTGTGTGTGGCTCATCAGACTAATTAATCTGTATTCGTCCCACCTCTTTGTCCGCTGTTTCTTCGGAAGTACAATAAAAACAGACTTCAGCCAATCCTCGGGTATTTCACCGGTAGTATACACATCGTGGATCATTGGTAGGAGTTCTGTTGGGCTGGCCCAGTTTCTTTGTTTTGGCTGATTTTATGACATGAAGAACTTCATATTTTAAAACTTCTGGGTCTTCGTCTTGATGTACATTACCCTGTATGTTTGGTCTGTCGTCTTCAAACAATTCGGTTACATATTTATTCCATATTTCAAGAATTTCTCGTTCATCAATAATAGGTTTTCTCGCACTATCCACTTCTTATTATCCCGAACTGTCTTGTACATGTTGAACATGTTATGTTTCCTTTCGAATTCTTCCATTTCCGAATATATGTCCGCCATCTACTTCTCTTTAGCCGCTCGTATTTTTTGTTTTATTTCTTTTCGTTTTCTTCTGTATTCTTCTGCTTTGTCCTTGCATTATCTTCTTTGTTCTATAGAGTATAGTATTTATTCCTTCATCCATTGTTGCTTGTGTCTATTTGTTACTCTGTGTTTTTCTAATATCTTACTCATATGTTCACAAAATAATTTCCATGCATCCTCAACATTTTCGGTTGTTCTCATTTCTTTCATGTAATTATTTACATCTTTTTCGGTTTTACCTTTGTGAACGTCTGTAATAGTGAGATTATTTTGCTGGTGTTTCTTCTATATCCGTTTCAGTTTGACTCTTACGTAAGCGACTAGAGGGTTGTGGTCAGACCCAACATCCGCCCCAGGATATTCTATAACTCTGTTGATGGAGTTCCTAAATCTTTTGTTGATAAAAATATAGTCTTATCTGCTTTCTTACTGTATGTGCTGGATTATTTCCAGAGGCTCTCCAAGTATATAGCCAGCGTTGATGTAACTTATAACATGTGTTTGTTACTACCATATTGTGTTCTTGGCAAAAATCAAAGAGCCTATCCCCTCTTTCAATGCTTTCTCCTACGCCATATTATTCTAATAGATTTGATCTACAGCTTATACCAATTTTGGCATTAAAATCGCCCATTATGTATGCCTTTTGTTGAATTTTAGCCTTTCAGTGTTATACTAACTGGATTTTACAGAATTTCCACTTCGTTGTCATACTTTTTTTCTACAGTAGGAACATATATATGTAATTGGTTGATATTAAATAAAGATGCGTGTAACTCTAAAAGTATTATTCTGTCATTTATTGGGACAAAGTTAAGGACATATTACTCGATTTCCAACGCTACAAAAATTCCTACTCCACTTCTAGGGTGTGAGTTGTTGTTATCGCTCCCAGAGTAGTACAATATACCTTCTTTGTGTCCGCATGTTCTTGAACCACACCATCGCACTTCACTTATACCCATGACTGACAAGTGTTTAGTCTCCTAAAGAAGATTTTCAAATTTTTCGGCAGTATAAAGTCTTCTAACATTCCAAGTGCCCATCCGTAAAGTGGTTTTTACTATTTTGAGCCCGGGGGTTCTTAGCACCCCTTGCCCACTAAAGGGCTGCCCGGGACTAGGGGCCGTGACTTTTATTATCCTCGCCATAGCAATATCCTGGGAAATGTTAACAGTGAGGACAGACGCTGTTTGCAGCCACTCTGGGTCAGACGCTGCATACCTGTTAGTCCGCTGGAAGTATTTGATTTATCTCCTACCATCATACCTGAGAGGCATTCGCCTATATGTTAGTTCATTCAGTTAACCATCAGTTAAAATATAGCTTTCATTTCCAACTATAAGAATGCGATTTTTCAACTTGATTGATGTATGCTTTCCAAGCTTTATGGCAACGAACTAATAGAAACTAAAATTACTTAGTTACAGAATGTGTTAAAAACGCCTAAAAACATTACTACTAGTAATAATTTTGAAAGTATAAATACACACCCGACAATGGCAAATAAATTTGATGACAATGCGATACTCCAATTTCACGAAAATCATTTTTAGTAAAAACACTCCATAAAACACAAAATAATGAACAAATTGCAGTCAAATTGACACAGAAGCAGAAAAAGGTTGTCACTATTTAACATTATTAAGCAGTGCACAATCAGTTGTTGATATTATAGCTAGATGGATATTTTTTCTGGGTCTCTTGTACACATAGGCACAGACATAATTTGAAAACGTTTCCCAAATATAAATTTTGCCAACAAACGAAATTTTACTGTTGTATATAATCATGATGCACGGTGGCGGATCGTGACTGATTTCGACAGATGGTGCCAATATGGGGGAGAAAATATAGGAATATTATAAACATGTAAAACAACAATTCCATCACCTATATTTACAAAAAGAATATTTCATTAGTCTTTATTTTATCCCATATATGAACAGGATCTGTTTCTTTTTTCTACCATATTTCGTCACCTTGAAACTACATATAAATAAATCAAATAGTCATAATTATATATTTTTTTTCAATTTGCAACGTCCAGACTTTACTTTCATTTTGTTTTTCCGTTTCGAAATCAAGCAATGGCCGTTTTGATTCTTTCACTCCAAGTTTTTCTTCTAAAGAGGAGCAGGAAGAGAATTCTTTAAAAAACTAACTTTATTCATAGTCATGGTGGCAAATAAAACGAATTTTAGTAACGGAAACTCATACCAACGTAGAAAAATAAATACTATGTAAATACTTCGGTAAGACTTGGCATCCGCCTTCTTTTTCCCGGACTCTTTCGAAGGATATCCGGGGGAGGGGAGGGAGGTGTCCGAGGTTTTTAAGAAGTTGCGTATTTATTATTCTTTACAAAATATCTATATCGCGTAGTGTAGTTCATAACTAATATGAGTGAGAGAGCAAATTGATAGCTCTCGTTCGTACTTCTTTTTTTCATATTCAGTATAGTGGTCAGCTCTGGAATCCTCGATCAAATTTTTAAAGTCACACAAGATAATACTAAATGAAGAAAAACTCTTCAGTGAGTTTCTTTGCTTCAGAAAATGCTGCTATTGAAAAAATTACAGATTTCTATTTCCGGATACCGACACATAATGCGCATGTAGAGTATTTTTCTTGATTTCAAGTCAACTGACCAAAAACAAAAAATTGAACCGACTTATAGAGAGCAAAAAATAACAATATAAATTTTTATATACTATTGCAATTTTTGAAGTCATCTGTAAATTAATACCTGACAAAATGTGATTCATATGAAAAGATTGAGGAATATTTTATTTGTAATTGCTTTTTTATCGTAGCTTATATGTGTCTCATGTTAGTAGTTATTTCTTTCATTTAATATTATTTTAGCGCCGACTTCAAAAATTTTAATTTCATATAAAAATTTTATTTTTAGTTTTGAACTCATTATGATATCGATAAATTATTTGAACTAAGTACTAAGCGAGATGGGTGTGTACCTCGCGATGTTTCCAAAGTCACAGAAAAGTACCCGTTTTATCCAAAGTTGTAACCACTCTAAATTAAACTACAAAAAATTCTTTTATTCTGAGAATTCTCCAAATACTAGTGAATGAAATTCCAGACAAATATTTAGTCTGTCATTTTCCGCTCTCTTGAATTTTAAGAAATTAATTTTAGATTCGTAAATTTTTTAATCCGACATATTTTTTCCTGTATATTGAGGTTCAAGAAACTGATTTAATATTTGTAATATGCGCCCCAAGAATCCCCCAATATAAATTTTGAACAAAATTGTAGAAATGTACAATTTTTAATCCCCCATATTGTATCAGCCATATTCGTAAGCGACGACTCCTAAAACCCTAATATTAATTTTAAAAAAGTGTGAATAATATAAAAATAATTTGAATCGCTTAATCTACATCCTAGAAAACTTCCTTGTACGAATTTTAATCATAATCCAGATATCTAAAAATCATCATGCATCTGCCATAGTTATTTTTTTTTTTTGAATAATTTTAAATTCGTTATTTACATCCTCATAAACCGCCCAGTACCAATTTTGAACAAAATCAAAAAATGTAAAATTTTTGGGTCGCCATATTGACTCCGCCACATTGAATTTTTCAGAAATAATTTGAAATTCGTAAATAACGCCCTCAAAAACCTCCTAATATCAATTTTGGACAAAATCGAGAGATGTAAAATTTTTAATCAGCCATATTAAATTTTCTTAAAATAACTTTAAATTCGTTATGCGCGACCCCGAAAGATCCCTCATTCCAAATTGGGAGAAAATTGGACAAAATTAATTTTTCTGTCCGCCATATTTTTACCTAATTGTTATCGGATCAGGAACTTCCTGAACATAACGCAAATAAATTCATTCCAACCGGAGTAATCGACTTACATACATAAAAAAATAAAACATACTTAACGGTCGAATTTAGAACCTCTTACTTTTAGAAGTTGGTTAAGAAATAAGTTAAAACCTTAAACTATCCGGAATTATAAGAACTAAGCCGCTTGCATACGAACCCAGTAGCCGAGCCAGGCCAGTATGATCTCCGCGTGCATGGTAATATTAGGACAGCGCAACTGTCTCAAGCCAGCAACGTTGCCAATATACCTCGTTAAACTTAAGAAAATTAATATGAATACAAATCGGTTTTATTAAATTTTTTAATTAACTTGCCGACTTACATTACTATCACTACTCTCGCTTTTTTTTTTTTGTTTTTGAGCGAAAAAGGAGAATTGAAAATATTAATTGCAAATTTCTTTCAACCTATCTGTGTACAAAATCTGTTCTATATGTGAAAAGACATATTTGTATATGTTCTTTTTTATTGTGCACTAGTAAACAAGGATGGAACAACAACGGACTTACAGCCTAGTGATTTGAAAAAAAAATTTCGGCCTAATTTATCATAAATATAATAATAATATTATGCAAAAATATAATAAGGTTAATTAATATGTAATAAATTAAAATCCAAACGGTTAGTGAAAAAATGGTAGATCACTTATGAAAAACGGTAGATCTACCGTTAAAACGGTAGGATTGGCAACACTGTTGACCTGTCCTACTGGACTGGCTTTTTGTCCTCGCTTCGTGTGCAACCGGCATAAATATTATTTTAAAATGATTTGTCAAGACTTCCTTCTAAAAAGTCATAAAAAGTATTAAAAGATCTGTTCTGATTTTGAAATCGAAGTTATTGTTTCACCTATTGTTCATTTATTGAATGTTAATCATTTAAGATAGTAAAATCGATCATTTTTCATGTTTTTATGAGTAATTTATAATGGAAGGAAATATAGTTCGATTTACGAAATTTATAATAATCATTTTTCCGTTAATCTGTGTTTTATTGTCGTTTACAGGCCTATATTGCAATATTTCTGGTGACGCAATGTTCGGAATTTTTTGTTCATATTTTCTAAATCCTTTATGTTTCTGATAGCAATCCTACCTCCGTCGATACATAATAAATAACTAAAACAAAATTTAAAATAAATTTTTTAGAACCGTCAAATGCAAAGAAAACCAACACGAAAATCGAAATAAAAAAAAATTATGTCGCCTATGCCTGTAACCTGGTATCAAGTGTGTTCTTTGTTTGATTTATTTCATAGCATTTCAATTATTTAGCGCCTGGAAAAAATTTCGTTTAACTTTAAACATTACAGCTTACGGAAAATATTAATACATAGTTCCATCTTTCTTGTTCCCAGATAAATGCCATTAGATCGTAATTTTTCGACTGTACCGTGACATGACACAATCCTACGTTTCCTATTATAGAAAACTAGTAGTGTGTTAAGCTATTGCTCGGTTGTCAGATGTACTCTAATAGGCCCTTAAGGCAATGAAACAACACCTAACAAAGAGCACTGGTGTATGGTGTAATAGTAATTATTTTTTAAGTCGATTTGTTGTAACTCCAGTCAAGGTCACATAAATCCTACTGACTTTGTTAATTCACTGTTGTAGAGATAGCCTACTCATTGTTTTGATTATATTCTGAAAAAGTGATAAATTTTTGGATCTCCAAGGTTATGGAGGATCTATTTTTTTTTTTTAAACCTTATGTTGTTAATTTCACTTGGATTACCAGAACTTATTTGACATCGGGTGCTGCTGGAGCCACGTGTCCTAGTCCGGCTCTGTTGGCAGATGGAAAGACTCCAAAATTATATTCATTATATTAATTTTATGTCACATTTAAATTAATCTTCGTATGATAACTCTAAGAGGTTATTTTATTTATAAGTGTAGTAGCTGATATATCAAATATTTGTTATAATTGCTGATAATCCGGTTAATTGCACAATGATCGCTAAATTCCTTAAATAACATAAATAGCATAACAACGGTTTTTATAACAATCTCAGATCGCGTGGGAATATAATTATATTACGGATTTAAAATAATTTCAAGATCATAAACTAAACCAGCTTGTAATAATATTTATACATATTCAGGGATTTCATTGCGCGATTGTCGTAAAAAATTTTAATGTAAAAGTGATGTGAATTTAGTATTTTTTTGTCTATTTTTGACCTTGCCATCTAGGGACGTATATATATATATATATATATATATATATATATATATATATATATATATATATATATATATATATATATATATATATATATATATATATATATATATATATATATATATATATATATATATAGTAACGAACTTTATTGGAGTTTACACTTCATAGTGTTTGTGTTTTTAGTTTATACGGTTTTAGGTTTTCTCACGAGACGTTTTAGAAAATTATATTCCCTTATTTTTAACATGGAACGCCTATGACAGAAGGTCTAGAAATCGCCGGATTATTCCTTTTTCTTATTTTTATTACACCATGTAGTATGAAAATCCATCTGAAAGGATCCGTAATCTTCTGGTATCCGGAAAAAGAGTATATAAAGGGTCCAGATCGGTTTTCATGGACAGTTTAGTTTGAGAGTTCGTCGATGCAACTTCAATTATTTTGACAAGTGTCAAAATTGTGACAATACAAGGTTTTAAAGCAAAACAGTTGTGTATAAATATCGGCCGCCCGGAATATATCGGCACTCGGACAGGCGGCCCGCATATGTCAATTAGTATTCATTCGGATTTTTTTAAATTTCTTTTTTTCGGCCCTACACTTTTTTCTAAAAAATCGTAAAAATAACCTTAAACCGATCAACTTTTAACCTTCATTAATATTTTAATCCAGGCACCCTAACGTTGATGCTAATGAGAAAACTTTTGTCTCCCAGTCTATTGCTCCGATGGGAAAATATAAGGAATTAATGTTATCAATAGAAAAACATAACATAGTTGGTAATATAATGAGAGGCGAAAGATACGAATTCTTGAGACTAATCATAGAAGTAAAGATACTGGGAAGAAGACAAAACTTCTGGATCACGGATTTGTGAAGATGGTTTGGATATACCTCCCTGGATATGTTTAGAGCCGCGACATCTGGAACTATGAGGGCCAATTGGATCACCAGCGTTCGACAGAGCCTCACACATCATAAAGAATGAAAGCTTTCATTGCTTTGGTCAAGTTGAAAATCACCCTTCTTGGATTTAGACCTATCAAATTAGAGTTATTATTCAACGTTTCGCTTGCGATTGCACGAGGTTAAATCCAAGGACTACGATTTTCAACCTCGAACATCATCTTCGAATAGGAAGCTCTAACCTACTGGAGACACCTTCAAGGACAAACGAGTGAAGAGGCTGCTAAACTTGATTAAGGCCACCAACCTGCTCACCTAGAACAGATACAAGTTGACACAATAAGCCACTAAGCTGCAACCTTCGACAGGAGACGGCGAATTAAGAGGAAGAAAAGACAAATATTTAAGCTACAAAATATACAGTTTATTTAAAATATAAAATAGATGAGAATTTTTTGGAAATGAATTGATATTCGTTGGGAGGGTGTTCAAAAAGTGTTTACCTCTCCACTTGAGTAATTTGTTGAGTAAAAGAGGTAGAACTGAGTATAGCCCTGCTGGAAAGACTTCAACATTTTGTTTACTATATTCATTTTATGTCATATAACACAGATTTACAAAAAAAAATAGTTGATGCATATTTGACCAGACCTTTTTATTCTTATGTAATTTGACGCCCTGAATCCAAATCTAAGGTCCGCTCTCATTCACTAAGTAAATCTGAAAAGGAAGATATATAGGTTTTTGGGGATGCTGGATCCGAGTTCATGGTTTGTCTAGTCCCCCAAGGGCAGCCAGAGATCATTTTAACGTCAAACTGAGAAAATTCCCCTAAATAAATATGTAAGTTTTTTGGTCCCTGGATCCGAACTCGTAATTTGTTGAATCCCCCAAGGTCACTTCAGCTTCATTTCAAGGTAAAATTGAAAAAAATCTACTAAATAAATTTGAAATAGAAAATATGTAGATTGTTGAGGTCGCCGAATCCGAATCGTGGTTTGTTTCATCCCTTAAGGTTATTTTAAGGTCTGAAAAAATGCAGGTTATAAAAGGCAACCAGTGGATACATAGAACACATTCCATTATGTCGTTCGTTCTCTGTTAGTACGTTCGTTCCAATGGTTCCAGTTCCGCTTCTTGCAACTAATTGATTATTTCTGTTCAAATCCTCCCGTTTATAATCACGTGAAACTGGCAGATAACCACGTTAATATCCTTATCAGGTAGGTTGGAACAGAAACCATCTCCTTGGTCAAAAAAAGGGAACTGAGACCGTTAGAACGAACGAAAAGAGAACAAACAATATAATCAAATGCGCTCATAAGTGTTAGATTCGCTGAATCTGGTCAAATTTAAAGAAGGCGTATATTGGATCCCAACCACTGAAGTTTTTGTGTCGCCGATTCTTAAACATGCACCAGTGTAACCTCTAAAAGTCAGCTACTAAAATTTTTACGACTCTAATGCCGCCATATTGAATAGAACGATATTCGTTACATAACAGATAGGCTAGTGAAGCAAGTTTTTCTAAGTGTATGACCCAAACCCAAAGCTCTTATTCTCCTGAGGAATGTCGTTTTCAGAGAGCTTTGGTTTTATTTCATCCTTGCGTTTCGCCTCTGTCTGTTGCGTAACTGGCATCGATCTCGCTTCACGTGGGATATATGGTTATAAGAGCTCATTTTTTGGTCTACTTATAAAAACTTGATCCGCTCGCCTGTCTGCTGTGGAGTGACCATCAATCTAGCTGCAAATGGAGTGTATGGTTTTGGGAGCTTGGGTTTCGCCTTAAAAACTCGATCCGCTGTGTAGTGGATATCGATCTAGCTGCTAGTGAGTTATGTGAATTTGGAAGTTTGGGTTTTGGGTTATCATTTCATAATAACTCACTCCGCTTGCATGTTTGATGTATAACGGATATCGATCTAGCTGTGTAGGGATACGTGGTTTTGGGAGCTTAAGTTTCTTCTCAAAAGCTCGATCCCCTTGCCTGTCTGCTGTGTAACGGACGTCAGTCTAGCTGCTCGTGGGTTCTCTTTTACAGATTTATTTAGTGAATTTTTCAATTTATCCTTGAAATAACCTTGACATAACCTTTGGCTAACCTTGAGGTATTAAACGAACCACGAATTCAGATTCAGCACCCTCAAAAGTCTACATATCTTCTTTTAAAGATTTATTTAGTAGATTTTTCTCAATTTTACCTTAAAATGACCTCTGGCTGACCTCAGGGGATTAAACAAGCCGCAAATTCGGATTCAAGGACCCTCAAAAACTTGCATATCTCCTTTTTCATATTCGTTTAGTGGATTTTCCCAGTTTGATCTTGAAATAGCCTCTGGCTGGAGATTTTTATCAATTTGACCTTGTAATTACCTTTCGCCGCTCTTGGGGGATTAAACAAACCACAAATTCAGATTGAGCGACCTCTAAACCTATATACCTACTTCAGATTTATTTAGTGAATTTGACTCCATTTGACCTTGAAGTGATCGTGAACCTAACGTGATAGAGGACATCAGATTTGGATTCAGGGCGTGCAATTATATGGGAATAAAAGGGTCTGATCAAATATGCATCATCTTTTTTTTGTAAACCTGTGTAATTAATTAATATATGCCCGATCAAGATAAACCGTTTCTACACTGCGTAAAGACCTTTTCCATAGTCCCTCATTTTTCCTGTCTAATATTCTTTGAATCTGTTATAAGTGTTTTATCTAATATATCAAATGTTTCGTATAATTACTGATAATCCACTTAAATACACAATGATCACTGAATTCCTAAAATAATTTAAATAACATGATTTTTATAACAATATCAATACGTGTAGTAAAATAATTATAATACGAATTTCTAATAATTTCAAGACCACGAACAAAACCAGTCTGTAATAATATTTATAGATAGATATTCGTAGATTTCAGTGCATGATTGTCACAAAATTTTTAATTTAAAAGTCAATACTATTTATACAGATTTTAAATATTTCTTTATCAGTACTACATTTTTTTCCAAGAATTAAAAAATAAGCCTTAAACAAATCTTCATTTACCAGCAATTCATCTTTTAATTCAATATTCGGAGTAATTTTAAAGTGCATTGTCAAAATTCGGGAGATTGTTTCTGCACTAATTTTAAGATAAACAATTCAGGGAAACATATTTCTCAATAGCGTCGTTTTAAAGATATGCAGTGTGGAATTTAAGAAAAAAATAATGCATTAAATTGATATTTCATAGAAAAATTCACCTTGTATAAATAGACAATTTTTTACCAATTTTAATCGTACCTTGTATAACATCGGTAAGTATATTAGAAAAAGTGTGGCGCGCCACTGTTTATCCTTTAATTTTTTGAAATAGTATTATATTTTAAAAAAAAACTTATTAAAAACCAGCAAATTATGGAATACTTCTATATTGTGTTTATTTTACTAAAATACCTATGAAATTAGATTTGCATCCAATAAGAAGACCTATTAAACTTGAATAAGTTATTAACAGGTTGTACACCGAAGAAATCAAGAAATAGACGGGTTTTATATTTCAGTGTATATTTTATTACTATCGGCCAAGCGCTTTCGGTCTAACTTAGACCATCCTCAGGGCTCAGACCCTAGAAACAAGAGAATATGGTCAGCAAATAAGCTTACTCAGTACTCACCAACCACACTCACTCGTCAAAGGGCACACCTTAACCCTGCCAGCTTGAGAACAGTCGCCAGCGTAGCCTCCACACAGAACAAATCGTATACAATTAAAATTTTTTAAAAAAAATTTGTCACAAATTAAAATTGAAACTAAAACATTCAACACTCTAATACATTGCCATTATTAAAACAATAAACCTTTTTAATAAAAACCCAAAAGAGTGAGGTTATGCCACCCAACAAAACCCGTCTATTTCTATTAAACTTGGTCCAAAACAATTTCAATTAAGAATATTAAAAAGAAAAAAGTATAAAAACACCAAAAACACAATAGTTTTGTATTATAGACGAGCTAAAGGTATTCGTTTGAACAGTATAACCTAGAGAACTTAGAAGGTAATGGTTTGAACCTCAGAAAGCTAGAACGCTCTGTCCGTTTGACTTTGACGCGGTTCGCTATGCTCGCCACACTCGCACAAGCTGACCACGGACATTTCAAACTTTTCTAGGTTGACAATAAATAAATATGACGATAACTGTGAAAATGCACGAAAACATCAACAGCATCTCTATTAGATGAACTGTTACAGGAATTCCGAACTGTTTGCTCTAGTGTCGGTATGGATTTGAAGATCAATTTTCGCACAACAACATGTATGAGCAACCTAATACCTAATAAACACACCAAAATACAGAATACATACTTAGGTCACGAAGCAAGAAAACACCAGACTTACGAGTTCAATAGAAAAATTTCTGTCTCTCAGACTATCTATGGTAAATTGCTGATGCGTTGAAGAATGACCTTGTAATGCATCTAAAAAAAAAAGGTATAGAATCAATACATTCTACCTGTTGTGGCGTACGTATGGCACAGAAGTCTTGACCTTAACAACTGTAACTTCTCGTAAATAAAGAATTGCATAACGTAGAATGGCAAGAACAATATTAGATTTGTTTTTCAGTGATCATGTCAGAAATAAAAACACAAAACTAAAACCAGGAGTGGTTGATATAGAGAAGATGTATTATCTTAAATGGAATTGGGAAGGTCACATGGCCGGAATAACAAAAAATAGGTGGACAAAGAGACTGAGTGAGTGATGTCTAAGAGCAGACAAATAGAGCAGAGGCAGACCACCTGTTCGATGATCCGATGATATTAAGAGAGTTGTTTGTAACTGGATTCAAGCCGTATAATATCGAATAAATTGGAGACCAATGGGGGTTGGGTAGTGATTATGAATAAATAAGAAAATTAAGATACAATTTTCTTAAGAACTGATATCCTGCAAATACTTTTATTTATTATAAATGTTTTTTTTTTAATTTTTTATAATTTTTATCAAAATGTCACCTACGGCCTATGCTGTTCTCTCTTTTATTGATAAAACGATGTATTTTATGCGGTATTTCTACGAGATATAGAAAACGTATTCATTCTCTCAGCTCGAAAATAAAATACAAATTTAGAATTTTTATTCGTCCCTAAAACAAATTTTTTTTGGATACCTCCCTGAAAAAGGCGTCATAAAGATTTGCTTACAATCATAACGTATTTTTAAAAATAATATCTTATAGAAAAACAAACACCATGCACAAGTAGGCATGAAATATGACATTTTTTATTAATTTTACAATTTATCTATTTCTTGAATTTTTTTTACATTTTGTTATTTTTCGTATTCATTGATTTCATTTCTCATGTTTACATTTGTGTTTTTTTTATCTGTGCTCGCTTTGCTAAATGCACTGATTATATAATTTTTGAATATTGTAGATATTTTTTGTTCTTTAATATGTACGTGTCTGATTCACCGTGTTAGTTCAGTAGTTTGATTTTCTTTCTTCAGTTTAACGATTTAATCTATGACCCCTCTCACTTGTTCACTTGTTTCCTTTGTTATAGTTTGTACTAGTTCTTTGTCCTGGTTTTGTTCTTATTTTTATTGCTTCTTCATCTGTTTCTTTATTTAATAATTCGACTTTGTTTTTCCTGATATTAATACCGTTTCACCTCCATATCTCATGTTTTTGAAGTACTCCCGTTTTATGTTTATTCCGTGTGTCTCCCACTGTAATCTTCTAAAAAGGTCTTCCAATGCTTTATTGACTACCTTTGGAGAAATGTCTAGCATAGCGTATAATTTGTATGAGTTTTATGTATTCTTGAAGCTGTATCATTACTGTAACATTGTATATCTTCTTCTTCTTCTACCTTCTATAATAGGTCCCTGACCTGGTCCTTCTTCGATTTTCCTCATTCTGGACTTAAATTATCGCTCCACCTTTTCCGCGGTCGACCTCTACTGCGTGTACCACTAGGCGATTTACCTCGTGCGATCCTTACCAGTCTATCCTCTGTCATTCGGCTTATGTGTTTGTTCCATTGTGTCTTACGGTATAGGACCCACTCATTAATGCAGTCTGTGTTGCATGATTGCCTGATGTTATCGCTTCTTTCTCTGTCTAGTAGCGTTTTTCCTGTTATTCGTCGAAGTATTCTCATTTCTGTAGTATCCAATAGTTATTTCGTTTTTGTCGTCTCTGGCCGTGTTTCTGAGATGTATGTCATAATAGGTCTAATTGTGGTTTTGTAGATCCGAACCTTTGTTTCTTATTGTAAGTGTTTGTTTCGCCAGATCACGTCGTTGAGGCAACCCGCCACTTTATTTGCTTTGGCCACATGCCCTCTTACTTCATCTTCGATGTTGCCATAACTAGTTATGTCGATTCCTAGATATTTCAAACTCATTTCTTGTTGTATTATTCGACCGTCTAGTTCTAGTTTGCATCGGAGGGGTTCTTTTGAGGTTGTCATACATTTAGTTTTTTCGGCTGAGATAATCATATTACATTTTCTTCCCGTAAGATTAAAGGTATTTAACAATCTCTGGAGGTCGTCTTCATTTTCGGCACATATCACAGCGTCATCAGCGTAACAGAGAATTTTTATTTCTGTATCACCCATTTTATATCCTCTACCAAGTCGCACCTCCTTTATTATTTCGTCCATTATCACGTTAAACAACAAAGGACTAAGCGAGTCTCCCTGTCTAATACCGCTCGTGACTGGTATGGGTGTTGATAATTTACCGTTAGTGCGGATCTGAACTTTATTATGTGCGTATATGTTTTCGATGGTCTGAATTATATTGATAGGAATATTTCTCTTATATAACAGGTGGATTACGTCATCTAGCTTTATGCGATCGAATGCTTTTGTTAGATCTATAAAAAATAAAAATGTTGATTTATTGTATTCTAGAGATTTTTTGACTATCTGTCGTAGAATAAATGCTGCATCCACGCAAGACCTTCCTGATCTAAATCCCTGTTGTTCGTCTTCCAGTGTTGTAACCGAATTAATTTTATTTTTGATTACTTTCGTAACGAGTTTCAGAGTTGTGTCCAGTAGATTAATACCCCTGTAGTTCCCTGGTTCTTGTTTGTCACCTTTCTTAAACATAAGCATTATTGTTCTGGTTCTCCACCTATCTGGTACTTTGCATTGTGTCAGGATTTTTCGAATGAAGCTTGTGAGTTCCTGTGTTAGTCGCTGTCCTCCGTATTTCAACAATTCGTTATGAATTCCGTCTTGTCCGGGAGACTTTCTATTTTTTAAGGATTTTATAGCTTTCTCTACTTCTTGAATGGTGACTTCCACATTATTCCTTATTGCTGGTATGTTGTTTTTTCCAATGTTAGCATCTCCCTCAAATAATTTTGTTACGTAGTCTATCCATTTCTCCTCTGATATTTTGTTTGTTTCGGAGAGTTCAGATATTTCTTTGCGCTGTTGTCTTATCAGTCACCACATTTGTTTTTGTACACTATAGAAGTCTCCTTCCATTCTTTTAGAGAACTGCTCCCAATGTTCACTCTTTAGTTGCCTGACTAGTAGATTAGTTTCGTTACGAATTAGTTTGTACCTATTGTATGCTTCCGGCGTTTTTGACGTTCTATATGCTAAATATGCTTTTCTTTTTTCGTTACACTTATCTTTAACTTCCTTACGGAGCCATGGAGTTTTATTAGGATTTTTGTTGTTCATTGTGATTGTATGTGTGCCCAATGATTCATTTGAAGCTTCTTCTATGTTTCCCTTAATTTTTTACCAGCTATGATTTATATCTTCCTCTTCATTTATTGGTTTTCTTTCAATTTTTTCCATCAATCTTTTTTGATATTATTCTTTCGTTGACGTATGCCACAGAGAGTCTATGTTCTTTTTTTGTATCCTAACCTTTTCCAGCTGCTTTTTCTTTTGTGTAATCTTTATTCGAATTTTTGATAGAACTAATTTATGATCGTTTCCTGCATTAACAGAGTTCAATGTTCTAATATCCAATATCTGGGTGGGATGTATAACTCGGTTACTAACTATAAAGTCAATCATAGATTTATGTCCTCTTGTATTTTCAAAAGTGTATTTATCTTTATCTTTGTATTGAAAGAAAGTATTGTTTATCCTTAATTCGTTGTAGGCACAGAAATTTACCATTAGTTCTCCAACATTGTATATGTTTAGGATTAAATCGACATATCTAAAGTTAATGCTACTGTTTTACAGTGAATATTTTACGGCCCGATGTTCTAAGCTTTGAAAAGCTTTTTCAAATCTATAAAATAAGGCATTCGTTCGTCTTTCCTATGAGCATTTTCTTTGTGAAATGATTACAGGTACTCAAACCTTTTCTGAATCCAGCTTGTTCTCGACTCTGATATTTATCAAATTTTGGCGTCATCTCCTTGTTGGCATTTTTGTTAGTAATTTATATATGACGTGAACAAGATTATAGGGCGAAATTGTTTAATTCCATTTTTTCTCCTTTCTTTATAGTGATAGTGATAGTCTCATCCGAGATACAAAGACTCTTTTTTTCATTAAAAATTTCGTTCATAAGTACGTACATTTATTTATGTTGTTGAATATCTAAGTTGACTTTTTTTCTGACTTCCACTCATGTGAGAGTTTTTTCTGCGACCTGAAAAATCTATTGTGCCTTCTTCTGCTGCTAAGTCATTGAGGACGCCTCGCCAACTAAAGCAGATCCTTCAGTCCTATTACTCTTAGGAAACTCAAAATGTACGACGGCTTCCAAACATTACATCCTAAAATTTTACAAGGCGATGTATTATGAAAGATTGTAGATAGAGGTTTCGTCCTCCTCGCAAAATCAATTTCTTTCTTTGTTAGATCAAGTTTCTTAAGGTGTCTCCTCCGGTGCCAATATTTAGTTATGCGGACCCCTGTTAGAATTCTAAGTTGATTTTTACGTAGGCTAATACATTCCTCGGATTTTTTCTGGTTACATTGCCCAAGAAGTAACTTCGCTCGTTCCATTTCTTGTATATTTGTCCAATAATTGGATCTCCTATTTTCTTCCTTTTATATTAGTCCCTTTAGAATTCTGTTCTTGTTAATGGTGTTTCAGCCCCTATTTTGCCGTTTCATTTCCTTCTATTCTAGTGTTTCCCGGCACTCATAGGAGGATAACCGTATTGTTCTCGCCTGGTTCGTTTAGGTCCTGTAAGCTCAGCACATTGATGGCTGATTGACTATCCGACATAATGATAAACCGTTGTCTACGATAGTTTTTTTCTTTATTGAACTGAGCACATGTCTTAATAGCGTAAATTGATGCTTAGACAATATTTGCTGTAATCCGTTATTTTGTGACCATCTATATAACATTTCTGTTGTGTCTCAATGATATCTGTGCCCAATTCACTTTTTCGACTCAACCTTGTGTTAAAGTCTTTCATGCATGTAAACTTCTTTTTTGTTGCATCTTAGAGCATGACCAAAGTTTGCTGATTTGTAGATGAGAGATAATACCTTCGTTTAATGAGTCATCGTTCTATACGTTTTCTTCTTTGCCATACTATTTACTAATATATGTAGAGATGTAAGGTTTAGAACTAATGTATAATAGCTGTTGGGCACGTTTTCATTACCATAACTTCATTATTTGAACTTTTGAGATAAAGTTATGTCCAGTCTCAGTTTCATTTCACATTTTTATTTTGTTGAATTACTTTTTCTTGGATTTTTCGCTTGTCTTCATTGCTTGTGTTTCTAATAGTTTTATTGATTTCTGTGCATTCTCCTTTTTTCCGTAATTTCGTTCCATGCGGATTATTCGTTTATGCATTAAATCCTTTTTTGATGTTGTTGCTATCTCCTTGCTTACTTTCACAAGGGTATCCATTATTTTAGTTCATCAATGATTTTCTGTTCATTATTTTAAAATTTTTCTTTATATATGCAGTGTTTCTGTGATTTATATCCCCATTATTTTAATTGGACTCAATATTTTTGAATTGCTAAAAGTTTTATAATTTTAGGGCTTGGCTGGAATAGCCCAAACCACTGGATGGCCTGGCGTAGTAACTGTGATGAGCAACTGGTTTGGTAAATCGAAAAGAGGACTGATATTTGGGCTGTGGAATTCGCATACTAGTATAGGAAACATATTAGGTAAGTGGATCAATCTACATTTTTTTGTTATTTATTAAAAAATATATCTATCTTAAACAACTAACTGAAAATTCACGGCCGTAGAAAATATCTTTATATTTTACTGTAATTTTTATGAGCTTCTCACTGCTCCCATGTTAGTATAGATGTCGTTTGACTGTTAATATTTTACAGTCTGGCTTCGAAATTTAGATTTTTTATGTACAGTTCTGTGAATGTTGCTCTTGATTCATTACAGTTCCACTGATGAAACCATTAGGCCATGAAAGGCCTATGATTTGAAGACCAGGATTGGATTGGTAGAAAATAATCTGTTTATATTTTTCCTTTTGCGGCCTTTTCAAGGTTATTTTTTTGTTATACGCTTCATAAATTGTGTAACTTTCTTCTGCAGTAAAAAAAACTCCATTCAGTTCATAGTAAATAGAACAGACCAAAAGATATTTTGATATTGATTGTTTAAATTTTTTGTTCATTAATAAAACAATTAATTGAATGAATAATTAATTTGAAATCCCTAAAATGAGTTTAAAACAAAAATTATTTATTGAATATAGTTCTAGATGTGGACGATTTTTTTCAGGTTCTATTATAGCAGCTGAATATGTAGAAACGGACTGGGCTCTGTCTTTTATTTATCCTGGATTAATAATTGGTTCGATAGGATTCATACTGTTTTTATTTTTGGTGGTCAATCCCAGCGATGTTGGATTTACTACTTCAGAAACCAGAATAGAGGGAGGGGTAAGACTAAATAATAATTTTTTGCTGTAACATAGATTAAATTATTATCAAATTGTTTGTTTTTCGTAAAAGTTGGTACAAAACTATCCTGGAGCGTATTTTGGTAAAATAACCAGTACCGAAAACAAGATAAAAAGCGAAACTTCTTTTTTTTATATTTTCCGCTAGTCAAATTAATCAGTAAAGTTTTGATGTTTATTCCGAGCGGATTTTTGCTATATGTTTTGCGTTGTCCTGGTAATACTGAATGCTAAAACGGTTAGTTATGAGAAGAAGTAAAATTTAGAGCATTCCCATTTAACATCAAGATCACCTGGCATTTCATTTGAAAAGTATTTCCATGTCTTAATTTAGGCCATCTGATTTTTGAAATTTTGACAATTGGTTATTGATCGCCGAATAAAACTGATCTCACAAGCATAATGCTTATTTTATAATTCCGCACTCAGTTGTCAGAATAGGCAAATAAAATATATCCAAATGGGGAATCAAATGACCTGCCTTTCGTTTTAAATTTTGAAGTGAATAAGGTATGTAAATTTATGTTCGTACTGTATAAATGTGAATTAATTTCGACAGTAACTGTGTCAAAGGAATCTTCGAAGGGAAAGAGTAATCGTACGAGGCCTCTTCTGGAAGAGAAATTGAAAGTGATTGTGGAGTTGTAAAAAAATCAACGTTCTTGCTAAAAAGTGTTCGTGTATAATGTTGCAGTCATGTCACATGATAATGGCGACATCACGATATTGTAAACGAACAGTGATATAAGATTATATTCGTGAACTTAGGCATTTTATTTTAAGTTTACTGGACAAAATGGATTATAGATGGTGCGAAGTGGTAGTGTACTAGTACTATAATATCACTCCATGAAAGCTTTTTATAAATATCCCCTGAAACTAGAAAATGCGAAAAAAATGATTACTAAGTTGACAGTGGAAGGTTTAAATGAAATCATTCAAGTTTTGAATCTCAAGAACACAAGGATAAAAAATTATTTTCTTTTATTAATAAACCGGCGAAAATGGAGAATTTTTTTATTCTCGGGGTAGAACTATTTCTCTAACCGATTCCAAGGCTTGATCTTTAACTTTATATCCTTAATTTTAATATATAAAAGTTTATTTGTAAACATATGTAATAGAAATTATAACAATATCGTAAACATAGCAAAACTGGTCGACTAGATTGAGTCAAAATCTTAAACCTTCTTAGTGAATCAGGGTGTACATAACTATATGCTACAATGTTACAGATATTACAGAAATCTATTCTTTATAACTGAGTTTTTAGAAATTGTTTTTTTTTTTGGTCTTATTTGATTCGACTGTTGTGAACACATTTTTATCGAAATACCCCTTTAAAAAATATTTATTTCAACCTAAACCCAAAAACCTGAACTTCTAATTCAACCAAAAATGATTGGAAATCCAAAATGACTAATCCTCAAATAATTAACACAAATAAGGATTATTATTTTGGCAGGCGCGTCTTTTCTAAAATGCCTCAACAAATTTTCTGTAGTGTTGATGCTTTTTCTATGAGTTACACTCAGTTCGCCTTAACTTTGGAAAAATCAATAGCTTTTTTTAAGTCAATATTAGTACTAAGAAAACTTTTCGATTTAATAGACAAATGACGTAAAAATAACATCGATCATATGATATAGGGAGTTCGAATTTTCCCCAGATCAATAAATTATTGTGTGTTGTACTAGCCTAAAGATTATTATTTTATTGTAATGTTTTGAACTCGTTAATAATTTTATGTATAAATAAATTCAAAAGGAAATCTGTGCTGCATTAATCGAAATAAATGGTAGTTCAAAGGGGCTAAGTCCGGTGAATACGGCGGGTGGGGTAGGACGTCCCATTTGCACACTGTTAAAAATAACCTTAAATTTAATGTCATTGTACATTCACTTTGCGGTTCAAAACAATTTTTTGATTTTTTTTTTTATATTTTCCGGCGTAACAGCCTCATTTGGGCGCCCAGAGCATTTTACATCCTTTGTGTCTGTACAACCATGTTTGAATCAGCCAACCAGCGACGAATGTTTTTTTAATTGTATTCTTTCCCATCAAAAAACAGAATTTTATCGACGTACGACACTCGTTTTTCTTTCCACTGTTTTAAAAACATAAAAAAATGCGTCGCTGAAATTTTAATATTTCGATGACTAATGATCATAATGTCATCAATTTTGACAGGTATCGTTTGAAGGTATTAACTAAAAATCGTGTGCTTATGTTATTAGAATCTCCATCTTTGTGCATTATCAGGATGTTTCGAACCACCTGTTATTGTATCATTTTTAAAGTCTCTACAAGTACTCCAGGAAACGGAGTGTTAAAAAAAAACTCAAATACTGCCTGCGATCTGAGTGCAAAAATGAGTAAGAAAAGGTAGTAGAAATGACATCTCATCTCGTGTCTTAACAAATTTTGGTTGGAACATTTTTTTTTAACAAATAGATCGAAAAATTATTTTTCCCCGGTTTTTTGGATTTTACGGAAAATCTAAGGGATTTAGAGAAAAATGTTCCAGAGACGATTTGTACGTCTTGAAAATATCTTCAAAATGAGTTTTTGTTTGTCCAAATCGGCCTCTAAACAAAAAAGTTATTCCAAATTAAACATTAAAAATGGCTTATTTTTCAATTGTTAATAACTTTCTTCAACTTTTACCACAATGTGAGTTTTAAAGTGCTTAAAAAGTGTGCGGAAGTTGGGCGCTGTTGGTCCAATAGTTTTTGTAAAATTGCAATTGTTTATTAGAAAAACGAAAAAAGTGACTATTTTTGATTAGCTGTACCGTCGTCTAGCAAACTGCTACAGAGTTCTGTCAGTGCTCATTCTCTTCGTAAAGACTTAAGCTATCATGTAGTGAAAAAAGTGGATATTTTTCATATTTGTTTATGCAAAATCGTCATGAAGATATGAGTAGTTTTTCGCTTATAAATAAATGAATTAACAACCACATTTTTTGTCCGATTTGTTAAAGAAGCATATCATTGGAAAGCTGGTAAAAGAACACGCATTAAAAAAAAAGTCTCTACGACCAGTAGGAGCCGAATTAGCAGTTTTTTTTTTCAAAAAGTCACAGAGCGATGGTTTATTTATATTAAGAGCTGAAATTTTTACAGTTCATTAATAAGAGCCTAAAGTATATGGAATCATTCAATTGAAGTTAATTTATACACAATCAACCCTTCAGGAGATCGCTAAACTGAGGGTAAGTTGGAGGGGGTAACCAAATCTCACCGAGTACAAAATGAGAGCGCATCTTCATTACGGCGCGCGCTTGAAAAATTAGTAATATCTCCGCTTCTAAATAACGTAGAGCTTTCATTCTTTGATTTTTTTGGGGTAGCTCATCGAAAAAATAATATTAGGCACATGTTCAACCTTCTCGAACCCCCCCCCCCCCCCCCTATATATACTTTTATGAACAATTATATTCGGCCCCCTGCAACCCCCCCAAAAATTATATTTTTCAAGATTTCGCATTTTTTGCTTTTAGTATATGTATGAACTACAAATAATATCGTGCTAAAATTTGAGTTTTCTTATTATTGTATTGAAATAACATTTCTTGGATAATATTATTCTTATAAAATAAGGTTGTATTAAAAGTTATACAATAATCCATTAAATCATAATTATCCACTTTTTTCACTACATGATAGCTTAAGTCTTTACGAAGAGAATGAACACTGACAGAACTCTGTAGCAGTTTCCTAGACGACGGTACAGCTAATCAAAAATAGTCACTTCTTTCGTTTCTAATATACAATTGCAATTTTACAAAAACTATTGGACCGACAGCGTCCAACTTCCGCACACTTTTTAAGCACTTTAAAATTCACATTCTGGTAAAAGTTGAAAACAATTCAATAAATATTAAGAAAGTTATTAACAATTGAAAAATAAGCCATTTTTAATGTTTAATTTGCAATAACTTTTTTGTTTACAGACCGATTTGGATAAACAAAAACTCATTTTGAAGATATTTTCAGGACGTATAATTCGTCTCTGGAACATTTTTCTCTAAATCCCTTAGATTTTCCGTAAAATCCAAAAAACCGGGGAAAATCATTTTTCGACGTATTTGTTAAAAAAAAAAACCAATGTTCCAATCAAAATTTGTTGAGACACGAGATGAGACGTCATTTCTACTACTTTCCCCTATCCATTGCTGCAATCAGATCGCAGGCAGTATTTGAGTCATTTTTACCTCCCAAAAAAGCTTCATTTCCTGGTCTAAAGATGCTATACATATTTCATATGAACTGCATTTGAGACGACACCCTCAGGTTGTTTATGTACATTAGTTACTCATGCTGCTCTCAAATAAATCAAATTTCGGTAAATTTTTAAAGCTACTTATATTTGAATAGAACTTCAAAAACTAATATAGGTATTATTAAATCTAAAATATAAGCTTTATATTTTAAAATGCAGAATTTGACTGCACCACTTTGTCAAGGTGTAAAAACATAAAATATAGAATATAATTAGAATTTCATGGGAAATTGAAAAACTGTATATGTGAAATACCCAAGATATTCATTAGCAACAAAATTTACTTACTTTTTTGAAATAATTGTGCTTTTCTAATCAAGTGGATTTGATCGGCATCACATAAGTTTTTACTGTATCTAGCAACGGGACGCACTGTTCTGAATAATAAATGTATTACCATAGTCAATGAAATAGTAGTTAAACTAGTTGATTTTTCTTTAGAAGGTGTATAAACCGTTGAATAATCAAGTGGCGAATACTGAGTCTGGTTCAACTTCAAGAAGGTCCAGTTCGGATGTAGATGATTCAGGGATTGTTATAGGAGAACATGTACGTATAATGTAACATATTGTAGAAAGAGCCGTTTTACAGACACAAACAAATATTTTTCAGAAATTAATGCTAAAATTTTACCGAAAAATTTCTCCAGAATTAGGTGGTTATTCTCCGACTTAGGGTCACCGTCATTCCAAGACTCTCTAGCATTATCCAGAGTTTTTTAAAATTATTTATACATATAAAATACACTCTTGGTATATCGATATATTATAAAACAAAACCTTCCTCGGGACACGGCCCCACGAATGATAAAAACCGGCTCAAAATATGTTCATATTTCGTTATTTCAGTTATCGCACCTTTCGGAATTAATTTCGTCACCTAAGGGTTGCTGTTAATAATTTTATGATATTTATATTTAATATAAACTTTTTTAAAATAATTTATTAAATATCGTTACCTGTAACGCCTTACAGTAATAATTGACGTTAATTTAATATCTAATACAATTTTGGTCAATATTTTCGGTAAAATTTCAGTACTGATTGTTGCTAAAATTATTGTATCCTAAGCAGCATGCTTCTGCTTTTAAACTAGTATAATATTACTGAATTTACAGCGTAATTCTCTAGTTCGCTAATTCACTTTAAACTAGAAAATTATTTGTAATAACTTAATAAATGTTTTTATCATTTTATTATATCTTTTAGGGCGGTCCTTCGCGTTATGCAATCAATACCAGCCCGCGTGTAAGTTTTTAAATTTCCTTTTTGGGTTTTTTAGCTTTTGGATTTTTTTTACCATAAACACTAATTACTCACTTATACTTAATATATACTACACTTTTATCGTCATTGAAACGCTACAGTTTTTAGAAGCTAGAGAAAACATTAACATTCGCAAACAAAATAGTATCGATAGTAACCACAGTTCACGATTTGAAATGGAAAGCATTAAATGTTACGTTGTTTGAGAAATGGTATTTTTTTAAGGAAATGATGTGTGACATAACAATTGGTGACAGTATGTCTCAGCAGATCAACTTTTCCAACTGAAAATCTGAATTACAAATGATAATTCTTGCGTAGGCACCGTTTATTTTAAGAAAAATGGGGGGAAAATGTATGTTAACGAATTGGTTCTCCTCAGTCTACATTTAATGGTCTTTTCTACTCGTAAAAAGCACTCACAACACATGTTAGTATTTTAAGGTCGAATACATACTTAACATATGGGGAATGGTAGCGGTGTAAAGACACCAAGTGGAGACCTCGTGGGTCTCGGGTGAAAAAAGCAAATTGCAAGCCTCATACTTTTAAAAGAAAGTCCCCATAATACCTACATTATTTGATTTTTATTTATATGCAATCCTTAAAAAAAACAAATTTAGTAATTAATGAGGGTTAACAATACTTTAAATTCCTTGAAAAATTGTTTAACTGCCTTTTAATTTATGGAGTTATGTTTAATCAGATTAAACAAAAAATTACATCGACCATTCTAAGTTTAAATAAACCATTTGACAAGTTCAAAGGAAATTGAAGTTAAATGATGAGGTATTTATTTTCACACAACATTTCCTTAAAAATATGACGGTAGTTTTTAATGGTTTTGCTTAATTAGTATTGATGTGCATCGTGCTTTTGATTCTAAGCTTTTATATGTTGATTTATTTAGTTCAAGTCTCGTTATATGTAATCCAAATCCTTCATTTTTATTTTACGCTTCTTAATTTTGTTTGTCTCAGTATTTTTATTTTTGTTTTAATTTTGTTGTCATTATGTTCTGTTATAATTTACTTAGGGGGCCTATTTGTATATAATATATATATATATATATATATATATATATATATATATATATATATATATATATATATATATATATTCTTTTTTGTTATCGACCGTACCATAATAATTTTGGAAGGAGTATATCGGGTTGCGGTCTGTAGGATAAATAATTAACTCATTTTCTTTTTAATACTTAGTATTTCGACATTTATTTTTAGAGTAAAAAACTAAAAAACAAACAAACACAGGTAGTTAACAAACGGTTAAACTAAACTAATATGTAATTAAAATACTTACAAATTAGAGTTTATGTTTTTTTTGTTTTTTTAATATGATACATTTCTAGGAATAGACGACTTTTATAATTGTTTTGATGTTCTAAAATTTTTATGTTGTTATAGTCAAAGTGATGGCCTGTATGTAAATAGTGTTCAACCACAGCACACGTGTTTTTTCCCAATCGGCAATCGCTTTTGTGTTGGGTAACCCGCTGTCTGAGCCACTGTCCAGTTTGACCCACGTAACAACCCTGGCAACCCGAACAAGACATCTTATAAATTACATTATTGTAATTAACAGCGGTCTGTCTTTAACTTTAGAGAATAAGTTACCAGTTTTTATTATGTTGTAATTAGCTATTTTTATCTCAGGAAAACTTTTGAACAGTGACGTAATGGATTGTGTGAGTTTGTCTAAGTATGGTAACTTTTTATATTTATATTGTATTAGCGAATCATCAATTGAGCCCTTGTATACGTTGGAGTTGTATATGAGTTTATTGAGAATGTGTCTGGGAAAACCATTATTTAAGATGTTAAAAAGCTTCCTCAAATTATCCTTTATAAAAGTTTCATCGCTAATATGGACAATCCTGTTTTTCATGGCGATAAAGGTGTTAAATTTTTGAGGTTTTGAATGATTTGAGAAATAATTCAAAAATCCACCGGATGCAGTCGGTTTCATATACCAATCAAGAATTATCCTATTGCCCGACGTTCGAATTACTTTTGTGTCTAAAAATGGGACACTGTTTTCTTTTTCCAATTCTATAGTAAATTGGAGTCTGTCACAGAATGAGTTAAATGTATCCAAAAGAGTATAAATCTTGTCGGAAGGAACCGCGCAAATCAAATCGTCAACATATTTGTATATAAAAGGTAACTGAAACGGCAAAGTCGGTATTACATTGTCTAGTAAATAGTCCAAAATAATCGTTGCCAGAATTGGACTTATTGGAGAACCCATAGGTGTTCCATAAATCTGCTTATAAAATGTTTGGTTAAAAATAAAATATGTATTGTTAAATATGAAATTAATTAGTTTTAGAAAATTATCTTTAGATAAAGTGATTTGTTTTTCGATAATTATCCACGTACGATGTTGAGTGTGTTAGGGTTGATTTCGTAGAAGGAAACTCTAATTTGTAAGTATTTTAATTACATATTAGTTTTGTTTAACCGTTTGTTAACTACCTGTGTTTGTTTGATTTTTAGTTTTTTTTACTCTACAAGAAGACATGAAATAAATGTCGAAATATTGAGTATTAAAAAGAAAATGAGTTAATTATTTATCCTACAGACCGCAGTCCGATAAAGTCCTTCCAAAACTATATATATATATATATATATATATATATATATATATATATATATATATATATATATATATATATATATATACACATACTTACATGTATTGCTGATGAGTAATGGTGTAAAAATTGTAATTTACCAATATCTTAAGACATAAAATGTGGTTGTCGAACTTGCATTGTCTATTTTTGTTTATTTTTACGACGTTTCGATTAGGTTATATCTCTAATCGTTATCAAGTATAAACTCAATGTTTTAAAGCTAAGAGCTTATATAGGGACTGTGTCCATTGAAACGCAAAGTTTCGCTTCACTTTACACACCTCAATGATTTGATGTTACAAAGTAGTGGTTGCTAAAGATTAGATATATCAACACTGGGTTTACTGAAGATTCCATTAGTATTTGTAGTATTATGCTGCTGGTATAAATTTTCTTTTTTTCCATGTTGGGTTCCGTATATATTGCCGCAGCTTCAGACCATTTTATATGGTGTTGTTTATCCCAGGAGTGTTCTGCAATACCTGATCTCGACGTTTCCCCTTTTTGTGTATGAGTTTTATGTTCCTTAATTCTAACTTCTAGCGGTCGTTTGGTTTCTCCAATATACATTTCACCACACTCGCATGGCACTTTGTAAACACATTCTTTCTTATCGGTAGTTTTTGGTTTTGTTTTTGTTAAATGAGCTCTAAGTTTATTTCCTGATTTAAAACATACAACATACAACCTTTAGAAGGTAAGACGAACACATATGTTAAAAATTCCACACATTTCGTGGACATTATAGGTAGTATTAATCTAGAGCCAGACGACAGAATAAAATAGGTTTTGATGTGGAAAGTCTGTATACTAATATCCCATTAGGGGAATCACTAGACATAATCAAAACTAGGCTTTCAAATGATATAACATTATCAGATCGAAGTGCATTACCACCACACGACAGAGCGATGGACTTTTAGGAGTGTTGCCTGCATAGTGCTTACTTTCAGGTAAAGAACAAGTTCTGCATTCAGGACGACGGGCTTCCGATGGTTTCTTCACTATTTCTAGTCTATATATATATATATATATATATATATATATATATATATATATATATATATATATATATATATATATATATATATATATATATACATATATGATATGGTTCGAAACTCGTGCCATAGAAACAACAACAATGGAACGGCAAGTCTGGTTGAGATATGTCGATGATACTTCATCGTATGGAAGGGCAATGATCAAGAACTTAATGATTTGTTGAAACATCTAACCACCATTCGATCTACAATTAAGTTTACCATGAAAAAAACAGGTAAATGATCGATTCCCCTTCCTATATGTCGTGATGAACCGTTCAAACGAATCAATTAAAACTTCAGGATACAGAAAGCCAACACATACTGGACAATATCTTAACCACAGTTTTAATCATAACGTTGTAACAAAACGGGGAATTATACGCAACCTCTATAATCGCGCTATATCTATATGCAATAATGCCGAATTTTGATGATGTTATAAATAACTTTAGAACAACGACCACTGGACAGCAAGAAACATTGCTTCTTCACAATTCCGTACATTAAGGGAACCTCGGAGAAAATAAACGAATTGCCATCAGTTATAATATAAAAACAGCTTTTAAATTAGAACGTACTCTTGGAACTCATTTAAAATAACCAGAAACTACCGATAAGAAAGAATGTGTTTACAAAGTTCCATATGAATATGGTGAAATCGAGAAACCAAGCGACTACTAGAAGTTAGAATTAAGAAATATAAAAATCGTACACAAAAAGGGGAAACGTCGAGATAAGGTATTGCAGAACACACCTGGAATAAACAATCCCATATAAAATGATCTGAAGCTGCGACAATATATATGGAACCCAACACGAAAAAAGGGAAATTATAGAAGCGGCTTTTGTTAAAAATAATAAGGGAATCTTCAGTGAACCCAGTGTTTAAATACCTAATCTTTGGCAACCACTAATGTGTAACCTCAACTCATTAAAGTGTGTATAGTGAAGCGAAACTTTGCGCTTCAATGGGCACAGTCTCTAAGCTCGTAGCCTTAAGACAAACCAATCAGTTTATACTTGACAATGATTAGAGATACAACCTAATCAAAACGTCGTAAAAAAAAAATATAGACAATGCAAGTCCGACAACCACATTTTAGTTAGTATTCAACATTGTCTACAACCTTCAAACAAACATCCCTAAGACATGTCGTTAAAGAGGACATTTTTGGGGGTTAATAAGTATTTATCATGTAAAATACTTAAAATGTAATAGTATAAATTTAGTTTATACAATATTATTTCAAAACATCAATGGGTCAAAGTCTTTATATTGAATGTATTCAAAGATCTAAAGGTTAGTTTTAAATTTCACATAATTTCTTTTAATTGATATCTCAGTAAAGCCCACAGTCAGCTAAATATTTTATTACAAAAAATAAATTTCTGTTTAAAAAAGCTCATTTTTAATTCAACCTGATCTAATCTCCTAATGGTAATAAAATTCAAAGAAAGATCCTGATTTACCATAAGACTGTGTACAAATTTTTACATTTTTGAAAATCGAATTCCCAAAATTTTTTTAGATAATATAGATTACGAGTTATACAAAATTGATTCTTATTATGATTTAATATTTTTTATTTAACATGGACAGGGATTGAGCATTCTCAGAATTTCCTATTTATAATGAATATTATTTTCTACTCGAATTTAGAGGATACCAACAGGTAAGTATAAATAAATAAAACTTAAAAGTACCAAAAGTTATTTATTTAATATTATTTAAATAATCAGAAAAAATATATAGTACATTAATGTTGAAGCTAGGTGGGCATTGGAACGAACAGCCGTACATATGCTTTATAATATTCAGTTTATTTTAAATTAAGGAAATTTTCCACCATAACCTGTATTCGAACCCAGATCCTCCTCCCTTCTTAGCAGGCACCCCTCTTATTAGGTTACCAGAGTTCACAGAAAATAGTTAAACTACTAAAACTCAAATTTAACCCTTAAAAGTCGTTTATGTCTAAAATAAAGGCATAAAACATTGAAACTGCAATTTGCTACTCTATAAAGGAACTCTATTATAATTTTTTGATGGAAGTTTATCTTCTGCTTTTTACCAGTCTTTCAATATTTTATGCTTTAGTCAAAAAAGTAATTTAAATTTAATTTAAAACTCTTATAATCTAGGATTTCTTTTTACAAAGGTAGCCATTTATATTTCGGGAATAACAAAAACAAATATTTATTATTAAAAATGGTTTTATTGTTTTTCAAAATGTTCTGGATGATCACACTTTTGCATGCGTGAATCAATCCAAAAATCATTTTTGCCATTGTGATGATGATATTCCCATGACCCCCATCATCCGCCTCTTCGGAGATAGAAAATCGTTGATTTCGCAGTTCCTCAATTCCACGGTTTAAGTGTTCACAAAACTTGTTTGAGCTGACATGTGAGAGCTCGCATTGATGTGGTGGAGAATGATCTGTCGTATCCTGAATTCACGGAAGACTTTCCGCAAACGAATAGTCGTGTATCGACAACTTTTGTTAGTTCTAGCTCATCATGGAACATCCATCGTATCAACTGATATTTACTTTCGAGCTCATACATATAGATCCAAGTCTTATCATCTGTCACGATCTTATACATGTTTTTGAAGCACTGCGATTGTATTTTTTGAGAAATAAATTACACCAATTGACACGAGCCTTTTTCTGAGCGATTGTCAAGTTATGGGGGATCCAACATGAACATAATTTCTTCATCACCAAATGTCCATGCCTTATATTATATATATATATATATATATATATATATATATATATATATATATATATATATATATATATATATATATATCTATTGATGTTACTAATACCCAGAAATGCTTCATTTTCACAATATGTCACATAACGATTTTGCTTCATTACCATGTAAAGATTTAAGAATTGTGAAGTTACTGTAAACAGCACGAATACCGTCCGTACATCAAAACGTTCTGTATACGTAAACCGTGTAAAATGTCAAACTTTACAATGGATGTGATATATCAGATGGCACCTAGCAACGCCTGTGTTGCCAATTCTCGAAATATGAACGGATACCCTCGTAGTATACCCACCAATTTGACTCCATACTATAAAACAGCGGTTCCCAACCTTTTTTTTCCTTGTAAACCCCTTTTAAAAAATGGAATAAATTGGCGAATCCTCTGTGTAGTCAATAGGAACAATAAATGGAAAAGTAAAATTGAGTTATTAAAACTTATTTTTCATATTGAATAAGAGTTCATAACGAAAAACTAAAATATAATCGTAAAATATTTACAAACATTATTAAAACTAAAGTGATAGCCTACAAAATCAATACAATAATACGGAACCTGAAAAATACCCTCAATTTGTGTCTGATCGGTGAAACAAAATTAAAGAGTGATCTTTAAAAACAGTTTTTAGGAAATTGTCAGATGATAAGTCAACGATTTTTTTGTTTCCAGTAAAGTTAAAAAAGTATCCGAAGTTATATCTCTTTGAAAAAGATTATGTATTCAGTTGTTCGATCCAGATATAATGGGTTAATTAGGACAACAGTCCTCCAACGTTAACTGAAGTTGTTTGAGATGTTTAATAATATCCCTTTTCATATTCGCGTCAAGTTGAAATTCATTTTCTAATAAAATAATATTGAGAGAACCAAAACAGTCCTACTCATTCACCTACAGACATGGAATCCAAAAGTTGAACTTCTTTAATATGGTTGCCATTCTATCGTGCAGAAGAAGTTCATTTTTGTTTTCACTTTTTCGCTAAGCTTACACTTCGTGATGTCTCTAGCACACGGTCCAATCCAATTGTCAGCCAATGGATGTGCTGGCCCGGATCTTGCAATTCTGTAACTAACTCGAGATGATGCCTCGAGTACCATTTTACCATCTTTTAAATCTGTTAGAAAATAAGAAACATACTTTTTTTACCTGTCAATTTTCTTTTAAAATGCTCAACAGGTTTGAAGGTGTCTATGAAGAAGAGATGGTTTTAAACTCCTCCCCATTTGTAAATAATCACCGTCCTATTTTCGTTTGCTTTTTTCTCACTCTGTTCGGCTATTTTTAAAGGGTTTTATTTAGCTTGCCTTGTTTGTGTCTTGTGTGGGCCAAATCTATTAATTGACATTTTACCCCCTTCCTATTGACCGATTGATCTGAAATTTGGTACACACACACCTTTAGTTCTGATGACAATACAATTATGTATATTAAGTATCATTGTAACTCCATGATGGTCGTCGCCACAAAATGGCGGATTATATATTTAAAAAAAAAACCTCAATATAGGTATCAAATGAAAGGGCTTGACTAGTAGAATACAGTACACCATGAAAAAATTTCAAATCCAAGATGGCCGCTACCACAAAATGGCGGATTACATTTTTTTTTTCAATCTCCTCAATATGAGCATCAAAGGAAAAAGCTTGACAAGTAGAATACAATACACTTTGGAAAAAAATTCCTAATCCAATATGGTGTCCGAAACAAAATGGCGGATCATAGAGTTTAGACAGTCAATACATGAAAACTGAAATTTAGGTATGTAATAAAAACAAAGGACTTTGTCAACTTAGAATCGTGATTTAAGCATGAATCCTCCACCCAAGTCAAGATTTCGAATCGTGTCAAGAACTTTGTGGCCTTAAGATGGCTAAAAGTGTTACGTCGTTAGCGGTACACCACCTAAGTTAAGGTAAAAGGTTAAAGCGCGCCTAGGACTGTGTAGCATTAGGGTGGATGAAAATGATATAGCATTTTCCGCTCAAGACAGGCGCATCTTGTTATATAAAAGCCTTGCTCCTCTATTGGACCTCTGGGGGGGGGGGGGGGGTCGACCGTTTTAATGTCCATTACTCGTGGAAACAAAATGGTAAAAAATAATAACAAAACAAAAACAAAGTTCAATTATGGGACGGCTGAAAGAAGGATGTTGCCCTTAATTTTGTGATGGCTTTCCACTGTCCACAAAATGCAAGGCAGCACTATAGATCACGCAGTTTTGTATTTAGGCTAGAAATTGTTTGAGGAGGGACAAGCTTACGTGGCACTTATTCGAATAAAATCTTTTGAAGGATTATGTACTGAGGAGTTAGATTGCAACTAACTGACAGGAAAGAAACCTTGTAATAATGAGGCACTAAATGAATTAAATAGAATGAGAAATATTAATTAGCTAAATAAAAAACTAAAAACTTTAAAATAAAATAAGTAAAAAAAATTATGTTAAACGGTTTTATTGTAAAGAAACATAATAATGATGCAGATAATATACTAAAAGCTAGAAAAAAATTAGGTAGGTACCAGATACCATACAGCACTCTCCTTATCAATCTAGGGCATTGATCAGACTAAAATAAAATCGTGGGGTGAAGCGTAACCTGAGTAAATATATAAATGATCGTTCTGTGATGTCGCACGATGATAGTGACGGATTTACTTTTACACACATTTTGCATAACTTGTCTACTGAGAAGATGCATCCAAAGCATATAATGTATAAGCGGTTGACTGTAGATAATAGAAATTCGACGCGCCTCAGGATTTTATTTTAGTCTAATCAATGCCTTAGATTGATGAGGAGAGTGTTGTGATGGCTGAAATCTGATACCTACCTAAATATTTTTTAGCTTTTAGTATATTATCTGCATCATTATTATTTTTTTTTTACAATAAAACCGTTTATTATAATTTACTTATTTTATTTCTTTGCTTTCAGTCTGGCGAGACGGTAACTCACTACAACTGCCACCCTGTATTGGTTTCAAATCAGGGACTGAAGTAGAAGAAGCAATTGATTGCACGTCCAGCTTTTCGTCACATTTGACAAAACTACCCGTTTTTATCTAACGATCGATGATAAATTTACGGAGCCATAATTATTTACTTTCTCGTTCGACATGCGCACGTGCGGTTTGTAAAGCTTAGATATTTGTTATAATCTATTTACGCATGAAGAAATCACTAAGCTGATTTGCACTACTAATATTTATGTACACTACTCATTTATCTTTTTAAAGTTACTTGGGGTTCTTAATCTCATCGTACAGTTCAGTTCGCCTCTACTCTTCCTTGAATCTGATTGCAACGTTTTTATATCGGCACACGTTATTCTCGTTGTTTCGTGCCCATTCGGAAAGTCTTAGTTTGCCGAAGAAGAAGTTGCCGGCGTATTCGAGAGTGTACTCCCATCGCCAGCGAGAGACGTAGCGACTCGTCGTGTTACAGATTGTTGCCTGTTGCAATGTTTAACTTAAAATTCCGCCGTTACAATATTTTTTTTTTGCAAACCTTCTTTATAAATCTCGCAAACTTCTGAAGGGATTTGCGAACCACCGCTTGGGAAACGCTGCTACAAAATATAATAAAATAGCATCTTTACTAAATATATGTAGTGGTTCAAAAACAGCTTAAAATGGAGGAAACTTTTACACGAAAAATCTTAAAATAAATCTCTAATGGACCCGAAACTTTCAATTAAAAACTAGCAAAATTGCCAAGTGACCTTTCCGGTGCAACTCTGCAAGGAAAGTCCTTATCACTCTAATCAATTATTGTAAATATCATTTAATATTTTCTTACAGGAGGTTTTACGAAGAGGAGTGTCTGAAAGATCGAGACTTTTAGGCGAATCCTCCAGTGATTCCGAAGACCAAGCAATTGGATTTTTTGGAGCCCTCAGAATACCTGGCGTGATAGAATTTTCTTTATCGCTGTTTTTCGCCAAATTAGTTAGTTATACGTTTTTGTATTGGTTGCCGCTTTACGTCAATGCTTCAAGTAAGTTTTTATTAATAGTTTTAATATTTTTTGATGGATTTGAGGAGAAATTTATTTTTCTCTTATAAATTATTGATCAGAAACGTGCAAATAGAGATATTTTACTGGACTATAGCTTTAAGTATCAATATTATAATTACATCTGAAATACGCCTGAAAAGGTTTTAAATCGAAAGAGTAAACAAGTTATCAAGTTGAAGCGCGCCTATTGCGATGCGGTCGGGTCACACTGTGGCTGGCGCTCGATCTTTTGAAGGGGAGCGCTACCATTTCATTGTCCATATTATTCTCCTCCGTTTTGAAAGAGCAGCTGTTGATCTGATTCGTTTAAAAGTATATGTTACACATGTTTATAGACATATGTGTAGGTATATTTCGAAATCGAAAAAAACCGTTACGTTATAAGACTCTTCATTATCTAGTTTGGCTTCGAAATTATCGAAAACTCTTAAATTGGTAAAACGAAATTTTTTTTTAAATGTCTTCGTACCCTAAAAGGCCACGAAATGAACCATCTTGAATAAGTAGACTTCGCGAAAGAAGTTTTTGTGGCCATAGATGAAGAAAAAAAAGATGATCAAACGAGGGCTTAAACTGACAAGAGCAACAACAACTCAAGCAAGTTTAAAACCCTAAAAATGCAAGCATAAAACATTTTGCCTTATTTTACTGAACCGGCAAAAATAGAGAACTTTATCTGTTCTGAGGATGCAACTATTTCTCTTACATATTTCAGGGCTTATCCTTAATATCCCTATTTAATCGTTTATTTGTCGATATATGTAATATAAATTATGACTAGGTCATAAGCAAAATAAAACTGACCAACTATAAGATTTAAATTTCATGATAACTAGATCAAGTTTAAATCGTAAATCTTCTTAGTGAATCTGGTTGAAAATGTCTAGAGTGTACGTAGTTGAGCAACATCAAGTACAACACGTCCTGCTAAAACGACATTGTCGCCGCGAGTTTGTTTTGGAAGAAATTCTGAAATATACTTAAAATCCTATATAGTCGTGGGATTAAACATAATCTTTATATGAAAAAGAAACCCATGAAATTGGCCTTTTTATCTGATCACGTGTATTTCCCCCCTTAGAAAAACAAAAGGTAAAATTTTTTACCATACTTTCGATTCAGAACATCCATAGATTGTATAAAGAGGGAACGTATGTTGTATGGTCATAATAATCCCAAGACTTGCCAAACCGATCATCACCAAATTTTAACTGTAGCTTTATTATTTATTCTAAAGTGAGATAGGCTTTATAACGATGAAAAATTACTTCTCATTCTGGCCGTTAGGTGGCGAGTTGCCCTTATGACAGGTCAATTGCACAGTTGAATTAACTCCTTTAGGCCTTAAATATAGGTCAATCATGTAGGTACAAAATAGAACGGGCGAAGCCACGATGGAGTTGCTAGTTGACAATAAAATAAAAGATAACTAGATTTTTCATCTGTAGCATTAATTAATGTTTTATTTTTGAGGTCTATTCTGTGCCATTTTAACTTTTCTAACAATTAAAGATATGGTTTATACAATTTAGATGTCTGACTAAAATTTAATATTTTTAATTAAAATCTATGTTTAGAAATTAAAATAACAAGTGAAATAATTAAGGCCAATCCTGGTCCCAATGAGCGATGCTGTATCTGGATAATATAATAGTAAGATAATTGAAAGTAGAAATAAAAATTGATCGTTAACTACATGTAAGTTTTAGTCATGTATGGCTGCCCTAGTTCAATATCGAGATATCTGATTATCATTTGATAGTTAAACTTTACAAGATTAGTCATCGGGTTAACATATAGCTATACTTTTAGGAAATTAGATTTTTTTTTAATATTCTACCACTTCGGATTTTAATTCCTCAAAAATAAATAATCTGTACCAACCCTGTTAGTAGTATTATTTAATACTCTATCTGACCAATGTTTAATATATAGATATTTTTTTAATACATCTGTTACTCTTTTTGCAGCAACAATGGGTGCCACCTTGAGTGCCGATTTGTCAACTCTCTTCGACGTTGGGGGTATAGCAGGTGCTATAGTCGCTGGAGTGATCAGCGACAAAAGTGACATGCCAGCTACTACTTGTACTGGTATGTTGTTAATATCTGCTCCCATGGTATGTACATATAAATTCGAACAACATGTTTAATCTGCTAAATTATATTAAATAAAAATGTATAATTTTCAAACTTTTTCCGATTCGACAACCAGCATTTTTGTAATCCTAAAGAGTTCTACACAATTTTGATTTATCCCCAATTTCTCAAGGCAGGAGGAATAAATATTATTACTTAAGTTTTCTAAAGAGAATTAGACGAACTTGCTTTTGTTGAAAATGGCCTTTCTTGTTTACTTATATACTTACTATCTTTGCACTCGAGATGTGTAAAAGCTTCAAATCTTCATTGTCCAGGTAACTTCGCAAACTGGACTTTGCTTACCTTCAAATTTAATATTTTTATTTTTTTACAGCTTTATTAACAGTTTTCCTATAAATTTGTAATGTATCCTTAGTACTATTATTTTTTTTGAATCCTCATCTTTACTGGTTTTGGAAAAAAGGGGGGGAATTGATTATTGAAATATAAAATTATTTTGAAATTCTTTTAAATGATACATCAGTAAAGAACAAAAGCTTTCACGGCTTTGGTCAAGTTGAGAATAATGGTTCTTGAATTTAGACCGTGTCAAATTGGAGTTGTAATCCGACGTTTCGCTTACGATTGCCCGAGTCATCTTCAGGGATCTTTACTCCATGAGATTAGAACATTGAATGACTATCGAAGAGCAACTGTCCGGTATTTATAACCGACTAATGCTCAGTAAACCGTGATCCAACGTTATAATCGATTTCCACGTGCATCTTTATTAATATTATTTGGATATTTACAAATTTCGATTCATTCTCTAATTTTACGTTTAAAGAAAGCAGACACTGATGCTAACACCTTAGATTCTTTTACATTAAAAATGTGACCTGAGCAATGCTGGTGTTCAGCTACTGCAGATCGTACTATTTGTTTTTTTATACATCTTTCATATTATTTAAGCCTAGTGGATATAGACCGTCCTATTTCACCTACATTCACTTTACCACAAGAGCAAGGTATCTTGTAAACGCCTTGTGTCTGATATGGTATTGCGTCCTTTGGAGACTTCATTGTCCAACTTTCTTATGCGTTGAAAATTATCCAAATGTTTGATTTTCGGACCAATCTGGCAATCTTGTCGGTGGTTACGTGTATGTAAAGCAAGACAACACTATCCCATAGGTGGTATATTTATGACATTTTATCGAGGAGTTAAGTTTTTATATTTACTAATAATTTAGCGCAATATCCGTTGCCTCTGAGAGCATTAATCCGTTTTTCTTTTTCTGATTTCATTGATTGTTCGTCACATATTGAAAGAACTCTATGTACCAAAGAGTCAAAGACGGATTATTTTTGAGAAAGATGATGGTGTGACGTCGCAATGAAATATCGATTTGTATTGATTTTCTGTACACAGAATCTCCTAATCTGCCATTATCTTTTCTTTGTACTAGTACATCGAGAAAGGGAAGGACACCTCTTGATTTAGTTTCCATAGTCAATTTTAGGCTAGGATGTTGTTGGTTTAGATGATCCAGGAAATTATGAAGCTTATCTGCACCATATGGCCAAACTACGAACTTATCATCTACATATCTGCACCAAAATTTAGATTTTTGAGGAGTAGAAGTCGAGACGTTTTCTTCGAAAGCTTCCATGAAAATGTTCGCTACGGTGACAGCGAAGATCGCATTGCCACTCCCAAAGTCTGCTTGTACAAGATTCCTTAAAATGTAAAATAAATAGACATCAGATATGCTTTAACTAATTTTAGTAGGGTGGAGAGTATGTTGTTATTTCGTAATATGTTCAATATTATGGAAACTGAATCATTTACAGGAACATTTGTATACAAGGATTTTACATCAAAACTGATCGATATGTCTCCGGACTCTAATTAGATCTTTGGCTAGTGTCCAGAGATTTTAACAAATGATTCAGTTTTTCCTGTAAACGGATGTAAAAGTTTGGCCAGATATTTACCTATTTTGTAGATTGGCGAGTCTATTGCGCTGACCACTGGACGTAGAGGTACATTTTCTTTATGTATTTTAGGCAGTCCGTGGAGGCGTGGAATCTTGGAGCTGCTTAGTTTAACGGCTTTCTTTTCTTCTGGAATGAGGCTGGAGGCGTTGATTATAGATGTGACGTTCCTTTCGATTTTGTTGGTAGGTTCCGTCGGAATGACTTTCTAAATATTGTCCAAGAACTGGTTTATTTTTTCAGTATATTGGTCCTTATTCATAACAACAGTTGCACTTCCTTTGTTAGCTGGGAGAACTAAGATAGTGTTGTCCTCGTTCACTTTTTTTAATGGCCTTCCTTTCCGCTAATGGAATACTTGATTTAGGTGGCTTTGAGTGTTTTATGATCTTCGCTGTTTCGTATCGAATCGTGTCTGTTTGATCTGAACGTAATTTTCTAATGGAGACTTCGACACTAGAAACTGTTTTTACTGGTATGGCCTTGAAGTGATGTCGAAGTTCTTTCCTTTGGATAAAATTGTTTTCTCTTCTTCGGTAAGTTGTAAATTAACGAGTGTGTTTATTGGTATGCTTGTTGGGTGATTGTTGCTCAAAAGTCCTTCGAGTTTCCTTTTTTGCTTCATTGTGACTTGTTGACGGATTCTTTCTGCTTGAGCGGAAGTTATTTTATCGAGTTTTGCAAATTTGCCCTGTTAAATTATAGATGATAATCTTAGGTGTAGTTCATAGAGATTACGGGCATTTCTATCCAAATCACGAGGGCGTGCTTACATACTTGTAGATATTCTTGGCACTTCTGGAGGTTATGTGGAGTTGTATCTGCAATGATTTTGGTATTACGTTTTCGTCACGACATCTTAGAAGAAGGGTTAACTGGCATATCTTCATCTCTCAGCGTTATCCCAAGTCGAGGTATTTGATTTTCGGAAATCAGCTGTCACTCCCCTTAAAAGGCTCTAGCGCCCACTGGAGGGGGGTGTTACTACCTTCGTTAGGAACCTATGCACTACATGTTCGACTACCGAAATATATGCATGTTCGACCACCGAAATATATGCAGGTTAAGCATTACGAAGTAGTAGATATCTGTTGAACTTCCATTGTCTTCATTTTTTATTGAATATCATGACGTTTCGGCTAGTAGTTATCTCTAGCCCTTTTCAAGTGAAACTAAATAAATCCCTTAGCTACATTACTATTTGAACTCAAAGTAAATGCAGTGGAGTGTGACTGAGATGGGTGCAGTCATGCGTGCTATGGCAAAATCACATTTTTTATGCTGCATTTAGTTTTAGTTTACAATTATTAAGAAATGGTTTCCACACTTCTCTTATATTTAAAGATGGTTTACTAAAACAACTCGGGTTCTGATGTATAACCGCGGCTTCTTTGAATTTCCGTTTTCTCCAATGTTGTTCTCGGTGTAGTATTTAAGCTTCAGACCTATTTATGTGGTGTCCATGAGTCCAGGCATGGTGGGCGGCACCAGATTTTTCTGTTTCTCCTCGAGATGTGTATTTTTGGTGTTTTTTGATCCTTACGTCAAGGGGTCTCTTTGTTTCACCAACGTAGGAATTGCCACATTCACATGGTATCTGATATACACAGTTCTTCATGTCCCTTTGTGAGCCGACTTCTCAGAGAGTTATTTGAATTGAAAACAACGTTGATTTTATATCGTTTTCCTATCCTTCTAACTTTTTCGTTCTTCATTCGTTGTCGATATTGTCCTATTTCTGCGTTGTTCTAGAAATTTATCCACTAGATATACTGAGTATCCGTTGGCTGTCGGATAATTTTTAATGTAATCTATCTCTTTCATCAAGTTCTCGTTCGAGTTGCAGAGAGTTAAGGCTCTATCTACGAGATTTCTTATAATTCCTTGTTTGGTCTTGTTTCCACTCCACGAAGAACTTCGAAACTTCCTTTTTCATCTCAACAATATCAGCCCAACTATTAAAGTCACCATGGAGAAAGAAGTAGAAAATAAATTGCCATTCTTAGATGTCTTGGTTGAAAGAAATGGCAGACAAATTCGAACTTCGGTTTACAGAAAAGCCACGCACACAGGACAATACCTTAATTATTCATCTAATCACTCCAACAACACCAAACAAGGAATTATAAGAAATCTCGTAGATAGAGCCTTAACTCTCTGCAACTCGAACGAGAACTTGATGAAAGAGATAGATTACATTAAAAATTATCTGACAGCCAACGGATACCCAGTATATCTAGTAGATAAATTTTTAGAACAACGCAGAAATAGGACAATATCGACAACAAATGAAGAACGAAAACCAGTTTTGAACATCCCCTATGTTAAAGGCATTTCAGAAAAAGTTAGAAGGATAGGAACACAATATAAAATCAACGTTGTTTTCAATTCAAATAACTCTCTGAGTAGTCGGCTCACTAGGATCAAACCAACAACACAGAGGGACATGAAGAACTGTGTATATCAGATACCATGTGAATGTGGCAATTCCTACGTTGGCGAAACAAAGAGACCCCTTGACGTAAGGATCAAAGAACACCAAAAATGCACATCTCGAGGAGAAACAGAAAAATCTGGTGCCGCCAACCATGCCTGGACTCATGGACATCACATAAATAGGTCTGAAGCTAAAATACTACGCCGAGAACAACATTGGAGAAAACGGAAATTCAAAGAAGCCGCAGTTATACATCAGAACCCGAGTTGTTTTAATAAACCATCTTTAGATATAAGAGAAGTGTGGAAACCACTTCTTAATAATTGTAAACTAAAACTAAATTCAGCATAAAAAAAATGGGATTGTGCCATAGCAGGCATGACTGCACCCATCTCAGTCACACTCCACTGCATTTACTTTTAGTATAAATAGTAATGTAACTAAGGGATTTATTTAATTTCACTTGAAAACGGCTAGAGATAACTACCAGCCGAATTGTCGTGATATTCAACAAAAAATAAGGACAATGGAAGTCCAACAGATATCTACTACTTTGCAAGAAACATCGTTGTCTATAACCTTCAAACAAACACCAGGTTCAGCATTATTACTAAGCAAAATTGCAATTTTTCTATTTCCAACGTTCTTCGAGGAAAAGGACTGTTACAGATAGACAGATACTTTAGTGATCTTATAATAGTTCTATTTTTTCTTTTGAGATTAACTAAATGGAACATATGTTGCTGTTTAGAGAATAATTCATTTTTTTTAATACAATATCTAATTAATAAAAATTACTATCTCTACTGGTAAAACTAGAAACCTACAAATAATTTACCCTGGTTATTGTCGAGCATTTTCATCAATAAAATTTTTGTATCAAGGTTTTACAATAAATAGTTACAGAATGCTGACTGGCGTAGTTTCTGTGCTGAACTACCCATATAAATAATAGTAACGCATATTCTTTTCAGATGTTTATTTATCAGAAGCTGAGCGTATTGAGCATAGGATTGAATATGGTTCTTCTTATTTTTGTGGGTCTATTGGTTAACGGGCCATATGCTCTTATTACTACGGCAGTGTCAGCAGAACTGGGAACGCATCATAGTTTAGAAGGCAACTCGAAGGCTTTGGCTACAGTTACCGCAATAATCGACGGTACGGGATCGATAGGTAAGGTTTAATCACAGTTTTCACATGTATTAAATATAAATTACCAATTTCAACACGTGAAAACTGCAAAATCAGAAAGTCACATGCAATTAGGATGTAAAATTTACCAGCTAATTTTCGTTTACCTAATGATATATATATATATATATATATATATATATATATATATATATATATATATATATATATATATACCAATAAAAAAGATTATGAATAATACATCATCAAATTTTTGAGAATGCCATCGATTATTTTTTTCTGTCTAATATGGTAGGGTTTATAAATGTTCTACAACTCCAAGAAGGGCCCCCACACAATTTTCGACTTGGAAACTCTTGGCCATCATATCTTAGGACCAAGCAGACGTTATTCTCGTTAAATCCACAACAAAAACAGCAGTTCCTGCTGAATACATTAACAAAATTACGTACCGCTATTGATCGAAAAATGACCTAGTTAATGTCACAGGAATATCATCCTTCACGACAACGCATAAATCCACAAAATAGAGTTCAATTCGTTCTCCACGAGAATACCTTTTTTTGAGCGGGGCCATAAACGGTGTAATCCAGATTTGTCAACTTTTGACTTTTTTTATTTAAAAAGCACTTCGGAGGGCGCAATTTTGTAGAAATACACCAGCAGTACTCCTTCAAATCAGAGGGAGCCAATAAACAACATGAAGCCCAGACCAAATTTTAACAGAAAAATATAAATAGTTGGAAACATCAAGACGAAAGCAGAAAAATACAAGCTCTATGTCAATGAAAACCTAAAATATGCACAGATGGCGCAAGAGAATGAGAAACCTTAAGCATATAAGTCATACAAGACACAATAATTAGTTAGAAAATGGAGATGGATACTAAAAAAACAGAAATTCTTAGGCGGAAAAAATGCTCCAAATCACAAAACAAGACAGCGCAGAAAAATACGAGAAACCAAAGACAGGACAACACATCACACCGCACATGGTAACCAGAAACCACAAGCAACGAAGTCCGGCAAGAGCAATGCCCAACATGGAACGCATCCTAATGTCCCAAGAATGAAGATTTCCCATAGTCCTAAGAAACAAACGGAAGTATAAGGACGCCACAGATCAATGCAGGAAAAGCAAACAAACATCAGGCACTCTACAACTCTACCTGAACCAGTCAAAATCCAACCATGGACTACACAAGACTAGTTAGTTATGGAAGATATTGGATGAAAGAAGCGAAGAATATCACACATCTTCCAGAAGAGGAAAAGCCCGTTCGCATCGTTCTGAGGAGGATACTAGAATCCTTCTCAGAAGATGATATCATGAAAAATATAGGAAGCAAGGGCTTCCACTTCTGCAAGGTAAATAGATGGTACTACAAGAGAAGGGATCCCTTGTCTATACTCGTCGTTCTGGTCCCAATGCATAAGGTCAAAGTCGACCCATCGCTAAAACTGCCAGCTCTTCAGGCGCGCAGTACCGCACTGCAAAGCTAGACCCAACTGCATCAGTTGTGGCGAGAACCATCATTGGTCGAATTGCAGCAAACCTAAGGAAAAACGACCAAACTGCGTTAACTGCGGCGGCGAGCACTCCTCATCAGTCAGGGGGTAGCCCAAAAGTCCGCCACCAAGGCAAGATAATACCAGTAAGCCCCTCAAGCCAACAGGGTGCAGTCCAATCCACCGAGGCAGTACCACAAAATATCCCAGATGACTGACACCATGCAGACGTTCTTAAAAAACTCCATATTCATGTTACAAAGCATAATTCTACCACTGCTAACAAAGCAGCCAGAAGTGGCGCTTGGGGATCAACACACCCCGCTAGCTTTTGCAAATCTACTCCGCTCTCTAATCTTTTGCAGAAATATTTTTGTCTCATTTAACAAAATATCGAAGAATTTTTTCTACCACTTATTGATAGTTCAATAAATGTGTCACTGAAAAAGCGCTGCAAATTACAATAAACGATAGAGTATCTTTCAAATAATTTGAACGCCTTATCCGCCATAAAGACGCTTCAACAGCTCCGATCACGCGGAGTGTTTTACATAGGACAGATCGATGTTTTTATACAATCAACATATCGCAGGAAAAACGATTTAGAAAAAAAAACAACACTCGTTATCTCAAAAATAAAGCGGTTGCGAACTTACATTAATATGAACTTTTTTTCTAGAAATCATCCAAGGATTCACTTCATTAATCATTATTATACAATTATTGAACATCCTGTATATTTTATAGATAAAATATTTCAGTATTCACTTAGGTTGATTAGAGTTACTTACCAATCGTAACGTTTTCACTATCAATAATATAGACAATAAAAGTCAAAACTACATCTTTAACTCCACATACATTACCTGGTTGTCTATTACTTTCAAATAAAACCACCATTTAAAAATTTATCTGGTCCAAATTATGTATATATCTTTAAATGGCTCTTTATTTGACAGATGACGTGTGATAATGGCCAGCTATTGTGCATCACGTTTTATTTTTAAACTAGTGTAAGCACCTTAATTAATTGTAACTCTTAGTAATCTGCCGCTGATGCCAATGTCATTATTTGATATATTCAATGAGACCATCTGGCCCAAATGGTGGTCTTAGTTTTCTAGTGACGGACTATTCCATTGTTCTGAGCGCTCCCCTTTGTCATATCTTCCAACTGATTTTGAAGAGCGAGGTTTTTCCGGAGATCTGGAAGATTGCCAAGGTCTGTCCTATTCTGAAAAAAGGTAATACATCTCTAGTTCAAAACTATCGTGATATTACAATCTTATGTAATTTTTCCAAGGTTTTCGAGATTATCTTGCAGAAATATTTATTTTCTAAAATTCAAAATCGATTATTGACTGACCAACACGGCTTCTTTTCTAAAAGATAATGTATGACTAATCTTTGATCTTTTTCCTCTTTACGTTTGCAACGCCCTTAACAGCAGAAGTCAAGTCGATGTTATTTACACTGATTTTCGTAAAGCTTTTGACCAAATCGACCATCACAGACTCTTACAGAAAGCTTCTATCCTATTCGGCTTCTCTAACGACCTTGTTTCCCTTTTGAAATTCTATTTATTTAATTATAGTCAGTTTGTGCAAATAGAAGGATATAAATCTGCTAGGTTTACTCCGTCAGGTGTCCCTCAGGGTTCGAACTTGAGGCTACTTCTCTTTAACATATTTATAAACGATCTTGTTTCCCAGTTGGACTGCCACAGACTGGCCTATGCTAATGATTTAAAAATATTTCAACGCATTGATTTTGTTGCAAATTGTTTGTCCCTTCAGGCCAGCATTGATATGATCAGTAAATGGTGTGTGGCTAATAAGCTGGATCTTAACATCTCTAAATGTAATGTTGTTTCTTACTCTCGGTGAAAAAATACTGTTCGGTTTAATTACCATATAAATAGTTCTATCGTTAATAGATGTTCTACTGTGACGGACCTGGGTGTTGTCTTTGATGCGAGTTTCTACTTTATTTCCCACATTGATCAGATGGTGGCTACCGCATCTTGAACATTGGGTTTTGTTCTGCGAAACTGCAAACCTTTTTCTAGCCCATCGACTTTCAAACTGCTATATTATAGTTACGTAAGATCGAGACTAGATTATGGATCAATTGTCTGGTCCCCAATATACAATTGTCATGACCTTGCCAAAGGAAATTTCTAAAATATTTAATGTTTAGAGAGGACACTATTTATCCTCAGTGGGGTTTCAATCATGACCACATTCTCGCAAGATTTAAGGAACTGCCATAGGCTGTACGTCGTAACTCCAAATCCGTATCATTTCTTTATAAGCTTCTGAACGCGAGAATTGATTGCCCATTTCTGTTAGAGCAACTATCATTTCACGTCCCCGGTGGTCGTGCCAGACACCCATCAGCTTTCTCCATTGCCCTTGCTAGATCAAACATTTTATTCCAATGCCCCATCTACAAAATGTGCAACAATTTTAATCGTATTTCTACACTAGGCGACATACATACTCTGAAACATCTGCGCGAGGTGTCTTAGTATCATTTGTAGCTTACTACTTCGTACATGGATAATTTATGAGAATATTGTATATTGTATGCCTACAGCTTGTAAATCTGATATTCAAATGGATGTTAAATTGATTATAAATGGGATTTTAGTTTTAAATTAACTATAGCTTTAGTTAGTTTATTTACTTTATTAGTTTATTTACTTTATCAGTTTATTTACTTTATCCTATTTGCTTGTTTATATATGTTTGAATTTCCTGTAAGGGGGCCGTTAGCCTGTTGGAAATAAATAGCTATTTATAAAATTTGAACAAAATTTTGACCCAATCCTAGAAATTTTTTGTACTTTTATTTTAGGTGCTGCTGTTGGCCCCCTTTTAGCTGGATTCGTCTCAAGTTATGGATGGCACAATGTATTCTACATGTTAATATTATCGGACATCTTTGCATTATTTTTTTTAGTCCGATTAGTTAAACACGAATTAATAAAATGCAGAAATCGAAGACGAGGCATTAGAATAGAATAATTTGGATATTAATTTTCTTTTAGATAAATTTGAAAATCAGTACACTAATTTTGTAACTTTTCCTTCTAAACATTCGTATATTTTTGATATTCTTATCTCAACCAAATATAGTACGTATCCAATAGATATAAATATGGATGTAAAGCTACACAGTTGGTATACTGACCTTTTTCTATTATATTTTGTGTAAATAATTTATATTGATTGAGTCTGAACATAACCAAAATTGCTTTTATTTTTTATAAAATATTAATTTGATATTTTAATGTTTGATTTCTAAAAATTTCATAATAACATTAATCAAAAGTTATTATAAAAGAACCATTAGTGGTGCTAACCAAAATAAGTGAGCTTTGCAATTGTAAAGATTTTGCACATAAGTGTCTATTTTGGGTACTACTCTTGTAGGATTTTTCCATTTATAATTAAGTTAGGTGATGCTTGAATGTTTCCATTCTCTTTCGATACTTGAAGGCACTATGCCCGAGCATTATCAAGTATATTTCCTAACAAAATATACACATTTTTATAGGCCACTTACTACCAAATCCAATACAAAAATAATTTATTTGAAAAATGTTTGTAAGAATCTCTTTATCTTTCTGTGGTAAACGCTATACAAAAACACGGTCTGGTAACCTTATACGGGCATTTGGCCTGTCCCAGAATAGTTCCCCGTCTTCGTCTTCCCTATGATATGCATGTACTATAAGTGACAATGAATATGTACAGGTTTGTGATCCTTATCGAGAGGAAAAACCGTAAAAGGTAGAAAAATTGTAAATGCAAGAAATACGGAATTTTTACTAATCCATTCAAACGTCTTATATGAGAAAAAAAAATCTCTATCTGGTGTCTAGAAACAGCATCGGAAAGCTTGGCGATTGTATATTATAAAATAAAGCTAAGTCCTTAAAAAACGTCAGAATCTCAATGGTTTTGGAATTACGTATAACGACACCAGTACACTCTTCAAACAAAATGCAAATCTTTTTCGTTACGTTCATATTCTTTTCTACAATTCCTTGATTCCCAATTTTTGCAATTAGCCTAGTGCAACCTACTACATGCAAACTGGATCTCTTTGAACAATTTTTCAAACTTATCAAAACTGTTTAGTTTTTATGCTGTTCTAACGGACTTCGGAAAGAGTATTTTTTTTTAGGGTATTAACAAATCCAATGTGTGAAGAAATCGTTTACAGTTACTATATTAGAACTGATAACTCTAAATACTTAAATCTACTAAACTGTGATAACTTTACTGAGCTTACACTATTTATCATTTATAAGACAACATTGTTAAAAACAAATATTTAACCAGTGGCATTAATCATCTAAGTCGGTTGTTAGTAACTACCCTGGGTAGCTATGCAGACTAATACTGCGGTTTTAGATCTGGCAAATGTCATTCGTGAATTGCTGACAACTATAAAATACAGAAAACTAGCATATTTTGGCCGTGTTCTCAGAGGGTATCGTTACAGAATTCTTCAACTGATAATGAAGGGTAAGATCGAGGGTCATAAAGGTGTTGGAAGGAATGCATTAAACTATGTCTTTGTTTTTCACAAAACAAGGTATAGTTTCTAGAGCTTTGTGTTCATAATCTGGCTTGTTGATATTTTCTATCTCTTTGTAAAAATGCTGGACATTTAGGATCTCCCACTATGTGTATTCTGTCTTGCAGCTTAAGGCGCTTTTAGACAATCTAATGGCATATATTCTGGGCATTGTTCAGCTTCCTATGTTCTCCCACATTTATAACAAAAACAACACTTTTAGCACATAACTATGTTATGGTAATCGTAGGTATATACTTTTGTCGAATCCAAATTAATCTTTTCACTCTTGATAATCCTTTCCTAACCAGTATTTGAAGTTCTGGATTTTGATCGATAAAAACCTCAACTGATTCATAACCTTTTGTATACCTGTCATCATTGTAAAAAAATCAGAATTACTGCTACAAACTTCAATTTCTTTTACTGGATGTCGGTTTATAGCCTAGTAATATAGCCCCATTTTTAACGCTCTATCCTTTAGATTCTGTTCGGTTTGTTTTAGGACTATTTTTAAATTTTTTCTCATCTCAGATATATTCATAGAAATATAAAGATATAGACTTTGGGCCTTATGGAAGCACGTTGGCTCTCGCTTAGAAAGAGACAGAGCAAAATAGGTCAGTAGTACATCTATTTCTATGGACGGAGCTAAGAGTTCCATATACATCATACCCTTTAGAAGGGAATCGCGCTTACGAGGCTCTTAGCTCCGCCCATAGAAAGAGAGGTACTACTGCTGTATTTCAATTTGCCTCTTTCTAAGCGAGAACCAACGAGCGTCCATGGGATCCGCGGTTTGTATCTTTGTGTGTCTATGAGGATATTAACCTTAAAACTGGAGGTCAGGCTATCTTCAAATCTGGATGTCTTACGTCATAAAAGACTTCTCTGTTATTTGTTTTTCCTTCTTAGCCCACGACAGGACGATTGTCAGTGATCATTTGAGTTTTTAGATTAAGATATCTGAAAATTATAGACATGTAAAAAGGTAGACCGCGGATCCTATAGAAGTGCGTCGACTCTTGCTTAAAAAGAGATGGAGAAAAATAGGCCATTGATACTTCTCTTTCTATGGTCGGAACTAAGAGCCCCGTAAGCTCGATATCCCTCATTTAATCCATTAAGAAATATCATTTTCTGATTGGTTGTGGCTGTCAGGCGAGAAGAGTATCGCGCGTTTGAAGCTCTTAGCTCCGCCCATAGAAAGAGAGGTACTACTGGTCTATTTCGCTCTTTCTTTTTAAGCAAGAGCCAACGCGATTCAATAGAACCTGCGGTCTATATCTTTAGATGTCTATGCTGACAATCCAGACACATTAGGGCAATTCTGACTGCAGGAGCGAATTTAACAGCAAAAAAAAACGTCACACCATCATAGTTCACTCGAAATGGCCAAAAACTGCATTTTTGGGGTTTTAAAGTTAGTATATTTCGGAATCTTGAGGTGCTAGGAGAATTCTGAGACCAAATTCAAGTTTAGCTTTACACATTATTTTATTATAGGAGAATCATCTCCCTAAGTTTCCTGATATTGTTTCTGGACCCCCGCTCAGATATTTGGTACCCTCTTTTCTCGATCATTGAAAATATCAAACATGATATATTTTTAAAAAATCAGTAAAACAGCGAATCTGCCGGTTTGATAAAAATCGTATAACTTTTGCATTCAAAGTTTTTTTCCATCTGTTACAGTTTGTGCTCTCGAAAAAAGTCTAAACATCAACGAATAATCTATACTTACGTACAGCTAACGACAGTATCAAGCTGCTGATCTGAATTGTAATTCCATTTATCATTAATTGTACAAAATGTTTAAAAAAACATATTCTAAAATTATATTGTACAGGTGTTGGATTTAAATGATACTACCATTTTAAAAGTTTATATAAGGTTAACAAAACCTTATTTAGGGGTATATTTCCGAAACATTTATGAAACTGTAAAATATACGTTGTCGGTTAAATTAAAGAACGTAATTTACTTTTTTTCTCAATATTTTTCTACTCTATGCAATTTTGAAAATACAGATTTTCTCTAATTTAAATGAAATTATTTTTTTAGATATATGAAGTCAGTTAAATTAGAAAAAGTTTGTATTTTTTCTCTGTATCATTCGACCCATGTATTTTTAAAGCTACTACTTAAAAATTAAAAGAAATGTGTATCACTTAAATATAACTTCTTGTAAAATAAACTCACGGATAAAAATATTGCATATTTTATTTTTAAGTCTTTTTTTTGTATTCATTTGTTTTCCTTTACAACATTATGTATTTTTTATTGTTAAATGTCTTGTGCCAGAGTGGTATATGTATATTAATCGAAATTAATTTACATATTGAAGCCTTACAATAGATTTAAGGAGGAAGTAATGTAGTGGCTTGATTTTGTTTATAACATTTAATTGGAAAAAGCAAAATGGCGACAATATAACAGTTTTTTATACATCAGACAGTTTAGTACTTAGTATTTCCTCCTCTAGCTCTAGCGATAGCCTCGTAAGCATGCTCCGTAGAAGGTTTTTGATCGTTTCTTGCTGAATCCGATTCCATTCTTCCTGTGCAGCAATTTTTAATTCTGCAATTGAGTTATGAGCTGGATTTCGTGGTCGTATACGTGGCTTTAAGATATCCAATAAATGCTCTATGGGATTTGCATCAGGACTCATTGGTGGCCAATCTAGAGTCGCAATCCCATCAACTTCAAGATACCGGACTACTGTTTGGACACGGACATTATCATGCATTAGCACGAATTCATTGTACCCAACGAAGCCGTAATAAAGTAAAACATGCTCCTCAAGGATGTTGTGTATGTACTAGTCAGCATTCATTCTTAAATTCACCTCAATAAGTTCCGTACGACTCTCCCAACTAATGCCATCCCATGGCATAATGTAACCGACACCAAGCTAACGGTTTGTTCAAGATTACATTTTGGAAAATACTCTCCAGACCTTCTGTATACTTTACCACGTCCATCTGAGTTCCAAAATTGTATGCTGATTTCACCTGTGAAAAGAACTTTTTCCCATTGGTCTTCATTCTAGTTGAGCATGAGCTCTTACAAATTGTAACCGTTCAGTTTCGTGACGTGGGAGAAGCCTAGGAACTCTGGCAGAACATTTTGGATTTAACCCGATCTCTTTAAGTCTTTTTATTACTGTTTTGACACTTACGTTAACTTTTCTTGTGATTAGTAATTCATTTTTGAGGTGGGGAGCTATAAGTGTGCGATTTCGCAAAGATTGAATTCGCAAATATCGGTAATCTCTTAGCGTTATATATCATTTTCGTCCTTGGCCTTTTGTATTTTCCAGCGTCCCTTCCCACTTTACTATACGAGAAACAGTCGATTGATGGATACGCACTCTTCATGCAACCCTCATTGGCTAAAAGAACAATTTTAACACATACTTAATCGCTTAAATGTGTCATCTTAGCAAGAAAACTACAGAATCGATAAATAACCTGAAACTGAACTACAGAATCGACAAATAAAACAATGAAAACATCATTTAGACAGCGACAAACAAAACAGCAGCGATTTTAGTCGCAATGGCATCTTATGCAATATTTGTAATTTGTGATATTATTGCTTCTTACACTCTATAGGCTATGTCTACGTATTGTTTTATCTGTAATAAATTGGAATTAAGTAAAAAAGCCGTAGCATAAGAAATTTAATAATGAAAATACAAAACGATTAAAAGAAAAGCAATATGTATACAAAAAAAATCTTAAAAATAAAATGTGCAATATTTTTGTCCGTGAGTGTATCTAGTGCCAATTTTTGTAACAATTTATATGCGTAAATTTCTAATTTTTGCGGATATACTGCACCAGCTTTATTTGTTTTGAATGTTATAAAAACATTTTTTAGGCAACTAGGACAAAAGGGATTATCAGACTACACGATATTTAGTTTTCCTAACTAGGAATTAGGGGAGGAAGGTATTTAGAGCGCGCCAGTTACGCTGTTCTTATTCAGGATCCTAAATCAGTCGGAGAGTAATTGTTGAACGTACGAGAACTCCGATATTTACCATGGTATCCGCGCTTACGAAGCACATAAAAAAAGGCCCTGGAACTAGCCTTAGTGGCTGATTATATTAAAATGAAAAGGAATGGCTGGGCGAACAGCGACCACCTAATATTTTTATTTAAATAATATTTATAATTTTCATTCCTTAAGTATGGCACATCTTTATAAATATTGAGAACATACGAGGAGTGGCTATAAAATAACAAACGATTGCTGTAAACCATTTTATTTTAAATTTATACATATTTAGTTATTATCTGCAATACACACCCCTCTTCTATCCCTACAACGTTAATGCGAATTTTACATTTAACATTACGAAGCAATGCTTTTTCTTTCACAGCTTCAACGGACTGAAATCTTGTTGCTTTTGAGTCAGATTTGACATCGGGGAAGGAATAAAAGGCACATGATGCAAGGTTAAGCGAATAAGGCGGATGGTCTAACACTGGGATAGTGTACTTGCCCATAAACTTGACAGAGAATGCAGAATGAGCCGGCGCGTTGTCTTAACGGAGAACCCATGACTTGTTCTTCCACAATTCGAGTCGTTTTTTTCTTATTCTTTGACAGAGTTGAGCAAGAACGTGAAGGTGGTAATATTAATTAATTGTTTGACCTTCAGAAACCCAGTGAAAGTACGTAATCCCATAAATATCGAAAAAAACAACCATCGGGCGTGAGTCATCTTTAACATCTTCTCAGTCATCTTGGAAGGGCTTAAACCATTCAAAAACTCGCGCACGTGATAAACATTAATTGCCATACTATATAAGTTTCAGTAGCAAGTTTCATGTGAAATTTCACGACAATTCGTTGCTCTATCTATTATCATTTTTTCGATAAAACAAAAAAAAAACAACTCTTATACAATCGAAAGGTCACGGCCAGACTGATTTGTCTATAGACACGGAAGCCGCCGCATTCGAAAGAGAAGACTTCACGCCACACAACTATTAGTCGAAACATCAGTCTCGTAATTTTATAGCCACACCTCGTATGATTAAACTCCTTTTCTTTATTTGCTATTATCGGGCGGAAATACCTCACTAAATTATTTCCAAATTAGGGCATTAAAGGCGGATTTTTCTAGCAACGCACATTTTGCGTGGCATAGAACGTAATTCGGCAGATGCAACGCAACAACCAATGCGCTGCCTAAAAGTGTTTTCCTAGGATTGTCAGTTGTGTGACGACCGTCGCGACGAATTTATCTAAAAGTAAAAGAAAAGCTTTGACTTTATTAATATTACAAAATTTTGAAAGAAGAGATTGACTTATTAGTGGCACTAGAAATTCTACTAGTCAATTATTACAAAATAGAAGCAGCGAAGGAGCATTTAAATTACTTATCCATAGACATCTGCTTGACGACGAAGTAAAATTTAAAGCGTATTTTACATTTTGTTCATTTTCCAAAGAATAGGGTTACCACTCATTATTTCTACCAATTGTTCGTCCTCGGTAGCACTAAAACGGATCTGTTGTTTTGGTGAACTCATTTTCAGCAAAATATCGGAGCACTTCTTTCACTACACGCAGCGTACAACTAAATAGACTGCTCTCGGAGCAGTCGTCCTGTTGCGTCGACCGTATTAGGATGGCAAAAGTCGTTTTTACGCAGTGTAGGAAAACGCTTGCATTTGATTTATATTAGAGAAGTTCTCGGCGTTTTACGCCGACCGTATTAAGTTTTACGCCGCGTAAAATGTGCGCTGCTAGGAAAACCCGCCTTAACTGAGTAAGAAAGGTCGGCATCGTCTTACGGTCCTAATTAAGTTCCTAATTTGCTTCGTGACGCTGAATTCAGTTCCTAACTCAGTTAGGAAGGCTGAATATCGGATGGTCTGATAGGCCCTATAATTCTGTTTTTTTTTTTATTTTCAATCAAGTCGAAGTGTTATACGCATCGTTAATTTTATATTTGAACTTCATCATTTGTAAATTATCCAAAACGCAATATGTCGAAATTTGCATATTAGATTTATTTTTATTTACTGATTAATTGTTTAATATAAAAAATGTCCTTAGACATAAACTACTGCTATTTCTACCGGTTCGATAAAAAAAATCAAATTAGCAAAAACAATAAAGAGTCAAAATTACCCTTGAATATTAAGCACCTAATTTATAAAATGGGAATTACCAAACTTTTTCTTAATTGGTATTGTATTTTTATATTTTTGACATTTTGCCACTATATTCTTTGTATTCCAATAAACTTTTTCTTCATAAAAAAGTATTAAATCTTTCGACTGGGTCCAAATATTATGAAGAAAAACAGTTTTACTTAAGATGACCTATATCTATTTTAAAAATCATAAAAGTCCAAATTACTGGTAATCTAAAAATGTTTAAGCTACAGGACAAGCACTTTCCCTAATAAAGAAATTATATAAAAACATAATTTACCACAAAAATAGAAATTTGGTTTTATAATTATCTTAAATGCTTTAACATGATTATAGAGGTCTAAAATTCCTACAATTATAAAAGAAATTTAGGTTTTTATGATATATGATATTTGAATGTATTTCCTCGTTCTGCACAGAACTTATCTTTTCAAATTAGTGCATGAAACAATATATTAAAAGACAGTAAATGACTATGCCGATTTTACACATTTTTGTCTATATCTGAAGTTAGTTGATTCGATAGACTATTACCAGCGTTTTCTTTTTGAATTTTATATAAGGTAGGTACTATACGTCCCAGTTAAGTTATTTTTGAGAAGTGACACTATTCACAGTGTCACACGGTCATCGTCCATAGAATATCTCGGGAAATAATGCAATTTGAATCTTGAAAATTTGTATAATGGGGTTTTCGGTGACGCTCTCTTCAGATGAAATAAGAGCGATCTTGTGCGACTTCCGGTCACACCGGAAGTTGTCTAAAACTTACTTATTTTAAATGGATTACCCTTATGTTATATTTTTTTGTATTCCTTTCTCCATTTTCGATATAATTCTCAGTTTTCAATTTTCCTCTCGAAATGTCACCTATCGGTTTAACCAGGTTCTAAATTTTTAACTATAAATGAAACTTCTATATTACTAATTGTTATAGGGGAAATTTCCATCGTCAATGTCTGGAAAACAATCAAAGTTAAACACGATGCTTGGGCCTCTATTGGGTCCTTTACATTCCAGCATAGCTGCCGGTCATTCGAGGCCGATCGCCTTTACGAAGCCGAGCAGCCTCGTTAGTTGAACTTGCCTAACTGCTTCCGGTAACAAAATTATATCTCCGAAATATCTCTGTTTCAGTCTGTTAAATGCTGGGCACTCTCTAAGGACATGGTCAACAGTTTCATCCTCCTCCAAACACCATCTGTACGTCAGGTCGTCTTCGCCACCTATTTTATGAAGATGGCCCTTCGGGTAACTATGTCCTGTCAACAATCCCACCACAATTCGGAGCTCTTTCCTTCCGAAGGAGAGAAGCTCCTTAGTACGCCATACTCTAGGTCCAGTTATATGTTCCTTAGCACACTTCATTCCAAGAGCTCCCCTCCACGATTCAATAAATTGACTTTCCAGGAACGATTTTAATTCCCTTTTGCCGTAGCAGGTAGAATTGGTTGGGGTCCATATGGTTCAGTTGCCGAACCCAACTTTGTCAGACGATCTGCTTAACTCATTCCCGCGTAAGCTCGAGTGGCCCGGGACTCACACGAGTCTGACTATGCAACCGTTCCTTGTCATACCATTCAATGCGTCCTTGCACTCAGACACAAATCGCGAAGTTACGACACTGGACTTCAGTGCCAATATCACAGCCTTACTGTCTGAACATATATTTATTACCCTATTCCTGTCTATATCCCTCTCACAGAGATGGGCACACTGTAGAATAGTATAAATTTCCGCTGTGAAGATTGTCGCACGTTGTCCAACAAGGTAGTACTTTGACTCCTGTGCTTCTGCCGAACACTCCGGCTCCAGCTGTTTCATCTTGTCAGGATCGAAGATTTTGCTCTCCCTCCCAATCCTCTCTACTTGGCAGAAATATCTCCAGAGAGAGGTTGAATTTTAAAAGCGGCTTCATGTAATCTGTCAGCATGGGGAGTGATGGACGCCTCTCCACCGTGCTTTTCCAGACATCTGAGTAGCCCCCTGTTCCAATTCCAAGATGCCCTAGGTAACTGATAGGATAAACAGGCTTCAGGGCCTCATTCTGTATGTATAAGTGAAGAGGATGCAAGTTTACCAATACTTCAAGGGAGCAGTCCTCATCGCACCCAATATTCCTACACAAGCCATTCTTTGAACTTTGTCAAGTTGAAGACTGTGTTTCCGCTTTGTTGTACTACCCCACCATACAATAGCGGCGTACGTTATCATGGGGCGGATCATCATAGTGTACATCCAAAATAGCACTTTAGGTGTCAACCCCAATAAAATCATATTTTATCAGTCCTTGTATATTACGATATTAAGACATTCCATGTATGACGTATACTTACAAGGAGAAAAAACTATATTTCTTTCAAAAAAATAAACTCGCCCTTTTCAATATTATGTGGAAATAGTTCAACACAAATACTAACGCCACACGTCCATTAAATTCCAGATTAAGCTTGTTTTAGTTTAACTGGTCATTAGGTGCTCTAAATTTTTATGTTTTGGACCAAGGTCATATCTTGTTTTATTATTTAAAAATTCCTGTACAGATGTCTAGACATTTCCAAAAACGAGTTGAAAATTTTATTTTTAAGCTATTAAAGTCCTGTTTTAAGGGAATAAAAAAATTCTAATTAGGTGAAAGAACCTGAACTTTCCTTATAGGATGTGGCTCTCGGTCCAAACCTCTGAAGCTTTGAATTCGGAAGTTTTTGATGAGTAGATAAAACGTCTCAATGGATGCTAAGTCCTAAAAACTGCAATTGGACTTGTCGTTCGTTTTGCAGTAGTGTGAAGTTACTTTAAATCTGTATGTTATCCTAAAGGGCATTGTGGGGTAAAGTTGTTTTTTGTCGAAAATAAAAAGGAATTCAATGAGGATCTTTGCTTTGACCTTGGCGATCACATTAAAATGACCTTGCACAGTTTATACGAAAACCTCGTGGTAGATCGCACGAAATGTAGAAGCATATGAGGATAGTAATATTGTTATTTGGATTGAAAAGTTGTCACAACCATGTAGGTATATTCTTATATAAATACATATATCCGTACATATAAACATACATTCATACAGCAGCATTACGTTACTACAGAACGCACAAAAAGCCCCAATTCGCTTCGCCTTAAAGGCCATTTCAATGTGGTTGTCAAGCTTAAAGCAAAGGTCACCATTAAATCCCCTTTTAATTTTCCAAGAAAAAAAACTTTATCTTGAAATGATCTTCAGAGCGACCCTCAAAGTCTGAGCACAGGTCGCCATTGAATCCCTTCTTTTTTCGACAACAAATGGCGCATGCACAGCCCAACTTTTTGATCTACTCATCAAGTACTATCAGAATTCTAAAAAAAATCCTTAAATTGAATGTAAGTGTACAATTATCTCTCCCCTAAAAAAATTTTGAAACCATTTTGTCATCACTCACTATTTCTTTCAGAAAATTGCAACTGCTTCAAAATTCACGACTATTTCAGAATTTGGGAGTGAGTTAACAAACTTCTTTGGGGAATACGTAAATTTTAATTTAAATGTATTTATATCTTATTTACTTTTCTTGGCTATTATGAACTCTATAAAATTAAATAGATTCCCTTTCTTTTAATTCTTATTTAAATTATATTCTTCGGGCAACGCAACATCATATTCATTGGTTTTAACCGCCATTTTCCACAAATTAAAATAATAAATTCCTTTTATTATTTCCTATGATAAACTTTATTATTGGTCCTGGTTATTAATATACTTACAAAAGCTATTAAAATATACTCGTAAAGAAGTTAAATAGAAAAAATACCACCTTTTCTCGTAATTATTGTGAATAATTACCCATAAAAATGTTATAAAAATATGGGAAAGCGAGGAACCCATGGTCATGCGAAAATATTGTGCACGTAAATCCCTTCTAAGTCCGAAATATGTAGGTTTGACATAAAGAATAAATAATTAAATCAGTTTTTTTTATTAAGATTTATAAACAAGGCAACATTAATTATCAATGTCACTTAAAGAAATAGCCCGAATCTTGCCTTTTTTAAAATGAATTTGGAACACATTGTCAGGGGATAATTTTTGTGGCGTTAGTACCAATGAAAAATAGTTTAATGACGAAATAAAGTAATCGTCCCATATAGACAAAAGTATAATAAAATTGTATATATTGTTCGGCGTTAGTATTAAACTTTCTCTGTAATTTTTATGGTTTTTAAAATAAGATGCAGGACCACCTCACATTTGACGACAGAAATTCTAAAAATGTATTTTTATGCATCATTAAACTGTCTTGTCTATCTTTCATTTATTTCATTAGTTTACGAACTAACATTCCTTTTTCGATTTTTATATTTCTCCACTAATTTGTAATTTCTTGCGCTTTATTTTTAACTTGGCATCCCAACGATATTTGGACTATATCTAGCTAATAAGTTATGTTAATAGCCAAAATTGCAAATAAAGTTGAACTCAACGTTAGAAAACAATTGCTTATACAATAGTTGGAAAAAATGACCAAACGAAATATTTTTAAGGAAGGTATTTTAATTTTAGGACTGGCTGCATGGCTAATGCAAAAAAAGAAAATAAAGTATATTTTTATATTGGTAGTAATATTCCACTGGTATAATGTGGTAAACAATTACTACCTCCAGCGTCTTGTCTTTTTAAACTAAAAACTTTTCAACTTGACATGAAATAAACTGAATATTAATATTTTTCGGTGGAAATTTATCACCGAAATCTTAAACTTAAATAGAACTAGTTGGGATGTTAAAATCTATTGAATGAATGTAAATATATTTCTGATGTTAGTATCTCCATTAGTATAAAATTTATGTTTAGTATATCTTAAACAGTTCATTGAAATACAACTACGTTTTGTTTTTGAAAACGTAATATGTCCACATTTTATTGGGATACCCGGTGTATATTTATCTAGTATTTTATTTAGGAAAATTAAATCTGTGACTACGTTACAAAATATATCTATGTAAATATGAATAAATATTTTTACAAATAAAGAAAATATATATTATATAAATTCTATAAAGTGTCTTTTATTGGGATAAAATAAAAATGATTTTTAAAACTAAAATCCTGAACCTCTCATCGTATATTTTTTATTTTCAGAAATGGCATATACTTTTTAACCATCTTTAAAAAAGAAGGAAGTTCCCAATTCCATACATACAGTGCCTCACAAAATATTAGGGCATACATATTTATCTTAGTTCATATAATAACTTTTAATTCAATAGCAAAGTTTTAATGAAAAAAAATATTTAAGTATTATATATATATATATATATATATATATATATATATATATATATATATATATATATATATATATATATATATATATATAGGGTGTCATCATTTTTTGTAAATTTTGATGCACCATTTTGAATCCACAATCTTGGAAATGAAAGTTTCAATTTTCTGACTTACTATTCTTACTCAGCGGCCCCAAACAACTCCCAAGTATAAATTTTAGAGATAAATATATATAGTAGAGAAGGGAAATGTATGCCTCAAAGGGTTAATGTAAATGTTCATGACGTTTTTAAAATATACAGTGTGTCCGGTAAGTTCCTACTAATTTCTCGGGAGCATACAGAAGAAGTCAAAATAACCCTACTTTGTCATATAAAAAAATTCCTAAAATACCCTTTAACGAAGATAGAGAGCCCTAAAGGGGTACCCAGAAATTTACCTTATCGGCTCTAAGTTTTGAACCGACTTATATAATTTAAGGAAATTTTAATATTTTATAAAGGCCATAAAGACTCATTAAAGCATACTACAGTAGATGTTTTAGATCATCAGAGAAATCAGGAAGGACTTGCAACCACACTCGTTGGGTCTAATTTTTGACAGGTGCCATTTTAAAAAGCTAAAACCTGATTTTTTAAATACTTTGGTCATTCCTCTTCAAAAAAGTAGCTAATTTATTTTGATAAAACTGACGGTTTTCGAGATAAATCGGTTTTTAACCGACTTCTAAAAGAAGGAGGTTCTCAATTCGTCGACTATGTATTTTTTTTTATGTATGTACACCGATTACTCCGGAACGGCTACACCGATTTGAGTGAAATTTTTTACGTTATGTAAAGGAAGTTGCTGCGGTGGTCCCATATTTTTTTAGATGAAATTGGTGCAGTAAAATCCAATATGGCGCTTACAATATGGCGGCCAAAAAAATTAATTTTGTCCGATTTTTTCCAAAATTAGTATGGAGGAATTTTCGGGGTTGTACCCAACGAATCTAAAATTATTTTTAAAAAATTCAAAATGGCGGATCCAATATGGCGGACAAAAAAATTTAATTTAGTCCGATTTTCTCCAAAATTGGTATGGGAGGTTGTCGAGGTGCCACATAACGAATCTGATATTATTTTTAAAAAATTCAATATGGCGGACGAAAAAATCAATTTTGTCTGATTTTTACCAAAATTGGTACAGAGGAGTTTTCTTGGGCACACATAACGAATCTAAAATTATTTTTAAAAAATTCAATATGGTGAATCCAATATGGCCGACAAAAGATCAATTTTGTCCGATTTTCTCCAAAATTGGTAGGGGGAGTTTTTGGGGTCGCATATGACGAATCTGAAATAATTTTTAAAAAATTCGATATGGCGGATCCAATATGGCGGACGAAAAAATTAATTTTGGCCGATTTTCTCCAAAATTGGTATGGGGAAGTTTTCGAGGCCTCACATAAAGAATCTGAAATTATTTTTAAAAAATTCAATATGGCATATCTAATATGGTGGATAAAAAATTAATTTATTTTCTTTAAATATCGATATTGGAAGGTTTTGGGGCCTATATTATCAATCTAAAAATAATTTGAGATTTAAGATAGTGGATTTTCTATGACACACTAAATATTCGTTTGACTCAAATTGATTGGTATTTGGAAAACTCTAAGAAATAAAGAATTTTTAGTGGCTCATTTTAGAGTGATTTACAACTTTGGATAAAATTTGTACTTTTTCGCCACTTTGGAGTCATTGCGAAGTACACTAATTTCGATTAGTACTTAGTTCTAATAATTTATGAATATCATAATGAATTCTAAAACTAAAAATAGAAAAATAAAATTTTTATAAAAAAAATTGAACCGACTTCTAAAAGTGCGCTAAAAAGTGAAAAATAACCATAAATTTTTATATGAAATTGAACTTTTTGAAGTCGGCGCCAAATTATTTGTAAATGAAATAAATAACTACTAATATATACAAATTATGGTAAGAAAGCAATTACAAATAAAGTATTTTTAATGTGTTTATGCAAATCACATTTTGTCAGGTATTAGTTTGGCGCCGACTTCAAAAAGTTCAATTTCATATAAAAATTTATGGTTATTTTTCACTTTTTAGTGCACTTTTAGAAGTCGGTTCAATTTTTTTTATAAAAATTTTATTATGCAAAACATCCAAAAGTTACTAATGCTAAACACAAACAGGTAAAAATCAGGTCGTTATTGTTAATACATACATAACAAATTACTATTGACGGAACTTGTCAAAAGATGATTAGAAAATAATTATTAGAGTTAACGAATTAATTTTTTACATGTTTTATTAAGGGTCATTTTTGTCGCGACATGGTGGTGAGTGCACGAGACCCCCACGTATAGGAACAAATTTTGCAAGATATTACTGACAATCCTTCAAATAGCATAAGAAAGCTCGCGACACAAAACAATATTACAAAATGTACATGAAACTGTAACAGAACAGTAACTTCACCCGTACCACGTTGAAAAAGTACACGCTATGTCTCCGGATAATTATCCCACCAAACTTCAGTACTCTAACTGGTTTAACCTAGATCCAAATTTTTCTAACTTTTATTTTGTTTACCGATGAGGCTGGTTTTACAAGAGATGGCATAATAAACTCGCACAATTTACAGTTTTGGGCTTATGAAAATCCTATAATTCAAAACCAACACAAAGGTTTATTGTAAATGTGTGGGCATTTGTTTTGGAAGAAAGACTCGATGGTGAGATTTATTTACAATTTTTGCAGCAAAATTTCAATAATTTATTGAAAGAAAAAACTCTTGATAGAAGAATGTAAATGGGGTACATGCATGATGGTGCTCCACCTCATTTTGACTGTATAGTACGTCAACACTTAACCAACGTTTTTGGCCCTCGATGGATAGGTCGAAGTGGGCCACCACGGTCTCCAGACCTAAATCCCTCAGACTTTTACTTCTGGAGACATCTAAAAGAACTAGTTTATTCGACACCAGTAAATACTAGAGAACTACTAGCGAGAAGTTCACAGCATTTTAACGAAGAACGTAATAATGTCGGAATATTATTTGCAGTGCAGGTAAAATATTCGAAGAATAAGAGAATGTATTGAAGTAGATAGAGTCCATATTGAACGTTTGCCAACATAACATTTAAACTTTTTCGCTATGTTTGCATTTTAATAACATTGTAAATTAATTGAGCCCCGATCAACCCTTTGAAAGGTTTCTGGACTTGACAATGTCTGAGCTGAAAATCTTTCAGCATAATATCTTCTTGCCTTCGAACAGCGAGACAGCGCTTCCCCATAAATTAAAGCGCATTTTATTTTTTACCTTTTTTGAAGAGGAATGACCAAATTATTTAAAAAATCAATTTTCAGCTCTGTAAAATGACACCTGTCAAAAATAGGCCCAACGAGTGTGGCTGCAAGTCAGTTCTTGATTTCTCTGATGGTTTAAAACATCTACTGCAATACGGTTGAATGAGTCTTTATGACCTCTATGAAATATTAAAATTTCATTAAATTATACAAGTCGGTTCAAAACTTAGAGCCAATAAGTTAAATCGCTTATCCCTTTATGGCTCTGTATATCCGTTAAGGGACACTATATGAAGAAATTAGGAGGTACTTACTGGACACCCTGTATATCTTAAAAACGTCATGAGCATTTATATCAACCCTTTGAGGCATACATTTGTCTTCTCTACTATAATCATTTATTTATCTCTAAAATTTATACTTGGGGGTTTTCGGGGTCGCTGAGTAAGAATATGAAGTCAGAAAATTGAAATTTTCATTTCCAAGATCGTGGATTCAAAATGGCGCATCAAAATTTACAAAAAATTATACTGTTATCTAAAAAATTTCACTTGGAGGTTTTCGGAGTCGCTGATTACGAATATTATGTCGGAAAAAAAATTATTTTAAAGGTGGTGGATTCAAAATGGTGGATCGAAATTGGGCAAAAACGCTATTGGTCTCAAAAATTGTAGTAACCTGTACTTAAAATGGCCGTAACTTTGCAAGGAAAAAACCATAAGTGAATAGCTTAGCATATTTTGAAGGGTAAGAGTAGTACTATATGATGCAACTAGAAAAAAAGATTGTGCATCCTGCATATGACTTCAAAAGTAGGTAAAAACTGATTTTTCGAGTTCATAACATCAAATATCTCAATGTCCTGACATTATGGGCCAATTCTGACCTCGGATGCGGATTCTACACAGGAAATTATTTCAAAAATGATCCCCGGCTGCCCAACAACAATTACCACCCCATTTTTTGTAGATCTGTGTTGTCGTAACGTAATATATTAGCCTCCCAAAACTGTTCGTTCTCTTTCCTTAGGTAGTTGGAAACAAAAGTGTGTTATTTCGGATATATAGCGTAAAAGTACGTACATGCACACCCTCGGGGACCTAAAGACAAATTATTTTAAAAAATATAATAATGTATAATGAAGTGAACAGTTTAAAAGTGAATCAATTAACGGCTATAATGAATTCGAATGACGTTAACCGGATTATTTTTACGTGATTGCTTAATAATTTACGTTTTTTGATATTCCAAGAAACAGCTAAACATGGTCCAATAAAATTTTTCCTGGAGCCCTAAAGCCTTCAGCACAAATATACAAAGTTAATTATTATGTAATTAATCAATAGAGATAAAAAAAACTAAAATAATTCACCATAATGCATATATTTGAAAAGCGCGTTAATTTACAAAGAAATTATCGGAAAAATCAGACTATATTAGCATGTTTTCAGTTAATTCGCAACTACGCTAGAATGATCCGATTTTCACGATTCAAGATGCAATATTTTCGTTAATTAGTACTCTTGGAAATATTCATACTGTAACAGATTATTTTGAGTTTACTGCATTATTGATAAATTGCAGGAGAGGTAATTATCTGATCTATTTGCACCTAGGCTATTAAAGGAAAAGTATTCATTAGCCTTAAAATCCCCGGTGGTTTGGAGTGCGAGCTAAGCAGCGGTAGGTAGTTAAATAATATAATGATAGTGTGTTACTCAATAATTACTCGTGAGGATGAAAATTTGAAACATCACACAACATTATTTTCTAATTTTAAAATTTAAAAGGACGAAACCGTTTGAATTTTTAACGGTTTGTCTTACTTTACGCGACCAATTAAGAAATATTAAATTTATTTTAACTGGTGGAAAAAGTTTGCAGGTAGGTAAAAGATTATATGTTGTTAGGTGGGCATCCCAGTTTAAACGTTCGAAAAAAAAGTAATTTTTTCGGTATTTTTCGCGATTCTTAGTATATATATTAAAATGTTAATTAAAATATGTGAAAAAAATTTTTTTTATTGATTTTATATATATTTTATAAAAAAAATTGTATTCTTAACATGAAGTGTCAAAAAAATATAAGTTACTGGCGTTAGGGGTTTAGCTGTGTTGATTAATCTCAAACAAAAAACAAAATAGTTTTTTAATCGCCTGTAGTAAAATTATGAATTTTCATACAAAAATAACGAAATGGCGAATGTTTAAACGAAAAATTATAAAAACGTAGGTCTTTTTTGATAAATTTTATGCCGCGATATAGTAAACATGAATCTTTTGCCATAGGAGATTATGCAAGACATCGTTTCGAGAAAAACGCGTTTAAAGTTTTTTTTATGAGGAATCAGCGATGCCTTCTGCCTCTTCGTAAAGCTCATATTCTTGTGATCTAGCATCTCTGCTGGATTTTGGATTCCCTGGAAGCTTCATAGCAGAGACGGTTCAGAAACGTATCATGGTTCAATTTTGCCTTTAATTTCACTATGGCTAATTCAGTTAATTTAACCTTATTTTGCAAATACTGTCGTTATGGACAACACCGTATTATTTTCCTTAAGTACTTCCCGTGGATTCTTTGAAGAAAACCATTTCATTAAATACAGTTTCGATTAATTTTATTTATCATTATTTTGTCCTACTTTGATATTTCACTACATTGTGCTAAGGTATCAATGCCAAACTTACTGCTACCTTTTGTATTCAGATAGATCTTGTTTTTTTCCTTGCAATTTATATTTACATTTGAATGGAACTGTATGTATATTGGGTTGCAGGAATCTCCGACTTATCTATTAATGTGTACTTCTCGAATTTGAAAACGACTATTGGGATACTTATTGCATTTACTTTTTTTTTGGAAAATTCTAATGATTAACGAATTGGCTTAACTAACAAATGCATTTCAGCCGACTGTTGTTGCCCAGTGTCATTCTGTTTGAGCTGTCATTTCTTTTACACGTGGCAATTGAACGCGCCTAACGGAAGTCGATTAGTGCGCAAGCTGGGCCATGGTTAGAGATGGAGGCCATTTTGACTGGATTTTTCACTTTTTCCTGGTTTGATTCAACCGAAGCAGCTGCAAACTTCCATCTCAGTTTTTAGTTGCCAAATTTTTGGGATTCTGAGATCGAAAGTCCGAAAATATCCTGGTAATTTTGTTGTATTTTGGAGTACCGTATCTTTTGCCAGGTTGGCAATTATGATTTTTTTTACCGGGAAAAACCTGGGGACAGGGATTTTGAGCAGTTTGCACGTGTCAACGAAGAAATCAGTCTAGAGCCTAAAAAACATCGGGGTCCTCCCTACCGGGCGGAAAGCTACATTCCACCCTACCTGTTAGAATACCGCAATCCACCCTTAGTGGATGTTATGCTGCAGAAGAACCTTGCGGTTTGAAGATTATTTATCCTCTTCAGCGATTTTAATTAAAGAAGTTTATTAGAACTAGTTAAGACGAGTTTTATTTTGGCACAAGCCTTTCTTTTGGTATTGCGTTTAATTTTTTTTTTTTTTAATTTTCAAGAGTTGAATTGAAAGCTAGGTCCAGACAACATCGTGGAAGGTCTCTGCATTCAACCTAGCTTAAATGCAGTGGCGTCCTTAAATTTTTCCCACCTATACTCTCCGGCATAGGGGGTTAGCTCCACACTTTGCTCGCTGGTGCGGCTACTAGCCTTCAGCTCTGCTTTGATTAAATTATCTCATATCTTAAGCCTCTTTTCGAGGTCTCGCGCCTTTTTAAATACCAGTCTAGCAAACGATCAAGCCCACGCACGCATGCAAGAGGCGGAGCACGCGCACGCTCATTCGGGAACCCATTCCATATTGCTCTCAAAAATATAGGACTGCTTGGATCTTTATGAAATTTGCTGAGAACATTCTTGAATGTCCGTATTTCTGAAAAATGTATTTAAGAAAAAATCGATTTTTTTGAAATTGATAAAGCGGGATGCCCCCTTAATTTCCCGCCTTTGCTACTTCAAGTCAATCACTCATTTTTAATGAACTAATTACACACATTCGGTTTGACGTTAAAGACTGACAAATACAGTATTGACAACACAAATTTGACAAATAAAATGGCCATAGTTGACAAATTATTATCGTTTTGTTTTATAACATGTCTAATCCGAGGACGACGTCCCATTTGCTTGATAGGTAATTTTAATATTTGTGCGCTGATAGGTCAAGAATTCTTGTGTAACAAAACATTATACACAATCAGTGGGTAATAAATATTATTAAATCAAAAGAAAATAAGTTATAAAGGTATTACTTAAAAGTCATAGAAAAAATATTTTTAACATTTTTTTGAGGGATCATATTGGTTGAAAAATTAATGATGTGGTCTTTTTTGCACATAAATTATTAAATTCTGCTACGAAATATTATTCACTTTGCTGGTTTCCTGGTAAATATTATTTAAAACACTGACTAAACATACACACACACACACACACACATCTTTTAGTGCAGTGGGTAATACACTTAAAATATTCTATTTTGAAATATTTTCTTTTTTTACTCTTTATTACTTTTTACTAAAATAATTTGAAATAAAGAAAACACAAGGTCTAATTATTGTTTTAATAAATTAAACTACATATAAAAAACTCTATTAAAATTTACAAATATTAAAAAAAAAATATTACTTAAATTTAAAATTTCTTAAACTTATTACTTACACAAATATTAACACATTAAAAATAAAATTACAAATAAAACTTTTAAAACTAAATATTTTTAAAATAATACTAAGGTGTTCCTAAAGGTATAATAAAAGATATTCTGTCTGCAAATTCACCCCAATTTGTTCGGTTTAATTGGAATACTGTTACCCACGAAACAAGAAGAATTAGCCACAACAAAGCTCCCATGGCAGAGTAAATTACATCTAAAACATAAAAACCATATAAACATTATGTTCTACCTGCTTGAAAGTCTTTAGGACATAAAAAAGTAAGTTTTTCAATCTTTTATATATAAAATAGACATCCAAAATAAGGCAAATGAATCAATAAGGTTACTGTTTTTCTTGAAAACTTAATACAATTATGGGATTATTTAATTTTTCTTTGGATCCATGTATTTTCCATAACTTTCAATAAAGAAAATTTAATACCTGTTTACAAAAAGAAAACTAGAAATGACATAAACTGATGGAAACCAAATTTTAATATTTATTTTAGTCAAAATTTGAACTACTGTGTATATGGGACTCTGGAAACAATATCAGGAAACTTAGAATAGTGAAAGTACTGAATGAACTCAGAAATGACATATGACTTTCATGACAGGTCTGACAGACTCTAGATAGTGTAAAGTTTAAAGTTTAGGAAAAACAATTTTTTTGTATTTATTTGCATACAAAATTATTAACTAGTTCAAAGCACTACACTAAAATAATAATTTCAGCAGTTTTGAACTACTAATTTACTGATATAGGGAAATTTTTAACTTTCTCTGTCACATGACTAATATCATTTGTCTTGCAAATTGACGAGTTCTTTCACTACTTTGAGTATATGTGATTCTATATGATAAAAGAAATGTCAATAATGCCCTAATTTTTTTGTTTTTATTACATACAACAAAATATATCTGTTTAGAAAAGTAAATGTGTTGTTGAGCGGTTGTAGCAATAGAAGCGCCATCTATCAATTGTTCACATACTACCCTAAGTAGAAAATCTAAATGCCCATCTCGATTAGTTTTGTATGTATTTTATTACAAAAGAAGATGTGAATGAAACAAAATTTGCTTATAAATATTATAAGTCAAATTTTTGTATGCTGCATTTTGTAAACATGCAGTTCTTCTACTTTAAGTATGTTGCTATACTAAATTTCAAAATTTACAGTATGTTTTTTAAACTTTAGATAGTTGTTTTTAGTTAAAGGATATTAAATAAAACTGATTAATTCATAAACTAAATAAACATATTACTGTTAAGGTATAATGTGTAAGATGTTAAGATATATATATATATATATATATATATATATATATATATATATATATATATATATATATATATATATATATATATATATATATATATATATATAATTTCGAAGTACATTCTTTTTTTATGCTTTTTCAGTACACATACTAATTGACTATTATAAATTTTACTGTAAGGCATTATTAATAATGTGGAGTTGTTATCATATGTAACCTGTGTAACCTGACTTGCAGCATATCTCGGGCTCTACTGAAATTAGCAAAGGAAAAAAACTGCTGACAATACTTTTTTTAAACAAATTTTAAATCTTCCTTAAAAAACCAATGATGATGTCAGTTTTTACAGACACATACAGAAATGATTATGAGTATCAAGCCATTTTTTCATAAATTACATCTTAAACCTCAAAAAAGATTATGTTAAACTCTTATGTCGAAAGCCATTTGAGTTATGTTCGAATATAATAATTCAATTAAAAACAGTAAGTATGCTTTTAAAAAAATTTTGATTGACTGACAATACCAAAAATACAGTCTTTTTCACACTTTGAAGTCCCAGAAGCAGAAGAAAAATATGTTATAACCTTTAGCCATTTAAATTACTTTTCTAAAGGGGCGTGTTGTTAAATATTTGATTTATTTCTAAGCAGATCAAGTTTATAGGATTAATTAAAGTGTTAACAAGCTATTGATATGTTCATCCAAATGAGAATTTACTAAATAAGCTATATGGTTTTCTAAATACCCACTTTTTTTAATTCTTTCGGCTCAGAACACAAGACAAAAACTAACTTACTAAACAACTTACATTTTCTTATTTGTTTTTGCTCCTCATATTCTGGTTTCCTAAATGCTTCATTAAAAAACCAAATAGCATTTACCGCCCAGACAAATGGCAAAAAGGCGAATCCAGCTAAAATGAAAGTACGAATATTTTCACAAACTAGAATCCAAACAATTTTTCTTTATAAACTATACTATAAAAAAAAGGTTACTAACCTCTAAAGTACCATCTACATAAATATAATTTTTTATCATTTGGAACTTTTGCTAAATCCATTTCTCCTAATTAAATATTAAAGAAGTGATTGAAGTTGAAAAATAAATAATGCTGGTTCTTGAATGAGTAACAAAAATCAGCTGTAGTTGATGTCATTGTCATTTATTAGGGCGGTTCTGGAATAGAAGAAAACGATAGAACTACAAGGTAAAGGCGAGTTCAAAAGATCACAAACAGCAAAATATTGAAATAATTTTGATTGGTTAAATTCATATCTAATCAGAAAAGAGTATTAAACCAATATATATATATATATATATATATATATATATATATATATATATATATATATATATATATATATATATATATATATATATATATATATATATACCATAAATTTCAAGGTATGTCGGCAGGATATTACACCTGAGAGAGGACCAGAGCGATATTTGCAGGAAATAAACTGTTTGTACTTATATTTTTCATATTATCTATCTGAAAGGAGAATTCCATATATAACGAACTATTTAAATACGGCAGAAATATTTCTTTATTTCTTACTGAAATTTTGATTGTTTAAAAATTTCACTTTACTCCGTTGATTCATAGATGTCGTTCGACTGGCGATATTTTTCAGTCTGACATCGAAGTTGGTAGACGGCAGATGTAATATCCTGCCGACATACCTTGAAATTTATGGTTCATATATCAGTTATTTCCTGCTAATGTTGCTCTCGGTCCGATACAGCTCTACTGACGAGATCCTGAGGTGATCGAAACGCGTATGGAGAGAGCACCAGAGCGATATTTGCAGGAACTAAACTGTTTGTACTTATATTTTTCATATTCTCTGCTTGAAAGGAGAATTACATATATAACAAACCTGTTAAATTTTTGTTACAACCACAAATTCCATACTGATAGAAGCTTCAGTATTATATAAAAATCCATCCATTTATCCAGGCAATTTAGCAAACAAATCAAAACAAATAAAAACAAAACGGTCCCCGCCATTAAATAATAACTTGCATAGTTCACATAAAAATGGCGTGCTCGTTGTTATAGGCGGTATTGCCAGATTGCAAATACGATTTTTTTGAAATTTACATATATTCTTTTCTTATAACATAGTTTAATGTTTGTAATGTATAAAAAAGGGTAAAATTAATTTTAATCCCCCAAAATTTTTGGTTAGTTCTGGTTAGTACAGGTTTAGGTTGGTTTTGTTTGGTTTGAATGACTGAAACTAACCTAATCTGATGACCTTTCCCAATATCCTTTTTTTACAGAGATTATCCTGCCTCCACATGGTCTCTGCTGGACAATAACATTTTTAATTAATAAATCTAGGTCAGTTTAAGTTAGTTTTAGTTTTTCAAACTAACCAAAACCAAGCTAAACCTGTACTAACCAAAAAGAACTAACTAAAAATTTTTTGTGGCCAAGATTAATTTTACCCTTTTTTATACATTACAAACATTAAACTATATTGTTAACTGTAATGGATACATTTTATAGTTTATGCCACGGAAGTATGAGTCTAGGTAAATTTAGATTAAGTTCGGTTAGTGTCTGTTTTCCAGATTAACCAAAATCAAGCTAAACCCGAACTAACCAAAACAAACCAAAATTTTTGAGTGGTTAAGATTATTTTTACCCAGAAACTGTATTAAACACTAAAAAAATTAAACTATATTATTGACTGAGATGGACAAATTTTATAGTTTATATCACGAAAATATTTTATATCTGGCAACGTTGCGCCCTTTTCGCGAATTAGATGGTTAGTTTAGATAGTCTGACGGTTGATGGCGGTTCCGAAACGTATTTTTGATTTTTAGTTGAAAATACAAATTTTTCTAAAGTGATTTGCCAAATTGTTTGCAAGAATAATTGAAATATATTACATACAATACATTTTAACTAGTTTCATTGAAAATAGATACGTAAGTTCGGTGTTTTACCTGAAATAAAAATTTTTCTGAAGTGACGCTTCGCGTTTTTTGAGTTTTCCGGGAAAGTGAGGAAAAATAGTGAAAAATCAAGGTCAGAATTGTGTTCTAAGACCTCCAAATAATAAGTATCGAAATTTTTTCAAACAAACGTCATTTTCCTACTTTTCACCCAATACATATGCTTACCGCCGTATTTTTTACAGTTAATTGTCAGTAATGAAACTGGTAGAAGTGAAAGTTAACACTTCCTGTCTGGTTTTTATAACGAATGTATCCAAAGACTAACTAATCCAACCTTCTCTTTTTTTATGGGGGAGGATGTGACAATAGCAAAGAAAAAATCGAAATTACCACCCCCCTTTCGCATACAAGACAGTACAATATTACAAGCGAAAGTGAGTTGTCAGCGGACTAAGCTATCCTTAATGTAAACTACCGACTACAGTTTTACAAAAGCGATTCTGTATTTTTTTTAAATTTTAACGACATTGTCATTATTCTAACGACCGAGCAGTATATGCTAAATTCGCAGGTTTTCACAAATTAGGAATTTCGTTAGGTAACAACTCCATTCGCTAATCAATCAGATCTTCCAAAAGTAGTTTGACAGTTATCACCTAACTGTAAATTCTGGTTGACGTAAACTGATTTGTGATTTCTGTATGAACAAGCCTATAGTGAAATTTTGTGCTTATGTGGAACGCCCAAATTTGCAAGCAAGAGGTTAGAGAGCAGTGATTTCACTATAGATTACCCCTAATCTTCAAACTTTCAAACTTTTTAGTTTAAAGGCCACACTAAGTACCAAGAGTCAAGACCTAGCTAGGTCATTATTCAAACATACTGTAATTTCGAATTACGTGCAAATTTTCGTATTGCGACTAGTCAGCGAGCGAGATACCTCTGACCCGGAGGTGTATTTCGCTTCGTTCGCAATTTCGGTTGATACTTACCGCTAAGTGCTGAGGTCATTTCATTGCACTGGAGATGACAAATGCGCGTACTGTGAGTTACGTATTGGAATGAGTACTTACAACCATGTTGTCTTTATAGAAGTGATATTTAGCGGAGAGTAGAAAAGTTAAATACAGGACGTTGCAAAGCTATAGTAATACAGCGTAATCTTGTGGAGAGCGGCAGAATTACTCAAGCGTCAACTATACGTGGTTAGTCAAAGTATACAACGCCATCTTATTGCGTGAGGAGAGCTAGAGCATGTTGTGAAAAAGTTCTGCTGCGTGATCGCTGGTCTGAAAGATTCGATTATATTCAAACGTTTTCGAATATATTCTACTCACCGAGGTCGGGTGGTTCAAACACGGGAGACAACCGAAAGTTGGAGAGTTCTAAAGTTTGAATTCAAAGCGAGAAGTGCGACCAGAAAAGTGAAGTATTTTGTGACTATAATTTCGTAATGAGACAAAAGTGTATTTAATTGTGAGTGTTTAATTTAATTAAAAGTATATTAAAGATAAATCTAGCGCGTTTTGTTTACTTAAAACCTCTGCTCTTAATATAACTAAATGATTAAAACTAAACATTCTCAGAATTACTCTAAATTTACAGGAGGCTTTGACACGGAAGTAAAATTTCAGTAATTTTTGTATAAGAAAGTAAATTGAGGATTGCATGATTGTTGCAGCAGATGAAATCTGTCCAGAGAAAGTTAATTTATCTGAAAACATCTTTTTGTCTTCAAACACTGTGGCTCGAAGCCTAGATGATATTTCGTAAAAAATATTATCTCAATTATGTGACAAAAATTGACACTTTGAGTAGTTCTCTTTGGCACTGGATGAGTCAACCGATGTTTCAGATACTGTTCAGTTTACTTGTTATTCGAGTCATAGTTAAAAATTATGAAGAGCTTCTTGACCTTCATAGCTGTTCAGAATAACAATCTTCAATGGAAAAACTTGAAGTGTATCACTACTTTTAGAGGCAGAAAACATACGTAGAACAATCCAAGGTGCCGTTCCTCTAGTAGTAAAGGCTGCAGAAAATAACGGTGGTTCAAAACCATTAATCGAACATTCATTAACAGTCAATATGTGAGAAGGAAGCCATCTGCTCATTATATCAGATCACATGAGCTCAATCATCGTCAATTCAGCAAGTTTATTGAAGAGATTAAAGAAAATTACTTACTATATTATACTGTAATACATTGACTTAGCTGGGGAAACTCAGTTTACAATTACAAGGAGAAAATTCTTTGATTGAACAAAAAAGTGTTTCACCCATTTTAATACATATCAAATATTAACACAGCAAACTGAGTCTTCATTTTCGGTAGATTTCGCAATTGAAGCTTAGGGTGCTTTCAAATAAATTTTGAGAATCGTTTTTCAGCTTCGATCATACCCTAGATTTAAACAACAACAGATTTGTTTGAAGGCTGTTTATGGTAGGTGGGGGAGACGGTTTTTTGATGTTTGACAGACATAAACATGTTTACTTATCTTTTCTTTCAGTTTTTTTGGTGTTTTTATGTGTTGGAAATTACTATAAATGTAAAGTTTACAATTAATATTAACAAAACGAGGATTTAAAGACTTATTTTTATTGGAAAATATTGTTTACATATTGAAAATAACAATAATAATAATTTCGGCAACCATATATTCACACTTTATGTATTCAGAATCGACGTACTGATTATCATATGATACTCGTTTAAATAATGCAATTAGAAAAGGATAGCATAAAATCGCTATGTCTGTACCAAAAAAATAAATATCTACTGTTTATCAACACTTTTTCAAATATAAATAAAAATATTATTACGTTATTCAGCGTTCAAACAACCGGGTCCTAGTTCTGACGTTATGCTAATTCTACAGGGGTATGTTCGAAGTTTTTCATTGCAAATGATGTCAAAATCTTTTTAACATTGATTTAGAAGCTTTTGCTGCAGCGCTTCAAATGGAAATAATTGATTTACAGTGTAGTGATATTTTTAAAGAAAAATATTCAATGTAATCATTACCAAAATTTTATAAGTCTTCCACTCACACAGTTTGATCACGTGCATAAATTTGTTCGTGGGCCTTTTTCCACTTTCGGTCAGTACTTATTCGTGTGGGAAAACATTCTCCAAATAGAAATATACAAAAAATATTTACAGATGGAAATTAACTGATGAACATCTGATAATTTCCACCAGCAAACTTAATCCGCAACTGCGAACAATTATCAATGGAAAGTTGCCGTTATATAAATCTCATTAATCACAATTATAATGTTCAATTTCATTGTGTAAAAGTTATTGTGTCGTTAAATAAAAACATCTGATTATCATATAGTATGATTTACTTATATTGTAATGTATAATGTAAACAAAATAAACTGTGACGGACCGGACTGGTGGTGCTTGCGGGCTGGTTTTGGCTAGCGGGCACTAGTTTGCTATAAATAATAAAAAGGAGATATATTAAAATAATAATTTAACAGTCACCAACTCCATCATCCTAACGGCACGGCATCCTAACGGTAGGTATAAAGTGAAATATGGATACAATTAATCTAAACATCTCACACTACTAAAAAACATGGCGTATAAATAACCCTTGAAAATATGAAACAATCCTTACCGATATTTAAATTATAATCTCTCTGACTCGTCATAAAGACAGTTTATGGCTCAGATAAGGATAAAACATGTAACGCTATACAGAATGGAAAAGATATCTATGAACGTTAAGAGTGTTTACATTTATATATGACAGTTTGATAACATGTCTACAAGTTAGATATCTAAATGTGATAACCTTCTTTCCCGACGATTATACCCGTGACGTAATTATTCTAAGGCACTGATACTCACGGTACCATTCTAAGAACATTCAAATTATGACTGACTCTTACTATTCCTTAAAAGAGTGTCTTCGAATCTTACACCCCCTCGACACCCCTCTGATTCCCGTTTGTACCCATATTAGCCGATGGAACCCTGTAAACATCAATTTCTTTCCCTTAAAGTTCGAAGGTTTCGATCGTTACGTGCTGAGGGCGTTAGCGTCTAAATCCTAATATTTATATATCAGAGTAGTAAAACAAACTAACCTACGTCTTCCTATAACGAAAAGAATATATGTTAAAGACTGTAAAAAAACTATTCACTTTTCTTGGCTGTTTTGGCAATAAACATCTTAACTCGTTATTTCTTGTGAATAGAAAAAACAGTGATTACTCACTATTCTTTTTACAAATGGCCAAACGATATATTTCTATTATAGTGAGTTTATTTGATCATTCTTTTGTTTCGTAATAATGGAAAAATCGTTCAATATTCTAAGACATTTTAACGGTTTGTGCATATACCATATGTTATAAACCTCCCTTATCTTTCGGTTTTATTTACATAACCAGGGCAGGATTACTTAGACAGATTTATAGGCAATTCTAGGAGATGGTCTTATTACGTCTTCATAAATTAACTGACTTTATGTAGTTTTTAAGAAAATCTTTAAACGACAAAGATAATAAAAGTTAAGTTCGATAACGGATTTATTTTTCCTTTGCACTTTCTTGGATAGTGATAAAAAAATATCACTACCCTATTCCCACGAGAAATCTATTCACAGAGTGATTATTTAATTATTCATTTTAACGGAATATAGTTCACATTGAACAGTGTAAAATAATTAATATTTGTTCCATTACAATTTTAACTTTTTACAATTCCAGTCTGGCATCCTAACGATAGGTATAAAGTGAACCATGGATGCAATTAATCCAAACATATATCTTTTTACATCTGTTAGCAGTAAATCACACTTCTAAAAAATAGGGCATATTAAATAATCTTTGAAAATATGCAGTAACCTTTGCCGATGTTTAAGGCCCGTCATAGAGACAGTTTGAGTTGAGATAAGGATAAAACATGTAATGTTCTACAGAATAAATAGGATATCTGTGATCGTTAATAATATTTACATTTATATATGACAAAGAAAGTTTGAAAACATGTTCCCAAGTTAGACATCTAAATGTGATTAAATCATTTTTACAAACAGACTCTTGACTTATAATCATCATCAAATGTAATTGCTTGAAGGTTGTAGACAATGTTGAAGAATGACTAAAATGTGGTCGGACTTGTATTGTCTTTATTTTTATTTTTACGACGTTTCGGTAGGTTGTATCCCTAATCGTTATCAAGTAAAAACTGAATGTTTTGTCTTAAGACTACGAGCTTATATAGAGACTGTGTCCATTGAAGCGCAACGTTTCGCTTCACTGTACACACTTTAATGATTTGATGTTACAAAGTAGTGGTCGCCAAAGATTAGGTATCTCAACACTCGGTTTACTGAAGATTCTATTATTGTTTTTAATATATGCTGCTTCTATAAATTTTCGTTTTTTCATATTGGGTTCCATATATGTTGCCGTAGTCTCAGACCATTTTATATGGTGTTGTTTATCCCAGGAGTGTTCTGCAATACCCGATCTCGACGTTTCCCCTTTTTGTGTGTCCAGTGTTCGTTATTCTAAAGTTATTTATAACATCGTCAGTTAGTTTTAAAGGATAACCATTCTGTTGTAAATCGGATTTAATATTTGCTACCTCTTTTTCCAATGATTCAGCATTATTGCATATAGATATAGCGCGATTATAGAGGTTGCGTATAATTCCTCATTTTGTTACAACAGAATGATTAGAGCTATGATTAATATATTATCCGGTATGTGTTGGCTTTCGGCATACTGAAGTTTTAATAGTTTCATTTGAATGGTTCACCATGACATCTAGGAAGATCAATTGATCATTTACCTCTTTTTCCATGGTAAACTTAATTGTAGGTCGAATGGTATTCAGATATTTCAGGAAACCATTAAGTTCTTGATCATTGCCCTTCCATACGATGGAAGTATCATCGACATATCTCAACCAGACTTTCGGTTTTACTGTTGCCGTTTCTATGGCATGAGTTTCGAACCATTCCATATATATATTGGCGACGACTGGAGAGAGTGAAGAACCCAATGAACTTAATGATTTCCTGAAACATCTGAATACCATTCGACCTACAATTAAGTATACCATGGAAAAAGAGGTAAATGATAAATTGCTTTTCCTAGATGTCATGGTGAACCGTTCAAATGAAACTATTAAAAGTTCAGTATACCGAAATCCAACACATACCGGACAATATCTTAATCATAGTTCTAATCATTCTGTTGTAACAAAACGAGGAATTATACGCAACCTCTATAATCGCGCTATATCTATATGCAATAATGCCGAATCATTGGAAAAAGAGGTAGCAAATATTAAATCCGATTTACAACAGAATGGTTATCCTTTAAAACTAATTGACGATGTTATAAATAACTTTAGAACAAGGAACACTGGGCAGCAAGATACACATCCTTTCTTCACAATTCCGTACATTACGGGAACCTCGGAGAAAATAAGACGAATTGTCAGTAGTTATAACATAAAAACATCCATTAAATCAGGAAATACCCTTAGAGCTCATTTAACAAAAACAAAACCTAAAACTACCGATAAGAAAGAATGTGTTTACAAAGTTCCATGTGAGTGTGGTAAAATGTATATTGGAGAAACCAAACGACCGCTAGAAGTTAGAATTAAGGAACATAAAACTCATACGCAAAAAGGGGAAACGTCGAGATCAGGTATCGCAGAACACTCCTGGGATAAACAACACCATATAAAATGGTCTGAGGCTGCGGCAATATATATGGAACCCAATATGAAAAAAAGAAGATATATAGAAGCAGCATACCTTAAAAACAATAATGGAATCTTCAATAAACCGAGTGTTTAGATACCTAATCTTTGGCAACCACTACTTTATAACATCAAATCATTGAGATGTGTGTACAGTGAAGCGAAATGTTGCGTTTCAATGGACACAGTCCCTATATAAGTTCGTAGTTTTAAGAAAAAACATTCAGTTTATACTTGATAATGATAGAGATACAACCTAATCGAAACGTCGTAAAAATAAAAATAAAGACAATGCAAGTCCGACCACATTTTAGTCATCAAATGTAATCTTATTAAAATAAAATATTATGAGGACATTCTGCAAAACTCGTGGGCCTAAAAATCATTAGTCTTTTTGGGTCAAATGTTTCAAAAAGATATAAAGTTTGACCCCATTTTCGAGGAAGTAAATGAGGTTGAAAGTTGTTTTACAACTATAATATTGTATATATCAATCTCAGTATTATCAACAGCTATCGATAGATATACCCATTCCTGTTCAATTAAGAAGCTAGGTCAGGGCTGGAATGAGCAAATGAGAAACAAAAATCAATACCACGGTCATTTCCTCAATTGTAGCTTTTTCCTTATCATTCCTTACAAGTTACATAAGGATGGGTGCATGAATGAAAGATGGATGGAATAGAAGTTTACGCGTTTCTATGTCAAGGATTTCTTAATATTGTTCATATACAAATTGTTAATATTTATTTTAGAGAATTGCAAATAGTTAACACTATATTGCAAGTTTTATACGCAAAATATAAAATTTTATAAGATTTTGTGGTTATTTAAAAAAAGAAAGAAAGGGCCTAACGTCAAACAATTCATAAATTAATGTCTGACGTCAGAGCAACGAAAAATCAATGTTTGACTTCAATCAAGGCTAGGTTTGTACACTCTTTGTTCTCTCGCAGAGGACAGGCATATACATATTTAAAGAGTTGAGTATTTGCGTAACTTTTATAAAGTTGAAAGATAAATATGCACTTCGGATATACACAATTTTTTACAAAATGTGCGAAGCAATAAGGATAAAACTCGAGAATCTATTATGAAATTGTTAAATAATATATTATCTTTAATTATACCATGGAAATTTTTTCCGCGAATTTCTAAAGGCAAGGTGAAAATTAAAATGACAGATTGATGGTAAAAATATACAGTTTAGAAGAATATTGATGGGAAACTTTTTTTCTAAATTTTCAAGAAACTCGACCATTTTGTTATTTAAAAATAACTTCATATTTCAAGCTAAAAACAGCGGTTTACATACAAGAACTAAAACAATTACCAATCTTCATCATCTGATTTGACAATTATTTTTACACTTGTCTCTATATAAGGAAATTATATGAGAAATAGTAATGCTAACAAAAAAAATGAGGTTTTAAAAGTTCTTCAAAGTTTTCTAAATCATACCTCTGTCTTTAACAAATACTAAAAAAGTTCAAGAATAAACATATCTGTAGATGTTAAATCTTTTTAGACTAGGATGTAATTTTCAATTTCACAATTTAAATAGTAAATTTGGATTATACAGAGGCCCCTATTTAACAGAGGCAGTATTGATATTTGTTAAGCAAAAAGAGATACAAGGTTAGTTAAACTAAAAAAAAAATGTATTATTTGAACCTCTTTAATATGCCATGTTACAAACTGGTAAAGTTTCATTCAATTCTTATATATCTTGAAAATACTGAAAATCACCAATTTGTTGGACGGTGAATCACCAAGCTACAAAAAGAAATGACAAAAGGTTATTGTACAAAATGAAAAATATATAACTGATTGAAGTTTATTATTTGAATAAAAAAAAAGTTTTATTTTACACCACAAAACCGAAATTACTCTCTTGCCGACCTAATAGTTCTTTTTTTAATTTTCTCAGAAAATATTTGGAGGAAACATTTAAAATTTTGCATAAACATGACCAAGATAAATAAATTGACATTGTAAAAATTTCCAATCTTTTTTACCTCGAGGGATATGCTATACAATGTTTGTTATTCTTATGGGTGACATATACATCTTATAAGTTTGAAGAACATGTAATCTCAAGAAATGCCGCTGTAAGCTCGGTACCAGGATCATGTGTTTTAACTCCGTTAGTCTTGTTCTTTGGGGTTGTGCCAATAAAACGCAAATATTAAATGACCCAAAAGGCTCTAAAAACTAATGTTCCAGAATCGACTCCTTAAAAAAATCACCAACAGTTAATTTGCAACAAATTATTTTTAAATAATCATGATCCGATAATTAGTTGGATGCTCTCATTTTACGACTAAGAAAAAAATGTTTACATTGACAATAATATGATTCACATTAGAAATACTATTAACTTTTACACTTTGTCGTTTTTTCCAATCCCCTCATAATAAGTTTAGTTCAGGCATTGTTCTTTGTATTCCACCTATTCAAGTTGGTTTTGGTCTTACCCTTTTTTTTCTTTAAACTGGTATCCAAGTTGTGTGAATAAAAGTTCTCCACGGTTCAACAAGGCCATACCACATTAGTTTCCTTCCTTGTATTTCATCTATTATTGATGTTGTTTCTTTTTTTTTCAAGTACAAAGGAAATTATTATTTATATTTTGACGTTTTTACTTTTGTCGTATTAAAAAACTTTGATAACAAACAAATACAACAAAAGCATAAAACGTCAAGATATTAATATATCACATCTAGGGAAAAAAATTATATAGAACTATAATATAAGTACATTAACTTATATATAAATATATATTTTTTATATAATTTAATATAATTATATCTAGGTTCTCATATGTTATATTTAATATAAAAATATAGATTTACATATAATTATATATAATCATGTATATTTATATATAATCATATATAATTTTGTATAAATTAGAAAATTTTAAAATATATATTTATTTATTATTATGTTTAAATACACGTTCAAATATATTGTTAGATAAGATATATATTTTTCTATATAATTATATAAAATTATATCTGGTTTCTCACGGAAAATTATATATAATCATATGTAATTTTATATAATTATATAAATTTATATAGAATTAGATATATTAATATATTTTCATATTAATTCTTTGCATGCATTTTTCAAATTTGCTTTATCAAAACTTAATTTTTTTATTCAATGTTGCGAAATAAGTCACAACAAAAAATACATTTGAGATTATATTTTCTATATGATAGTATTTTTCTTTTTTAATTAAATAATCTCCAAAATTCATTAAATATAAATATCATATGAACTGGCCTTTTTTTATGTTATTTATTTTTGACTGTATATGTATATATATATATATATATATATATATATATATATATATATATATATATATATATATATATATATATATATATATATATATAAATTTCCTTTGATCAATTTACCGCTTGAAACCAAGATGGTGCCCGTCACCATGACTACGGATCATTTGGCGCTTTGCCATTGATCAATCGTTCGGTACAATTCCTAATCTCTTCGCCCCTTAACTCGTATATTCAGTTTTACTTCTGCTTTTCAAAGTTAGAGATTTTTCTGGTTCTCAGTATACGTTTTTGTGTGGTTTCGTTTCCAGTTTTTGCTAGAGTTCCAGTTAAATACTTATTCTCTAATACTATTGTGTTTCAGATATTTATTATATCTGTAGGCCTGATTACACAAATAAAATATGCAATCACCTCAAACCGTTGCTAGTGAAATTATACGAAATAAAACTTATCTTCAGTGAAAAGAAATTGGTTAATTAGAATGTTAGAAGTTAAGTGAGATAAAAAGTTTTGTATAAATATTGTTAAAAGGACAATATTAGGTATTAAAGTAAATTTAAAGTAAATCCCACAAGTTGGTATTATTTTTATAATTTAGATCGTCGCTTAAAAAATAATATGGATTACTGTGAAGTTATTATATAAAAAATAAATTTTTATAGCCGTAACTGTTAATTTACAATGTTAAAAAACATTATTTCTAATCGTATAATATTATTTTAACATGTTATTGACAGACATACTTCTTATTATTGAATCTTATAATTCTTTCATAATCTGTAAAATTATTGGATTTTTAGTTAGTCATTATTTATTATTACATAAAATTATATATAATTTTATATAATATATTATTCTATATAATCATTTGAAAATAAACCTTAATATAAAGTTAGAGAAAATTATTTAAAATTAAATAAAATTTGCAGTTGAAATTATATCGTGCCAACTTTTATATCCGATTATACATGATCATTTATATATAATTATAAATGTTTATATATAATTTTCTTGCCGGGATGGCAAAAATACATTTTTAGGAAAATAAAAAGTATTATATATTAGATTTATATTTTCTGAACATTTATAAATAACAATCCTGATGAATCTCCCTCTTGAATTGTTTTTGATTTCATATATTCTTGTTTTGTTATATTGCATTTTGAACTTATATTGAAAAAATCAAAACCATCATAATATTAAAACGATTTAAATTTTGTTGAAATTGATAGTTTGAAAGTGTAAAGATGATCATAACGTATTTTCGTCAATAAGATTTGCTAAGAAAATGTGATATAGTAAACAAAAAAAAAACAAAAATATACAGCCAAAAAAAATTGGAAGGAGGATTTTACAAATTTCAACAAATAGGTTTGGTTACTTATACAAAATATCTCTATATACAAATATAAATACAAAATATTCTTTGAAACAATATTAGTGCGTGAAGAATGAAATAATAATTTCAATCTAGCTTTTTTAAACACATAAGGCAAGAAATAACATATTAGGTTTTCTTAATGATAGTGTAATGTTTTGAGGTGAAATAATGAAAGTGCATGAACCCTTCTGATAGAGTAGTATTCAATCGAGAAGAAGCCGATGACGGCATTCCTACATTATTTCATATATGAATCCAACGTTAAACCCACTCCGTCTCCCTTTTCAGTATTGTAATACCGACCGGCTTGTTCGCTCCAACTTCTAATATGGCTTGTGCGCATGCAACGTCACAGACATCTTTACTAAGGATTTTAACTCTAAAAGATGTATAGATATAAAATTCTTAGGTAAAAAACATGTAAAAGGAAGCATTTATTTAAATATGCAAATTTCTGGCAATAAAACAAATACACAAGGATAGAAATCTACGACATCGCTGGATTTGCTAATTAAAATTGAAATTATTTTTATTTTTAACTGTTCGCACTTTGCATTTTCTCGTACATGCAATGCCGTTTTTCATGTTCTTATTTATAAATTCTATGACGTTATTTAAATTTCAGATATGTATATACGTACATGACCTATTTAAAATGCAAAAATTAGTTCAGTTAATACGGTAGTAAATTGAAAATAGAAATAAAAATTTTTTTGTGCGAGTTTATTGTACCTTGAAGACTATATTTAACATCTTGCAACTTGCGTTTTTTTTGTGGAAAGGAGGACTGTTGCAGAAGGCACCCTAGAGATTAGACTTGAAATTTCCCTCTTTTCCCTACCTCCCGTCTTATACGTTGGTATTTTTCCCTATCATCATTTTCTAATTCCAAGAGAACCTTTATCAGCAATTGTTATAATTCACATTTGTTAGAATTTTGCTCTAGTTTCCCTATATTTAAGACGAAACTGCATATAGCTGATGTATATCCTGTTTAACCTGTCCAATGAAAGTTGTTTTCGTATCTAGCAATATGAAAATAACTAACGAAAATAATCCTTATTCCACTACAAATTTATACCAGTTCAATGACATTTTCGGAACCCTAAAAAAACATGGTGGACACACTGCCCTGTTAGAGCGTGAGGAATCCAGACTAGTGGAATTAATTACATTGGCTGAAAAGTGGGGATATCCACTGGAAAAAATAGATATTCGATATTTAATGTCAAAACTGATCACTTGAAACTATCGTCTTCGTATGTGCAAGATAAGATAAGAAAAGGAAATGACAACCTTTACCTTTGTGATTGAACACAGCTATAAATAAACTAGGAAATGTGGCCCAAAACATTAGAAATGGATTGAAACTGACATTATTCCACTTGACAGGAATCAAATATTAATACGTTTGCCGCAAAAAAATAAATCTTAAAGATGATGATCCCAGTGCTTGGAGCCTAACTCTTATGGAATTGCTGAATGAAAGCAGATATGCTTGTAAACCAACAATTGTCAAAAAAAAAAGTTTCAGTGGAGCGCGGTACAAACATTTCCAAAAAGGATTTTCACTGGAACCACAATGCTGATAGATGATCTCGAAGAAGATGAACTTAAAGATTTTCTGATTTTGACTATCGAGTACTTAAAAGAACTTAATGTCAGAACTTATCACTTGAAACTATCGTCTTCGTATGGGCAAGATAAGATAAGATAAGAAAAGAAAATGACAAGATTTTTAAAATCGAAATGAGAATCGATTACCTGAACTAGGTTTGATAAGAGTTATAGTGATTTCACGAGTAATGCTGTAAAATACCAATTATGGGTAGCATAACTCACGATGAACTAGGAAGAAGGAAATTACGAAAAAAAAAGATTAATTTCTACTACGTCATTATTGTACTTGCAAGTCTGTTGGTACCTGTGCAGTGCAGTGTTCTTAGCAAAATGATAACTTCAACTCTGTCGAAATCCCTACACCTCGGCTTTATATATGCGGCCGAAACATATGAAATTTCTGCAATCTGATTGGTCAGATTTTATGACACCTGGCAACTTGATAAATTTAACTACTTTGAAAAATTGCAATTTATGAAGGCTTTTGACTTTTACCAATATTGACTGGAACTTTCATGTTTTAATGAATATATAGACCTAAATCTAATCATTTAGCATTATTGGCCTTGCAATAAATAAACTTTAGAGCTTTCTCGACATTTTTATATATGTTAAAATCACTTTGGCATATTATTTGTATATTAAAATTAATAAAAATCAACACCTTGCACATTGAAATTTATGACTATTTTACTCAAATTTTGTTCGAAAAAACTTTAAACTGTTTATTGTTGCTTCGGATATTATTATCCTATTGTTAAACAAAATTTTCTTAACATTTTAGTACTAAATTTGCTTAAAAAAACTTAAATCTACCTTATAAACTAAATAAATCTGTACTATATTTTACAGTTTTGCATAATACATGGTTTTTATTTATACATAGTTTGTTAAAAAATCCTTAAAACTATAACATTCTTCTTGCATACCGAACATTAATGTTTGTTTTTCACTAATCACAGTGTTTTTGTTTGAATTTCGCACTAATTTTCCACTACACGCACTTTTGTGTCTTATGAGTGATTGTTTTTTATTGGGACCAAATATGATGTGTAACACATTATTATTAGTTCTTTAAACGCATTTACACACTTATTATTCAATCAAAAATATATATTTGTTTATAATAACATTTCCTCTATCTAGTTCAATATTTTTTACATAGTTTTTTTTATTGAACTTTAGTCTTTATAGAGGAAAATAAGTCATATATTTACAGAAAATATCAGTTCTAAACTATTAATTTAGTCAACAATTTAAGAATATATTGTCTTTTTCTTAAAACCATATCTAATTATATATACCATAAATTAAATAATATATCCTAAACTATGCTTAATTCTAATTTTTATCCTAATCTAATGTTTACTGGTTTATTATCCATTAATGCTTCATCTTAACCCTGCGGTGTCTATTTCTTTTCTTTCAGTCTCAAATAAAATTGAATCTTATCAATTATTAATACAATATATATATATATATATATATATATATATATATATATATATATATATATATATATATACTAAAAGTTCATATAAACTTTTTTCGTATAAGCCTCCCCTTCGGAGATTTGAGCTCCCAAAGAGCTGCAATGGAATCATAATTATTGAACCACCAGGAATATTTCAATTTTTTCTTAATATGATATATACAAGGTAAGACCCTCCAAATGACTATCCAAGAAAGTATTGTGAATTACTCACAGCTGCAGGGACGGACTAGCTGGGACACTCCTGGCCCCATTTTTTACGCCCTGTTTGATAAGAACTTTGGACAACGTTTTTTACATACCATTAAATAATGAATAAAAATTAAGTATTCTTTATTCACGTCGCTAATCCTATCCGTTTTTGAAAAGACGTCATTTTATTTACACTTTTGGTTCCCTAACTTCTGTCGGGTTGAATAAGACGAAGAGGATTTTTTCCCTGTCACCATAATTTCAGTAAAAAGTTAAACTAACTGCTTAGTTAAAAACTTCGTAAGAGGTTTCAACATGGGCTACGTAAAGTCTGATACACTCGCGGACATGACGAATTGAGGACTGCTATACCCGCCACATTAACTCAGCATTGTTTCTTATTTGATCCCAATAAAACGAGATTCTCCGTAGAAGTGCCTTCCTACTATCGACCGGAATGGAAGACACCAAGGTTTTGAGGTATCCCCATAGGTAAAAATATTAAGGCGTTAGGTCGGGAAATCGAGGAGGCCAAGCAATAGGTCCTACTCTACCTATCCAACGGTTTGTATAGACGTTATTCAGGTGATCCCGCACAGCATCGTGCATGTAGTACATGTTTCGGCGGGTTTCAAGTGGTAAGTGCTCTACTAAATCGTGCAAATCGATCTGGAGGAACTCCAAATAAAGTTCTGCATTCATTCGTGCCGGAAATACAAATGGTCCAATCAAAAAATTGCCAATGATTCCTGCCCAGACATGGATTTATTGGAACTGATATTGATGATGCGAAACAATAGTTGCATGAGAATTTTCATCAGCTCATACATGTGAGTTGTGTAAATTTATGATACCATTTTTGGTAAACCGTGCTTCATTCGTGAAAAGAATAGTGCTAATGGAGTTTACATTATTTCGTTGCTGATCCAATAGCCAGTTTGCAAATTGCATTCTACGGGAAAAATCTTCAGGAATCAGTTAATGCACATTTTCAAATTATATAGATATAACAGGTATTCTTGAAGAACTTCATGTAGTATTGTTTTCGACGTATTAAATTGCGCTGATAATTTTCGAGTGCTCGTTGAAGGAGTGTCATCTACAGCATTTAAAATATTTTTCTCTAATTGCCGCGTACGTACTGTTCTTTCCTGACCAGCATCAGTACTCCTTTTCCCAAAATTTACTAAAATTATGAAGAAATTTAATAATATTACCTTATTAAATGAATTCGCCTACCATACTCTCTTAGATGTTTTCTGATTTGGAAGAGTACAATTAGGATATCTGTCATGATATAATTTCCTGGCTTACAAAGCATTGCAAGATATAAGGCCATACATCAGATGTATATCTGCATACTCAACAAAAGTGTATTCCATATTTCGAATTATTTCACAATTCATTTCACCAAGAAATCCAATAATCAGTAAATTAATATTCAAGTAAAGAATCAATATGTCATCGATGTGCAAGTTGTCAAGTTCTAAAATGCAAGATTTCTTTCGTACTTACACTGTAAAAAAACTTCACATTAGTTTTAAGGTAAAGTGATGAAAGCAAATTTCATAGGCCGTTTCTTAAATTCATTTAATGTTAACGAATTAAATTTAATAATTTTTTACATTAAATATAATGTAGTTATACCAATAATTTCAGTAACTTTATTGAAATTTAAGGTAACATTCAATTAAATTTAATGTACAAAGCTTTAATTTCAAAGTACTTATTCACGGTTTAAGGTACAAATCCATTAAATTAAATTAATGAATGTTCCTTAAATTTAAGTTTTTTTTAACAGTGTAGCAAAGTTTGCAAAAACAATGCTTTGTTTTGGGTGCCGATAAAATAAAACACACATTTTTGCGAACCTAGGTCGAAATGCAATTCACAGAATTAAACGTTTTTAACTAAAGAGGTAAACTCTAATTTTTGATCGAATTTTTTTTATCATGAACATTTGATAGGAACAAAGATGTATATTTTATCGAAATACGCCAAATACATGATGTAAATAAAATGACGTTTTTTCGAAAACGGTTAGGATTAGCGACATGAATGAAGAGTACTTAATTTTTAGTCAATAATTAAAGGTATGTAAAAAACGTTGACCAAGGTTCTTTTCATGCAGGGCGTAAAAAAATGGGGTCATGAGTGTCACAGCTGTAGATGTGAATTATTCCCAACACTTTCTTAGATAGTAATTTGAAGGGTCTTACCTGGTATATATCATATTAAAACCTGGTGGTTCAATAATTAAGTGTAAGAAACTTGATTCCATTGCAGCTCTTTGGGAGCCCATATTTCCGAACAGGACTTATACGAAAAAAAGTTTATATGAACTTGTAGTATTCCTTTCACATGTTTTTTTCACATCAGGAAGATTTCCCACATTTTCCCGGACACCTTGTATAATAAAAATTTATTTATACATTTATAAGCTGTTTCAAAATTGTTATTTTACACCCATTTTTCCGAGGGTCAAGGTGGTGTAACCCCTTTAACAAAATACAGGAAGGAAACATATATGTTCTGTTCCTGTACACTCGTACAATCTGAAACAGTTAACTATCGCAGTCCTTGTCCCTAACAGCGTTTTTTTTTCTAATTTTTCTGTCTTAATAACACTGCACTGTCCGATTTATTCGTGACATATTTCTATAAATAATTAGTTAATTATTTTAATTTAATTAAATTAAAATTCAATTATATTAAATCTGAGGTGGGAGGTAAAGTTGTTATAAGGTAATAATAAATAAATAAAATCCGACATTTAGTGCTATTTTTCATGGACTAACATTTAAACGAGGAACAAGTATAAATTAAAATTAAATATGCGTCCGAATGACGTAGGTTTTGTAATAACCCCTTTTGTTCCGCATGCATCGATAGTATCTCAAAGGGAGAAAGGAAATAAAACTCGCGAAGTTCGTCAGTCTCTGACGTCAGAGACACACAACTCCGACCTGAACGGCCTAACTCCCGGCCCTAGGGAAAGTACACTCTGCGAAAGGTATTGAATGGTTTTTAGAAGTTGCACTTTAAAATTTCGCGTGGGTTACATTCTGGAATGAGTTAAAGGTAATAAATGGGAGATTTAAAGTAACAAACAGAAAACACAAGCAATGTGATAAAGTAGATGAACAAACCTATATTATAAGTTATTATGGCTGGCATAAATAAAAGGTAGTGGTAAATTTTGGCAAATATTTCTAATAATACTTGTTTATATATATATATATATATATATATATATATATATATATATATATATATATATATATATATATATATATATATATATATATATATATATATATATATATATATATATATGGGGAATTTAACATCTTACCACCGCTTTCCGGCAAAACAAGAATGTATGTTAAAGATACCGATGGATCCCACTGGTGAGTGGGATCGGGACGAAACATCCGTACATTTTAGGTGGTCGCAAATTAGATTGTGATTATATGTCTTCAACATCAGAGACATGATTGCAACATGGCGCCCGAGCAGGCACGATGAGATGGAAGGCCGACTTCTAAAAGTGCGCTAAAAAGTGAAAAATAATCATAAATATTTTTATGAAATTGAAAATTTTAAAGTCGGCGCCATAATACCTGATAAAATGTGATTCGCATAAAAAAATAAAAATACTTTATTTATAATTGCTTTCTTACCATAATTTGTATATATTAGTAGTTATTTATTTCATTTAGAAATAATTTGGCGCCGACTTCCAACATACCCCTGTAGAAGTACCATAACGTCAGAACTAGGGCCCTGTTTTTTGAAGGCTGAATAACGTAATAATATTTTTTTTTATATTTGAAAAAGTGTTGATAAACAGTAGATATTTAATTTCTTGGTACAGACATACCGATTTTATGCTATCCTTTTCTAATTGCATTATTTAAACGAGTATCATCGATACGTCAATTCTGAAAACAAAGTATGAATATATGGTTGCCTAAATTATTATTATTGTTATTTTCAATATGTAAACAATATCTAAAAATATTTACCGATAAAAATAAGTTTTTAAATCCTCTTTTTTTTAATATTAATTCTAACACTTAGAACACCAAAAAAAAAATCACGACAAGCAATTAAACTAAAAGACAAGATAAGTAAATATGTTTATGTCTGTCAAACATCAAAAAAGCATCTCCCCCACCGACCATAAACAGCCTTCTAATAAATCTTTTGTTGTTTAAATCTAGGGTATAATCGAAGGGCGCCGACTTCAAAAATTTCAAACTCATATAAAAATTTATAATTATTTTTCACTTTTAGCGCACTTTTAGAAGCCGGTTCAATTTTTTTGAAGAAAAATTTTATTTTTCGATTTTTAGTTTTGAATTCATTATATCCATAAATTATTTGAAGTAAGTACTAATCGAGATTAGTGTACCTCGCAATGATTCCAAGGTGTCAAAAAAGTACCCATTTTATCTAAAGTTGTAAAACAACCTAAAATTAACCACTAAATATTCCTTGATTCTTAGAGTTTTCTAAATACCAGGGAAATTGTGTCAAACACATATTTAGTCTGTCATAGTAAATCCCCTTTCTTTAGTCTCAAATTAATTTTAGATTGGTAATATAGGCCCCAAAATCTTCCAACATCGATATTTAAAGAACTTAAGACGTAGATTTCTTAGCCCGATATATATGTTATACTGCATATCGAGTTTGCCCCAAGAATCCCACAATACCAATTTTAAACAAACAGTCTCTCATATTGTATCTTATTAACTTAATAGTTAGTACACGACCCCGAAAACCCCCTAATACCAAATCTGAAAAAATATTGAATTTCAAAAAAATAATTTTAACGTCTTAATTTAATTTAAATCTAAACCCTTCAAGCCCTCTAGTACTAATTTTGGATGAAATCCGAAAATCTAAAATTTCTAGACCGTGCAATGCAGCACCTGACATATTAGATTTTCTTAAAATAATTTTATATTTGCTATTTACATCCTCAAAAACGATTCAGTCCCACCTTTGAACAAAATAGAAAAATGTAAAATTTTTAGTCCGTTGTATGGTATTCGCCATATTGAATCTTGAAGAAATACTTTTAAATTCATAATCTACACCCTCAAGAACCCCCTATATCAGAAAATCGAAAAATGTAAAATACTTAGGACGCCATATTGAATTCAACAGATTGTTTTCAAAAAATGTTTTAAATCCATAATTAACAGTAACAAAAATCCCCCAATACTGATTTTAGACAAAATCGAGACATGCAGAATCTTTGATCCGCCATCTTGGATCCGCCATATTTAATTTATTTTTTAAAATAATTCCGAATTCGTAATGTGCGATTCCAAAAACTTCCCCATATCAGTTTTGAAAAAAATCGAACAAAATTAATTTTTTCGTCAGCCATATTGGACCCGCCATATTGAATTTTTTAAAAATAATTTTATATTCGTTATGTGTGACCAAGAAAACTCCTCTGTACTAATTTTGGAAAAAATCGGACAAAATTGACTTTTTTGGCCGCCATATTGGATCCGCCATATTGAATTTTTTGAAAATATATTGGACTCGTTATGTGCGACCCTGAAAACTTCCCCACACCAATTTGAAAAAATCGGATAAAATTTAATTTTTTTGTCCGCCATATTGGATCCGCCATATAGAGTTTTTAAAAAAATTATTTCAGATTCGTTGTGTACGACCCCGAAAATTCCCCCATATCAATTTTGGAGAAAATCGGACAAAATTAATTTTTTTGGCCGCCATATTGTCGGCGCCATCTTGGATTTTACTTCACCAATTTCGTCTAAAAAAATATGGGACCACCGCAGTAATTTCCTAAACATAACGTAAAAAATTTCATTCAAATCAGTACCGCCGTTCCGGAGTAATCAGTGTACATACATAAAAAAAATACATAGTCGACGAATTGAGAGCCTCCTTCTTTTAGAAGTCGGTTAAAAATAGTTATTTTATGAAGTTACCTTATACAGGGTCAAAAACAAATAAACTTTGCATCACATGTGATCAAATTTTAATAGCCCTATTTGGATTTGTAGAAAAACACACATTGAATATGGCGCGATGAAAAGCGCTACAAGTTTTCCAATTCTGATAAAATGAAACATATAAGATTGTCAATCAATAAAACGTTTAATACAAATATGTTACGCTCACACACGAGCTGATCGTTAACCCATAATCGCCCACATGCAAATGAAATTGCTTCCCTTTTTTATAAACCTTGTGCTTTAAGTTTTTAAAGGAATTACTTATCTTATCAGCGCTCGCTCTAGCAGCTACGTCACCCCGGACAAAAAAATAATAAATTGCCGCCCCATATATACAGGATGTTTCCAAATAAGTGAAAAAAATTTTAAAAAGTTATTCTTGAGCTAATTTTAAAAATAAAAGTTCATATAAATATATGTCTGATAATGCTTAGTTTTTAAGATACAGGGTATTAAAATTTATTATTATTTTTAGTTTTTTAAATTTATATCATTTGTTTTCAAAGATAATTGAGTCAAATTTGGAATACACAACACTTTTTACAGTTCTCATAAAAAGTATTATTATGTGAAATAATATACATAGTGGTATTTTTTTCCGGGTCTGTAAAATTTTATCCTCTCCAACTTTTTTTTTGGGCGCCACTGACTCGATTTGACTACTCAGTAAGCTTTCTCATCCTATTGTGAAACTTTTTGTCTCTTAAATTTTTTCTAAAAGCCAATAGTTTTTCCACAAAAAAAGAAAATATATTAGTAAAAAATCATAATGTATTTGTTTTAATCAATATTCAATCAAATTTGTTTTAACCAATAGGGACTAAGAAAAAGATATAACATACTAACAGAATTTGAACAAAAGTAACAAAATATTAATAACAGAAATTACAATAAATGTTGAAAATGACCACCCTCAGCCATAATGCAAGAATTTGACCTTCCTCTCATTAAAGAGCGTATTCGTTGACATATCCTGGAGTATTTCTCATCCTTTCGCAAGACGCAATAATGCGATTTCTCAAATCTTCAACATCTTCAACAGGAGATGAATAAATCAAAGATTTAAGGAAACTTCAGATGCAAAAATCCAAATGATTTAGATCCGGAGATTGGGTAGGCCGGTACTGAGTGCCTCCTCGATCGATCCAACGATTTGGATACACTGCCTCTAACTGACGGAGTACATTGATACTGAAATGTGCTGGAGCGCCATCATGCACAATCCATAATTCTTGTCTAAGTTAAAAAGGAACTTCTTCAAGAAGGATAGGTAGTCATCCTCGAGGAAGTGACGGTATTGGTCGCTATTTAATTTTAATGGAAGAAAACATGGGCCAATAGATAATCACCTATGACACCCATGTATACATTTAACGCGAACTTATATTGATATTGTGAAAATTTGTTCTGGATAAAAAAAAAAGGGGAGATTGCACTCGCTGGTTATGGTAGGGATACAATTTGTGTTCATTTAAAATTCGGAATACTGTGGAATTGTTTATTTTTAATATGTTGGCAATTTTTCTTGTACTTGTTTTAGGAGACTCTTCTATTAAATTAAGAACAGCTTCCTCTAGCGCTAAGGTTATCATCTTCAGAAGACGTCCACGATCAGAAATTCGTTTCAGAAATGTACCATTTTCTCGTAAATGCTGATGAAGACGAGCAAATGTGTTGTGATGAGGTAGCCTACGTTGTGGATATAATTCAGCATAAATCCGTTGAGCTTCTAATGCATTTTCACTAGCACGACCATAAACAAAATGTATATCTGACATTTCAACATTTGTAAACTCTGTCATCTTTACTCTTTTTCTTACTTACTTTACATTAAGGGTACATAAAATCAATCACACTTATTCATAGAAATTTTAACACGTTACAACAAAAAAACAATATGACAAATTATTCGTGACCTTATTTGACAACAGCCTATTATATCTTTTTGTCACGTAATAAACCACCCCTAAAGAACTTAATTGGAAATGCATGGGGACATATTATTTTGTGGAAAAACTATTTACTTTTAGAGGAAAACTTGAGAGACAAAAAAGTTTCACAATAAGATGGGAAAGCTAACTGAATAATCAAATCGAGTCAGTGGTGTCCGCAAAAAAGTTCGAGAGGGTAAAATTTAATAGACAGGAAAAAAATCACTGTCACTCATTTGGAAACAGCCTATATATATATATATATATATATATATATATATATATATATATATATATATATATATATATGTATATATATATATATATATATATATATATATATATATATATATATATATATATATATATATATCGCGATGGTTGGCCAGAAAAGAAAACTCTTTTTTGTTAGTTCAGCTAGAGCTTTTGACAAATTTTAGTCGCTTCATCAGGACTTCTACGAAAGAGAAAATAACCTTCCCCAATTCTATTACTATGAATAAAAATAAAGATAAAGACCTACCAAAGTGAGTATGTATAAAATGACAGGTCTTGTTCAGCAGATATTATCTCTTAACAATAAGATCACATAACATAAAAAGATAGTTTTAAAAGTCAAAACTAATTTGATTAATTCAGGAAATAATATTTAAAAAATACGTGGACGTCGTTGAATCGCCATATTCATTAATTTTAATTAATTTGAGAATGACTTTGATTCTCAAATTAAAATGACGATTCAACGACGTCACCATGTTTTTTAAAAATTAATTCCTGAATTAATCAAATTAGTTTTGCCTTTTAAAACAATATTTTTATGTTATGAGATCTTATTGTTAAGTGAAAATGACTGTATGCAACAAATATCTGCCTCTAGCCAAAAATTGTAGGCCATATAAATTTTTACATTTTTAAATACTACTAAAAATGTGCATTATTGCACAATTAATAAAAATGTCATTATTTTGAAAATAAAATCACAAAAACTTTTTTTCTTACTTTCAGTTCTACGAACTTTTTTATTACATCTTTTAAATTTACTTGATTAGCAACTTCATACTTAACTGCCAAAATGCTGGATTGTGTAGTAGTCGAACGTAAAAAGTTCCCAATTAACTTTAATGTAGAGAAATTCCTTTTGTCACTTGCTACAGTTGTGGTACCGTTAGTAATATTCTTAAAGCAAAAGTAAGGTTTGGGGTAAGATTTAACTTTGTAATTAAGCTCAGTACATTGCTTAGGCTTTCTTTTTTGCCCAAAAGCATAGATATTGCTGAAGTTTCCTTTGATAAGTCTACCCCTTTTATGTCAACAGAATCACCATCAGTTAAAATACATTCTAAATTTTTACAGTGTTTTTGTAGCATTTCTATGGATATGGTATTTAAATCGTATATATTATATGCGAATTGAAAAAAGTTCCTATAATTACTAAGTTGTTCAAATCTAGTATCTAGTGCATTTAGTGCTTGATCGATTGTAAAATAAAATGTATTATATATAATTCTTTTTAATCTTCGATCGGTTTATCCCGAGCCACGTATAGGAAGTTCTTTTTTCTTCTTCTTATGTGGATCAAAAATTAACCTCCACGTCAATTTCGGTAACAAGTTCTTTCACATCAATAATAGTTTCAATGAAGGGCGAATCGGATCGAAGGTTCTCGAAAAATATTTTGCGGTTTTGTAAAAGATCAGGTGCCGCGGCTAGATTAAAATCTTTTGTTCGCATCAACTTGCTTATTAGATTAGTAAAATTTAACTAAATAACTAATGAACACAAAAACTTAAATTGTTGAATACAATTTAATAAGCCAAAGGCCTTCGTCTCTTATTAAATTCTCAATTACTTAGTGTTCGGAGACGCTTAGCATCGTATCCATTTCTCAAATGGAATCTCAAAAGCTGTGAGGCTTCTATCTTACTCTCTCATCTAATGCCACTCAATGGTTTCAAAGTTAAACCTTGAATATGTTTTAGAAGTATTGCCTATCAAAAAGTAGATGTCGAAAAAAATAAATATATTTTTGTGAACCATGTTGAAAAAATTAGCGGGTTCCAAGGATGCTATTGCCAAGTCCTCAACAACAATATTCAGACAGTGGCTATTACACAGACATAGAATGCTTGCGAATTATATTGTTCAATTCTAGATTGCGCTCTTGCTTTATCGCTCTTCATATTAGACCCCTTGTCGTATCCCTGCTTGACATCTTGCAAATTTAAACCCATCGTTAAGTTCTCCAACTATACCAGTCCTTTGTTTTCCTGTGGATTTTTCGACTGATAACAAGAATAAGAACAGTATAAATACTCTGCGCAATGTAAATTTTTAGCGAACGAAAAGTCGATGTGTGAAATTTTCTATTAATTGGATATTTAACATATCAATATTTTACAGCCAAAATGCCGCCCCCAAGTTTTGGCGACTCGGACAAATGTCCGGGTTGCCCGCCCCTAGAGCGGGCGGTGATCCTATACATTTATGACGTATTCTATCAACCACTTGGAAAAGTCGTTTGAACATTGTACCTTAGTTGGATAAAGATAAAAGAGGGAAACAAATTCAAATAAGCTTACTTGAAATACTTGGATTCATAATTTAATATTTGTATTTTATTTAGTATATGTATTTTTTTTTTGATAAAGTTGACTGAAAGGTTTTTCTGCTGTGCGTAGTGAGACTAAGGTTTAAATTGGCATTTGCTATTTGAAGTTTGTTTCTAATGACGAAATAATTATCCCAAATAACATAAAACATTTCTGGTCCTACCTTAACAATTTACGTAAGGACAACGGCATTCTACGAATAATGAAATATGACAACAAACAGCTGAATACTCCACATGATATCGTCGCAGCCTTTGCTCAGCATTTTCAGTCGTGCTATTCTGATCATAGTAATGTTAATTCTTTTGACATCATTTCGATAGACGAGGTTGTACATTTGCAATCCCATATATTTACTGTGGGCGAAGTTCAGAACAAGATTGACTCATTGGACTGTAACAAAACCCGATGGAATATCGCCATATTTTATCAAGAAGTGCATTGTTTCTCTTGTACCTCATCTATATCGGATTTACCAGAAATCTTTTAGTAATTGAATATTCCGTTCGAGATGGAAACAGTCTACCTTGTTCCCTATGTTCAAGTCTGGTGACCGTAATTGTGTAGAAAACTGTCGGGGTATATAATTGCTGCGTATTATGGGAAAGATATTCGAGTGGACAATAACTGATGAATTGTTCAATGTTTTTAAAACTTACATCGACCCAGACCAACATGTTTTTTTTTTTCAAGGAAGGTCAACGGTTACCAATCTGGCTGTTTATCAAGATTTTTTTGTTCGAGGTATGGAGACAGGATATCAAGTGAAATCTATGTATACGGATTTTTCTAAAGCTTTTGATAGTGTTTGCCACAAGTTGCTGGTGTACAAGCTTGAGTGTCTCGGTTTGTGTAATCCATATTTAAAATGGAGAGCCTCGTATCTCTCTTCGCGTACGCAGTGTGTTAAATTGTGTGTCCGTGTGTTTCATTTAGGTCCAATTTGATTTTTAGTGTTTATTAATGATGTTATAAATGTATTTAAATTTTGTCGTTGCCTTTTGTATGCTGATGATTTAAAATTATTTGCAGTGTTTCCCCGTTAGATGATTGTGTTTATATTCAACGAGAGCTAGATTTACTAGTCAGATGGTTTAATAATAATTTTTTAACTCTCAATGTAAACAAATGTAAAATTATGAGATTTTTTTAATGTTTCTCTCTCTCTCTCTCTAGCATTACAACCCGGGGTGGGTCTTTGCTGACTTCACAATCTGCCTCTACTTGCTGCAATCCATGATCAGTTCCTCCGCGCGTTCGACGTTTAGGGTTTGTAAGTCTGCTGCAACGTTATCTCTCCACTTCATTCTTGGTCTTCCTAGCGGCCGCTTTCCTTCTGGGTTCTCTTCCCATACCAACTCGACGATACGTTGATCTTGTCTCATAACATGGCCGGCCCATCTTAATCTTTCTGCTTTTATTATTTTCACTATATCTGGCTGGTTGTATAGTTCCTCCAATTCCTCGTTTGTTCTCGTTCTATATTGCTGTGTGCTGTTGTCCCTGACCGGTCCGTATATCCCTCTAAGCATTCTTCTTTCTGCGATTTTCAGTCTTTTCTCATTTTGTTTTGTCAACGTCCATGTTTCACATGCATATGTCATTACCGGTCTTATAACTACTTGATATATTCTTATTTTCGTGCGGCGGGATATATTTTTCGATTTCATTATCTTTTGCAGCCCATACCAGCAGCGGTTGCCTCCTTGTATTCTATTGTTAATCTCTTGTGTAATGTTGTTGTCAGAGGTGATCGTAGCTCCCAAATATTTAAACTGATGGACCCTTTCAAAATTGTAGTGGTCCATAGTCACGTTCTGTCCTATTTCGCCTCGCCGTTCCGTTTTTGTTGTAGCCATATATTTTGTTTTTTCTTCGTTGATTCGTAGGCCAACTTTCTTTGCGGCATTTTCCAGTTTGAAGAACTCTTCCTTGACACTGGTAGTTGTATTACCTACAATATCGATATCATTAGCGAAGGCCAATATGATGCGCGGACCTTGATTACTAAAGAGAAGCGTTTTTGTGTTGGTTTTTCGCACGATGCTCTCCAAGGCAACGTTAAAGAGGAGTGGAGACAACGCATCGCCTTGTTTAAGACCACTGTTGATTGTAAAGAAGGTTGACAATCTTCTTTCAAGTCTTACTGCACTTGTAGATCCCTCTACACATGTTTTGGTGAGGTTAATTAGCTTCCTCGGTATGCCCAGTTCTGCCATGGCATTCCACAAATCCACTCTTATGATGCTATCGATGCTTGTTTAAAATCTATAAATAGCTGGTGCAATGTTTTGTTGTATTCCCAACATTTCTCCATTAATTGCCTTATCGTGAATATCTGATCTACAGTTGAGCGGTTTTTTCTAAATCCACACTGGTAATCTCCTATTTGATACTCCACACACGCAGTAAATCGTAAAAGTTTTTATATGCATATTGACAATATTGTACCAAAGAGTTTTAATATGTTGAGTTTTATAAAGAGAAATAGTAGACATATCGAAAATACAAGGCCTATCCAAACACTTTATAACAGTTTGGTGCGTAGTATTTTGGAGTATGCTTGTATCATTTGGGCACCTATATTTCAGTGTCACATAGATAGACTTGAGACAGTACAATCAAAATTTGTAACATTCTTACTCTATAAACACTGATTCTCGTATGAGAATTTATCGCACGAAATTCATTTATTGTTGGTAGATCTCCCAAGTTTAGAAATGCGTAGAAGAAACCATTATTTGTTTTTTTTTTATACAAGCTGGTTAATGGTTTGATAAATTGTGACAAAGTCCTTGGCCAGCTTAATTTTAGAGTGACCAGCAGACATACTCGATAAAGTCAATTATTTACTGTAACAGTACACCGAACAAATTATGGTTCGAGAGCTTTCGTTGATTGCTTAACTACAATTTATAATCAACACTTTTTAAATGTAGATATTTTTAAGGCAAGTTTGTATCAATTGAAAAGATTACCGGGTAGCCGTATATCTGTATTAGCAATATTTTTTTTTGTATTAATTTTGTAGGATCTATGTGCTATTTGGAAATTGTTCTGTAATGTATATGTAATGTATATGTAAATATAAATAAATATATATATATATATATATATATATATATATATATATATATATATATATATATATCGATTGCATTGTAGTTAGTAGTCACATTTATCGAATTTAACTAAGAACTTTACTTTCTTCCTACTCAAATATTTCACCTTAACATTTTGTTTTCGCTATAAAAACACTTTGATAGTTTGACACTTCTACTTATAAAAGTCTTGGGAACCCCAAATCTTTCTTCAAATCTCCCAATTTCTCCTAGATTGACTAGTGAACAGAATCTTTGAAATTAAACAAGATTAATCACGATAACGAATAGAATATTCTCAAGTTCTCGGTCAACAACTGAACACGCTTACTATGTGTGCATAGGCCTATAGTAATGAATATTTGATTATGTGCGATCTTATTTATGTAAACCTTTTACTACATTCAGCTCATTTTTTTCCAAATAAAAAAAAATTGTAAGTAAAATCAATGAAATTTGCACAAATCTTCCCGAAAATGTTATTTAAAATTTGACTGACTCCTAAGAGATTTTCAGTTAATAGATTACATCAAGTCTATCCCAAACCACACAATTGTTTATATCTAAAATTGCCATAAATACATGGAGGAAAAATTATAGGGTTATATGCGTCACAACAAAGTCTGGTACCACACACTTTCTTATTTTTTTTTAAAGAGAGGTGTGTACTCCACACATTTAAGTATTTATTTATTTTTGCAAATTGTACAACTTTTTCTTATTATCCACAATTTAATTTAGTTTTTTTCACACAGAGAAACTAATATCTTTAAAGTAACATTGAAATCTTTTAAAATCGAAATGAAGTCGTGAGTGAAAGAAAAAGAAGACATGCCAATTATCACAAATTACAGCACAATGAATTAGCAACGTTGCCGAGCTGTGTGCAGTTAATCTGGAGAAGTTGTTACAAATTCTAGCTATTTGTTGGACAAACATTACAGATGGAAGTAAAGACAAGTATTATAGATCGAAAAACATTCTGTAAATTAGAATATTTAATATCTTATGATATTTAAATAGGTAAAAAATGTTAATAAAATTTTTCTTAATTCTGCGAACTTCATATTTTCTTAAAAGCACGTAACGCAAACTTAGCAACCACGCAGAATATCACCTGGCGGTTACCGAGAAGTACTTGTGAAGCAGTAAATATTACCAAAGATTATTATAGCTAACGCTATTAGCTATAATAATCTTTGATATTACTTAAATGTCAGGAATTTTGGACAGTTTTTCTTGTCTGTGCATATCTCCGTTTTAACCTAAAATCTCTTTAACTGCCTCAACACCGCAATGTTCTTCTAGCTTCTGGAATTCTTAAGGGGTCTTTTAGGTTACAATTTTTCAAAAATAAAAAATTTTTATTAATGTTTTTTTAATAGAAAGAAAATAGATATCATTTTATAACTTTGCACATATATTTATTTATTCTTAAAGTACACAAAAAAAAAATTTGATTTTTTTATAGGTTTTTTTACCCATAACAATTAAAACAAAAACATCAAAAAATGACGGTGGACGTGATTCCAGGTGACTGAATCGTCTGAAAAGAAAAAAAAAATAGCAAATTAATCCTTGTTCAAGTGCCCATGGTCGGTACTGGAATCACTTTGATCGGTAACAAATTTTCCGATTTTTACCCGATTTTTCACCCTCAAAAATGGATTTTTTTTAAATGGCCGCCATTTTGTTATTTTTTGATGAAAAAAATCATTCCGGTACCGACCATGGGTACTTGAACAAGGGTTGATTTGATATATATTTTTTTTTGAGACGATTCAGTCACCTGGAATCACGCCGCCATCATTTTTTGATGTTTTTTTTTAAATTATTATGGGTAAAAAAATCCATAAAAAAATCCAAAAAAAATATTTTTGTATACTTAAAGTACGAATAAATATATGTGCAAAATTATAAAATGATATCTTTGTTCTTTCTATTAAAAAAAAAAATTTTTCTTGAAAAATTGTAACCTAAAAGACCCCTTAAATGCGTTTAAGGTTTCCATTGTAATAAGTACACTAAAATACTGTTGAATATAGTTTTTGTTAATTAACTTTTGACCTACTTATTTTCATTGACATTTATAATTTTACAATTCTAAATATTTGTCAACTTTAATTTTGATTAAAACTTATCAAAATGTTGTGAATAATTATTAAGATTGTGAGGATAATATTTCGCAAAAATTAACTCGGAATCACAAATTTATCATTTTTTTCTCAATTCAAACGAACAAAAGCAATTTGTTGCTTTCATTTTGAACAACAGTGTGACAGATGGCTCGAAAACTCCTGAGATTGGCACATAGATGACGTATCCCATATCCATACGATTTTCAGTTAGTATTAATATTCAAATGACCATTAGTCATCAAGATATTGAAGTTTTAGTAACGTACCTTTGATATTTTCAAGACAATGGAAAAAAAGAGTTTCGCACGTTGATAAAAACAGTCATTTGAAGGAGAAAATACCGTTAAAGCTCAAGAATGGCTAAAAAAGTGTCACAATGAATCCGCTCCATTTGTCATTGGTTTGTTGGATTCAAACGCGGCCTCACAGACGGGTGCCCAAATGAGGCTGTTATACGGAGAAACATCAAAAAAATTATTTTGAGCAACCCTAAAGTGAAAGTTCGTGAGATAGCTGACTTCCTAAACCGGGTTTGCTCCTCGCTGACCAAAAAACAACTACGTGAAGATGATTCAGAGCGGCATTTGGAGCTGTTTAAATGAAATAACGATGATTTTCCAATGTGGTATGTGATAATGGATGAAACATAGATCCACTACTATACTTCGGAGTCAAATTGGCAGTCAGCTGAGTGGACTGAGAAGGATGAAAGCCAACCAAACCGACCAAAAAGGCAACAGTGGCTGACAAGGTCATGGCGTCCGTATTTTGGGATGCGCATGGTATAATATTCAACGACTATCTTGAAAAAGGAAAAACGAACTATACTGAATATTATATGGCGTTCCTGATGCGATTGAAAGAAAAAACAGCACCAAATGAAAGTAATTTTTCAAATTTTCAAAACAATTCACCGTGTCACAAGTCCATCGCAGCGATGGCAAGACTGCTTGAATTGCATCCGCATCCACCGTATTCTCCAGATTTAGCCCCCAGCGACTATTAGCAAACCTCAAAAAATGCTTTCTGGAAGGAGATAGGGCTTCAATGAAGAGGTGATTGTTGAAAATAAAGCGTATTTCGAAGAGTTGGAGAAAACATTCTACAAGAAATGCATAAATATTTTTTTCTAAAATTCAAAATCGATTATCGACTGACCAACACTGCTTATTTTCTAAAAGATCATACATGACTAATCTTTGCTCTTTTCCTCTTACGTTTGTGATGCCCTTAACAGTAGAAGTCAAGTCGATGTTATTTACATTGATTTCCGTAAAGCTTCTGACCTAATCGACCATCACATACTCTTACAGAAAGCTTCTGTCCTATTCGGCTTTTCTAACGACCTTGCTTCCGTTTTTAAATCCTATTTATTTAATCGTAGTCAGTTTTTGTAAATAGAAGAATATAAATCTCCTAGGTTTACTCCAAGGTCAGGTGTCCCTCAGGGTTCGAACTTGGGGCCACTTCTCTTTAACATATTTATAAACGATCTTGTTTCCCTGTTTGACTGCCACAGACTGGCCTATGCTAATGATTTAAAAATAAATCAAGGCATTGATTTTGTTGCAAACTGTTTGTCCCTTCAGGCCAGCATTGATATGATCAGTCAATGGTGTGTGGCTAATAAGCTAGATCTTAACATCTTTAAATGTAATGTTGTTCCTTAATCTCGGTCAAAAATTACTGTTTGGTTTAATTACCATATAAATAGTTATATCGTTAATAAATGTTCTACTGTGACGGACCTGGGTGTAGTTTTCGATGCGAGTTTCTTCTTTATTCTCCACATTGATCAGATGGTGGCTACCGCATCTCGAACATTGGGTTTTGTTCTGCGAAACTGCAAACCTTTTTCCCAGCCACTTTCAAACTGCTATATTATAGTTATGTAAGATCGAGACTGGATTATGGATAAATTGTCTGGTCCCCAATATACAATTTTCATGGCATTGCCATAGAGGCCGTCCAAAGGAAATTTCTAAAATATTTAATGTTTAGAGAGAACAATGTTTATCCTCAGTGGGGTTTCAATCATGACCACATTTTCGCAAGATTTAAGGAACTGCCATTGGCTGTACGTCGTAACTCCAAATCCGTATCATTTCTCTATAAGCGTCTGAGCGCGAGGATTGATTGCCCATTTCTGCTAGACAACTATGATTTCGCGTTCCCCATGTTGGTGCCAGGCATCCACCAGCTTGCTATGTCAAACATTTTATTCCAATGTCCCATTTACAAAATGTGCAACAATTTTAATCGTATTTCTGCAATATGCGACATGCATTTCGACGGTCTACCAACTATTCTGAAACATCTGCGAGAGGTGTCTGGGTATCCTTTGTAGCTTGCTACTTTGCTGTGTATTTGGATAATTTATATTGTATGCCTATAGTTTATAAATCCGATACATCAGATGCATGGTGAACTGATTTTGAATGGGTCCTTAGTCTTAGTTTTAGATTAACTGTAGCTGTAGTTAGTTTATTTACTTTATTCTGTTAGCTTGTTTATCTATGTTTGAATTTCCTGTAAGGGGACCGTTGGCCTGTTGGAAATAAACAGTTATTTATTTATTATTATTTATTTATTATTATTTATTTATTATTATTTATAAAAATGTTAGACCGGCGATAAAATGATTGTATCACTCTATGTTGATGAATAAAGTCGAAAAAATTGTGTTTTATGTGTTAGTCTCGGGACTTTTCGAACCACTTGTTTCCATGTGCCAAATTAAAAACTTCCTACTTTTTTCTTTTTTTGACGCCGATTAAAAACTTCGCAAAGATAAATCAGTCACTTTCATTTAATTAAGACTTTTTTAATATGAAAACTTCCAACTTTTTTCTTTTTCCGGTGCCGGTTAAAAAATTCGCAATGATAAATCAGTCACTTCCATTCAATAAAGACTTTTTTAAGATGGATGCTTTTGGAATTATTAACCTTTTTAAACTTATCTCTCCTCTCAATTTAAGAATATTGCAAAGGTTCATTTAAATTGCGAAATTTGGTGTCTTTATTGAGGCCATTAAATGTATTAAATCTTCTATCAAGAGGAAATTAACATTATAGACAGACAAAAAGTTATTATTATTTTTTTTTGTTTCTATTTGTTGACCGTGTAGTTATTAATTAGTTTTTACTTTTTTGGGTTTCAGTCATATTATTACTTTATAAGAAATTAACACATGTTTTTTCCTAACGTTTCGGTTTATTTTAATGATTAAACCATCTTCAAAGAATTACTGTAAATATGAAAGGGAATATGTAAATTTTTGTTTCAGTTTATATAACAACAATTTCAGTTTATATAACAATGATTTACACCTTCCTTTTCATATTTACAGTAATTCTCTGAAGATGGTTTAATCAATAAAATAAACCGAAATCCCAGGAAAAAAAAACATGTGTTAATTTCTTATAAAGTAATAATAGTATGACCGAAACCCAAAAAAGTAAAAACTAATAAAAAGTTATGAAATGTGGAATTGCAAATTATTTCCATTCAGATTACAGGATTTGGTCACAAGAGTCCAACAAAAGGTAGGTATTTTATTTTTTTCGATGTTATCTTGGAAACTATTCAACCTAGGTACATTGTAGTGTGTGAGTCAAGTTTGAGAAGAAACCCATGGGCGCACCCAGTGTGTCTATTTGTACGAGTCATTTATTAAGGGGTTACATGGGTTTCAGAGGCTAAAAAAAAGCGCATTTTTAAGATTTTTTTTTGCATATAAGGAAATATTTATTATGGCCAAACTTTTTACAGGTAAAAGAGCAACTACTGAAATGCTTTCAGTAAAAATTTCATCTAATAATCTTGAGAAATGAGCCGGTGCGACCTGATTTTCGGAGAGGCTTCGAAAAAAAGGGACTTTGCGGTGGACATAATAACTCGAGATTATCTGAAATCAAAAAACCAAATATTTCCTGTTAGTGCATGAGTAAAGCTAGGAAGTAGACGAAGAATTTTGCCAAAATTAAAAATTGCATTTTTGGCGGAGTTGCAAAAAAAATTTCAAAATTTTGTTAAAATTTATGTCAAAAAGCTCTGCCAAAAATACAAATTTTATTTTTTGCGAAATCCTTCGTTCACTTCTTAGAGAATCACATTTAGAAAAAACATGTAAAATTTGAAGAAGATCGGTGCATTCGTTTTCGAGAAATCGTGTCCACCGCCTTCAAAAATGCAGTTTTGAGAAAAACGCGTTTAAAAATTCATGTAAGAAAAAACCCGAGAAAATTTTTTTTACTTACATAGAATCACCAATTCCAGGGCCAGACAGTAAAGTTTCTGCGTCAGTTGCAATATCTAGAGCATCCTTTTGCTCTCTTCTAAGTCGAATTCGGGCTTCTCGAGTCGTAGCCTCTGCTTTTTTTGTCGGCCAAGGAAATGCGATGCTCGTCTATCATCCGCGCATATTCATGGCAATTCTGGCCGACTTTCACATCCATATTGTGGAAAAATATCAAAATAGATAACATGCCTTCATTGAAAATAGATGCAGCTATGTATGCAGCAATATGAACCATTTTGGAGCCAGTCGGAAGTATTTTCTGATAAAATTAGTTGATTGAAACTTTCATTATTATTTTGTGTGAATCCTCCGACACATCGCTGCAGAAGTTTGTCTTTGCTCAGCTCATCGCAGATCGGCTTGATAGGTGCAGAGACATCATCTGCCAAAGGTTCATAACCATGTTTGAAACCTCCGACGCTATCGGTAGCTGCAGCACGTTGCCAAACACACCAAGAGTCAGCCCCTGCTGGGCACTTCTTTTCGGGCTGCGTAGTTTCATCAGTCGAAGTATAATGAAAAAACGTTGCCCATATAGCATCCTTCATCTTTTCTAACGAATGATAGTTCCTTCGTATAGCCAATCCATAATAAACAGTGAATTTATCAATCAATTTTCCGGTATGTTTTCCTTTACCGGAAAGCGATTTCCTTCAGATTGTTTTCCCTTTTTTAGTTGTCGTTTCAACCACACTTTTGGTTACAAGATCGCGTAAACGAGTACCCATTCTCATTTGTACGTGGCCTATACATTCTTTTTTGTTTATCACATTTTCACCGTAGGGTTTTTCTTTTACAATGGCAGAATAGGTTTTAGAGTCACCGTCTCCAATATAATTAATAAACCTCAGCATGTATTTTTACATTGACCGTTTAAACATTTCTACAATTGACATGGCTTCTATATTACCAGCTGGTCCTGAGTGATTAGCATTATATTCGTTATTACTTGTATGATTTTCATACCACTCTTCAAACTCCGCCGAATCTACTTGTTCTTTCCAAGTTTCACATAATTTACAATATGAACTTTTCACATTTATATCTATAACTTTTCCAGAATAGTACCCTATCAACACAGCCACGTCGAATAATGAAGAAATTCCTCGTTCTACGAACCATCGCCTGATCAGTCACATCTGTCGCATCTTCAATCTCGTTTTTTTCGCATGAATTGCTTTTCTTCTTTTGGAGCAGAAACAAAAAGACTCTCGCCAACGTTCTTTACACATTCGTATATATTTTTAATATAAAAGTTGTAAGTCTATTTGTAAACATATGAAGCCTGAATATTGAAAGGAAGAACAGCTGCGTCATTATACTTGCTGCGCGCGGACCGACCCAGCGACTCTGAGATGGTTGGACCTTCTATAGGCTCTATTTCCGAAAGTTTAATCCCGATTAACTTGTAATTTTCAGAGAATATTTCTGAAATAGTATACTTTCCAATAGGCCAATAAAAAAAATATTTTTTGAAAATTTGAAACCCATGTACAATTCAATTCAATTCAATTTATTTCACAAATATTAAGTTACAATAAACAAACAAATAGTACATTTGTCTTGATAATAATTTTACACAAATCACAAACTTTATCTTGCACCTTGGTATGCCTGTATGTGCATTAAAAGTAAACACAACCATATACAATTTCAACATGACTGCATATTCACTAATCAGTCCAATCAACCACAAAGACGCACGACAATAAAATATAACTGCCTACTATACAATTTATTGGTGAATATTAATCACCACACCAGTTAACAAAGATCCACATAATTAGATATACACGTTAATCAATATAAAAAAGACAGAAAATTACAACAGTGCAAATATAAAAATAAATATTAAAATTACTAAAACACTAAAACAAATATTACATTATTAAAATACATTTATCATTTTAAAAGGTATTCAAAAAGAGATGACTATTTGAGAAGTAAAATGTCCTAAATACCTTTTTAAACTGTTTCCTTCCTGCAATATTACGTATATTAACTGGTATGAGATTATACAATTTAGGGCCAATATAAGAAACGAAATGATGCCCCTGGTTATTTCCAGAATATTTGGTGTTGAATAAATTATTGGTGTTACCCCTCGTTCCATACACATGAGATATTATTACTTTCGCAAATCTTTCATTACGATGTATAAAATTACAAACTGTGATAATATACAGGTTCTTTAAGTTACAAATATTCTCATCATACAACAAATTAATGTGGTACAATCTTGGTTTTTTCAGTACAATTTTCACAATATAGTTTTGTGTAATTGCTAATTGTTTTTGATGACAGTAACATGCCCCTTCCCAAATCAGTGCGCCATAGCTCAGCAAAGACTCAACAAGTGCTCTATAAATCATTATTAAATTATTTTTTGACAGAAATTCTCTCAACATATAGAATTTATAAATTAAACATCTTATCTTTTTAACTAGATAGAACAAATGTTGATCTCACTTGAGATGTTTATCAATCACTACACCAAGATATCTAGTACTAACGCTTTCTCGCAGAGGTTCACTTATACCCTCCAAGACTATCTGAGAAAAATTTGGTCTATTGGCTTCGGTCAGGGGAAAAACAATACAATGTGTTTTTTTGATGTTCAAACTTAATTTAATGGTACCTAAAAGGTGCTTTATTATTTTAAAACCTGATTTTAGCTTTTCTCTTACATCTCCTCATGTTTTAGCAAAAAAGACCACAGCAGTATCATCAGCATACGACACTATTTGCCCCTCCAAAGCAAGACCGCAAACATTATTGATATATAAATTAAAAAGAACAGGTCTGATCACAGTTCCCTGCGGTATGCCATGCTCCACCATTCTAGCTCCGCTGATATTTTTTCCAATTCTGACTCGCTGGGGACGATCCCTGAGATAATCTCGGAAGACCTCAGACACGATTCCCCTCACTCCACATGCATCCAACATTTCAAGAAGAAGAGCATGGGAGACCGTGTCGAAAGCCTTCGCCAGATCAAGGAAAAGAGCAATACACCTATCTCCACCGTTCAAATGTTCCATGACGCTATTTACTAGCTCAAACACTGCATCCGTTGTATTGTTACCCTCTCTGAATCCAAACTGGTTATTTGACAGTACAGCATTTTTATTGAAAAAATCTACAAGACGCGTCTTTAAGCATTTCTCAAATATTTTCGCAACATTGGAGACCACACTCACCGGCCTATAGCTTCCCACACAATTTTTATCACCGTACTTATAGATCGGAGTGACAACAGATTCCTTAAAATGGGAGGGCACCCTTCCAGATTTAAAGATTAAGTTTATTATGTGAACAAGAGGCATCCTAATGTATTCATGCAGAAACTTAAGTATCCTGACCGCAATTTGATCCCAACCTGAGGAGCAATTGTTCTTTAGGTTATTTATATGCATAAAAACCTCGTCTGAATTTGTAGGTCTTAGAAACATTGATGAGTCAGCAGTACTTTTGATTTTATAATGGTTTCCTGGACAATTTATTGCCTCTGACATTTTTTCCGATGTTTATAAAATACTTGTTAAAAGATTCGGATATAATCCTGGGATCTGTGATGCTTTCATTGTTGTCATTTATCTGTGTGATGTTAGGGATTGTTGTTTTTCATTTGTTGCTTCACTTATAAACTGATACATTTTCTTAATGTTTCCCGTATTTTCACTTATTTTAGTTCTGTAATATGTGTTCTTCGTATCTATAATTATCCTGTTTAGCCTATTACGATATTCCACATATACCTGTTTTTTCTGGTCTGTTGGATTCCTAAGCAAGGACTTTTTTAAGCGATCTCGATGTTTGATTGATATAATTATTGAATTTGAAATCCATGGTTTAATTTTCGTGTAAGTGTTCCTACACGCAATTACGGATTCTGACGCTTTAGTAACAGATTTTATATATTCTATTAGTCTCTTCGTCGCTTCTTCAGCTTGTGGTAAAGTCAAAATATTATGCCAATCCACTGATTCTGCCACAATTTTCATCCTGTGTAACCCCTTAAATCACTGTTTTCCTCGTTAAGCCGGAAATCTCATATGATCACAAAAACTACTTTTTTGACACTCATTCATTCATTCACTCATCAGACCCTATTTGGTACTTTCCATTGACGTGTAATATTGATAATCGGAATATTACAATTTTTCCATCATTCATATGGGATTATTATAATTATACAAGCATAATTTGTATACAAATTTTTTAAAATGTCTCAAAAACTGAAGCAGGTAGCTAGCAAATCATTAAATTACTACAAAATTGCCTGAAACTCTCCCCATTTAACCGTATTCTTCTCTCTCTGTCATGGTTACCGAGATTGCAATATGTCCATTCCCAATTTGGGACACACTGTATACTATAATCGAAACATGTCAACATTAAACATCCTTTCTATAAATTATTTATACGTTTTAATTGGTTAATAAATACTCAATGAATATATGCTGAAGAGTGGCTTTGCAGCCTTGTCCAGCCCAACTATTTTTTTATTAGGACTTATTAAATCAAAAATAAAATCATTCCGACATTGAGCAGGCTGTTCTTCTTTTTTTTTCTAATAGCAAAAAAAACAAAAAGAACTGATCTTTATAAATATTCATGATACACTTAAATTAAACTCAAATATCTAGAACTTCCTGGCCAAAACAGGGGAATAAGGAAAAGTCAGAAACAGTCTTGAAGGTATGCAACTTAATATACTACAGGCAAATAGATGAATGATTTACCATGTTAACGAAGTTAAAGTCAAGGACAACTCCTTATACAGCGATAACAAATTATTTATCTCTAATTTCTGAGATAAAAGGATTGTCAGTCAGTTTTAAGTTTGGCGTGCCATAGATTAATCGATTTTTATTTGGATTTGTGTCTTGCATGTTCGCGAGTTCGATAAAAAAAGGACAGACGATTCTAAAGTTTCTTTCCGGAGTGTACCCGTGACGTCATGTGACGTAAACTGACAGTCGAGAGATCTACATGTGAAAAAGCGTACTAGATCCTTAGGATCTAGTGGCCAGTGGAATTTTTCATGGTGACCGTGTCGAGAACATTAAAAAATGTCCGCACAATCGTTTCCCGTGGAAAAACTGGTGCGAGTGGGCTATTACGAATTGGACAAAACAATAGGCAAAGGGAATTTCGCCGTAGTGAAGCTAGCTACCCACATCGTCACCCGTACGAAGGTAAATTTGGAAGAACAACAAGGCAAATGTCAAAGTTTTCATTCAATTTTTTCGCCTTTGTTTTGCTAAAAACAAAACACTTACAGGTCCAACTGTTATTTAAATTTTTAAACACACCTTTGTTAATTAATTTCCAACAAGGCTTGCTAGATTTTAAGAAAAAAAAGACGGGTAATTAGCCTTGACAGGTCCATGTCCTCGTCTAAGCGCAATGCGATATTTTTTATTGAGTGGTAATATAACTATAATTTTCATTAATTAGAAATGTGTGACACGGGATGGCGGACTTTCAAAGGGGATTGTCAACAATGTTTTTAAAGAATTACATCAAGGAGAGTTGCTTTCTTGGCATTTAAGTGCTTTTGACCATCTGAGGTTGTTTTGTATTTTGTTTGTGCCCTGCTCCTACTTAACGTTATCAGGCACATTTTTAATGATCACTGATAAGCCCATTGTGTAATTAGATAAAAAGATTAATTTGTTTTCTAATTGCTCTTTTCAATTGTTTGTATTCTACTTTATCAACATGTTCTATATAACTACTCATTAAAATATGTGCAACTAAATACTTACACAATAAAAAAATATATATTTAAGTGTTTGAATTAACAAATAACTTATATTCATCATTACTTTTTATTCTATTTTGATGACTCAGTTCATTTTTCTTATTTTTCTTCACAATTTATTTAAATAAAAGGCCTTTTATTTATTACTCATGATTTCAATAGCTGTAATGTTAAGGAAAAAGAAATATCTGTTAATAAATGTACAGACAATTATAAACTTTAAAACAACTTTTGTATTACCTATTTGATTTTGATTAAAAAAGCGACCCAAGGTTAAGTTAGCTACAAATACACAGATTCTGTTATTATTGATAACCACCATAAAAATACTTACTTAGGGTGAGTATGTGTAAAAATATTTTATTTCTCTTTTACTTTTGGGTCATGTGACTTGTCTAAACCTACTAAAATGCCTTTTTTTTTAAACTCGATTATTATTATGTGAATTGACTAGATCCAAGTCTTAATAAATGTTTATTTTACGTCTTGATTATTTTAGATTGAGAAATATTTTTATCTATTTGATGATAAGTATTCACTAAGAAATATTCATTAGAATTTAAACTTTTCAGATTCGTAGCTTTAATTTTGGATCGGGCTCAAATTAAAGATATATTTTAAATAGGGATAATTTCAGTACTCACCCCTAAAAATGTGACTTAAAGAGTTACATTTTAGATAGATGAATATTTGTATTGTGAATGATTTTAGCTATAACGCTAATAAGATATTGAAAACATATGTGTTGAAAATGTATTATGAAATTACCTCTATATTTGATTTGTTTTAAGTGATGTCAATCATTAGAAAATCGTTTTGCTACCCTCTTAATATATGTTTAATTCATTTGCAAAATTTTTTGGACGAAAAATTTAAGATGTTTCCAGAAATAGCAATAATTAATGGAATTAAATGGGTGTTAAGGAAAAATTAAATGAAAAATATACAAAAAGATATAAAAGTTGTTAATATTTTTGTTTGTATTTATAGCTGACATGTTCAACAGAATTGTCCATAAGTATTATAATTGACTTTAAGAAAACAAATATATTTCTTCAAGAAATATTAAACTCGAAGGTAAATACTGGGAATAAAGTAGGATTTTTTGTTTTTATTACTGCAGTTGACAGCCCATTTTAAATTCATTAGAAAATATTGTTAGCAAATGCTTCACAAGTTATACAGTCCAACATTTTCCATGAAACCAATTAAATTTACCTTTTTTCATTTGTTTAACAAGTTTAACCAACCTTAGTGTTTTTAGTTTTATCTACAGAAGAAATATAAATTAATATTACTTAATGTTGACTGCAAATCCCATTGACTCACTCTTAAAAAGAGATAGAGTCTTTTCGATGAGTAATATTTCTCTTTCTAATGGCAGAGCTAAGCATGATACTCCAAACGTCAGTGGATATTCCTGTCACCTGACCGAAATTTGAGAGTTACTACTCATCAAAAACGCTCTATTTCTTTTTAAGCGTTTGCTAATTTTCTTCTATAGCATTCACTGTCCATATTAAGTAATATTAATTTTTCTTACATCTATGGTTTTAGCATAGACATAATATAATGATATGAATCGGTAAGAGAAATAGTTGTCTCCTGAAAATAAACAAAAGTTTAAATTTTTATTGGTTTTTATTCTTGTGTTTTTGAAACTCAGAACTTGTTTGACTTATATTTGTCATTTTAATTCCTCTACTATGTTAACTTATAACGATTTTAAAGTTAGACCATATTAGTGAATTTAGAGTTTACCATTTAAAATAATACTAGCTTTAATTAAGTGAATACCAAAAGTACAAGATTATAATGTATTTTTCTCCAGTGATTAAGTAAGCTTAATTATTTAGTATTGTGTGATATTAGAAAAGACTAAACTACCTCTATCATGCCTTCGTTTTAACCACTGCTGTTCCAACAAGTAACTACGTCGAGTTGTTCTAATTCTAGTTTATAAATATTTATTTTATTTATTTATACCTGAACTCTTGGTCCCATCAACAGATAATGTTAAGATTCCTAATAGCGATGAATCAAAGAACATGTATAGAAAAAATTTATGTAATGATCTAATTGAGTTTAGAAAAGAAATATAAGTGGATAGAGTACTTACATATTTGTCACATGAATAAAGATATCCTGTTAAATCAAGAGTACTTCTTTCGAACAATATTTAGGTGTCTGTGATACCTAACCGCTTTATTCACTAACGTGATATAACTTCAAAACCAGTCTAAGTTGACAGTAGAGTGTTTAAACTGACAAGTACTGCAATAAGTCAGATAAGTTATGAACTCTAAAAATACAAGAATAAAAAAGTGTTTGTATTTATTAGTGAATTATAAAAAAAAGAAAATTTCGTTTTCTTTTAGGAAATAACTATTCCTCCTACCCATTCTGTGGCCTTATTGCTAGGTTTTTATCCTTCATTTTCCTATATAAACATTTATTTGTTGACATATATAATACAAATTATAACAATATTATAGACAAACCAAAACTGACCAAGTAAATGCACTAATTTTATGGCAACTAGACCGGGTCTGTCTTAAAACTTTTTAATAAATCTGACTGTAACAGCCAGGTTTATTAAGAATGTTTAAGAATTACACTCGATCTAGTTGCTAGGGAAGTTAGTGGAGTTTTGTTTAGCTTATGATATTGTTATAATTTGTATTACAGATATCGTAAAATAAACTTTTATACAGGTATATTAAAGATAAAAATCCAGAGATCAAACCTTGATATCGGTGAGATGAATAGTTATCCCCGAAAATAAACATTATTTTCAAAACTTGCTGGACTTATTGTTGCACTTGTCAGTTTAAACTCTTTACTGTCAACTTAGACTGGTTTTAAAATTAGACCATGTCAGTGAACTGACTACCACCTACTAATAATATATCATTACTTGGAATTTGGAAACAAATAAATATAATTTTCCCTAAAAGAGGTTATATTCTAAGCCTGTTATTTTAGAAAAAGATTCATTTCTTTAGCCATATTAGATATTTGCGTTTATTACTACTTAGTGCTATCTGAATACATAATATACATTTTATGTGTTAATGTGAGGTTATATACTTCTTATATTTAATTCTTAAACGTTTTTGTAATTTTAGTACTTAGTAACAAAGTTAAAATCAAGCTCTTGATTGAGACTGTTTATAGAATTTCATATTTCATACTCTTATTTTTATTTCTTTACATTATGACTTTGAAAATTATGAATATTTCGAATTATGAGTTGGTAGTTAAGACAAATCCAAGCAGCGCAGGCGCGAACTGATTCGCTCTTTTAATATCAAATTTGAATATTTTTAAGGGGAAACGCCACTGAAAGGATGAAAAATGGTGATTTTTCTGAATTTTTTTTTGATAACTTAATTATATATTTAGGATTTTTGAAAAATTTATGTTGTTAAGCATACATTAAACTTATTTATTGTGTAAATCTTTAATGAAAAAAATCAGAAGTCAGCAAAGATATTAAATTGCAATTGAGCTTTTGTGTAATAGTGGCCCAACGGTTGGATTGCTTACTAAAAAATAGTTGATCTGAGAAGAATTTTTTTAAGTCTATATAGACGTAGTTTTCTTTGTATCTAGCCTTTTTCCAAAAACAATTTTTTAAACAAAACGGCGGATGTTCAAAGTAAAAAATTTTATTTTTAAACATTTTTACCTATACCTTACTTATACGGGGCGGCTCAAAAAATACTAAGTTTGTTAATTAAAAAAGGCTACGTACAATCTTGGCTATGGCAATTATGAAAATTTTTGTTTTTTAAAACTTCATAATTGGACAATTGTAGCTAGAGTTATGTTTTCGGCCATGCCGAGAAAAGTCGTTTCAAGAAAAACGCAATTGAAAGTTCAAATATATGGAGAGAAGTTTTTGGATATTTATTAAATGTCGTCCGTTCTGTTTCACAAGACGTCATGATTGCCTCTCTCTATCGCAACTGAGTGTCAACAATATGATTGTATAGAATTCTTACTTTTAGCAGATATATATATATATATATATATATATATATATATATATATATAACATTTGTCGTTTGAGGTACAGACATATTTTTGAACAAAATATTAAAAAATAAAATAAAATTTTTTCAACCTGTCACAGTGATGTTCTCTTTTAAAATAGTACTAGCAGCGGTAATCGGGAAAATTTAAGTTTATCTTTATCTAAATAAAAAAAATAATAAGTGGAAGGACGGAGAACCCTAATATCTTAAAATGAAGTGTATTTACTCTAGCGTATTGGGCGGACATGAAAGCATGTGAATTTTCTGCTTTTATTACCTTTTCTAAATCCGTTAACAGATGTCGTCAGTTGTGAAGTTTATCAATTCGTTTAGCAATTGTGAATTACGTTTGTGAAATCAGGTTATAGTTAGCAATGTAGACATCAAAATAAGGATCTGTATGAACTGACCCTTACTGCACTGTTTAATATTATGTTAGCCACTTTTATCATAGACTTCACGATTTTTATCGTAATTAAAAATTACTGTTTAAAATTAATTGTTGGTGGATTTTAGGGGTAAGATATGTTGTTCAGGAACAAGCGCCTGTTCAAGGTAAAAAGTATATTCGCTAATTAAGGAACATAAATCTTAATGCAAAATTGTAGATTTATATTATCTAGACCGTTTGCGTTTTTGGAAATCTTATGTATTTTGTGTCACTGAATCAAAATAGGAATTCGAATTTCGGCTTGTACCCAGCAATTTCTAGGGAGGAAAAAGAATATAAAATTTATCTTCTTCTTCTTGTAGTAACTAGTTGAAGTATCTTGTATAAGAGCCTAGCAGTAGCTAGTTAACATTTTCTTCTTCATTTTCCGCTGTAGCGTTTCACGGTGAAATATATCTTCACGTTCATCTGACACTGTAACTAAATTTCTGGAAAAAAGCTCTATTGGGGTGTAGAGAACGTAATTTAACTGACATATTATCAAGTCAGCAAAAAAGTAATTTCAGTTTTGTACTGTGAAATTAAATTCATTTTTAACCGACTTCCAAAAGAAGGAGGTTCTCAATTCACCCAGTATGTATGTTTTTTTTTTATGTATGTACACCGATCACTCCGGAACGGCAGCACCGATTTCTATGAAATTTTTTACGTTATGTTCAGGAAGTTGCTGCGGTGGTCCCATATTTTTTTGTTCGAAATTAGTGCAGTAATATCCAAGATGGCGCTGACAATATGGCGGCCAAAAAATTAATTTTGTTTGATTTTCTCTAAAATTGGTATGGGGGAATTTTTGGGGTCGTATACAACGAATCTGAAATTATTTTAAAAAAAATCAATATGGCGGATTAAAGATTCTACATCTCCCGATTTTGTCTAAAATCAGTATTGGCGTATTTTTGTTAGTGTTAATTATGAATTTAAAATATTTTTTGAACAACTCAATCTGGCAGATTCAATATGGTGTCCTGAAAATTTTACATTTTTCGATTTTCTTCCAAACTGATATAGGAGGGTGTAAATTTTGAATTTAAAAATATTTTTTCAGGATTCAATATGGCAAATCCAAAATAGTGGACTAAAAATTTTACATTTTTCGATTTTGTTCAAAGGTGGGACTGAATCGTTTTTGAGGATGTGAATATCGAATATAAGTCTACAAATTTTGAATTTCCGGATTTCATTCAACATTGGTACTAGGGGGCTTTGAAGGGTTTAGATTTAGATTAGATTAAGACTTAAAAAATTTTTTTTGAAATTCAATATAGGGGATACAATATGGTGGGTTGAAAATTTGACCTTATTCGCATTTTTTTTAGATTTGGTATTAGAGGGTTTTCGGGGTCGTGTGTTACGAATATGAAGTTAATTTTTTACAATTATTAGGTTGATAAGATACGATATGAGGGACTGAAAATTTTATATATTCCGATTTTGTCTAAAATTGATCTTGTGGGGTTCTTGAGGCGTATACAAACGCAGTATGCAGTGTAAAATATATCGAGATAAGAAATTTACATCTCAGGTTCTTTAAACATCGATATTGGAACGTTTTGGGGCCTATATTACCAATCTAAAATTAATTTGAAAAATTTAAGATAGTGGATTTACTATGACAGACTAAATATTTGTTTGACACAATTTTACTGGTATTTGGAAAACTCTAAGAACCAAAGAATTTTTAGTGGTTCATTTTAGGGTGATTTACAATTTTGGATAAAATGGGTACTTTTTTGCCACTTTGGAGTCATTGCGAGGTTCCCTAATCTCGATTAGTACTTAGTTGAAATAATTTATGGATATAATGAATTCTAAAACTAAAAATCGAAAAATTAAATTTTTATAAAAATATTGAACCGACTTCTAAAAGTGTGCTAAAAAGTGAAAAACAACTATACATTTTTATATGAAATTGAACTTTTTGAAGTCGGCGCCAAATTATTTGTAAATGAAATAAATAACTACAAATATATACAAATTATGGTAAGAAAGCAATTACAAATAAAGTATTTTTAATCTGTTTATGCGAATCACATTTTGTCAGGTATTAGTTCGGCGCCGACTTCAAAAAGTTCCATTTCATATAAAAATGTATAGTTATTTTTCACTTTTTAGCACACTTTTAGAAGTCGGTTCAATTTTTTTATAAAAATTTTATTTATGTAAAGAATAAACTTTAATCAATTATATATTTTCCAGTTTGTTCAATGACCTTTTGTCATCTTTCTTGCGGCTTCATAATTCCGCGCTCATAGAAATTTAGGTCCTTATCAGCAAAAAACTGAACCAAGTGTTATTAGAAAGAGCCAGGCTGTTTTTCATTTTGTTCATTTCTCTTTCACACCGGAAGCCATGTTCTCTCTACGGGATTCGCGGTCTATCATTTTTTTTATGTTTATGGAGTGAAGCGTTCAGCCCATGTTAAGGTAAAAAGGAATAAAAAATAACGTTCTTTCATTTTATTTCAAATTATTAATTTATGAGCTTGTTACCCAAAATAAAATTGAATGGATTATTTAAAAATGTCAACACATATTGAGAAGAAAAAAATAAATTATGCAAACCACAATGTAACAATAAATATTATGTAACCAATATAACATGTTTAAAATAAGGTCATTCAGTAATTTTTCACATTATGCGAACTTTTAAAAAGATGTTATTTTTTTAATATTTATGTCCCCGTCTTTTAAATATACAGTGGCGGACAAGAGTACTGATACAGCAGTGTATCCGAGGAACCAAAAAACAAAAAAGTACAAATAATAATTCTTATTATACCCTTAACAAAAACTCCAATTTATTCTACAAACAAAAAAACAAAAATTTTAATGTGGACTGTCGTGAGGCTGGTGAGTTTTACCCTACTGATGACTTCTCGTTGCGATAGTAATCCCGCTCAGTACGAGAGGAACCGCAAATTCGGACATTTAGTTCACGCACTAGCTCGAACTGGATATGATGCGAAACGACCATCCATTGGTGGTTTATGCCTGAATGCCTCTAAGACCTATTCTTTCTGTAGTTCCGAGGGTTGAAGGGCTTAAAACAGTGTGAATTTACTAAAGAGCTGGCGTTCGTGCCGATCGTCGCACGAGCCCTGATGGACTGCCTAAGTCTTGACGTCACGCGGTATTTAATTTTTCCTGTATATTGTTAATTTCGTTGTAAATAAGAGTGATCAGTGTGAGAAATTTGCAGTTCTTCCAATTTAATTCGCAAAATATTGTCAAAAGATAATTTTTTACTTGTAATCATATGGTTGAAACATATTGAGGTTATTATATATGTATTCTCCTTTCGGGCAGAGAAAAGAAAAGAATATATACAAACAGTTTATTTCCTGCAAATATCACTCTGGTCCTCTCTCCATACGCCTTTCGACCACCTTGCGGTCTCGTCGGTGGAGCTGTATCGGAACGAGAGCAACATTTGCAGGAAATAACTGATGTATGAAATATAAATTCGAAGGTATGTCGGTAGGATATTATAAGCCTGCCACCTACTGACCTCGAGTCAGACTAAAAAATATCGCCTTAGAATTTATATTTCATATATCACTTATTTCCTGCGCATGTTGCTCTCGGTCCAATACAGCTCCACTGACGAGACCATAAGGTGATCGAAACGTGTATGGAGAGACGACCAGAGTGCTTTTTGCAGGAAATAAACTGTTTGTATACATTCTTTTCTCTTCTCTGCCTGAAAGGAGAATACATATATAACAACTCTTTAAATACGGCAGATAGAGTTCTTTATTTCTTACTGAAATTTTGATTTTTAAAGAATTTCTCACTACTCCGGTGATTCATAGATGCCGTTCGCCTGGCGATAATTTTCAGTCTGGCACCAAGGTCGGTAGGTGGCAGGGTTGCAATATTCTACCGACATACCTTGGAATTTATATTTCATATATCAGTTATTTCCTGCGAATGTTGCTCTCGTTCCGATACAGCTCCACTGACGAGAACATAAGGTGGTCGAAATGTTTATGGAGAGAGGACCAGGAAATAAACTGTTTTTATATATTCTTTCCTTTTCTCTGCCTGAAAGGAGAATACATATATAATAACTATTTAATTTCGGCAGATAGATTTCTTTATTTCTTGCTGAAATTTTGATTTTTTTTAAATATTGAGGTTATGTTTTAGTTTCCTGCATAGACATATAAGTTAAAAGTATATAGACTGCGGCTCTTATAAAGGGTGTTTTTTATAGAGGTATAAAACTTTAAGTTGGCAACACTTTTTTAACTGGCGGCCATTTTGTCAGCTGTCAAGTGATTTATGTTTAGTTTGGTTTGGCATTTCAACATGAATAGACTGATGCCTGAACAACGCTTCCAAATTGTGCAAATTTATTTTGAAAATCATGGTTCTGTTCGAAATACGTGTCGCGCACTACGTCCATTTTACGGTCAACATAATCGTCCATCAGAGCAATTAATTCGATTAACTATGGAACGTTTTCGCACTCCGTTTACTCTAAAAGATAATACTCATCCACAGAGACTTCGTACAGTGCGTACAGAAGAAGTCATTGCTGCTGTAGAGCGTAGCGTAGAGGAAGACCCGAATCAGTCTATCCGCCATCGTGCACAGGAATTGGATATGTGTCCATTCACTTTATGGGAGATTTTGCGGGAAGATCTTGGTTTGCGTGCTTACAAAAGCCAACTCGTGCAAGAATTGAAGCCACACGATCACCTAGCAAGGCGTAGATTCGGTGAATGGGCCCAAAACAAGATTGCCGTTGATCCCGATTTTCATAAGCGAATTTTGTTTAGCGATGAAGCTCACTTTTGTTTGAATGGATATGTCGATGAACAAAACTGCCGTATTTGGAGTGATGATAATCCTCAAGTGTATGTTGAGACACCGTTACATCCAGAAAAACTGACTGTTTGGTGTGCTTTATGGGCTGGTGGAATCATTGGTCCGTACTTCTTTAAAAACGATGCTGGTCAGAACGTTACAGTCAATGGTGACCGCTATAGAGCCATGATGACTGACTTTTTCGTTCATCAATTGAACAACCATGATGTGCAGGAGCTGTCATTTCAACAAGACGGCGCAACATGTCACACAGCTCGTGCCACAATTGATTTATTGTAGGAAACGTTTGGTAACCGCATAGTTTCACGTTTCGGACCCGTGAATTGGCCTCCAAGATCGTGCGACTTAACGCCGCTAGACTATTTTCTGTGGGGATATATGAAGTCGCTACTCTACGCCGATAAGCCCGACACCATTTGATCACTTGGAGGACAACATTCGCCGCGTTATTGCCGATATACGGCCACAAATGTTGGAAAAAGTCATCGAAAATTGGACCTCCAGATTAAACTACGTCCTAGCCAGCCGTGGCGATCATATGCTAGAAGTCATATTTAAATTATAATGCCACAAGGTTATCTTTCGAATAAAGTAAATTTCATGTCAATTTAAAAAATTCATCTTTGTTTTATTCCATTTAAAAGTTCTATACCTCTATAAAAAACACCCTTTAGAAGAAAGTTGGCTCACGCCTAAAAGAGGCAAAATATTTACGATGAGTACTATTTCTCTTTTTAATGACAGAGCTAAGCATAATACTTCAAACGTCACTGGATACCCCCGTCATCTGACCGCTCTCTCTCTTTCTAAGCGTAAGCCCTGTTTCTGCAGGATCAGCAATCTGTATATTTAAGTTTTATATCTATGGCTATTATTGTTTTGTTTGGAAAGGTTAAAAGGCGCGACGTCAGACTAGGTAGTCCATTGCCGCGTGGGGTCACCGATCGGCGGCGGGATCGATCCTTCCCACGTCCGACCTGATCTCTTGACGGTCGATCATGGGTCAAACAGTCGTTTCGATGTGGGAACTCGAAATTGTTTCCAATTATTCTCCAAAATTAGATGAAAGAATGGCATTATAAAACATAATTTGTTGCATGGCACACCTTTCTTTTCATGACTTCATTCAGACGCTATTTTGTGGAATAAACCAATTTTATGATAAATTCTTCTATAACATTTTATTTTTGAAGAAGAGTATCTTTAGGTTGGCTTATACAAGAAAAATGATATTTGCAAATGTATTTCTTTAACTGGTTTCATAAATTGTCAATGGGATGTAGGTCTGGCGATTGTGAAGTTATATTTAATTGGTGGAGAATATTGTTAACAACGTAAGCTGTGTGCTTTGTCTTAAATTGCTCTTTCAAAATATTGAAATACATGGTTTTATTCATTATTCCACCGATATAAACCAGTTTACCGACACTACCTGCCGCCACATATACCCCTATGCTTAATGGACGCAGTAATACAGCGATTCTAAACTTGTTTGCCCCCCCCCCCCCTAGGGAGTCTCGTGTAACAAGAGGGGATGATCGGCGCAACAGAGTTCAAATTTAAACTTGCAAGTGAGAGACTGATCAAAACCACAAAAATCTATTAAAAAGGGGCACGATTAGAATTTGTAGGAACATTCGGATCGTAAGTGCTAAAAGGGTAAGAAATGCTGCATTTTTATGAATAATGTATTGATCTGCGAAATCTAGCCGTTCTTTCTGATTACCCTGTTATTATAAGGTAATGCTGAAGTGTGGAGGTTTAGTAGAATTTACTTAACAATTTTCATTTGCTCCCTTGCTGAGAGCTCTGGTTGTCGATTCTTTCACGGTAAATACTTAAAATCATTGATGTCTTTAAATATTATTGTCACTACGTACAGTATAAAATTATTTTTCATTCAGATACTGTTTTTTGACCTTTACGACTCATTTTAGAATTAGAAAGATGTTAGACTGCATACCTATGCATATCGTACTGCTATGGTGATTAACTGATATGAGTAAACTTTTTTTATGGCCTGCTACTCGTACTTCATCTTAATGGGCAACAGCAAAATATACAGTTTAAAAAAGTATTAAGAGTACCAATACTTTTGTCCACTTAAAATATAAATATTATCTAATTTAGATAATTAAAAAAAATTATCTTTATTTTTCTGTGTGGCTCAAGAGTGCAGTGTTGTTACAGCGTTTTTCTATCAATTCGAAGGTTTTTTTGGTGTGGCTTTTCCCCTGGAAATATAACTATGCCCCAATACGTATCTTACAAACTTATAAGTGTTTCAAAGGCTAGCCCGCTAGAGATAAAGAAGTAATGACCGATTCCATTAAAAATTATGCATTGAAACCAGTCAAAAAAATAAAATGCTTTCTTCGTGAAATATGTTATTCTAGAACCCAAAAAAGTGTACATGTATTTTGCGGTTTGGCGAAAAAATCATTTTCAAGGAAATTATCGAGATTTTAAAGTTGAGCTTAGAGCTTTGGCAGTGAAGAAAAATGAAAGCAATTTTTTATTCAAAATTGTTTATTTTTTTTTTGATTAAACAACATAATTAAGTTTTCTTATTTGATTAAGGTCAAATAAGTCATAAATTTTCGGAAAAAAATTTCGAAACCGAAAAATTTTCAAAATTAACAAAGTGGCAGCCGTTTTTCGAAAAAAAAAAACAAACTCAATTTTGTCAAAAACTGCATTTTTTTGATGAATTTTTTTCGAGGGTTCCTTGTTATATGCTTCTTCAATTACAATTGTTTTCATGGGTGCTAAAATGCACGGGGAGACACAATAGATTTTTTCAAAAAAATGCTTTCTCTGTAAAATATATCATTATAGAAACCAAAAAAATATACAAGTATTTTGCCGTTTTCCGAAAAAAACAATTTCAACAAAGTTATCGAAATTTTAAAGTTGAGATTAGTGCTTTTGTTCTGAAGAAACATACTGGCATTATTTTATTCAAAATTTTATAATTTTATGACTAAATGTTGTAATTTATTTTTCTCTTTTGATTGAGATCCTAAACTTCAAGAAAAAAATTTGAAGGCGAAAAATTTTCAAAATAAAATGGTGGCCTTTTTTCCTGGGGGAAAATCTAATCACTGTAACATAGTAACGTATTCGACAAGTCGATTTGTAGAATAAACTTATTATGGGTATTGAATCAACTCTATGTACTCGTAATACAGGAATCATCCCCAGCGTAATCTCTCATATCTTGAATGCTCGAAATTGTACAATAAGTCGATTTTGTAAACAAATGCTACTTGCAAATATGTGCTCATATTATTCTACTTTTTTGATAATCATACAAAACTTTTTTGTTAAGTAAAATATATTAAAAAAAAATTACAAAAATATTAATTATGGAGGGTGTCCGGGAAAATGTGGGAAAATTCCCGGATAAGAAAAAGCACGTGAAAGGAATCCTAAAAGTTCATATATGCTTTTTTCGTATAGGCCTCCTCTTCGGAGATGTGGGCTCCCAAAGAGCTGCAATTACACATAATTATTGAACCACTAGGTATATTTCAATTTTTTTAAACATGATTTATACCAGGTGAGACTCTTCAAATTACTATCCAAGAAAGTGTTGTGAACTGCTGCAAGGATGGACTAGCTTCGACACTCATGGCCCTATTTTTTACGCCCTGTATGATAAGAACTTTGGACAACGTTTTTTGCATACCTTTAACTACTGACTAAAAATTAAATATTCTTCATTGATGTCGCTAATCCTAACCGTTTTCAAAAAAATGTCATTTTATTGATACTGTTAGTTTCCTAACATCTGTCGGGTTGAACATGAAAACAAAAATTTTCTCCTGTCACCATAGGTTCAATAAAAAGTTAAACTAACTGCTTAGTTAAAAACTTCATAGGACCGCTGTACCCGCCACAGTAACTCAGCATTGTTTCTTATTTGATCACATTGAAACGCGATTCCTGTAAAAGTTTCTCCTTACTATTGATCGGAGTGGAATACACCAAGGTTTTGAGGTGTCCCCACAGGTAAAAATTCAACGGTGTTAGGTCGGGAGATCGAAGAGGCAAGGCAATAGATCTCCTACTACCTATACAACGGTTTGGATAGATGTTATTCAGGTGCTCCCGCACAGCAACGCTGAAATGAGGTGGTGCCCCAGCGTGCAGATAGAACATGTTACAGCGGGTTTCAGGTGGTAAGTACTCTACTAAATCGTGAAAATCGTTCTGAAGAAACTTCAAATAAAGTTATTCATTCAGTCCTCCCAGCAATACGAATGGTCCAATCAAAAAATTGTCATTGATTCCTCCCCAGACATTAATCGATTGGAACTGATGTTGATGATGCGAAACAATAGTTGTATGAGGATTTTCATCAGCCCATACATGTGAGTTGTGTAAATTTATGATACAATTTTTGACAAACCCTGCTTCATCCGTGGAGAAAATAGTCTAATGAAGTTTATATTATTTCGTTGTTGATCCAGTAGCCAGTTCGCCAACTGCATTCTACGGGGAAAATCTTCAGGAATCAGTTCATGCACTTTTTCAAATGATATAAATATAACAGCTGTTCTTGAAGAACTTCATGTACTATTGTTTTCGACGTATTAAACTGCGCTGATATTTTTCGAGTACTCATCGAAGGAGTGGCATCTAAAATATTTTCCTCTAGTTGCGGCTGATGTATTGTTCTTTCCCGACCAGCATCACTAGATCTTTTCCTAAAATTTCCAAAAATTATGAAGAAATTTAATAATATTACCTTATTAAATGGAATCGCCTACCATTCTCCCTTAGACGTTGGTCAACTCGTTGAAATGTTTTCTGATTTGGAAGAGTATGATTAGGATATGTCGTGATATAACCTCCTGGCTTCCAAAGCATTGCAAGATGCAAGACCATACATCAGATGCATATCTGCATACTCAATAAACGTGTATTCCATATTTCGAATTATTTCACAATTAATTTCACCACGAAATCTAAAAATCAGTAAATTAATATTTAAGTAACGAATCAATGTTCAGCGATATGAAAGTTGACAAGTTCTTAAATGCAGGATATTTATTTCTTTCGTACCTAGCAACGTTTGCAACAACAATACTTTGTTTTTGGTAGCGAACCTAGGTCGAACTGCAATTCACAGAATAAGACGTTTTTAACTAAAGAGGTAAACTCTAATTTTGGATCGAATTTTTGTTATCATAAGGTTGAAGGTTGAACATTTGACAGAAACAAAGATGTATCAAAATCTCGATAACTTTGTTGAAAATGTTTTTTTGGCAAAATACTTCTACACTTTTTTGGTTTCTATAATGATATATTTCATGGAAAACCTTTTTTTTTTTAACTTCAGTGTATGATTGAAATGAAATCGCTCATTGAAAAATGAAAAAAATTTATTGTGTCTTCTCGTGCATTTTAGCATCCATGAAAACAATTGTAATTGAAGAAACATATGACAGGGAACCCTCTAAAAGAACCATCAAAATAAAAAAGACGTAGTTTTTGAGAAAATCGATTTTGTTTTTTTTTTCGAAAAATGGCTGCCATTTCGTTAATTTTTTTCGGTTTTCAAATTTTTTTCTGAAAATATATCTTAGTGATGACTTACATTCAGTAAAGTATGTACATAAATCTTCGAACATACCCCTATAGAATTAGCATAACGTCAGAACTAGGGCCCGGTTGTTTGAACGCTGAATAACGTAATAATATTTTTATTTATATTTGAAAAAGTGTTGATAAACAGTAGATAATTAATTTCTTTGTACACACATACTGATTTTATGCTATCCTTTTCTAACTGCATTATTTAAATCAGTATCATATGATAATCGGTACGTCAATTCTGAATACATAAAATATGAATATATGGTTGCCTAAATTATTTTTATTGTTATTGTTTATGTAAACAATATCTAACCATACTTACCAATAAAAATAAGTTTTTAAATCCTCTTTTTGTTAATATTAATTGTAAACTTCGCATTTATAGTAATTTCTAACACTTAAAAACACCGAAAAAAGTCACGAGAAACAGTTAAACTGAAAGAAAAGATAAGTAAACATGTTTATGTCTATCAAACATCAAAAAAGTGTCTCTCCCACCTACCATAAACAGCCTTCAAACAAATCTATTGTTGTTTAAATCTAGGGTATGACCGAAGACATAAATTATACCTTAAAAGTATTTTTGAATTGAGTAAATATTTTTAGGTTTAAAAAATCGATCGATTACTATATTTCAAACGTTTATGCCGGAACAAGAGATTAAAAATAAATTAAACCTTGTTTTTTTAGGAAGGTATAATTCTAGATAGTAATAATTTAATCGGGTTAGTTCAGGTTATGAATGATTGGATATACCTACTAAAATTATTAGAAATAGTTGACAATAAGTTTTATTTGTGGAAATACCTGGAAATAATTTGGAACTTTTCGGTATTTTTCAAAGTACTTGGAAATATTATTAGATATTATTAGGAATTTCTAGAAACTATACAATTGTGGGAATAGCGATTTAGTGTCGGGGTTTTAAATGACTTTATTGGACTATGAAATTGTATGGATAAAAATAACTTTTTAAGAGTTCATAGATATAGGTTGTGAGAGGGTCGTTAGGGCTTTCTTTGCACTTCTACAGCATTTGGACCACGAACCTGACATATAAAACTGGACTGCTCATGAAAATAATTTTTTGACCCCCCCCACTTATTGATCGTCATTACGTGCATTGATTTATATGGCAACATTGAATTCCCCGCTAGTTTCTTATATTGGCGTGAATAAGTCTTGTATGAATGTCAATTATATGATTCTGACTAATAGGTTTAGACAGTAACTATCTCTTTCTACCATATATATGAAATAATAAATCGCTCTTCCTTGTTTTAGGCGACAAGTATATTCAATAAAAAATATCGGGATAATTAAGTGTTTCTGTTAAACAATAATTAACTTGAATTTCTCAGTTTTTAGTTTCCTCAAAATTATGATTTTTCTGTTCAAAGCAATTCCTTTTGTTGTATCCTGTTGTAATTTTATTATTTTTAGATAGCAAGCATGGAATGTCAGTTCTTACAAATAAATAAGAATGCTTTTTCTATGACTATGATAGTTTATATATTTTATTTTTTACAATAAAACTGTTATTTAGCAAAATAGCTAAAATGTGAAATATGCACCAAAAACGAATCGAGACCAATTTTTTAAATATCTGTTTTGGAAAAAATTGTGGAAATCAGTGGGTATTTTTGTAAATAATATAAGTATCTACATCTACATCCCTCTTTGAACGCCGAGTGTAAGAAGTTAGTAAAAAAAAATATTAAAGCATTTATTTTTTATTTCATGAATTAATATACATGTATATTGTTTAATATATGGTCTTGAAAGATCCATATAATCTATTTCAAAGTAATAGAGTTTCATCATTTAAAAATGAACTTAATTAAATTTTTAGTAAAATTATTTTCTCCTTGATGCTTTTAGGGAACTGATATGTTAGGTAGTGACAGAGAGTTAACAACATTCCCTTCGTAATAACAGAGCTTTAATTTAAAAATATGGACTAAATCATTTTTATAAAAATAAAATTCAGCTCCAAAATGGATAGTGTTTAAGCAGTCTATATTTAATAACAAATCTATCTAAACAAGTGGGATTCTTCAACTAACATAACCATTTTTAATCTATATATATATATATATATATATATATATATATATATATATATATATATATATATATATATATATTTGACACATTCAGTCAAGTCAAGGCAGTTATAGGATTAAAAATGTAGTGTCCATTCTTCTAACTGGACCATTAAAAATACTTTTAAAAAGTGAATATACAAAAGAGTGAGTGATTACAATTGGTTTGTGTTGTAATTAATTTTTGTTTAAAACAAAAATCTCTGTTTTTAATGCATCCGCATCAGTTGAAAAAGATTCGAAAGAATCGAAACGTTCTGAAAAATAAAAATATATAAACACAATAAGTATGACTACTCTATATATGTAGTTTCAATATAAAAATGAACCATATTCCCAAGAGAATAACCAACTAAAAATATATTTAATAGTTCAAGAAAAATTAACTCCTATATTATATATATATATATATATATATATATATATATATATATATATATATATATATATATATATATATATATATATATATGTAGATAAGTTTTTGTCCGTGTAATTTAAAATAAAATAGAATAAAATATTGGCGAAGCGGACGTGAAAATTTGTCAATCTACATGATTCTCGTATTAAAAAGTGCGGAGCACTCCAAAGTATGGAATAACTCCGGGTCCGACAGTGGTGGCCTGACGAGTCCCATATTAGGACGAAACAGCGCTGTCGCCATCTGTCGGACCCGGAGTTATTCCATACTTTGGAGTGCTCCGCACTTTTTAATACGAGAATCATGTAGATTGACAAATTTTCACGTCCGCTTCGCCAATATTTTATTCTATTTTATTATATATATATATATATATATATATATATATATATATATATATATATATATATATATATATATATATATATATATATATATATATACATACATACATAAAGATTTACTAGTAATTATTAATTTTTATGCTAGTTCAAACTTTCCATTTACTTACCTCTTTGAGGGTCTGGAATTAACCTTCCTAGAGTTGTTGAATTTTTGAAATGGCAATCAATCACAGCTTCTCACTACTTTGAGAAGGGATTTTCACAACACAAATTTCCTTACTATTTGAGCTAAAATCAAGAATTTTTATTTTATTGTCTTAAAATAATAAGTAATTAAATATAAATTTATTTTAAATTAATAACATATTCAAACAAAAGGTTACTATTTTATTTTTAGCCAAAACAAATACATAAAAGTTAAATTTTCAGATATGCTTAATATTGAAAAATTTCACATTATATGCAATCATTTATTTCTATTTTAACTTGGCATATTGATTTCTAAATGTTTAATTTTAAATTATTACTAGTTTCGATGTTCCTTTATATGTCAGTGGAACATTAACTTCATGGCATAACAATATTATTGTTGGTTAATGCACATCTAATTCAGGATTTTTTTTGTGGAGCCAGTGTAAGTTATTAAGTCCAAATTTAGTTGCTTCAAGATGTTTACATCAAACATTGCTTCATAGCTTTTGTCAGACAGTTTATTTGTAAGAAGCACAACCATAAACCTTTTGCTCATCTTATATAAAACTATTTCCAGAAAAATGCTCTGAATAGAATGACTAATTTGTTTCAGCCCTTGAATTTGAAGTTTCTCTTCTTTTAGAAAATTAAAATATTGAGAACATTAAAAATTTATCATACATCATATCCATAAGATTAAACTTGTTCCCCTTAAATTCACGGTTTGATTCTAAAGTAACATTTTAAATAATTATTACTGAATGCTTTAAAACTTATTAATGATAATGACATACATTACAATTTACCAGATGAGGTATTTGTGGGTCTTACGATGAAGAATCGAATCTTTTAAAATACTAAAAAAAAAACTTTAAAATTGACGTTTCTGTTTGAAATACTCAGTAAAAAGTTACATAAAATATGATAAAATGCATAAAACAAGCAAAATCAAAAATAAATTCTTATCAAAATGAAAAGTATTCAGTCAGTGTCAAAAATACCCTTTCACCAATATAATAAAAATTTAGGGAATTCATTGTTGCCAACTAATTATTAGCACGTAATGGCGCGGAGCGTGGTGGAGTAATTTTTAGTATAAGGAAGATATTATACATGAGCAGTCCAGTTTTATATGTCAAGTTCGTGATTTAGACCTATAAGGTTTTTTTTATACCTTCCTCTAATTTAAGATAAGCCTGGGGTATTTAGACTTTTCACGGATTCTGTTATTTTTCTGGTGGTAAGTGCTTTATTTCTTTAAGCATCAAAGTATTGCTTTTCAAGAATTTAAGTTTCTTGCAGAACAGTGCCATGCATTCGCATGTTTCGGCTGCGTGGTCGAGTGCGAAAACTTCGATGTATTCCAATCCGAAAGTTAAAACGAGACACTCTGTAATTATACAGAGTGTCCGAAAACCATATTAGAAAACTCAAGGAAGTGATTCTATATGATATAATATTATTTAATTATTTTTTATTATAATCTCAATACTTTCCTCGTTACAAAATTAAATTTTTTATTTGGTTTTTAATTCAGATTTCATTTATTTCTTGATAGATTAAGTTGATATTTGGCGGGGGTGTTAACTCTAAGGAATAGTTTAAGCTTTAGGTATAACTGTTTTCCTAACTTGTTAGTAGAGGGCAGCTTACCTGAACATAAGGTCTATTTTTCTTATAACATTTTTATTTTGACAGATATCATCAAAACAAGGTTTGCAATTTAAATATAAAACGATAAATCTTGGCATTTTATTTATTTATTTACACAGACAGTACAATAAGTATAACATAGCCTATAAATCAATCATAGATAATTATAAATAAATGAATTGACAACAGAATAATTGCAGTAAAATATATCAAATTTCAAATTTGTCTTTTCGGCGATCATAAAGGGCGATCATAAAATGGTTAAATAATGGGGAGAATTGTAATATATTAGTTCTTGGTTTCGATAAATAGAAAAATACTGGATATCTAGTTATCCCTGGAACATGAAAATGAGCTCTCGCGAGCAAATGAGTTGCTATAATCTTGTTATTAACCAGTTTATACAAAAATGTAACGAGCTCCGTTATTGCGCTTCTCCAGAGTTGTGAAATTAAATCTTGTCAATAGACTTCCGCGAGGTGTAGTAGGTAGGGGATAAAATCCATCCGATTTAAACCTTACGAATCTTAAGAAACGATACTGAATTTTTTCTAATTTATCGAAGTGTACATGGTAATACGGATGCCAGATAACTAAGGCATATTCCAATCTGCTTTGTACAAGAGAATAATATAACGTGCTTATGACCTGGAGCGAGTGAAATTCATGACTAGATGTCATTAGAAAGCCTAGCGTTGGGTAAGATCTCGATACTGTATCATTAATATGATTAACAAATGTGAGTTTGCAATCAAACGTGACTCCTAAGTCCTTAATGCAGTTAACTCGCCTTAGAAAAGCACCGCTGATCCCATAATCATGCAGCAGAGGCATTCTACTTCTCGAGAATGACATAACATTACACTTATCTACGTTCAGAGGCAGTTTGTTTTTTAGATACCAAGCATTTAATTTCATGAGATCCAGTTCAAGGCTCAAGCAATCTCCAAGATTTCGTATGTCTCGGAATATCTTTAAATCGTCTGCATAAAGTAGGCAGCTGTTATTCAATCCACACATAATATCGTTAATAAAAACATTAAAAAGTAAGGGACACAAACCAGATCCTTGAAGAACAACCGACGTTACTACAAAATTACTAGATCTATGACCACGGTATTCAACATAATGAGAGCGGTTTAATAGATAACTTGCGAAAAATGTAATAAAACTGTCATTAAAACCAAAGTCTGAAAATTTGGAAAGTAAAACACCGTGGTCAAGTCGATTAAACGCTTTGGAAAAATCCGTGTAAACCACATCGACCTGAGTGCCAGAATCAATACGCTCTGAGATATACTGCGCAATAGTAGAAAGAATAGTCACGGTTGACTTTCCAGAAGCAAACCATGCTCCTGAAGAACTAACTCAAATGCCTTTGCAAAATTGCCCATTATCGCTATGGGGCGATAATTTTCGACGCTGGTTCTATCATCCTTTTTACAAACCGGACAGATTTTTGATCCCTTCCGTAGATCAGGAAAAATACATTTCTGAATGCATAAACTAAAAATTATAGACAACGGCTCAGCAAACGCCGAAGCACAATCCCTTATGACAAACGAAGGAAGGGAATCAGGACCCGTTGTGAATTTGGTCTTCAATTTTTTACCGGCTTTCTCAACGTCTTTAGGCATTATTTTAGATAATGAGATAGGGTAAGAATTATAACCATGACTAAGGAGTAGTAACAGGTACAGAAAACAGATTTAAAAAGTTATTGTTTAATAAAATGTAAACATAACATATAAACCAATATTATTTATATTAAATTTTGAAATTGTACGCCATCCATCTCTATGCATTTACTAATAGCTATCATAAAGTATCTTTGAACGCGATAAAAACACCAGGTGTATTTCTAATTTGTTCAGTCAATTGTTATCTTAAATCATAAATCCTGGAGGTTATTGACTGCAGTTTTATCTGCTGGCAATTTAAAAAATCTCCAGGAAAAAATCCAGCGGATTAAGATCAGAGGATCGTTAATATTGCTGATGACCTCTTTCTATGTAACCATATGAGTCTGCCACAGCGGAATTATGTGTATTATGCAAATTTACAATACCACCTCTTATGAAACCTGCTTGGTCAGTAAATAATACAATATTAATGACATTATTATCGGTTTTAAATTTATGTAAAATATTATTAGATATATAGGCGCGATATTTTATTACCATCGTAGATAGGTTGAATCTTTTGGGCGTGAAATGGATAAACAATATTTTCATGAATAACTTCTGATGCATTTGATTATTTTAGTCCTTCTGTAACTGCAATATGTTTAATATTAGAACCTGGATTTTCTTCTGCTTGAACTGTTCCCACGTTCGTCTTCCTCTTTAATATTTGTTCTGCCAAACGTTCCTTGTTCGGTCGGTTAGAATACGTTTCTGTCAGCTCATCCGGAGCAGAAGTGCACATCCCGAAAGTCTTCATTTCAATACTGAATTTTATTAGATATTGTTTTAAATATATGATTGCGATGTTACGACATAATAAATACAAGCTAATTTTCAACCACTAAAAATTTTCAAGGCGTGTTTCGTCCTGACACCGGCGGCGGACTCGTCAGTGGGTTCCACCGATGCCTTTCCAGACACTTTTGTTTACGTACTTAATTATTTTTGGACGTTATATTTAAAGTCATTCCTTGACGGGATTTATAGGTAAGATGTTAAACCTATAGGCGGTTGTTCGTACAACACCATCCCGCCAAGGCAGTGCTTCATTGAATGAAAAGTGTCTGAGGAATCTGTATGAACTAACTGCCTTTTAGTGGTCTTTTCTATACGGTCCGGGCTTAATCAAAGCCCATGACTTGACAACATCCTTACGTCGCATCGTCCCTGCTCGGGCGCCATGTTGTAAATATGCGGGCGATGTTAGGACATAATACAAGCTAATTTTCGACCACTAAAAATTTTTAAGGCGTGTTTTGTTCTGACACCGGTGGCGGACTCGTCAGTGGGTTCCACTGATGTCTTTCTCAGACACCCTTGTTTACGTATTTAATTATTTTTGGACGTTATAGTTAAAGTCATTCCTTGACGGGATCTATAGGTAAGATGTTAAGCCTATAGGCGGTTGTTCATACAACACCACCCCGTCAAGGCAGTGCCTCATTGAATGAAAAGTGCCTGAGGAATCTGTATGAACTAACTACCTTTTAGTGGTCTTTTCTATAGGGTCCGGGCTTAATCAAAGTCCACGACTTGGCATCCTTACGTCGCATCGTCCCTGTTCGGGCGCCATGTTGTAAATATGCCGGCGACGTTACGACATAAATAGAAGCTAATTTTCGACCACTAAAAATTTTTAACGCGTGTTTCGTCCTGACACCGTCAGTGGGTTCCACCATGTTTACGTACTTAATTATTTTTGGATTCATTCCTTGACGGTTGTTCATACAACAATATTTGATAAGATTATTTTCCAAAATCGATTAACTGTAAAATCTGATTTTTGCTGGTAACAATAAAATCACCTTGAATATGACATCAAAATCATTTGATTTAGGTGAATAATATTGTAAAGTGAATGTGCGACCAAACGGCGAGATATACCGATTTGAATTAGGAATATATTATTTAATGCATTTCCTTAAAAATGACATCCTTTTTTGATCATTCCATGAATTTTTTTCTATGGGTCTTTAAAAATCACTAATTTATAAAACTGCAGTCAATGATCTTCAGATTTACGAGTTAGGATAATAAATAGATTAGAAATACACTTGATGTTTTTCATGACGTTCGAAATTATCGTATAAAAGCTGTGAGAAAATATATAAAAATGAATTTTAGTTTGTATGTTATTTTTATATTTTATTAAGTAAAAATAGCCAAATGGTAAAATATATCGATGTGAAGTAAGAGAACATTATTTGATGCATTTCTCACTTTCTTCAAAATTGCATCCTTGTTTTGATCACGTCTGTTAAAATAAAAAAGTTATAAAAGAAATAAATTTTAATATGCAGGTAAATTGCCTTTTGGAGGCAAGTTAGAAAAACGGTTTTAGCTATAGATAACACTGTTCATTAGACTTAGCATCCATGTCAAATATCAACTTGTTCCATCAATAAATAAATTAAATATAAATTAAAAACGAAATAAAAAATTTAATTTTATTTACATCTAACTACAACACCATTGAAATTTTGATGTTTTTTTTTAAATAACTTGCTACCCTTATTGTTTCCCATAGAATTACCTCTTTAATACCCTGACATTGTTTCCGGGCATGGTCGTTTTGACTGTTGATGGTTTGCAGTTTGGCGTCTAGTCTACGGATGTAATATCCTGATTATTCATTACGGAATTGATATTTTAAATAAATAGGCAGTTGATTTCTGTGAATTTTACTCTCGATTCGTTACAGATCCATAACCATTAAGTGATCGAAATGCATATGGAGACCAAACCAGAGTGGAATTTGCAGTAAACAAACTCTCTGCCCTTCTTTTGAACGGCATTAAGTATATAGGGTTTTTCAATAAGGGCGGGTTGATGTTGAAATGGAATAAAGCAAACTGTGTATGAAGTATTAACGAAATTCTTTTTTTTATTTGAAAAGCCCATGTATGTTACATGTTGCAAATGTCCGCAGCGGCTTGTCACGGTGGCACAGATTCGCGTAGTACAATTTTCAATGACTCTACCGCATAGATCCGGCTGAATTTGAGCGATGTCATTGGTTATGTTGACTCTAAGGGCATCGGTCGATTGCGGCTTATTGGTATAGACCTGCCACTTTAGGAAACCTCACAAGAAGAAGTCTAGTGGGGCCAATTGCAGGATCTTGGTGGCCCATTCACGTCACCTCTGCGAGAGATAACCATACCCTCAATAGTTCATGCAGAATATTTATCGTGACGTCGGCTGTGTGGCACGTAACGCCATCCTGCTGGAACCACGTCTACCTCCAAATCGTTCAGTTTGAGCTAAAATAAATCAGTTAGCATAGTTATGAAGCGCTCGCCGTTGACGGTGATGGCCTCACCAACGTAATTTTCAAAAAAAGTACGGGCCAATGACACCACTGGCCCAAAATCCGCACCAAACATTATTTTTTTGTGGATGCATTACCACCTCGTGAACCTTGTGTGCATTGGCGTCGTCCCATATACGAAAATTGTATTTGTTAACATAGCCATTCATCCAAATGCGCCTCGTCACTAAATATGATTTTTCGGTCAAATTTTGGGTCCTCTTCCAGATGCTCCGAAGCCAAGCCAGTGAACAAACGATGTTGTCAATGGTCATTAACTTTGAGCTCCTGGGTCAGTTAGATTTTGTACAGGTGTAGGCCAAAGTCTCTACGTAGGATTCTCCAAATTGTAGTCTGCGAAAGGCGGAGTTCTTGTGCATGGCGAGAAATTGACTGCCTCGGGTTCTCCTGGACGCTTTCACGAATCGCGGCGATGTTCTCGGTTGATCTGGCGTTCTTTTGACGTACGGGTGTTAGCTGATTGTTTACCGAATCGGTCGTTTTGAATTTGGCCACCAAACGTTGGAGAGTGGACTTTGAAGGGCCACCGCGTCTGCGGTAAAATGGACACAACGCGCCCACGTTTACACTAACGAATTCATAAATTTTATAATAAAGTTTTATCATTTGGATGTGCTACTCAATCGTGTGTTTTCATGGTGATTTGTCATCTGTAACAGAATAATAAACAACAGATTAGACAGACGCCACCAAATCATGGCCGCCACAGGCTGCGAACATCGACCCACCCTTATTGAAAAACCCTTTATATATGTACATATAAAATATGAAAAAAATTTCATATAAACATAGGTACGCGAATGGGTCATAAGGGAGCTATGGCTGCTTAAAGATGGCCTTCAAACAGGAATTTTTGTTAAATATCTTTGGAACTGCTGAAAGCATCGATGTGTTTTCTAGTATTTGAACTTACATCAATAAATGCTATTTATTTGATTTGAAGAGTGAGTCTTGTAAAAAATCATTACATCAATAGTTTAGGAGGAAACTCGCTTTAATTATTGAAAATCAATGCATAAACTCCACGGACTTTGATGTTTAGTTTAAACATTAATTTGCAATAACTAAAGCGGGTTTTTCCCTAAACTATTAATGTAGTGATTTTTACAAGTATATCCTTTTCATGTAAACACTTTTACGTAGAATTTTGCAAAAGTGTTATGTAAATAAAATAGAGATAAATAAACCAGATCGTCCCCCTGATGATATATACATATATTATATTTTACCAGAGAAATAGGTATATGTATATTTGCTTCTGTTTAATTTTTAAATAGTTAATATCGAATATATACGTTCAGTGTGCTCTCAAAATGTCCCAGCTCGAGGTTGAAGTTTCCTTACAAAAATCAGCTATTTTCATATATTCATTTATAATACATAACTAGAAAATTAAATTAAAAATTGACGATTGAATTGTCGTTTATGTTTTGTAGCGAAATAATTAATTGGTTTTGAAAAGGAAAATTTCCATTACAGATTTTAACCTTGTGTCTACCTTTTCAACTAGTAAACAGTATCTAGTGAATCATTATCGACTATATGGAAACGAATGAGATATAAACACTTTGAGTCCCAGTTTGTCCAAAGAAAAAACCTAAATAGCTTGTCCTATAAAAAATGTGGTTACATCTTTACATCGTGAAATTTTATAAAAAAAAAACTAATTTATGGAATGAAAGCTCGTACACTCATTTGATAAAAAAAATCGCTTTTTTCTCATTATAAATACGTAGAACATTCATTACTAAATGTTCAGAATTCAACAAAATGTTATAGGGTATATAAGAATACTACAAAATCGTAATATTTCAAAAATAATTTGATTTTCTATTGATATTATTTAAAATAATTCTTTTAACAATAAAATTATGGTACTACTCTACATATTCGATGAAAGTATACAGTGCCTCCATAAAGTCTTTCATAAACTTGATTAAAATTTTGGCAGAAAACTTAAAAAAATGCTCAGATTCGTCTACTAATTTAACGTGAGTCCAAGTTGAAAACGTTGCAAATTTATCATGGCAACCTCTATAGAATGATCAGAAGTTTGACAAAAGGTGCCAAATTACCTTTGCTGCATATTGTCAGCAACAATGTCACTTTGATCCAGCGTTGATCGTACAAAGGAAAAAACATCGATCGAATGGTATTCATTTATAAATCTTGCGCCTTATTGATCCAGGTATTCGAGCTTGATGGGATCAAAGGAATCTCATTCAGTATAATTATAAAGAAAGAGCCAGGTTTGAATGATCTGCTTAACGGGCTCTAAGGAGAACTTCGGACAAGACCCTTTCAGATATCACTGGCATAACTCGTGCAGTCTTGCAATCTGGTCACTTTCCCTCATATTGCGAAGCAGCTGTTTTCTTAGCATGGGATATCCGTTGGTCGAACATTGGCTATCAAAACCTTGTTTAGTGTTTTTTAACCAGGATGTTCTACGCCTTCCGGCACTACCTCTACCGGCTATTTTTCCCTGGATTATTAAATGAAGAAGGCAGTATTTTTCAGTACAATATGGCCGAAATACGATAGTTTCAAAATTTCTACTGTTTATATAACTTGTTTCCTTATTCAGCTTCCTTAGGACTTTCTCGTTACTTTTTCGGTCCATCCAACTTATCTTTAACATTCCCCTGAATGTCCAGACTTCGAAGGCCTCTAGTTTCTTAACTGAACATTCCCTAAATGTCCAAGCCTCAACAACATAAAAGAGAACGGAAAACACATAGCAGCGCAGAAGCTGGATTCTTAAATTTAAAACAACTCTTACGCATTCAATTCAATATTTTATTTCTACCGAATGGTCCCAATCACTCTTAATTACACTGCCTAAATATATTATTCTTATCAACTTTCTCGAGCCGAACGTTATTCATCAGAATTGCTGCATTAGGATGTTGTTGTTTTGACACAAGCATTTATTTGGTTTTGTTGATATTTAGAGTTAGGCCGTATTGCGCACATGAATCTACAATACTTTCCAACAGATGCTGCAGGCGTTCAGTACTACTTGTCATAATGACAGTATCATCTGCATAACGTAGATTATTGATGGTTACCCCACTAATGGTGATGCCCTTCTCAGTGCTATCAAGTGCAAGTAGCTGTAGTTATTCTTATTAGAAAGAGGCAAACGTACCACTAGCATAAACAGCAACGGGCCTATTAGTCTACTGTTCAGTCTGGGAAAAATAATAGAATCTTTTAATATAGCTTTATCGACTTCCCACTCGAAATGAACCTCTTGTCTCTCGAGCAATTCGGTTTTAGGGGGATCCAGAGTAGCGTTCAGTAGATTACTAGGCTGGCATCGCTCATAACCCAGGATTTCAGAAGAAATACCACACAGCAGTAATCTTCTTTGATATCATCAAGGCCTTTGACTAGGCATGGCACAATTAAGTTCATAAGGTTTGGAATCTCCAACTATCTCATAAGACTAGTCCTAAGTTTTCTGGGGGTATTTGGTCCATTTATGTAGGGCGCCCTGTTTAGAAAATTTAACGCCATTGATTTTTTTTTTAAATGGAGCCCCATAAAAATTCTAATCATATCCCATATTTCATGTCCCATTCCATATATTGAACCGTTGTCAAATATTGGTTATTAAAAATTGGCCTATTATGCGAGGGCTTCTTACATTGTCTGTATTTTGTTACCACGTTTTTATTAACTTGCTTTCTTGTCTGTCTGTTTTGTTTGTCTGTTCGGTACAAATGTTGCAATCGATTTTAGACTATGATGATCTAGAGACCTGCCCCATAAAGATTTATAACCCCAGACAGATTGCTAACCTCATACACATTGTCCTCAAAATTGAGATTATGAATTTTTATTAGTTATGAAAATACTTGTAAGATTCAAAACGAAAAACTTGGGATGCAATAGATAATAAGTGGTGTGTGAGTTTTCTCAACGACAACTACTTTCAACGCTCTTTACTATTATCTGTTGCATGGACTCCACGTTTTTCATTTTAAGAATTTCCATAGCTATTAAAAATTCACTATCACAAATTGTCAGGACAATGTGTATAAGGTCAGAAATCTGTATAGGGTAATAAATCTATATGGGGCTATTATTGTGTGTGAGTTTTCTCAACGACAACTACTCTCAACGCTCTTTACTATTATCTGTTGCATGGACTCCACGTTTTTCATTTTAAGAATTTCCATAGCTATTAAAAATTCACTATCACAAATTGTCAGGACAATGTGTATAATGTTAGAAATCTGTATAGGGTAATAAATCTATATGGGGCTATTATTATAAATAGATAATTAGTTTAAGTAAATTGTGGAAGTTGATGGTAAAAACCTCTTTTGTCTATCCATAGCCTACTAAGAACTAATCACCTAATTTGAAATGAAATATAATAGTGGTAATTTACATGGTTTTCTATGTGTAGCAAACCACGAATTTTTTAGGTAAATATATATTTTTATTGTTAAATGTTTTCATCTAAATGTACTTACTATACATTTTACAACAATAAATATAAGCGGCGTTTTATTCTATCTCTGGTTTAATTGTGTTTTGTGGTTTTTCTTATCTATCTATAATGTAACTTTGAAATTTAAATACATATAAGAAAGATATTCTAAATAGTCATGTAGTCGTCATTAACACGATATATTTTTGTACATGATCAAAAATTATTTATTTGATAACCTATAAAGCTTATAAAAATTGATACTATTTATTCCGAGTAGTATAAAAATCACTGATTATTATAGTAACGCACGAAAAAACAAACTATAACAGTTTGCTTCGGATTGCAATAACTTTTTCTTTAACGTTTTTACATTGCGTAAACCACATTTCTTTTAAAGAATCGATATTGTTGTTATAGAAAATTCTGTTAAGAAATTTGTAACCTCGGAGGAAGGGTTCAGAATATTGTTACATATTAATATCATCTAGTTTTTGCTGTAGAACACGACTTGATTTAAGAGCTTATTGCTTATGGACATCTTGTCTCGGAAATTATTTTTTCATCTTTTTAGGTTAGGTGCAACCGGAAAACCTTTATATTTCCTAAGTTTTGGCAGGGGTTCTGGTCAGTTTCGGCCTTCCTACAATTTTTGATCCACTCTCATATATACACCGTTAAAAATAGCCTTAAATTAAATGCTAATTTAATGTCCATTGTACATTAAATTTAATGATTTTGTAGTAAAAATCGTAAATAAATTACACTTATTTAGAATTTAAAGGATTCATTCAAATATCAGTTCATTGTACATTAAATTTGATTAAATGGTAACTTAAATTTCAGTTAAATAACTGAAAAGATATTTCAGCTTCGGTACATTAAAATTAATTCACATATACACTAATACTAAAAGAGTTTACATTATTATTCAATATACATTGTATGAGATTCCGGGAGATGGCGCAATTTGTATTGAACTATTTGTTTACTATGACATAAGCTGCTTAATTTTCTTACGATGAGGTGTATATGTCTGTCCCGTACTGACGGGAACCAATTAGTTCGAAACCGGTCTAAATGGCGGACAGTACCTATGGAAAAATGTCCACCATTTCCTGATAGTTTCAGAATTTTTTGAACTCATATTAATTTTGGTGCATGAAATATGTGATAACATATCTCAAGTTCAATGAACACTGGCTGTATGTTTAATGTACATAGTTACCTTAAAAAGTAATAATCAAACTTTAAATTTAATGGATTAAATTAATTTAGATTAATGTAAGTTATTAAATTTAATGCATTACATCAAATGCATTTAATAAACGTTTGTGAAATTTGCTGCCTGCTCATTTACATTAAACTTAATTAATGCATTTAATTTTTCTAGTGCATTTCCTTCTTATAGTGTACAATTAGTATATATAGTAGGGTTCGTGTTGCTAAGTATTTGAATACCTTATTTGGTTTGGGCTATATATATATATATATATATATATATATATATATATATATATATATATATATATATATATATATATATATATATATATATATATATATATATATATATATATATATATAAAAACTTTACCAGGACTGCGGACTGTATTAGTTAAACTCTTTTTACTTTAAATGCTCTATATTTCGTTACAACTTTGTAACTTAATTAGGAGTAAAACTACCAGATTAAAGAGAAAAAGTACATCACAAGAGACTGAAAAAACTAAAATATACAATTTATAATTTCAGAGTTAAGCAGCGCGCCCACTGGTTCGGTTTGGTTCAGACCGCTCGGCTCCGCACAATCGGCCTGTTTTGGTTTATACGTAAATAAATGAGAGCCCGCTCACTGGTTCCGACCGGCCAGAACGCTTCCGCGCTTTAAGCATCGGCGTCTCTCATTTATTTACATGTAAACCAAAACGGGCCGATTGTGCGGAGCTAAGCGGTCTGAACCGAGCAGAACCAGTGGACGCGCTGCTTTAGTTTTGAAAACTTAACCTCAACACGCTCAGCATAGTTGTCAGGACTAACTCAGAAACTGTAAGTTATTTATCTTGGTGTTTTCAGTCTTTTGTGATATTACCCGTTTCTTTTTTGATTTTATTTTCTTACTTTTGGTGAAGTTACAAAGCTTTAACGAAATATAGAGTATTTAAAGTAAAAAGAATTTGACTAATACAGACCATACTATATATAACAAATACCCAGCCTAATTGTATATATTAAGGTGCATCAAAAATTATAGAAAGGCCGGAACTGAGCATGACCCTTGCCAAAATTTAGGAAATATAAAGGCTTTCCTGTTGCACATAACCTAAAAGAAGAAAAAATACGTTTCCTCCGAGAACGAAAATAGTGGTGACTGACAAGTTAAGAAACAATATTCAGAATTAGGGGTTCTAGGGATGCAGTCTGTTAATAAAGTTTTAGGCCTTGATAAGGAAAAACCCTTGTTTGATTCTACCAAGCTTTCGAGAACGTATTTTTCTCTTCTTCAGGACATCTCTACAAAATTGATTATAAAGTTAGAATTTAACCTAACCTATAATTATTAAGGACTCAACAATGTGGGTTGATATAAATCAAGCAAATATATGAAAAAATAGAGAAAGAACCCTCCATATGTAATTGTTTTTTCATATATTTTCTTGTTTTATATTGAACCCACATTGGCGATACCAAGGTTTAGTTTGTTTTGAATTAAAGTCGCGTCGGTGAATGAACCTACAGTTTAACGTGGATTCCGAATCACGGTCGCGCGGTCTTCCCAAGCGGTCGCCATCCAAGTACAAACTGTCCCCGTCGCCGGTTCACATTTTAGTTAATCTAGTCCAACTATTTTTTTTTTTAATTTGTCAATAGATGTGAACTAAAAAGTCCCTTTTGGATTGATAGTATTATTATATTTTAAGAACTTAGCTTTGATTAAATCGCTCTCGTTTCAATTAGCTTCGGATAATTTTTTTTCCACAAAAGTTATTTATTAGATACTAGTGAATCGGAAGCCGGCGGGTTCTTAAATGATTTATATTCCATATAGTCGTGTGTCTAATACAAAATTTTATCCAGCACTTTCATGTAATTGAATTGCTTTATAGTAAAACGTAATAGAAATGAAATAAAATGGCTTTGATTAGTTTTAAGTCGTCATTGTTGGCAATAAATTCTTGATCATAAAAAGATTCCTGCAGAAGTAAGCATTGAACGGGAAATTTAATAACCAGGGGAGAAAAGTTTCGGAAAATTTCATTTTTGCTTATTAACTTATTTCACAACAAAACTTCCATTTTGTTAAAGTTCCAAGTATGACCCGACGAAAGCAAATTAGCCATTACTTTAAGGTTAAATATATTTTGTTAAAATCGTAGTCGCAAAGTGTATAGACTGCGGGTTCTATAGAAGCGCGTAGGCTCTCGGCTAGAAAGAGACAAAGCGAAATAAGACCATAGTGCATCTCTTTCTGAGGGGGAGCCAAGAACGATACCCCAAATCTCATCGGATAGTGTTTTCACGTAGTCGCCATTAGAAAGAGAGGTATTATTGCCCTATTTCACTCTGTCTCTTTCTAAGCGAGAGCCAACGCACTTCTATATTCGTTATACATAGAACGCAGTCTATATACTTTTATGCCTATGCGTAAAAGATGAATAATTTCGGAAAAAACATATCAGTGGTTTTTACAATTTTTCGATTCACGTTACCCTCAGTGTCCAAGAATCTATATTTATAAGCAGCCTAATTTTGGGAAAAGGTTAGTAACACCATGTACTAAGAAAGAATTTTTCAAAGTTCGCTCACTAAAAGGGTGAAACGGGATAAGTTGATATTTGATAAATTTATCATCTCTTGATGAAATATATATATGAACTCGATTTTGGCTTCAAAAATAGAAAAGCCATAATGTGACAATTACCCATTAAACAGTAATTTTTCTGCAAAAAATCACGATATGAAGCTGGTAAATTAATCATTGCGGCGTAATGTATTAGCCTCCCAAAACTGTCACTACCCCCGCGGACGAACCCACGACTTGTAACTGCCAGTTTCTTGTATTTGTTGAATTGCCTATAAATAATTTTACTAAAACTCTATTTCCCTTTTTATCCGTCCTTCTTATCCGATTTCAAGTAATAACCAAGTAAATGTCCTCACCAGAAAAAAGTGAGGCGGAGCTAAATATGGATTTTATGGCGAGTGGTCCAGCTCAAGGAAGTTACCCTCGCGGAGGATGGGTTGTCCTTTGGCTACGTTACAAACTCGCGCATTATCGTGAGGAGAAAGGAAATTCTGATACAAACTAAGACGTTTGTTCAGTAGGTAACGGCTGTTATTGTAGTTCTTTTCAGCATGTACTTAACAACAATAATTCTTGCTTGATTCCAAATGACGATCATGAGATTCCCAGTTGAAGATTGTGTGCGGGCTTCTTTTGGAGGCGGAGAATCCTTATAGACCCATCTAAGAGACTTTAATTTTATTTCTGGTTCCCAGTGATGTACCCAAGTATCATTACATGTCATTATTTTAGAGAAAATGTCGTAATCTGCATCCAGACTCCAAATGCTTTTGAAAAATAAAACTGCTTAGAAATAGTTTTTATTCGGGAGTCAAGAATCTTGTAACCCACCTTTCTAGAACTTCATTCATGCCTAGTTTATCACGTGGAATTGTTAAATCGCTTGCTTGAGATATATTTAATGTTTTAGTAATAGTAGACACTAGTTGCCTATATCGATTCTTCTTTCAGGCAGTTAAAGGGGAAAATACACAGGAAGAGCCTGTAGAGAAGAGAGTCAGAAGTGGGAAATATTTTACTTTACGATAGAATTGAACCTTGTCTGTATATACGACAATCATTCGTTCGTAAATTTTACCGAGCAATTAAGTTTGTTAAAAAATTGTCTACACTGTCATACAAAACTCATTTTTTGTTGTAGAACAGTTCAGAAAACACGAATTGATACAAGTTGAAACCAGTTGTCACTAGCGAATGGGTTGCGTTGATTTTAATCAAATGGCGTAAATCGCAAATAAAATCACGATTCAAATCATTTGATTTTTTCAATAAAAATCACGATTTACGTAAAAAAATATTACAATTATTTAAGAGAAACTCAACTAACTGAAGAGACCTCATAATATAAGGACAAATGTACTCTCTTCTAACACAGCACTGTTTCAGATTGCAAGAATATCAGGAAAGGGTGGAAGTCTTTCACACGGTGGTGCACTGCCATCTGTAGACCGCTTTCGAACTTGTTGGTTCTCGTCAGTACAGAATAGGCCAGCGTACTACAGCATCGGAGAAGTAAATCTTTTAAGCAACTTATATTAGACAAAATATAAAATCTTATACAAGCCGCGCCATCTCACAACATTCTACACAATCTGAATATATAATCTCGTTGAGATCTGTGTATATACCAAAAGTGGATAAATACAATATACTTGCAGTTGGGAGTATAAAAGACAATTATATAATAGAAACAGTTCTCAGAACTGAAAAACCTTATACTATAAGGCCAAATGTTCTCTGTTCTAACACAGTCAAAGACATAACACTATCTCAGATTGCAAGAATACCAGGAAAGGGTGGAATCCTTTCCTACGGTGGTGTACCGCCATCTGTAGACCGGTTTCGAACTTATTGGTTCTCGTCATAATCAACTAGGCTATAAAAGCCTCGATGGCCTGTAGAAATTTTGCGGGAAAAAGCTGGGGCACAAACCCATTGGATGTACACTTCCATACTGAGACCAATCATCACATGTGGGGCAGTGATCTGGAGTAAATGAACCAATCTGGCCAATACGAGATTCAACCTTTCGAAAGTTCAAACACTTGCCTGTGTGTATATAACTGGAGCAGCGAAAACCTAGTCTACGGCCGCCATGGAAGTAATCCTAAACCTTACACCTCTACATATACTTGTGAAGAGTATGACGAAGAGGACAATATATAGAATGATGAGAGGTCCACTCTCTTATCCAGATATCAACAAATCTGGGACCTGACCCAAGATGAAATGAAAAAGAAGTTCGAATTAGTGAATGGAATAGAAACACCATTGAAAAATTTAACAAGAATTCCATTCAATGGTATACAGATGGCTCCAAAACAATAGAAGGAATTGGAATAGCAATGTATGGACTCGGTACCAGACACCATGGAAGCTTGGGTGAGTCATCAAGCATCTTTCAAGCGTAAATACTTGCCATTAGGAAATGTATTCACTTCAGCAAGAAAAAAAAAACTATCGCTGATAGGAGATTATCATCATATCCCATGGGAATACCTAGAGGAACTAGATGAATTGAGTAAGATTAATAAAGTCACCTTCATGTGGGAACCGAGACACACCGGTGTAGAGTGGAATGAAATGGTTAACAAGCTCGCGAGATAAGAGGTTGAGACTATTTCTGGGGCCCGAACCTTTCTGAGGAATCAATATCAGTGTAATGCTAGAAGAACTAGAAACAGAAATAGATCTACAAGGAATGAGACAAGCGAATATACTTCTTGGTAGCTACGCCCAGAAGAAATTCAAGTTCTGCCATAAATCCTGACGGGGCATTGCCACCTGAAGGGACACCTCAACAACTCGGATTGGCAGAAAGAGAAGAGTGCTGATTCTACGAAGAGAAGGATGAAACCTCTATTCACATCCTTTCAGAATGTAGCGCTTTAGAAAACTCTAGAATGCGGTTCTTGGGGGCACATCAAATGAAAGAAGGGGAGCTATCTACTTAAAGCAGTCCAACATCCTAAGGTTCTTGAGAGAAATGGGACTGGAGGACCTCCTTTAGCCAGCAAGGTATCCCTTACGACTTAACAGTAGTAGGGGAGTGAACACAATAGATCTATTAGGTCGCGGTGTTGAAATCCCCAATTTTAAACACATACATACACATGATGGCTAGGTGGATATTTTTCTAATATTCTTTTTAATATTGATCCTTAGATCAACAATAGGTTTTTAAATCCGATCGTGTCCAAAGGCTTACTACGTAAATACAGTATGGTCTGTTTTTAGGGAAGTACACTTTTATATATCCAACCAAATTCATTTACCTTGCCCAACTTCCTTGGTAATAACTCAGAATTGCATTTCGAATAGTCTGCTATAGCAAAGTGTAATAAACCCCTTTACAAATAATAGAAAGGAAAAAATACCTACAATCAAAACAGAAAAATAGCACTGCAATTTAAATTTAAATATCAAGATCAAAATTTGCGTCAAAAAGCTTGCTAAGGTAAATAACGCGGCAGAACTGTAAGTGCCAATATAATTAACGATCCGGCATACAACCTGCGTTTGTATTTGCACAGCAGGCCGGTTTTGTTTATTTTTAAATTAAGACGATTGCAAATAGAAAAAAAAAACGAATATTGTGATTGTATTTTTGGTATTTCGTGTCGATATTTCCTTTATTTGTATTTCCTTGTTTATCCAGGTACATAGCAGTGCGTTAGCTAAGTTATCGAAGAAAACAGGCCCACGTCAAACGTCTATTTGACATTTTTATCATGCTTATAACTGTCGTTTCCCCTTACTTAGGTCCACTCTCAAATTTTTGAGATATGCGACAATGGTTTATGTTAAAGACGCACAACTTTACGCGTGATCGAAGAAGCCGCCTCCACCATTAAAACTTTTTTGAAGTAGAATTTTTTACTGGTAAAAACATCACGCAATCAGCGGGCGCACTTGCTGTGTAAACAAGTCACAACAAGCTTCCATCTCTTGCCATGCTAGCTATCTATATTCTGCTATAGTTATCATTACTGACAAACTTACAAAACCTTGTCACGGCTAAAACTAAAATTAATTAAAATCCTAAATTTTATTTTTTAAAAACTTGGGTGACAACATGAAAAGTTTTCAACTTCAATACGGCGTGTTTCACCTTGACTCTCTTTAATGCCTTCCCAGTTGTTCTAGAACTCATCGCCTTGAAAGGCGTCAGCGCTCACTGGAAGGGTTACCGCCCTCGTTGAGTACCTAGGTTCTACTTGATCGCCGCTCAAAGTCTGTGCTTAAAAAACGCAGGGTAAATAACTCTTTCATAACCCGTTGTTTTTCACAATAGTATAGTTTTCATCACCTGTAAGAATTTTAGAAATTATATCGTGATCATCTTATCTACGAAGTGTGGCAATTAAATTCCGGGAATTTGTCAATAAAAAACAAGCAAATTAAGTTTTAGACAAAATTTTATTATCGACCTTCACAATAGTCTCTCTCTAACTATACACAATGATTCCAACGTTGCTCCCGCGATTGGAAACACCCTTGGTGATCCTCCGAAGTTAACCCATTCAACACCACGGTTACAGCCTCTTTGTCCTCCTGTACGCCGTTGTGATGAGTTCCCTTGAGGTGCGACTTCATCTTGGGAATAAAAAAAATTGCAGGGGGCAGTATGGGAGCTATAAGGTGGGTGCAGTAACGTTGAAATTCCTTTTTTCGCCAAAAACTCTTACACAATGAATGAGGAATGGGACGGCGCGTTGTCGTGGTGCAAGATCCAGCCATTCTCGGCGAGTTCGGGTCGCACACTAGAAACGCGTGCCTGCAGCCGCTCCAGGACGCCAATATAGAACTGTCCACTCACTGTCTGACCGGCAGGAACATATTCACGGTGAATGAAGCCGCGGATATCGAAAAAAACGATCGACATTGCCTCCATTCGCGACTTGGAAATCCTCGCTTTCTTTGGCTGCTCCCCACCCTTTTCCACCCACTGCTGACTTTATTTATGGGTCTCAGGGTTATACTGAAATATCCAAGTCTCATCTCCAATGACTACCCGATTCATCCAGTCTCTGCCGTCGCTCCGAATGCGGGACAACAAATCCTGGCAGATCGATATCACGACGCCACCAAAAAAATTCTTTCGAAAAATGCGCATAAACTTCAACTTTGGACTGAAACTAAAAAGAAGGTCCCCCTCTCTAGACAGATTTTGACGAATGACGCAGTGTTGCCAGTTCTCGAGTTATAACTACATTCCCGGAACTTAATTGCCACACTCCGTAAGTAACTCAGGAGTCACTCGACTGCTTTTTATACTTCTGCTTTTTTATTCTGCTGTAAGGTTTCTTGGAATGAAACACTGTTTTGAAGTCCAACTCTTCGTGAAGAATTTCATATATTGTTATCATTTATTTAACATCATTAATGTTTTCAGGGGTAACTGCAGAAGAAGGCCTTCTTGTATGTTCGTTTTCGTGTAACTAAATGTGTCGTCTGCGAAACTCTTCAAAACCTTAAGTAAAAACAATCTTAGAATTTTAACGGATCTTAACAGGGCACCGGTATCTGAGGGATATCTCACGAAACTCGGACTAGTGGAGAATGTAGATTTTGCAAGGAAAAGTACAAAACTTCTCTCCACATCTTTCAGAATGCATTTCCTTGTAGGATGCAATACCTGGCAAATAGAAGTGGAAGATCTACCCAATCTAAAGCCATCCCACATTTTAAGTTTCCTCGAAGAAATAAGACAGTGCTCATATCCCTATTTCCACATACATACAACTCGGCAAACCACTTAAAAACAATTGAAAGGAATGGCCTCTCATCTCCCAATGCAGTATGTAGTCTGCGCAAACATTGCTCTTAGGATATACCAACTGGAAATTCATAAAGTATTAGGCACGGTAATGTTCTCGTGTTAACTCCGTGACTTAGCGCAAAAATATTTATCCTACAGTTATTACAAGAGAACCAACAAGGTTGACGCACTACAAAAAAACGCTACCTCTCAAAAATATTTGACAAAAAGACATTTTGTAAAAGTTTGAATAAATTAAACGACTTCATAGTAATTTTAATTATTTATTAGCAATTCTGTAGACATAATAACAATATTGTTTTAAATTGTAAACTCTTCTTTTGCTTTTGTTTTTAAAGACGGTCTTATCAAACTCGGCAATGTTGTCTTGGTGATCTTCTGCCATTCCTCTTACAGTTTTCTCCACAGATCTCCATGAGATGTAGAACATTTTCGTACCGATCTATCAAGCTGATCCCGCAATAATTCTATAGGCTTTAAGTCCGGCGACTGCGGATGCCATGTCAAGATTTTCAACACTTGTTCTTTTTCTTTTAAAAAACTTGCACAGCTTTGGTGCGTGTTTAGGATCATTATCTTGTTGAAATATAAATTCCGGACCAATTAAACGGATCCCAGAAGGCATTGCACTCTTCTTTACTATGTTTTTGTAATTTTTTTTAAAATTCCTTCTATTTGCACATTTTTAAAATTCCTTCTATTCGCAACACGACGGCGCAACTATCAAAACAACCCTAAACCAGCAGACACTGCACCGTGTTTAACTGAAGCTACAGTCCATGCCTCGTTCGCCGTTTCGAAAACTCTTCCTTTGGATCCAAAACTATCAAATTTTGATCAGTCCAGAGGATTTTTGCCTAGTCTGCAGTTGTCCAGTTCTTGTGTTCTCTAGCCCAATTAATTCTCTTCTTTTTATTGTTTTAAGAAGAGGTTTTGAGACCGCTATGCATTCCTTAAGACCTGCGCGAAGAAATCTCCTTTTAACTGTGGATACACTGACAGGTTTATCACGGCTCACATAAGACCGTTCTGCTATTTTTATTGCAGTTAAACGTCTGTCACGTTTACTTTTAACCACTATGCTTAAATCTTCATTGTCGGGAAGATGATTGTTGCAAATTGTTTATTGAGTTGGATATTTCTTAACAGTATAATCAACAGTTTGCCTTGGTGTCTTTTGTACTCTTGATTTGTCACCGTTGCTTTTACTGGAGTTATGAAGGTCCATAATTATGCCTCTTGTCTCTTGAGAGTATTTCTTGGTTTAACCCATTTTGTTCAAAAACAAAATGCAGAAGAAAAAAAATAATATTACAGTTAAGATGTTGAGTAATAGAGTGTGTGTTTTCTGGTCGAATGACATCAGATAACTAATGCAAAATAGTTTTTATAGTAGTTATTCTAAATTTTATTTATGTTTATTACCCAATAAGTTCATCAAAATAAAAGTGCCACTTGAAAGTTTGGCTTCAAAGAAATTCCGACGATAACACTATTTTGGTTTTATTTCCAAGAGTCGGAAAATAATAAACTGATAGTTACGCATTTTGCGGTGAGACACAAACAATTAAACCTAATAAAATGGATTTAATAGATGTGTTGTTTGTAATATAAAGAAAAATACAGGTGGCCAAATACTTTTGAACGGTAATGTTATTGATAACTAATTAGTCTCCAACAAATAGTCAATAAAATTTTTTTAAAGGATGCGGGTTCATTATATCTTCAAAATTTCAGAGTGATCCATGTATTACTAAAACCATTAAACTCTCGAGAATATATAATAGGTTCCGCTAAATTATTGTGTTAGGCTCAGTAGCGGGCATAATGAAGGTTTTTCCGCAGGCTTCCCAGTTGGGTCGTTTTACGTCGTTAGAAAAATGTAATCTAGGTGTTTTTATCAGACCCTTTCAACCCTTATCATGCATTCAAAAAAGTTTCCTAGTAATAAATGTGTTAAATACATTCCTGCGAGTTTTCTGGAAATGTTATTTATCATTTCCTTGTTTGTGTATTTGTTCTGTTTGGTGTATATCGCTGTTTTTGTACGATTTTAAAAAGTCAACACTGAAAGGACAATAATAAAGGGCATGTAAATATTTTAAATGCTCATTTAAAAATGCTACCAGGAATACTACAAAAAATATCTACCTATTCATAATAAAAACAAATCACTGTGGATTACCCAGTAACGTTCAGTAGTGACAACCTGTTTCTACTTATGGATCAAATTTGATTTCAGTTGGTTCATTATTTTGTATTATATGACGTGTTTTGCAACAAAAATTGGGTTTTATGGAATTGCAATATTCGAGTGTCATCATATTTTAAATAAAAGAACATAATTCATTAAATATCTAAATGAATAAAGTTTCAGCAACGTAGAATTCAAGATTATTGAATCTCGAAGGAAAACTGCTTGCGCAGCACATTTCTCACAATTATTTAGAATCTTTGGATGTAGACCCTTTTCCTTTATGTTATGGATCCATAAATTTGGTGAAAAACGTCCTGATTTGCGTTACAACAATGTTCTTCACGACAACGCGCTAGTTCATAAAGCTGAAGTTCAACTCATCCTCCGCGTATGGTTTAGACTTGACTTCGTCTGACTCTAAAAGGTTTTAGATTAAAGTAGAGACTGTCAAGCCTATTCCAAATCATACAATTGTTGTCAGCCAAATTTGCTATGAATACGTTTTATGCGCCACAACAAAGTCTGGTAATCCATCACGCACCATTGTTTACAATTTAATTCCATTTGTTTTACAAAGACAAACCCCTATCTTTAAAAAATAACTAGAAATCAGTTTTAATCAAAATGTCAATTGTCAAAAATTACAATGACTAATGATACGTAACATTGTCGGATTGTGTAGTTAATTTGGAAAAGTTATAATAGTTGCTTATATTTATTCTCCTTGCAAGCAGATGAAGGAAAGAGTATATACAAACAGTTTATTTCCTGCAAATACAACTCTGATCCTCTCTCCATACGCGTTTTGACTACCTTATGATCTCGTCAGTTGAGCTGTATCGAACCGAGAGCAACATTCAAACGACATCTATATTCACCGGAGTAGTGCGAAATTTTTAAAAATTTAAATTTCAGTAAGAAATAAAATAAATCTACTGTGTTTAAATCGTTGTCTATATGTATTCTCCTTTCAAGCAGATAAAGGGAAGCATATATACGAATAGCTTATTTCCTGCATTTTATATAGCAGTTGTTTCCTGCGAATGTTGCTCTCGGTTCGATATAGCTCCATTGATGAGACCATGGGGTGGTCGGAACGTGTATGAGGAGAGGACCAAAGTTTTATTTGCAGGAAAGAAATTATATTCAAGGTGCGGCATTTATCTTGAGACAACGGAATATCTTGGTGGGATTACATTTTGTCAAAAAATGTTTTATACAAAAATTATAGGGTGATACAGGAGCTAACTAGCAGTGATATTGGAAATGACCTTGACTTTGTTCTTTAAGATCATTTGAAGGTCAACTTCAGAATTTTTAATTACGACTCCGGAAATAAAAAGGGCTGAAAATTTTATCCTCTGATATGATCTTGACCTCAGGGCGACGGCCAAACACCAAAGTCAGTTCAAGGTCAAAACAAAAAGGTCGCAGTATTTCATGAAATGTTTTAGATAAAATTTGTTGTGCGGCACGGGGGTTAAATGGTAGTGACCTTGAATATAACTTTGACCTTAAGCTTCAAGATCATTTGAAGATCCATTTCAAAATTTGAAAGAGAAACTCGCAATTTGACCCCCGGAAATGGAAAGACAGGTCAATTTTACAGTAATTTCATCATCAGATACATCCGTGAACTCAAGGGCACGATGAAATTGGTGTAGAATAGTTGATGACAGGCCTGTGAGTCTATACTTTCTTGAAAGTAATTTGAACGGAGCAAAATATCGTGATATTTTAGAAAATCAACTTCTATTATTGCTTAAAGACGTACCCTTAGATGAAAGACAACAAATGTGGTTTCAATACGATAGATGTCCAGCGCATTATTTCCAATTAGCTTGTCAAGTGATGAATCGCGAATTCAATGGACGGTGGATTGGTAGAGTAAATTGCCCTGCAAGATCGCCAGACCTTACGTCACCAGATTTTTGTTTATGGGGTTATTTGAAGAGTGAAGTTTATAAAGACGTGCTAACTACGTCAGAGATGCTTGTGCCAAAATAACACTTGAAATGCTCCGCAGTTGTATGCAATCTTTTAAAGTGTATGTCAATAAGTGTACTGAAGTTAAAGGTGACCATTTTGAGCACTTACTTAAATAAATTCTTATGAAAACTTTAAACATGATCATACAAAATGATGAAGGGCGAAGAGACATAGAAAACAAACACCTCGAAAAGAACAAAAACTACTACGCCCACGTCCTTGTTCCTGGGTAGTACTAAAAGTAGTTAATTATGCACAATTCTGAACAAACGAATTTGTTCAAATAGCCCTAAGATGAAGATTAAGGTAATATTATAGAATTTTGCCATCTTACAACTTTAGTATGAAACATCTTATAGAATAATTACGATAAAGATCTTCATTTGACTTCAAGATGACCTTGATATTAGACCTTAACCTTGAGGCCAAGGTCATACCTGATGATAAAATTACTGTGAAATTTATCGGTTTTTCCATTTCCGAGAGTCAAATTGGTGGTTTCCTTTTCAAATTTTGAAATTGAACATCAAACGACCTTCAAGGTCAAGGTCGACTTTAAGTCACTACCGCTTGGCCTCCGTACCACCCAACAACTTTTGTACGAAACATTTCACGAAATACTGCAATTTTTTGTTTTGACCAGCAAACGGCCTTGATGTTTGACCTTCATCTTGAGGTGAAGATCATGTCCGATGTTAAAATCTACCGCCCTTTTCATTCCCGGGGTCGAAATTATGGGGTTCCATTTAAAATTTTAACGTTGACCTTCAAATGACCTTGAAGGACAATGTCAAGATCGCTACTAGTTAGCTCCCCTGTCACTCTATAATTTTTGTATAAAACATTTTTCGGAAAAATGTGATTCCACCGAGATATTCCCTTGTCTCAAGGTAAATACCGCACCCTGTATATTCTTTTTTTTATCTGCTTGAAAGGAGAATACATATAGGCAACTATTTAAACACGAATTCTAGCTATTTGTTGGAAAAACTATGGGTGGAAGCCAAGGACTGTTAGATAAAAGCAATTCTTTATATGTGGAAAAGTTATATACATTCCAGATAATACGTTATTTAAAAACACCACACACATTAAAAAATTGAAAATTTTAGTAAAAAAATTTCACTAAATCCTAAGAACTTTAAACATGGCGCGAACTTGGCAACGAGGCAGATCATACCTGGTGGTTACCATGGCTACACGAGTACTCATTAGACAATAACAGCCAGATTCATTAACAGCCAATTTTGTTTTCCTTATGATTTTGTTATAATTTGGAAATAAATTCTTGAAATCGGTAAGAATAAGCAAAACTTTCCATTTTTGCCAGGCTTAATAATAAAAGAAAATAATTTTGTATTTTTGTATTGTTAAGGTTTCAATTTGCTTGACTTATTGTTATACTTGTCAATTTAAATCCTCTATTGTCACTTTAAATCGGCTTTAAAGTTAGACCATGTTAGTGAATTAGGGGGTAACTTATATGGCAGGAAGTGAAAAAATACAGTATAGCAGTTAGTAATAATAAAGTTGATGTCCCCGAAAATCTTTAAACATCCCAATTTATTTAATATTCATATTTTTTAGATCTTCTATACCCAATTTAAAAAGACATAATAATGAACTATTTAATTTTTATGGAAGTGTTGTGATAGATAATATAACTCCTATAACTCATAATTTTAAATTTGAAGTGTAGTAACAGAGTTGAAGGTGGGGAAAATAATTTCTATAATAAACTTTAAAGCAAAAGGTCACGATGTATTGAGCATTAATATAATAGAATTCTGCTCTCCTTTCGTCCTGCCCTATCTGACACACGTTCTAAGGCATCTCTAAATCATCTATCAAATTCTGTTTCTCCGGAATGGTGTAAGAAAGCGCTGGTTGCGCGGTTGCTAAAAGTTAACGATCCCTGTGAATTTCAGGATTTTCGTCTTTGTATGTCAAGAATACTTGAAAAAATAAATAAAGAACAACTTACAGAACACGTAGAAGTTAATCGAATAATACCCGAGGCTCAGTTTGGATTTTGACAGAACTACGGTTGTTCTACTGCTTTTGCCAGTGTCATTGATGATGATGCTATTAGCAATACTACACAATATCAGTCTTAGTGAGCATACCATTGCATTTTATAGGTGCTTTCTGGGGAGTCGAAAGCAGTGCGTTAAACTGGGTAGGGAGATGCCGGAAGAGCTACCAATAAATTCTGGTATACTATCGAGCTCTAGTATGTCATTTGTTATCTGCAATTTACACCGGTGACACCCAGATATATTTGTCCTTTAACAGAGAAGATGTTTTTGAAGCTTGCATCACTGTCAATCAATACCTTAAAGCAATTTCTTTGGTTATATTGCAACATAATCTGAAAAAATGCTGTATAATGATATTTGGAAAAAGAACTGATACATATTATGTTAAATTAAAACTCCTTTACAGTTGTCGTCATACTTATCCATAAAGCTTAACATTCTGCTCTATGAATCGCTGGTGCTCTCCATTTTTAGCCACGGAGATGTAATAAAGGGTGTTTTTTATAGAGATATAGAACTTTTAAATGGAATAAAACAAAGATGAATTTTTTAAATTGACATGAAATTTACTTTATTCGAAAGATAACCTTCTGGCATTATAATTTAAACATGACTTCTGGCATATGACCGCCACGGCTGACTCGGACGTAGTCTAATCTGGAGGTCCAATTTTCGATGACCTTTTCCAACATTTATGGCGGTATATCGGCAATAACGCGGCGAATGTTGCCCTCCAAGTGATCAATCGTTTCGGGCTTATCGGCGTAGACTAGCGACTTCACATATCCCCACAGAAAATAGTCTAGCGGCATTAAGTCGCACGATCTTGGAGGCCAATTCACGGGTCCGAAACGTGAAACTATGCGGTTACCAAACGTTTCCTTCAATAAATCAATTGTGGCATGAGCTGTGTGACATGTTGCGCCGTCTTGTTGAAACCACAGCTCCTGCACATCATGGTTGTTCAATTGATGAACGAAAAAGTCAGTAATAATGGCTCTATAGCGGTCACCATTGACTCTAACGTTCTGACGAGCATCGTTTTTAAAGAAGTACGGACCAATGATTCCACCAGCTCATAAAGCACACCAAACAGTCAGTTTTTCTGGATATAACGGTGTCTCAACATACACTTGAGGATTATCATCACTCCAAATATGGCAGTTTTGTTTATTGACGTATCCATTCAAACAAAAGTGAGCTTCATCGCTAAACAAAATTCGCTTATGAAAATCGGGAACAACGGCAATCTTGTTTTGGGCCCATTCACCGAATCTACGCCTTGCTAGGTGATCGTGTGGCTTCAATTCTTGCACGAGTTGGATTTTGTAAGCACACAAACCAAGATCTTTCCGCAAAATCTTCCATAAAGTGAATGGACACATATCCAATTCCTGTGCACGATGGCGGATAGACTGATTCGGGTCTTCCTCTACGCTACGCTCTACAGCAGCAATGACTTCTTCTGTACGCACTGTACGACGTCTCTGTGGATGCCTATTATCATTTAGAGTAAACGTGGTGCGAAAACGTTCCATAGTTAATCGAATTAATTGCTCTGATGGACGATTATGTTGACCTTAAAATGGACGTAGTGCGCGATACGTATTTCGAACAGAACCATGATTTTCAAAATAAATTTGCACAATTTGGAAGCGTTGTTCAGGCGTCAGTTTATTCATGTTGAAATGCCAAACCAAACTAAATATAAATCACTTGACAGCTGACAAAATTGCCGCCAGTTAAAAAAGTGTTGCCAACAAGTTTTATACCTCTATAAAAAACACCCTTTATATGGAAACTGCCTGACAGCCATTCAAAAACTATGAATACAAAAAGATTAAAACTTTTGTATGCTATTAATTTATGGAGTTTGTAAATATGAAAGAATATATCATAATTTACCGGATATAAAGTGGCTTAATATGGGGAGCAGGGTGTGGTTACACAAAGTTGTTTCTATTATAAAATTTTTTGTTATAAAAGCCCACAATATTTATACAGACGAATCATTTTAGATCCCACGTGCATAACGTTAATATTCGTTTTCGAGGAGCAATAACTCCGCCCCAGCATAAATATTCTCTGAATCTTGCTAGATTATATAATTTTCTCCCGGATTACATCAAAACTCTCACTCCTTTAAAATTTCGATGTTGTTTTTCAACACGCCTTTGATAAAAAAACTGAAAATTATAGTTTCTTCTTGTTCTTTAGTTGCTTCTATAAAAAAATCCACAAGTTGTATCAGAATATGTAATTTAAGTATATAAATATTGTTTTTCTTTTTTTTGTTTGTGGTTAGTTTTTATTTAGATTTTTCTTTAAGCTTGGATTGAGTTGATCAGCGTGGATATCACTTCTTGTCTGTTTGTCTCTGTTTTAAACTAAAATCTCTTTAATCTCACTTCTATTATTTAGAAATTTAAAAAATACCCCAGGGGACTTCAGTTTGTAGAGGAAAACAAGTTGAAAGATGATATGATGCCTGCCTATTTTGAAGGTAAACGGGAATCGTCAACATTTTTGTTATTATAAAAAAATAATTTAATAGCGAATTCCATTGGCAATAACTAAATATTTGTAGTTGTTTATTTTACTTTTACTGAATTTATTATAAACAAGAAAAAAATCTATTTCCTTGGATTTGAAAATGTGAAATTTGAAATTTCAAGGTAAGTTGTGGGTAAAACCTAATTGTTAAATTATAACTTGTATTACAACGTTAAAATTTAATTTAAAAAGCACTTAGTTTAGTTGATATATTTCTTTTGTCTTTAATTAAAAGAGGCTTAACCCCTAAATTCAAAGGGAGGTCTTTTTGAGACTCTGTTTCTCGTGTTATGTTGTTCTGTGGTCCCGTTATATTCACTAGGTTTTAGACAGTTAGTTGCCGTGGAATTTTAAATTGAAATTCAACATATAACTAAAACTTTTAAATATAGTAAAACTCCGTTAAGACGATTCTGAAAGGCTTGTTTTAAGCGGTAAAGAAAAAAAAATGATATACGTACATATAGGCCATCGAAATTAGTATCTGGAAAAAAATTATTGTTAGTAGACTTCTGACTACGTAAAAACCTTCAGAATGATAATAGTAATTATGTATGCCTCATTTTCTTTTTTGAACAAAGTTTTTTATTTAACAATTAAGATGTGAAAAAACAGTTTTTTTCGTGTTCTAGGAAAAGCTATTATTTTTCAGTAAAAAAGTTTCAAACACAAATATCTACAAAATCAGCTAAAGCTCATCCAAATCGGATATTTTGTTTGTTAACCTTTGTAAACCTACTAAAATGGCTGTTTTTTCAATTGTTAATAAACAGTTGAAAAATATTGCATTAACTCTATCCTACACCGAAAGGAACTTCTTGTTGCATACAAAAAGTATGCAAAATTTCAAATAAAAATATTCAATAGTTTTTAGTACAATGAATTTGTTTATAATATTTTATGTTTTTTTTTTTATTGTTTATCCTCAGCGATCTAGACATTGTACAGTGATCTGCGGGTGTGCAAATGAAAGCTCGATACTTATAAAGGGTGTTTTTTTTATAGAGGTATAGAACTTTAAGTTGGCAACACTTTTTTAACTGGCGGCCATTTTGTCAGCTGCCAAGTGATTTATGTTTAGTTTGGTTTGGCATTTCAACATGAATAGACTGACGCCTAAACAACGCTTCCAAATTGTGCAAATTTATTTTGAAAATCATGGTTCTGTTCGAAATACGTATCGCGCACTACGTCCATTTTGCGGTCAACATAATCGTCCATCAGAGCAATTAATTCGATTAACTATGGAACGTTTTCGCACCACGTTTACTCTAAATGATAATACGCATCCACAGAGACGTCGTACAGTGCGTACAGAAGAAGTCATTTCTACTGTAGAGCGTAGCGTAGAAGAAGACCCGAATCAGTCTATCCGCCATCGTGAACAGGAATTGGATATGTGTCCATTCACTTTATGGAAAATTTTGCGGAAAGATCTTGGTTTGCGTCCTTACAAAATCCAACTCGTGCAAGAATTGAAGCCACACGATCACCCAGCAAGGCGTAGATTCGGTGAATGGGCCCAAAACAAGATTGCCGTTGATCCCGATTTTCATAAGCGAATTTTGTTTAGCGATGAAGCTCACTTTTGTTTGAATGGATACGTCAATAAACAAAACTACCGTATTTGGAGTGATGATAATCCTCAAGTGTATGTTGAGACACCGTTACATCCAGAAAAACTGACTGTTTGGTGTGCTTTATGGGCTGGTGGAATCATTGGTCCGTACTTCTTTAAAAACGTTACAGTCAATGGTGACCGCTATAGAGCCATGATTACTGACTTTTTCGTTCATCAGTTGAACAACCATGATGTGCAGGAGCTGTGGTTTCAACAAGACGGCGCAACATGTCACACAGCTCGTGCCACAATTGATTTATTGAAAGAAACGTTTGGTAACCGCATAGTTTCACGTTTCGGACCCGTGAATTGGCCTTCAAGATCGTGCAACTTAACGCCGCTAGACTATTTTCTGTGGGGATATGTGAAGTCGCTAGTTTACGCCGATAAGCCCGAAACGATTGATCACTTGGAGGACAACATTCACCGCGTTATTGCCGATATACGGCCACAAATGTTGGATAAAGTCATCGAAAATTGGACCTCCAGATTAGACTACGTCCGAGCCAGCCGTGGCGGTCATATGCCAGAAGTCATATTTAAATTATAATGCCAGAAGGTTATCTTTCGAATAAAGTAAATTTCATGTCAATTTAAAAAATTCATCTTTGTTTTATTCCATTTAAAAGTTCTATACCTCTATAAAAAATACCCTTTACTAACAATAACAAAAAAGAACAAAATTAATTGTTGATTTTAAATTGTTGAAACAGATAAACAAAGCTGTGGTTGGTTTGTTCGTTATAAAGAAATATAATAGTTCTTCGACAATTGTTGATATCGAAATGCCGATAAGTGGACTTGATAGGTGAGATTCTGTACGACCACTCGAAGCTTTTTTTTTCCAAAAAATCGCTGTTTTGTTGTTTATTATTAAGAGATTATTTAAATAGGAACTCAAAGGTTTAACTATTGCATGCAGCAGCAAAATTGTTGATATTGCAATAGTTTAAAGTTGCAGCTACTCCAAGAGTCGGAAAGTGAGCAGTGAAGGGGGCGTTCTTTCAGCCTGCGGCGCGAGGAAAAAAACTTGACTCGGACGCTTCACATTCGTTTCGCCGGAAAAATTTGGATTAACTCGGCGAATATTGGTCGTAGAATCTTTATTATTTTTTTAATCTGTTGTTTCTCAACGAAATTTGAACCATGGATGATATATTTTAGTAATCAAATTATTATTAAACATAGCAATAAAAAAATTGTTACATATGCTTTTCAAATTGCGAAAAAAATGTTTCAGTGGTCAAGAGTATACTACTAATTAAGAATATTGAAAATCGGATTGATTTTTAATGTGTCATTAATATTTATGGAGCTATAGCATGAAACAGTTGCCGCCATATTATTAGTTGTACAAGAAAAACATATGTTAACTTTTTTGTTCATTTTATTGGACGAACATTTTTCACATACAAAATTTTTGCTAACATACATATTTTTTGCTTAAATCTATATAAAATATTTATACCGTTCTTCATTTCTTAGACATCGATGAACACTCATTTTCGAAACCCTTATCGGTTTCATTATTATCATTACAATTATCCTCATTATCCCTCCCATCGTCATCATCATTATTGCTCTCATCATCATCATCACTCTCACCATTGACATAATTATCATCATCATCAACATCATCACTATTATAGTAATCATAATTATCCCTATTACTTTCATCCTCTTTGAAAGTAATATTACAATAATTCTTGATTGGACAATCGCTTAAAATATAGTTTATTCTGCATCTCGAAAAATAATAATACTATCAACAAATGTTGATATTTGTATCATGCTGTATCTCGATAAATATTAATGGTACATTAAATAAAAATAAATCAAAATCAATGTTCAATATTCCTAATTAATGGTATGCTGTTGACCACTATAACAATTTACGTAAGTACGGTAAAATTATAATTATGCTTAAAATGTATAAAAGTGCAACCATTTGTTTATTGCTATGTTTAATAATAATTTGACTACAAAAACATATCATCCATTGTTTGAATTTGAAGCGTCCTAGTCACGTTTTTTTCCGCACGCCGCAGGCCGAATGAACACCCCCGTCCACTGCTCACTTTCTGACTCTTGGAGTAGGTGCACCTTTAAACCATCGCTACATTAACAATTTTGAAATAATTGAGTTGAAAACTGCTGCATACAATAGTTTGACCATCTCCCTACGAGTTCCTACTTAAATAATCCCTTAATGTTAATAAACAACTCTGCAGCGATTTTTTGAAAAAAAAACTCTTCTCTCAGCTTCTAGTGGTTGTACACGATTTTTTATTTTCAAAATATGCTTCAAAATCTAAGCTATCGCGACCACTTATCGGCATTTCGATATCAACAATTGTTGATTGTTCTATTTGTTTATAACGAAAAAAAATCCCAATTCTATTTATGTTTCAACAATTTAAGATCAACAATTCAATTCGTTCTTTTTGTTATTGTTAGTATAGGTCTGGAAATTTCATTTGCGTATTCACAGACCTCTGTACGACCTCTAGATCGCTGAAAATAAACAATAAAAAAACAAAAAGTTATAAACAAATTCACTGTGCAAAAAACTATTGAATATTTTTACTTGAAATTTTGCACATTTGTTGTATGTAACAAGAGGTTCCTTTAGTTTCGGTATAAAGTTAATGTAATATATTTTTCTGTTTATAAATAATTGAAAAAACAGCCATTTTAGCAGGTTTTTTTTGCAATAACTAACGAACAAATTGTCCGATTTGGATGGGTCTTAGCTCATTTTGTAGGTATTTTTAATACGCACCACTTTTGTTTGAAACTTTTTTTACTGAAAAACAATAACTTTTCCTAAAACTCGAAAAAACTGTTTTTTCACATCTTAATTGTTAAATAACTCGCTATGTGTAAACTGAAGATGAAAAAAATTTTTGTTCGTTCACCCCATCGAGTTGATTCGACAGGTCTTAAGAAATACAAAAATATTTCATAACAGATTTTTTTTTAGTGCCTTCATTCGTGAAATATAAACTTCCTAAGTGGTTTTTTAGATGCCCTCTCTAATTTTGTAATTGATCTTTTAAAAATCTGAAAAAATTTGGTATAATAGTTCTTCTTAAGCATTTGCAACGAAAATTATTGCGGATAAGTTACGTCTACTAATTTATGAGATATAAAAAAACTGTTAAAAATTTAATTTTATCTGATTGACTTGGCCACCGTCAAATAGATTTCCAAAAAGCAATGAAATATGTCATATAATTTTTATTTGATCCTTTCATTCCCGAAATATAAGCTTTTAAAGTTACTTAGCTCTATTTTAAAAGTGCGGATTTTGGCGGATGCGCTGGACAAGACAATTTTCTGTTTTGAGGGGTGCAGATAGTATGAGGTTGATTGAAATGGATGCGAGCGGTTTCAGTGAGTTTCTTCTCGGACTTTTATAGACCAGTTCTCACTTACGACTTTTTCATCCCGGTTGTCTAATCTTTAACGCATCAGCTGATGTCAGGAGTCTTGAAACCATGGGTGCCATAGATTGGAAAATAGATTGAGATATGAGATCACCTATTTCCGCCACTATTTCAAATTTAGTAATGGAACATTTAGAAGAAAATATAGCTAATCAACTAAATTACAAACCTTTCTTTTTTAAAAGATATATGGATGATTGTATACTTTGTACACCCAAAGACTTTTTTAATAAAAAAAAAACCTCGTTAAACTATAATTTTAGTTTATATGTAAATACCACACCTAAGAAAAATGTAACAAATATTAATTTAAATAGTTTTAGATATATAAGTTGTTTCCAAGTAAATATCGTTTAAGGTAAGAAAATTATATTTAACTTCTAAACTTTTCCATAAAAAAGATCATGTTTTTGTTCTTTGGTTAAAAAATAAATCTAAAGATGGTTTAAATAAAATAAATTGAAGTCGTTACTGAAAAGACAAAAATGCTTTAATTTTACTTAACTTCCTGTAAAGATATTGACCGCAACCCATTAAAAGAAATAGAATTGTTTAAACCAGCACGGCCAACAAAAGTAATATACAGGTTGACCCATTTTAAAAGACGCACCCAAATATATGACTAAATTCACGAGTTAGAGAAAATGTTCCATACAAAAGTTGTATTGTGGAAGGGGGACCCGTGAAGGTGATCTTGAATTTGACCTTGGGCTTGCGCTTCAAGGACATTTGAGGATCAAGTTGATTTTTTTTTAAATGGGCATCCCTAGAAATAAAAAGCGGGGGAAATTTCCTATCTAATGGTATAAATTACATAGGGGTACAAATCACATTCATAGGACATTCGAAGGTCAAATTCCTTGAAGGGCAAGCCTAAAGTCAAATTTGAGGTACACCATTGGATGCGCCGTTTAATTTCCTAAAACTTTTGTGAGAACAGTTTTTCTCCGGCACCCTTGGTTATTGAGTTATTGGATAATTTACACCAATCAAGGTTATATGTCCTTATACCATGGATTGGTGTAAATTATCCAATAACTCGAAAATTAGGGGTGCCGTAAAAAACTTTTCTCACAAAAGTTTTAGGAAATCAAATGACACATCCAATAGTGACCTTAAATTTGACCTTGAGCTTACTCTTCAAGGACATTTGAACTTCGAATGACCGCTGGATGTGGTTTGTACCCTTGGATAGGAAATTTTCCCCGTTTTCCATTTCTGCAATAAAAAATGGAGATCCCGTTTAAAAACTCTACTTGACCTTCAAATCTCCCCAAGGTCAAATTCAAGATCATCATCGTAGGTCCCCCTTCGATCTATACAGCTTTTCTATGAAACTTTTACCGCGAATTTGGTATATATTTGGGTGCGTCTTTTAAAATGGAAAGTCCTGTATATTAATAAAATATGAAATACAAAAAAAAATTAACTTAATCTTTATATCCGTGTGCGAGATGCCTTTCCTTAACCAGTTTCAAAACTCATAAATTGGTAAGATCCATCGAAATCTCGAAGTATTCTAAAAAACACTTATTTCCATTCTCATATGAATAAAGATGGATAGAAATTTTTACTATAATATTAACCTTGTATTTTTTTCCTTCTGACTAAACAACACAAAGCATAACGTTTTGTTTCTTTTTCATCTAATGTGACCGTCAAAATCTCGGAAGTACAATTTACACCGAGAGGAAAAATATCGAAAAAATATTTTAAATGGTTGCCAATTAATTAATTAATTCGCAGACACGTAACATCGAATTTTCTTACATTTCAACAACATAATTTCATTTTGAAACCCTTGAAAACAAAAGCAGGTGGTTTTGATTTCCAATGCAACGTGATTCTCTGAGAAAATAAACACTAAACAAAGACGGACACGTGACTAATTTGTCGCGTCTTACAGAATTCCATGCGTTGCGAAATTTGTTTTTGTGGCTTAACAGGTGCAAAATGTATAAGCAAAAAATAATTTGGCTGATGATATTTCTACGTTAGCAATAATATACTTGTGAAAAATATTAATGAATCGATTAATCGACTTGTAGTCGGTAGTTTTCCATTTTTTGCACCCATCGATATATATTTAAAAATAAGGAGTGCTTCGGTTGCAATTCTCATTCTGTTAGAATCTGTATTATTGGCCCGGTTGTATGAGGTGTTGCTCGTTCTTGTTGATAAAATCACATCTTTAGTCTCTTTTGTAAACCTAGAGAAATAAAATTTTGCAGCATGATTCTGTAACGTTCACTATTTATGTTCACAAAAGTTTCGTCTTCAGTTTGAAAAAATAGTGTTCCAGAATGCTTTTGTGCTGTCACTTCACACCATATGCTAACGGTATTTCGTGAATAATTCTTAGATTCTCCGTATCCTCGAACTGGGGAACCTGAAGTTGAAATGTTAATTAGGTGGTACCCCGATATTTTTAATATTTTCAAAATTTTAATTAAAATGTCCCTCGAAAGTGGAATATGTCTCGCAAATATTAAGTAAATTTGAGATTATAGACATAAAATTATTACAGGAGCTTCTGTTCATAACTCAATTGTATGAGCGTGCTATTGAAAAATGTTTTTCTATGGCTAGTTCTGTTTATGGATTTAACATAAATACTTGTATACTAGTTTTAAACAGTTAAATCTAACATAATTTTTTTTACGACGCAACTTATAATAAATTTCAAAAATAACAATTTGTAAGCTATCTGAAACTTTCATTTAAATAAGTAAGAAATTTTATTTTCAAATAATGTTAACTACAACATTTAACTTAATTAGGCTGTGTTAAACACTATACTACATTACTATTAAATAAATATTATGATTATAATTTACTGGGACATATAAATATGAACTCTACAGACCAACGAATGAGGTCCTTCAACATAAAAACCTTATTTATGGTACATTTGATCTCCAAGCCTCCACAAATTTTTATAAAAAAAAACTATATTAAAAGTTGAATGTGAGATCTGCCAGTATCTTTAATAGTCGTCTTCTGTCTGACCTTTGGTTTCATGGTTCATGGTCTTAAACAATTTCTCTATCATTGTTGAAGTTTGAGGTTATCTTTCAAATTTAGTTGTCAGGACAGGACGTCCTCTTCCAGTAAGAGGCTGGATATTTTGTGAATTCATACAATAAATAACTGATTGGATAGTTTCCGTAGTGGATTGGGATGATGGCTTTTAGTCATACTATGTAGAGTTGTAATTTCACAGTGCTGGCTTTCTGCAGTTACTGTATATAGGGGCATGTATTCCAATTGACATCAGTATATTACTTTGTATATATTAGTTGCTGTTTTTCCTGATATCTCTTTTTCTTTATACAGGGTGATTCAAAAATCGATCACGAAACTTAAGGGGGTGATTCTACTTGACAAAATAAGGGTAGAGCTTCATATAATTTTTTTTCAAAATGTCATTCGTTTTCGAGTTACAAGCCGTCCAAGTTCAAGTTTTTATTTTTTGTTTTTTGAATTACTCGCTTACAGGAAAACCGATTTGACTAATATTTGAAAGATAGGCTAAGTCTTCTGCGCTTCATCATTTTAGTAACAATTCACATTGATTGTTTGCCGCTAGAGGGCACGTTACCTACATTGAAAATTGTTTTTTTGTCATAATTTTTTAGTGTTGACAGCTACAGTAGTTTTTGGCATAATTTCTGAAAGACTGATGCCAGGCCTTTAAAAAAGGTGCTCTTTATTTACATCGCTAAACCCAACGGTTTAGACGTAAATCACCCTTAAAAATTAAGTGGTAAATTTACTTTTCTCATTTCATTACCACCAGCTACCAGGTAAATAGCTATCAAAGTATACTAGAGCTGTCAGTTTAACATCAAATAAATTCGCTTTTTAAACTATTTAATTTATAATCTTAAAATAACTAATAATGGCTAATCAGTAAATATTCATATTATGGATTATTGCGATATACATTTAATTGATAAAAATTAATGAAACAGTACTAAACAAACTAAAAAAGATTCTCAAAATGTCCCCCATTTTCTTCCATACATTTCCTAACACTCTTCAAAAAATGTCGCCTAACTCGATGAAAAATTTCTGGTGTTTCTTTAATAATTTGGCACTTTTCGATTATCCTGAAGCGAAGATCCTCGACGTTGATTACTGGAATATCGTACACCAATTGTTTCAAATGACCCCAAAAGAAAAAATCCATAGGATTAAGGTCTGGTGACCTCGCTGCCCATGCCAATGGTCCACTTCGTCCTATCCATCGCTCAGGATACGTTGCATTCAAATACTGTCGGACACGTATACTAAAGTGGGGCGGAGCTCCGTCTTGGAGGATCCACATGTTGGCCCTTACTTCCAATGGCACATCTTCCAGATACAATGGGAGACGATTTTGGATAAAATCTAAGTATACGTCACCAGTTAATGGGCCATCAAAGAAATGAGGACCAATAAGGTAATCTCCTATTATCCCTGCCCACACATTTAGTGAAAATCTACGCTGATGTTTCGTTTCTACCACATTGTTTGGGTTCTCGTAAGCATATGTGTGGATGTTGTGTAGATTTGTTATGCCATCACGAGTGAAACCAGCTTCGTCAGTGAATAATATGACGCCAATTAATCGATTATCGTGTTCATACTTAGCTAGGATCTGATTGCACATTTCCAACCGTCTCGACCGATCATCGTCATAAAGAGCCTGCACCTTTTTTGAATGAAACGGGTAGAGTTGTTCTTCTCTTAGTATCCTCCATGAACTAGCCTGACAGAGCCGCACTTAATTCCCAATTTTTCTAGTACTAATACCTGGATTATCTTCAATAATTTCAAGCACTCTTTCTTCTTGTTGCACGTTTCTAGCAGTTCTAGGTCTTCCCCTATTTCCATTATAACTTTTAAAGGAACCACATTCCGCAAGCCTCCTGTGCACACTGGAAAATGTTTGAGCATGAGGGATATTTCTTTCCGGATAACTCTCCATATAATATCTTCTTGCCAACTCTGCATTACCATTTGCTTTTCCATAACAAAAATGGATATCACAATATTCGATATTTGAATATTGGTGATTAGCCATTATTAGTTATTTTAAGATTATAAATTAAATAGTTTAAAAAGCGAATTTATTTGATGTTAAACTGACAGCTCTAGTATACTTTGATAGCTATTTACCTGGTAGCTGGTGGTAATGAAATGAGAAAAGTAAATTTACCACTTAATTTTTAAGGGTGATTTACGTCTAAACCGTTGGGTTTAGCGATGTAAATAAAGAGCACCTTTTTTAAAGGCCTGGCATCAGTCTTTCAGAAATTATGCCAAAAACTACTGTAGCTGTCAACACTAAAAAATTATGACAAAAAAACAATTTTCAATGTAGGTAAAGTGCCCTCTAGCGGCAAACAATCAATGTGAATTGTTACTAAAATGATGAAGCGCAGAAGACTTAGCCTATCTTTCAAATATTAGTCAAATCGGTTTTCCTGTAAGCGAGTAATTCAAAAAACAAAAAATAAAAACTTGAACTTGGATGGCTTGTAACTCGAAAACGAATGACATTTTGAAAAAAAATTATATGAAGCTCTACCCTTATTTTGTCAAGTAGAATCACCCCCTTAAGTTTCGTGATCGATTTTTGAATCACCCTGTATATTAGAATCCTAAAGAATTTGGCTCTTTGTATGCATTTTTGTTTAACAGTTCTAGAGTGTCAATTTAAGATAATTTGTTGGTCTATATTTACACTTAAATATTTGGCTGATGGCTTGGTCTATATTTCTTTGTTGTTAAGTGATATAATAAATTTAATCCAGGGAAGAACAAACATTTTAATGGCAATCAATAACTTCATAACAATAACAACTATACTACTTTTTTTTTTTACTTTTGACGGTTAATTTGACGTACCAAAACTACTTTTAGCCTAAAATGGCGACAAAACATACTACGGACATTTTCGGTCTGACAGCACAATTTAATCTGCCATCCGTTTTATTTTTTAAAATCTGCGGGTTTTAGCACGTTCATATGTGACAACATTGCTTTTTCAAATTCACTATCAAAAGTATGAAGTGACAGCTCACGTCGCCATTTGCATCACTTTTCACATCGCGCTTCCCAGGATAAGGGCCTGGAAATGTTCTTCTCACATATAACCAACCGGTTATGGAAAGTATGTCATTTGAACTTTATGGAAATTGGTTGAAACTGTGGAATGTATATTATGTTTATATCGATGGCTTCAAGCTGAATTCAAAGTAAAGGGGCTTTAAAACTAATTTTAAACCTAACAGGGTTCTTGTTCTTCATAGGAAGTGATCATTCTCTTGAGAGAATAGGGACAATCCCATCCCACGGTTATTTTCTCGGTCGTGTATTTACCGTATTCTCGGACGATATGATGGGAGATCGGAAACGAAATATAGTGAACTATGTTGCCAAACGTCTATAGTGTATGTAACCATATAAATAGTGCATTTAACCCTAAAAAAGAATATAAATATAGACATAACTCTAGTTAGCAAGAAAATGTTCGAATTTAAAATAAATATAATTAAAATTTTTTATCTATTTAATATTATTAATGAGAGGAAAGAATTAGAAAAGGAGTTTTATAGAGAAAAAAATAAATATGTAAAAACACAGATCAAAATATTTTACTGGAAAAATAGCCCTTATACGTGAAATTAGTATCACCTTCAAAGATGTAAGAGGATGTTATGCGAAATAAAATTAACATTTTCATTTCTTAAAACACTATTATTTTTACTATTATTCTACTAGGTTGGGAAAAGAAAAATTTTCCTTATTTTTGTAAAAATGTTATTTTTTATACTCCCACATAAATATCAGGAAATGAATATACAAAGTAAGAAAACAAACTGAAATCAAAAAATTTATTTCATCAATAAAATACATCGTGCATACTTGAAATATATACATAATATTCGGCTAATAGTAAAATTATTAATTTTCCATAAAGTAGTTACTGATAATGTGTTATTGGATCTGTCTTGCTTATTGTAGATCAGGGTGTATCTTTTGTTCTTGATGAACATTTCCCATATTAAAAAGTTATTATCTATCTATCTTTTGGAAAACGTCTAAATTTATTCTTCAAGAAACCACAACATCTTAAAACGGTACTCCGCAATGAACAGATATCTATTAAATCTTTCCTCTGGTGTCCCCACTTGTGAAACGTCTTTCAAAGGATATGGCCTTAAAAGAAACCCTTTTTGGTTCACTGGTCTGGTCTGTATATATTTAAACATATTCTAAATTAATAACAAATTATCGTTTATCGTACAATTAATTTACCTGAATCTCCAATGAGGAAGAATAAATTTTCTGGGTTTCTTCTAGAGATCATTTCCATTATATTGGAAATGTTAGATTCATTCCAAGTATAGGAATTATGGGTACTACTAGGAAATTTAGCATTCATATTCATGATATATAAAGTCTCATCACAAATTTTGGGTCATCTGTTACTGATCTTGCAATTGCAATATGAGTGCCGTCAATGTACCCTATAATACTAGGGAAATTGTGTTTAGTATAAAAAATAAAACATTATAAAATCTACAAAGTCGCAAATATTAATATTTTAATAAAATTATATTAATATGGGTACGTAAATGTAAAAAGGAAAATTAATATTAGCTTAATATCCTCCAAATTTTTTAACAGTAACTAAGGCAGGTAATATATTACAAATATGTATAATCCAACCAAGTAAAAAAATCATTAATGATTTACTGATCCTGTATATGTAAAGTTTATAGTTGCCAAATCTTACCATGACTTCTAGCAAAGATGATGTTGCCTTCTTTCAAGCCCTGGGAATTCTAGAAATTGGGTTATTTTTAGTACAAGATATCTTCGCAGATCTTTACCAAGCCGGTAAAATAAATTAAATGAAGTAGAATCCGCCAAGTTTCATAAATACTAATATAAACAGCCTTGTGAATTCCGAATCATTTAAATCTCCCAATCGACGCAACCGTGGTAGAAATCGACAATTATAATTTGCCATTTGTTTTTCCGTTTATCTGACATCCTCTGGTCCATCATCTGGTTCAAAATTACTTTCTCAATACTCATTTTGTATATGTATATTTGTGAACAAAAATATTTTATAAAAATTACAATATTTTCAAAACAATCATGAATTTTCTTCAACTTTTATAACCTAAAAATATCGCATAATGACGGGAATGACAGTATCGTTCTTTCAAAATTGGCATGTCTCTTGGTTCGGACCAGTAGAATAAGATCTCTCAAGATTTGATAGATGTGACAATCGCATAAAATACTCAATAAATATTATAAAGAGAAATAATGGTACGGTTTCGAATAAGCTTGACGACCCCTATTAATCTCTTTGGATAAAGCCTTGAGAAGTAGGTTTGGTGATAAAATACAATGATTTTATTCTTGCATTTTTTAAAGTTCAAAACTTGGGTTATTAATGGTTGCACTTCTCAATTTCATTTAATTCCTGTTTGGTATCTTAGACCAGTTTTAAACTTAGACCATGTTAGTGAATCCAGGTTAAAGGTTAAAAAAATGCGTCGAAATTTTGATTTGAAATTTGTTGAATATCAACAAAGAAACATTTCGTTAAAATAATTTTTAATTCATTTTCACTCTTGGCGTAAGTAAAAGTTTCAAATACGATTATTTAATTAATTTGCCAAACTAATGACAATTAAGAGAGATTAATCATTACCCTTGGGTAATGACTAACAGTATTTTTTAAATTGTATTTTAATGAATGTGTTATTTAATAGTTATAGGAAAAAATGTATTTTATATGACTATACTTATATAAATTACACTTGTCGACTGAAAATTATTACACTATCGTTTTAAAGGTTTTTTCCCACACCTATTTAAACAACAAATAGTTTTATCAGTTAGTTAATACATATATTTACTTATCTGTCCACGCGCTTTATGTGTTAGCATACACTGTATAATTAGAATATATTGTGCAAATACATACTATTTAATGTCTGTAATACGCTTAGAAACACTTATATTCGCCCCCGTGTCAATGATAAATTAAAATTAATTTTTTGTTAAATCTGCGGAGCTCCCGACAGTAACTACTTTTACCAAATACGAATATTTTAGAACTTTAAACTTGTTTAAAAAACAACGCCTTTATTAGTCCGGAGGCCCTTGAATTTAAAACAGGGAGAGCTAGCAATCTAAGTATATTCTGGCAAAATCATACCAATTAAAGTAGGTTAAAAATATTTTTTTACTGCTTTCTGTAATGTGAAATAGAATAATTCTGAGTATTTTTTCAGGGAAAGCTAAAAACCCGTAATAAAATATCATCGTCATTTTAGCCTAGTTTTCATCCTTCCAAAACTGGATGTAGGCCTCCCCTATTTGTTTCCAAATCTCTCTATTCTGGGCTCTTCTTTGCCACATCAAGCCGGCATGTCTGACTATGTCATCCTTCCATCTCATCTGTGGCCTGCCTCTGGATCTTTTCCTTTCATATGGGCGCCATTTTCCAATTTCTGAATTCCAACGGTTGTCTTTTATTCGTTCGTTATGGCCTGCCCATTTCCATTTTAGTGATGCTGCTCTTTCTATAGCTTCAACTGCGTTGGTTTTTCTTCTTATCCACTCATTTCGTTTTTTATCTCTGAGTGATATTCCTAACATGTGTCGTTCCATAGCTCTGTGAGTTTTGCGGATTCTGTCCAAATTTGATTTTGTAAAGGTCCACGTCTGCGCTCCGTATGTTAGAACCGGCAATATACAACAATCAAATACTTTGGTTCTTAAGTATAAGGGAATTTTCTGATTTTTCAAAACATAGGAGTCTTCCGAACGCCGTCCATCCCAGTCGAGTTCTTCGTGTTATTTCGGCTGTCTGGTTATCCTTACTCGCTCTTATGGCCTGGCCTAAGTATATATATTCATTCACCTGTTCTATTTCGGTTGCAATTACTGTTATAACTTGTTGTTCGTTTGAGTTTGATATTACTTTTGTTTTTCTGAGATTCATCTTTAATCCTCGTTGGAGCGATGTTTCATGGAGGTCTTTTATCATTGACTGCAGCTCTTCCCAGTTGGATGCGATCAAGAGTAGATCATCTGCTTATCTCAGATGATTTATGAATCTACCATTAATGTTTATCCCTTTATTTTCCCAATTTAATGATTTGAACAAGTCTTCCAGGGCCATTGTAAATAATTTGGGCGAGATTGTATCTCCCTGTTTTACTCCTCTTTTGATTGGGATGCGGTTCGTCTTTAGCTCGTCATCAAGTTGTAATGTCATCGTTGCGTCTAGATAGACATTATGCAATAGATTTTTGTATTTCGAGTCTATTCTGCTATTTACCAAAGCTTCTTCAACAGCCCATAGTTCTACGCTGTCGAAAGCCTTCTCGTAGTCAACAAAGGCCATGTACAGAGGCAGATTATACTCGTTAGTTTTTTCTATTAATATTTTTAGTGTATGCAGGTGGTTGCATGGTCCATATCCCCTTCTGAATCCTGCTTGTTCAACAGGTTGATATGTGTTGAATTTGTTCATCAATCTGCTAGTTATGATTTTCATGAAGGTTTTGTATAACTGGGAGAGCAGGGATATAGGCCTATAATTGTCCAGCGTCGCCGGATCGGTAATAAAATATACTTACTAATAATTTATATAAATTAAAAAACGTACCTACTCAAATTCGTTTATATATAGGGTGTCCATTTGGTACTTCGGAATTCGATTACGTTTGAATCTTAAATTGTTGAAAAATTTGATAGGCGAAATGTTAATGGGATTAACACGAGTATATTCTAAAATTAGTTTAGTTTTTTCAGGGTGCTTAAAAAAGTGTGGCCCATGATTTTTAATTTTTTTTCATTGCAAAGGATGGAGAAATGGCGATTTTACAAACTGTTACATACAAACGGATGAAAATTGAAAAACTAAAATTGAATTATGTTAATCATATTATTTTAAGTTGTGTTGTTTAGTTACCGCAGTTATAATTTAATAGACAGTGTTGGATGTCAATATTTCTGAAATTATTTCATTTTAGTACATAGCGAGTTAATTTTTCAAAATACCGGCGGATTTCGTTTTCAGTTGTAATTTGACTTTAAGTTACTAATTAAAAAAATTGAAAGAAATCCTATTGTTAGTTTAGGGCTTACCTAAAAGAATTAATAATTAAGGGTAATAGAAACATCAATAAACACCTTAAAGCATAACTTCCGTTAATTCCTCAGTTGAATGAATGTATGAAAAAGGGGAGGTGATACTAGATCATCGATGCCTAGGCCTCCATTGGGCCCTTTACATCCCACAATATCTGCAGGTTATTCGAGGCCGATCGCCTTTGCAAATCCAAGCAGTCTCGTTAGTTGAACATGCCTAACTGCTTTCGGGAACAAAACTGTATCTCTGAAATATTTCTGTCTCAGTCCGTTGAGTGCTGGGCACTCTCTGAGCACATGATCATCCTCCTCCAAACACCATCTGCATGTCGAGTCGCCTTCGACACCGATTCTATGAAGACGGCCCCTGAGGTGACAATGTCCTGTCAACAATCCCACCACAATTCGCAGCTCTTTCCTTCCCATGGAGAGAAGCTCGTTAGTACGCCGTGCGCTAGGCTCAATTATATGTTCTTTAGCACACTTCATTCCAGGAGCTCCCCTCTAAGTTTCAATAAATTTGCTTTCCAGCAACGATTTTATTTCCCTTTTGTCAATAGCAATTGGGACAGGTAATATTGGTTGGGGTCCATAAGGTTTAGTCGCCGAACCCAACTTTGCCAGACGGTCTGCTTCCACATTCCCGCCTATGTCCGAGTGACCCGGGACCCATACGAGTCTGACTCTGCAGCATTTCCTTGTCATACCATTTAGTACTTCCTTGCACTCAGACACCAGTCGCGAAGTCACGACACTGGACTTCAGTGCCAATATCGCAGCCTTACTGTCTGAGTATATATTTATTACTCTATTCCTGTCTATGTCCCTCTAGCAGAGATGGGCACACTACAGAATAACATAAATTTCCGCTGTGAAAATTGTCGCACTTGTCCGAGAGCGTAGTACTCTCTGACTTCTGTGATCCTGCCGAATACTCCGACTCCAGCTCTTTCATCTTGTCGAGATTCATCAGTATACCACCAGGATCCATTTTTCGGAAGATTTTGTTTTCCCTCCCAATCCTCTCTACTTGGCATAAATATCTTCAGGTAGAGGTTGGGTTTTAAAAGCGGCGTTATGTAGTCTGTCCGCAAGGGGAGTTGGACACGTCTCCACCGCGCTTGGAAGGATAAACAGTCTTCAGGGCCTCGTTCTCTAGGTATAAGTGAAGAGGAGGCAGGTTCACCAGGACTTCCAGAGCCCGGGTGGGAGCAGTCCTTATCGCATTCAATATTCCCACACAAGCTGACCTAACCTGAACTTTATCAAGTTGAAGAATGTGTTTGCGCTTTGTTGTACTACGCCACCATACAATAGCGGCGTACGTTATCATGGGGCGGATCACCATAGTGTATATCCAAAATAGCACTTTAGGTGTCAGTCCCCATGTACACCCAAAGGCTGGTTTATAAGCCCAGAAAGCACATATGGCTTTCTTGGTTCGAGCCTCAATATGATCATTCCAGCTCAGTCGTGAGTCCAGAATTACTCCCAGGTATTTAACTGTCCTTTTAAGTTGAAGAGTCCTTCCCACCAATATAATTGTGGGAAGTCTCCCCATTTTCCTATTTTTTGTAAAGATTACTATCCCGGCTTTGTCCGGATTTATTCCGAGCCCCTCCCTGCGGCACCATCGTTCCGTGATCCGGAGGGTCCGCATCATTGGCCCCTCCAGGTCGCAGACATGGCGACCAGGGCACAAAATGACTAGGTCATCAGCTGAAGCCTGTGTATTCAAACTGACATCATTCAGCGCATTCAACAGGCTACCCACCACAAGGCTCCACAGCAAAGGTGACAGCACTCCTCCCTGTGGACAGCTTCAGTTGAAAAATTAAAAATTTGGTTGCATTTATTTGATGTGTTCACGAAATTAATATTCGGAATAGCTCTAAATTGCTAGTTTCCATATAATAGAAAAGTACCTACATTAAAAAAAATTCTGCTATAAATAGTTATATGATCAAACATTGTTTTCCCATGCTCAAAAATGTAAACGGGGTTTAAAATTTACTTACTTTTTTTGTATTTGCAACTTCAGTAATTTAAAATAATGAGGTGTTTTTAATTAAATGTGTTGACATTAAATGTATTCACGGATTATGTCCGTGAGAAAAAGATTTTAAAAAGAATTATATAAAATAATCGACTTGCTCATTATCTCCGTCACAAGCTTTTACTGACTAATTTTTGTAGACCAGTTGTAAATTATATACAATTAATGGAGTTATATATAGCTGAGCAATTCGTAAGATGCGTTTTTTTTTAATTTCTGCGTTGATTTGGCCATTTTTTTGCATAAATATGTAACCTCCGTGAATAAATAAATACTATTGCCCAAGTCCAAACCATTAAGGATATATCTTCCAAAACTAAGCAGATGAAGATGTAGAGGTTAAATTATTATATATATATATATATATATATATATATATATATATATATTCTAAAACGGTATATGGAAAGTCCATGAGGTTGAAGCTAGCTGTCAGCGGCTAAGTCGAGATCCAGTGCGCTAGGTATAGATTAAAATATTATATATTTAAAGCATCATAAAATCCACATTTATTAATATTTTTCTGTGATTTTTGGTATTTACGTGCATTATAGCTTCCTCTAAGTACTTAAGAGGATTATATAATTTGTTCTCCAAAAACAACCCCATTGATCAGGGTTAATTAATTATATCTAATTGTATTATAAAACCCATATTATTAAATTGGTGACTAAGCTTCTAATCATGTCCTCTAAACACCAAATTAAGGAATTTGTTCCTCCAAGACAACCCCAGCGGCCAGGGTGAACTCTTATTTTAAAAGTGTCATAAAATCCACAATTAAAAAAAAATTTAATTTTTGATATTTATTATTGTAATAATATCATTTAAACAACATATGGGTTACAAAATTTGTTTCCCAAAGACAACCCTAGCGGCCAGGGTTCAGCCCTTAATTTAAAAGGATCATAAAATCATCGTTTTTCAAAATGAGGCGTTGAGAAGACTATATTATAAGCTTAGTTACCAAAAGCTACCGAAAAATTTTGAAAAATATGGAAATTAGGACATTTTCAAAATAAGAGTTGAACCTTGAACGCTGGGGTTGTCTTAGGGGATCAAATTATGTTACCCATATAGGAGTTTGTAGGACATTATTATAAGCTTAATTACCAAAAATCACCGAAAAATTTTGAAAAATGTGTAATTTACGACCCATTCAAACAAACGGCTGAACCCGAGCCGCTGAGATTGTCTTAAAGGAACAACTTTTGTGATCCACATAGGTGTTTAGCTTAGTTGCCAAAAATCAGCGAAAAATTTTGAAAAATGTAGAAATAGGACATTTTTCAAATAAGGATTAAACTGAGGTCACTGAGGTTGTCTTAGGAGAACAAATTATGTGACCTATATAGGTGTTTAGAGGGCATTATTATAGGCTTAATTACCAAATATTACCGAAAAATTATGAAAAATGTGGAAATTTATGACTTAAAATAAGGCTGTCGCTAGGGTTGTCTCAGGGGAACAAATTAAGTAAATATGTTTAGAAGGCATGATTAGAGGCTTATTTATCAAAAATCGTTGAAAAATTTTAATCAATATGGATTGTATGATTCAATTAAATATAATAAATTACCCCTAATCAATGGTGTTGATTTTGGAGAATAAATTACATAATCTTTTTAGGTGGTGGAGGAATTTATAACAAACGTAAATACCAAAAATTACAGAAAAATATTAATAAATGTTTATTTTATAATGTTTTAAATATATAATTTTAATCTATACTTAGCACACTGTATCTCAATTTGGCCGCTGGCCGCTAGCGTCAGCCTCATGAAAGTTTGCCACACAGGATCATTCTTTGTTGAAAAAAGTTTACGGTGAAAGCATGTCTGTCGGACACTCAAGTTTTTGAGCGGTTTAAGTAGTTCCAAGAGGGATGAGAAAAGATTGAAGATGACTTTTGTGTAGAGCGATCCTCACCGTCAACAACGGACAAAAACATTGAAAAAATTGGAACAGTTCGGCAGGTTTTACATAAACATTTTCACATGAGGGAAGTTTTTTCAGAAATGGTGCTCACGAATCTTACGCCTGAACAAAGACTCTCTAAACCATCTGAAAACCATCAAAAATGACCTTAAATTTCTTGAAAAAGTAATACCGTGTGATGAATCGTAGTTTTTTACTTGTAATCCGGAAATTAAGCGCCAATCAATACAATAGAAGAGCCCAGTTCACCGAGACTGAAGAAGGCTTGAATGTTAAAATCAAAATTCAAAGCAATGATGATTGTGTTTTCGTCATCCGTGGGATTGTGTGCGTGAATTGGGTGCCTAAAGGTCAAACTGGGAATAAGGAATATTATCTAGATCCTATCTACGCTGCGTGAACGAATAAGAAGAAAGCAACCTGAATTGTGCAAAAACAAGTCTTTCATCAGGATAACGCTCCAGCCCATTCTGCACAGGTTGTAACGTCATTTTTGGCTAAGCATAGAATCTATGTGTTAGAACATTCACCCTCCTCACCAGATCTTGCTTCGTGTGACTTTCTGTTCCCGAAAATGAATAAATATAGGGATATTTAACTGAAATTTTTTTAATAGACCTATATTTATTATCTGTAAAACTCATGACGTCCGTAGGTAGACAGTTAATTTTAAAATTATCAAATACTAACATAAGAAAGATAACATTTTATAAATAATGGAAGGTAATGGTGGAAAATTGTAAAAAATACGATGACGTTCATATATTATGTTATTGTTTCTATTCTTAGAAAAAAATAAATTGTGTAGATATAATGTACATATATTAAAACCTTAGACCTTTTGTTTGCCTACATAGACCTACAGTAGATTAGTGCGAAAACAACTATTTTTATATTGAAGCCATATGAATTATTGAGGTACTCTGCGGTTATTGAGTATGCCAAATTAACGATTCATATTGGTATGAAATCGTTAAAGGTTACATTTCTCGGAAAATTCAATATCAATTGTATTAGGAAACACTAGCAAATGGGAAAAGATTGTTTTTTAATTTATTAAAAACTGGCAGCTAAGAATTGAATAATTCGTTTATTAATAGCTAGCACTTCTCCAATCTCATTTAATAATAACAATTAGGCCTTTTTCTTCAATGGTTATAAATGCGTTCTACGTTTTAGATTCATCTCGCAGTTCCTAGATGACAGTAATTATTAAACTGCATAAAATTGGCTTTAGCGTAAACATTCACTGCCTTAGTCTATTGATCTGTCCCTTTGACCTGGCGTACTGTTTTGGCTTTGTGTGCATAAGACTATGTTTTGTAATTCAGTGGCATGATTACTGAGCAGGACCAAGCCATCTGCGAACCTTAAATGAGATAGGTATTGTAATTTCCTTTTTTGGCCAATGGAAGCTTCGGAATGTCTATTCAAGCGCGATTGTGCATAGTTGGAGACGACGAGACTGGCTCATACATCATCTTCGAAAGCAAACCTTAAACTGCTGTAGACACCTTCAGGGGTCAATCAATCTGTAAAGCCGATACCCAGAGGACAAACTAGCTACACCTAGGCTGCAAAACCTGATCAAGGCCACCAACCTGTTCACCTAGAACAAATATAATTGATGACATATAATGAGTCAATCAATCAATGCATGATTTGGGAAACATGATTATTTTACTCCTGGTCGTAGTGGTATCTCCATAGTTTCACCAGAGTCGTTGGTATCATTTTGGCTTGACGGTAAATAGATTCAATTAGGTCAGTGTAACTGCAGTTTTTTAATGTATTTAAGGTAGTCCATGTTTCCACTGAAAGTTTCAAGAGGAGGCATATATTTTTTATTTATATTTATTAGGTATGAATCTCGATTAACAAGACCCGATTAATTTAAGCCAAGGTGTGTTCGGAAAAATGGGTATAAAAATAATATTTCTTTTTGACGCAGCTATTAATTATAAAAAATTTTTTATTTTACACATGCACATAGTCTTTTTATCAACAATTGGAAAAAGAAAACGAATAAAAAAAATTAAAAAATGGCGCATATATGAGATGCCAATTAGGACCCTCTTTTGACAATCCTTGCTGTTGGTGGAATTTTTTTTTGTCAGGCATCATCTGAAAAATAAAAAAAAATATTTAGGAAGGTAATAACTGAGTGAAGGAAAACATTTTTATTTTTTTTTTATAGAAATGACAGCAAAATCGTATTTTTTTCGAAATTTTGGCATTTAAAAATTTTCAAAAAAAATCCTATTTTACATTTTAAATAATATTATAAAGAATATGTAGTTTTAATTTTATCGAAATCGGTAAAGTAGATTTTGAGATATCTTATCCATTATTTTGTAAAACGAAATTTCGAGAAAAACGCGTTTCAAAACTAAATATTTTTTAAATAACTTTCATTCTGCGATTCCTGACTCCTTATGAGCTGCATTTTTTAGTTTCCTGGCCTCTTTAAAATGGATGTAAAAACAACAGAAAGTATCGATACCGATACCAACTTGATACTTTTTTGCAAGGTATCGATATTTTCCAAAATATTATCGAGACCCGCAGATATCAGTAGCGAAATATTTATATAACATTTTTTAGATGTAAACAATAAATTTATTTGAATGCTGTTTATATATGGAGGAAACTCTTTTTTTATATTTGATGGACACAAATATATTTTTTTGAATTTGATTTAATTTGTTTACTTGTCATGTTCCTTCGGGTGTTTTTAAATGTTAAAAGTTACTACAAATGCCAAGCTTATAACAAATATCAACAAATATTAAATATACTAGTTTATGCAATTAAGAAAGGATAACATAGAATTGATGTACGTAATAAAAAGAAAAAAACTCGCATTAAATAAATAAAAATATTATCATGTTGTTCAGCAATCACACAACGGGTCGTAATTCTGATGATAAGTTAGATGGGGGAATGCGTTAGGCCAACTATATATTTGATATCGATACCGATACTACAAAAAAGTATCAAAATAAAAATATCGAAGCTAAAAATACTCAATATTTTAGCAAAAGTATCGATACTTTGGGAGTATCGAAGAACTGTTTTGCATTCCTACTATGCAGTTTCTTGTTGGGCTCTTATGTTAGCTATAGATAGTCGCTGATAATCCAACTTCTCAAAGCAAACTGATTCTATGACATTGAATGTTCAGAGTTTAATCTAGTTCCAGCTTTATGAACCTGAGTTATTTGCACCATCTGAAATTCCTTAAAGTAATTTTTATATAAAGAACTGATTCAAAATATTTAATATAAAAAAATATTCAACAATACCCTTCGTCAAGGCTCTGACCGGTCTGCTTGCTACCTGAGTTTCGTGCCGGTGGTCGACCGCGTTCATTTTTAATTGCTGTAACTTCGAAAATAATTTGAATTTTTAAATGATTAAACGCTGGAAATATTCCAAAAGCATAAACAATTTATCTAGCCAAAAAAAAATCATTTTCTAAAAATGTCAGGTTGATGTAACCCCTTAAGTTGGAGTTAGATGATACGTTGAAGGAATCTGCTATAAAAATATAGTTTAAAACGTGGGCGTACTAGCAATCAACATACTGGGCGTTCTGGAAGATTAAAATCTGTCACAACCGAAGAAGCAGTCTAAAAAGTCCACAAAAGCTGACACTAACGGACGAGATAAGGCAGATCATATACTAACTGACATCTTGGCGATGAGAATACCGTCTGCAACAAACTTTTTGTGGCGATTTGTTATTGTGAACATGATCTGAATCGCCTCCACATTAGAAAATTTTAAAAAGTCCTTATACTGACTTCAGCTAGGACGATATTTCGTTTTCTTGACTGCAAATGGCGTTATTTCAAAGAAAAAAAAATGTCGCTTGCCACTTTCAATAAACGATTCTCTGGAAAAGTCGAGAGCTATAAACTTTTTTTTAATATTGATAAAAGGTATGTGATATCCACTGAACACATATTAAAATCTGTGTCAAGGGTTGCTCATGAAGTATTTTGTACGCGAGACGCCTTTTCAATTAATTTGAAAGGATGACTGACATCCGAAATAATATTAGACACGCGAGACGAAGTAGGAAAATTTATATAACGATATTTCTCAGTTCCGTGAAGTGAAATATTTAAATATTAGTCAGTATATTATATATAGGTCACTGATATGGAGATTGGTGTGTCTAGGTATTTTTTTCTAATTAATTGAACCCTGTCTGCTCTTAATTGGTAGGAAAATTTGGAAAAACCTAGAAGTTATTTACTTTAATATAAAATCATTATGTTGGATCGGAAATAAAGTATTTTCGCTTGTCACATCGAGAGCGTCATAATTGTTTTAAAGACTTGTGTCAGTGTTATTGTTTTTCCTTATGACATTTGATACCTGTCACACTGAGGTTACTTTAGAAGCAACTTGTCCGTAATTTTATTTGTAGCTGTTGATTTAGGGTCAATTTTAACGTGCGAGTGCAGAAACGAACATTTTCAATACGTTTTACTTTTTTATTTTCGTAGAGGAATGAAAGCTGCCGAGGTTCACAAAGCGCATGTGCCAGAATTGGTTTACATAATTCCGTTCTGGAGATTTTTCACTCATAGATAGATTACCAGCGTTCTAGTCGACTTAACTGAAATTGATGATGACCAAATCAAAGCGATAATTGAAGATAATCATCATATAACTGTTCGAGAGATTGCACAAAGGTTCAATGTATTGCACACAACAATTGAAAATCACTTAAAATATCTTGGGGGTTCCGCATGAATTAAAAGAAATTTGTTGACACAATGAATCAATATTTGCCATATGCATCTTACACGTAATGAAACCGGCCATTTTTTTGAAAAGAATCATCACTGCTGATGAAAAATGGGTCATCTACAGTAATACCATTCGAAAACGATCCTGCTCCAGGCATGACGAACCAGTACAAACCACATCTAAAGTTGAACTGTATTCAAAAAAGGTCATACTATCAATTTGATGAGACTACAAAGATGTTGTGTATTTTGAGCTGCTTTCAAGAGGTCGACGATCAATTCAGATGTTTGCTGTTAACAACTAATGAAACTGGATGAAGCAGTGGAAGAAAAACGGCCTAAATTGGCAAATCCTATAGGAATTGTGTTGCATCACGATAATGTCAAGCTTCACTCATATTTAGTAACTCGTAGGAAATTATTGGAGTCTGGTTGGAAAGTGATGTCGCATCCTCCATACAGCCTGACATAGCAGCATTTGATCTACCATTTATTTCGAAGTTTGCAAAACTGTTTCAATAGTAAATCTTTCAGAAATGATGATAACCTTGAATCGCACGTGGATCAGTTTTTTGCTGATAAGGACCAAAATTTCTATGCGCGGAATCATGAGCTGCAAAAAATATGGTAAAAAGTCATTGAACAAAATGGAAAATATGTAATTGATTAAAGTTTGTTCTTTGTATATAAAAAAAGAGTGTTCACACTACGAAACCGAAATTACTTTCTTTCCGACCTGTTATCTACTATCAGAGAATTCTCTGGGGGAACCTGATACTTGACTGACACCGTGAATGTACCGCACAAGGGTCCACTCTGGCGATGAGAAATTGAATTTGTTTTTTCTTTTACTGTTATTTTTGCCTCTGTACTATGTGAATGTTCGTACACTACAATTCCAGTTCACAAAAATCTTGGTGAGCATTGTGCTAGCTCTGCGGTGGGCAACAGAACTTTCAGAGGGGGCATGTTTCACTCTTCAAATTGACCGAGATTTAGAAAATAGGAAGTTTTCAGACGAATTGAAATGCCTTGGATGCCAGTTGGCAAATTAAACGACAGTCTTGTATTAGAAATACCTAAAAAAAACTCTACGATCAGCTTGGTTTCCATATATTTACTTACGGAACTGAGGCCTGGAGTTTTACAAGAATACATGCTCGGAGGTTAGCCACAACACAGCGATCGCATGAACGGGGGATGTTACATATTTAATTAACTGATCGTAAACGAAGGGATCTGACAACAGTCACAAGTCGTGGGCGCAGTGTTCCCGACTGATCTAATATAAAAATCGGTATATCGTGTCGGTAAAAATCGAGAAAAATTGGTAATAAATTGGTAAAAGTATTTTTCTAAATAAGACATAAAATAGCCAATGTACTATTTGATACGCAGAAAAGAAAATACTGTAAACATTAATTTGTAATGTCACATGTTTTGTGTTATAGTTGTTTATATATATATATATATATATATATATATATATATATATATATATATATATATATATTTCTTGTTTTTCTTGAATCCTTCAATATATGGTATCTATGTATGTTTTTTTTTGTATTCTTGAGGTTAGGTTCATACATAGATGAAAACAACGTGTTTTGAGGTTGCGCTTTTTGTTTAAGGCATTTTCTAAAAGTCTTTTTTTATATTATTTTCTTTAATTTAATAACAGTAACAACATTTCCCTTGGTCAAACAACCTAAATTTAAAATACATAAATTATGCTTAAAATCTTACATATACAGAAAAAATTAAAATATAATTATAACAAATTGAGTGTAAAAAAGACGCAGTTAACGACAAAACTGATATAAGTAACCTATGCCACATTTACACAAATCTTATTAAAAATTAATATACCCCCTTAAAAATCAATATATGAAAATATCCTCTTAGAACATTCATATGTTATCAGTTATAAAAAACCAAAGACTCCATAAGTAATAATTTAAAAAATAATTTAAGAAAAAGAGAATTGTTTTTCCAATACCACCATCGTTATAGTGTATCTTTCAGTATCGAAATAGAAATAGTAAGCTCAAGGTTCAAATATTATTATATAAAGTTTTTAATTGTAAAATGAGTTTTAATTTTTTTTTTGATTTGTCTTTTAAATTTTTCTGTTAATGTATAAGATTTTAATCATAATTTGTGTATTTTAAATTTGTTTGACAAAGGAAAATGTATTAAATAAAATAATATAAAAATAAACTTTTTGAAAATACTTTAAACAAAAGGGGATACGTCAAAACATGTTGTTTTTTTAATATTTACGTATGAACCTTACCCCAACAATACAAAAAAAAACATTGATTATATATATATATATATATATATATATAAGGTCAAACAAAACCTACTAATACTAAACACAATACTAAACATAAGACCGAAGACAACTGCTTTATTTTTTTTCATGAATTTGAAAAAGTTTGAATTTTATCAGCATTTCTCAAAATTGGCCATCCTAAATCCAATGTTGTGGTTCACTATATTTAATTAAATTTAGAAAAAGTGAAGCTCAATTAATAATGCCTCGATATATGAAGCTAAGTATCTTAACCATAAAAAATTAATCGTTCTGAAATTAACTGAACTTTCATTATAGACATGTAATAATATTGGTTTCAAAGTACAAAATACAGTACAAAGTATCTCCATTTGCTAAATAATACTTCGGATTTTTATATTCAGTATCTTTTATGAATGTACTTAATGAATAATTAACGTTGATAAAAACAGTCAAAAATTATTTTTATAACATAACAAAAAGTTATACAAAACATGTATTTTAACTTAATCTGACTGTATTTCCTTCTAGTAAAAAATGATAATACAAATTCCAGAAATTACAAGATAAGTTTAAGGTCTTTTTTTTTAATTTAATAGAATTATTCTGTGCCAAGAATATTTTTCTTAGTTGCATCATTCATGCTTTTTTTTTTGTTGAGTGTTAAAATCTTTGGCGTGGTTATAAAAATGGGTAGGTTGCGTACAATGATTGGTATATCGGAAAAAATGTAAAATAGGTAGACGAGAATAATTTTGGAGTGGAGACAGTAAAATTCTAAATTTGAAAAAAAAAATTATATAAACTATTACACAAATATTGCAAACAATTTAATAAATCATTAATAAACAAAACGGACAAATCATTGAGTGATCATTTTTGCAGTAAGTGTAACTCCTTAATTAATTTAAAGGATCTTTGGATTAAGTAAAGCGAAAAAGTATCTAATTTAGAGGTATCGGTAAGCACAATTAATTTTTCACGTTGTGTTCATTTTCCTCTTTTTTTGAATTTGTTATTTTTATGTTTGTAATATTTTGACTACTTCATTTAAGTTTCTTTTTCGCTTGTGTATGTATATTTTTTTCTTCTCTTTAGCCATTTCTTAGAGCAACTGTCAGAGTGTCAAAAAAATTACTTTTTATGTTTTTCCTTGATTTATTAAAATTTGTGTAGAAATGGACGTTAATTAACAGCAGGCAACATTAGGCACGGCAGTTCCTGGATAAATTGAAGTTATGTTCTTCATATTAGTGTGATACAATTCAGACTAAACAGATCAAAATTGTAGTAAAAGAGCAATCGTAAATATGTTTATAAAAATAACCCTTAATTTACACTAATGTCAATTATTGGAAAACATTTTTTTGTTCTAGCAGTTGACATCTCCACAGAAATTTTGTTGTAAGAAAAATTGACTCTACAAGTACGCAGAAAATTAAAAATAATACTTCTAGGTATACCTGTATGAATAGCACATATTTTACATTGAATTTTAGATAAATTTACCGAAAACATTTTCTCTTTCTTTAAATTCAGGAGCAAGATTCCCACACAAATTAAAGACAATCATCACAAATTGCTTTACAATTTCACATACTAGGTGGCGAGCTTTATTGTTATTGATGTAAAAATTGGCACCTAAAATCTGCATAACCTTACAGATAAATTTTTTAAATAATATTCTTATTTTAGGGTTCAAAAATAGCAAGTGTCAATTACTAGTTACTGTCTATTACTGGTGCAGTTACCCTATATCTTGTATCACTCACTTTTTATACATTGAATTTTGCACGCATCGAATTTCATATATTCGTTTGTTTGCGATGCCGGCGCACTCAATCCGTAAACAAGTTACTACAACCTCTCATATTCTTATCTTAACAGGCTATCTTGTGCCACAACAATATGATGGAACAGTATATATTGTTCTGGACGGTTGATCTTTGAACACACTATTATTTCACAAGCTTCCTATTGTCAACTTAAATTCTGACATATATCAAATATTTCAAGTTACACCAAACGATGTCTCAAACTAAACTGTCCCCGACAGCCGATCTGGACCCTTTATATACCCTTTTTTCGGATACCGGAAGATTTCGCATCTTTCTAGAATGATTTCCACACTACATGGTGTAATAAAAATAAGAAAAAGGAGTAATCCGACGATTTCTAGACTGTCTGACATAGACGTTCCATATTAAAAATAAGGAAATAGAGTTTTCTAAAAAGTTCCAGACCTTTTTTCATAGACGTTTCCTGGTAATATTAACTAAATAAATTATGAACTAGTAAAAAAATAAACCTTAAACACTACAAACTAATATTATGAAATGTATAACGCCATAAAGTTCGTTACAATATTATTAATTTCCTCCCAATTGCTTGTTGCATTTCTTGTTCTATATGGTTTATATCGTCTTGATTTTTTTAATATCTTCTTTCAGTTCTTGTTTCATGTTTTCTTAACTTGTCTTAAGTTCCTGTCTCATGTCCTCCAGGCTTGTTTTTAGTTCTTGTTTTATATCGTCTTGGCTTGTCTTTCAATCTTGTTGCATATTTTCTTGGCTTGTCTTTAATTCCTGTTTCATATCGTCATGGTTTGTTTTCAGTGTCATCAATTCTTGTTTCGTATCATCTTGGCTTGTCTTTAATTCTTGTTTTATATCGTCTTAGACTTTCTTCATATTTTCTTGGCTTGTTTTCAGTGTCATCAATTCTTGTTTCATATCATCTTGATTTTTCGTCATATCTTCTTTCAATTCATGTTTCGTCTCTTCTTGGCTTCTTTTCATGTCTTGTATCATTATCAGTATCTGATTTAAACCAGATTGAAGATGTTTTTCTATTTTTGTTTTCTGTTTCCTAGTTTCTACTGGCATACAATTTCAATTAACTTTTTTTCTAATTTTCTAACCTGAACTAACCTCTTCTGGATTTGATTCCAATTCTGACACCAATTTGTTCCCGATAGCCGATTTTTGAACACACTCCATTATTTCACAAGCTTTATATTGTCAACTTAAATTCTGTCACTTGTAAAATAATCCAAGTTATACCAACGATGTCTCAAACTAAACTGTCCCCGAAAGCCGATTTGGACCCTTTATATACCCCTTTTTCGGATACCGGAAAATTCCGCATCTTTCTAGAAGGATTTTCATACTACACAGTGTAATAAAAGTAAGAAAAAGGAGTAATCTGGCGATTTCTAGACCTTCTGTCATAGGCGTTCCATGTTGAAAATAAGGAAATAGAATTTTCTAACAAGTTCCAGATTTTCTTTCATAGACGTCTTGTGGGGAAATCAACAAAGGTAAGATTAACTAAATAAATTATGAACTCATAAAAAAATAAACCTAAAACCCTACAAACTACAAACACAAACTAATACTATAAAATGTATAACGCTATAACTTTTGTTACAATATTATTAATTTCCGCCCCCTTGTCCACCTTAACTCCCTCCAGTTGCTCTTGGTCCCGCTGCCGCCTCCTTGAAAAGCTTCAGCGTTATCACCTATAGGAATCTATGATCTAAAACCTAAACGATAATAACGATTTCAATGAGGGAATATTTATATTGATGTCGATTAAGATTATTTTAAAATTAAAAACAAAACAATCGAAACAAAATGACGTTATTCTTGATTTGAGGAGAGATTTGTTAATGAATTGGCACATTTTGAAAATATGTTTAATTGTTTATTGTGAAGTGTAAACAAAATTTCTATTATTTTTATGTAAAGGACCTCCTCCGATGATGATATTTTGTGCTTTGGGTATTCTTTGTAAGACTGTAAATTATAAAGATTTAAAATATCTACCTTATCAAACATTTGTTAAAAAAAATGTGAAAAACAGTGACATGTAATTTTTGTGCAATAAGGAAGACGAGTGAAATATGTAATATTTGGATCAAAGCTATTGTTGTATATTTTACAATGATCAATAAAATTTATTTTAAGGATTATCGAAAAATGGTAAAAAAGGTTTTTGAACCTTATATGAGCCGGTCTAGTTTCTTATCAGATAAAGCAGACGAATAATGAAAATACCATGTCTTTTAAATGGACACTCTGCAGATTGTTTAATTTTGATCAACTTCTAAAGTACCGGGTTGAATGGAAAATTAATTATATCATTTGTTTATACGTTTGTACGACACAATTGTTATCTTAGATTTAAACAGCAAAATCTATTTTAGCACTCGGGACGCGTTTATTTTATTTAATACTGTTGAAACCAACAAAACTTTTAAATTTAGATTCACTTCCCATTAGTGTCAAATTAAAAAATACTTCAAGCACATACCTCATATATATATATATATATATATATATATATATATATATATATATATATATATATATATATATATATATATATATATATATATATATATTTATGCGGATTTCACGGATTCCTCCGTGTGAGATGCAATATCCACATTATGCCGTTGTAGTGCTGAAATCACATTCAGCAAACATACAACTATATGCAGCTCCGCGTACGAATGAAGTAAAATGCCAACAGTAAATGCAAACTTCTCTCCATCATATCCTTTCTGTGTTAGAGGTTGCACAGTTAGAATAAATTGTTATAAGACGCAATTCATCCTATTCCACCACCATTGAGATGATGGCCTACCTGTACCACCATACCGAGAAGAAAGTCAAAGCCTACCCTCCCCGGATGGAGAGAAGTTTGCATTTACTGTGCGCATTTTACTTCATTCGTACGCGGAGCTGCCTATAGTTGTATGTTTGCTGAATGTGATTTCAGCACTACAACGGCATAATGTGGATATATCCACTGCTATTGCATCTCACACGGAGGAATCCGTGAAATCCGCATAAACATATATACGCCATCCGGCGGGAGGTCGGAGAAGCCGCGTTCAGTATTTGCATGCTTCCTTCCGATCTGTCCTTTGCACAGCCAGGTGCATGTCGGTACCCTGATGAGTCTAGTAGAGACGAAACATGTACCTCTGCCGTATCACTGTGGCGGGGAGGGTAAGTTTTGACTTTCTTCTCGGTATGGTGGTACAGGTAGGCCATCATCTCGATGGTGGTGGAATAGGATGAATTGCGTTTTATAACAATTTATTCTAACTGTGCAACCTCTAACACAGAAAGGATATGATGGAGAGAAGTTTGCATTTACTGTTCGCATTTTACTTCATATATATATATATATATATATATATATATATATATATATATATATATATATATATATATATATATATATTGCCGGGATTTTAAAAAAAATTTTGTAACAATGTGTAGCGGGTGTGGATTAATGAGATAAGTAATAAGTTTTGACAATTGAGAAAAGGTCCTTTGGACTGACGAATCAAAATTTGAAATTTTTGGACTCAAACGAAGAGTTTTCGTCCGGCATCAATCGAACAAAAGGTTGAACGAGGCATGTACTGTGGCTTCAGTTAAACACGGTGGAGGGTTTCTGATGGCTTGGGTTTGTTTTGCTGGTTCCGCCGTCGGGCATCTTGTGCGAATACAAGGAATTTTAAAAAAAGATGGTTACAGAAATATATTAGAGAAAAGTACAGTACCTTCTGGGACACGTTTAATTGGCTCCGGATTTATATTTCAACAATATAATGGTCCTAAACACCCAGCAAAGCTGTATAAGAGTTTTTTGAATGAACTAGAACCACAACAGCTGTTAAAAATTATAACATAGCCTCCGTAGTCACCGGACTTGAACCCTATAAAATGTTGTCCTGCATCTCAAGAAGACTTGTATAGAAAACTGCAAGACGAATGGCAGAAGATAACCTAGACAACATTAGAAAACAAAGATAGACACACAGATAAGTCTAAAATTTAAAAACAGTATTTTTATTATGTCTAAAGAATTGCTAATAAATAATTAAAATTACCTTGAAGTCGATTCATTTATTCAAGCATTTGCAAAATGCCTTTTTCTTGGTGGCCAAATATTTTAAGCGGTAGTATACTTATTTTAAGGTCACCACCCACCAATGTTTTAAAATAATGGTACATGTTAATCTATAGGCTCAATATTATTAAAGAATTTACAGCCAAATTCGTTAACAAAATTTAACTTCCAAACCAGTATTCTTTTGCTTATTATATACCGATGGTGGTTACGAAGAAAATCACACAAGGGAAGTGCGGTGAAGAAAATTCCTTCGTTAAAAGTGCGGCAAAAAATCCCTTTTTCTCAGTGCCGTGAAAATCTTCATGCCATTGTAAGATTTGTCACTCATTGTCTGAGAGAGTATATTTTCACGGCACAATTTTATAGAGGAATTTTTTACACCGACGCTTATTGTGCCTCTAAGAAATTGTGAGCTGGGGAAATTCTCCCTAAATAGATGCCGTGAAAATAATCACTCCCAGACAATGAGGACAATAATCGACGAATCTTACTGTGGTGTAATTATTTACACGGCACGGAGAAAAAGGGATTTTTGTCGCTGCAATTTTAACGAAGGGATTTTCTTCGCTGTACTTATTGTTGAGTGTAGCCACCATCGATATGTCAACGAACACCTTTTTAGATAAGAAATTTAAATGTAAAAACCTAGAGATAGTCCTAGATTGGGTAAAAGGTCTATTTGTGTTCTGCAAAATTAATGCCCCCAGTATTATTTTAAATTTTTTTGTGAATCATTTGAAAATGAGTCTGGGAGTGAAATGCCTTCAGACATAACCATTCCTCATAGTTGCAGGAAAGTTAAAACAGTTTATACTACTTTTATTAATTGTTTAATATAAACATTGACTTATTTAAATTTAACTGCAATTCTAGGTAGACTAAACATTTGTTAGGTTTTAAGTGCACATTTTTGAAAGATTGCACTTCTAGTTGCAAATTATTAAATGATTTTAATTATCAAAAACTAATTATACCTAATATATTCCAACCATCTCACATGTACTGATTTTTTAAAATTCGCTGCTAAAATGTCAAATATGTAAGTCAACTATAATAAATCTCGTGATCTATTGTTCGAATGGGATTGGTTTCCCCCAGCCACTGGCAAATCCGGGTTCTATTTTAAACAAATATTTTACTTACAAGCCTCTATCACAAAGTCTACCCTATAAGTATGGGTGTAATTTATTAAAAATTAATACAATATATTTTTTAAATTAATGTTTTCTGTAAATTTTTGTTGATAGTTTAAGTGTTAATAATTGTAGTAATTGTGATAATAAGTAAATAGATATTTAAAATTATTGGCTGTTAATGCGATAAAAAAGCGTTAAATAAAACATTTTTTAACTATTTTTTAACCAAATTATTTAAAACATTTAAAATACCATTTTTTTTTCTAAATATTGAAAATGTTTATCCTATAAAATTAAAATTTTGTTTGTTTGAAAGTTTTAGACAATGTTGAAGATTGATTAAAAGGTGGTTGTCGGACTTGCACTGTATTTCTTTTTATTTGTATGGCGTTTTAGTTAGGTTGTATCTCTAATCGAGTTTATACTTGATGACGATTAGAGGTACAACCTAATCGAAACGTCTTGCAAACAAACAAAAATAAAGACAATGCAAATCCGATAACCACCTTTTAGTTAAAATTTTGCTTTACTGTGTCACCAGGGTGTCCAGAATCATGGAAAATATGGTAAACGTGGAATTATCGTGGAATGTTTTTTCATCAAGGAAAATTTGGGATTTCACGGAATTTTTTTATAATCCAGAAATTTTTAGACTTTACAAGTCAACGTAAATATATTCGCTCCATCTCGTATAAAACAATAGTTATACATTCAAATGGCTGCAACTTCTATAATACTAGTATATAACGTACGGTAAAATTGGTACGTGTTAAAACTCTACCAGCTATTCTCCAATCTGATAAATGGCAACCAACTAGACCAGTTTTCCTAAAATTGGTTGTCTTCACCTAGCGTACGCGGCGATAGTCTGGCAAATTCAAATAGCCATATCACGACTTTCCATAGTCTTGGAAAATTTGGTGGAAAATGATCTTTTACAGGCTAGTAAAGCCAATTTAATTGAGAGATACACTTTTTGATTAGTACGATTGAAATGTTTCCTTTAGAAAAATACGCGGGATTATTTAGTTTGATAAAAACCATTATGATCATGTCGCATGATAATGTAGCTCTTGGATTTTCTATCAATAAAGAATGTATTATGGAAAATCAACAAGAGGAATCTTTAATAGCTCAACGCATAATATGTGATGGGTTAAATGCAATGAGTTTTATGTTGATGAAAACTTTCTTATGAATATAAAAATGGCTCATAGTCGGTATCAAGCTGATGTTGAAGAGCAAAAACAAGAAAAACCGAAAGGAGGAAAAGATCCGTAATGAGCAAAAAAGAAAAATGGCTAAAATTGGCGAGTTGGAGAGAAATAAGCTTGTGGGTGAAGTTCAGAAAAATAAACTAGAAATTGAACAGGAATTATTAAATATTGAAAAAAGGTATTATTCCAAAGTCTAAATTTAAGTTTGTAAACGAAATAATTATTGTACACTCAATATAACATTCTACTAGATTATACTTTTCGAAATTTTAAAATTTTTCCATTTTAAGTTTTTAAACAGACAAATTGCATGTTGACAAGCTAACAAACCTCAAACTGACAGACTTTGGTCGAATAAATGATTATTTTATTTATCCATAGTCACAGTCTACTATTTTAAAACATAATATACAGTATGTTATATTCATCGAACTTAAAAAGTGTTCTTACCAGTGATCCATGGAAATGATTTAAGTGTTTAGATATTCCTGTTAATCGAGATCAGTTAGATTATTTATTATATTATATACTATAAGTTAAGACACTATGATAAAAAAAAATAAACTAAATAATTTTATATTATATCAATATATCTTCGTTAATAGACGTTTCCTATTTTAAAAAGTTTATAAATATAATAAAAACGGTTTTGAGCCTATTTATTGTTAATTTATATTGACAATATAATATTCTTAAAGACAATGCAAAATGCAAAAGAATTATGTAAAAAATACAGGGTGTTCCATTTAAAAAATTAAAACTTGATATAATTTCTCCGTAATTAAAACTATAATTAAAAATTGGACTGCGTCACTGGATTCTATAGAAAAAAGTACCTTAAGAATGCTTTATTGATTTTATCGTAGTAGCTTTGATAAATAAAATATAGGACATTTTTGAAAATTGTAAAATTCGAAAATCACCCTGTAAATCCTAACCGATCGCGATAGGCGTAATTTATTTTTGGTCATTATAATTTTCTCAAAAAAAAAGCTCGGTACTATTTTGTCACATTTACGATTTAACAGATACGGTCTATAAAAACATTCGAAACGATTCACCCTGTACAAAATATTAATTATTTTATGAATTTAGACAATTTTTTTAATCTTTATCTATAATAGTTAGATATATTTTTGTTCTCATTGATGTTAGTTGGAAAATATTAACAATTTTATAACTCCAAATTGTTTTTAAAATTTATTGGGTTCTTTTATTAATTTGGCGGCGCCTTAAAAAATGTACAACTAATTTCAGGTTAGTATACAATTATAGAGAATTTTGTGGGACACCCATATATGTAAAAATATATAGGATGTCCAATTTAATATATATATATATATATATATATATATATATATATATATATATATATATATATATATATATATATATATATATATATATATATTGCTCTTCCACTTTTCCATATATATCAATAATTTTGTATATTTCAGTTTAATTTGATTAATTTCCATTTTTTGATACATGAAAGAAATTTTTTTTTGCTGCGTTCGAACTCCATATCACCCATATTTTCTATTTATATAAAAATATTTTTTATATATAGGTCAGCGACCACATTATTTTTCATTCATCTAAAAAGTTGTTGAACAAAAAGGTTCTTGCCAGTTTAGCTCTTAAAGTTCAATATTATGTTTATATTTTTTTATTTATTTAATGATTTCCTGTTAGTTTAAAAAATCATTATTTTATCAGAATGTCAAAATTGACACAACAAAGGAGATTTCAAAGCGTGTATTATTTCTCGAAATTAAGATAAGAATCGCAAAAGCTTACTGCTCGATTAGAAGTCGTATTGTATTAGGAAATTATAATCCCACTATGGGAGAATATGGGGCGAGACAAAAGTAGAAAATTCAGCTAATAATTACTTATAAAACTTGTTGCACTTGTTAAAATTTAACAAGATTTTATATTTGTTTATAAATTACGTTCGAAAAAAATATCAGGAGACTTAAGGAGTCGATTTTATATGATAAAATAAAGCTATTAATTCATATTGAAAAATTTCAAAATTTTAGTGGGTTCCTAGCCCCGTCTCTGTACTTTAGACATTTTTATGCTGTCACATACGTCGGTTCAGAGATGTGATACTACGTTTACATGTGTCAACTAACTTTATTCAACATAAAAATAACACTAATACAAGGCTCTTCCTATTGGCTTGTTCGTGCACTTTGCTTCTCTATCTAATACAGACCACTACTCGTACGAAACCAATACTGATGACACGACTGCCGGTCAGCTGCTTTTATAGCCGTTCCGTACTTCTGGTATTTTTTAGAAACATCGGGTATTGGAAGTTCGAAAAGTGGCAGAGTACTTCTCGTATACAGGGGTCATCTGTAAGTAGATTCCGCAACGGGGCAGAGTGCAATTTGGAATTATATGGGTTTAAATGGGTACTTCCGTTATTTTAAGCCCTATGGGGTTGAGACTTCGTGGTTGACTTGTCATTCCTAGACACCCCTATGTGGTGTTGCCAGATTGTAGACAATTTCCCTAACTTACGGGAAAAGTAAATTTGGTGACGTCACGCTCTGGTTTATTACAAATTACCTTTTAAAATAATCTGATTAAAATACTCATTCATTTTTGCTGAAAAAATCATAAATCATAAGTTGTAGGAGATAAAAAAAATGTTTTTATACTAGCATATTCAATATTCTTCATGCGGTGTTGCCAAAGAGTCAGTTTTTATCAATTACAAATAGCTTTGAGCTAAATGTTATATTAAATTTATTGGATACAAAAAATGCCGATAGCACAACCTCCGTATTTTATTTTTACCTGTTTGTCTTTACCATTAGTAACTTTTGAGTATCTTGCATAAAAATCGATTTATCTCGAAAACCGCTAGTTTTATCGAAATAAATTAAGAGTACCTTTTTTGAAGAGAAATGACGAAAGTATTTAAAAAATCAGTTTTCAGCTCTGTAAAATGACACCTGTCAAAAATTAGGCTCCACGACTGTGGCTGCAAATCCGTTCCAGACTCCCTGATGATCTAAAACATCTACTGTAGTATGGTTTAATGAATCTTTATGGCCTCTATAAAATATTAAAATTTCATTGAATTATACACGTTGGTTCCAAACTTAGAGCCGATAAGGTAAATCGCAGGGTACCCCTTTAGGGCTTTGTATTTCTGTTACGGGGCACTTTGGGAATTTTTTTTCTATGACAAAGTAGGGTTATTTTGACCTCTCTGTATGCTCTCGAGAAATTAGAAGGTACTTACCGGACACCCTGTACTAGTACCGATAGACTTGGCCGGGGAAATTTTTTCTGTACTATGTAGTGATATATTTTTTTCAGGTGGCCATAAAAATAATAGATAAGACTGTCCTAGATGAAGAAAACCTAACTAAGATATTTCGAGAGACTGCTATTTTAAAGAAACTTCGGCACCCCCATGTAACCAGGCTATACCAGTTAATGGAAACAAAACAAACTATCTACATGGTTACAGAATACGCTAGTAATGGAGAAATATTTGGTAAGTACCTGACAGAGTTTTGTAAAATTTGTAAAGTGTTATTAAAAACAAAGAAAATTTTAGTTTCATGTCAACATCCTTTCAGGTGCTACTTTGTTATTCATTAATCTCAAAGCTCTCCTTTTAATTCTTTCTTGTATCTCCTTGTATTTTTTATTGGCTGCTATATTTATGGGCAACGGTGCTCATGCTGAATAAGTTTTCATTGAAAATTTGGAAATAAATAAATTGTAGGCAGCAATTTGAGTTCAGGCGCTAATTAAGGCCCATCGGCTGGTATTCGGAACAGTTACTTCTGGCAAAATAGAGCTGATAATTCAATGTAGCATCTCTTGGACTTTAATATAAAATTATTAGAAATGATCGAATAATCTAATTTTCCATTTTTTTACTAATTCTCGTTCATTGAAACGATAAATGTGGAATTAGGTCGCATACTCTTTGAATATTAAAGTTTCGGTAACTGTCAAGTAAAATTTCTAATTTACATTGTTTTCCAAACATAGCGAATATTTATAAATTTAAATAAAAATGGAAATAATACTGTTTATTAGGAGGATTAAAAAAATCTGTTTAAATTTTCTCTTTTTTTTTTGGTGGTGTATAAACGTCGTTTCATAGGTCAGGATGCTACAAAACTCAAATTGGATACAATCTGTGAATCCATTTATATTAGAGAAACTATTTTAGTTCTTAATCCACTGAAAAAACCTTATACAATAAGGACCAACATTCTCTGTTCTAACACAGAGGCTAAGTACTATCTCAGATTGCAAAGACGTACCGAGAAAGGGTGGAAGCTTCTCCCTTAGCAGTGCACTGCCACCTGCAGACCTGTTTTGAACTCATTGATTTTCGTCAGTACAGGGTATGCAAGCTCACCGAAACATAAGAAAAGTGAATCCTTTAAGCAACTTATATCAGACTAAATACAAAGTCTAATACAAGCGGCGCCATCTTCCGATGGTCTTTTAATCTGTTAATAAGACCTTGCATTTCTTTATTACAATTTCTACAACGTGCTCTACTACCAGTCTTTCCTTTTTTTGTTTTGTTCTATAAAATATATTATTTTTTCCCTTCTACTCATTTTTATTTTAAACTTATTTACTTTTGATTAACCTGGGTCACACGTGCTTACTTTATACAATTTGATTGTCAAAATACGCTTGGATTGCCGGGGTTTTCCAAGCGGTTGACGAAGGAGTTCCCGGTTTTTGGCTGAAATGAAGGGTCTCGATTCATGGAGTCGATTTACTTATGCGCTTGCTTACGGTGGTGGGCACTTATTGCAAAATAACTGATTTTTTTGTACATGATTAGAAGGATTGTTAATAATATTTATTATTATTTAGACTATAAAAAGTACACATCTACTATTAGTATAATTATTTTCAGTATTAATCCGAAAAGGAATGTTAAAAAAGAAAAAAATCAAATTAATCATGTTTTTTTTTTAATTTTTTGATAAAAATCATTGATTTTTTTTTTAAAAATCATAATTTTTTCAAACTCTGATCTATACACTTACATTGGTATTTCAAAGTTTAAATTACGGCGGAATATATTATGACTATCTGCTTATTACTATATATATATATATATATATATATATATATATATATATATATATATATATATATATATATATAGTAGATGAGTAGGTGATAAAATGTTGCCAGTAATCGGCGTCTTCCAACAAAATCAAGACGACTCCCTTGTAGGTCGCAACCCACCGGTTGGGAAACACTGCTCTAATAGCCCTTCTACATTTTTTGTATAGCTTTTCAGAAACATTATGTAATTCAAACTTTCAGTTTTTCCCTAGTTAAGATGTAATTTTACAAAATTGGAGAGAACGAAACATTTTATCGGGTAAAAATTACACCTAATAATTGCGGAGCTGGCTGTGAATCCAGGCTGTAGGTAAATTGGATAAAAAAAATATTTTCCGGTCTTTAAGTTACCAGGAGTCTCTTTATATATGTTAGGACACCTCAACAGGAACTAGTGTTACAATTATAAAAACCACTTTATGTGTTGTGCATTATTGTGAAAGTTTATTTAGTGTATTGATTTAATATTTCACCACTTTTGCTGACGTCGACGAAATGATAAAATCACAATAATTGAAATGTAATTAACTAAATAAACAATACATTAAAAAAAGTTGTATCATAAGTAGCGGTTATCAATCAATTCTATTTATTGTGACTGCCAATTCTAGGGAGAATACCGACAAAGGCACTGCTGCTAGACATATATTGGACAATAACTCATGGTTATATAAAGTCGCATACACAAATCAGTAATTTTAAAATAACATAATATTGTGTAGAGTTAAATAAGACACGAGTTAATTTTTTTTTTTTTGTTGTTTCAATGTTTTAAGTTGGCTGTCCCATGCTATATAGGGTACGTCTGAACTTAACATTAATTACGCAAAAATGAACGGATTAATTATTTCCTTTTTGGTAACTATCAGCTTCTCTAATCAAAGTACAACAATATTCTGCTTTCATATTAGGGCCCTGCTTTCCGGGATATCGCCAGTCCATCATCAATGTCTCCTGGCGTAAGCGTTCTCGGTGCTCATCGCTATCATCACAAACGTTTTGGAATCAAAAAACTAAGTGTGAGCCTAGAATGAATATTTTGAGGGGATTTTTTCATCTAAGGCATGCATTATATGTTTGCTAATGCTTTATAGTTGTCTGTTCTTTTCTTCTCTTAAAACTTTTGGAAAATCTGCATGATGAATTTACAAATTTTCATTTCTTTCTGTCTGAATTTAGTTTCAAAAATGTCTCCTGTATGTGCTAATGGTAGATGAAGGATATTCTTTGTTTCTGATATAAAATTCTCATTTGAGTTTTTTTTTTTATTAAATAACTCTGTCACGGTCGTCTCAAAGACTTGCAACACTACTTGACGTAAACCTGTTGCATTTCCATAATAATTGCAATAACTTTAAAGTATGTTCATACTTTCCTTAAATAGCGGAATTTACAGGAATAAAGGTATGTTTCTACCGTTGTGTAAAAGTACCACTTTTAAACTAATTTTGGAAAAACCTATGAATAGCTTCCATACCTAGAGTTCATGTTTAATGCTGAAACCTTTAAAGAGTCCATTTATATCATTATAGTAAAAAAGATTGCTATCCACGCTATAAAATTCTACGGGGTCATTGTAGGAGTTCCAAAACAAGTGTAAACAAGCATTAATTCCGAAATTCGAGCAAAACCGACTATGGAGGGTATATCATTATTTACTACTCACAGTGAACTTCTTGTAAATATTACTAATTTGTCTTTGGACAAAAAATCTGGTTGATCAGCTTGAATGATTTAGAGAAAAAAGCACGAATATTTATAACTAGTAAACTTGTTTTAAAGAGATTAAAGGACATTTTAAAGTGCAAAATTATACCCAGAGTTTTAGGTTTAACCTAGGAAAAGACTGAGGTGGCATAAACACTAAAGAATAATTTTGCAAAATCATTAAATTTATTAAAAAAAAAAAATATTAGCCATAAGGGAACTGTATAGTGTATTGCTTATAAATGTGAGTATATATTTCAATAGGTAGTGTTAGTCGATAATTATGCTACTCGAAACTTAACAACATACTTAAGTGATACGCAACTAAGTGACGTTTTCCTTATACCTAGTGAATGATTGTAAACACGTCCACCATTTTATTATTTTTCAAGGAATCAATTTGAAATTTTGTATAGTCATAGTCAAAAGTAGTGCACGTTTTGAAGTATAAGATTATTATCACAATTGAGTTGAAATTGAGGCTCGAGCCAAGAGGGCGATTTGTACTTTCTGGGCTTGTAAACGAGTCTTTGAGTGCACTAAAAGCCTATTGGATAAATACTATAAAGATCTATCCTATGATTGCATATACCGCAATTATCTGTTGGCCTAGTACAATCAAACTTAAATACCGTTTCCAACTTGACAAAATTCAAAGAATGGCTCGTAAGGGAATAATTAATGTGATAAGGACCATCCCCGTTAAGGTAGTGGAGATCCTAATAAACATAACTTCTTTTCATACATAATTTGGTTTGGAAAGCTGTTTGTCGTCTTAATTGCGTAAGATATCTTGAATCTGAAACTGACATCTACCAGTATGACTACAGAAGCGTGGTAGAGAAATGCCCATCACTCTCCGAGCAAATAGAATACATGGCGCAGGTTTTATAAGCCAGTCACTCTCTTAAGTTAGATCTGCCGACTAAAGAGAATTGGGAGAAGGAGCAAACTCTTCCAGGTATTGGATTTTGGTGTTCTACAAACGGATCTTGACCGAATGGAAGAGCCAGAGGAAGAGTATTCGATAGGAGTCCAGGAGTCAAAGAGTTGTACTCTTTCGGACAACATTTATTAAGCATAAATTTATGGTATTCTATAATGTGACTGTCTCTGTGAGGATATAAAACAGAGCTTCACAACTGGTGCTGAGTGCACGGATGTTCTCGATAGTCTAACGAAGAACAGCTACACAATCAAATTTATGTGGGTCCCCGGTCTTTTGGATATACACAGGAACAAGGTAACAGATCGTTTGGCAAAAATGGGGTACGCAACTGTACAATAAAAATCCGAACCAATTCTACCTGTTCCTATCATTGTTGGTAAAACAGAATTAAAATTGTTGCTGAAAAGTAAATTTATTGAATCCTAAAATGAGGTGTTCCAAGGAATATATAATTGGACCTAGCGCGCTGCTTCGAATCGTGGGGCCATCTTCATAAGATTGGTATCCTGGATGGTATATAGATGGTGTCTAGAGGAGAATGAAACTGGTGACCACATCCTCAGGGATTGAGGTAGGGACATTTAGGAAATTTAATGTTATCACCTGAAGCTCACAGGCAAGGCCAATTATCAAGACTGCTTGGATTTGCAAAGGCGATTGGCCTGAAATGACTTGCAATCATGGTGGAATATTAAGGGCCCAACAAAGCTTAAGTATCAAAGGTCAAGTATCACAACTTTTTATTCATTTATTAATTCTTTCCCCAAAAAGTATAACTATACCCACTATTTGATACACAACGAGAACATGTATTTCTTTAAGTAACATTCACCTGCTTATTTTTATAAAGCAAATCCCTAACTTGAAACAAATACACAATCGAAGAAGTAATTAAAAAACACAAAATTTCAAGTTGAAATCTTGAAGCAAAACGTAGTTTTTGTTAAGCATTATATATTTAAAACAAAATCCTTTTATTCAAGGAATTACCTTTTGAAGTTTAGTGATGTATCAGATATGAAAATGTAGTAGTTACGTTTACTACACAGTTTAATACAGTCCCATCTCTGCCACATCTTGTGTTGTTTGAAGTTTTAAAATGGTCAAATGGGAATACTTTCAGGTTAAAATGTGTTACTAAAAAATTTCTCTATATGATAACGACTCGTAAACTTTTTTTTGTAACCAAAAATATGACTGTCATTTTTATTAGCAATATCGGATCATGTTTGCTACTAATAACTGGAACGTTTGATTGAATGATTGAATAAAATGACTGCAAGTGAATCAAGGCATGAAGATGTCGGATTTGATCCGCTTTAAGTCTTAGCTCTTTGTGTGTTGGAATAAAAAAAAATGTTGTGTGTGTTCTATGTTTTACATCGTGCATGTAAAATAAATAAAAATTGTGTGACCTAAAAGTTTCCCTTGTACAAAATATAGTAGATTTCCGTGACTAACGCCCTAGTTGGCAAGGTCCAAAGTTGACAAAAAAGTTATTCAAGGCCGATTGTCGTTGTGAATTCAAGAAGCCTCGTTACCTAACCTTGCCTGACTGCTTCGGGTGATATTATCGTATCTCCAGAAGTCTATGTCTCTGTCCGTTGAGAGATAACATACAGTATCATCTTCCAGACATCATCTGCATACTGAATCATCCGTGACGTCAATCTTATAAAAATGACCTCATCCCATTCAGGACAAGAAGCTCCTCAGTAAGTCGCGCATTAGGTCTACTTTATGCTCCTGGGCACATTCCATTTCAGGGGTCTCACTCCAGCATTGAACAAATTTGCTTTCTAGCAACTGTTTTAGTTCTCTCCAACAGCAATTTAAACAGGTATGTTTAGGGTCTGTATGGTTTGACCGCGAACCTCATCAAGTACATTCTTATACTTAGACACCAGTCATCGGACCCTAGTGCCAATATTGCAATAACATTTTCCGATTATATCAGTGGTGTCACACATAATGATAAGAGCCCCTAAAGATTTGCGGTGAAAAAAAAAATGATAAAACCACGGTGAAAATCATCACTTCTTCATATATGGGGTGAAAACTAGAATGCCAAACGACGTAACGTCGAAAAAAATGCATCTTTAATAAATGCGGCGAAAAAACTTAAATCATTAATAAATACGGCGAAAAAATTTCATCTTTAAAATGTGCGACGAAGAAAATAACATCTTTAATATCTGCGGCGAAAACTATTACGATTTAAAAAATATGACGAAAAAAATTACGTGTATTATATATGCGCGGAAAAAAATTTCTCATTGAAAAGTGGGGTGAAAACTATTACAGCTACTAAAGTTCGGTGAAAAAAGTTATACTTCACAACATTACCATGAAAGTAATAACGCTTCAAAAATTGCGACGAAAACTATTACAAAAATAAGTGCGGTGAAAAAGTTACAGCACATAAATTGCGACGAAAAGAATGACACTTCAAAAAGTGCAATGAAAACTACTATAAAAAAAAGTAGTGAAAAAAATTACATTTTAAAACTTTGCGACGAAAAAAATGATTCTTCAAAAAGTGCGACGAAAACTATTTTCCACCATTTAATTTTCTTTCACATTTTTTTATAACTTTTCACTAATTTTTCACCATTTTTAACCATTTAAAGGTGCGTTTTTTTAACACTGCCTGCCCACGAAAACAATGACGCTGAAATATACGTAGAAGAAAATAGCGCCTAAATATATGCGACGAAAACTAGAATGTTAAACGACATAACGCCGTAAAAAATTACATCTTTAATAAATACGGCGAAAAAAACTACATCTTTAAAATGTGCGGTAAAGTATCTTCATCGTATTTTAAGAATTGTAATAGTTCTCGATGCACTTTTAAAAGTATCATTTTTTTCGCCGCGTTTTCAAAATTATAGTAGTTTTCGTCATATTTGTGGATGGGTAATTTTTTTCGCCGCATTTTTGGAATCGTAATAATTTTTAGCGCCCTTTTGGAAGCGTCATTATTTTCTTCGAAATAACCAAAATGTATTTTTTTACACCGAAAATTTTATAAAATCATATTTTACGGCGCACATTTTTAGACGTAATTTTTTTCACCGCATACTACTTAGCTGTCATTGTTCTCGTAGACACCGTCAATATGTCCCTAGTCTTATTTCTGTTTATGTTCTTCTCACAGAGATGACCGCATTGCTTGCACTTAAACGTTTATAATCAGCATAATATTCCCAACTTAGACGTTAATAATACACGTATACATGTCGTGAGACATATTTTAGCGTTAATGATCACCTTAATGTTAACATTTATGACATCCAGTTTCTTTACATTTCTCGGTATTTTTGAATTTCCTACAGATAGATAGATGATATTTTTTTATTTGAACATTTTATCTTACATATATTAACACATTATTTGACCTAGTCAGATTAAAATTTAAAAAACGACTGATAACGTCATGCTAGCCTTATTTCCCATGTGACAGAGATAATAATTAAAAATTAAAATTTTAAATACGCGTTCATGTAAACAACAACATAAATTCATATGGAGTTACGGATTTTTATGTTAATTTTATAGGTTTTTGTGTAAACCTGTCATATTGCTATTAACATTTTTATTTCTCTCAATATTTATTTAATTATGATGTCGGAAAGGACAAAAGTATAAAATATTTAGGGTTATTTAACTTTCTCTTGCGTAACTTGTTTTGAATACAAAATTTATTCATATTTATTATAACTGCGTTACAGTTTTAGGAGCATGGCTACTCAATAACTAATTTCGTAATTGAAAAACATTACTCTATTACCTATTTCAGTAATGGTTATGATAATGGCCACTCTATTATTGCAATTACTTAAATTCAACAAATATAGATTTTAAAACTATATCGGAGAATTTTTAATGAAGAAGTAAATTGGAAAAACATTTTTTGAAGATGGGTATCGTAACTTGCTTGCAATAGCAGACTATTGTATAGTTATTTCATTATAAATAATTTTTCAGTATCCTGGTAGACAAAATTGAACTTTCTAGACTTCCGTCCAAGCACATATAACGTAACTGTGCTGATCATGTAATAAACTGAAAATGTTCAGACTATGTTATTCGCCATTTTAGAAACAGGTCACTTACGACAACAGTGATTTGCTGTCGCCATATGAAAATTATATGAGCTAAATATAATCGGTTATCTTTAACTCACAAGGGTGGAAGCAGTTCGCATAGCGTTCCAAATTTTTGTCGATATAAGTAGTTAAACGAAACTGATAGTAGAACGAGATCAGATGACAGTATTACGTTGTAAACTCACCTGACTGGTCCAGTTTATATCGATTGATTAAAATCTCTGGATTTTTTTGAAAAAGAAACAGTTGAAACGTTAATTAGGTCGTTACTTTTTGTGTTTTCTAATTTTTAATTAAAATCTTCTTAGCAACATACAAAATTATTACAGGTAGTTCTGTTAATATTTCAGTAGTATGAGCGTGATATTTTAAAATGTTTTTTTATGGCCAGTTCTGATTATGGATTTAACATAAATACTTTTGTCCATAACAGCCTCTCCTAAAATAGGGAGTTTTTGCTGGCAATTACTGTGGTTTTTCAAAGGTGGAAATCCAAAGATTGAAACTGACATGACTTTCAGACGTACATCTTTTTCCAAATGGGCCATAACTGATAAATTATTAGACACTTTTACGATGTCATAATATAAGATGCACCATATATATAAGACTTCGATCATACCCTATAGATTTAAACAACAATATATTTGAAGGTTGTAGACAATGTTGAAGAATGACTAAAATATGGTCGGACTTGCATTGTCTTTATTTTTATTTTTATGACGTTTCGATTAGGTTGTATCTCTAATCGTTATCAAGTATAAACTGAATGTTTTGTCTTAATACTACGAGCTGGAAGCTGGTTATAGCTCTAGAGAATCCCCAACAAATGCACTGGCGAAATTTCTCTTAAAAATCCTACAACCTTTAGAAGGTAAGACAAACACATATGTTAAAATTTCTACACATTTCGTGAACATTATTAGTAGCATCAATCTAGAGCCAGACGACAGACTAATAAGCTTTGATGTGGAAAGTCTGTATACTAATATACTATTAGGGGAATCACTAAACATAATCAAAACCAGACTTTCAAATGATACTACTTTATCAGATCGAACCACGTTACCACTGGACGCAGATGTCTTTTCTATACCTAACCTCAAAAGAACGGCTTGTTTTGATTTTTTTTTTTATTTAAAAACCAATTGTAAACTATTGTGACGGACGGATTGTTTTATTCTGCATTTAGCCTTTGACTTGCGTGTTTTAAAAAATTAAAAATAATTCGAAATAATATAGTAACGACCATTTGACGCATGACAAAATGGTCTGATTGCGACCTTTTGGAGTGTTGCCTGCGTAGTGCTTACTTTCAAATAAAGGACAAGTTCTACGCTCAGGACGACGGGCTGCCAATGGGTTCTTCAATCTCTCCAGTCGTCGCCAATATATATATATATATATATATATATATATATATATATATATATATATATATATATATATATGGAATGGTGTCGAAACTCATGCCATAGAAACGGCGACAGTAAAACCGAAAGTCTGGTTGAGATATGTCGATGATACTTTCATCGTATGGAAGGGCAATGATCAAGAACTTAATGATTTCCCGAAACATCTGAATACCATTCGACCTACAATTAAGTTTACCATGGAAAAAGAGGTAAATGATCAATTGCCCTTCCTAGATGTCATGGTGAACCGTTCAAACGAAATTATTAAAACTTCAGTATAAAGAAAGCCAACACATACTGGACAATATCTTAATCATAGTTCTAATCATTCTGTTGTAACAAAACGAGGAATTATATGCAACCTCTATAATCGCGCTATATCTATATGCAATAATGCCGAATGGAAAAAGAGGTAGCAAATATTAAATCCGATTTACAACAGAATGGTTATCCTTTAAAACTAATTGACGATGTTATAAATAATTTTAGAACAACGAACACTGGACAGCAAGAAGGGAACGTCGGCGAAAATAAGACGAATTGCCAGTAGTTATAATAGAAAAACAGCCTTTAAATCAGGAAATACCCTTAGAGCTCATTTAACAAAAACAAAACCTAAAACTACCGATAAGAAATAATGTGTTTACAAAGTTCCATGTGAGTGTGGTGAAATGTATATTGGAGAAACCAAACGACCGCTAGAAGTTAGAATTAAGGAACATAAAACTCATACACAAAAAAGGGAAACGTCGAGATCAGGTATTGCAGAACACCCCTGGGATAAACAACACCATATAAAATGGTCTGAGGCTGCGGCAATATATATGGAACCCAAGATAAAAAAAGAAAATTTATAGAAGCAGCATACATTAATAACAATAATGGAATCTTCAGTAAACCGAGTGTTGAGGTACCTAATCTTTGGCAACCACTACTTGGTAACATCAACTCATTGAGGTGTATACAGTGAAGCGAAACCTTGCGCTTTAATGGAGACAGTCCCTATATAATCCCGTAGTCTTAAGACAAAACATTCAGTTTATACTTGATAACGATTAGAGATACGACCAAATCGAAACGTAAAAATAAAAATAAAGACAATGCAAGTCCGACCACATTTTAGTCAACAATATATTTATTTGAAGGCTGTTTACGGTCGGTGGGGAGAGAGGCTTTTTTGATGTTTGACAGACATAAACATGTTTACTTATCTTTTCTTTCAGTTTAATTGCTTGTCGTGACTCTTTTCAGTGTTTTTAAGTGTTAGAAATTACTATAAATGCGAAGTTTACAATTAATATTAACAAAAAGAGGATTTAAAAACTTATTTTTATTGGTAAATATTGTTAGATATTGTTTACATATTGAAAGTAACAATAATAATAATTTAGGCAACGATATATTCATACTTTAATGTATTCAAGATTGACGTATCGATTATCATATGATAATCGGTATGTGTGTACCAAGAAATGATATATCTACTTTTTATCAACACTTTTTCAAATATAAGTAAAAATATTATTACGTTATTTAGCGTTCAAATAACCGGGCCCTAGTTCTGACATTATGCTAATTCTACAGGGATCTGTTCGAAGCTGTAAGGTAACAAAGTATTTTATTGTGAAAAAAATTTAATTTATACATTACTATTCATTAAATGACAGTTTAAGTCGATTTAATCAAAAACGGCTAGCGTAGGACAAAAAATAAACTTTGAGTGAATACTATCGGAAATGAAGAAAGAAATAAAAAATACAAGATACAGGGTGATCTATTTAAAATAAGTAAGTGTCTGATAACTTCCGGTATAACCGGGAGTCGCACAAGATCGCTGTTACTTCATCTGAAGATAACGTCACAGAAAACCTCATTATACAAATTCGCAGGATTCAAATTGCATTAACTTCCCGAGATATTCTAATGGACAGTCGCCATGAGACATCTTGTATAACACTGTATAGTACATTACAATTAATAAGAAGCTATGCATTTTTAGGTTTATTATACGATGTGGTGTCATGGACACTGACAGGGGCGACAACAAAGAAATTAGAAGCTTTTGAATTCTGGTTTATTAAAGATTTCATGGACATAACGCGTAAGCAGCTTCGAAGTATTAAGAAGAATAAAAGGATAAGCTGAAATCAAACGATCAAAATTGGAAAAACAGTATTTTGGACATGCAGTGAGACACTGAAAAATACAACAAGGGTAAAAGTTGAAGGAAAATAGGGATCTGGAAAATGAAGAAATTCCTAGATTCAAACACAACAACTAGTGAACTGTTCCGAACAATTATTAATAAAGTTGAAATAGCTATCTTGATCGTCAATATTTGGTAACAGATCACATCAGACGGAGAAGAAAAAAAGTCGGAACACACAAGCTAAAAAAAGCTTTGTTGGGAAGTACAGTATATTTATGGTGTGGGTTAATATATTCCTACTAGCCTTGTTTTTAATGAATCAGTTGTAGGTGGAAAAATATACCAATTCTGTAAACCTGTCTTCAAACGCGTTTTTGATCGCTTTCAATGCAGAGATAAACGTCCGGCTTAATACAGATGGAACGGTGGATAAATATGAAAAATAATAATCTAATAATTTGCTTACATTATCACACTCATATCGCAAGTTTTTTGTTTTGTAGAATTTCAAAATCGGAATGTTATCTTTTGAACTTGACTGATAAAATATATTTTTTAGGAGCAGTTATACAGAGTGGTCAAAAGTTAATAGTTACCTAGTTACAGGGTGTCAAAATTTTTTTAAATTTTTTGAAAATTTTTCCAAAAAACATTGAACAAAATTGAGGGTTTCTTGAGGCGAGGAATCTAATTTAATTAATGTTTTTATTTATAGATGGCTCTACTAGCGTCTGGAACCCACCAAATTTTACTCGCGTTTAGTTTAACGATCTTCGAGAATCATTGTTTCCAGTTTCCTGCAAACATCAGGATTGGTTGCATCTAAAAGTCTTCCACTCTACGGGTCATATTCAATAGATTCACGACCCCATCCAAATTTCATATTTTTCACATAATCCTGTACTTATTTATCGACGTTTGTTAAAGCAGAAACTTAGTCTTCTTCTTTTTTTCTTATTCTTTTTCTTTTTATTCTTCTTTTTCTTCTTCATCTCTTTCTTCTTATTATTATTCTTTCAGCAGCCCTTTGTCATCAACTGCTGGATGTAGGCCTCCTCTCGTCTTTTCCACTCCATTCTGTCTTTACCTATATGGTACCAATGTTTGCCGATCTGTTATATGTCATCGATCCATCTCTTCGGCGGTCGTTCCACACTTTTCTTGTGTCGTTTCGGTCTCCATTGTAATATGCATTTTGTCCATTTTTCATCTTTCTGCCTAGCAACGTATCCTACCCAAATCCGTTTTAAAGTTGCCACACGTTTTATTACATCCTCTACTTTGGTTCGTAGACGGTATTTCCTTATTTCTTATGTGGCCCCTAAGAGTTACTTCTAGCATAATTCGTTCTATTGCTCGTTGGGTAGTTCGAAGCTTATTAGCTGTCTTCACTGTTAGTGTTGCTGTTTCTAGTCCATACGTCATTACAGGGAGAATGCATGTGTTAAAAACTTTGATCTTAAGTTTAATTGGTATGTCGGAACTCTTTAGGACGTAGCTCAATCTCCCGGTGGCTGCCTATGTCATTTTAATCCTCCTACTCAATTAGGTTTCTTGGTTTTCTTTAACCAGTTTTATTTCATGACCTAGATAGACATACTCTGCTACTTTCTCAATTTTATTGTTTCCAACGTAAATTGGTGCTTCATCTGGAGTCAGGATTTTAATTTTTGGTAGATTTATAGTCAACCCAACTTTTTCTGAAGCGGCTTTCAATTCTTGAACCATTCCCTGTAGCTTCCGTAAACTGTTACCGATTAGGACCACGTCGTCTGTAAATCGGAGGTGGCTCAGGTATCTTCCATTTACGTATATGTCTTTTTTCCCTAATTCAACTGATTGAAGACATCCTTTAATGCCAGCAAAAAGTTTCGTCCAGATAGTCTCTCCTCGTCTTATTCCCCGTTGTAGAGCTATTTTATCGGTTATTACTTCGTAATTAATACTAACTTGTAGCCTTTTCATATACGTATTTAAGGTCTCGGTATCTCGAATCTATTCTAGTCTGAAATATGGCCCATAGTTCTACAGAATCAAATGCGTTGTTGTACTCGATAAAAACCTAGTAACTTTCTATAATGTTTGGGTTTTCTGGAAAACTTTTGATATTACCAGATACTAAACCCCAAAGCTGGCCAATTAACAGGTTGCCATCTATATATCGTTTGTTATTTTTTACATTCATTGGTGAATAAAAACAATGCTTATTAAGTGTACGTTACGTTTTCCACAATTAGTTCCCTTTCTTCTACGGATAACAAAAATGTGACATCGATCGGTTATTAGAGATTCCATTTATTTTGTATATTATCAAATAAATTCTTCACCGAAAATCGCTAGAAAAAGTTTCAAAATTAATCTTTAAAAAGCTAAAATAATGTCAAGCCATGAGGATGCAAACCTATTACATTAACGGAATTGAAATCGGACGAGGGTGGCCGATTTTATTTCGGAAATAACAAACAAAAACAAATATTCTTCATGATGATCAATATACTTTCACATGTATTCGAACCAGTTCTAAAACCATTTTTGCAACTGTAAGGATGATATGTCCAAAACATAGTTTAACTATTAACTGCCTTTTCTGGCGTAAAAAATCTTTGGCCCAGCAGTTTGTTCTTCATGTACAGGGACAAAAATAAATCATTGGATGTCAAATCAGTGATGAGAGGAATGACCCATCAAGTCCACGTTTTGAGTCATTAAAAAAGTTATTTGTTTGAGCCAATGTGTGGTGGAGAATGATCCGTCGTTTCCGGTTGGTTTCCCTCAATTCACCAGAATCTTCTGGCAAACAAATGGTTTTGTACCATACAGAATTTACTGTTCTGTGATTTTCTAAAGGCACGGTTGCGACATGGCCAGTTTTTCCAAAAAAACTGGCGATCATATGCTTCGAAATATTTTTAGCGCGAGCAATTTTTGTTGGTTTTGGCTCATACGCATAGATCCAAAACTCACCTGTCACAATATTATAAATGTTTTTTCAATTACTGAAATCGTAGACTGTCGTATGCACGTAACGGTCAAAGAATTCTCGTACAGTATAGTGGTTAACACCTTTGTTTTGCTAGTCCAAACCTGGGCGTTCACAACATGGAACATGAACAACATGAGACAAATACTATAAACTATCAAAAAACAGATGTTGTAAATCTCGTTTAGAGGCAGAAAGCATAACAAATTAGAAAAAAGTTAAATTAAAAGCCTAGGTCTCATTGACCAAGCCGCTAGACTAAAATGAAAATGAGTCGGCTGGGAGCAAGTTTCAATGGCTGGAAATAGAGAAAATCAGAAACAAATAGAAGAGGCGTATATCCTTGAATGGAAACGATGGAGGAAAGGCTGAAGTAGAAGAAGACCGATGAGCTTTAAAGAAACAAATTGATTGTAAAAAATAGCGAATTAAAACTTTTGAAAGTTATCATAAATACATTGTAAATTTCTTATTTCAATATTTGTTTTTAGCAACATAGTTACAAGGCGATGGAAATGAAACCAGCAAATATTTATATGAAAACCGAGCTGTAATAAGAATAATTTCAAATTTGATATATCAAAAAAAGAATAACACAATGACCATAGCTAATCAGCCGTTTAAAAATTTGTATCAGTTGGAGAATTTTCTTGTCCAAAGCTGTTTTTGGTTGTTGCTTAGGTCAACAATACTATTTTCTGCTGTAGGTTTTTAACACACCATTAAGCTGATATTTTGTAAAGTTGAAAATATTAGTTTTTAGTGTTTTCCATGGAATCAGTCATAGGTCAACTGCTCTCTCTCTCGCGAGCATCTAGCTTAATTAATAATGGTAGATTTTATGTATAAATTACCTCCTATATTTGTTTTGGAGTTTAATATAGCAAATTCAGCAAAATCGACGATTTTTGTCAATTGCTCAAAATTTTTTACATAAAATTGTTAATCTTTGATATGTTGATACTTATATTACCTGTCGGTTTTGTACTTAAAGGAATTTAATCTTGAATGGATTAGTAAATACTTGAAAGTTTTTGAAGTGATTATTAACATATATCAGTTTTCAAAAATACTTTTATTAAACACTATAAAAACTGACGAAAACATTATTTTGCATTTTATTAGTACTATTATATGTTTTTGTACATTACCAGCTTATATTCCAGAGAACCAATGGTACACTCTCAATTTGGAGAAGAGTGCTTTTACGAAATGGGATCAATTAAATACAGCTGGATGTAAAAGGATCTTTTGAGAACTTAATTATCTCTTAGTCTAAACTTGGTATTATCAATATATTAAAGAATAATTAAATGATATCGTGTGAAAACTTTAGCACAACTTACCTTCTGATCGAAAAGTACTCGGAATTTCCCATTAAAACAAACCTTGCTTGAGATAATGTTAAAATCTTCTTTTTTTTGGGGGTTGGTACATCAGTAATACGGTGCTCAAATATCAGTTTGAGTGCGATATGTCGAGAGTTTATGCGTGATAACTTAGTAAACAAATCTATGTTTGTTGTGTTCTGCGAATTTCGCAATGTCGAATTTAGTTGAGTAAAGAGTTTGCCTGAAATTTTGTATTTCTAACAAAATATCATGTGCGGAAGCGTTGAAAATGTTAACGGTAGCCTATGGGGACTCGACAATGTCGAAAACACAAGCGTACGAGTGGTACAAAGATTTTAAAGCGGACCGTGCTGTAGTTGATGATTTGTCTAGTTTTGGTCATCTACCAGTGTGACTGACGAAAACATCTTTAAGAAAATTGCCCCTGCAAGATCCTCGTGTGAGCATCAGGGAGATAGCAGCCGATCTCGTCTCGTTCGAATCGGTGCAGAGCGCTATGCACGATGTTTTGTGCATGAGACGAGTTGAAGTGCAGCTTGGGCCGATAGTGCTGAATTCGTTGCAGAAACAGCATCGGATTGATGTCGCTAAAGAAATGCTTTCTTTGGGCCAAAATGTTATCGACGGCATCATTACCGATGACGAGTACCATGACAGAGAAATCAAGGTTTTGTGATGTGGTTCACTCCGAATTTCTTCCGCTAGGCCAGACAGTAAATAAGGCGTATTACGTGATCGTATTAAAACGTTTAGGGAAAATAATCGTCGCAAGAAGCCAGAATTGTGGAGAAATAACTCGTTGTTCCTTCACCATGACAACGCACCGGATCACACATTTTATCATGTACGTGACTGACAAAAACAACGTTCAAACCGTTCCGCAAGCTCTGTATTCACCAGACATGGCTCCTTGTGACTTTTTCCTATTCCCACGACTCAAGTTACCACTTCGTGGGAAGCGTTTTGAGATGATTGAGGTGATAAAGGAAAATTTACTGAAGGTGATTCCAAAATCGACCTATGAAAATGTTTTTCAAGATTGTTGGAAGCGTTGTAACATGTGCGTTGTTTTCAATAGAGACTACTTTGAAGGAATAAAATAAATATCGATGAATAATTGAACCGTTTCCATTTTATTGAAGAATTCCGGGACTTTTCAATCAGAAGAAAGAAATAAAACTTTGACTTATGATGCAAGAAATGGGCAAATTCGAAAATCGAATTTCGTAGGCCGTTTCATATAAAAGTTACTATTTTTTTAGTTACTGGTTTGAAAATTGTATAAATAACTTTGGAATATTTGGCTCTCTAACGAAATCATAAAAATCACAAAGTTTGGATAATAATAAAGTAATAATGTTTTTTTTTGCAACATAAGAAAATCGCCAATTTAGAAAAGCTCGGAAACTCGTGGTATATGTGCAGTTTAATTAGGTTTGTATTGAAACTTACGATTCTGTTAATAGGTACGCTAAAAAACAGAGTCGGTACGGACCGGGGAAACTTTGAAACGTTAGCGACTTCCAAAGCTTCTATACAGTTACTCTGTACTCGGACTACTAGGTCTATAAGGAGGATAAAGTGGTCAGCACTACACATCAATCGCTTTTTATTACCTTAGTTTTCACCCAAGTACTCATTTGAAAGTGAGTGGACCTAGACGTTCATTTTTACCACTGGAAAATGCGACTAATATTTGATCGGGCTGGGAATCGAACCCTTAGGAAAATGTTGTACTACTGAGCTACCTAGTCTCTTATTCAGCAATTTTTATTTATATAAAATCCAGGATTTATTCAGTAGTATTCTCGGGATAATTATATGCTGAAGGTGTACCAAAAATAGTCACATTCACCCGTTAGACTTTTCGCTGTTTTTGGTTTGACTTAAATGAGTTTTTGTTTTAAAGTTGAGTAGTCTCGTGTGAAAATAATTATCACAGCAAGTGTTCTGAAGGAAATACAAATGTCCACTAAATTATAATATCAGTAGATAATTGAAATGTATCATAAAATAAGGTCTTAATCTGAGTAAGTTCGTAAAAATATACCATATTTTATTAACAAGCACGAGGTTGTATATCATTTCCATTCCATTTCTCCTGAGATAATTGAAAGCAGAAATAAGTTTTACTGTCCTAATTCAACATTGGGATATCATAAAAAGAAACCTATTTCAAGTATATAAAGGGTTTTCCAATAAGAGGTGTTATTTTGATATTCAAAGAAAAATGCCATTTTTTAAGATAAATGATCGGATATTTATTACATTATAAAGAGGAAGGTATGCCGTTAATGATGGAAAATAACATCAGCCAAATGACCACCACGACCATGCCTACAGGACCATATCCTTTTCATGAAATTTTCCATAACCAAATCGCAAAGTGGCTGCCCTATGTCCTCGATAGCCTCACGAATTCCATCTTTGAGGTCTTGAATCGACGCTGGGCTGTTGGCGTAGACCTTGTCTTTCACGTGGCCCCAAAGGAAGAAATCGCAAGGTGTCACATCACAAGATCTCGGTGGCCAATTGTGATCACCTCTTCGAGAGATAACACGGCCCGGAAACTTTTCCCGTAAAAGATCAATGGTTTCGTTGCTTGTGTGGCACGTAGCGCCGTCTTGTTGAAAGTAAACGTGGTCCAGATAAATACTATCCAATTCCGACCATAAAAAATCATTAATCATCTCTCGATAGCGCAATCCATTCACCGTAACTGTTGCTCCAGCCTCATTTTCGAAAAAGTAAGGTCCAATGACCCCGCCGGACCATAAACCGCACCAAACAGTCACACGTTCAGGATAAAGAGGCTTTTCAACAATAACTCTTGGGTTTTCCGAGCCCCAGATGCGACAATTTTGTTTGTTGACGAAGCCACCGAGGTGGAAATGGGCCTCATCACTGAAGATGATTTTTCGATGGAATTCCGGATCATTTTCATGCATTTCAAGAACCCAATCAGCAAAGGCACGACGTTGTTAATGATCGGCCGGCTTGAGTTCTTGCTTTAACTGAACTTTATAAGCCTTAAGACCCAAATCTTTATGCAAAATACGGTGTAATGACGTTTGTGGAATCCCTAATTCCAAAGAACGACGAGGAATGGACAAACCTGGGTTTTCTTCAACACTTTCGGCTACAGCAGTAATATTCTCGGCTATTCTTGAGCGACGTGCACGGGTTTTCTTCTTCACATAACTAACTTGTCCCAACAGCTCGAATTTTTTCACCAATTTCTTTATTGCGCTCCGACAAGGTGCTTCATGACGACCCAAAAATGTTCGAGTTTTACGAACCGTCTCTGCCAAATTTTCACCATTTTTATAGTGAATTTTAATAATTTCAATGCGTTGTTGAAGCGTGTATCGTTCCATCTTTATTTATGGCGTAGTTTCTACTTGTCAAACGTCAAAAACTTACAGCTTCAAAAGTGACATCTACCGAAATAGCGGGCTTTTCAAAATGACACCTCTTATTGGAAAACCCTTTATAATAAGTTTTATAAAGTTAATATTCAGGTCAACTTTATAATACTAAACTTTTAAGGAATCAAAATGTTCCGACCATCTCGGATTTCAGTTTAAAAAAAACTCTACGTTATGTAAAAAAAAATAATATATTATCACAGTGACTTATTGACTGTATAGGAAATTTTCTACAATAATTCTGGAAAACTGCAATAAGCCACTGATAATTTTTAAATTTGTCGATCTTATACTGCACTTTTTCATAGATATTTAGAAGCTGCAGGAAAAAGTTACTGCTTTCATTAATTTGATTTCTCTTGTGTATTAAAAATAATGTTTTTTTTTTCTAATTTCAGATCATTTGGTAGCAAAAGGGCGCATGTCCGAACCAGAGGCGAAACGAATATTTAGTCAGATCGTCTCAGCGGTCAGTTATTGCCATTCACAGGGGGTGGTGCACAGAGATTTAAAGGCTGAAAATTTGCTGTTAGATCACAATCTTAACATTAAGGTAAGACAATTTATCCGGATTTGTTCATTTTAAATGTAAAATATTTTCGAAAAACATTCGCGGTTGTGTTTTTTGTGAACATTTCCTACATGTTGGGAGCATTCGAACGAAAACGAGGCTTGGATGTTGATCTATAACTGTTGTCATTTTGTTGAGTTACTTAGTAATTGTACAGGGTGAAGATTTTTAAGTGTTGCAAGGTGATATCGAGGAAACCGTTTGGTATATTTTAATAAAATAGGGTAATAAGGCCATAAGCAGCACGATTCTGTAAGAATATTTTTTGACGTTCCCTTTCCTTATCTCTTTCAAAACAGCGATGTACTTATGCATTATTAAAAACTCAACAAAGATGCTAGATTATTATTCTGACGTTCTCTTTCCCTTTATTTTTATAGAATCCCAGCCATGGAGACATATTTTAAGATATTTTTGATGTTTACCCCCACTCCATATATTGAATGGCAGGTAGCAACTGTGAAATATTAAATAGAAAGGTATTTCTTTTGATCGGTGCCTGTCAAAAACTGTTTATATGAGGATAGCTGTTTGTATTTCGAGAATAACAAAAACAGATTTTTATTATTGAAAATAATTTTAATGTTTTTCAAAATATTCTCCATAATGATCATGCGTTTAAACAAATTCGAAAAGCACTTTTGTCATTATGAAGATTGTATTAACCCAATATGGTTTTTGAACTCGTCAACCGCCTCTCATTGACCACACAATTTGTTCTTTATATACGGCAACAAAAATAAATCATTAGGTGCCCAAATCAGGGCTGTTCGGCGGAAAACCTACCAATTACACAATTTGAGTTATCAAAAAGTTACTTGTTTGAATCGATGTGTGACGGCACATATTGTCATGGTGCAGAATGATTCGTCGTATCCGGTTTGTTTTCCTCAATTCACCGAAGACTTTCTGCAAACAACAGATCATGTAACATTCTCTAAAGATACGGTTGTGACACGGCCAGTTTTTCTGAAAAAACAGGCGACCATTTGTCTCGAAGTGCTTCGTGCGCCAGCACTTTTTATTGCTTTTGGCTCATCATAGACTCGATTTCCTCACTTTTCCTAAATTCCAATCCCATTCAGTCCTCTTCATCACATAAATTTCTGGGCCTTATCTTCGATTCCTCTTTAAGCTTTAAACAACACATAGATTATATCAAAGATAAGAGTGCTATCCAATTTCAGGTGAGGATCTTACCGCGATACTCTCATAAAAATCCTCGAATTATTGATATTATCCAAACTAGATTACGGATCAATTGTCTATTCCTCCGCCCCTCACCATCAACTCAAAAGACTGGACCCTATTCTTTATAGTGGTTTGCGTCTTGCTAGGCGCCTTTCACAACGCCTCGCCTCCAGCGTATGTAGCGAGTCGTAGGTATTACCCCTCAACTTTAGAAGACAAGTACAATTTATCAACTATGTCAATTCTTTGAAGTTCAGGCATTTCATATCCCATCACAGGCTATTCCTGCATCCTCTCTTACTCTGCCACATTTCTCACTTCCCCAGCTCTCACCATAGGTACTACCAACTTGAATAAAACTATTATCTTTGGTTTCCAACCCCTCTTTCTTTCGAAAGACGCACATTTCCTCTGTGGAATATAACCCTCATTACATCCGATTTGTCCCTGCTATCCTTTTCAAATGAATCACAGCAAAGAATTCCTCAAATGTCATATCATGAAATTGATCGAAACAAACTATAAATATCATGATATAATATTCACAGATAGATCTAAGACAGACATAAAAGTGGGAACTGCTTTCCTCTCATCCTCTCATGAATTTCCATCTTATCTACTAGCGTCCTCTATGCTGAGCTGTTTGCCATCTTTAAAGCCACAGAGTTTATCAAAATGTCAAACAAAAATCTCTGGGTCATAGCGCCTGATTTCCTTAGCTCAATCAAGTCCCCAAATGCATTAAATCCCTCTCATTCGTTAGTCCTGTTAACGAAATATAATCTTGAAAATATTGATATCCAGGGGAAAGAAGTGTCATTTCTCTGGAGCCACGTAGGGTAATGAAAAAGCCGACTCGTTGGCCAAGGGAGCCCCGAATCCCTTCCTATTGAATTAGTTTTCCACCCGAAAGATCTTTCACTATTTTCTAAACACAAAATAAGAACAATTTAGCAGCTTGAATGGGATCTCCAATCAGGGGAGTATAAGATGTACGAGGTGAACGACACTCTCTTTTCAAACCACCACTTAGGGAACCTGCCCGCAGCATCACTATCCCTTATGGCTAGACTGAGGATCGGACATATGAGGCTAACACATTGACATTATTGACCGCTTGGACCCCCCTACTTGCGACCTTTATAACCTCCATCAAACATATTTTTACTCCCTCATATTAGACCACTTCGGCAATACTGGTTCCCTTTCTTACAAAAACAATGAGAAATCGGTTGCCTTTCTTAGAGCTTCCTCCCTATCATCTTGAATATAATCCTAGGGTATGCCCCTCCCCTTTCTTTGAAAATTACTGATAATAATCTAATCACTCTTTTATTTTACTTATTTATCAAGGTTTGTTCAGTACATGTCTATTTTAAGTTGTATGGTCATACATATACTAATATTCCATATTTTGTGTTTAAATTTTATTCATGTTAATCAATGATGTAATCATAAATGACAGCGGACACCAAAAAGTCCATACGGATTGACGTGCCCTTCTTCTTCTTCTAGGTAGAACCAAGTTCTGTTATCTACACAATGCCTGATCGATCCTCGTTTGAGGTCGAAATCCAGCTGTCTCTCCATCTTTTAGGGGCCGTCCAGGCGGCCGTTTGGTTTCTCTCTCATCTTGATTTTTGCTCGTCTGTCATCATCCATTCGTTCCACGTGATCTCTCCACTGCCTACGACGGTTTCGAACCCACTTCACAACATCCCCCACTCCGCTGTCCTCGCGTATTTTTGCGTTTATTATTCTATCTTTTAAACTTGTTCCCGTGATCATTCTCAGCGTTTTCATTTCTGTGGTTCTCATAATTTGTTTTGTCTTTGTTGTTTCATTTCTTGTTTCTGCGCCGTAGGTCAGTATCGGTCTTACACAGACCTTGCAAATTTTTGCTTTGCTCTCAACCGTCATATGTTTATTGTTCCAGATTATGTCTCTTAGTTGGCCTGATATCATGGCCGCTTTATTGGCTTGTGTGCGTACTTCTTCCGTTACTGCCCTGTTACTTGTTATATGTGCTCTCAGGTATTTAAACTTCCCAACCTGTTCGATATGTTTGTCCTCAACCGTTAGTTTGCATCTTACCGGTTCTTTTGCTATTACCATTGCTTTGGTTTTCTCCACAGATATCTTCATATTATACTGTTTGGCTGTTCGATTGAGATGGAAAAGCATTCTTTGTAAGTTGTCCTCGCTATCTGCTGTCAAGGCAACATCGTCTGCAAAGCATATAATCTGAACGGTGTTGTGTCCCATTGGGTACCCAATATTTGTGCTTTTTACCTCATCAATGATTTGTCCATGATTTCATTGAAAAGTATTGGACTTTGGCTATCACCCTGTCTTATTCCTATGGATAGTGGAATTTCCTCTGTTAGAGTGTTATTTGTTTTAATTACCATGGTGTTTTTGGAATTCAATTCGTATATTATGCGTATGATTGCTGCCCTTAATTAATACAAATTAATCAATCAATCCTTATTTTGGGACTCATAGGCATAGAATCAAGGTTCGTCTCCCTATCACGATATTGTAAATGTTTTGTAAAGTACCGCGTTCGTATTTTTGAGGAAGGAAATGTACCAATAGACCCGAGCCTTTTTTTTTTGAATGCTTGAAAAATTATGCGGGATCCATCGCGAACATACTTTCTTCACGACCAACTTATAAAAACACAATTTTTTGGTAAAATTCGAATTTTTCATCAACATCGTCTACTTCCAGAGTGTTATAATCATTCCAGTGCCTCTTTAATATTTCGTTTCAAAAGACGCTTCAATTTCGGCGATTATCTTTTCATTGGAGCATTTTTTTTGTGCTGGGGGCTAAATCTCAAACATGCGGTGGATACGAAGGCAATTTGAAGTGCAATTCATGCAGTTTTGCCATCGTTGCAATCGATTTGTGACACGGTGCATTGTCTTGGTGAAAGAGCACTTTTTCTTCTTCCTTTGGTGTCGTTTTTTCACGATTTCTTCCTTCAAACGCACTAGTAACACCATATAATATTCGCTATTGATGTTTTTTTCCTTTTCAAGATAGTCGATGGGTATTATATCATGCGCATCTCAAAATACGGATGCCATAACCTTGTCAGACGACTATTGCGTTTTTAGTCGCTTTGGTTGACTTTCATCCTTTGCTGTCCACTCAGCTGACTGCCGATTTGACTCCGGAGTGGATCCATGTTTCACACATTGAAATATACCATATGAAAAAATCTTCTTTATTTCGCCTCTACAGTTTTAAACACCTCTGAATCATTAACACGTTGTTATTTTTGATCAACTGTGAGCAAACTTGGTACCCATTTCGAACAGAGCTTTTACATAACCAAATACGACGTACACGGTCTATTGATATCTTTACGGTGTCAGACATCTCACGCACTTTCACTGTTCAATTGTTTGAAACGATTTTGTGGATTTTTGTGATGTTTTCTTGTGTAACAGCCTCATTTGGGCGCCCACAGCGTTCAACATCACTTGTGACTGTACGACCGCTTTTGAATTCAGCAAAACAGCGACAAATGTTTGCTTTCGACGGAGCACATTCCTTATAACACTTTTCAACCTATTCTTGAGTTTTAAAGGTATTTTTCCCATCAAATAATACTGTTTTATCTATGTACGAAACGCATTAGTTTCTATTGTTTTCAAAACATCAAAAGGTGCGTCACTAAAATTTCAAAATCTTGATACTAATGGTCGAAATGTCATCAAATTTTGACACATATCGTTTGAAGGGTGGTATTAACTAACAATTGTATGGATATATTATTAGAGTCGCCATCTATGTGCCAGTCTCGGGACTTTTCGAATCACCTGTTAACATTATGTTTTAGTTTTTCTTCCTTTTTTTTTAAATATTCATAACTAAGCAACCGGTGGAGCAAATGCATAAATTTTCGGCATACATAAGTAGTTTCTGACAAAATCGAAATTTTGAAAAAAATAAATATCTTTTCATTTGATATTTCATAATTACCACTCGTTATTCAACAGTTGGAAAGGGGGTAAAATTCATAAATCTCTTAACATCTGTCCCCCTGCCACCATATTACTCAACCCCTCTATTAATAAAATATTCTAAACTCTTTTCCCGATATCGCCCTCGTAATACTTTAAAATACTCACCCTGTATATCCAGTAATGTATACAGACTAATAAAAAAAACAAAATTATAAATATTTTTTTATTATAATTATTGATATATCATGATCATGACAATTTACTTTGTAATCAACTCGTTAAAAGCGAAGTGATTTTTAATCCTGATACTCGCTCATTTAATGATGACATTCCCCTAAATTTAACTATATTTCCTTTAAACTGCGTAGCTAAATTGTATTGCTATATTTAAGCATTTCTCATAAGTTAAAAAGTATACCAATGGTCCGGATTTTGCGCACGTAATACCACCATGTATAATTTTTTAATTACTTTTTTCGTAGGTAGATATCAATTTCATTTTCATGATTATAAACAAGCTCTTGTATCCTTACCCTCGAGTATTAATCTAGTTACATTTGGCCAATTACACTCTCGAAAAATTAATTTTGTTTCTTTGTCCCACACGTACGCAGTGGAGATTACTGAAAAATGTTTTTTACGATGCTTTGCTCTATCATATAAAAACAGTGCCAAATTTGGTACTTAGCTAGTGTTTTATTAATACATGAAGGAAAAAGTAAGTTAAGAATAATTACATAGTTATCAATGCAGTTTCCTTTCTAGTGTTTGTTTGAACTTGACTTTATTCAAAGTTATAAAAATATGTTTTTTTAGTTTCGGTTATTTCCGAACAGAAAGTTTGTATGAGGTGTTACCCTACCAAATTAGATACTAGACTATATACGAAATGATATGTTGTTTGTATAAATTCAAGTACATCTAGTACCAAAGTTGGTTTTTATTGACCATGAATATCAGTAGAGATACCAACATTTTGAAACTTTAGAAACGTCAACTCTATCATATATTACCCGCAGTGGCATGTCCAGCTTTACCTCATTTGTCAAGATCAGTCCTTCAAGCTCTAGAGTGGACAGTATTCTATATTTAGATCCCCCTATTCAACAGATTTACATAAAATAACATTTAAAAAACTAAAATCTGAAACAGAAAATTTAAAAAATACATAGTAAAAGATTACTCTTTTAAACATTATTGTGAAAAAGGAGCTCCTTCTCCATTAACTATTTTTGATCCAGGAAAGGAGTTACGATCTAAACCAATATATGTATGTGGAGATGGGAATGAGTACACTGCGACCTAAGAGGTCTATTGTGTTCCCCTTTCGCTGCTAAGTCGTTAAGGAAACCTTGCCGACTAGAGCAGGTCCTCCAGGCCTATTTCTTTTAGAAATTTTAAAATGTTGAATGGCTTTAGAATGGGTAGTTCCCCAATTTTATTTGGTATGCTCCCAAGATTCGCATTCTGTGGTTTTCTTATGCACTGCACTTTTATAGGATGTGAATAGAAATTTTGTCCTTTTCATCTACACTTTTCTCTTTGCCAAGCTGAGTTTCTTAAGGTGTCCCTACAGGTGGCAATGCTCCATCAGAACTCTAAGTTGGGTTTTACTTAGACTGATGCATTCCGTAGTTGTAGTTCCAAAGAAGTATCTTCGCCTGTCTCATTCCTTGCGGTTTTGTCCAGTAATTGCATCTGCTGCCTTCTTTTTGTATCTTCCACCATTACACTGCTACTGATTCCATAGAAAGGTTCGGGCCCCAGAAATGGTGTCTCAGTCCCTTTTTCGCTAGTTTATCTTCTATTTTATTTCCCTCTACCCCGGTGTGTTCTGGTACCCACAGGGGGGTAATAATTTTGCTTAATTCATTTAGTTCCTTCAAGCATTCCCAGATCATCTTGGAGGTAATTACGTGGGAACTCATAGCGCATTGATAGTACTGTCTGACATGATAATAATCTCTTGTTTGTGATAATTTTTATCTTGCTTAAATTGGATGCATTTTCTGATGGCTTGTATTTCCACTTGGAAGCTGCTTGGTGACTTACCCAAGCTTTGCCGGTGTCTGGTATTGGATCCATACACTATTCCAGTCTCTCCCGTTGTTTTGGAGACATTTCTATACCATTTAATAGAATTTCTGCTAATTTTTTCAATGGCATTTCTGCCCTATTCATTTTTGCAACTCAACTTTGTGTTGAAGTTTTTCACAAAGTTGAACTTCTTTTGCATTTCATCTTGGGACATGTTCAGATTTATTGATTTCTTTCTAAGAGATTGGACCTTCATTTGGTGGCTTCTTTCCTCATAATTCTGTATGCTGATTTCTTCGCCATACTCTCCACCAGTATTTGGCAACCAATATTAGATTCCCAATATTTTTATCGCGTGAAACTTCCTAATACTGTGGATATTAAAAAGTCAATGTATTAATCTTAAATTAATACAATTTTTAGATTAGAATTTGACAAGTTTTTATGATGTATTCACCTGAAAATAAATTACAATGGAAACCATTCCAAACCTACACGTAAAAAAATATGCTCTGCATATTGATCAAAGGAAACTGTACCACTGAAGAGAATTAAAAAACAAAATGTGGAAGCAACTTAAAAGAGAAACTGCCAAAAAGGTCACAAATACAAATTAGTTAATTTGTTTCTATTTGAACTAAGGGCTTAGTGGTTTATTTCAGTTGATTTAAAAAATTTCTATTTCAATTTTTCATAACAATTAGTGCAATTAGAAATACTGGATGTTAGGTAACATTCTGTCAGCTTCTTCTTCTTCTTCAATTGGTATGTCACCGTAGAACATTGGTGATCCGTAGTCTTCCTGAAAAACGTTTGGATACTCAAACTACATCACTGTCGTAGGTTTTTTAACCATGATGGTCTCGACCTCCAGGTTATCGCTTTCGCCCAATTTTACCCTGGATTATCAGCTGCAGATGTATGTATATGCTATTGCACATTATTCTTCTTAGTACTATATTTGCTCAGCGAACTCTGGTTATTATCAATGCTATGTAATTTTATTGACGGTTGCCCTAAAGAGATCTACAGATGTTTTGTTGTACCATTGCCGTAGATTTCTTTGCCAGGCTGTTCGCCTTCTACTAGGTCCTTTTGTGCAACAGCAAAGTAAACAAACAGGTAGTGATGTTTTAGATATCGATCGGTCAATAGTATTCTTATTTTGACCAAAAATGCATTATGCGTGAGAAATACAATCCCATTTTTCGTTAGGACAATAGCCCAAATATCTATAATAATCGTTGGTGCGATACTGAACTTGAACTATGGAACTCATAGTTAGTTTGGTTGCCGATGCCGAATAATGCGACTTCTATCCTTAGAGTAGCAAGTACGTGTATCGAGTTTTGATATATTTCTTTTTAATTTACCGTCGCGCCACCACATGGCGGTTTTATACAATATTTGTTGATCTGTATTATTCTTATGTTATTGAGTGAACCATCGAGATGTCGCCACTGTGTCTTATTTATTATTTTTCAACCGTGAAATCTGTTTATAAAACACAGATACGAGATGATGGTTTGTACCGAATGCAATGGCCTGACGAGTTCCATACTAGGACGAAACAGCGCTGTCGTCATTTTTCGAACCCGGAGTTTTACCATGTTCTTTGGAGATCTCTGCACTTTTTAGCATGAGAATAATATTTATCAACGGTCTTTGTCCGTTGTCTTATTTTATTTTAAAATTATACGAACGTTAACTTCTCTGTATATATATATATATATATATATATATATATATATATATATATGTTTATACGGCTTTCACGGATATATCCACATTATGCCGTTGTAGTGCTGAAATCACATTCAGCAAACGTACAACTATATGTAGCTCCGCATATGAATGAAGTAAAATGCGAACAATAAATGCAAACTTCGTTCCAAGCATATCCTTTCCGTGTTAGAGGTTGCACAGTTCGAACAAATTGCGATGGTGGTGGAATAGGATGAATATATATATATATATATATATATATATATATATATATATATATATATATATATATATATATATATATCCGTAATAACAAACGATAACGGCTCCTTCAACGTATTTATTTTTGTAAAATGCAATGGAAACATTTGTATTGAGCAATGCTATACTTTGATAGCCTTAAATCATCCCTGATTTATCAGAATTGTCGCTTAAAAAATCTTGAAAAATTCATGTAATTTGAAATTTCCAAAATTGAATATCTCGAACAAACCCAGCGCGATTTGAAAGATGATATATATATAGTTTTTTCAGAAAAAGAATGTCGCGATGATACATAACCTCAAATATAGGCCAAAACGCCTTTTTTGCATTTTTAGGTTAGGATATTTTAAAAACCTGATGTGCTGGTGAAATTCTGAGGCCTAACTGGAATTCAGCGACTCAAAATCTACAAGAAATACTATTTTTATTCAATGTACAAATTTCACGTGCTGTGTTATTTATTATAAATATCGGTTAAACAATCGACAAAAAAAGCTCTCTAACCTTAATTTATTCGGTGCACTGTTACAGCAAATAACTGTCTTCGTCGAGTATGTCTATCGGGTGTTCAAAATTAAACTGGCCAAGAAGTTTTCTACGATTAATCAAACCATTAGCCAGTTTGCACAAAAGGAACAAATAATAGTTTCTTCTACGTATCTGTAAACTGAGGATACCTATCAATAACGAATTTCGTGTGATAAATTCTCATACGAGAATCTATATTTGTATAGGAAAAATTTTACAAATTTTGATTGTTTAAATGGTACCCTCATACTCCAAAATACTACGCAATAAGCTGTTATAAAGAGTTTGGAGAGCTTTTGTGTTTTCACTTTGTCTGCAGTTTCTCTGTGTAAAATCCAACATTTTAAAACTTTTGACTGCAATATTGTCAATCTGTATATTAAAACTTAATTCTTTATCAAAGATAACTCAGATATCACTAAAATATTCCATCATTTATATGATAAGAATTAAACACAGACGAAAAACTTTTTAAAAATTTCATAATTTTACATTTGTTTACACTATGAATTAAAAAAATATTATCACACAAATCAAACTCTCTGTGATTATAAACGCAAGCATCAGACGATGAATCAATTGCAAATAATTTAAAATTATTAGCACAAAAGGCAACGATAAAATTTAAAAACATTTGTACATGATTAGTAGACACTAAGAATAAAATAGGACCCCTGAGGGACCTCAGATGTACGCAGATTTTCTCTGATGTTTCACCACATATTTTAACATGCTGCCTACGTGAAGACCTATATGAAGCCATCCATTTTAAATACGGATTAGACACATGGAGACACAAGATCTTGTGTGTATATATTGAAATTCTTTCATACCACCTTAATTAAAAAGTTCCCGGAATTCATTCAGAAAATTTAAAAAACAAGTTTATTCATCAAAATTAATATTGTCCCCTTCGAAGTACTCTCCATCGACCGCAAAGCACTTATGCCAGCGCTTGATCCAGCTCTCCAAACACTTTTGGAACTCGGTTATCGGTATGGCCTTCATCCATTACCTCCTGTAGGCTGCTGAAACACGTTCCCTGTAGTGTTTTTCTGACTCGGTCGAACATAAAAAAGTTGCAGGATGAATTTGATAATTGTTGGATGGTATTCGTTTCGTTCTTTATCAAAAATTCGCAGATAATGATGGCATTGTGCGACAATGCGTTATCATGGTGCAAAATCCCCGAGTTGTTTGCCCATAAATCCTTATTTTTTGGCGAATTACTTCATGCAAATATCTCATAACGCCCAAATAATACCCCTTATTAACTATCTGACATTCTGGCAAAAATTCGTGATGCACAATACCGTTGTAATCCATGAAAACTTTGAGCATCACTTTCTTTTTCGACTGAAAACGATGTGTTTTTTGATCTTGGCTTACTTCAAGTTCTCCCTTTATTTGCGTGATGTCTGGATTGCGTGTCGTACTCATAAACAGATGTCTTGTCTCCAGTAATGATACATTGGATGAATGTTGAGTCGGATTCAGCCTGGGAAATTATGTCTCTAGCGATGCCAACGCAGTCCCTTTTTTGCATGAAATTCAACTTTGCAGCAACACGACGGAAACCCAAATCATTAACTATAATATCCTGAATGGCTCCATAAACAATGTTCAAGTCCTCTGCCAGCTCTCCGATGGTTAATTTGTGGTTATTGACCAACATTTCTTTCACTTTATTGATGTTTTCGTCGGTTTTCGATGTCGATGGCCTGCCACTATGTTCGTCATCCTCAGACTCACGACCACTTCTGAAGCTTTCATGCCACTTGTAAACGATTGTTTCCTTTAGAGTATCATTGCAGAAATAGTTTCCCAACATTTCCAAAGTTTTCGCTCCATTGAATCCATTTGATCAAGGTGATATTTGTCTGAATCTGTATGGACGTTTTAAGTCTGTCGCCTGCAGTATTTTATCTGTCATCGGAAAGTAGTAAAGCCCGGTTGAAAATAATCACACTAATTAATTCATACAATTCGCAATTGGCTGCACATTTTGGCTTAATGTGTTCGAACCTATTTCAGATTATTCTGAATAATTTAAATCTTAAATTCAGAAGGTTCGCTGCTGCATCCATTGACCTTTGAGTGGCACAGACTTTCTTAAGTTGTACACAGAGGCTTTTTATAAGCTCATAAGTAGCATTGGATCCCGCATAATCTGACAATCATCAATAAAAAAAGGGTTGTGTCGATTAATGCAAGGAAATGGAAAAAATACGGGCGAGGTGCTTTATAAAAAATATTTATTAGATCATGATAGGTGATGAGTCTTGATCTATGCATATTAGCTCAAAAGTAAGCAGCAATCGGCCGTTTGGGTCTTCCTTGATCAACTGAAAGCAAGAAAAATTGCTTGCTCTTGAAGCATTTGTAAGCAAGTGGTCGCGTATTTTTTCGAAAAAAACTAGCCATGTCACCATCATGCTTTTAGAGAATCGTAGAACGGGAAATTCTGAATAGTACAAAATCATTTATTTTCTGTGATTTTTCTTCTTCTCCATCATGATAATGCAAGCTCAACAATGTGACTTTTTGAACACACACGTGGAATTGAGAGGCCATTCGCAGTACAGGGTGAGTCAACGATTGGATGAAGTAGGTTTGTGCCTTTTCGGTAAAATTAACAAAGAAACTATATTTATTGTTTGATACAGTTTATTTTTACGCAGATTTTAAAAATATTTAGGACTCTACAGGGTGAGCCAAAAAACTAGGACAGCATAAAGTTGTATTTTTTTAAATAGAACACCCTATATACGAATCGTATTTTCGATTTAGCTTATAATTTTAAATCTTTTTTATTAAGGGTTTACTATAACAAAACTTTATAGTTTCTGAGATAATTAAGTTTATAGAAAAAAAGTCACATTTTCAAGCATCAATTCAATCCTAAATAACGTTTTCAATTTTGTGACAAATATATTCAAATTTGGAATTTAGCAAGGCCAAGGACAAGTTAACATAATTTTTACCTAATATTTGCAATAAAAGCTACAGGGTGTTGAACACATCGGCTCAAATTTGAACAAGTTTAAATGAATAAATATCTTTTTTTTTTAAATGGTACACCCTGTATATTTTCATGTTATTTAATAGAGTAATAAAAACTCTAAAAGTTTTGTTCAATATATCCTATACCTATTTATAATAGTTTTTGAGATATTTCAGTTTTTCTTATTTTCCATACTTTTTTACAGAAATAGTCTTCATTTTCATAGTAGCCATGTAAAATAATAAAAAGAAACTACAGAAACAAACAGAATGTGGTTAAATATGATGAAATACATTATTCGTTATATTACAACGGCAATACTTTAATTAAACATAATGTGAAAAAATTAACACAACAATAACGACAAGGCAAATACATATTTACTTTTATACTAAATTGAAACAGAAAAATTACCTATTAAATACTGAGATTAATTATTTCTTTTTAATAAGTGTTCGAATAAACGACCCTCTTGTGCAATGCACAAATTTAGTCTTTTTTGCAGATTTTCTCGGACCCTGGACAAAATTAGTGGCGTTATTGTTCTACAGGTGTCCCTAATCCTGTTTCGCATATCTTCCACTGTTGTTGGTGGATTAACATACACCTTATTTTTAATATAACCCCATAGGAAGAAATCTAATGGGGTGATGTCGCAAGACCTTGGTGGCCACTCAATGAAACCCCCACGTCCAATCCATTTTTGCGGATATCGTTGGTCCAAAAACGCACGAACTTCACAATGGCAATGCGGAGGCGCACTATCGTGCTGGAACCACATACTGTCGAGCTCATCCCTATCGAGACCTTGAAGCAGTTGGGATACTTCTTCTTGTAGAAAGTTCAGGTAACTATGGTCATTTAGTGGTTCATTAAAAAAGTGGGGTCCAATAATTCGATTATGATGAATACCACACCAAACATTTAATGACCAGTGGTTTTGATGTTGCACCTCTCTAATCCAAAATGGGTTTTCTGTGGCATAATAATGCATGTTACGTCTATTTACGGCACCGTTACTTCTAAAAGTAGCTTCATCACTAAACATTACCTTGCATAATAAATTTGGATTTAATTGAATCTCCGCATTTATTGTACGACAAAAGTTTACACGACTTTCAAAATCCTGTCCATGCAATTCTTGGTGTTATTCCATGTGATATGGATGACACCTATATTTCTTGGTAGTACGATTAGTGGTGGATTGTGATGTTTCACATAATGCTGCTAACTGACGGCTACCAATATAAGGATTTTCCTGAACATTTAACAATACTTGTAGTTCTTTTTCTTCATTAGTTACTGGTTTGTTGACCACTTTACGTTTTGGATAATCAACAGTACCAGAAGAATCAAATCTTTGCATTAGTTTTGAAAAGTATGGGTATTAGGCTGGCGTCGATCAGGATACTTCATTTTGTAAATTCTTTGAGCCTCTCCTATTGTATAAATCATATCTATTAACTCATTCTTTGCAAAATTCATTTTACAATATAAGATGAATGCAAAAAAACCAAACTACACTACATAAAAACCAAAAGAAGCGATTGCGGTTATAAATTTGACACACAGAAAAATGTTCTTTTACATTGTTTTTGCCATGGCTACTATGATAATGAAGACTATTTCTGTAAAAAAGTATGGAAAATAAGAAAAACTGAAATATCTCAAAAACTATTATAAATAGGTATAGGATATATTGAACAAAACTTTTAGGGTTTTTATTACTCTATTAAATAACATGAAAATATACAGGGTGTACCATTTAAAAAAAAAGATATTTATTCATTTAAACTTGTTCAAATTTGAGCCGATGTGTTCAACACCCTGTAGCTTTTATTGCAAATATTAGGTAAAAATTATGTTAACTTGTCCTTGGCCTTGCTAAATTCCAAATTTGAATATATTTGTCACAAAATTGAAAACGTTATTTAGGATTGAATTGATGCTTGAAAATTTGACTTTTTTTTCTTTAAACTTAATTATCTCAGAAACTATAAATTTTTGTTATAGTAAACCCTTAATAAAAAAGGTTTAAAATTATAAGCTAAATCGAAAATACGATTCGTAAATAGGGTGTTCTATTTAAAAAAATACAACTGTAGAGTCCTAAATATTTTTAAAATCTGCGTAAAAATAAACTGTATCAAAGAATAAATATAGTTTCTTTGTAAATTTCACCGAAAAGGCACAAACCTACTTCATCCAATCGTTGACTCACCCTGTACATGAAGAATAAATTATGAGGTTAACGATTTGATATGCCACAAGAGACAGTTGAGGCGTTCAACCACCTCGTTTTAGAGATACCATCTCACTGGCAGCAATGTTCCTTCAACTTACTGATTTTTTTAAATAATCAAAATATGTGTTGGCACTTAATTGTTTTTCTTAATTCGGATAACCATTATGGACTTTTGTGCTGGATGTTCCAGCCAAATTCATTGAAAAGACGTGGCGTTTTGAACCATATCGAGTAACCCTGAATTTTTAAACTTCTAGATTGTTATTTTTTATTTATGGTATTGTTAATTTCGATTGTTTTTGTCATCAAACATATTTTTGTAGAAAAATGGATAAGCAGTCAAAAAAAAGATAATTTGCGATTTTTTATAAAATTCCTCTTCAAGTTATTACCTATAAGATCTTAAAATGAAAAAAGATAAGAGATTACCAAAGCCAATATACTCTATTAGGCCTTATCTACAAACAATTTTTAATATTTCTATGTATTGAAAAGTTATCTGATGCACGTGAAAAATGTAATATCACTCGGACAATAATAAGACTTTAAGTAAATTGTGTTTACAATTGATAAAATATCGTGAGAACTTTTTACGCGTCACTAATCAAAGGGTTTAATTTATATTAGGTGATTTGAAAAGTTTCTAGACTACACATGAAACAACATTACTTAATGATTGAAAATATGTTTATTCTCTAGTAGAATCTCCCTTGAGTTCAAAATACTTTTTCCAACAATTTTCCAATTCACGTATCCCACCTCTCATGTGGTTTTCCGGAAGGCCTTCAAAATACCGCTCTATTGTTTCAATAACTTCTTCATTGGATAAAAAACGCTTTACGCGCAGAAATCTTTTGCGGTGTGGGAACAGATGGAAGTCAGCAGGAGCCAAAGCTGGTGAATAGAATGGACGTTTATGCAATCCAAATTGTTATTCAGCCATTTTCACCATCGTCATAACCCTTGAGATTCCTACAGCTTCAAAAATTTCATTCGTTTATTATCCAAAACTAGATCATGTATAGAATCAATAATTTCTTCATTGGTAGTAGTTTTTGTACGTCTACTATGTGCTTCGTCACTGATGTCTGTACGACTACGTTTAAATTCAACAAGCTTATTAATACTGTTGCTCGTGAAGGAGCATCGTTTCCTAGTACATTTACCAAACTGGTATGAATTTTATCTTTCTTCAAACCTTTTTTATAAAGGGTGTTGTTTATAGAGGTATAGAACTTTAAGTTGGCAACACTTTTTTAACTGGCGGCCATTTTGTCAGCTGTCAAGTGATTTATGTTTAGTTTGGTTTGGCATTTCAACATGAATAGACTGACGCCTGAACAACGCTTCCAAATTGTGCAAATTTATTTTGAAAATCATGGTTCTGTTCGAAATACGTATCGCGCACTACGTCCATTTTACGGTCAACATAATCGTCCATCAGAGCAATTAATTCGATTAACTATGGAACGTTTTCGCACCACGTTTACTCTAAATGATAATACGCATCCACAGAGACGTCGTACAGTGCGTACAGAAGAAGTCATTGCTGCTGTAGAGCGTAGCGTAGAGGAAGACCCGAATCAGTCTATCCGCCATCGGGCACAGGAATTGGATATGTGTACATTCACTTTATGGAAGATTTTGCGGAAAGATCTTGGTTTGCGTGCTTACAAAATTCAACTCGTGCAAGAATTGAAGCCACACGATCACCTAGCATGGCGTAGATTCGGTGAATGGGCCCAAAACAAGATTGCCGTTGATCCCGATTTTCATAAGCGAATTTTGTTTAGCGATGAAGCTCACTTTTGTTTGAATGGATACGTCAATAAACAAACCTGCCGTGTTTGGAGTGATGATAATCCTCAAGTGTATGTTGAGACACCGTTACATCCAGAAAAACTGACTGTTTGGTGTGCTTTATGGGCTGGTGGAATCATTGGTCCGTACTTCTTTAAAAACGATGCTGGTCAGAACATTACAGTCAATGGTGACCGCTATAGAACCATGATTACTGACTTTTTTGTTCATCAATTGAACAACCATGATGTGCAGGAGCTGTTGTTTCAACAAGACGGCGCAACATGTCACACAGCTCGTGCCACAATTGATTTATTGAAGGAAACGTTTGGTAACCGCATAGTTTCATATTTCGGACCGGTGAATTGGCCTCCAAGATCGTGCGACTTAACGCCGCTAGACTATTTTCTGTGGGATTATGTGAAGTCGCTAGTCTACGCCGATAAGCCCGAAACGATTGATCACTTGGAGGACAACATTCGCCGCGTTATTGCCGATATACGGCCACAAATGTTGGAAAAAGTCATCGAAAATTGGACCTCCAGATTAGACTACGTCCGAGCCAGCCGTGGCGGTCATATGCCAGAAGTCATATTTAAATTATAATGGCAGAAGGTTATCTTTCGAATAAAGTAAATTTTATGTCAATTTAAAAAATTCATTTTTGTTTTATTCCATTTAAAAGTTCTATACCTCTATAAAAAAACACCCTTTATAAATATTTTATCCCTGCACGAATTTCCAATATTCCATTTTTAACAAAAAAAAAAAGAGTCTATTTCAACCAGCTGTAGAAAAACATTATTTGACAGATCGACTGTTTGAAATTTCACATGTATGCATAAGAAAGGTGGAACATTCCAGCAACAGCATATGTTTTCTGATATCAACGCCATCTATGTGACAGTTTAGAATTTTTTCAAATCGCCTAGTAATATACTAATCCCTTGATTAGAAAAACAATATACCCAGATGCGGTAATAATAATAATAGGAACTGTAAAATATAATAATCGTCCGAAAGTTTGTAGGAAATACAGCAGACCACGCCACCTAGGACCCGATAACATGGAAAGGGTTCCCACAGAGCTTCATACTTTTGGTGTCTTTGTATGCCTGGTATGACTGAATAATTCTTGGAGGGAGTGCGAAGCCATTTGGCTTGTAAATCTGTAAATATAATAAAATTAATCCTGAAAACAAAGCTTGAACATTTTATCTAAGAAATAAAAAACTGCAGTTTGAATCAGGGTTCAACTGATTTAAATCATTTGATTTAAATCACATGATTTTTTTTTATTTTAATTCATGATTTAAATCAAAAGAAAATCAAAACTAGAAATATAGATTGTAAACATTGTTTAAAACAAAATGAACATAAAACATTACAAAATAAGTATAAATAAGAAAACATTTCTTAAAATAGGTAGGTAGTTTATGAATAATAACACACATTTTCAATTTTCATTTTAATACCTGTAAAGCAGTACTAATTTTCATGTTTTATTCTATTCCTAATTTATTTCTAACATGCGAGTGAACGGGCCCGAATGTAGAAAAAAAACCTTTCTATTGAAGTTAATGATGACACAGCACATAAAAACTGTTTCAGAATTGGAAGAAAACGTTCAATATCAGGAATGTTTTTTTTGAGACCCACCACTGTAGGGCACTAACATTAGATAAAATCTCCTCTGAAAACCTAATTATTAAAAATTATTTCATTTTAGCTAGGTGTTTTATAATAAATGGGAGAAATACAATATTTTCATACATTTCTTTCACAGTATTTAAAGCTTAGTTGTTCTCTATATTAGTCATTTTATATTTGGTTTTAGTTGCATCTAAAATATAAGCTATAAAGTGATAGTCCGTAAGTGCTTGTTTATATTGTTTTTGAACAATTTTAAGCTAGGATAATGATAATTCTAATTCATCCTCGAATAAACTACTCAATTACCTACATATTTCCACTGCGTCTGATAAAAAACAATTTTTTCTTTGTAATTCATTAATTGCCACGACTATTGGTTTCACAATTTTAAGATATTCCTCAGCTGATCTTTTAAGACCAATGTTTGAAACTTTTTGGTATATGGTCGTCTATTTTTTTTCTATTTTTAAACCGTTTCTTCCGTTGGCTTACATATACATCTAGACAATCTGCCACACTGTTCCATCTTACGTTACTCGGAAGTACTAATGCTTTTCCATCAGCTTGTTTGTACTTTGCTTCTGCCAAGTGGTTATTTTAAAAATATTTAATGACTTATGTAATATATTCTCTAATGTCTCTTATTTCCAAGAATTTGCAGGTTAGGTTTACAAGGTGAGCTGAGCATCCATATGTTATGACTCTTCCACTAATGTCTAACTTGTCTTTTATAGTTATTCTCATAAGTGCTATGTTCGCCGCATTGTCCGAAACGATTTAGCGTCATAGTTGTATTTAGATTTACATATAAGAATACACGTCTATCTTTAGTAGTTATTGTGACATAGACTACAGGCCCATTATGCACATTAGACCAACCATCAATCGACATGTTAACGCCCTATTCTGAAAGATCTATAAAACATTTTGCTTTTTCATTATCATAAATTTGATCTAAAAGAGTTGTAGGGTTATATATATATATATATATATATATATATATATATATATATATATATATATATATATATATATATATATATATATATATATATATATATATATATATATATATATATATATATATAAATACAATATACAAAAATACAGACCTTCACAGCTATTTTTAAATCCACCATTCAACTTTATAAAGATATTAAATTTGGTCAAAATGGGGTAAAATATAAAGATAAAACAGATATGTGCATTTAAAGTTTCATAATTATTAATGTCAAAAATGAAATACAATAATTTTAAAACGTGTGTACATATTTCTAATGAATTTCAAATTTTCACATTTTCGGTCGAAATCTGTCAAAAAACCAAAAAACACAAGAATTTAAATTGTCATTTTAAATTGCACATTTTACAATAATCATTCAAACTTGCTTGAAATCCGTCCGTAAATAACAGAGATATAAACCTTTTAATTTTGACAGCTGTCATAAAAGCATTTTCCGATTGCGGTTCAAACTAAAAATCAATAAGGTTCATTTTCGGGTTGAGAGGTATTTTTTTTCAAAATTTGTTTCAAATCAAACGGTATAAGTGAAATTGTGAAATATCCAGACAGACAGACACTTTTTGAAAATAGTGTAAATCCACTTAAAGGCATCCAAAACATGTATTTTACATGGAAACCAAAAAAAAACATTTTTTCCGAAAACAGTACAAACCTTACTAGCATACTAAGAAGGTAAAAATAAATCACATTACATACCTGCAATTAAATCAACTTCTTCGTTAATTACGTCAGCGACTTCTGTATCAACAACTAACGTTTTGCACTTTCCATGATCGTCTTTTAATCTTTTAACAAGACCTTACATTTCTTTATTACAATTTATACAAATTACTCTACTACCAGTCATTCCTTTTTTTGCTTTTTCTATAAAATATTCCAAAATATTACTTTTCTCCTTTAATTCACTTTTATTTTAAACTTATTTACTTTTAATGGACCAATTAGATTGTCAAAATACACTTGGATAGCCTGGGTTTCCCCTGGGTTGGCGAGGGACTTCCCCGGTTTTCGGTTGAGATGAAGCGTCTCGATTCATGGAGTCGATTACTTATGCGCTTGCTTGCGGTAGTCGTGGGCACTTATTACAAAATAACTGATTTTTTGTTCATCATTAGAAGGATTGTTAATAATATTTATTATTATTTAGACTATAAAAAATACACATCTATTATTAATATAGTTATTTTCAGTATTTAATCCGAAAAGGAATGTTAAAAAAGGAAAAATCAAAATATTTTTTTTTTATTTTTTGATAAAACTGCACAATATTCAGAGATCTTAATTAATTAAGGAGTGGGGGAAACTTGAAGCGCGCTAATTATTCCGTCCTGAATCAGGATCCTAAATTAGCCGGAGACTGCTCGTCGAACAGTTTTTGTAGCTGGGCGAACAACACGATATGACCGTTGTATCTAATATTTCTGGGTAAATAATCTTTATGATTTTTATTACATGAGTATAACATATCTTTATGAATATCGAGAAGAGTTAATAAAGCTTCCTTTTTTTTACTTGCCATTATTGAGCATCGCCAGCCACCAAAACAAAAAAATACTAATGCTTTTATACTATACAAAAGATTTTCCTAATTAGTGCTCTATTTGGATAAGGGGAGTCGTCATCTGCCGGTCGTCTGATTTAGATCCCTTACTGTCCTAAATGATATTACACCACACTAAAGTCGGTACCTAACTCAAGGATGCCTCAATATCGGATGGTCTGATAGGCAATGTTTTGGAAATAATAAATTTTTATTCATTTTAAGAATTCTATTTTTAAAGAAGACGAGTATATTTATTTATTTTTTGTTTAAATCATGCTGTTAATGAATATTATTTTTGATTCTAATCGGAATTATGGGAAGTAAAAACTTTGTTGCCAAAAACAACTGGATTTAATTAGACGTGTACATTTTTATGGGTGGTCTCTCGTTGAAATCCAAAATATTGTTGGATGTTCTGTTAAAATATTTTCAAATGCTATAAAATGGCAACCCACTTACATATACACGGTCGCAAACGAAAAGGAACCGTGAAACGGGACACTTATTTAATCGAAGCTGTAAGACAAAATCGTTTTGTATTAGGTAAACAGATTGGCCATGTAGGCTGTGTATTAAGAGTCCTCATAATTAAAAAATAAATTGGTGGGTGTTTACAGTCTACCAGGGAATGTTTAAAATGGTTGATGACCAAATGGCACAATATTCGGTGATCAGATGAGAGAAAAAAATATTCTTTTTTATAATAAAGCATGTAGAAACTATGCAAGTTACTGCATATCAGCCTAATGCGAGTTTAAAAAGATAATTTTTGTATTATAGAGTTTGTTCTATATTTATGTGGATATTTTATCGGAGATTATCTCGCTTTACGCAAATTTTGAGATGTCTATCAAATCCTTGTTTATGCACAATTATGATCCCAGCATTCGAGTCGAAAATTTGAAAAAAAATATGTAAAACAGAAAATAGATATTCAGGAGTGGCCAACACGAAGCTATGACCTGAACCTTATAAGAAATCGATGGAATAATAATAAAGAAGCGGTAATAAGTAAAAAATGTAAGAACGAAGAAGATCCTTGTAGAGGTATTCAAGAATATTATCTTAGCAATGTTACGAGAGGTCGAGTTTTAGTAAACTTTATAATTTATTGATACGGGGGATCATTATTAGCAATAAAGAACAGGCAATTAAATATTAAAATTGTATTTTATCACAGAAATATTTTTTGAAAATGTAACACACAGTCGAGAATCTTCTATTTTCCTTTAAAATTATACGGACAGAAACTTATATATCTATTGACTTGAAATACATGTAGCGCTCTCCTAATGAGATCATTGGTGGGATATCCTGCTTGAAATACGGAAATTCGTGGTTAGTTTGGTAGCCGATGCCTAATGATGCTACCTCTATCCTTTGGGTAGCATCTTTCGGGTATCGATTTTGATTTATTTCTTTTTAATTTACCGTCACGCCATCATATGGCGGTTTTATACAATATTGTTGGTTTGTGTTGCTCTTGTGTTATTGAGTGATTCATTGAGGTGTCTCTATTCGTGTCTTGTCTACTGTTTTTTGATTTTAAAAACGGTTGATAGGGTACGACTGCGAGATGATGGATTGTACCTGATGCAATGGCCTGATGAGCCCCGTATGAGGACAAAATAGCGCTGTCGTTATTTTTTGGACCCTCAGCTTCTCCATTGTATTGGAGTTCTCCGCACATTTTAGCATGACATTATGTTTACCTGCCCACAATTTTATGTCCTGGCAGCCGAAAATTTTCTATTTTATTATATATATATATATATATATATATATATATATATATATATATATATATATTTATATTTATATCTATTCATATGCATAAGCAATTTTCACTTTTAAACAGTATAATTTAGAATGGTTGACTGAAAAAATGTAACGAATAGGTGTAAATGGGTGCTATATTATTTTATATACTAATTTTAAAATAACGTCTGGATACTTAGGGAAGGAATTCGATGTGATGAAGCAGCGGTGGTAAATCATTTTTAAAACTATCGTCTTAGTTGCTTTAGATACACGTAATTTATTTTCTTCTGAATTCTTATTTAATATATTTCTGCATCTATCAAGTCTCCATCAAAGCAAAAACGTTTTGGAAAAATTGTTAAAATTGTTCAATTTTCACTTTTAAACGGTATAATTTAGTATGGTTAATCGAAATAAATAATATTTCTATAAAAAAATTGAACCGACTTCTAAAAGTGCGCTAAAAAGTGAAAAATAACTATAAATTTTTATATGAAATTGAAATTTTTGAAGTCCGCGCCAAACTAATACCTGACAAAATGTAATTTGCATAAACAGATTAAAAATATTTTATTTGTAATTACTTTCTTACCATAATTTGTAAATATTAGTAGTTATTTGTTTTATTTAGAAATAATTTGGCGCAGACTTCAGAAATTTCAATTTCATAAAAAAATGTATAGTTATTTTTCACTTTTTAGCGCACTTTTAGACGTCAGTTCAATTTTTTTATAAAAATATTTTTCCATTTTTAGTTTTGAATTCATTATGATATCCATAAATTATTTGTACTAAGTACTAACCGAGATTACCTCACAATTACTTCAAGGTGGTAAAAAAGTACATATTTTATACAAATTTATAAATCACCATAAAATGAACCACTAAAAATTCTTTGATTCTTAAAGTTTTTCAAATACCAGTGAAATTGTGTCAAACAAATATTTAGTCTGTCATAGCAAATCCACTATCTTAAATTTCAAATTAATTTTAGATTGGTAATATAGGCCTCAAAATCTCCCAATATCGATATTTAAAGAACGTGGGACGTAAATTTCTTAACCCGATATATTTTATACTGCATATTGACTTTGTATACGCCCCAAGAACCCCGCAATATCAATTTTAGGCAAAATCGGAAAATGTAAATTTTCAGTCCCTCATATTGTATCTTATCAACCTAATAGTTGTAAAAAATTAACTTCATATTCATAATACCCGACCCGAAAACCCCCTTATAACAAATCTAAAGAAATGCGAATAAGGAGAATTTTCAACCCACCATATTGGATCCGCCAAATTAAATTTCTAAAAAATAATTTTATCGTCATAATTTAATCTAAATCTAAACCCTTCAAAGCCCCCTAGTAGCAATTTTGAATGAAATCCGGAAATTTAAAATTTCTAGACCGTCATATTGCATCTGACATATTAGATTTTCTTCGCTATTTACGTCCTCAAAAATGATTCAGTCCCACCTTTGAACAAATTCGAAAAATGTAAAACTTTTGTCCGCTATATTGGATTTACCATATTGAATCCTGAAAAAATACTTTTAAATTCATAATTTACACCCTCAAGAACAGCCTATATCAGTTTTGGAGAAAATCGAAAAATGTAAAATTTTTAGAACGCCATATTGAATCTGCCAGTGAGTTTTTTTTTAAAAATACTTTAAATTCAAAATTAACAAAATCGAGAGATGTAGAATCTTTAATCCGCCATCTTGGATCCGCCATATTTAATTTTTTAAAAATAATTTCAGATTCGTAATGTGCGATCCCAAAAACGCCCCCATATCAATTTTGAAAAAAATCGGATAAAATTAACTTTTTATGCGCCATATTCGATACGCCATATTAAATTTTTTTAAAATAATTTCAGATTTGTTGTGTGCCATCCCAAAAACTCCCCCGTACAAATTTTGGAGAAAATCGGAAAAAATTTATTTTTTCGTCCGCCATATTGAATTTTTTAAAAAATATTTTGGATTCGTTATGTGCGACCCCGAAAACTCCCTCGTACCGATTTTGGAGAAAATCGAACAAAATTGATTTTTTGTCGGCCATATTGATTTTTTTAAAAATATTTTGGATTTATGTGCGATCCCTAAAACTCCCCCACACCGATTTTGGAGAAAATCGGAGAGAATTAACTTTTTTTGTCCGCCCTATTGAATTTTTTAAAAATAATTTTATATTCGTTGTGTACGACCTCGAAAATTTCCACGTACCAATTTTGGAGAAATTTGGACAAAATTAATTTTTTTTGCCGCCATGTTGTCAGCACTATCTTGGATTTTACTGCACCAATTTCGTCCAAACAAATATGGGACCACCGCAGCAACTTCCTGAATATAACGTAAAAAATTTCATTCAAATCGGTGCAGCCGTTCCGAAATAATCGGTGTACATACATAAAAAAAATACATAGTCCTTCTTTTAGAAATCGGTTAAAAATATAACAAACAGGTGTAAATAATGTGCTTTAAGTGTTTATATACTAATTGTTTGGAAACAATATCTAAAAACCTAAGGAGGGAATTCTATATGATAAAACAAAGTTGATAAATCATTTTAAAAAATATGATTTTAATAGTTCTAAATACAAGTAATTTGTTTTGTTTTGAATTCTTATTTAATATATTTGTGCATCGATCAAGTTGATATTTGAAATGAAGACTAACACTAGTCTCATGGTATCGTCAGATACCATGAGGTGGTCGAAACGCGTATGGAGAAAGGACCAGAGTTGTATTTGCGGGAAATTAACTGTTTCTGTAAATTCTTTCCTTTTTTTATACCTGAAAGCAGAACAACAATAAGCAACTATTTAAACACGGCAGATAGATTTCATTTATTTCTTACTGAAATTTTAGCTTATTTAACATATTTGACATGGAGATTAAGACTAATCCAGTCGCATTCACAGCGAAAACTGTTTTTTTAAGGGGGAGGTAAGTTGAAAAAATCGATTTTTTTGGCTTAAAAATTTACTATCCTAAAAATGTTGTAGACATGGTTTTGTAGCAGAATGTCACCTGTAAATGTACTATATCAGTAAAGTTTTTGTTAATTTTTATATAATGGTGAAGATATATTGTGGCAAAAAGGACGGTTAATTATCCTGAACGGACGAGTCGGAGCAGTATCACTAAAAGAATGTCAAAAAATCGATATCAGATGGAAGTGAAACAAAGAGTGTGTGTGTACGTACTCCCGGTCAAAAACTATAGCATTCATTCATCTGGTTTCAACAGACACATAAATCTTGAAATGCGTTTTTCAAGCTTGTGTATAAGGTTTCTCGGCCAATTTTCAACCGATAAAAACATTATCCTTGGAAGTACGTGGCCACTTTGCAAAATTCAGAAAAGTTAATTAGTTGTAAACAATTTAGAGCATAATTTTTAACAGAAGAGTAGACAATTTTGTTTCAAAGAAGCACCATTTTTTTCAGACCAATATTTCGCTAAAATACCACACGTATTTCCAAAGTTAAAGTGCTCTAGGTTAAAATATTTTTTAACTTTTTGATCTAGGTGCAACCGTTTTGTTTAAATCCTGCACACAACTTTTCGCCCAAAAAAAGTTTCACTGAAGCGCCTAAATAACGATTTTTTTCCAACATAATGCTCCTAAAAAAATTTTTTGGTTCAATTTAAAGTACGTAAAATAAAGCCCTCAAAACAGATTTTCAATAGAGTTGTTTATTTGTCGGCAAAAAAAGGATAACCAATCACCTCAAAATGGGCACTCAGTACTCCCCCTGCACTTGCTACTAGAAGATGCTACCTAGATATGAAAATCTATTTCTTTTATAAGTTTTTTGTTTGATTGCTCTAACATTTGAGTTTGGCCTACGGTCTGTTCATGAATCGCTGAATTCCCTAAGAAATGCCCTAAAAATACCCACTGCTTATTTTTCTTAACTTTATAGGTAGGTGTACGAAATTGTAATAAAGATATAAAAGAATTTTATGCAGTCACTGTATTAACATCCGGGTGTTAAAAAATATCATGTGTTTCCTTTTAGTATTACATTCTTCAAAATAAGCGTAGATAATGTATCAAGTTTAAGCAAATATGGAAAGTATAAATGGATAAAATTGTGTTATTTGTAAATATTGCTTTTAAAAAACTGTTTCTGGAATTCGACATCGTTTAAATTTCCTGCAAGTGATTAGGGTATCAGTGGCCTAGTTAAGTAAAGGCGTCGGATTATTGTTTCCTTTAAATAATGGCATTTAATCTCTGGAATTGTATTATTTTGAGTGATGGAAAGCGTGATTCTTTATACTGAATCGATCCATTTACTGAAAAAAAATCGTTTTTAATTAATGATTTCCTCAAAACATTATATAAATTTATAATGAAATAATAATTTTTTATTTTAATTTAATTTTTTCTTTTAATTGAAAAATAGCGATAGTTCTATCAAATAATGTACGAGCCGTTTATATTTCGGGAATAATAAGTAAAAACTAATATTTATCATTGAAAATGATTTTGTTTGTTTTTCCAAAATATTCTCTATGAATAATACACTTTTAGTATTGGCTTGATTCTAACCGAAAAGCATTTTGGTCACTGTCAAGATCGCATCCCCAAAACATTGTTTTCTGACGCATCGATCACCTTTTTCCTCGTAAAAAATCTTTGACCGCGCAGTTTGTACGAGAGCAAAACTAAATCCTTCCAATTTTTGTACTTTCGTTCAAAGTAAAAAGGCTCAGTCACGCATTCCAGCTATTATGAACTACGAGAACCATCATGGGCGTCATAATATTGTCTCACCATTTGCGGAGTACTTCAAGAGTGTCTACAAAGACTATTTTTATTTCTGGGGAACCGTCTGAAACCATTAACATTCACATAATCACTCCTACGGATGTTTCTTGGGCCTGCTAGTTACTTAAAAATAAGGCCCCATCTGGCCCAGATGATGTTCCTAGTTTTCTGGTTAAGGACTGTTTCATTGTTGTGAGCGGTCCCCTTTGTCATATCTTCCAAATGATTTTGAAGAGAGATCTGGAAGATTGCCAAAGTCTGCCCTATTCTGAAAAAAGGTGATCCATCTCTGGTTGAAAATTATGGTGGCATTACAATCTTATGTAATTTTTCCAACGTCTTGTAGATTATTTTGCAGAAATATTTATTTTCTAAAATTCAGAGTCGATTATCGACTGACCAACACGGCTTCTTTTCTAAAAGTTCATGTATGACTAATCTTTGCTCTTTTTCCTTTGACGTTTGGACGCCTTTAACAGCAGAAGTCAAGTCGATTACACTGATTTCCATAAAGCTTTTGACCAAATCGACGATCACATACTCTTACAGGAAGTTTCTGAAATCCTACTTATTTAATCGTAGTCAATTTGTGCAAATAGAAGAATATAAATCTGATAGGTTTACTCCAACGTCAGGTGTCCCCCAGGATTCGAACTTGAGACCATTTCTCTTTAACTTATTTATAAACGATCTTGTTTCCCAGTTGGACTGCCACAGACTGGCCTATGCTGATGATTTAAATTTATTTCAACGCATTGATTCTATTGCAGACTGTTTGTCCCTTCAGGTCAGTAATTGATTTGATCAGTCAATGATGTGTGGGGCTAATAAGCTGGATCTTAACATCTCTAAATGTAATGTCGTTTCTTACTCTCGGACAAAAAATCATTTTCGGTTTAATTACCATATAAATAGTTCTATCGTTAATAGATGCTACACTGTGACGGACCTGGGTGTCGTCTTCAATGCGAGTTTCTACTTTAATCCCCACATTGATCAGATGGTGACTAGCGCATCTCGAACATTGGATTTTATTCTGCGAAACTGCAAACCTTTTTCTAGCACAGCCACTTTCAAACTGCTGTATTATAGTTACGTAAGATCGAGGCTAGATTATGGATCAATTGTGTGGTCCCCATATACAACTGTCACGGCCTTGCCATAGAGGCCGTCCAAAGGAAATTTTTAAAATATTTAATGTATAGAGAGGACAATATTTATCCTCAGTGGGGTTTCAATCATGACCACATTCTTGCAAGATTTAAGGAATTGCCATTGGCTGTACGTCGTAACTCCCAATCCGTATCTTCTGAAAGCGAGGATTGATTGCCCATTTCTGTTAGAGCAACTATCATTTCACGTTTCCCGTGTTGGTGCCAGGCATCCACCTGCTTTTAAATCGTCTGAACTAACCGTTACTAGCTTTAAACTCCTCATCTTTAGTTGTCTCTCCAACATCCTCTTTCAGTCTCTCAAAATTAGCTTAACTTGAGAACACACTGTGTTCCGATCAACAGGGCAATTTTTCACACTTACTTAATTATCATACCATAATTTTAACATAGTTTTCATTTCAGCGGTAATATCTTGACGTTTACGAACGATGGTTAAATTTAAAGATTGAGCATTTCTCACAGCTTCGAGAATTTTTTCTTCATCTTTTATAACTGTTCTGACCGTCGATTCCAGTAGATTAAACTTCTCTACTTAATAATGTTAAGTTTACATTTCAAAGATAAAGTTTTTCTTTCCTTGTCTGGTGCAGAAGAATCAGTTCTACTTCGTTTGGATGACTTGGTCGTCTCAAGTCGGAGTGGATATAGTACATATATCAAACATGATATAACAATTATAACATGTAATAATAAACACTTACTTCTTAGATAAGAAATAAATAACTCAAAATAAATTATAGCTAAGCGTCGATTCCGCGCGACACGTCCCAACATGTATATTAACTAAACAATAGTGTGGGGGGAGTGAGTAATTGAGTTGTATGTGTAGCGCTCAAATAAAAGACGAATCGACGAGATTTAAAAATCTCGTAATTCCGGGTTCACATAAGTCGGGGTAGCCGTAAAGCAGCGCGCCCACTGGTTCGGTTCGGTTTAGACCGCTCGGCTCCGCACAATCGGCCCGTTTTGGTTTACACGTAAATAATTGAGAGCCCGTTCACTGGTTCCGACCGGCCAGAACGCTTCCGCGCTTTCAGCATCGGCGTCTTCAACTATTCTCAAGAGGGCAAAAATTGCCGAAAGGTCTGAAAGCGTTCGACTATTTTAAAAATAGAAAGAGGTAGTATAATCTGTGGTATAGACGTAGTGTTTGTATTGTTACTATGTCGGACGAAGAATTGATAGAAAACGTGAGAGCATACAGAATTTATAATAATAATATTCTCTATACATAGTTGTTGCCTAATAAACTTGAAGTAAATTGTCTAGGCGTTCACGTCATAGTGAAAAAACATTAGTTATGTCACAAAAATCTATGATGTAAACGTGAAATTTAATTAATTCGACTATATAATACACTTACTTTAAAGTAACTGTTAAACGTTCCTCTGGTGGAATCGATTTTCGAAGGTTAGTGTTTTGTTTCCTGAGCGGCAACATATTTAAAATTTCATAAAATTTTATACTAGATATTCTAAAATATTTGAAAAACTTTTCATTGTTGGTCATCAACTCTGGAAATAAATGATAAAATTCCCCGTGAACGTTTCTTTTAAGGTAAATATCATGAACCCAATATCTTCTTCTCCGCTTTTCCTCCACTTCCGCTTCAACACAGGCTAGAGCAACCACAACAATATCCTCCTCAGAGTAGGAAGAACTACTCATTTTATTCACTTTTCATTAAAAATAACAGCTCTAGAAACTCTAATGGTTAAAGCAGTTTTAATCACTGTTTAGTCTGAATTGTGCGGAGCCAGTGAGCGGGGGCCATCGGCGTTCTGACTGAAGCGGACGGAACGGACGGAGCCGAGCCGATTCAGTGGGCGCGCTGCTTAAGTCGAAGTATTACTGTATTAAGATTTCAGTAAGAAATAAATAAATATATTTTTCTGCCGTGTTTAAATAGTTGCAAATATATAAGTTTTATCCTTTTAGGCCGATAAAGGAAAGATTATATACAAACATTTTATTTCCTGAAAAAACAACTCTGATCTTCTCTCTATACGCGTTTCGACCACCTTATGCGTCTCGTCAGTGCAGTTGTATCGAACCGAAGAGTAACATTAGCAGGCAATAATTGTTGCAAACCTAGATCCCTTGCTACGATTTACAAACTTAAATTTACCACTAAAGTTTGGGTGTTTCGTTCTCAGTCACCGGCGGTGGATTCGTCAGTGGGTTCGCCGGCGTTTTTCCCAGGCACCCGTCGTTGCACTTTACCATTTTTGAAACTTGTATTTGAACTAACTTGTCGGATTTTCTTAATATTATTTATGCTAACCTGAACTAACCCGTAGTGGTTCGTCGAGGGTTCAGTGCTAGAAACAGCACTCTATGTAGTGAGCCTGACTGCAATCGCTCCGTACCTGGGATGCCATGTTGGCGGCGGAAAATCGACGGTGAGATATTACGACATAATTGTCTACATAAAATATAAGTTTCGAAACATATCGGTAGGATATTAAGAGCTGCTGACTTTTCGATGTCAGACTGAAAAATATAGTCGATCGAACGGCATCTATATAATGACCGGAGCAGTGTGAAACTTAAAAATTAAGATTTCAGTAAGAAATAAATACAAATTCTCGTTTCATGCAGATAAAGGAAAGAATATATAGAGACAATTTATTTGCAGGAAATGCAGAATATCAAGATCTCTGTTTTTGATTTTATTATAAATACTAACATTCTTCCCTTCAGTCAATTACCAGTGATAAAGTGACAGAAACGAAAGTGATTTTTCGTTTTCTTATAAACAAATAATAATTACCATTTTGCTTAAGTGATGATGATCGATTGAAAGTAAAAGAAGTGATAGAATTGAAAGTGATATCAGATAAAGATAAAAGTGACAATGGTTCAAAAGAAAATGCTTTATTACCATCGAAGCAAAATATTTAAAGCGACACGATGGTCAGATGATGTTTATTTATTTATTTTTTTATTCAGTACAAACTCTACAGATACATTAAATACGTAATTATAGGGTTACATGTTTACACACGCCTACACACAAACACACACACACAAAAGATAGTGTAAAAAAAGAAAAAGGAATTACATTATTTCCATTAACTTACGTTTTAGTTGTTTATAACTTATTCTAAAAATATCTACTTCAGTTTGAACACCATTAGCTAATTTACAAATCATATCGACTGGAGCGTTAGTACAATAATTGGTACGAAGTTTTTCTAAATAAAAAGTCAATGTACTTCTTGTCCTATATGTAGGGATATTAAAGTTTACCTGAGCGAGAAGATTCATATCGTCAATTCTATTGTAAATTATTTTATACAAAGAAACTACAGAGGCTATATATATTCCTACGCTTTTCCACACTTAACAAATTATATGTACATCTAAGCTCATCTTTGCTTACAGTTAAGTCATATACACTCGTTTCCTTATAATAAAGATACCATAAACATTTATTTTGGACTCTTTCAATAGCGTATTTATGAGTATTATAGTACGGACTCCATATTAAATTAGCATACTCTAAAATGCTCCTAACATAAGATATATACAGTTGTCTTATACAGTTCACATCACTGAAATCTCTACAGTTTCTGGCTATAAATCCATACATACTAGATGCTCTTTTTGTTATATTACAAAAATGTGATTTAAAAGAAAGTTGAGAATCAAACATTACTCCAAGATCCCGCACCCGTTCTAAAATTGACTTCTCCATTACAGAATTAAAGTGTTATATGTTCTTTTTCTACTAAAGCTAAGTACAAAACATTTAGAAACATTACATCTGAGTTTGTTGATATAAGACCATTCAACAATTATTTTTAAATCTTCCTGAAGTTGTATGCAATCATTTACGTTCCTTACCATGGAATATAGTTTTAGGTCATCAGCAAACAGAAGAACATTATTTTTATAAATTATTTTTGGTTAACTATCAATAAGAATAATAAATAGGAGCGGACCGAGGTTGGAGCCCTGCGGTATCCCAGATGTAGCTATAAAGGATTCTGAAGTATTACCTCTTATTACTACTGTCGGCTTTCTACGATGCAAGTATGATTGAAATAATTTAATTAATTCAAAGTGAAGACCAAATTCATTATATAATTTTTGCAACAGTAATGCCTGCGAGACCTTATCAAAAGCTCTTGCAAAATCTGTATATATTACATCCACTTGTGCTTTAGTTTTCAAGTGTTCTGCTATATATTGAGTTAGGTTACATAAATTACTGACAGTTGACCTATTTTTCATAAACCCTTGCTGAAATACTGAAATGTTTTGTGAAACAGAATTATAAAGGTATTTATAAATGATTGATTCGAAAATTTTTGCAAAAGTCGATAATATAGCTACAGGTCTATAATTTTTATGTTTGTTTTGTCACTTTTTTAAAAATGGGACATATTTTAACTTCCTTCCATATTCGAGGAAACGAACTTGCACGTAATGAAAGGTTATACAACAATGTGAGAGGATATACAAAAAAATCAATCATACCTTTTACAATGTATGAAAGAATATTATTTGGCCCTACAGACCTGTTAACTTTAAGGCTCCTGACAGCCTCGTACATCATTATTGCCTACAGAAGTAAGGATCTAATATATTTACATCATCATATACAAAACTAAAATATTTTGCAAATGCATTTGAGATAGCTGACCACTGGTATATTCTACCTGATCTAAATACATTTTATCTGGTATGGCAACATTACCTTCTTCGTTGTTCATGTACTGCCAAAATGCTTTTGAGTCCCTACTAATGTCTTGTTGAACTTTTCTAAGTTACGAAATATAAGATATTTTAATATCGCGTATTAATTTTGCTCTGTTTGATAAACTCTCTTTTCTCTTCAATTATTCCAGTTTGTTTGCTTCTAATTCTTAATTTATCTTTTTTCTTAGTATTATTTATGATATCTTTTGTGAACCAAATAGGATATTCCTTTTTTCTTTTACTCTTTGGAACACAAATATTGAATATTTGAGATATTTTGTTGCAAAATATTCTAGTGCAATATTAATGTCATTAAAAGATTTTAACTCATTCCAGCATGTATTCTGAAACAGTCTATACATTAAATTAAAGTTTGCCTGTCTGAAATTGTAATTATTAATTTTGTTAACTGATAAAGTTTTCTGTTTGTGTATTTTCAATTGTGCTTCAACGACAAAAGATGGATGGTGTGGATCCTCGTCAACAAAGCTTATTGTATATATGTTAAGCGGATAACATAATCTAACTGGATGAGAAAAGCACACAACAGAGTTGAAAGAGGTTTACACTCGACGATGAGTAGAATAAGCTGTCATAGTAATTTTTAATTGTGTGCTTTTGGCACTGTGTTTTTTACATAGTAGAGACACCAACCAATTGCGAGTAGCTCTTTTATTCATTTTATAAGTTACCAACGTTACTTTTTGTAGAAAAGAGCCAATCTACAAGAACTTAAGTCAATTATTCGTGAAATACTGCACCCAACAATATTATAAAAGTGAGATTAATGGCTATATTAGGTTTCTTAGGGAATCTTTTCAAAAATGCTTCATTTAAAGGAATCGAGAATCAGTGTCCTGGATTTCTCGTCCACATTTGTCATACAAATGTGTCCCTAATGTGAAACTCATCGGAATTTAATGGGTGGGGGGGGGGGGGGGTTCTTAGAATTGAAAGTTTTCTTTATTCACTATTATACGTCTCAAACTGTAAAGTTTCATTTGTAAAAATGCTTGCAAATCAAACTAAGGATTTGTTTAAATAATGTTAAATATTACATTCTCTGCCAATTAAATTTTCTAGATTGATAGGTGTGTAGGGACACCACCACTTCTTTTCTTATTGTTCTTCTTTTTTTCAGCTTGCTGACTTTGGTTTTAGCAACCAGTTCACAGAGGGTAATTTATTATCGACATTTTGTGGATCCCCGCCTTATGCGGCTCCCGAATTGTTCCTTGGTTTGAAATATGATGGGACGAGGGCAGATATATGGGTAAGTTGTAAATTATTTTTTATAAATTAATCTTTAATATAAAAACTATGTCTATTTCATTTTTACTATTACTTATCAAATTTTGTGTGTTTGGAATATTCATGTTTGTCACGAGGTTCCATTAATTTTTTTGTAAAAGAGAATATTATCAATGGAAAATTTTGGAGATTAAATTGTTGATTTGCTCAGTAGTAGTTTTAAAGGTAAGTATTAAAAACGTAATATGTTTACAGATATTTTTATGTTGTGCACAAGAGTCAGATTTTACAAGGAAATATAAATTATTCGAAGACACTGTGTGCACGAAATTTTCACACATGCACTGGTGGATCCAAATAACTTAACTTTTTAATAATTACCTTGGTTCCACTATATTTATGATAGTAGTTTTACGTATATGAACAGATGTGGCTGTGTATTAAATTATATTGATGAATCGTTTTAAGTTATCCTTGACACCGTCTTTTGTTTCATTCTAATACGGTCGAAATATCTCATTAACTAACCGCTGTTAAAAGTGTTTTTACGACCCGAAATGAATAGAAAAATGCCAAATTATTATACACTCATAAAAACTGATAAAAATTAGATGACCTTTGATATTAAACTTTAGCCGATTGTGATGATTTTTTCGTCGAATTATAAAAATATTCATCGAGATGTTATCTGATTTTTTTCAAAATACAATGTCCAAAGCTTACAATTCCAGATACACAAAGGTTGTTTTTATTTATGATAGGATGAGTGGTAATATTGCGCGGGCCTTGGTTAAGGGTTTATGCGGATTCTTGTTCTCCTATAATCTCCCTATGCAGATTTAAAAATATACAATGCTGCTTCTACAAAATGCGTTCGAAATAAACAGGACTTGTTAAAAATGAGAACATAGACTTATTAATCTAACATGCATTTGCATGATCAAGAAACTTATCGAATAAGTTTTTTAGGTCGTCTGTAGAGATGTCCTTGAAAATGTCGGTACAAGCCTTTTGGATGACCTCTACGTCAGCATAATTCGCTTTCATTTCTGGCATATGCAATTTTCCAAATAGGTAGAATTTACAGAGTGCTAGATCCGGTGAATACGGCGAGTGGCGAGATAAAAATGCGATTTTTAGTCAAAAAATCAGTCACAAGTGTCGATCGATGAGATGGCGTATTGTCATGCAACAATCAAATCTACCTTCTTCATGATGTTCTGGCCGAATACGACGAATACGATGCACCAAACTCTTCAAACCAGTAATATAAAACGCAGCATTAAAGGTCTGGCCAGGTGGAACGAACTCCTTATGAATTCAAATCGTAGATTTTTCGGAGGCCCAAATGTTCGGTCAAAATGCGAAGAATTGTTGTATTGGACATATTCCATTCCATTACCATTAATTTTAATGAAGAATTTGGGCAATCTTTGATGAATTTACGCACAGTTTTGATGGCATTTCCTGTTATTACAAATTTCGATCGGTCAACATGTTGGTTATCATTTAGGTCTTCACGGCTATCTTTAAAGCGCATATAACTACTGGATAAACACTCATCATCATATACTTCTTTCATCAACTGAAGCTTTTCAGTAAAGGTTTTACCAAGTTTAAATTAGAAATTAATGTTTACTTTTTGTTCAATATTTAGTTTTGCACCGATGCTGTAATGGAACAAATGTTAATTATTTTTCACTGTTCAATGTGAACTATATTCTGTTAAAATAAATAATTAACTAATCACTCTGTGAATAGATTTCCAGTGGGAATAGGGTAGTTATATTTTTTATCACTATCCACGAAAGTCTAAAGGAAAATAAATCAGTTATCGAGCTTAACTTTTATGATTTTTGTCATTTAAATGTTTTCTTAAAAAAAATACATACAAGTCAGTTAATTTATGAAGATATAATAAGACCCTCTCTGAGAATTGCCTATAAATCTGTCTAAGTAATCCTGCCCTGGTTATGTAAATAAAACCGAAAGATAAGGGAGGTTTATAACATATGGTATATGAAATACCGTTAAAATGTATTAAAATATTGAATGATTTTCCCATTATTAGGAAACAAAAGAATAATCAAATAAACTCATTATACTGTAATATAACATTTGATCTGTGAAAGGAGGTATGTAGTGTCTGTTTTTCCTGATTGCAAGAAAAAATGATTCAAATACCAGCATTATGAATAAAAGGGCACTCAGGTTTTTTCACAGACGTTATATTATTTTATTCCTTTAGTTATAGAAAGAAATAGAATAGTTTAATTAATTGTGTTTATATAAAAATTAAGATTAAGACGCTCACAGGCCAATTCGTGAATCAAGCCTCCGGTATAGCTAACGCCCTCAGCACGTAACGATCGAAACCTTCGAACTTTAAGGGAAAGAAATTGACGTTTACCGGGTTCCATCGGGTAATATGGATACAAACGGGAAACAGAGGGGTGTCGAGGGGTGTAAGATCCGAAGACACTCTTTTAAGGAATAGTAAATGTCATGTAAAAGTCATAATTTGAATGTCGTTAGAACGGTACCGTGAGTACCAGTGCCGTAGAATAATTACGTCCCGGGTATAATCGTCGGGGAAGAAGGTTATCTTTGTTTAATTGGGGAAATTAAGGGATTATCGTGTGTTATTTTAGTGGGGCATTTCGCGATTTTCATACGGTTTGATTAAGTAACATAAATAGCTGTTTTTCGCATTTTATATCTTTTTCTGTTTAATATTTTATAAAGCTATTTATACGTGTTTTTTTTTCAAATTGGATTTTACGTTTTTGGTTAAAATAATGGCCGAGAAGAGCAAATATGTTAGTTTTTCGTAATTGTTATTAGTTTTAAGTTTCTCACTGTAAATCGTTCGTTTTTCTATTTATTTTTGTTAAATAGATTTAAGTGTTTTCAGAAACTTGTTTTATTCAATTTAAATAAAACCTTCACGCGAATTAACTTGCGGGCGCGCTGTTGCGAGACCTACAAAACAAGAGATGTCTACTGACCAACTAATTAGCAGTCTTTCCTGAGTCCTGAAGATCTGAGTCATGGCTGTGGTAAGCTTTAATAACCGTAGTGTCTGGTACTAAAGCTGCAAGAGAGAAGTTGAACGACCAGACTTCCAGAGTGTTTTTATTACTGTGATATTTAATTGTAGGTTATTATAATAGTTACTAATTAATATGGGGCAAAAAAATGATTATAGATAAAATGATTAACGCTACCTCAATATGTCATTAGCAGGAGTCTATAATCAAATTCTGTCACAATGCAACAAACACACTGTCACTTACAACGCAATAACACGGTCTTTAATCGTCTGATGGTCTTGAAATTTTGGATGAATGTCAGTGAAGGATGTAGCTTCCAACTTAGGCAAGCATCATTACCTGGCGCCCCTAGAACGCGCTATTTTTGAAAAACCCTGTTTACTTGGGAACGCACTGTGTATATTTCAAAGGCAGAAGCCAGAAATCCTGTCAACACATGTCTATAATTTTTTTTTCGAAGATAAATAATATTTCTTGTCAATATCCTAAGAATTGTTTAATTGTGCATTTCTGCAGCCAATTTAAGATACTTAGGAAAAACACAATTTCTGTCTCTTAATATATTCAGATGCAAAAAATTTGAACTAGTTGTCTATTTTCGATCGAACAGTAAATGTTAATTAGAATTTTTAGGTTGTTGTGAAATGTAAGGAAAAAAATTATAAACATATAGGAGACAATAGTTTAGAACAATAAAAATTCAATTTATTCAGTTATAAAACAAAGATTTGCAAGATTTGGTTCTAGATTATGAAGATATTCAGGTTATCACTAATATGTATTGGGACCAAACAGCTGAGTTACTAAGAAAGTTGAGATTAAAAAACGAACAAGACAAGGCTGCATCCTCTTCCCGAAGCTATTTAATCTTTGTGCGGAGCAAGCTTTTATTGAGATGACTCCGACTAGCTAGCACACTGGGCCTTAAAGTCGACTGAATTTATGTAAAGAGTATCAGATACGCTGCTGACCATGCACAGCAGTCTCAACAGATGATCTCCAATATTTAATGAGTGCTGTTAATAATGCAAGTAAATTTTCTTTCCTATTGTGGAACCTTTCTATACATATGATTTTTCTAGGGTAGATTACAAGCTTCTATAACGTCTTCTTGAGGGTACTGGCTAGTCGGATCTGGTGCACTCACTGGATGTTCATGTGTTTGTTGATTTGTTTTATAATAAAATGATGAGGTGTATTGATCAGGCTGTTCCTACGGTTAAATTGAGGAACATTGCCAATGATCTCAGATATCCTGTCTTTTTCTCTCTTAATCTCAAGAAGAAAATAAGAAAGAATAATCTACTGCATAAAAGAATTGAGAATCAGGATGCTAGTGGAGTAGTTTTGGTGGAATATAAAGTACTAAGAAGTAATATTAAGAAGCAAAAAGTTCAAGAGTTTGTATTCTCAACATACAGTGGAATATAATGCCAATACTGATGCCGATGGTTTTCGGAATTGTAGACAATCCAGAGATAAAAAAATTGAATTACAATTGAATGATACTACAACAGTTGCTTTGTAAGTGTGAACCAGGAAATGGCAGATTCTTTTGACGACTACTTCAGTTTTAACCGTAGTATTGACAAAAATAGATTTCCGGACCGTGTAAAAGATGGTATTGTAACACCGATTTTTATATGAGGTAGTTCTTATAGGCCAGTTAGTGAATTTAACTCGCTAGCCAAAATATTTTAACATCTACTATATGACAATATATTCAATGAGTTTAAGAATAGTTGTTCTGTCAAACATCATGGATTTTTGCCGAATCGATCAACTTGTTTATTTTGACTTTGACTGACATGGCAGCGAATATAATAAATTATAAAGTTGAACTGAATGTAATTATCACTGATTGCGCTAAAGTCTTTGATAGGGTGAAGCAGGAATTTTGTTGGATGAACTAAGTAAATTTGACTTTTCAATGGATGTATGTTATCTTGTGAATTTTTACCTTTCCTGTAGGAACCAGCGGGTTAAAGTTGGCGAAAATTCTATCAAAAAAGTTCATTGCTGCGTCTGGAGTTGTTCGTTCAGTGACCTGTATTAGTGTTTTTTAGACTTAATTCTTAGTTTATGTTTCAATTTCTAATTTGTTGTGCCATTGTTGCTAGTTATATATATATATATATATATATATATATATATATATATATATATATATATATATATATATATATATATAAATAAATAAATAATTAAAAACTCGGACTCAAGATGAATGCAGAAACGACAAATTGTATGATTGTCAGCAGGAACAATTTTCACAATGTGAAATTTTCCGTTGACGACAAAGAAATAAAAAGAGTCAATAAAGTTAAATATTTTGAATGATAACTGGGATCCAAAGATGGAGATAAGGAGCACGATGCTTACGTGCGTTATCGTCCATAAAACTCCTTAAGAATGGTGCAAATGAGACTACATCCTTTTCAAGAATTATGATTGTTTGTATTACCCGAAAACCATCTTCCAGAGACTATTTCTTGATCACGTGCAGAAGCTAGTCGAGCTTACAAGAGCTTTACTTACTTACTAAACCAGAGATATATGACGTTTTTTTGTAGGTCTTTCACCACTATATAAAGAATTAAATTAATTGGTGCACTCTTGTTGAGATAAATCAGTTTTAAAAAATAATCGCACGAACATGTTCGTAAGTTAATTCAATTTTTTAACCGAAATGAAATTTTAAAGTACTGTAAACAACACAAATGGCTTTCGTATGTCAAAATGTTCTGAGTATGTATACCGTCTAAAATGTCAAACTTTACAATGTATATGTCAGATGATTGTTAGCAATGCCAATGTTGCTAATTTTCAAAATATGAACGGCTACCCTCGGTCTCATTATAACATTATACAGTTGGGGTAGAAATTGAACAGAAATCTGAAATTTTCTAAATGTGTCATTGTTTGTGCATACACACAAAATAACACTTGATCTATGATCATGATCAACCCAGGTATTAAGTGAGAATTTCAAAATAGTTCCAGTATATACTAGTTAGATAATGTATAGATTAAAATCAACAGAGTGTAGGTGTAAACAGCAGTTAAAAACAATATTTTTGCAAAAATTTCGTTTTCATAATTTACATAATGCGTTTATTAACGCTTGGTGCCCTTGTGTCTGTAAATATTTAAAATGTCGAATTTGCTTAAATTATTACTCGATAAGCAAATAACTATTGAAGGCAAATTTACGAGGAAAAAAATTCAAATGAAATTAGATAAACCGTTTATGAGCATTTTGACACTAAAGATCCAACGTATTTTTAGGTGGTATAGAGGATTTAATTAAACGTTGTCAGAAATGTGTATATTGAAAAACAATATGTTTTTATTTCTACCTTTCTTTCTGTATTAGGCTAAGAATATATGAACATTCAGATATCTTGTAGAAATTATTTATGGAAAACTGAGGCTAATAAAAAATAAAAAAGAAACCTTAGGGATTTGTAATAACATGTTATAATAAAAAATAACCAAATGACCCTCTTGACATGTTGAATAATTTTGCAATATTTTTCAAACAATCTTTCTGTGATTATAACTCCAATATATTATTGGATGATGATATCCTCTGCTCTCTCAAATTACAAATGTATCTTTTTTTCTGAGCTTCAGGTTTTCAACTGCACTTGATTTTATTACCCGCGACTTCCTTCACGTGAAACTTGGGAAATAAATAATAAATGCAACTGCTATAAACAAAAGTAGCCTTTATTTCCATTGAAAACTTCCTCTTCATGTGTGTAAAGTTTCATCGAAATCAGTTCAACTTTTTCGAACATTAGCTCCTACAGACAGATACAGGTTGTGGAACTCTTGACAACTTTCTCTTCATATCTATGAAGTTTTATCAAAATCGGTTCCGCCAGTCCATGTAGACATATAAGTAGAAAAAAAAGTAGTCTATATCATTCCTGTCAACCTCCCCTTCATATCTGCAAAATTTCGTCGAAATCGGTTCAGTTGTTTCAAAGATTAGCTCGTGCTAACATACTGACAGACAAACAGGAAAAAAGGAGCCTGTATCACTCTTGACCACCTCCTCTTCATATGTGTAAAGTTTCATCGAAATCAGTCCAGCCTTTTCGAACATTAGCTCCTACAGACAGATACGGTTGTGGCACTCTTGACAACTTCTCTTCATGTCTATGAAGTTTTCTCAAAATCGGTTCCGCCATTTGGAAGATTAGTCCATGCAGACATATAAGTAGAAAAAAAGTAGTCTATATCACTCCTGTCAACCTCCCCTTCATATCTGCAAAGTTTCGTCGAAATCGGTTCAGTTGTTTCGAAGATTAGCTCGTGCTAACATACTGACAGACAAACAGGAAAAAAGGAACCTGTATCACTCTTGACAACCTCCTCTTCATATATGTAAAGTTTCATCGAAATCAGTTCAGCCTTTTCGAACATTAGCTCCTACAGACAGATACGGTTGTGGCACTCTTGACAACTTCTCTTCATGTCTATGAAGTTTTCTCAAAATCGGTTCCGCCAGTTGGAAGATTAGTCCATGCAGATATATAAGTAGAAAAAAAGTAGTCTATATCACTCCTGTCAACCTCCCCTTCATATCTGCAAAGTTTCGTCGAAATCGGTTCAGTTGTTTCTAAGATTAGCTAGTGCTAACATACTGACAGACAAACAGAAAAAAGGAGCCTGTATGACTCCTGACAACCTCCTCTTCATATGTGTAAAGTTTCATCGAAATCAGTCCAGCCTTTTCGAACATTAGCTCCTACACACAGATAGGGTTGTGGCACTCTTGACAACTTCTCTTCATGTCTATGAAGTTTTCTCAAAATCGGTTCCGCCATTTGGAAGATTAATCCATGCAGACAGATAAGTAGCAAAAAAGTAGCCTATATCACTCCTGACAACTTCTTCATATCTGCAAAGTTTCATCGAAATCGGTTCAGTTGTTTCGAAGATTAGCTCGTGCCAACACTGACGGAAAAATAGAAAAAAAGAGCTTGTATCACTCCTGACAACCTCCTCTTCATGTGTGTAAAGTTTCATTAAAATCGGTTCAGTCGTTTCGGAGATTAACACGATAGACAGACAGACAAACGGACAGATGTAAAAAAAGCAGGCTATTTCATTCCTGACAACCTTCTTTGGCCTGTAAATTTGAAAAATCGGTTTAGCCGTTTTGAAGATTAGCCTGTGCAGGCAGGCAGACTGACAAACAGAAAAAATGCAGCCTATATTACTCCTGATATCCTCCTCTTCATGTGTGTAAAGTTTCATCGAAATCGCTTCAGTCGTTTTGAAAATCGACCCAACAGACAGATATACAGACATACATGTGGATAAAAGAAGTCCATAGCATTCTTAACAACATTCTCTTCATGTCTGTAGAGTTTTATCGAAATCGGTTCAGCTGTTTCGAAGATTAGCCCGTATATACAGACGGACAAATAATAAGCTGCCTTTATCACTCTTGAAGATTAGCCCGACACACAGATGAACAGACAGATAAAAAAGCAGCCCATATCACCCCTGACAACCTTCTCTTTTTGTCTGTAAAGTTCCATTGAAACGGTTCAGTCATTTCGAAGAAGAGCCTATCCAGACAGACAAACAGGCGAAAAAAAGTAGCCTATGTCACTCTCGACAACCTCCTTTTCATGTCTATATTTTTATCGAAATCGGCCCAGCCGTTTCGAAGATTAGTCCGGGCAGACAGACACTTCAGTTTTTTTTAAATGTATAGATTTGCAAATATTTATTTGTGAAACCACTTTAAATATTATTTAATTTTTGATTAAAGTGTCAAAGTGTACTACAGATAAAGAAAATCTCAAAAGTCTGCCCTTTCCACAAAATTTCAGATTGAGAAATCTGATTTTTTGTATATGAAATATTTTAATATATTTTTTAAATAAAGTAAGTTTTGATCACATCTGTCAAAAGAAAAGTTATGAAAGAAATAATTTAATTTTCAGATAGTGTCATCTAGTGACCGGTTATGAAAACAGATTTACTTGTGAGTGACACTATTCAACTAGAAGTAAATTAAATGTGAATTAGAAACAAAAAAAAACTGTAACTAAGAAACTCAAGGAGATTTTGATAGTTTTTTAGTATCAAAGTGTTCCACAGCTGTGGAGCAAATTTTTTGTCAAATTGGGAAAAAGTGGTTCGGAAACATTCGGATTATTGAAAACTGCGTATGGTGAATATTGTTTAAGCCACAGCAAGATTTTCGAGTGGTATGCGCGGTTTAAGAATGGTCGAGAGTGGTTGAAATGTTGTCAAAGGAACATATTGCAAGATGTTTTCGGGGAAAAAAGTTTGTGTGCGACGTTATTTCTGCACTTGTTAAGGAAAGAGTTGAAAAAACACCGTGTGGAAGTCGAAAATCAAAATGATCCTCATTTCGTTTTTCGATTATCGCGGGATTATTCACTGCGAATTCGTGCGCTTGGGCCAAACAGTGAACGCACAATTCTACAAAAGTGCCTTAGATCGACTTTTGAAGCGGATTCGTCGCGTGAGACCGAAATTTTATCGCACCGGTAACTAGTTTCTGTTGCACGACAATGCGCCAGCCCATTCCTCAATACTCATCACACAATTTTTGACCCAAAAGTCGGTTTCCAGGATTCATCACCCGCCTTATCCGCCAGGCTTTTTTTCTATTCCCTAAATTGAAAATGACGATAAAGGGGAACGTTTTGAAGCCGTCGAAGCAATTCAAAAGAATGTGACCAGAGTCCTGAAAGCTATTCCAGAAGAGGAGTATTCCAGGTCGTTTCAGCGGCTATACGGGCGCAGTCAAATTTGTATAAAACAAGGGGGGATTATGTTGACAACTAAATAAAATATTTTTTCCAAACTCTTGTTATTATTCTTAAAAAAAAATAGTCCCGGAACTTTTTGAATTAACTGTGTATGTAAAATTGAAATTGGTATATAAAGAGGTCATTTGGATGTCAGAGTAAATCATTCACATTAACAGCATTGAAACAATTCAGAAAATACTCTTGAAATGCCTTAGTTATTAGAATGTCGGTTGTTACGCTCCACGAGATTTTTAACTGTTTCAGCTACTTAATACGTTTAAATATGCCTCACTGAGGAATCAACGTAATGACCACCAAGTTTTAGTGTTGCACGTCGAAATTCACTTCAAAATATTACTTTTTATTTATCAACTCCAGGCACTAATGTTGTAAAATGTTCTCCCATATATTCGATGTGTAACTAATACAATAAATTTAATTTAGACCGAGTTTTTCAATAGAAATAGTTCAAAAATGTACCATTAGATTTTTCTAAATTCGTGAGCGATTTTGTTCTTTTACTTTATATTTGATATGTTTCTTGTAGTTTCTGGTAGTTAAATTAGAGAAGTTTTTGGGGTAGGTTATATTAAGGTTTAGTTCAGGTTAATATATTCATATTTATTGGCTTGGGTTTTGTTTAGTAAATTATTGTATAATTTATGTATTAACCCTGCCATATAATTGGTGATGTACCTGTCAACCAGGTCTAGTAAATAAGTAAATAAATGAATAAATTAAGGAGCTACGTACCAGTTAATTTTGATAAATTTTTCTTTTATTTACTTTAGATAAAATTCCTAACTATAAACATAATAAACAAAGATCGTCACCATCGTGGAATAAAATTCATCTTTGAAATACGTGTCATATATTTAGTATTGATAGTTTAGTTATGATTTTTCAATAATTTATTAACATTTTTTCTTTGTAAAAACCCAAACTCCGTCAAGAATAGGAATCTTTAATTTTAAGTCTCGCTTATGCGTTTCAGTAATTTAGTAACTCTATCGTACAGGGTGGCCGGAAATAATATCATGAAACTAGAGAGGTGATTCTACATAATAAAGGTGTGAGGAACACTATACAAGCTATATTCGCGAATTAAAAACGGAATTTTGGATGATTTTATTTTTCAACAAAACGGGGAATTATACGCAACCTCTATAATCGCGCTATATCTATTTGTAGTAGTGCAATTCATTGGAAAAAGAGGGAGCAAATCTTAAATCCGATTTACAACAGAATGGTTATCCTTTAAAATTAATTGACGATGTTATAAATAACTTTAGAACAACGAACAGTGGACAGCAAGAAACACTTTCCTTCTTCACAATTTCGTACATTAAGGGAACTTCGGAAAAAATAAGACGAATTGCCAGTAGTTATAATATAAAAACCGCCTTTAAATCGGGAAATACACTTAGAGCTCATTTAACAAAAACAAAACCAAAAACTACCGATAAGAAAGAATGGGTTTACAAAGTTCCATGCGAGTGTGATGAAATGTATATTGGAGAAACCAAACGATCACTAGAAGTTAGAATTAAGGAACACAAAACTCATACACAAAAAGGGGTAACGTCGAGATCAGGTATTGCAGAACACGCCTGGGATAAACAACACCATATAAAATGATATGAGGCTGCGGCAATATATATGGAACCCAACATGAAAAAAAGAAAATTTATAGAAGCAGCTTACATTAAAAACCATAATCGAATCTTCAGTAAACCGAGTGTGGAGATACATAATCTTTGGCAACCACTATTTTGTAAACTTTGCGCTTCAGTGGACATAGTCCCTATGTAAGCTCATAGTCTTAAGACAAAACATTCAGTTTATACTTGATAACGATTAGAGATACAACCTAATCGAAACGTCTTAAAAATAAATAAAAATAAAGACAATTCAAGTCTGACAACCACATTTTAGTCAATCTTCAACATTGTCTACAACCTTCAAACATAATCTACCTTATTTTCAACGCCTACCTATCCTGCAACGAATTTTTTTCATCAGAAAAAAATTAATCATATTGGCACTCAAGATAGGCATCAATATTCTCTATTAACTGCTTAATGTCAGCAAAATAACATCCTCTGAGGTGTTTTTTCAAATTTCTGTATAAAAAGACGGCAGATAGAACCAAATCTGAACTATGGGGCAGGTGGTACAGCTCAAAGGAGGATGCGTTGAATTTATGCATTATGGTAAAGAATTCTTTTTTTTTTGTTGCAAAACACTTCATAAAATACCAAATAATGAACGAATTTACATTAAATTTGACACACAAACACAAAAAGGTTGTCCCTATTGTTCGTCACAAGCAACTCACAATCATTGCTTCTATCGTGGCTGGATAGATATTTTTTCTAGTAACCCTCATAGTGTCACTTAAACTAAATGTCAGTGGGTTCCTAATGACAGGTAATATATTTTGTCTTTAATTTACAATTCACTTATTTCTGAATCGATCAAGTTTCTATTTGTCTTATGGGTCTAGTCTAATGAACAGTATTATCCACAAGTAAAATTGTTTCTCAAATTTACAATCAGAGGATTTTTTACCTAAAAATTCAATTTTATTTCGACAAATATTGTCAAAATAGAGATGTTTTGAACATCCTAAAAATAATATCTTCACTTTGATCACACCTGTCAAAATAAAAATGATATGAAAGAAATTATTTCAATATCAGGTGGTGCCCTCTGGTAGCAAGTTAGGGAAGCAGATTTACCTGTAGATTAGATTATTTATTAGAGTTCAAGCTAAATTTCACCTTGATGCTCCAGAAATAAATTAAATATGAAAAAAAAAAATTTTTTTTCAATGACTTATGACTTCTCTCATTTTGGATACCCTGTATGTAGAATTAACTAACCATAAGAAATTCATTTGATTGTAGGGTAGAAATGCTATTTTTCAAAAGAAATAATTCTATAAACGAGAAAAGGAGAAAGAAAATTTAAAGAGAAATTTGTAGTGTTTATTTCTATTGGCAAGGTATTCTGTAATTTGTTATTCAAACTAAACAAGTTTTTAATGTTAAAATGGAACTTTCCTGAAAAATAAAATATTTTTATAAAAATATGCTGTTTTTATGGGAAAAAATTATCAAATGAAATTAATCATGAGATGTAAATTTTTCCCGCATCTTTCGGTTCCGTATGATTTCTATCTGATGTATTGCAAAGAATAAAATTTTGAAAATTCATTTAGCGTTTAGATTTATTTAATTTGATATGTGAATTTTTTGCCACAAAATACTGATAATTAATAAAGGGATATTTCCTTCTCTTACAGTAATTTAGTCTCCATGTTCGTATTTACGTCACGGATAATGCTACCCTTTTCTCTTGCTTTGACCCTTTTCTGTTACTTTCTTCTATAATAATTTTCACGACAAAATGCTGGATCCTTTGATCACATAACTAGATTTAAATAACAATAAATTTGGTTGAATTCTATTTATGGTCGCTGGGGGAGAGGCTTTTTTGATAATTGACAGACACAAATATTTTTATTTAATTTAGCTTTCAGTTTTTTGATTGCTCATTTGAGTGTTTGTAAGTGTTTCAAATTACTACAATAATTAATATCAACAGGAAGAGGATTTAAAAATTTAGATGTGTTAGATATTATTTACATATTGGCAATAATAATAATAATAATAATTTAGGCAACTTCGACTCAGTACCACATGAATGGCTCAAAACTATACTGAGAATGTATAGGGTCGATGATCATTTTGTTTCCTTTTTAAAACGCATCATGTCAACCTGGAGAACTAGGATCCAACTGCAAGTTCCATCCAGCGATACCATCGAAACTAATACAATCCCAATACGAAGAGGAATATTTCAGGGCGATTCACTAAGCCCATTGTGGTTCTGCCTTGCAATGAACCCTCTGTCACGCCGTTTGAACTCCACCAGATACGGCTTTAGTATTAGAAAAAACAACGAAGAGGTAGCAAGATTGAATCATCTTCTATACATGGATGATCTTAAACTGATGGCTGCTACCAAAAACCAGCTGGAGCAAATGCTCAAAATTGTCGAGGAGTTCTCCGGGGATATCGGAATGCAGTTTGGACTTGACAAGTGCCGTATTTTGAACATCGTTAAAGGATAAAAGATACAACCGGGAGCATTTGAGATGCAGAACGGTGAAACCATTGCTGCAATGGAAGCAGAACAAACATACAAATACCTAGGTATGAAACAAGCTAAACGAATTGACCATCGCACTATGAAGGCCGAATTGACAACCGAATTTGTCAGGAGGGTAAGACGGGTGTAAGGCCTGCAAAGAAAAATAAGAACACTCCTAACAAAAGCACACAAACACCACCCTCGGAGTGCTATTGAACGTACAATGCTTCCAGGACACCAAGGAGGAAGAGGATTGGTGGATATTGGTAAGCAGCTCGACCAACAAATAAAAAACTTACCTTCATATTTCCACAGGTTAGCGGCCTTTTCCACACTACATCGAGCAATATGCGAGGCAGACGATTCGACGCCGCTACAGCTGAGGGAACGGGATATTGCTTCTCACCACCGAACAGACCAAGAGAAGTTGCAAGCCTGGCTACAGAAGCCACTTCATGGACGGCATCCAAATGAGGTCAACCAGGACAATGTCGACAACTTAGCGTCGAACTACTGGTTGATTTCAGGACAGATGTTTTCGGAAACGGAGGGCTTCTTGTTAGCTATTCAAGACCAGGTTATTCCGACGAAGAACTATCGGAAATTCATTATCAGAGATCCCTCAATAGAAAATGACCAATGTAGATATGGCTGTCGAACATCAGAGACGATCCAGCACATAACTGGAGGATGCCAAGCTTTTGCCGCAACCGAGTATAAGGAAAGACACGATTCAGCTGCTAAGATACTCCATCAAGAGTTAGCAGATAAGTTGAAACTATTGCAGGTAGGAAAGTTACCCTACTACAAATATAATCCAGAGCCTATTCTTGAAAACAACGAGTTCAAGTTATACTGGGATTGAACGGTCCTAACAGATTAAACAGTTGCTCATAACAGGCCAGACATTATACTAACAGATAAAATTTCTAGGCGAACTATACTAATCGACATCGCTGTACCGAACAACAACAACCTAAGGTCAAATACAACGAGAAGATCGCCAAATACAGAGATCTGGAGGTGCAAATTCGCAGGCAGCGTCCACACGATTCCTATAATACTGTCAACAACTGGAGTGATACCAAAGAATCTCCTGCAGAACATCAAGGGACTGGGCTGTAGTGAGCATCTGTATAAACCGATTCAGAAAGCGGTTCTCCTTGCAACCGCGCGAACCGTCCGAAAGTTTGTAGGAAGTGCAGAAGACCACGCCACCTAGGACCCGATAACATGGAAAGGGTCCCCACAGAGCTTCATACTTTTGGTGTCTTTGCATACCTGGTATGAGTGAATAATCCCTGGAGGGAGTGCCAAGCCGTTTGGCTTGTAAATCATAAATTAGGCAACCACAAATTCAAACTTTATTTTAGAATTGACGCACTGATTAAGGCTATTGACTTATAAGGAGAAAAACGAGGTAATAAGGAACAAATTAGTAACAGCATTTTGATGATTGAATACGTTCATCTGGCACCCAAATATGATAAAATCACAAAGTGCTACTAAATTGGGGGGTGCGTTTTTGAGAACGGAGTAAAAATGTCACTTTTTCAGTTTTTCAAAAATAACTCAAAGGCTATGCATTTTTAGTATATACGTATGTTACGATTTTTTGTAGAGAATTAAATTTCCTATCGAAACGTATCCTTCGAAGATCAAAAAAATTATTTTTTCTGCAAAATAAATGCACAAATACAAAGGGGAAAAAATAAAAAATCAAAATTTTTATTTTTTCTTTCCAAACTTCTGTCCATAACTTTTTTCTGAGTAGATACAAGTATAAGCATTGCTTCAGAGAAAAGAAAAGGACGTTTTACCCGTTTCTGAAAAAATTTTCGATTAAGTTAGGCTGAGATATAGTTATTTCAAATTTACCACTTTTTTGCAGTTTTTATAAATAAATTTTTCTTTTACATCATTTTCTTCGCATTTTGTTCGCAAAATGTATATATTCATGTAATAAAAGGTAATATAAGGAGAAGTATTATATATGTGTATAATACCTACGTGTTTTACCTGGCGCGGATGCGGATTCAGTGAGCATTAGATTTTGTGCTCTACCTTTCTTTTTAGTTTCGGAATACGCGATATCCCATGTTTTTTTTTTTATCAAAATTTCAGTAAGAAATAAATCTATCTGCTGTATTTAAATAGTTGTTATATATGTATTCTCCTTTCATTCAGAGAAATGGCAAAAATATATACAGACAATTTATTTCCTGTAAATACCACTCTAGTCTCACCGCTCCGGTGATTCATAGATGTCGTTCGACTGGCGATATTATTCAATCTGAGATCGAGGTCGGTAGGTGACAGGTTTGCAATATCCTACTAACATATCGAATGTCGCTCTTGGTCCGATACAGCTCCACTAACGAGACAATGGGGTGGTCGCAACGCGTATGGAGAGAGGACCAGAGTGGTATTTACAGGAAATAAACTGTTTGTATATATTCTTTCCTTTTCTCTGCCCGAAAGGAGAATATATATATATATATATATATATATATATATATATATATATATACATATATATATATATATATATATATATATATATATATATATATATATATATATATTTAGTTGGTTATTTTCTTGGAAATATGGTTCATTTTATATTGAAACTACATATATAAAGTAGTCATACTTATTGTATATATATATATATATGTATATATATATATATATATATATATATATATATATATATATATATATATATATATATATATATATATATTTATTTATTTATTTTTCAGGACGTTTCGATTCTTTCGAATCTTTTTCAACTGACGGTTTTGGCGAATGCTACAAAAATGTACATTTTTAATATTATTATATATGGAATAGGAGGTTAAAAACTTACCATTAAGAACAGAGATTTTTGTTTTAAACATAAATTAATTACATCATAAACCAATTATAATCACTCACTCTTTTGTGCATTCACTTGTGTATTTTTAACAGTCCAGTTAGAAGAATGGACACTACATTTTTAACCCTATAACTGCCTTGACTTGACTGAATGTGGAACCCAGATGGTGTATGTTTTAGGTACTTTAAGTGGCGTAAAAAGTTTGGGTCTTTTAATTGAAGTGATATTTTTCTGAAAAAATATCGTGATTCAATTTAGGAGAATTGAAGGCGGAGAATTATTCTTATTTGTTTTATTTATTTTAGAAATTCCCTTATATTGGTTTATTTTAATATGTTGAAATAAATTTGATTTAGATTATTGATGTCTGTTTTATCGTTTACGGCGTTCGGATTTTTTTTATTGCAATCATTTCGTAAAATTCTCGTTTTCCTTTGTTAGTTTCAGTTTTCAAGATTTTTGTATTTTCATAATCAAAGGTGTGCTTGTGTTTCATTTCGTGTTTTTTTTAGGGCTGTAATATTTTTTTGTCATATTTATGTCCATTTAGACGATTTTGCAGATACTGACTAGTTTGGCCGATATAATTCGATGGACAATCCTTGCAGGGTATTTGGTAGACAACATTTGATTTTCTGTTTTTTGGAATGTCACTTTTTAATTTGCTGAAATTGCTTTTAAGTAAATTATGGCCCTTATGACTAGTGGTTATATTATGTTTTTTAAAAAAATTTTGAAAGTTTTCGGAAAGTTTTGGTATGTATGGCAAGGAAAGATATTGTTTTTTAGTTTTATTGTGTTCTAAATTTTCTGTTTTAGTGTTTCCATGTTTGTATTTTTCTAGCCTTTCTTTAAAAATTTTATTAATTAGTTTATTTGGGTAAGAGTTTGTCATAAGGACCTCTTTTGCTTTTTTGATGAAGTTGTTTCTGAATTCGGGACTACTAAGGATGATGGCTCAATCGGCTATCCCAATTATTACTGAATTTTTTTTGGGCCATGTGGTTTTGGGAATTGTAGTTGAGGTAGCGACCAGACCATGTAGATTTTGTGTACCACTCAGTATTGTATTATTTTTGTGATGCAATGTCATATCTAGGAAATTTATGTGGTTATTATTTTCAAATTCTATGGTAAATTGTAATTTTTCATGATAGCTGTTAAATTTGTTTAAAATATATGAATCTTGATTTTTTGGTATAGCCGTTATGCAGTCATCTACATATCTGTATAAGAATGGTAGTTTGAATTTTAAGCTGTTGATAACTTCAGTTTCTAGGTCTTCTAACACTAGTTGAGCAATAACACTTGATATGGATGCACCCATCGCGCAACCCTCAATTTGCTTAAAGAATACATTTTTGTATTTGAAGTATGTAGAAGTTAGGCAGATTTCTGCAGCTTCAAGAAAATCATCTAATGGTATATCAGTGTATTTCTTTATTTCTGACCATTTTTTTCTGATTATGTTTAAGGACACATTTATGGGTATATTTGTGTAGAGAGATACAATGTCTAATGAGATCAATACGTAGTTTTCTGGGATTTTAACGTTTTGTATTTTTTCTTTAAAGCTCCATGAGTCTTTAATGTAAAAATTATTTTGCTAAGATATTTTTGAAATATTTTGAGAGTGCATTAAAAGGCGATTGTATACAAGATACAATTGGTCGAAGTGGAATTCCGGGTTTATGTAATTTAGGTAGCCCATATATGCGTGGTGGTGAAGCGTTATTTGTAATTAGGTCTTTTGCTACATTTGGTGAAATAAACTGTTTGTTTTCCCATTTTTTTATTAGGTTATTATTTTTTTTTTGATATGAGCTGGTAGGATCAGCTTTAACTTCTTTATATGTGTTGGTGTCATTGAGTAATTGCATGATTTTTGCATCGTAATCCGAGTTTTTCATAATAACTGTTTTGTTTGATTTGTCGGGTTGTAAAACAATTAAATTTGGATTGTCTCTTAGAAATTTTTTGGTTTTGTTGACATTTTTTTTTGATAATACTGTTGTCAGTGTTATTTTTATTGGAATTATGGGAATTGTTATTTTTAGCCTTGAAATTAGTTAATATGTTACAACACACTGCCCTGATTTCATTTTAGACTTCTGTATTTTTATTGTTGATAGCCATTTCAATATTTGTAATAATTTCTGGGATAGGCACGTGTTTTGGGTCGGTAATTGGTGTGGCAAAATTTGGCCCTAGGGAGAGAATTTCACGAACATAACTAGGAAGTTCGATATGAGTCAAATTTTCAATCCAGTTATTTGTGTCAATTAATGCATGTTTCACAATTGGTTTTTGTTTTTTAATTAGTGATGTTTTTTTTTAATATATATATATATATATATATATATATATATATATATATATATATATATATATATATATATATACTTATATATACACATACAACCAACCCCATGGTTTTGTTGAGCATTCGATCACGTATTTTTAAAATAGGGCTTCGTATTTTTTTGTACTAAAGAATTACGAACAGAAACGTTTACATTAAAAGATACAGCAATTAAACGTGTGATAAAAACCATCCTTAAAAGAGATGAAGGGAAACGTATAATTTTAAGATGTGTTGAAAATGTTAAAGTGCGTAATAAATGTTAAACCAGTTATATACAGTCATCTTACTTATTTACAAAAAACATTTCTCAGCCATGGTATACATTAAATTATGCGATTAACTCGTTATTGTGAACTAATGAAAATGTCATATTTGGTATCCTAATCGCGATTAACTTCTTAACAAGATTCAGCGCCATGGAAAGGTACCTAGTTGTAAATCAATAACCTATTTAACATAAACATAAATTCGAGATGCTTTCGTATGATAATCTTCTGGTTATTATGAAAAGTTTAAAGGTAAACAAAATCGTAAAAAGGAAAACAAGTAACAAAAGTTATTGTTAAATTTCCTCAAGGACTGTCAGAATATATTACAGTTTTCATTTCAATGGGAATTTTAATATATTTACATATGAATTTTAACCTACCTCTGGCGTATTATGCTTAACCTAGTTGGGAATTTTGTTATGAAGTAATACTAGAAAAGCAAATTTCATATGAGGATTTTAAAGCGTACGTATGGCGATTCGGGTTAGTGAGTTTTTTTTTCACATTTTGTGACAGAAAAATCAAATATTTCGTTTTATTGCGTTAGGTCTCACTTCATTTTGGTACAATAAGTTACTAAAAATTGCGCCATTTTGTACATGATTTCATGTTTAATTCCAGTTGAGACTTTTGCCAATTATTGCGATATTCCACTTATTACCCCCTGGGGTGGAAAATGTGAAAGGAGGTCAAATTTCTAAGTTCGATTGACAACCCATTGATACACTTATAAATAAAAACTGCTTAGGCGTGTATTAGACACGCATTATATTAGAGTTCCTTTGTAGTTATTGTTAGTTTTTTTCTGCAATTTCATTGCATGTCTGCCTTTGAGTTAATTGAAATAATGTGTCTGCAAAATTTTATCACAAGAGAATGGCTCGGAGATTAAGTTTTAAACATTTTTTTTATAATTAATATTAATAAATCAATAAATATAAATTAAAATAGTAAATATTAAACTTAAAAATCAAGTACACAATGCGGAAAAAATTGAGTTAAAAGATAATGAAATATAATTAGTGCACAATCACACCTTATAGAACTGCGGGAACCAACCCTCAGAAACTCGGCGTTTCCACATCAAGGTGCATCCCTTACAAAGAGAGGAAATTTAACCATCTAAGGAGGATCCATCGCTGCCAATGTTGAATAAAAAATTATTAATCATAATAAAAGTCAATTTTTTTATAATGGTTCAAGTCATAATCTATACTGGCGCGGAATTTCAATAAATTTTAATATGTAAATTTTTGAGAATTCAATTTTAAAATTTAAAATGTGTTAAAAATTGTACAAAATATGGGAAATCAGGATCTTGGCACTTTCTTTTAAATTGTATTACCATTTACCGATTAGACGAGGTTGAAGAAAAATTTAAATCAGTTTTTGAGATTTTTTTTGCAATACAATAACCAATCCTGGGATTTACTGAAATATCAATTAAAATAAATGACATGAAATTTAGAATTAACGTGTATTACATTATAGTCGTAATGTTTGGCAACATTGCATGAGCGTGCACTTCAGATCTTTGAATGCATTCAGTGCAGGAACTTTTCGCTAAAATCTCATTTGGCATTTTCAAGTGCGTTACTCGCTAAGAACTGATGGTGATGAATTTCGAGTTTTGTTTAGCTGGCTCGCTTTCTGATTGGACGAGCGACTTCGCAGGCTCCCCCCTCTGCTGAGTGCGATATATTTGATTCTTGTATGCTGGTCTCTCGTGTATTGATTGATTTTTGTTGTTTTGTTTCTTGATTTTTTATTAATGTTTTCCATGTGGTTGGAATACGTAGAACATCATCTTCTTTATTCGGCTGTTCCGCTTCTTCAATTTTTAGGGCCTCTTCTATGACGCGTACCTTGTAATTCTGTACTGGTGATATTTCTTTTGCTTTTTCGAAATCGATGGTGTGTCCCGTTGTTTGGTGGCAATCTGCACATGGAATGCTGTAAATGCCATGGTTTTCAAGATTGGTCTTATCTTTGGGATTTCTCAGGATGTTGGCTATTGTTTTTTGTGGTTTAAATATGGGCTGTATGGTATGTTTTCTTAAGGTTCTTCCGATTCTGTTCGTTATTCTATTTACGTATGGGATTATGGCTTTGTTCTTTGTTTGGTCTTGGTCTTTGGTTGTTGTTGTAGTCTTCTCTTTTCTTTTTATGCCTTTCTTTATATCTGATTGTGAGAAACCATTCCGTTTTAGAGCTGTTGAAATGTGTCTTATTTCGTCTTGTTTTGTGTCGAGTTCTGTTATGCGGAGAGATCTTGATACTAGTGTGTTGACTACTGCCTGCTTTTGAGAGGGATGATGATGTGACTCTGCATCCAGATATCGGTCAGTATGTGTGGGTTTTCGTTATACGCTAAAACTCAGGGTGTTGTTGGGTTTCCTAGTTAATAACAGGTCCAAAAAAGGAAGTTTCTTTTCTTGCTCGATTTCTAGCGTGAATTGGATTCTACGGTGGATATTGTTCAAGTATAAGAGGAAATCGTCCAGGTGTTCTTTTCCATGTGGCCAGATTATAAAAATCTCATCCACATAGCGTTTCCAAAATTTCGGTTTTAAAGGTGTCTTTTGCAGTGCCTCTTGTTCGAAATATATCATAAAAGGTTGGCTATAACTGGTGAAAGTGAGGACCCCATAGGTGCGCCATCTGTTTGACACATATGAAATATGTGTTTTTTAGGCAGTGTTTTGCAAGTTCAATTGTGTAGGCCGGAAAATCTTCATTCAAGGCGATTTTATCCAACGTCTCAACTAGTGGTATGCTTGGATATAGCGATTTTATGTCGAGGCTTGTTAAGATGTCATTTTCTTCGAGGTGAATGTTTTTTCTCATTTTGGTCAGATGTTCGGGGTTTTTCACGAACCTTGAAAATCATGGCGTTTACAGCATTCCATGTGCAGATTGCCACCAAACATATATAGGACAAACAGACAGGCGCATATCAGCAAGAATTCAAAAACATAAAAATAGCCTCAAAAACAAATAGACAACCTAAGCTCTATTTCAACATCACCAAACAACGGGACATACCATCGATTTCGAAAAAGCAAAATAAGTAGCACCACTACAGAATTACAAGGTACGCGTCATAAGAGAGGCCCTAGATATCGAAAAAGCGGGACAGCTGAATAAACGAGACAATTCTCTACGTATTCCAACTACATGGAAAACATACACGAGAGACCAGCATACAGGAATCAAATATATCGCACTCAGCAGAGGGGAGGAGCTTGCGAAGCTGCTCGTCCAATCAGAAAGCGAGCCAGCTAAACAAAACTCGAAATTCATCAGAGGCCACCATCAGTTCTCAGCGAGTAATGAGACGAAGCGCACTTGAAAATGCCAAATGAGATTTTCGCGAAACGTCGTCAAAATGGTTTTTTGAACGAACGGATTGAAACCCGGAATAATCAAACCGTTCAGTCCACCATCCGTGAAAACCTACGATATAACTACTTGTATGAACTAAATATATACTATTACAGTTTATGTCTATTACATGAAAAATACTTGCTAATTCAAAAATTTCTTCTTTAACGGCATGTCTTAAAGATGTTAGTAAAACACAATGTTTTCACCACAAATCATCATCCTGTAGAGCGAAATTTTCTTTTATTTGCGTTTTTTTGCTATTACTATATTCTGACGCCACTACTTAGGTTTGAGACTTACAAATTTACCAGCATTTTTCCCATAAGACATATGAATATTATTAGTAAACATTTTAATATGTTGTAAACTTATTTATTATGAAAGAGTATGGTTAGAGTACTGTCTCGCAGGTAAACATAAACAGTAAAAACACAACGTTGCCAAATCACACAATAGTTACGAACAGCTCTTTTAAACGAGTCAAGTTAAGTTTTTTATTTAATTATTTTTGTTATAATGTTTCTTATTTTCTCACGTGAATTTATTTTGCAAAATATTGGACTAGACTTCATTTGACTTATATGGTAGCAAGTGGACCTCCTTTAGAATAGAAAATGATTATGTGTATGAAGTTATCTGCTGTCACTGGTATATAAAACATTTTGAAAATCACCCTAATATGTTTATTTTTAAAAAATTATCTATTTTTTTTCTTTTCAGAGTTTGGGAGTTGTTATATACGTTTTAGTATGCGGCTCCTTGCCATTCGATGGCCCAACCTTACAAGCACTTAGAAACGTTGTAATAGAAGGCAAATTTAGGATACCATACTTCATGTCACAAGGTAAGAAAAATACCTAACCTAAAGAGAGTTTTAAAAATCAAAAACTAAACAATATTTTGAAGTCTCCTATAGGGAGTTTACTTAAAAATTATAGTATAAATATAAAAATTAAGTGGACTTTTACCGAACCCTTCGAAGGTTTTATAAAAAAAAATAGTTGTAATTATCTCATTTCACTCTTATATAAAGAGTAAACCTATGTGTGTATATTGTCAAAAATATCTCAAGAACTAATAAACCAATCATTGCATAATTTTAAATGTAGGCATAGGCTACACTTCTCTTTCTGGCCGCTAGGTGGCGAGCTGCTAAGCTTTCATTATCCTTTCTTATGGCAAAGCACTCCCTAATTTTAGACTTATGTTGAAAATAATTCGTTGCTATTCCAGAATTATTCTTTCTCAGCGACTGTTTAGTGCGGACGAAGCCGTGACGGAAGATGCTAGTTTATTTTATTAAAAAACATGAACATAACTTTACTTTAAAAATAATGTTGATGCTGTATAAGATTCGTATAATGTGTAGCAAAATGGTTGAAATAGCATGTTTTTTCCAACAAGAACTTCCATTTGAATCGGTAAAAATCCATTTTCTGTTTACGATTATTTCCGATCATGTAGGAAGTAATAGGAAAGTAGAAAGTTAAAAACCAACATGGCAATCTGCAAATCATTTTATTTCATGTTTGGTCATTGAGATGTTATTTTTAGCATTGTAAATTTTCTGTTTTAAACACATTATTTTGATTAATTTTAAATGTGTTTAGAAAGTAACGTATATAGTGTTTCAGAATATTCTCCGACTTTCAGTTAAAAACTTTATCTTTAGTAGTTACGCTTCGTACAATAAATATGACGAATACTAGAAAATATATTTACCTAGCCGTGATGGAAAACACTAATTGTGAGTTGCCTAGTAACGAACAATAGTGACAACCGTGTTCTACTTTAGTGCAAAGTTTTGTCAATTCGTTTATTATTTTGGATTTTAATAACGAAAATGAGTGTCCTTAAATTTTTAACAACGAATTATAATTCTAAAAATATTCACAAATGAATCATTGTCGTATATAGGGACGAGGCTTCACGATAGTTTAAAGCAGCCAAAGTTCAACTTATCCCCCTGGAGTGTAATCTCTTCACTACCTGTCATATAGCCCAGATTTGGCCCAGTCTGACTTCTTTTAATTCAGAAATTTGTAAATGTTCCTTGGAGGACATCATTTTGCATACAATAACTAGAAGAAAGAAGATATGGATGCCTATTTTGAACGCTAACAACATCTTTTTGTAATGAAATAAAGTCGCTGCGGGGCAGGTGGTGCCAGTTCATTGAATTTGAGGGAAATTATGTCGAAAAATAAAATTGTCTGAAAATCGTAAACCTTTTGTTTCATTGATAGAGAGAAAACTTTTCTAGTGCCTTCATAAAATACGATATTCTTATGATTGCAATATATACTAACAGCAAAATAAATGTAATATGCTAAATATGTCCAGTGGTCTGAAAAGACTAAAATACCTAAATTGTCGCGGGATTTAATTAATTATGGAATAGTCAGTTAATTCTACAACTTTCCAGAATTTTACTTTATATTTGGACATATTTATCACATTTTTTTTGTAGGTTTCAGGTTCATACCTTCTGATTAAAAAGTACTAAGAATTCTTCAGTAAAACAGAAACGGTTCAGTTATTCATCTATAGTCATTTTATTTCCTTCAAAGTAATCTTCATTGCAAGCAATACACATATTCCAACGCTTCCTCCAATCTTTTAATAGGTCGATTTTGAAATCGTCTTCAGCACCTTCTGCGAATTCTCCTTTATCGCCTCAATCGTCTCAAAACAGTTTCCGCGAAGTGGTAACTTGAGTCGTGATAATAGGAAAAAGTCAGAAGGACCACACCACGACATGTCAGTCACACTGGTGCATGGACGACTGGAACGAGGCAAATCATCAACCACAGCATGGCCCGCTTTAAACTATTTGTATTACTCGTAAGCTTGTGTCTTCGACATTGTCGAGTCCCCGTAGGCTACTCTTAACATTTTCAACGCTTCCGCACATGTTATTTTGTTAGAAAAAAAAAATTTCAGACAAACTCTTTGCTCAGCTAAACTCGATATTGCGAAATTGGCAGAACAAAACAAACAGTGACTTGTTTACAAAGCTATTACGCTCAAACTGCCGACAGATGGTGCTCAAACCAACATTTGAGCACCAGATGACAGACGTACCAACCGAGAAAAAAAAGATTTTGACAATATCTCAAGCGCGGTTTGTTTGCATGGAAAATTCCGGATATTTTTTGATCAGAAGGTATATTTTGTACCTTTTAAATTTACCCAAAATATTCTTCAGCTGCGCTTTTTTAAATGTATTATATATCTGCACTAGTACAGTATAACGAGAGCTTAAATAAGTTTTATGCACAGCCGCCCCCATCTTTTCTATCTGCAGTCATCGAACCTGTTATCTATAATTTATTCTAAAACATTTAAATTATTTGTCAAACGACATTTACAGTTTCTTCTAGACTGTGAATATCTAATCTGACACATAATTGAAACATCCGGACATTTTTCCTATAAAAACATTTTTGATCGATTACAGAAAACTTTAAGACGGTCCTGTTAAATCCTCTCTACTCATATCAAAATATACTGAGTGTCCCATCAAATAAAAACAACTGAGTCTCTCCTTCAATGAAAAAAGTCACAATAGGAATAGGGCTTTAGATTTTTTTATTAAATAAGAAATTGGTTTACCAAGATATTTATTTATTTTTCTTTTTGCCCACATAATATAATAGATATTGTAGTAATGCCCCTGATATTAAGGGCATATAACTAACGAACTATTTGCGACCACTTAAAATGTACGGATGTTTCGTCCCGATACCGGTGATGGACTCATCAGTGGGATCCACCGGTATATTTCCCAGACATCCTTGTACTTTCCACAAACTTGGACCTTTATTTAAGTCCAGTTTTGCCGGAAAGCGGTGGAAAGATGTTGATTCCACAACATGCCCCCCCTAAGGCATTTGCTTTCCGGCTTTAACTCTCGCGGACAGTCCAAGCCGTTAGAAAGCACAGACCTGAAAAGGAAGTGGAACGAACATCCTAGGTGGTCTTTCCAAAGTAGGGTACCGGGGCTTTAGCATAAAGCCACGACTCGACGGCCTTCCATCTCATCGTCCCTGCTCGGGCGCCATGTCGTAGTAATGCCCCTGATGTTAAGGGCATATAACTTACGAACTATTTGCGACCACCTAAAATGTACGGATGTTTCGTCCCGATACCGGTGGTGGACTCATCAGTGGGATCCACCGGAATCTTTCCCAGACATCCTTGTACTTTCCACAAACTTGGACCTCTATTTAAGTCCAGTTTTGCCGGAGAGCGGTGGTAAGATGTTGGTTCCACAACAATATATGCATAATTCAAAAAAGAGTGCCCTTTTATATTTTATACTTGCTGGAAAAAGGGCAGATTTAAACGACATTTCGTTATTTTAGTTGCAATTTTTTCAAGGTCATAAAACGCATGAAGGGATGGTTCTAAAGAGATTTTAGGGTAATAGAGGTCGTCAGTCCTATAGTTTACAACCATAGTAGCTATGAGTACGTGAAGAAAAAACTATATCGTTTTATGCGACACAACAAAGTATGGTATTCCACCACGTACCTTTTCTTTTTTTAAGAGATGCGTGTACTTCACATATTTATTTATTCTTATAAATTACAAAATATTTTACCATTAGTTAAAATTTAATTCGCTTTGTTTCACAAAGATAAACCAATATATTTAAAACAAAATTTAAAATCAAAATGAAATCATTCGTGAAAAAGAGGGAAGAAGCACAGACTAGTGATAGACAACGTTGCCGGGTTGTGCAGTTAATCTGGAGAACTTACAGTGTTACGAATTCTAGCTAATTTGTTGGACAAATATGATAGGTAGAAGCCAAGAACTTTTAGGTAAAAGCAATTGTTAGAAGGTCCAAATGTCTATATTTTCTAGAAATTACGTTATTTAATATATTATGATATTTAAATAATTAAAAATTTTATTAAAAATTAAAATTTCTTTAAATACCAAGAACTTTATATTTTTTTAGAAACATAACGCTTGGTAATTAAACAGATCATTACGTAGCGGTTATTATGGTTGCACGAGTACTTGTAAGACATTAAATATTTACATAGGTCTGGAATGTTTGATAGGGTTTTTCTTGTCAGTGCCTGTGTCTGTTTTATCCTAAAATATCTTTGAATGGTTTTTATATAACAGAATGTAGGTATTTAAAAATATAATGATTGTCTCCTCAAACCTACAAGAATGTGTTTAATAGGCGTAGATTAGGAGTCTGACGGTGATCCAATTTCTGGTTTTAGCAACCTTGTTAAATGACGTTAAATGTACCGAACAAGCTTTTGTTTCGCGGTGGAACGAACTCTAGTCACAGCCTGACTATTAATCCATTTAAATATACTTTCTGTTATCTATTTATTTTTAAACATTAAAATTAATTATTTCTAAAATGACATTTACACTTTTTTTCTAGACTGTGAACATCTAATTCGGCACATGTTAGTCGTAGATCCAGACAAACGTTTCACCATATCACAAGTTGTAAAACACCGGTGGTTAAGCGATGCCGAACCGCCGTTGCAAGTTGACATCGAAGAGGATCAGAGATTAAATAATACTGTAATAGAGCACATGCTTCAGGTAAAACTATTGATAACCAATTACGTTTTTATAAAACTATTAATAAAATAAACTGCTTTACGTGAGTTACGAATATTGTGGAAAGCAGCAAATAAATTTGAAGTGTTTATTTTGTCGCCATGAACAAAATGGTAGGGGAGACCTGGTAGAAAAATAACATTTCGTACTTTTGCTTTGATTTCTGGTTGTTAATGACATTTTAGATATAATGAATATAAAGAAATTGACAGACTTTGTATTTCAGTGTATATTTGAATTATTACAATCGGCCAAGCGCTTTCGGTCTCTATCGGACCATCCTCAGGGCTCAGACCTCGTCAAAGGGCACACCTCAACCCTGCCAGTTTGAGAAAAGTCGCGAGCTTAGCCTCCACACAGGACAAGATGTATACAATTTAAAAAATTTTCAGAAACATTTAAAATTAAAATTAAAACCAGAACATTCAATACACAGTGCACGTTGACATGATTAAAACAATAAACAGTTTATTGTTTTAATCATGTCAACGTGCACTGTGTATTGAATGTTCTGGTTTTAATTTTAATTTTAAATGTTTCTGAAAATTTTTTAAATTGTATACATCTTGTCCTGTGTGGAGGCTAAGCTCGCGACTTTTCTCAAACTGGCAGGGTTGAGGTGTGCCCTTTGACGAGGTCTGAGCCCTGAGGATGGTCCGATAGAGACCGAAAGCGCTTGGCCGATTGTAATAATTCAAATATACACTGAAATACAAAGTCTGTCAATTTCTTGATTTCTTCGGTGTACAACCTGTTAATAACTTATAATGAATATAGCCATAAAATCTTTCATTTATACTCTTTAAATGTAGATTACAATTTTAGTCAATATATTTAGTTTTCTAACAGTTACAGGACTGCAAAAAATAATGACGTTTGTTACTTTCGACCCCAGGGTCAGGACGAAAGTGACAGGGTATGGGTCAAAAGTAACACACTCAAGATCGTAGAAAATATAATAATAAGTATCAGAAAGAAACACACAATCATATCAAATTATTTATTGAGAAATTACCAAGCTACCAATCAACAAAACATAAAATATTTTCTCTTAAAAATGTAATAACAAAAGATGTAATAATGTACTTCACGGTAATCAAGTAAGTATAAATCAACTTTAATGAAATCAATAAAATAATTTTATTCAAATTCGCAATTATAGCAAATATAATATGTATTTTCTTTAGTACACACAGCGTGAGACCATTTTTTCCAATAGAGACATTGTAAACACTTCTCATTTAATAAACTGTTACTGAATAATACTAAACAAACGAGGCAAAAGCAACCACCTTCATCAGTAGAATTTCCACTTGACAGATTTTCCATATCTTTGGGTCGATTTTTCGTTTTTTTACCCTGGCCTTTTCCTTTTGCAGATGATATTTTTTTTTCTTGCATTTCCCTGTAATGATTTGTAATAATAGTTTTTTGGCTTAATTTCTTTGGTTCAATTGCATTTTTCTCCGGAGTATCAGTAAGTATCGCAGTTTTGTGTTTTTTACCACTTTTTTTTCTTTCGGATCTTGGACCAGCTTTAGAAAGAGGTCTTATATCTTGGAGTGAAAAAGCAATTTGTTCTGTTAAGTCTGGTCTTGAAATGTTATCTTCAGAGCCTGTTTCATTATTGGCTAGCAAGGGACGATCCGTTACAGAAGACAGTCCTGGAATATTACTTATTCCAATCACCCCATTCCCTTCAGAGGCTGTTCCATTATAAGCAGGCAAAGAACGATCCGTTACAGAAGAAATCAACCCGGGTAAAAATGTTCCTATTATATGGACTAATGCCAGTGCAGGTAAAACCAGCAATAGCATTTCGATCAGTAATTGCCAAGGGAAATGCTTCTCTGACAATCCCAGGAATATAATGTATGGTCATTGTTTGACCAGGGTGGTTTCGCATCCAGTTATCTGTGGCAGTGTTGGTCATTTTCTTAAATGGTCCAAAAGCCGCTCTATCCATGGGCTGCAGTTTATGGGTGCAATGGGGAAGTAACGACAGCAGTACAATTCCATTATTTTTGCTGTAATTATGGACTTAAATAGATATTTGTGATACGTGATTGTCGAGGAACAGTAGGCATTTTTCATCAATAGTGGGCTTGGCTTGTTTTTTTGAAATGTTTCAAAAACAATTAAATCTCTGCTTCCTGCATCCAGCCACTAGCGTTTCTAGCACCAGCAGATACAATAGGACCTTCGCATATCATGTGGTCTTGGTATGGCTTCAATGGAAATACAAAAAATGGAGGTATGTGTCCTCCTTCAGCATTAATGGCTACAGCGACGGTCACTAACGTTCCATGTGCGGCAGAAGTTACTGCACCCACTTGTTTAATTCCTTTCTGAGCCATTATTTTGTTTGGTTTTTATATCGTCGTCATATTCTATATATCTTTTGGCTCAAACGTATACCTATCTATAACTTCTGAGAGGTTATCAAAAAAAGTGGCCATCTCTGTAAGAGAGACATAAACAGAAATGTTTTCTGAGAGTAGGGCTGCAATATTGCCACTGGGATCCATTGTAGTAGCATCAGAATGAGTATCACCAATTTCATTTATTCCTGTAGAGAGGGAGTAATTCTCAAAAATATTTTAAAATCTGTCTCCTTACTACCTTATTACTCCACCAGTCTTTTATTAAAATAAGATATTAACAGGTTGTACACCGAAGTAATCACGAAAAGGAGAGATGTTGTGTATTTCAGTGTATATTTTTTTTTTCCTTTTTCTCATTACTAATAAATAGTGATATGAAATGTAATAAACAAGAAATTAAAGAATTTCTACTCAAGCTCACACATACTTGTATATACTTTGATTTTTAGACACTTCTAATTGCTTTGTTATGCTATCACTGTGTGTGGCATAACCTTATTTTTATCTTTTAAGTTGTTAATGTTAATGTTGATTGTTTATAATAGTATTGATGTTCACATTGCTCTAACCGTTTTAATTTTAATTTGGGATTGACGTTTTAACGGTGTACCTGATTTGTACTGTGTAAAGGCGGCGCTGGCGTTGGAGACTGTTCTCCAAATGACAAGGTTGAAATGTGCCCTTTGACGAGTGAGTACTGAGAAAGCTTATTTACTGACCATATTTTCTTGTTTCTAGAGTCTGACTTCTGAGGATGGTCTAAGTAAGACCAAAAGCGCTTGGTCGATAATTAAAAAAAAACACTGAAATACACATGAATATCTCCCCTTTTCTTTTTTTATTAAAATATTTCACACCATTTTCCTGATATCGCCTTGTAACTCTTTAAAACCTTTACCCTGATATACTAAAATTGTTTTTTCCGTTTAGGTGACCAAAATGTACGCGAAATAAAGCTGAAGGTTCTTGTCACCAAATTCCTATATATATATATATATATATATATATATATATATATATATATATATATATATATATATATATATATATAATCGAAGGTTTTCGGGCATCCCGTGTATGTGCTGAGTCCCTCTCAGGACTGTAAGGCAGCTGACGTTTCGATGAAATCTCATTCACCACGAGTTCGCTCGTACACGCCATACAGTGAGCTTTGAAAATGATGAATGAGATTTCATCGAAACGTTAGCTGCCTTACAGTCCTGAGAGGGACTCGGCACATACACGGGATGCCCGAAAACCTTCGATTATACATCACACCCGTGAGAATATCCGACATTTTTTACATATGTATATCTCAGCATAATGTAATATAACATCGGTACTAATTTTTGTGTTCTTTCCTTCTAGCTTCCTGGTCTAGATAGAGCCGCCATTGCTAGATCGTTAGAAGTCAATTCATTTGATCATATTTACGCCATTTATCACCTGCTTTTAGACAAACTAAAGCGAAGAACGATAAACTTCCAAAGCAAAGTTGCTAGACAAAGGAGGAGGGTGTTGGATACACAAGAACAGAAGGTGCGTAATTGGAGAATAGAAAAGATAAAAACTATTTTTATTCAGCATGAATTATTTTATTTCTCCCGTTTTAAAATTTCCTAGTAAATTATGAATCTAAGAGTATTATTTGGTGCAAAACCTACAATTATTGAAAAACTTAATTTAAAATGATTTTTTACACATTCACTATTTAATTTAGTGTGTTATCAACACTAAACCAATAGGTTGATTTAAAAATCTTTTACACATTCACTGAAAAGGTTTAAACTTAGTTTAGTTGACGTGGGTATTATATCTTTTATTTGATCAGTTTTATTTGATTTATGTTATTCTTATAATTTGTATTATATACAGGGTGTTAAAGGGATAACTTTCGCAAATTTAACCAATATTTCTAAACATTTTCTTGAACAAAAAGCTATATAACCATTTCTGCGGAAAACAGGATAGAACATTTATTTATTTTTTTTAGATTGCCTACATTGCATTTATTTTAATAACCATAATGCAATTTCTTTTTTACCTGATTGGTCCATTAAGATACTTTTTGGAAATAATATGTTTTTTAATTTTTATATTTATATTTTATTTTGTTAAACAAACGTAATGAAAACTTATTTATTATTGTCGATAATTGTTAAAATTCAAATTATTAGCACTAATTTTTCACTCCATAACCTTTTTAAACGATTTACGTCACATAAAGAAACATTATTATTGTTTTTATTAAACTAAATGTCCACTATTTAAGCTTTGCATGGCAGGCAGCGTCTTCGCCAGTTTTATCGAATACGTTTAATAACACCTAGCACTCGAAAAGAAAAAATCCGAAGGATTACAGAATAAATTTTTGGTTTTAAATCGGAGCTAATACACGCACTTACCGAAGCTATATTTACTTATAAAATAAGTTTTGCATATCTTCTTTCCCAAAAACCCGTCATACTTTTCTGAAAGCAAATAAATAAGAAACATAGTTAAATAGTTTACGTTAACCCTATCAAATCTCTGTCAATTTATTGACTATCAAAGGATAAATCACGAATTTGATTTGCTGAAAAAAAAATTATAATTTCTATTAAAATTGTTCCGCGACCAATAGTTGCTCACTCAATGTCGTCATTTACATTTGAAAATGAGCGGCATTGTATTTGATTTATGACTTTGTGTAATTTGAAAGAAATGTTATGTCTCTCGCCTTACTATAAAAATATTGAAAATTCTCTCGACGTTGCCACATTCTTTTTGATGGATCTAGGTAGTTTTTTCTTAATTGTAAAAACTTTTTAACAATGTTAATTAGTTTATTAGTAGATTATTCGTCCAACAACTAATTAGTATTTGCCAAATACGTTTTTAGACATATTTACTTAAAATTTTTATCATAGTTTTTCGTGTGGTGATATAATATGTTTAAATTTTTTTGCGAGAAACTTTAGGAACTTTTTTCTTTAAAATGACGTACAGAAGCGGTTATATTTACTAAAGTAATTTCCCTAACACCATGTATGTCAACAAGCAAGTTGATATAGAGGAATATTAAGGATAATAACTTAAATATATAGGTTTTGAATCGGTTTGGTAATAAAAGCAAACTACTCTTTTATTTCTGTATTTTTAAAAACTAAAACTTGGATAACCTATTGTTGCCTTTGTCAGTTGAAACTCTTTATGGTTAAGTTACACCATTTTTAAAGTTAAACTATATTAGTAAATTAGAATGTTGGAGATTTTTCGTTATTCTATATTGGCTTATTTCACAGTAAATATGTGAAAACAGAGTTTATGAATTTAAGTTAAAATTTTTTAATATCTTATACTTCCTTTTTGTAAACGAAGTTACGTTAAATGCGGAGATCAAGGCCTCTTTCGAGCGGCCTGTGAAAAAAATATTTAATTTAGAAATCCGGTTGGAAATAAAGTTTTTAAAAATTAGATAGCTATCAATTTATATAAAGCGAAAATTATGGTCAGTTATTTTTCTAGACAAATTATTCACTGCCTTTAATACTGTGACCACAGCTATTAAAAATTATGTTTTTAAAATAATTGTAAGAAAATCTGAAAACATTAATTGTACTTTTAGACTCCAGATGATTCAGAGGGTTATCTACATACGCGACATCCTAAATATACCGAACGTAGCGAATCGCTTAACGAACAGTTATCATCACCACTTGGATCAAGTACTGTTACCACTCCAGTCTCTATCGAAGAGAGACTATCATTCCTGCCTGAAGATCCTGCAATGCAGAATAACTGGAGAAGAGAAAGGTAAATACCTAAAACTTAAATAACTTGAATATTGTTAGTTAAATTTGCGAATACAAATATGGGTTTTTAATTGAATCCTATTAATGTGATGTTATTAAAGAAAATGAAGTAGAGACTTATTAAAATGTTGCTTTACTTTTGGTGCACTACTGTTCTGTATTTGAAAGTTTGTGGGAAATGGTAGCTGGCAGTAATCGCTAACAATAGCCCATTATAATATTGGAATTTGTACATTTTTTAAGTGTGTATCTATTTTTCTGTTAATGCACGTTTATATATATATATATATATATATATATATATATATATATATATATATATATATATATGTATGTATGTATGTATGTATGTATTATTCGATGTTATTTCTAACATTAACATAAATACACACATACAACTAGCTTGTTTTTATTACATAGAATAATCTCTGAAAGATAGCTACATCATGTCCCGCTTTTCAGCTTTAATGAATCTTATTTACGCAACGACCCCGCTCCCTTCAACTGGCGGCGAGAAAGTTTCAACGAGAACTATCTGCGAGGAGATTTTGCTGGTGGTGGTGGTGGAGGCGGGACCTGTACGGGTTACGTACCCGATGCGGAAAGGAGAAGATCTTTGCAGGAAGGAGAAGACGCAGGTTCTCCGTTCGTCTCTATGCCCGCTATACCAGCTGTATATTTAGCCGCAGATGGGGAGGGACAACCGTTGGAAAAGGTAAGCTACAATTTAATTAATTAAAAGATAAAAGTAATAAAATCGGTATCAATAATTGAGAACGGACATAAAAAAAACAATGTGGTATATTAACTACAAAAAAAAAAATGTGTCGGTATTCATTACACACATTATGAAAGGGACTTTTGGACTGTTACTAAAAATAGGAAGTGTACAGGGTGTACACCAAATCTAAGAAGGGGAGCTACCCACCTTGAAGCCGTCCAACATCCTTAGGTTCCTGAGGGAAATAAGACTGGAGGGCCTGTTCTAGCTGATAAGGCAACTCTTACAACTTGGCAGCGGTAGGGGGGCACAATAGATTTACCAGGTCGCAGTGTACAGACCCCAATTCTACTCACATACATATGTACAGAGCGTTTCAAAAAACGTATATATATATATATATATATATATATATATATATATATATATATATATATATATATATGTACAGTTATATAATTTTTTTTATAAAACATAAAATCCATAAAAAACATTTTTCACATACTTCTTTAGTGTATAGCCCAAAAGAAATTACATTGATATGTATAATGGGAGTTCCTAAAAAAATTTCAAAAATAACCTTTTTTCGGGCGTCTAAAGTGTGATGACTCCTTAATTTAAAGAAATCTTATATGGAATTAAAAGTTCTCAGTGACTTCGTTTAAATCGACATTTTTCGAACCAGCTTCAAACCGAAGCCGCTTTATATCTTACTTGAAACCTAGGCGTTTATTTCACAAACTTAAACATGACTTGACCTTGGTTTCAAGTCATTTTCGCAAAAACTTGATGTCTTGTCTGTACCTAACCTCGAAATTACGCCTTGTTTTGATATTTTTCTTATTTAAAAACCAACTGTTGACTATTGTGAGGGGTAGAATGTTTTATTCTTCATTTAGCCTTTAACTTAGAATACATTAAAAATAATTCTAAATAATATACTAACGCTCATTTGACGCATGACGTAATCGTTCAGAAGTCAACAGCTGATTTAGCGCGTTTGAGGTGTTAATTTCGCACTCGAAGCGCGCTTGGGTCAAGTCAACCCTAAATCGTTTCAGGCTTGACTTAACAAATCTAAGCCGACTTCAAGTACAATCTTGCCCGTTTAATTCGTTATTTCTAAGCCGCTTGTAGAAGACGCTTGACATCAAGCGCGCTCGGAACTGTCGATATAAACGTACTGAGTGTTTACAAAAATTATAATATAAATTTACTCAGTTTACGTAATATTCCCGCCAATGTTCCAGTGCTTGAATCCCTTTTTTGTAGGCTCACTTTCTCTCCCCAACATAGCTTGTAAACATATTAATTACAATGTTATATTTGAATACGTATCATCATGAAAACATTGTATCTTATCCACAATATTGATGAGGCACAGATATAAATGACATTTTGTGAAGATGGCTGGATCGTTTTTCTAGTGTATGTTTTGTTGTAGTTTGGAGAAATGGATTTGGATCAGAGCGACGATACCTGTTCTTTGGCTGTACCTTCCTGTTCTACGGGTTATAGCAGTTGTTCTTCTACGTCTGGTGATAAATATTTAGCTATAAGAAGACACACTGTGGGTCCTGGCGATTCTGCACATGAACAAGTAAGTATTGTGTAAAATTTGTCCATAATACATCCCATTTATTGATATTAAGATTTTGTATTTGAAATAATTTCTTCCTTCAAAACATTCTGTTAACAGTATTACAGTTAGGCTGATTAGTTCATCTTCATAAAACTCTGTTTTTAGGCTCTTGAAAAACACTATATGGAACAAATGTCTCCACAAGACGCAGCCAACGGAACTAAAATGTTACCTATTACCAATTTGCACTTACCTATGCTCGGTCAACAAAACCCTCACTTTTTTGGTGGGAAGGATCCTCATTTACTGAAGCCTCCGACAGTATTAAGTGTTGCAGGGGGCTTCGGAAGAAGAGCATCAGGTAAAGTTGTTTTCGTTTTAAACATGAATAATTTTATTGAATACTTTATATTGCCATTTTTCAGATGGTGGTGCTAATTTACACATGGCTTGGGGTGCGCCTGGATCTCACGAACAACTATCGATGATGTCTACAAGTTCCAGTGGTAATCCTAGTAGTTTAAGTAGCGGAACTGGAACACAGCCCTTAGACCCTAGTCAACAGTTTGATGATTTGGCTGCCGCTAGGTAAGTTGTTCTTTACAATAAAGAATATGTTTTGATGAAATGTTATGCTTAGTTTTTTGAAAAACATTGGATTTGGATTTTACCAGGGGTAAAAATGTTAAGATTTATGTATCTGTATCTAAAATTATTCCCAACTCAGTGAACACTTTCAGACCATAAAATTGTTTAGATCTAAGGTACTGCCTGCCTACATATTTCGTGCCTTATAACTTAAAATCTTAAGGTCTCAGACTAATAGTATGATAAGAGGCGCATATCAGCATTGTACTTATACTTTGAAAATTAATACAGGTTTGTGATAAAAAAAAAACGAATCAGTCTTTTATCTGAAACACCGCTTATTATTACATCTCATACACCCCCAATTTTTTTTTCAGTTTACACGGACCCTTTGCGGGTCACAGTCTCTCGACTGTCGACTCCAATAAATTAAAATTTGTAACAAAATTTAACTATCTTCATTCTTTTTAGATACTTGCAGGGCAGAGGTAATTCCAAACGTCACACTATGGCCAATCCAGAAGACGTACATTCCTTACAATCTAGTTCTAGTTCTGGTGGTCGTACGAGGAGGACGGGTCTCTTGACAGTTATGGAACGACCGCCAGGTAGGTACAGTGTTTACATGTACTGTCGTGTGAAATATCAAAGCTCTTGTTTGATTTGGTTCGATATTTTGTATTATTTTTTTGTGTGTATTAGCTTTTTTTAAAAGTGTACCGATGTGCTTGCTAAAATGAATTATCAGTATTTATTTTTCTATTTTTAAAAAAATATTTTAATTCAAAGTGATTTCCTACGGAAATGAAGATATAATTATTTTACATTTTTGAAAGCCAGGCACTGACTACATTTATCCTTAGATTTTTTATGTATAAAAGTTAGTGCGGTAAGTACTTAGGTACATTTTTTTTTATATTCCCTGCTACTCTATTGCTCAGAGAAATAAGAATATAAAATAGTTATTAATAGACTAAAGGCATAAAATATTCCTTTTTGGCCAGCGGATGAATGATGTGGTTCGAATTTAAAACAGCAGTACTGCACCCAAAGAGCGAGAAGATATTTTTTGATCAAGTACTATTATCTTGTTAAAACACTAAAGATAGTGAGCATTCTGGAAGATCAAAATCCCCCACTATCGAAGAAGTTTTCCAAAAAGTCCACAAATGCATTAAAAATATCCGTCAATGGAAACTAACGAATATTGTTGAGAATGCTGGCATATCGGAAGAATGGGCTTATCATATCCTAACTAATATCTTGGGGATGAGAAAATTGTTAGAAGATGAGTGCCTCACTTGCTGAATTTGGACCAAAAACTACAACGGGTGATCAAGTTCGTTCCAACTGACTTTGCGGCGGTTTGTTACTGTGGACGAATCCTAGATCCCAGACTAAACAATCATCATAGTGGATAGACCAGAGAGGACAACACCAAAATAGGCCATGACCACTGTTTCTTGGGGTGCTGAAGGAATCTTGTTGATAGATTATCCAGAAAAGGCCAGAATTATTAACACAGGTAATTATCTGATCCTTCGGGATCATTTGAAATAAATCAAGGGAAAAAGGCCAGGTCAGATGAAGAAGAAAGGTCTCTTATCAGTACAATGCTCCCTGTCACAGAGCCATCATAATAATTGATGTCGTATGCCCTCTTTTCACCTTTGAACTTTAACCTCTTCCAAAACCTCAAAAAATTCTGCTAGGAAAAAGTGAAAACCCGATTCCGAGGTTATCGTTAAGCATTTTTCTGACTTGGACAAAGAAGGGATCCAATGATTAGAACACCTATGGAGTAAGTGTACCTCTATAGAAGATAGATTATGTAGAAAAATAAAGCAAATTTATGTTTTCTTTGTTAGGCCAGAAAATTTTCATCCCATCTTTGTATTGTATACTGAATCGCCTTTCTAAGTTGCCTTGGTTACAGACACCCTGTATAACTTAACCCTTTACTTATTTCTTCTGAGCTGGAGTAGTAATTTTTTTATATTAGAGTTATTTGTTTGACACTAAACAATATAATGATTCTGCACCCCATTTATATTTATGTTACACATTTTCTGTTGAAATTTGTAATTTCAAGAACATGGACATTTTTTTATTATCAAATAATTTTGCAGCAGGAGTAAATCATTGCTTTGTAATAAATTTTAGGAAATCTACTGCTGGTATAAAAATTTAGTATTATTTATTTTTCAAAATAAAGATTTAAAATTCTGCTTCCTAGTTTTGGCTCTTGTGGCTGTGTCTAGTTTAACATGAACCAACATTTTTTCATTGAAAAAAAGAAATTGATCCTTCAGTATTGGAAGAACAAAATCTAAATAATATTTCCAAAAATATCCGACCATATGCCAAAAAACTGAAGCACAGTGGACTTTTTGCAATTCGAAAATATTTTAACCCCTTTAAACTTAACGAAACCATACATATATATTTTTTCAGTTGATCATTAAGACGTTTTCTAGAAGATGATTGAACGAGTTTTCCATTGAAAATTATCGAGAATAATTTATTTAAATAAGTATGAAATAATATTTGATATAACAATGACTGTGGCGAAATAAAATTTGTGTCCACTAGTCCTTGGTAAAAAATAAATGCAGTATACAGTCGCCGATTCTCGTGCTCCGTTCTTCGTCCACATCTACTCTCTCCATCCTTTTCTATATTTCTTCTTTCTTTGGAATCCATAGCTCCTTTCATTGTTTCTCAAATTGTAAGAAAGTCATTCATTTTTCAAGCGAAAATACGAAAATTTTCAGTCATTATTGAGGTTGGAAACGAATCAGGACTTAGCAAGAACAGTGACCTTGGGCTTAAATCCAGGGATCCTAGAAATATATAGGCTTAATTTTTTTCTTCATGTTGCAGTGACAGAGATTGATTTTCAACCTAGAAAATGGACATTTTTACATCAGATATAATTTTCATAGTAGTACCTGTATTTGTTTAAATAGCTTATTTCGTTACCAATTATCTTCTGGCAAATATCTTGACGATCATACTGAGAAAAAATATGTATGGTTTGATGGTCTAAAAATTTCCCAATCCCAAAAAGTCGAATGGCCCCATTGTGTAATGGGACAGAGCCATTTTTCATTTTTTGGTTCAGTTATAACGAATTTTTATGTTCTAAATTCTCAAGCTTATACAAGCGGTAAATACCAGTAAATAAAAAAATGTATAATTTTATCATTAAGAGGTTATTTTAAAATGTACTAAATGTTGTAATTTACAAAATCAACACTCGAAGGTAAAAATTCACTGGTGGCAAAATCTAGAGCATACTGAGAAATTTTGCATCACACGTAAAATGTGTGACTAAATTAAAAATACATTTCCTAAAATCTATCAAGAACTTGCGAACAAAGCTGCATTAAGTTTATGCTTTTTATGTATTTAATGACGATGTAAAAATTAGTTAGAATTAAAAAAATGTCTTTGTTCTCACTAGCAATACATTTTGAAACATGGCTTCTAGAACTTTATAGGCAAAAATGGTCCAACACCTTTTACGGGTGAAGAATTTCTAATTAATATTTAAGAAAATGCTGTTCTAGAAAAAAATTGCTGTAAGTTATCCTTCTGGTGATATTCAATTTAATGAATTTGAAAATTCATCAAATCGTCATGTTGAAATTGATGGACAACCCTTTATAAACTATAATTTTTGTCGGACAATTTTTTTTTCATGTTTTTTGTTCAATAATCTAATACCTACAATCGGAAAAAATCTTTATAAATTTTCTTACGACGAGAAACCGACGTGTTACGGAAAAAATTGGAAAGCGAATTTTTTGAAAGTCCATCTTGAGTTTCGCTTTAAAACTGTTACATAAAACATATTTTTCAAATTCGGTTTTATAACACTATGTAATGACCACAAATTATTATTTCTAAGCTATTTTAATGTTGTTGTTAATTTCCCCAAAATGTTCAGCAACAAAATGTATTGCTAGTAACTTTGCTTGTTTTTATTTTTGTTGTTTTTTTATTTTATTTTTGCATGCACTTGTACTTAGTAATCCCACCCGAAATCGTTATGGAGGTCGAGGCACGTATGAAGCGTAATTATATGCCGAACATTATGCCTCAGCGCAAGCACAACAGACATGTAAAGCCCCAGTTGCCTACTGTGCAGGAACTAGGTAGGTAGAGCTTTTATTAGGGTTTCCAGCAAGATATAAGGGAAAATCTTAAATAATAAGCACCTAAAGAAAAAATTACCTTAAAAGTTATATATAGCTTCTTGAGGATTTTATACGCTCCAGATTTGGAACATTTTAGCCGGTTTATTTAGAATTTCAGAACCGATGATTTTCTTAGAGAATTCATAAGTCATGTATGAGATCTTCAAATTTGAAGGTCTTTCTGTTAATTAAATAAAAAAAGACGAAAAAATTTGTTTAAGTCCTTAAGATTTTCTTTTATTTACCAGTGCAGGGTACCCTAGATTTTGCACTCAGCTAGTTTTTGTAGATTTTTTGCGTGTTCTTTCTAGATTTATTAGTATTACCACTTAGTTCTAATAATCCCTGATACGTATATAAAATAACGAAAAATCCTAAAAATTTATATTTTTCATTATATCATTTAATTTCAAGAGCCTATGAAGTAGAAATTTCGATGAGCAATAATCGTTTTTTTTTTAAATATAATATCAAATATGTGGGAAAATCCGTCGAACACTATCGATAATATGATAAAAATAGTAATAATAATGGAGTCGTTTATCGCTTTTTCATTTGCAAAATTTTATCAAAATATTTTGATTATTTTTCGGATCTTTTTTTACATTTACGGTCAAATATTTAATCTTTAGGTTGATAAATTCTTATTTGATTTGTTGATATATCAGATAATAAAGAATAATATACATATTTCGAATTTGGTGTCGTTTAAAACAAAAGAACAATATAAAAATGTATTGACCATTGCCGTTTTGCCGCTTATCAAAAAGTTAAAAACACAGGGTCAACTCGAAGGACGTTACTCTTCTGGTTTCGCTCTCTGCAGCTAAGCTCACCAAAAACTGTTTAATTGAATCCAGTTGCTATGGAAACTTCTAGTTGGTCCATTAAATTTTGCTTATGATACTGTTATAATTGACATTAAATATGTCAACAAACCGTCATATAGGAAAATTAAAGATAAAAACCCAGACGTACTGTGTTGTAATTGGTGAGAGGAATAGTTGCTTCCCTAAATTAAATACAATTTTTCATTTTTGCAGGTTAGGTAATAAAAGAAAACGATTTTTTTATTTTTGTACATTTAAAGTCCAAAACTTGTTACACATGTCGATTTAATATCTTTATTAACAATTTAGACCAGTTTTAAAGTTAGACCATTTTAGAGAATTAGAACTGTTTTGTTTTATTTTGACAGATCACGGGTTGTTGACAATAAACCTAAACTTAAATCTTTTTTCTGTGGTCACTGCGGCTCTTTTACTTATTTTAATATTATGCTTAGCAAATATTACTAACAGCCAAAAAGTTCTTCTGTACAGGTTCGAAATAATCTCAGATATTTCTACGTCCTTTTATATTTTCTGACTTTCTAAAATAATTTCTTTTGAACTCTTGATCTGAAAAAAAAATGTTTCCTGGGTTATTTACAAGTGTTAAAGAATTTAAATCTGCTGTTATAAAATGAAATTTACTATTGTAGGTATTCAACTTCAAACGTCTACACTTTGACTGATTTTTGTTTATAATTTTGAAATGCAGCAGGCTACCCTAAAAGATTTTAGGTTAAAACAGATACGCACAGACAAGAAAAATCCTGTCCAAAATTCCCGATCTACGTACATATTTATTGCCTCACGAGTACTCGCGTAACTATGGCAACCGCCAGGTGATAATCTGCCTTGTTTGTAAAAAAACATGAAGTTCTTAAGATTTAAAGAAATTTTATTTTGTTTTAACATTTTTTAAATATTTAAATATCATAAAATATTAAATAACGTAATATTTGGAATGCATAACATTTTTCAATCTATAAATAATTGCTTTTATCTAAAAGTCCTTGGCTTCTACCTATAATGTTATTTCAACAAATTCTAGAGTTTCGTAACATTATAACTTCACCAGATTAAGTGCACAACTCGGCAATGTTGCTTATCATTAGTCATTGTGCTGTAAATTTTGAAAATTGATACTTCTTTTTTGTTTTATTCGTGATTTCATTTTGATTTTAATACATTTTTAGTGCTATTTCAAAGATATCTATTTATCTTTGTGAAAAAAAGTGAATTTAATCTTGAACTATGGTGAATTATTGTATAATTTGTAAGATTAAATAAATACATGTGTGAACTCGCAGACTTTTTTGTGACGCAAGGTTTTTTCTTCACATTCATAGCAATGTTGACTATAAATAATTTTAGGGTTTGAAACTGGTTTAATGGTTTCTAGTTTTGTCTAAAATATCTCTAGTTTGAAAAGTGCTACTAAAAATGGTGACGCTCCACAACGTGTTGACTTCTTCAAGTGCCATATCAGGTCCCCCTGACGTTGGCGTTGGCAATTACATTGGGAAGTCTTTCACGGTCCTGCGCTAGCTGGAACAGTTCCCCCGCGCTACGTATGCCTGTCTCCTTCCTACCCCTCTATGTCCCTCTACTTTACCCATCATGATTAGCTGAAGAATTCTATATCGCTCCTCTCTGAATATATGTCCAAGATATGAGATTTTTCTACACTTCACAGTGTTTAATAGTAGACGAATTGTCGGCCCTATTGAGTACCATTTCGTTGGTCTGCCTAGCTGTCCAAGGTATTCTCAGCATTCGCCGGTGTAACCACATTTCGAGAGCCTTCAACCGATTAATCGTGGCAGCCTTAATTGTCCAGATCTCTGCCCCATATAGTAACACTGGCCAGACGTATGATCTTATCATTCTCTGTCGTAGTTTTAGGTTGAGGTTATCATTGCAGAAAAGTGGTTTCATTTTTTGAAAAGTTGCTCTAGCATTCTCTATTCTACACCTTATCTCTTTATCTGGGTTTAGATTTTCGGTGATATAACATCCAAGATATTTAAAATGAGTCACCCTGTCTATACTTTTTCCTTCTATTTGTATTGAAGCGTTAAGGAGAGGTTGTCTAATAAAGACCATAAATTTTGTCTTTTTGATATTTATGTTGAGCCCCATTTCTTGACCCTCAGTGTTAACACAGTTTAATAGATGTTGCAGGTCTTGTAGTTTGTCGCTTAGGATAACAGTGTCGTCAGCATATCGTATTGTATTTATATATTCTCCATTGATTTGTACTCCCATTCGTTGTCCTTGAGTAGCCCGTTTAAAGATTTTATCTGAATATATATTAAAAAGCAGTGGAGATAGTATGCAGCCCTGTCTGACGCCTCGCAGAATTTTACTTTCTTCTGTGAGTTTCCATTTAGCCTTACTGTTGCTTTCTGCCGCCAATATAGATTTTTAATAATTCTCACGTCTCTGCTGTCTACCCCTACGTTATTTAAAATGTCTATGAGTTTTCTGTGCTGTACTCTGTCAAAGGCCTTCTCGTAATCGACAAAACATACGAATACATCCTTGTGTTGGTCCCGACATTTTTGCAGAAGTATATTTAGAGCGAATAAACCCTCTCTAGTAGGGCATTTCTAAATCCAAATTGGGTTTCATCCAAATCTGCTTCGCATTTAGATCTTATCCTGCTGTGATTCGGAGAAAGACCTTCAAAGTATGGCTCATTAGACTTATTAGTCTGTACTCACTGCATCGCTTTGCTCGCTGCTTTTTGGGATTGGGACGAATACAGACCTCAGCCAATCTTCCGGTATATCTCCAGTCGCGTAAACGGTATTAAACAGTTTAACCAAGATTCCTATATTTTCCTCATGGATCATTTGTAACAGCTCGGTTGGGACGTTATCAGGCCCGATGGCTTTCCTGGTTTTTGCAGATCTTATGGCAGATAGAACTTCACTGTTTAGAATATCCGGTCCCATGTCTATATTAGCGTCTATATTAGCGAGATCATCGGAGTTGTGTTCATTCGGTCTGTCATCATCAAATAATTCTTTCACATATTTAACCCATGTTGACTAAGTAGCACAATTAGAACGGTGGTTTTAAGTAACGTTTTATGAAAGGCTCCAGAACTGTTATGACCCTTGAATGCACGAAAAGTGTGTCTAACCATAAAAAATGATAAATTTTAACAATTTATTAAACAGAAGTGTATTATTTTCGGAACGCTTATTTTCTGGTTATAATAGTTTCCATTTTATTTTATTTTTAACAAGCAGTATGCGCAGGATTTGTTAAATAGAAGAAAAAAATAGTTTTTTGAAAAAGTTTTAATTATCTTAATCTAATTGAAAAGAAATGTTTTAAAGACGCTGACTTTTTTGAATATAGAAACAATATTAATAAAATATAAAATATATATTTCAAGAGAAATTTAATATTTTTGATTCGTTCATATTTGCTAAGTGGGTATTATATTTAATGAACCTTGATATATTCTAACTGCTTTATATAGCTGACTGTATTATTGTTCAGTTATTTCTGATTGTAACAAAATAAACCCATATTATTTATACACCAGTCATTTATTTGAAATTTGAAATTATATTTGACAAATGTTCATTTCCGGATGAAGTACAAATTCGAGTTCCTTTAATAAATTTTCCATCACTTTTTAATAGGTCTCGAGGGGTGTGTTTTAAGAGCTTTACGTATATTTTCTTATAAGCTTCTGTTTATATTCTTTTTGGTAACGCAAATTTTACCCGTAAAAAGTCAGAAGCAGTTAAATCTGGCGACCTTGGGGGTCGGACTATATCCACAAAGTAGGAGATTAAGCGCCTCGGAAATATTCTTTTTAACGTGGCGATTGTTGCCTCGTCTTGTTTAAACCGAATATTTTGTTGGTTTAGTGCTGCTATTTGAGTAACCAAAAAGTCTTGTAATAATAATAGAGGTTCATGCATCATTCTCAAAAAAAGGTCAACTTAGACCTCCAAACCAAATACTGCACCTGACTGTGATTGCAAGAGGATGTAACGTTCATCTCTGGAAAACAAATTGGTTTTCTTTATCTGAAACACAATAGTTTTGCCTGTTTAATATAGAACAAAAAAACTGTCTATATGGTACGTAACGAAGTCCGACGAATACCCAACTCATGAGAATGACGCTTTATAAGAAGTTCCGGGATTTTCATCTACACTCTTTCGATATTTTCCATTGTGCAACTCGTATGAACACGTTCAGACATTGAAGTGTCTTTAATACCACCAGTTTTTTCAAATTTGTTCACCTATTGTTGAATTGTGTTAACACTGGATGTGTTTTACGATGAGTTTGCCATGTCTACTCTATTTAACTTGTAAATGAGCCTTCCGGAAATCCGTATCTTAGAAATGGCGGAAAGCCCAAATTATTCAGCTATATGTTGTCTGCCCTTGTCATTTATATTTTTTTATGAAATTAAGGTAACTTTGCTTAGTCTCCGAGCAATTGATATTTGTCATATGCTAATTAACCGTGAAGATAAAAATGCTTTCATTTCCAAAATGTATGTGGACGACCGTATTATTATTATTTTAATAGTTTACATACAGACTGCTAATAAAGATGATACATTTGAGCAGGCCATACGACAAGGGGAGTGATTCCCTCCAGGCCCGGACTTGTGAATGAGCTAGGTTTTGTGATTCCATAATTTAAAATTTGTAGGAAAAAAATATATGAATGGAAAAAAAAAGAAATAAAACATGTACTTAATGGATTCACAAGCATGTACTATGTGTGAAGAGCGTTTCTATCAATTTACCTTCCTAACGTTACGATTTCGAACTTGCGTCAACGTGTATGTGCGTTCTCTGTACATTAAAGGCAATAAGTCATCAATACTGTGGATATATTTTACTGATTTATAACGTTGTGACCTTCTTTACACCGATTATCATTTTATATTACTCTCCAGTCACTATCCTAGAGAAAATTGATAAGATTATGGTTTTTACTGTTGTGAAATTGCGACTTAGCTCTTACTAAGCCTTTTATTCACGCGTTAAGAATGTGGATTTTTTAGAGAATACATACAAGGGCCCGTAAGTTTTCCCCCCGTGCCCATTTTCCTGTCTACGGCCCTGCATTTGAGCAATACGTTACTGAATAAATTTTCTGATCGCACATTTAAGAAATAGTTAAGAAACTTTCAAGAATAGAGCAACAGTACATTTGCTTTTAAGAAAAAGACTTGGTGACAAAATTTATAAAACGAAAGGCCGAAATAAAAAACAATTTTTTGTCTAATACATCTTAAAAAGTTTTTTGCTTTAGTGTAATATTATTGATATATTTTAGGTCGTGAACAGAAATCAATTGAAAGGTTCTCTCCGGTAAGAAGAGGCAGCGAGGGATCGGCGGGCGGTTCTAGAACTTTAAGCCCATCCACACCGCAACAAGAATGTCAGAGACTTCAAAGAGGTCTTCAAAACAGATCTAGTCCGCCTAGATCTATTCCAGGTATGGATATATTGCAGTACGATCCAATAAACGTATCGTGCCATACTTCGATCATACCCTATAGATTTAAACAATAGATTTGTTTGAAGGCATAAACATGTTTACTTATTTTTTATTTCAGTTTAATTGCTTGTCGTGACTCTATTCAGTGTTTTTAAGTGTTAGAAATTACTATAAATGCGAAGTTTACAATTAATATTAACAAAAAGAGGATTTAAAAACTTATTTTTATTGGTAAATATTGTTAGATATTGTTTACATATTGAAAATAACAATAATAATAATTTACGCAACCATATATTCATATTTTATATATTCAGAATTGACGTACCGATTATCATATGATATTCGTTTAAAAAATGCAAGTAGGAAAGGATAGCATAAAATTGGTATGTGTCTACCAAAAAATTAAATATCTACTGCTTATCAACACTTTTTCAAAGATAATAAAAATATTACGTTATTCAGCGTTCAAACAACCGGGTCCTAGTTCTGATGTTATGCTGATTCTACAGTGGTATGTTCGAAGGTGCCATATTTGTTTCATATTTGTAATGTGAAGATAAAATACATGTTGCAATAAAACTCATCAACATACTTATTCGAACAAAATAAATCCTGTTATCCTGGTGAATGTCTGAAAATTTTTCACTACTATTAATTTTTAGTGTTTCAAGAGTGAAGCACAAAAAACTTGTTTTATCCACATTAAAAATACTGCTTGTTTGCATTAAACCAATTTTGAAATTTATTAGGCATTTCTCGTGCTGTTTGACTAGTTTCTTTTATACTGTTATATACCACTAGGTAGCTGCTATTATCAGCAAAGTTATATTTCTATTATTGCAAACATCAGGCAGGACGAATTCCGGAGGTATTCCACATGTTATTTTTAATATAACAGAAACAACGATTATATGAGAACGATTATAAAAAACTTTGTGTCTCACATCGCACTCAAAGAGCTTTTTGTGAAGAGGAGTATGGTCGATAAAGTCAAAAGCCTTTCTAAGGTCCAGAAAAATGCCAGTGCATTTATTATTATTTATGTTTTTATATACATTATTTAACAATTCGGAAGCTGCTGAGCATGTAGACCGGCCACTACAAAAGCATTGTTGACGTCATTTAATATTCCCTTTGCAATATCAGACTAACGGATGTTTGAAAAGTACTTATATGTCATGCCAAAAAAAGCTACAGATATTAAATGAAAAATTGTAGCTCCACGATTTTGAATATCCGTCATATTGGATTTTATTCGCCCCTAATAAATCTTAAAGATTTTTTACAATAAAAATTTATTTAGTGATTTTAGGATTAATATAATAAGAATAAGATATGGTCGTCGTCCTTTCTAAAGGCGCAGTTCAAAAAAGGCCTTCCTTAACTATTGATCCATACCAATGTAACTTTTAATCCCTGTGATGGGCTTTACTGTTTAACTATTCATTTTATTTCCAGGCTCGCCCATCCATCAAATGGTATCGGATCAATCTCTCCGTCACCAATTATCATCCGAGGGAGCATCCCCAATACATCAATTTTACACCAACCCACCTACTGAACAAGCAAGCTTGCAAGACTATAGCAAGTTTTCTACGATTCGAGATCCCACACTTGGCCTTCCTCCAGAGAATTTTGTTCCAGGAGCCTTGGGAGGATACGACAGGAATCCTCTGCATGGTCCTGGAGCGTCGCCTTATGGGGCGGCAACGGGGCAGGCATTTGGCCAGGTAGATCACATTATTAATAAATCTGTCAGATAAATGAGTAAATTATATTCTTATCATATAATATCGCCAAAATTGAGCGGAGCAGAAAAAATATTTAAACTGCACTAACCTGGAGTATATACAGAGTGTTGACTTGACTGACTGACGTATCAACGCATAGCCCAAACTATTAAGGATAGAATCATGAGCTTTTCGGAAAACGTCCACACCGTGTAAGCAGCTACTAAGAAAGAATTTTTCAAAATTCTCACTCTCAAAGGGTGAAAAAGGGTAAATTATCATTTGATAAATTTTTCGATATGTCTTGATCAAATAGAGTTACGAACTCGATTTTGGTTTCAAAAGATAACTTTTTCTAAAAACTGATTTCTTGATTTTTCAATACTAGCATTTTAAAAAACTTCGATTTTACGATTGTTTAATAAAAAGTAATTTTCGCTGCAAAAAATTCACGGTATGAACATTGAATAGATTTTGTTCAAACTTCATTAGTATGTAGCGGTAATTTGCAAATATATATATATATATATATATATATATATATATATATATATATATATATATATAAGACGGTGGCACACCCGTTTATACCGGAAGTAGGTGTCAACTTGCTTATTTTAAATGGAACACCCTATATATTATTACACCTTTGGATTTTGTGCAAGAGTCTAGGCACATTTTGTGTGTCATATTTTATACCTAACTCTAAGCGTTTTTGACATTTAAGTTTTTGTATCAAAAATGACATTTGTAGACCCTAACATAATTATCAATTTTTCCTATAAGTGAGGCTTTTTTTATTTAATTTAGATTGAATTCCTTGTTGAAAAGGGCTTACGTTACTAGATTTTTCGAATATTTTGATAGCCAATAATACAGGGTGTTCCAAAAATAAGATTAAAAATTAAATTGAAAGAATAGTCAAAAGTCAATTTTTTCAAATGGAAACCGTCAAATTATCTAATTTTATCTTATTTAGCATTAAAAATAAGGGTAAGTTTGTTTAAGGTTGTCTATGCCGAAAATTTTTAGTTTTCGACATATTTCCAGTTTAATTTTTTGTTGTATGGCGATTTTGCTGCGGATTTTAGGTTCAGTTATAATCTGAGTTGACTATGACGTTTTACTCATAGCTGACCATAACGGTATTGAAAACGATCAAATGCTAATGAAATGTATGAAGTTGTCACTTACCATTTGAAAATTGTTAATAATCAGGCCGGGGCGCCTAAATTATACAGACGAAAATTATTTAAACTTGTTTATTATTTATAGAAAATGTGATAAATTCATATCAAGAACGTGATACATTTACCATTCAATATCCGTAAAAACACTATGTGCTGTTAAACAAATCATCGGAAATTTTAAGAACTTTAGATACGTCAGGATAACAGTGCATGCTTAATTTTAAAAGAAAAAAATTTAAATTAGAGAACTCTACATTTAAATTAAAATACTTTGTAAGTAAATGACGTCTTTGAACTGACGTCCTTGAACTTCCAGACATTTTTCGCATCTGAGCCGCACTTGTTCATTGATTGCTTTAAATTATCGACTCAGAACTTAAACTTTCAAATTCACTCCTCACACCCTTCATGCAATCTTCTATAGTTGTTATAGGAATGTTATAAATTTGATTTTTAATTGTATCCAAAATAAAAATATCGAGCACTGAAAGATCTAGGGACCGGAGTGGTCAAAGGAAAGGACCATTGTTGACTATCCATCGATCATCAAAAGTATTTTGCAAAAAAATTATCTTTTAGGCAGCCACCATGTGGAGGTGCGCCATCGTGCTGGTAAAACAGGATTCTATGAAAAGCGAGCGGCAAATTGTCTAAAGAGTAGTTTTCAAAATTATGTAAAATGTTCACATTTTATATCTAGAATAATTCAAAAACGTCTAACTTACCATTTAAATTAAGTGCTACACGCCATTATTTTTTATTGCACAATAAACATTAAACTGCCAGAATTCTTGAAAATTTGGCTCTCTAAACACATGTAAATTTGAATCGCTCCAATAATGGGAATTGTGTCGATTAAAGACAGCATTTTTTGTAAATTTGGCTTCATGCTGTCAAATGATATTGTCTAGAAAAAAATTGTTTCCTTGCGTCCAAGTTATGATGAATTTACAGTATGCCCCTTGTCTTGGAAAATCAGTTTCTTTTACATGTTGAACCATGGAAAATGTGTCTGGATGAAATTTATGTTCGCGTAATATTCTATAAACTATTGATTTGGATGATCCTCACTCTAAAGCAGCTTATCTTCCGGACATTGTTGGATATGGATATGGAGTGCTTAACATTTTTGATAATTTCTTTAAAGGCATACTGTGATGGCTTCTTTTTTTCGGATATCGAATGACAAATGTTTCACATGTTCTCGATATAACTTCATCACATTCCATAAATAATAAATAAGTTTAAATAGTTTTCTTTTGTATAATTTAAGCGCTCAGGCATGATTATTTATAACTTCTAAATGGTGACAGCCTCATACATTTCTTTGGCTTTTGATTGTTTTTTAATGCCGTTGTTTAGGTTTCATTACTTTTTAGTTCAATTTTACTCGCGTTTACACGTGACACATTTTACTGGCCCTCGCGCATTTGGACAAATGTAAAAAGGGACAGAACAGTAGTGGTACCAGAGTCGTGTAGTAGTACAGTAATTGTCGTATAGTATAGTACTCGACGTATTGCACGTCTCTCGCCTTATCGAAAAGGCTTATCGTTTTGCTCTCAAATATATTGACTCTCGCCTCAAAACTACCCCGAAATATAGTGACAGTGTCCCCGATTCCTGGTTCCTGTATTGTGAAGCATGGGATTATCCTGGTGGCCACCAAGAAGAAATTAGTGAAATGATTTCGACTACAAGGTAGGCCATTTTAGTATTTGTGTCACGCTGTCGCCGTATTTTGAATTTGCTCATTATTTGTATAATTTCTCATCTCCGTAACCAACCTATATACAGTCCACTAATTACTCTTTGTCTCAATCCCCTACATATTTTTTGGCCACTTCGAACCGAATTTTAATTGTTTTATTCACAAAATTAAAATTTTTCTTTAATTAATTAACATTTTGCAAAATTTTCTTTGAGAATGTACCATTTCTAGAATTTTATCGTTGGCCCTTTAAAAGTCTCGAAGGCGCACCTGTCACACGCAATTTCATGGTTGTACTCCCTCCATACCGCTGCATAAAATATTTGAGTTTTTAACGCATTGGAAACTACTGAAATCGCGTACTTTTAAAGAACAAAAAATAGTAATATTTTTTGTTGATTTATTTTTATTAACTGTCTCTCAATTGGAAAGATAACAATATCTTTTATTGATTTGTTGTTTATTAAATATTGGTTGATTAAAAGTAAATAATAGATTTGAAAATGTCAAAACTTGATATATACATTGCTCGCAGAAATGCTGCAAATTCTCGCATCAAAGAATTATTGAATATCGCGGAGAAAGTTCGAACAGATCAAAATGTACGTTTACATTTTAAAATGCACTATAAAATGTTGGAAAATATTAAAGATGATTTTGATAAAAATCATTCGAATATCGTTGATTTAATAGCAAGCGTGGAAAATAAAGATGCTCTTTTAAAAACCGAAGCCACTTTTAGGGAACTTTTCGATTTTGATTATTTTGAAATTCAGGCTATTTATTATAGTATTTTTGAATCTGAACCCCTTGTCAACTTAAATGTCTCTAATTCTGCGCCATCACAAAATAATGCTAGGTTGCCCAAATTGAAAATACCGGTTTTCTCTGGTGATATTCGAACATGGAAAATATTCTATGATTTATTTAACTCGCTCATACATACTAATTCCAATTTGAGCAACGTGGAAAAATTTAGATATTTGATAAATTCTCTCGATAAAGCCCCTCTTGCTCTAGTTAAATGTACACCTTTATGTGAGGCAAATTATTTAATTGCCTATAATGCTCTGGTTAATAGATACGAAGACCCTAGACTTATTGCTATAACTCACTGGCAAGAAATACAGGGTACTAAAAAACTGTCTTGTGATTATTCGGTCAGCTTATTGAGAAATCTCGTGGACAAGTTTGAAGAAAACTTGGCTGCTTTAAATAATTTGCATTACCCAGTCAAACAATGGGATTTTGTGCTATTTAATATATTAATGGAACGGTTAAATCACAGTTTAGCTACACGTTTTGAAATTGATTGTCATACTGAATTAAAAACCCAGCAAATCGCTCAAATAATTTTGGTATTTTAAAAGACTTTTTACAAAAACATTGTGAAGCTTTAGATGCTGTTTCTGTTACTTCTTCTCCAGTAAAATTACAGTTTTCTAAAAATAGAATAAAAACATTTCTGAATAATACCGATGGCAAAGAAAAATGCCCTTTTTGTAATAAGTTGCACCCCATTTATAGTTGTCAAACTTTTTTATCAAAATCCCCTCAGGAACGGTATAATATAGTTAAAACCAAAAGGTTGTGTATAAACTGTTTGGGTACAAGGCACCTTTCGAATTCTTGTACCTCTCTTCGCACTTGTCGTAAATGTTCTCTAAAACATCATACACTTTTACATTTTGGTTCAGAATTTAAGCCCTCATCTTCTCAAAATGTTGTTTCTCATCCTCAAAGTTCTCAAGTTGTTTCTCATACATCCACGCATGCGCCTACTCAAGTTTCCCATTTGGCGGAAAGCTCTCTCGGTACAGGTGCATTGCAGTCACATTCAGATAAAGACAATTTGCCTAACAATAATTCTCCAGATGTTAACTCTTACGTTGCTAATTTACCTCGTAACCATACTGTTCTCTTGTCCACCGCGGTCATAGAAGTCAAAGATGCGTGGGGACAATTTCAAAAAGTCCGTGTATTACTGGATTCCGCAAGTCAGGCTAATTTTATTACTAAAAAGTGTTGTAAAAAACTCGGTTTGGATTCTTATTCTCTAAATATTTCTATAGGTGAGTTAGGACCTATGGCTACCAAGGCCACGCAAGGTGTTGCTTGCACAGTTCGTCCTCATTTTCATTGTGAACCTTGTTTAACTCTAGAATTTGTTGTACCGCAAATCTGTGCCGATTTGCCATGCGCTGACTTACCAGCAAAACATTTTAAAGAATTTTTGAATTTGAACTTAGCTGATCCAAATTTTAATATTTCTTCTTCGATTGACATGCTCATCGGTGCTGAAGTTTTTGGCTCTTTATTGAAAGGTGAATCAATTTGTTTTGATCACCACAAACCCTCCGCTGTTAACACGTCTTTTGGATAGATACTTATGGGCAAAGTATCTCTTGAAAATAATTATCGTATAGGTACGTTTTGTACTTTAACTCAAATTGAAAATTGTATAAAAAGATTGTGGGAGCTAGATCAAGTAGCTCAAACCCCCAAGCTTTTTCCCGAGGAGAACGCTGCTGAACATATGTTTGTTGAATCTCATGATAGAACTCACACTGATAGATACGTAGTAGCTCTCCCCTTCGAAAATTCCTCTTCTCCTAATTTTTGTGATTCTCGCGACATCGCTCTTCGTAGATTTTTGAATTTGGAGCGTCGTCTGAAAAATAATCCCTCGATTTATCAAGACTACTGCAATTTTATGCAAGAATATCTATCAGCTGGACACATGGAACTTATTGAAGATCCATTAGAATCACCCCACTCTTACTATATTCCTCATCATTGTGTTTTACGCCCAGAGAGTCAGACGACTAAATTAGGGTCGTTTTTGACGCCTCTACTAAAGATACAAATCATATATCATTAAATGACACTCTTTTAATTGGCCCCAAACTTCAGTTAGATATTTTCACTCTGCTACTGCGCTTTAGACTTGGCGCTGTAGGGTTTACAGCTGATATCAAGCAGATGTATCATCAAATTTTGGTTACTAAAAGTCACTGTGATTATCAAATAATCTTATTTCGCTTCTCCCAAGACGAATCTATTAAAGATTATCGTTTACTAACAGTGACTTACGGTGTATCTTCTGCTCCATTTTTTGCGATTCGTACTCTTCAGCAACTGGTTAGTGATTATCAGGCAAATTATTCTCTAGCCTGTCAAGCATTGAAAATTTCTATTTATGTTGATGACTTGATCTGCAGTTGCGATACTGTACAGCTTCAACAGGAGCTCGTCGAGCTCTTGCGACTTGGTGGTTTCGAGCTGAGAAAATGGGCCAGTAACAATCCACAGTTATTGACTCATTTACCGCAATCTTGGCTGCAAATTGATCCTCTTTCATTTGATAATGATCAGGAAAATATGGTGAAAATTCTGGGACTTCAATGGCAACCCAAATTGGATATCTTTACGTATAACGTAAGTATTAGTGAAACCTCCTGTACAAAACGTAATATTTTGTCAGATTTAGCTCGCATATTTGACCCTGAAGGATTTTTAACCCCAGTTGTCCTTTTTGGTAAACGTATAATATAAAAACTCTGGGCACTTGGGCTTCAGTGGGACGACATCCCACCTGAAGACATTGTAATTAAGTGGCGCAAATTTAAGGCTGAATTACCTCTACTCTCTAGTTTTCAATTACCTCGTATTCTCCTCTCTCTCGATTATTTGTTTTGTGATATTCATGCATTTTGTGACGCTTCCTCCTACGGCTATTCACCCGTTATATATTTTCGATACGAAACGTCCCAAAATCAAATAAAAACTTCTTTTGTAGCTGCAAAATCTCGTGTTGCGCCATTGAAAACGATTTCTGTTCCTCGTTTAGAATTGTGTGTAGCCGTACTCCTTTCAGATCTCTTGATTTCGGTTTTGTCTGCGTTTGAAGACAAAATTAATTTTCGTCGGATTTATGCGTGGTCAGATTCGACTGTAACTCTATCCTGGATAAAATCGTCTCCTCATAAGTATAATACTTTTGTTTCCAATCGTATTACTCATATTCAAGAAAAGGTTGCTCCTACTCGTTGGTTTTATATTCCTTCCGAACACAATCCGGCTGATTGTGGTTCTCGGGGCCTATTACCCTCTCAATTGCTTGACCATTCGTTATGGTGGGCGGGGCCCTTTTTTCTCTCTGAATCAGAAGAGCTTTGGCCAGATTTTTCTCGAACGTTCAAGTTCACGGCAACTGCTTTGGAGCAAAGAACGACCGTTTTGTCTACCTTAGTTCCACCTAGGGACTTCTTTTTAGATCTTGATAGATTTTCCTCCTTAGGCAAAATAATATGCATTTTGTCCAGATTTTTGCGTTTTATCTCGAATAAGAAAACGCAAGATACTTTCGGAACCATTTTCCGGAACTCTCATGTGCTTATTTAAGTACATTCGAAATGTTATATTTCTTGTTGAACCGGGTATCCTGAGGGTGGGCGGACACCAATCGTACTCCCATCTATCTTTTAGAAAGTTACATCCCGGCCAACAAACCCTTCAGCATTTGATTGCTCAAAAATTGTGGATTTTATATCCTAAGAAACCTATTCGCTTGCTTTCTCGTTGTTACAAGTATATAACAACCATTCTCACGTCTTCTCAGCCTACTATGGAAGGTATTCCTGAGGCTCGTTTTATTTTTTATTTATCTCGCGTTGTTGGTACCCAAATTTTCACACCTTTTAAGTTTAGGTTTAAACGATCTTAAAGCTCGTACACCGGAACATTTTTTGAGTTTGGAACCCTTAAACTTTTTTTGGAACCTGATTTAACCTCGTCCAACCTCGGACGATTATCTCGCTTTCAATTACTACAAGCCTTACATCAGCATTTCTGGGTAAGGTGGAACAAAGAATATTTACACACTTTGATGCAACGCAGCAAATGGACTGAGTCGTCAGTTCCTATTCTCAAGGATACTCTCGTGTTGCTCAAAGACGAACACGCGCCACCCTTAAAATGGCATTTAGGCCGGGTGTTAGAGGTTCATCCGGGTGCGGACGGAGTTACGCGCGTTGTGACTGTGCGTACCGCGCAAGGTAATTTCAGAAGACCTGTAACCAAAATATGTCCCCTACCTCAAAATTAAAATTATATACTTTTTTAGTTTATTACTCTACTTTATTTTTTTTTTATTTGGATGGTACAGAAATATTTTTTTTTGTTTATAAAATGTCTCATTTTAGGTGGGCGGTATGTTTAGGATTCATTACTTTTTAGTTCAATTTTACTCGCGTTTACACGTGACACATTTTACTGGCCCTCGCGCATTTGGACAAATGTAAAAAGGGACAGAACAGTAGTAGTACCATAGTCGTGTAGTAGTACAGTAATTGTATAGTATAATACTTGACGTATTGCACGTCCCTCGCCTTATCGAAAAGGCTTATCGTTTTGCTCTCAAATATATTGACTCTCGCCTCAAAACTACTCCGAAATATAGTGACAGTGTCCCCGATTCCTGGTTCCTGTATTGTGAAGCATGGGATTATCCTGGTGGCCACCAAGAAGAAATTAGTGAAATGATTTCGACTACAAGGTAGGCCATTTTAGTATTTGTGTCACGCTGTCGCCGTATTTTGTATTTGCTTATTATTTGTATAATTTCTCATCTCTGTAACCAACCTATATACAGTCCACTAATTACTCTTTGTCTCAATCCCCTACAGCCGTTATAGCCAGCTCTGAGTAAAAAATCGGCAATAAAATCGCTATATAAAAATATGAAATTGACAATTTTCGGCATAGAAAACCTTACACAAATTTACTCCTGTTAATGCTAAATAAGATAAAATTAGAAAATTTAGGAGATTCCAATTGAAAAAATTGACTTTTGACGATTCCTTCAACACCCTGTATTATTGGTTATTAAAATATTTGAAAAATCTAGTAAAGTAGGGCCTTTTCAACAAGGAATCCAATCCAAATTAAATAAAACAGCCTTTCTTATAGGAAAAATTGATAATTATTTTAGAGTCTGCAAACGTCGTTTTTGACATAAATTTAAATGTCAAAAACGCTTAGACTTAGATATAAGATATGATATACAAAATATGCCTAGAATCTTGCGCAGAATCCAAAGATGCAATAATATATAGGGTGTTCCATTTAAAATAAGCAAGGTGACACCTATTTCCGATATGTCTGGAAATGCCACCATCTTCAAATTATTTTAGCCAAGTTGCCCCCAATATTAGTATACTGTCGCATTTTAAAAATTTTCCTATATATAGTTTTCTATATATAGGTCGAATTGGTTTCGGATGAGACACTCTTCACAACGCAAATTTAATTTATGAAAACACTGTTATGACACACAGTAATGTTTGTTTCTTATGTTTCTAGGTGTCTGGACTAAGTATGTTTTCTGGTGCCACAACTCCTATGTTAAACCCTCTTCTCAGCCCCAGTGCTTCGCCTGTTTTCGGCGGTTACTCTACGCCGACAGGTGGTGGCAGTAGCGTTTCGTCAATTACACAAGGTAAAATCCAAAATAAATCTAGTCTCAGCTAGTAGCTTAAATATGTTTTACAATTTATGTTTGTTTTCAGGTTTAAGTGGCCTAAATACAACAGGAAGTGGATCCATTACACAAGGCACTCCCTCAGTCAATTTGCAAATGGGATCTCCCATCGACGATAACAAAATGGATACAACCCCTCTTCCTATATCGTCATACATGCCGGCTGGTCAACCATTCCTACATCAGGTTCGTAATTAATTACTGCAATAATTTGATTCAAATTAATTGGAATATATGGTACTTATTGAATCGAGGATGCAATCGATTGCATACTATCAGCTTGTGACCGGCAAATAATGCCTACCTATATATGGTAAAAAAAGTTAGAGAACAATATTTGATTCATTTTTCACCATCTTCAAAATGATATTTTTATTTCTCACATATATAATGAGTATGTAAAGTCTGAAATAAATTTATTATTTAAAACCGCTAGTTTTTTTTTTAAATGGTTCAGATACGTCGACTTTGTTTCTTTGGTACGAATTTTGTCCAATATGTTCAATTTTACAGAGTGACTCGAAAAAAGATGTGCTATAATCATTTTTGATTTCTAAAATAGTGATCCTAATTTTTTGTATACTTTGTAACTGATTTAAGGACCTGTTCCTTTGTCATATTTTGTCAAATCTTATGATAGGATATGGCGATAGGGTAAGAACCCAAGAAGTGTGTCAGTTATTTCAAGCAAAATATCTTAATCTTCTGCCAATTTTAGATGAATTGGAAGAAGGGGACCTGTTAAGTGGCCTCTGAGGTCCCCAGACTTACATTCTCTTGATTTCTTTTTATGGGGTTAGGTATTGCTCAGGGAAGCATTTTGGGTGCAGTTTTATTCAGAATAGTTGCCAATGACCTTTCTCTGCTCCTAAATAACTTGTATGAATACATTATTAAATATGCTGATGATACTAACCTAATTATAGGAAGCAAAAAAATAAAAGGATCCAATTATTAAATCTAAAGAATTTTTCAAAAGTGTGACTGGATAATCTAATAAAAACAGACTTCTACTGGACAAAGATAAAACGAATATCTTTCTTTTCAGAACAAAACAGTCGAATACTGAAAAACCACTATGTTTATATCTTGATGAAAAAAAGCTTCAGTTCAGTGACAATAGTAAACTTTTAGGTATATACATAGATGAACATCTTCATTGATCACATCATATAAGCATCTGAAGGAGTAAACTTATTTCTGTTTGTTATGCTGTTAGGATCATTGGCAGGTATATGAAAGAGATAACTTAAAAATAACGAATTTTGCAAATTTGAAGTCATTAAGTATGGTATTATCTTTTTTTTTTCTTTGGGGGGGGGGGGGAGATAGTTTGGTACAGGACATTTTTATAATACAAAAGAAACTCTTAAGAGTGATTAAAAAAATGGACTACCTAACAAGTTGTAGAAATGTATTTAAGAACTTTAGGGTAATGATAGTATATGAAGTTTATATTTATGAATGCTTAATATTTGTTGTTAAGAACAAACATTTATTTGACCAGACACCAAAACGTAATTGTAAAACATAAGGGTTGAATGTGATATATTCAGAACATAGGCTTAAGCTGGCAGAAAAGTGTTCATATTATATATGTTTGAAATTCTATAATAATTTACCGGACAAAATTAAAAGAATAGATTCCCAAAAACTACTTAAAAATGAAATTAAAGATGTGTTAATAGAACTAGAGCCATATAGTTTAAAAGGGTATTGTCAGAATTTGTAAAATTTATTATTCGCCATTTATGTAACTATTTTTACGTCATTTCATTTTATGTTTTAAACACGATCTGAAATAAAGTGTTTATTTATTTAAAGGTAAAGTTTTCTAAACTAAGCCAAATGACATAGAAGACTTGATTGTTCAAGATATATGGTTAATTACAATATAGGTAGTCATAAACGTTCAGAATGAATTTATAAATCTTTTACGTTATTTACTATCATTTAACAAATCGGAGCATTTTCAACAATTAATAAAATGATAAATTAACTATTGTTATTACTTCATTTCGGGATTTAACTGTCGATAAATCGAAACATTTACATTTAGGTGTAAGAAATGTAATCGGAAAAATGGTCAGAATTTTGCAGGGAGTCTAAAAGTGTACTATTTAACAAATCAAAGTTAATTATAGTACAGCTTCTTTTGAGGCACCCTGTAAAATTTAATACATTGGAAAAATTGTGTATCAAAATTGAGAGGTCCGAACGATTTCTCAAAAAACCCGGCCTACTTTAAATATGAATTTATTCCAGACTTTACGTCCTCATTATATGTCTAAGTAAAGGAAGATAATCACATTTGCTCGAGTTTTATCCTAATAAATCCATAAAATAGTTTTTTCATTATACCGCTTTTGCCTACCGTTTTTATTAGTATTTGAGTTATTCCTTGTTGTTTATGTTCTCCTTACAACCCATAATTAACGTCACTGGTTTTCTTAGTGTACGGCAAATAATAATTTCTGGTGCATTATGTCACTATTGATGAAACTTGATTAACTCAGGTTTGGTAATTCTATTAAGAAAATTATTCAAAATCTCCTTTGTTAACAGGTGCCTCACCATATGCACGTCTTAAACGTACATAGCCACAGAAGTCTGACTAATTCACCGATAAGTAATCCAGGAAGTCCGGGTCTGGACATGATACAAGAAGAAGCGTCCCAACAGTTAGCGCCATTCCAGGGTAAAGGAGAGGGACAGGGGCATCCACAAATCTCCGTTACGGACGTCTTGGGTAAGTTTAGAACTATATTTTATAATACTTCTACAAATATTCGGTGGAGCAAAACGTCTTAAGAAATATATTAAATTCTACATAGATTTATTTGTTTTATTGTTCTGTGATGATGGGATAAAAAGTCCGTAGATGTGTTGCTTGCAATTCGATTTTATAAAGTTTTCAAGTTTTTATTTATTTATTCATTGTATCAACAACTTTACAAAGCCGATTGCAGATACAACTAAACTTAATATATTAAGACTACAATCTAAGTTAGAACCTAAATAAAAACTCACTACAATTGCCTGCATAATTCATCTCTCATTTGCCTTCTAAACCTGTTACAACTTAGGTTTAAAATGTCAATAGCACTACAATATTTATTAAAATATGAACATAATTTTATTAATGGGGAATTTTTATACAAGTTACTCCTAGATGTATTAATATAAAATAAATTTCTGGATCTGGTGTTAACTCGGCCTATCTTAAATGTAAGTTGCTCTAAAAACTCTTTATCATCGATAGGGTTCCCAACCAATTTAAACAAAAACATAACACCCGCTTCAATACGTATGTGCTTCAAACTGGGAAAGTTGAATAAACAATACAAAAGCTTCTGATCAGTTCCTCTTTGAGGGTATACTGAGAATGCCTTGTCATGTAAAAACTTTAAAAATCTTCTCTGAACCACCTCCAAGCTGTAAATTTTATTTTCATTCTGTGGATCCCAAATTACACATGCATATTGAAGCTTAGTAAGCACCAATGACTTATACAAGGCAATCATTATATTGATATTATTGAAACATTTACAGCTCCTACCAAGAATTGTTACTGCATTTGCGGTTACATTAACAATGTGCCTACCAAAATTCAACTTCGTATTGAAATAAACACTAAGATCCATATGTAAATCAGTTTTTTAGGGGCGTGTTATTTATTCAATAATTAAAATGAGTTATTTGTTTTTTACATGTAAAAGTCATTACTACACATTTATTTATATTTACATTTAAATCATGTTCCTTGCACTATCTCATAATCGCATTAAAATCGTCTTGCAGAGCCCTCGCATCTGATTCATCTCTAATAGCACGAAAGATTGTATAGTCATCCGCAAAGATAAGGCCCTCAGTGAATTTTACATTCACACCTATGTTATTAATAACCAGTAAAAACAAGTGGCCCAAGACTTGAACCCTGAGGCACTCCTGAGGTGGGTACATAGCTTTGAGACTTATACCCCTTAATTTCAACAAATATAGTTCTATCATGCAAATAAGATATTAGTAATGAAATAATGTTGGGATCTACAGAAAAATCTTGGAGGGCAAGTACTATTTCACCAAAGTTCACTCTATCAAATGTCTTCTCTAAATCATTAAAAATTACATCAACCTGATATCCCTCTTGAATTGATTCCTGGACAAACTGAACAAGGTTTACAAAATTTGTAACGGTTGATGGATGCGGCAAAAAACCATGTTGTTGGTCTGTGATTCTATGTCTACAATCCTTATATTCTCTATTATAAAGAATTAATTCTAAAATTTTTGAGTAGGCTGAGACAATACTAATAGATCGGTAATTAGAAATTTCATTTCTATATCCACTTTTGAATTTAGGTATAACTTTGCTTTCTTTCCATTTTGAGTGATAAATACTTTGTTTCAAACAAAGGTTAGAAATATATTTTATGTGTTATAAATGAATCAATCGAGTCTTTAATAACGTAGGCTGGCACATTATCAGTTGCTATTGATCTACGAACTTTCAATTTTTTAATGGCCTCTTTAATTTCCGTTTCGGTAATTTCTAAAAAGCAAAATTTTCCATAATTATTAGAAATTCTTCTCTTAAACTGTTTGCCGCCAGTGTATATGGAACTAAAGTATTTCCCAAAGGCATTTCCTACACTTTGAACACCCTTGATTTCTTGCTGATCTAAAAACATATTTTCGGGAATATCGGAAATATTTTTCTGATTATTTATAAAATTCCACAAGGTTTTAGTGTTTGATTTTATTTCATCCTGCACACGTTGTTGATATAAGTGATATGAGGTTGAACTCTGTTCTTTTACTAACTGCCTATAATCTTTATATCTCAACTCCCACTAGTTTTTCTAATTTTTTTCCTATAACTTTCTGTCCTTTTTATATTTTTCATTATTTCGTAATTATACCAAACTGGATACCTTCTTTTAGAATGCTTAGCCTTTGGAATACAAATATTAAATACATTATATACACTTGTAGAAACTATTTACTGCTACATTAACATTATTCTGGTTAAGAACATCAAACGAATCAACCTTATTTAATTAACAGTAGAGAAGCTCAAAATTACCTTTCTTAAAATTATAATGTTCATCATTAAAATGGTCACGTGAACAACCACTATTAAAAATGCTAATTCCATAGACATCTTCCGGCAACAGAGGTACACTATATTTACTTACATATATTTCAGTAAAATTGCTTATTACTAGGTCCAAAATGTGATCATTTACATTTTTTACATAATTATATTGAAAATAACCATTAAAATCAAATAACTGTGTTAGATCTACTAAGCGATGACTATTTCTATCATTATCATACTCACTTATATTAAAATCACCTACAATAATATACATTTCATTTAGCAAGTTCTGTTCACAATAATCATAAAAAACATTTAATTTCTCACGATTATTCCCTGTAGGTATGTATGCCACAATAATGTAAAATGTTATACTATCATCATAGATTTGAACGCCGATACTATGGAAATCTGAAACGCTTTCAAACATTTTAATTGTAAATATGACAAAAAATCGAAGTTGAGCTGTTATGTTTTTCTAATTGAATATTGGATATTTATCCAAGTTACTCAAAATTCATGAACTGATACCAGATTTAAGAATGCTGTATTGAAGCTTTTTTTGAACACAGTTGTCCTGAAGAGCCACTTCAGACTGTTTGCTTTAATTATGAATTTTTAGTTGCAAAAAGTTTCATTAGAGGTTTATAAAAAAGTTTAAAATATATTTTAGTGTCTGTATATTTCCAGACCGGAGTTAAAAATGGTTTATTATATATAAATCCTTTATTTAGTCATAGACTAATATATAATTACACACATATCTTAAGAACTAAATTCATATTTTAAAATTAAAAACAACAATCAAACATCGTCAGGCTTTGCAGAACAATGACATACTAAACTAAAGTAACACAAATTTAAAAAAAAATAAATAACAGAAAGTTCATGTCCTTCAAGGACAGACCCTATTAACAAAATATTGCTTCAGACATTGTTTAAACTTATTTAGAGATTTTAAACATTTAATATTTGTGGGCAATTGATTAAAACTGTTCAAACCTTTAATAAATACAGAGGGTTGTGTTTGTCTCTTTAATACTGGAGAAATATAAAAGTCATCCTTCGATCTAGTGTCATATGCATGTATATTTCTATTATAATTGACTAGCGACCCGCCCCGGCTTCGCACGGGTGCAATGCTGATACTAAATACACTACAGAAAAACTGTGACTATTTATTTTATTTTTACAACAATTATTACATCGGCCTCCGACGCGCTATTTATAGGCACGCTGCCGCCGCCCCGGTCGGCCAGTACCGCCGCAAGCGCTACTTCCCGCAATTTTAAATCTGTAATATCTTCGAAAATATTCATTTAAATCTTGTGCTGTAAAGGACCATATAGATATATATTAAATCAACAATGTATTTAAGCTATTTAATTGGATAAGGATTAATGCTGTATTGGTTAAAATCGCTTCAAAATTTGCCATTATTTGTCGTAAAAAGTAAATGACAAAAAAATGTTATTGTGGGATATCCATGAGAGATAGACATATACCATCGCGGAGTTTTCTGTAGACCTTTTCAATGTGTACAAATAATTAGTACATTATTTTGATAAATCTCGTAGGGTTCAGCCTGCGTTTGCATTGTAAGCGGAAAAAAATATGATAATTAACGACATCACATTAGAAACCTCAAAAATAACAGTATTTCTCCACTATTTAATGGATGTTATTATACATATAAACCTTCCTCTTGAATCACTCTATCTATTGAAAAAAACCGCATCAAAATCCGGTGCGTAGTTTTAAAGATTTAAGCATACAAAGGGACATAGGGACAGAGAAAGCGACTTTGTTTTATACTATGTAGTGATATGATTTTGTAAATATATAGGAGAACTACCCGATCTGATTTTAAAAATGAAGATTAATGTTTGATAGTGAAAGAAGTCCTCCACCGACAACCATTGCATTTCTCTCAACATGTAGTTAATTGATGTTCTTCTTATACATGAGAGTATAACTCTCATGGCTCTATTTTGCAATTTTTGAAATCTTGCCCTTTCATTTTGACTAAGAAGGAACAAAATTGTGGAGCAATAAACAAAGTGCGGCAATATCAGAGTGTTAAACAGGATTGTTTTAGTCCACCTTGTCAAAAAATTAGAACATCTTTGAATATACTTAATTTTATAAGAAATTATTTTTATTAAGTTCAAGATCAAACAATCTTATAGAATTGTTTAGTAATATCCTGCAGACTCAAAGCCAGTTTGCCTAATAAGACGAAAAACAAAAATACGACAAAAGAGTTCTACTAAAAATTATGGATTTTTTCTTTTGATAAAATACTTTGGATTAAAGAAGGTAATATTAAAGTCATCTTTACTTATTCTAGCTATTGCCACTTCATAAAATAAGAACTTCTAGGAGTATAAAATATCTTTAAAATATTTTAAGAAACAATACTTTAGAGAGAGTAATAAAACTGTCACCAAAACCTCTGACGTACCTGCTCCAATGCCGCAGGTAACTAAGGACTGCCATAAATCTAATTATATTTAATTATGTTTAAATACTATAAGCTTTTATAAATTTACTGCAATAATAAAATTTCTCATAATTCAGTTTAATTTCTGTCAATGAGCAAAGTACACCTTAAAGTGTGTCCTTAGTGATTAATCTTGTTTGTGCTTCTTTTTATATATTATTCGAGATTAGTGAAATAGCCAAAAGTTATGGCTTCCACCTCTATATTTATTCCAAAATCGTTAAACCAGGGCATTTTTCCCCAACGAAAAACTTATTACGATGAATGTTTATGATGCCTTAAGACATCAATATCCAGATAATAATGTTAAAAGCTCTGTTGAGATGGGTTCCAAAATGACAGGAGTTGGAAAATCTACTGTTTACCGAATGTTGAGGGAGAAAAGGACGATTGTGATTGTTAGTGCTCCCAAGCCACATTCGGTCACAGGAAGACGAAAAACCCCGTTGGAAGAAGAGATGAAAACTGCAATAACAGGAGTTATACATACATTTTATTATGAGAAGCAGATCCCAACCGTCAACAAAATTCTAACTAAAATCAATGAAGGTTGGGATTTACCTGAAATTAAAAGAACGGAGCTCTGGAAATTGCTCAGAGAACTTAACTTTTGCTGGGAAAAATTAGATAGGAAATCTATTCTTACAGATCGGCCGGAAACTGTCTGTATTTAAATTGTAACTCAAAATTTTTTGAGACAATAAGGCTACGTTTTAGTCTAAATGTGCCTAAAATGGTTTCTATGCCAAAACTAAAAATAATAAAAATACAGTTGTGATTTGTGTTAAATATGGCAAAATTATCTCTATTTTGTAATGTTTACTAATTATTAAGAAATCGTTAGAAATAAAATAATATTATTATAACAACTTAGTTCTATTTTGAGCTTATGACCGAAATAATATTCTATGCCATAAATAAAGGGTTTTCCAATAAGAGGTGTTATTTTGATATTCAAAGAAAAATGCCATTTTTTAAGATAAATGATCGGATATTTATTACATTATAAAGAGGAAGGTATGCCGTTAATGATGGAAAATAACATCAGCCAAATGACCACCACGACCATGCCTACAGGACCATATCCTTTTCATGAAATTTTCCATAACCAAATCGCAAAGTGGCTGCCCTATGTCCTCGATAGCCTCACGAATTCCATCTTTGAGGTCTTGAATCGACGCTGGGCTGTTGGCGTAGACCTTGTCTTTCACGTGGCCCCAAAGGAAGAAATCGCAAGGTGTCACATCACAAGATCTCGGTGGCCAATTGTGATCACCTCTTCGAGAGATAACACGGCCCGGAAACTTTTCCCGTAAAAGATCAATGGTTTCGTTGCTTGTGTGGCACGTAGCGCCGTCTTGTTGAAAGTAAACGTGGTCCAGATAAATACCATCCAATTCCGGCCATAAAAAATCATTAATCATCTCTCGATAGCGCAATCCATTCACCGTAACTGTTGCTCCAGCTTCATTTTCGAAAAAGTAAGGTCCAATGACCCCGCCGGACCATAAACCGCACCAAACAGTCACACGTTCAGGATAGAGAGGCTTTTCAACAATAACTCTTGGGTTTTCCGAGCCCCAGATGCGACAATTTTGTTTGTTGACGAATCCACCGAGGTGGAAATGGGCCTCATCACTGAAGATGATTTTTCGATGGAATTCCGGATCATTTTCATGCATTTCAAGAACTCAATCAGCAAAGGCACGACGTTGTTGATGATCGGCCGGCTTGAGTTCTTGCGTTAACTGAACTTTATAAGCCTTAAGACCCAAATCTTTATGCAAAATACGGTGTAATGACGTTTGTGGAATCCCTAATTCCAAAGAACGACGAGGAATGGACAAACCTGGGTTTTCTTCAACACTTTCGGCTACAGCAGCAATATTCTCGGCTGTTCTTGAGCGACGTGCACGGGTTTTCTTCTTCACATAACTAACTTGTCCCAACAGCTCGAATTTTTTCACCAATTTCTTTATTGCGCTCCGACAAGGTGCTTCATGACGACCCAAAAATGTTCGAGTTTTACGAACCGTCTCTGCCAAATTTTCACCATTTTTATAGTGAATTTTAATAATTTCAATGCGTTGTTGAAGCGTGTATCGTTCCATCTTTATTTATGGCGTAGTTTCTACTTGTCAAACGTCAAAAACTTACAGCTTCAAAAGTGACATCTACCGAAATAGCGGGCTTTTCAAAATGACACCTCTTATTGGAAAACCCTTTACTTAGTGACAGAATAATCCTTGCTTCCGACCCCAATGATTAAAATCGTTTTCAACAGTCCACACTTCCAAATATCTATTTTTATCCAACCCAAATAGTCCATTATTATAGACCGGTATTTTTGATTATATTTCTAACCCATTCCTATAAAAAAATATATGTGTTTAACAGATTTTGCCAAAGACACTGGACTAAAGAACACAGGTAGTTTGCGGAGAAAAAAAAGGGTCAAAAATGATTTATTACTCTCTCCAGTTCTTGAATAGACTATAGTTTAAGTTAAATCAGTGGTTCACAACCGGTAGGTCGCCACTCAGTATAGTCGTTTTTGGGGGTCGCTGGTCATCGATTTTAAAACCAAAACTGAATTTGAAATCTCCAATCGCTACCCATGTTAAGAAATATTAGGTCATAATAAAAAACAATTTTTTTATAATAGTTTAAGTTGTGATCTATAGGATTGCAGAATATCAACTTTACCATGTGAATATTTTTCAGAATTTAATTTACGAAAAGGTAAAAATATGTACAGTCTTATGGTAAGTCAGGGTGTTTTCATTTTTTTTTGAATTATACTACCATTTGTCGCATACGGATTTCTTTTTTTTGCAAAAAAGTATTTAGCTTATTGTGGATCGTTAAATGGCACTTGCAATTCGATCGTAGTTCTCCAAGTTGACATGATACGTTCTAAAAAGGAAAAAAAAATGAATATCAATCGCATACATTCTCAATATAGTTGTGAGCCACTCATGTGGCATTGAGTCGAAGGCCTTCTTATAATCCACATAGGCAGCAAAGAGGTTTCTTCGGTTGGCACAGGCTTTGTTACATATGACAGAGCCAATACTAACTTGCTCCTTGCATCCCATTGCTCCCTTGGTGCATCCTTTCTGTTGCGTTGCAATGATGTTATTTTCTTCACGATGTGTATAGATGCGTTGTGTCAAGCAGGAAGTGATTATCTTATATAGTGTGGGAAGGCAGGTGATTGGCCTGTACTTAGCTGGGTCATGGGTGCTATGTTGGTCCTTTGGCAAAGGGATACGTAGTACCTTCTGTCAGGAACAATGGCATTTTTACTGGGTTAAGAAAAACATCATTAACAAGATTAGCCGGAACTTCTTGAGCCAGTAGTTCTCGATCAGATCGAGACTTGGAGCTTTCTAGTTATGAAATTCCTTGATTATTCCTGCGGTTTCCTCGGTGGTAAATGCCTCAAACTGCATGTGGCTGTAGTCTTGGCAGATTTGGTGTTCTTCATTGATCCATCCTGCTGCGATGTTACAATTAGCGGATGTGGAAAGTTGGTTTTCCCACAACTCTTCTATCTGCCCTCTGTTGGGGTATCTATTATCTGCCATGTTAGTTGGAAATTTAGCTTATGATAGAAAGTCTTTTCTGATCGTTGGAAAGGCGCATTGTCTCGTTTTCGGTTATTGTTGGTTTTGTATTGCTTTGGCCGTCCCGCAGTAGCAGAGAGCTTTTGTTTCATAATATTATTATGCCATAAAATTAAAAGTTTTTTTTTCTAATTCCTTTAAATAAATATTTAATAAATTATACCCTAAACCGTTAGTGAAAAAACGGTAGGTCACTTATGAAAACCGGTAGTACTGTAGCTTTCGTTGAAAAACGGTAGATTTATCGTTAAAACGGTAGAGTTAGCAACATTGTCCCTAATTTAGGACAATGTCTAGACTGAAATCCCTCTGTTTTACAATCGGAGAAGTCTCTACCACGGAACCAAAATCGGGCAGTTGTTCACTTACTGGCGTAAAAGCGAAAAATCATATTGTGGCGACATCACACGTAGGACGCCAATTCGTTAATTTCAAATAGCGCGGGCGTCAAATATGGTGGGAGTAAAGAAGAAAGGAGAAATGTAATATAGATAGAAATTTTATCGTATGTCGTAAATTAGAATGTTCTAAATTGGAGATTGCAGTGGACTTGCCTAGGCAATTTTTTGTCAGAGATCTAGGGAAATAAAAGAAAATCATCTGGCAACCCTGATAAGAACGACATTTCTTTGCAGAGTTGCGTCGAGAAAAGTTGTTCTTGCATTGTGCTAGATTTAATTTGGATAATTCGGGTTGTGGGCCAAATTTTAGGGTGCCTAGTTACTTTGTGTACTTATTTAATGTTGTGTCGATTTAAATTTGGTCTCCATTGGAAATAAACACATTGTCCATTTTTTTCCTTTCTCATCATGAAGAGGCCACCCAACACCTTTGGTAAGTCTTTATTTTCATTGTTACTATCTTGGATTTATATAGTTATCAATGTGTTTAGAAAAAGATATAAATTAAACTCACCTATGTAATTCAAAAATTGCGTTCGCTCTAATTCCATTTTTTATTATTCTTTTCCTGTTTTTTCACCATCTGTAGTTCGTACTGTTTTCTCACGGCACCTGCCTCACATGCCCTAGATACAAGTTTAAGCCAGGAACCAACTCGTAGTGTTCGGCTGTTCAAGAGACTGAAACCCTTGTGACTCGTGCTTTATGTCTGTACCTTCTCGGATAATTATAAATTCATAATTTATTGTATTGTGCCCACCTGTATATTTAAAAACCTATAATTTTTTTTTATTATACATATCTATTAATACTGACAACTTGTTTTAAGTGTTTCCTTCATGAGCTACTATTATCAGATCATGAAACCATATGTAGTGATATCTTGTAAACTCGAGTAAACGGGCCTATTTCCACAGGTGAAATGGTTTCAAAAATGCACCTTTAATTTATATTAATAACCTTAGGTATTATTTCATCAGCTTCTGCCTGTATTTTTGAGGCATAATTTTACTGAATTATAATGATTACTTAAAAATTTTAAAACTAATAACTTGTTAGTTTAATGTATATATAGATATTATATCTTTATTGTTTTGGTGTTTTTTTACTTTCATTACTTTTTTCCTTTTTTTTGAGAAAACTATATCCTATCTTAACCGTTAGGGCCCCAAAACAGCGTTAAATAATTCACCACGACTATCATCCAACCCCCTCTTGAGTTGGCAAAATAAGCCCTACAAGATGGAGATATCACAAAAGCCACCTGACCAAAAGAGATAAATTAGTTATAACCTTCGATCCTTGTATAACATCAATAATGTTATATCTATTTCAATCAAATCAAATATAGCTTTATTGTTAAAAAAAAGTCTCATAAACAAAGCAAATCTTTTACATATTGTAAAATTGTATTCTTTTACATATTTTCAGTGCTTAAATAAAAATTCTCCAAACAACTTTTAAATTAAATTTTCCTAATACAACAACCGACTTCGTAAAAAATGGTATAACGTCTGATATGATATGCAGTGGTTTAAATGTTCACACGTTTCGAAATAACAAAAATATAATTTGGCATTCTAAATAACTTCCGAAATGTCTTAAAAATTTTACAGCCAGATTCATTAAAAAGATTTAAGATTTAAACCCGATCTAGTTGCCATAAAATTTAAATCTTATAGTCGGCCAGTTTTGTTTTGTTGATGATATTGTCATAATTTATATTGGATACTTTCAACAAATCAACGCTTATATAGGGATATTAAGGATAAAAACCTTGCGATAAAGTCTTGAAATATTTAGGAGAAATAGTTGTATCCCGAAAACAAATAAAGTTCTCCATTTTTGCTGGTTCAGTTATAAAACAAAATGATTTTTATGCTTTTATTTTTAGATTTTAACATTTTCTTGACTTACTGTTGCTTTTGTCAATTTAAGATCTCAGCTGTCAATTTAGGGCGGTTTTAAATTTAAACTATGTTAGTGAATCCGGCTGTTAGGCTTTACGCATTAAGACAAATTCTCGTGGTAAAGCGCAGACTTTGGTATTAATGGCGAGTTTTCATATAATATATAAAATATAATTAAGAACATGATACATAATTTACCAAAATTACACTATGACAACAAGCACCTTTCTCGCGCCCTAGTTTCTCAAATAAAACATAGTTTCTATTAGTGTCAGTTTGGATAACTACTATATAGAGCTTGCCGGATACAAGTCTCTTAATTCTGTCATAGACTTTTTTCGAACGGAAGCTGCTTCAAATCATACTTGAAATCTAGGTGTTTATATCAGACTTGAAGCCCAATTATTTCAAGTCAGTTTTGCGAAATCTGAGCAGGCGCTTTTTCTGTGCCTGTTCTCAAAATAACGCTTTCTTTTGATATTTTCTTATTTAGAAATCAATTTGTAACTGTTAGGGGTAGTTTGTTTTATTCTTCATTTATCCTTTGTGTTGTATGTTCTTATAAATTCAAAAAATCCCAATACTTTTCACTTTTTGTCATACATTTTTTGGATATTGGACCACAGTAACTGCACTTATTCTGTTTTCCAATTACAAGGTTATCGATTGTCTGGTTGAAACGCAGTTTGTTCTAGACAGTGTTGCCGCGTGTTGGCCCTTGGAACATATTTAAAAGATTAAAATAAAATGAGCGTAACGAGTAAGAAAAGTAATAGAGATATTGCTGAAACAATTTATACCATACTTCAGATAATTTTCAATAGACAGAGTATACCCAAACTCAAACGTGAGTGTCTATATAAAAAAGTTATAAATGCTCAGTGGAAGTACAACTAAACTTTGGAAAAATTATTTTTTCATGTCATAAAACCCATTTTTTTTTTTAGAAAATGGCATTTGGAAATGCTATTTCATTTTAGGGAAAAATAAATGAAGGAAACTGAAACAGAAAAGGTGTAGCAAGGTTAGCTCAGAAAAATCTTTCCTTGTGAATTCAACCCTTTATTATTAATTAAAAAAGGGTATCATTTTTTTTTATTTACACTTTTGGTAGTAAAGTAACGGATATTTCTATTACGAAATCGCATTCAAATTGAATGCAGTGACATGTTTAACAGCATCATTTATTTCGAAAAACGTTCATTCCTTCGAAATCAAAAAGAATATCTTCTTTGCTAAGAAAAGATTTAATAATTAAAAAATGTATCCCTTTAAAAAATCTGACAGCTCTAAAATGAAAAAAAAATAGTATAGTTACAGCACCCCTGGCTCACCTGACATTTAAAGGAATTTGTTAAACCATTTATTACAAATTCCACCAAAATTTTGGTCCATTATTATTTAAGCAGAACAAAAGTTATTTGAGGAAATGTCACATGTTTTAGGGTGAATATCTCGGCATGGTGACATTTTTTTAAAAAATTATATGGGTATATGATCTGATTTTTTTATGAACACATTGCCACCCTTTTTTAAATCATCCTGTATAGGGTTTCGAAGAGGACTTTACTTGAAATTTTGACGTTATATTCAACATAATATTTTGCAACTTTTTCTTTATTAATAGGCTTTTTACATTTTAATTTTCGATGTTTACTGTTTACCATTAAAAATTTACATTTTTTTTTTAATATAATGTATTTAGAAAATTCAGACTCGTCTTAATTTCTAAAAATTGTTTTAAAAAATATTCTTAGAATAAAATTCTCTGGTTCATATGACAACACCGCTATTCGGCGCGTATGTCTGTTCTTGAATTTGAAGTAATTTTAAGTCGATTGACGGGACGGATGGTTTCTGTTTGCTTTTCACGTGATTGGCTTTTTGATAGTGTTTAATTTTGTCATAATAATGGTAAAATAATAAAATGCCATTTTTTATCCAGTAGTCATTATTATAGGTCGAAGAGTACAAGGTGTATAGTTGGTTAATGTCACCCGACGCATTTGTAATACGGACTGACACGAAGAGTTTTTTGTGTGGTCGAAAATTTTTAAAATGTCGGCTTTTCTGTCAACTGTCGGACGGTGGATATTCGATTTTCCCGAATTGGAGTTTAATGGACGGGAGCTTCGCTGTAAAAGTTGTGAGTGTGTACTATCGGGGCAAGACAAAACACAGATTATACAACATGTCGGTACAGATAAACATCTGACCAGGCTGAGCGGGGGTAACAATCTCCAGGAAAGACAAAACAGTTTAAATTTAGAGTTAGTAAAAATGATGGGGGCTTGTAACATTCCGTATCATACAATGAATAATCCCCATTTTAGACAATTCTTACAAAAATGTATTAACGGACAATACACTAACCTTACTGTGCCTGAAGAATCCACATTGAGAAAAAATTACCTGTGGTCTGTTTATAATGACATTCAAACAGAAATTGCCTCTGAACTGCAGCAAAAACACATATGGATTAGTGTAAATGAAACTACTTACGTTAATGGCCAAAACATTGCAAATGTGTTAGTGGGGGGAATGGATAAAACAATGGCAATGCGAGCCCACCTAATAGCAACCAAAGTGCTACCAAGAACAAATGCCGAGACGATTTACGAATGCGTCACTAGCAGCCTTAAAGCATTATGGGGCGAAAATTATGAACAAAATAAAAAACGTGTTTTGCTGTTTGTAACAGATGCAGCTCCTCATATGAAAGCAGCTGGTCAACAGTTACAAACCACATATGTCAATTTAATGCATTTGACATGTTTAGCACACGGACTTAACCTCATAGCTGAAGGTATTGCGGAGTTATATCCAAATGTAAACAGGTTAATTGCGAGTATGGAAAAAGTTTTTGTAATGAGAGGATCTCAGAGACATATTTTTGAGGAAAAGTTAGCGGATATTCCATTACCCCCAGAGCTTGTTGCTACTCGTTGGGATACTTGGCTTGACATTGTATCGTATTATTATATACATTTTGACTACATCAAATTGGTTGTACAGCAACTAAATCATGCAGAAGTCCTTGCTATTTCACATGTGCAACAAGCCTTTGCACATCCAACTGTTCAATCAGACTTGATTTATATACACACACATTTTTCAAGAATTTCTTTGGCTATCCACCATCTTGAGCATTCACAGTTATCAGAATATTCCACAGTAACAGCACTTAATATAGTATTTAATCTTCATCAACAAATTTTTCAGTTGTCGGGAACTGCTGCTGAACATGTCCAGAAAAGGTTTCAAACCATTTTACAAAATAATCCTGGATTTAATAGTATATGTCGTATTGTGGATCTTTTGTCTGGCAAAGAAGTTGATTTTTCGGAAGTTAATATCAGCATACCATCTTTGCAAAATTTCATGTACTTTAAATATGCCCCCGTTGTATCTGTGGATGTAGAACGTTCATTTTCCTTTTATAAATGGATTTTGAATGACAGGCGTCGTAGACTTACTCCTGAACATTTAGAACAATTGCTGATAATTTATTACCACTCTCAATGTAGCGCCCGCTAAATAAAGAACTGAAGTCTTTGTTGGAGTGTGTTTCTTTGAATTTTCTTCTCTGGATAGTCAAATATTATACACCTTGCAAGGTAAGATATTCTATTTTTATAGTCCTACGTTCTGCATGTATTGCACATCATGCTTCTAAATCTCGACCTGTATTTTGGGTCATTTGTTATTAATAATTAATAATAATAATATCCTTTATTTGCTAACAAAATTATGATCACATAATAAGGCACCTTCAGAGAAAGGTGTGTTTAAAATTAATAATTATAAATATATTGATCTAACCACCGTTAAGATAAAAACTAATGACATTTCGATAGGAACTTTACACATAGGAAAACAATAGGGGAATAAAAAACATATACAAAATAATTTAAAAAAGATCATAAGTAGTAATAAAAGAGTCAGTTTAAACTGAACAGAATTTTACAGTTTGTAAAATAATATATTACAATGTATAAAGGAATAAAATTTTTATAAAAAAAAAGAAAGCATGAGAAAATGTAACAAGTCAAGAATTATTAAGTTAAAATTATTGATATTATAAAGGTTATTCAGTAAAATAGAATGAGTAAAAGCACCTACCAGACAGCCAGCGAGTTTCTTTCAACTTATGTTATTGAGATGTATCACAACACTTCCACTTTTTAGAGGTTCAACTCTTTTGAAGTGTCCCTCTCTATTCGTAACTTTAAGATTTTGTTTTAATTCTTGCATAACCTTTAAAAAGTCATTGTTTCTTTAAGTGTAACTATTATTTAATGTTTTTTGTTTTGCGTTAGCCGAGTTTCCCATTTGAATATACGTGCATTTGATGTAGGATTATTGTTTGCTGGTGTATATTTCAATATATCCCTAAATGAGGGTCTTTGGCTCACAGGATTAGTAGGAGCTTGACATATATCCAGATCACTATGTGGAGACCTACTTTTGTCTGTTGATAATTCTTTTCTGCTATTTTTTAGTTCTAAATTATTTTTTTCAGTTTGACCTATTCTAAATAAGCGAGTGGTTTACTGAGTATGTATGTCAAATATTTGGGGGTTTACATTGACCCCAAATTGACTTGGGAAGTGCACTGCATCCAGGCCAGGAAATTGAGTCCTATTATTTTTGTTTTTAGAAATCCCTTGAACAATGTTACTGATACAGTTTTATTGAATTTTATGTATATTCCATATACACATTTCATATGCCATGTTTTGTTGGAGTCGTTCTCATTCCATGAAAGTTTTTGTAGTTCCAAGAAGGTTTATGCAAATGATGGCTGGTTTGGGTTTTAGAGATTGTTGCAGAACATCATTTATTTCTCTAGAAATACTAACTGTGCCAGGTATATTGTGTAGCCTGTTACAGATGAAAAGGAACTTTATAAATAATACCTCGTAAGTAGTGACTATCACTCATATAATATCAGAAAAAAACCTTATTATCAAAAATTCCCGTACTGCAAGGGCCAAGCATGGACAGAATCATTTTTGTTTAAAATTCTTTAACATCTTCCCTGATCATTGATTGAGTGTGATAAAACTATATTGTATGTATAGTCATCAATAAAGATTGATATTTTGGTTATTTATATATTTATGTTCTTATGCTTAATTAATATTATTATCTTTGATTTAGACCTTTGTTTGGTTAAAATTATCTTATTTATGATTGCGATCTTACCCATTTATGATTATGTAGCTCTAAACTTTATGTTAAGTACTCACTTTATGCTTGTTTATGTTTATGATGCCAATATTTTTGAATAGCTTATGATTTATAACTTTAAGAAAAATTTAGCTAAAATTTAAATTTGTTAAATGGGTGGAGTTAACATGTGTGAAATTTTAATAGATTGAGGTCGATCAGGGTCAGGACTGGCCGAACTCCTAACTTTTCCATTTAATAAATTTTTAAATTGCCGCCAATTTCATGATTTCTAGTAACCTTGTTAGGGTGTAGTGGTAAGACAGAATGTCATAAAGGGATATTGAGAAATGAAAGAATAGTTAGGTTAGTAGTTCTACGCGTAGACATAAGAGAAATTAATTTTACTTTAATATAGGCTGCGGATCCTATAGAAGAAAGTAGCGTTACTCTTAAAAAAGAGGTGGAGCATTTTCGAAGAGCTGGACCTCTCTTTCTAATTTTGGTTAAGTGACCCGAGTATCCAATAACATTTGGAGTATCGTGCTTAGCTCCGCCATTTGAAAGAGAGGTCCGGCTCCACGAAAACGTTCTATTTCTTTTTAAGCGGTAGCCAGCTTTCTTCTATATGATCCGCAGTCTATATTCAATCAATATTATTTTCTCTTATGGGGTTCTACGTCCGTTTTATGAAAGATTTTATTATTAAAGAGTTCTAACAGTTTATGTTATTAATTTCTCCTTTTCCATGGCCCAGGGTGCCCTAATAAGTTAAACGTGTTTGAACTATTAGATTGTGGTGTTATGATATTATCATTACGTCTAGTAGAATCCACTTAGGTTATAATTATGCAACAGTAATATTAAAATTAGTTCTGTATTGATATAAGTGACACCAGTTTTGAAATATTATTCACAACAAACAGGTTATTTACTTCAGCAAATTAAACCAGTTAAGATTAAATAAATTACCCTATACGTTGGGATTCCTGATATACAGACGTATGAACATGACGAAATTGTAAAATTTTCTACTGGCTACACTTTTATACTACATATATATTTTTATAGTAATTAAAATAAAAAATCGTTAAATGATCTGTTTTTTTGTTATAGGTAGTGAAGTAACCTTGGTCGCAGGCTCAGATACTTCAGAAGACTCCATGGACAGCTTGGACAACCAGAAGATCTCGAAAATTCCATCCTTCATTATCTCTGAGCCTTCCGAAAATACACCGAGTATCACGAGAGGCATCGGGAGGAAAACTAGCCAGGAAAACGAAAACAAACCTCCAGTTGACGAACCCCAACCACAACATTCCGATGAGTTTTTTCTAAGGAGGAACTCTGATAAAAGCTCGTGTTATTCGGATGATTCGTTATCGAACGATAGTTTGAGCATAGGGAATCAGAGTCCTAGTAGTAGTTCAAACACACAATCGAGCCACGCGTTCGACGGAGATTTTAGGACTAGAGCTATCGATACAATGCAGATTAATAGAGAACTAAGTAACGCAGGTATGTATTGATGCATCACAATCTCCCTTTTATATATATATATATATATATATATATATATATATATATATATATATATATATATATATATATATATATATATATATATATATATATAGGGTTGGTAAATGTTACAGAATGACTTAATTAAAGGTGAATGGAAAATGATAGTGGATCTGGATTCTATTCAATCTTCAGAAGTACAATTCTTCTATTTGATTGTGCATGTGCACTTCTATTTTTTTCAAATGAAATATCCTCTATGCTATTAGTTATTTTAAATCTCCAAAAAAAATTTTTGCATAGGAAACCTATGGGTAAATTCAACTGTTTATTGAAGGTATAAGAATACAAATCTTAACAGAGAAATAAAAAAAAACAATAATTTAAATTAATAAATATTCGATTAAATGTTTGAATGTTTTTTGCTTTGGCCATGTGACGATGGCCAAGCCTTTCTGAAAACCGGGAAAGCACATTCTGCAAATTTTGATGAGGAGATATATGCATTTCAAATTGTTTTCAAGGTCCTCTCAAGAGTTCAGCTTTATACTATGGTCCCAAAGAGAGAAATCTATAGGGGTTAGATCTGGTGACTTGGGCGGCCATTCAATGGGCCCTCTTCTACCTATCCACCTTTCAGGAAACATTTCATCTAGATAGTTTCTGACATCTTTACCAAAATGTGCATGCGCAACACCTTGTTGATACCAAATGTGGTTCCTTAATATCAGGTCGTTGTGTTGATAATGAAATAAATTGACTAAATCTAGTGAAATTCTATTTAGTAGCAAATTTAAGTAATGGTGATTCTAGTATGTTGGACTAAAAAATTTACATTTCTCAAATCTTTTCAAAATCGATTGGGGATGTTTTCGGAGGCGTAGATTACGAATTTAAAATTAATTACTTACAATCCAAAACAGCTAATTTACTATAGTGGAATAAATTTTGGTTTGAACTAGTTTCATTAAAAATTTGTCAATTGGAGAATTCTCAGAATCAAAGAGTTTTTGTTGCTCAATTTGGTGTGATTTATGATAACTTTAATACAAACGGGAGGTTTTTGCAATATTTCATTATTTATGGATATTGTGATGAGTTCAAAACTAAAAAATCGAGAAATATTTGTATTTCTAACTAAACCGCGTTCTAAAAAAGTGCTAAAAGCTAAAAACAACAAGCATATCGAAACTTACGAAATAAACTAAAATAAAATTCTTACTTTTGTCTCTAGTTTTAATTAATTTTATAAGTATGTCCGGATATTCGACTGACAACTGTGCGGACAGTTTTCTTGCTAACCTGTCAATAACTCCTCAAAAATGCATATAATTGCATGTTGTAATCTTTCTCATTTAGTCGTCTCATCCAAGAAATATAAGCATCTAAAGGTGCGTATAAATATGTCACTCCAGTAGCGCGCTTACTGCGAGCCTACCGCGGGCTTTCTAGTCTAGATGCCCAGAGGATTTCGTAGAATAAAAAATGAATCTTAAAACATACACTGTTTAAAAATATAAAATAAAATCCCAAAATTTAAAATCCATATACAGTTACTAAATTAAAAATCCGTCAATTTTAGCATAACTTAAATGATAAAATTTTATACCTGAAAGCTTTTCAACCTATCAAAAAATGTGTACATATATAGTGCAAACATATGTAGGTGATGTTTGACTTGCTAGCAAAAAAAATAGCATAATTTAATGTAGTTAAAAATTCGCGAGTATACCACTGAAATACAGCAGATTATCTGATCATTTTCCATCAGATCATCGATATTAACTCACGTGGGGCACTTTATAATTGTTTAGTCAGAGCGTGGCGTTCACATTCTAGTCTGGGACGTTATGTTACAACAAATTTACAATATCTCTGGTTCTAATCCTCATATCAAGATGAAATAAAAAAGATTTTGTTTTTTTTTTCATCAGGAACAAAAAAGCAATCTGAAAAAATATTGTATCCATGATGGCTTATTAATTATAACGGTTTAAACAATTAAATTGTTAATAACAAATTTATCTGCCATTTGGTCAAAAAGGAGGTTGCATATTCGGATTCAGCCGCTTAAAATACATAAAAAATACATTCTTGCTTGGTTGGACCTCCATTTTCTAGAAAACGTACTGGGCGCTTACACTATTCTGCGTATTTTGTCTGATCTGAGGCAAGTTGAGCCTGCCATGTGAGATTCTTACGAACTTTTTAGTTAATAGAAAGCAGAGAAGGTAAATCTGTCTTGTTATTTTTATGTAGTGGGATATTATCTTGATACTACTTGTTATAAAAAACGGTTAGAATTGGAAATTCTAACAGATTTAAAGTTTCAAAATATTAGCGGAAAATAACAAAAATTTCATGAAAATATTCCTGTTAGATTTTGAACATTTATTAAACAAAATGTGACTAGTTATTCCCAAAAGAAAGATATTTTCGAAATCCCAAATAAACTCGAGATTTTCTTCCCACTGGCCTCTGCAAATCTTCTGAAGCAATTTTATTCCACACATCCACCTTCCTTTTTAAAACTTTTGTCTTTAAGATCCCGCAAATTTTGGAATAATTTGCATGTCTTCTCTAAATTCTACACATCCACCTTCTTTAAAAGTTTTGTTTTTAAGATCTCACAAATCTTGGAATAATTCGCATGTGTCCTTTATATTCAACATATTTTCTTCGGACTTCTCCATATTCACTTATCAACAACTTTTAATCATTGCATGTAATAAAATAAATAAATAAATAAAATAAATGTTTATTGACCGATCAGCCATTTACAAAAGAAAAAAATCAATACATAAGTATAATATAAAAATCCCTAGTATCACATGCATGAACAGAAACATACAAACATTGAACAAATAATAAGATAATTAGTCAAATACAAAAATATATAAACTTGAAGATATACAATATAGATAAAATAGGGTATAATATACTCCTACAAACACAAAAGTTAAAACAAAGAGGTATACAGAAGGTGGGCAAATATAATATACATACACTAAAACAAGTTACCATCTATAGATAAAACGACTGGATACATATATCACAGTGCATTCTTTATTTTTGAGCTCAATGAATTCAATGTATCATTAAAGAAATCGATGTAATTTTCAAATTTATTCGCCGTAATTGAAAAACGAGTAAGAGATGATGATAAGCCATAGTTTGTTCTGTGATAAGGAACATCAAACAGATTAAATTCTCTCAAAACTCTCTGTGGAACATTCATGTCTATCATAGCTAGTAATTCGGGACAATCTATTAATCCATGCAAAATTTTATAAAAGGTGCGCGTATCGATATATGTTCTCCTTTCCCTAAGAGGTATTAAATTAATGGCCTTAAGTATTTCTTCATATACTATGTCTTCATTGGGTATCCCCATTTTGAAACCCACAAATCTAATGAATCTCTTTTGCACTCTTTCAGTCTGTTGAATATACTGCCCGTAGTAAGGAAACCATACCTGGCAAGCATATTCCAAGACTGACCTAACATAGGAACAAAATAATGTTCTAAAGCAAGCAATGTTATTAAAGTCATGCAAGGTTCTTTTAATAAAGCCCAGTAATTTTAGTGCTTTATTAGTAATATGATTCACATGAAAGTTAAAACTTAAATTGCTGTTAAAATATACTCCTAAGTCTTTGAGCTCTTTTTTAGTTTCAAGTGATATACCACCAATCGAATAATCATATTGAATAACATGCTTAATGCGATAGAATCTCAAGACAAAACATTTGCTTACATTCAATTGCATATCATTTAAATTGCACCATTCACTTACAGCATTCAAATCTTCTTGAAGTCTCATACAATCTTCCACATCCTTGACTATTCGAAAAATCTTTAAATCGTCAGCATATAAAAGGCATTTAGAATATTTCACACATTCAGTCACATCGTTGATAAAAATATTAAATAAAAGTGGAGCTAAATGCTAACCTTGCGGTACTCCAGATGAGACTAAAATCTCGCTAGAAACAAAATTGCCATTTTTTACCTGCTATCTCCTATTTGTTAGGTAACTATAAAATCAGTGCAAAAGGTCACCAAATATGCAATATTTTTCCAACTTTCTCAAAAGTAGAGAGTAATTTACCTTGTCGAAAGCCTTATAGAAGTCCGTGTAAATAGAGTCAATCTGACTAGTGTCCTCAATAGAATTCTTCAAAAACTGCTCATAAACAAGCAAATTATTTACAGTAGATCTACCTCTGACGAAACCATGTTGGCTTTCACTTAAAATTGATTGAAGTTTTGATTTAATTTTAGAATCAACAATCATTTCAAATACCTTCGCTATCAAAGACATTTTACTTATTGCTCTATAGTTAGTAACTTCAGTCTTTTTACCATTTTTAAATATAGATGTTACAAATGACTTTTTCCAGATATCTGGATAAATGCCAGTTGCAACTGATTTTGTAAAAATAATATTTAAAATAAAGGCTAAAATAAACGAACACTTTTTTAAAAATATCACAGATATGTCATCAGGACCAAGAGACAAATGATCTTTTAAGCTACAAATTGCATTATAAACATCAATCACACTAATATCACAAGTACTTATAGATACAGACTTAGGTACATTAAAATTATATATATCACATTCTTTATCACAATAAACAGATGAAAAAAAGTCACTAAAATATTCTACAGTCACATTTCCATCATCGGATGATTTATTTTTGTAAGACAGAGTTTTGGGAATATCATAGGCGTTATTTTTTTTCTTTACGTATTTCCAAAAATCTTTGCTATTTTGATTAATAGAATTTTCAGTTTGTGTGTGTTCACGATAAGAAATTTCAGAAAGACGCTTACATTCACGTCGCAAATAAGAAAATTCCCTGTAATCATCTAATGCTAAATAAATTTCATTTCATTCGCAAGAAACCAGAATCTCATGTCATCAGTCTAGCTGCAAATTAAATTTTTTCGAAAGACTGCCATAAACTCGTCTCACTACACAAATAAAAATGGATCACTGCGAGCCTCTGTCGCGCTGCTCGCGAACGTATAAAAATGTAATAAAACAAGCAAATGATTTAAAAATTGAAATAAAATTTAATAGAACAACAGAAGCGCGACTCGCGTCACGCCATATTTATACGCACCTTAAAGTTACTTACATTTGTCGCCATATTTTAGGAATATGTCAAAATTCTTGTAGTCGTATAACGATTCTAATAAGGTAAGCTTAGGTTAAAATATTTTTTATGTTTCAGGTGGACAAGCTGAAAACTTCCAAATATTTCAAAACTTGAAACTGAACCTTAACGATTCCATAAGATTTCCATCGTCAGACTGCCCCAGTATGCAGTCGAACCTCCACAAAAATTCCGGGTCGTTCGAATTTGAACTAAGTGATTTCTGTTCAAAACTTCAATCTAACGACATATTAGAAATGGTGAAAAAGACTATCAATGATCAAATTCCACCAAAACAACTTGTAAGTTCAAACGATGTAAGTGATAGATTAAGTTTGGAATACGAAGGTGGAATTCAAATCGAATTAAAAATAATCGACAAACCGAGAGACTCTAAGGGTTTGAAAATGAGGCGAATTTCGGGCGATCATTTAGTTTATAACCAATTGTGTCAGCAATTAATATCGTGTATGACTGTTTCCTAGCATTTAAAGGAATCTTTTTAGTTTCATTCTTTGAAGAGTGGTGGGCTAGGAAATGTGAGTTCAAAGTGGTGCTGTGTCGAAATTTTTATTGATTGTTTAAATAATATTTATCCCGAAATTATTTTAAGGTTCTTTTCTAGAGCTACAAAAATACTTGAAATTTACAGGTTGAATCTCCAGTTTGTTAAGATTCTTTACTCGGTGCATAGCTAAGTAGCTAAAAATGTCCATGCATTGATATAACTTATTGTATACTGGGGAACCCAAATTTATACACGCAATATCTCAAAAATGTGATGACAAATAAAATACTGATCATGAATGAAATTCTTAATAGTGGAAAACTTTTTAAAAGTAATATCCCTTATGTTATTTAAAATGTAGCATAAACTATACCTAAAACAAATATATTCCAAGGTATTGACATTTAAAGATGGCAAACTATTCTAGACTATGGCGATTCAGTGATAAACTTTGAAATAAAATGCTGTTTCTGTTTTACCAAAATTGATTACTTTCCCGTTAAACTTAAAATTTTTATGTTTTTGAGTAGATAATGAGAAACTAAAGTAAGAATGTGTACCCATTTTATTCCAAGTTGAACATTTTTATTTCTGGAGACCTGTATGGTATTTAATTTAAAGTATCGTTAAATAAGTATAGCAACTTTTATAATTTAATTTTTTTTTCACATAATAAGGTGGCTTCTGTATTGTACCATATAGGAGTTATTTAGTAAAAATTAAGCAAACATATTACACATTATAATCTATGTGTTATATGTTTTGGTTGTTGAAAATAATGATATCACATATACAAAGATCAAGATTAGAGCAACTTAAATGCAATACAAATAACTTTAATCTTAATTCAGTTATTTAAAATTCAAAACATGCTTTGTTGTCAAAAATGTATGAACTTCTTGTAGACGAAGCTACATGTCAAGTCAACCATACATAAATTATAAAAAAAAAGACGTACAGCATAGAATACAAAAAAAGGAAAGGGTAACCAAATGAACCTGTTTAAAATATTTGTTTATATTAGAATCTCTCCTCAGAATATTCATCTACTTTATAGTAAGCCCTATCTAAAAGTATTTTTTTTCTTTTAAATATTTTAAAATTATTTTACGTTCTTGGGTAAGTGATCGAACAGCTTTTTGGCATTATAAATAAAAATATTTTTTTATCATAGTGGTTGAGAGTACTAGTATTATGAATCTTCCTGTTGTTTTAATGACTTTCCTGAATCAGGTTCCTGAGTTTTTTTAAATACAATACAAATGCTCTCCAAAATAAACAAACTTGGCAGTCATAATCCTCTCTGGCAGAAATATAGATCTACAAGACTCAACATCTCATGTCATATGAAAAACGTATTACTCTCTTTTGCATTATAAATAAATAAATAAATAAATACAAGCTACAACCACAACAGAAAGAGATTTCATAGGCCAGGCGAGATTGCACAAGGGCATAATATGCTATTTTAATAGCTGATGGCTTCGTCACTCTAGAGCAACACAGCCAAAAACTAGTTTTTTGGATGAATTGTCAACGTGTTTACTGAAGTTGAGCATACTATCCAGATGTAAAACCAAAAACTTTATGCTGCTTAAATTATTTAGTATCTGTGGATCTAACAGTATGTTTAAGGTACTTTTAAATGTTAGAAGGTTACTTTTTTCTGCATTGAATATTCTCGTTCCTAAACTACCCGAGTCTGAGCTCCACTATATAATAGTTGCACTTGTGTTTCTTCCATTCTAAAGGCCAAATTGTATATCTCGGCAGAAATGAAAATATTATCTTCTTAACTAATTTCTAAATAATTTTTGACAGGGTAGGTAAAAGTGTTTGTTTGATATTTTTTTTATATGGATTTTTCAGTCTATTTCGTTCCACACACGTTCTCAATTGAGTTGAGATCTGGCCTTTGGGGCGGCCAAGCCAAAACATTTATATTGTGAGCAGCATGGGTCATTTATTATACTGGAAAAACCATCTCGAACTCACATTACCAGCAGAATGGCTCCAGACAAAAGTACCAAAGCTGAAAGGCTGGAAGGGAGTAGAACTGACGGTGTGCGAGGGAGACCACATCCCAAAAGCTCACACAGTGACAAGTCTTTCTTCTCAGAAGCCAAGGAACAGCAGCAGAAAAGCTTTTAGAGCTAATAGAAGCCTAAAACGATGGAATAGGAACATCACAATGGAAGGCTTTTAACCTAAAGGACGAAGTAAAGTTCAAATACTGACCTATCCTGCTTGAGACAAGCGAAGATACTTCTTGGGAACTGCAATCAGAAGAGATTCAAGGAATGCATAAGCCTAAGCAAGATCCAATTTAGAGTTTTAAGTCCTTGGCAATTTCTCATTGTTTTTCTTCACTGTCGAATCCTTCCAAATTGTTCTGGTTCATTTGCATTGATAATTCTATAGCTCTTATGATTTTCAAACTATTTTAAATATTGCTTAGAAGCGGAACCATAGACTTAATAAAAATATAATAAATTTAGTTGCTCTATTTATGAACATAAAAAAAACAAACAAATTATTCTAGAATAGAACTATAAATAGACAAAATTCGAATGCAAACTGAAATATGGTTTGCTTTCTTTGGGCAAATGTTAAAAATATATTAATAGGATCTATACAGTGTTTTTTTTTTTATAAGGAATATTATTTATAAAAAAGTCGCTATACATATGAGCAATAGTGCATCTGGAAGTGTTGATTGAAAGCAAGAAATTATTGAATTGATCATTTTTGAGATATTGTTTGTGTTATAAAGGAATGCCCTGTATATACGATATATGTGTGGTCACAAAAATGTGACAATATAATGCTTTATTTTATAATCATTTCGAAATTTAATAGTTATCGAGATATTGACATCTGAAATATGTAAATATAAATACAAGGAAGAAAATAATTTACACATTCCTTTGTTTGGTTTGTTCAAAAATTTTAACTCACATTTGTCTCTCAAATATCAATTTTGAACTTCTGGTCGAACCAAGAATAATAAGGAGAAATAAGATTGTTGTGTCGTGGCAACTAAACGAATTTGCAAGTTATTTTCCTTAAAATTACACCATTTTTCTTATATCAATATTTACACAAATTTTTTAATTTTAATATATAGTTTTGTATATAAATTATGCCTAGAATCTCGAATAAGTAACCTATATGAAAACAAAAATGAAAGAATTATATTTTTGACTATACCTGGTGACAGTGAAAAGTTTCATGTATATATAATTGGAATTGCGATGCAGTTCGGAAACTTTTCTGTGACCTTAGGTGTAACATGTCTAGGAAACAAGTTTTTCTAGAGTTTTGTGGTTTATGAGTAAATGAACATTGACAAACTTTTGATTTACCCTCTATGTTAGAACCTACTTATAACAGATATTGCAGAACAAATGGCATCACTTTGAAATAGGCAAATATTTTTTGTAATCTGGGAAAATGTGACAAACCCTATTGAAAATAAAATTTGTCAATGTTATAAAGTTAGAAATCAATAAGTTCTTAATTTAAACGTTAAATAGAGAAAATATTTTAACCTGATATCAGTAATTTTCATTTTTTTTTAAATTTAATACTAAATTCATAATTTTCAATTGACGATTTAAATAAGGTGTGTTTTCAGGGTTTTTCACCTTCCCAGTAACTTTGTGTGATGTAACTGTAATTCAGAATAATTGCAAGAAATAGAAATTTTTTACTTCTAAATTTTTTAATAAAAACTTACCCTGTCACGGTGGCCTATCTAGGAATTTCAGAATTTTGGTTTTAATTCATAGAATTTATATCAATTAAAGAAAAATAATGAAAATAACCAAAATTATTACATAGGCAATAGGCATCCTCACTTAATCTGATAAACACTTAATATAAAACAAATCATAATACGAACATGAATTACAAAAATGTTTATTATAAATACAATTTAACAAAGCTAAAGACAAAATATATAGAACTAATAATCTTCCGAACCTGTATTTGAATTGGTGACCGTCTGGGAAGATCGAGTGACCGTGATTCGGGACCCACTTTAAACTTTATAATCTTTCTTACCACCTTTTTAATTTTACTACCTTATTAACTTATTATAGAGCTTTGCTAAATTAAACCTAGACGATCTTTCAAAATTAGAAGTTACATGTGCTGATTGTTCTTATTATTGCGGAATTTTCTTTTTTCATTTAAATATTAGGGATATTGAATATAATTTTATTGAAAAAGAAAAACACGAGAATGCAGCACTCATCTCTCACTTGTGTGCAATCATCCAGTAGCTCGTAGCTTATCCGGAACAGTTTTGAATAGGTTGAATGCGATGTGCATCTTACCCCAACAGACACAGTCCATAAATCATCTCAGAAAAATCAAAATGCGATAACACAATAGAATCGCAAAGCATTTTTTAAAGATTTTTATTTAGAATATTCTCCTGACTATAAATTAATTTGAGGTTACAGAAAACTTTTTTAACACGTGATCAGAAAAATCTAAGATCTTTGTCAACCAATAAACCCAGATTTTTTGCCAGTTTAATCAATGGCAATCTCCCATTATCCAAAGTGATTCAAGTGCAGTTAAGTTTTTCTCTTGAGCCCTTTAAAATGAAAAACTTGTCATTTACTGGGATTTATCTCGGGCTTTAAGATAGCGTACTCAAATCACCATTTAATTAAGTTATCCTTTGCTACGTGTACTATGAGAAGAGAACAAGCCCCAAAGATGATCCCTGAGGAATGCCATATAATAAGTCATTCGGTTTTGACAACTTTCCATATACATAACCCATTGACTTCCGCCATTTAAATATTCCTTAATTAAATCACGGGAATCTTCTCATAAACCCAGTACCGTGAGTTCGCCTCGTTCAATGGCATGAAAAATATCGTTTGTAACCTTCCACAATGCTGTATTACAGCTGTCATTCTGATATTTTCCTAGATTTCACTTGATTCAAAAATTACCAAAACCTTAAATACTGACGTTATTTAGGAAGTATTTTACTAAACTTGCCCTAAACACTTGATTTAAGAACTTAAATAGTCGAAAAATGATGTAAATTCAAAAATATGGCGTTATAACAATAAACAAAAATTTCTTACGCAGCTTATAACATTAACGAGATCCAATCGATAAGATTGCGTAGAATAGCAAAATAGAATAGACTGAAATGACGTAATTTACGTAACAAAAAATGTTTCAAATATATTTTTTTGCAAATTTATTTTTGGCCGTGAAAATATTCTGGTCATCGATAATTGCTTTAATTGATATAGGAGCTTTTGTATTAAATCCTAAATATATTTTAGTACGATTTGTAGATAGGTCACTGTGCTTTGAATTAAAAAGTGAAGTTGGTGATGAAGAGGTCAATAAATTAGCCTTTTCCATCTTATGGCTTACCATGAACAAACTACGTTTCTTGTGATTTAGGAAGTATTGGCCGACAGTTTCATCTTTTTTTCTGTACCTTTTGTATTTATTATAAATAAGAGGGAAAAGGGTAGCAATAAGCGGTGCTCGTTTTCATCTTACAGGGTTATGGATCTAGATTTCACGATAAATTGCATCGTCCGAGCACAGTTCTTAGTTATTCTGAAGGAAGACCGTATTTCTTTTTTATTTATTATTCATACTTAAGGTAGGGATAGACAAGATGTTGTGATTTGTCTGCCAGTAAACATCTTTTATCTGTGCGATATTTCAACAAATTTCCAATATATTCTTATAGAATTTTAGATATAATGAACTTCATAACATAAAAGCAAAAAGAAAAAAAATGTGTAAACGTCTAATCAGTGCATGACCAATCCGAAAAAATAAGTATTATTATGATTGATCTACAAAAATTTTTATAATTTGTTTAGTTGTGGTATTTGACAATAATGGTAGGAAAATGTAATTTTCGGAAAAAAGCATTAAGTAGTGCGAAATAGCTTCTGAACACTTTCGGTCTGGAGCAGAATTAGAAGTTTAGCTGTAAGCTAGACATTGGAAAAAATATTTTACTCGTTTTTTTTTTATTTGAGCCAGCAGTCCTATAAAATGTTGAATTAAAATGATTTAGTGTTGCTATCTCTCGATATTTTTAAATCCATGTGGTTTTCTAAAAATGACCCAGATAAAAGTTGCTAGATTTTAAGGGAAATGATCTGAAAGATTATTTCAAGGACAAGGTTTTCTTTTTTTTTTTTTTTTAATAGAACTCTTGCTTATTACAGAAATAGAAAGGGGTAAAAATTGTGTATTCAACCGTGCAAATGACTTTGAGGTTTTCATTTCATTAGAGGTCATTTGAAGGTCAAATGTGTTAAATCCAAGCTTTTCAAGCAAGCAGACCTGTAAACCAAATTTTCCCAGATGATGCTTGATGATTATTGCGTGCCTGACCTAACTGTGACCTTGATCTTCGATTTTCAAGGTCATTTTGGCGTTCAAGTTTTTTTATGAACAGAACCCCTGAATTTCATAGTACAAGTAACACAGGTTGGCATCAAAGTAGGATTAAAATGCTGGTGATTTTGACATTCACATTCAAAGTCATTCGAAGGTTACATAGTGCTAATCACATGAGAATCTCACACTATGCAAAATTCCACTTAAGGTATATGTTTTATGTCGTAAGTGCAAATTACCTCCACAGGTAATTAGTAATAATAATAATAATAAATAGCTTTATTTCTAGTTATGTTACAATACATTACATACCTGTAAAATAGAGAAAAACATACAAACACAAAAAGAAACTGCGTCAAAGTAAAAAAAGTATATGCATCAAACTAAAAGCGTTTAATATCTAACATAATCTTGTATAGAATATTGTTCTGTCAGTTAAAAAATTTTTGCATCTAATTCTACAGCCATGATTAAATCCCCTCCTCTTTAATACCCTCAAAAGCTCTTTTCTGAATTTCAAATACTTTTTTTTGCCATACCACTGCAACCCCAAAAAATTATTCCATATTTTAGCACATACTCAAAATTTACAAAATAAATAATTTTCAAACTTTCTCCTCAACGACCCTGATCCCGTAGCAGACGCTATTTAGCTTTTGAGGTAATACTTATATTTGCTGGTTCCAGTCTAAAAATTCATCTAGATATATTTCAAGAAACTTTGTGTTATTGGCTATTATTATAGTGGTTTTATCTAACTCTAGGTCTAGTTGTAGGAAGACTGCTTTGTTCTGAAAATAAGAACACTTGGCTTATTTATGTTTAATATTAATCTATTTGCCAAAAACCAATTATTTGCTTTATCAAAAAACTTTGTACTTAATCTTAGATGATCAAAACTTTTCACAGATTCACCAGTGATATAACAGTGTTAGATAACATCTAAAATCTGACATTCTTTCAAAAAGTCCATAAGTCTTTTGATACACTGCCAATTCGAAGAGTTTAGAGAATGCAGGTAGGTCGGAGACTTATTGGTCTATAGTTTTCCATTTTTCCAGAGTTTTCATTTTTATACAATGGCCTGATAACTGTAATTTTTAACTGGTCCTGAAAGATGTCTTGTTTAAAACAATTGTTTATAACATAACAAAGAACTTCTTTGATTATAGGAATGGCCATTTTAACAATGCTGCTAGGAATATCATCCATACTACTACTATGTTTATTTTTCACTTTCTTTGAAAGTTCACTAATCTCATTTGTGGAAAAAGGTTTTAAAAACATTGATTTGTCATTATTTATGATTCCGTTTAAATCGTACAGTTCTTATTTGTTTTAATAAGTAAGGGGCTAGAGAAAGTAAATATTTATTATATTCATTTACAATCTCTTCAGGATCCTCTTAATTTCACAATCCATTATTTTGTTATTATGTGCTATTATTTCCTTGTAAATTTGCCACATGCGCTTAGTTTTGTTATCATTTTACTTTCATACTCCTCTGATTGCAATTTGTTTAACAAAATATCATTCTCACCTTTTTACGTTTTTGTATTGTTCCTTAAAGTTAACATTAACCCTGCTTAATTCTAACAAAATAAATAGTCTATTTTTACACTCCTTTATCCTTTGATCATTATTTTTTGTTTTAGGTTTGTGATGTATATTAGAATTATTCATAAATATATTCCATTGTTTATTTACTTCGTCTGACTGTATTTCTTAAACCTGAGCCCAGTCTTGTTCCTTTAAAAAATTACGAAAGTACAGTTTGTTGAAGTCACGAAATATTTTTCTATATTGTTTTATATTTCTATCACTTTTTTTCTATTTCAAGTGATATTTTTTGAGCACTATGGTCAGAAATAAAGGTGTGTAAAACTGTACTATCCAAATAACTAAAATTTACAAAAATATTATCTACGCGTGATCCTGAAGTTGGCGTAATTTAAGTGTTTTCAGATATTGTCTACTTTACATTAAAGGATTCTAATAAGGATAAAAAATTATACTTATTTACATTTCCTTTTAAAAAAATTTTTAGTGGCAAATATCTTAACTGTTTTGTGATTTTCCAGTGTTCGGTCATACAAAGGATTTTACAGTCTGCATGTTCCTCCATTAGAGCGTTTATACTATCAACAGCATTTCCTAACGACTGTGCATTTTGATGAAATATGCTTATTGACTGATAGATTTTTTGAGCAAAAGGTAGTTGTTTTTTAGATATTTTTAAATTTTCTTCGAAGTAGGTGAAATTATTCATATGGAATATTATTCCTCACATAGGGATTTCTCTTCATAGAAAGAGTAGATTTTCTCATGATTAGTACGGTGTGACCTTCAAATGACTTTGAATATGAAGGTAAAAGTTACATGTTTTTTTTTTAAACCTCCTTTACACTTCAACCTCTGTTATTTCTACTATGAAAATTAGGGTTTCTATTCATAAAGCAATCTATAAATCAAAATGACTTTGAAAAAATTATCGAATTTCAAGGTCACAGTTGGGTCAAACACTCTTCGTCTGGATAATTTTGGTTTCCAGCCTGCTTACTTGAACAGATACTCAGATTTAACACATTTGAACTTTAAATGAGTTCTTAAGGAAATGAAAACCGTTATTTATATACTTGGACGCGCAATTTTTCGTACTTCCGATTTCTGCAACAAAAAAAAGGTTCCCACTTAAAAAATCATTTGCTTTTGAGATAACCTTCAAGATAAAATTTAATGTCGCCATTGGATGTCATTTTTTATGAAAATGTTTCGATAAAAAAATACTTTTTCAAAATGCGAAACTATATAATTGTAAAAGTCGTCAAAAAATAATTTTCTAAGCATATCTAAAACTTATCATCTCAGTGAAGAAAAAATCACTTTCCAGAAATAAGAGAAAGATTAATTTTTCTTTTTAGATTTATGAAAATATTAGTTTCAATATTTTAAAAATATTTTGCGACAACAATATTTCGGACATGCAATTCTCTAATTTTGTGAATTTGGTCTGCGTGTACTTTCAATCTGCCCCCCAAAAAAGACATCTTTTCTGTAATTTGAACGGTCTCTATCTCTTGGCATTTCAGAGTTAACATCATGCAATTTGTTTTATGCTAAACCACACAGTTATTTTGTTTTTATGATATGAAGTTTAAGGATGCTAGGAGCATATTGATTCTGATCAAAGCAATTCATCATTTTTCTCTTCAGTTACTATGTGTATAAAGCTGAGTCTAATTTAGTTAGGAGAATGTGTTAGATATTTTAAAATTACAATCGCCTCTCATATATTTGGACGTAAGCTTATTTCGGAACAAAGCTCGACATTTGTCGAGAAGAGACGGCGACTGAACGCAATATTTTTGAATTCTAGAGTCGGCAAATTTTTTCAAAAAATTGGGGATATATTATCTTAAAATAATATGAAGAAGTAGGAATAATATCAGTTAGAACCAATCGGAATTCGTTAAAAAAATGTATTTATAAGGAAAATTTACTTTCTATAGTGACTTTATACACTCAGACTGAAGGTTTAATAATTAGATTTCTGGTTGTCAACTGATTATAGTCGGTGTTGCCAGAAAAATATATCCCTTATGACTGTTTTACCGCATTTAGTGAACTTTTAGTTCCATTACCTAAAAAGTGTTGGGTAAAGCCTTTCGGTTGTATTTAAAGTAATGTTGAGAGTGTCACTTTAACATTAAGTCAAAACTCTTTTGTGTAAACACTATTATGTTTATATACATGGTCTTTCCTATTAATAAAGAAATATAAAATATTTCCTAAAATCATACATTTCAAAGACAGCTACAGTTCTTTGCAAAGGGGACTCAAATCTGCTTATTTAGGCGAAATCCTTAAGTTTATAGGTGATGTAATATTATCAACAGTTTCCATGTATAAAAAATAGCTTCTTTTGTCCTGAAAATATATGATCAAACATTTTCGAAAACAGTATAGTCTTAATTACTGGTGCACGGAATAATGGACGTCAAATGAATCCGGAAAAATATTTTTTCAAATTTTTGTTTTATTAGGTATCTCAATAACTAAAAATCGTAGAGCCATTTATTCGAAATGACCACTATTTGCCTTCCAGCATCGCTGGAGACGGTCTGGCCACTCCTCGATTGCAGCACGTACTACTTGCATGGTGAAGTTGTCTACTGCATGAGGGCCCGCTTCAACGACTCGATATTTGGGTGACAAGTAAAGAAAACCATATTCTCTAATACTCTCCACAACTTGTAATTCAGCGGGTTGCCGTCTAGACTACCAGCTGGCCAATCTTCTGTTGATATTAAGTCCGGAACATTCTTTATGAACCACGTTGGAGTCGTTTTTGCGCCCGCGTGCGCTGGAGTAGTGTTACTGGAAAATCCAGGGCTTGTTACCAAACATTGTTTAGCTGAAAGGCTTCACAATGCCTTGCAAGGCTTTTTCCACCGGGGGATAAGTTTAGATGCTTTTTGTGATGACCGTTCTGCTTATTGAATGATTCCTCTACAGTAACGATTTTCTCGTCAGTGAACAAAATTTGTCTGCGAGTGTTCTTTGCTTATCGGTGGCGTAGCGTTTTCGATTTTTGTTAGGTTTTTGCTTCAGTGGAACCGTCAGCAGATGTCCAGTGTGCCGTTTGTATGCACGTAGTCCCAGATCATCTTTTATAATGTGAGACATGGATTTTTGGCGAAACTTGCATTTTTCGTGACAAGATCTTCCTGTTTACGTAGAAGTTTTTGATCGATTCTTACCCTCGCTGCTTTAACCGCTTTCCGTGTCCACACAGTGTGAGGACGGTCGAATCGTTGACGATCTCGCACTCCACCAGTATCTTCAAATAATTTCACAGCCCAATGGACGAAGTTGCGAGTGATTCCAAGTGACCGCAACGCACAAAATATATCTCCCGTTCCCCACAACACGATTTTCAATGTCGCCTCAATCCATGATTGTAAAAAAGTGATACTACAAATTATTGCGCCGTTGTGAAGCACTAATACCAATCGTCAAGTCGCAGGCAAAACGAAATGGAGCGTTTGATACTAATTACTTATTGAATACTTTTACTCGTGTACCAGTTATTACTTACTGTACAAAAATATTAATTAAGAATTCGCATAAGTTTTAATCTAAAGGAACATTTAGGTGTTTTTTTTACCGGACATATGCACAAAGCATTTATTTATGTAGCTTTTTGTTCAGAATCATAATTTGAGGAAAAAATATTAGAATTTATTGCCTGAATTTGTGCAAGACTTTGTAGACGTACTGTATGTTCTTTGAGTATTATACGCCAGCAAAATTAACATTTACTACCATCCTGTAAAATCTTTGCTAAAAATATATACTTTCAATTTTAAAGTGTCACATTAGTAAATAACTGATTAATTACATTGTCTTAGTACTACACTTTTCCAAATAGGAAATATATATTTATCGATAAGGCTACCCAAGGCTTCCAAACTAATAAAAAGATTTATTTTTAATCTTTGTTGTGATCCGCCCTTTAAAAGGGCTTGTATATATTATTTTGTCATGTGATAGCGGGTGAAGTTATGTGATAACTTCATTTTTTATGTAAATAAGTCTAGTAAATATTATGAATTAAGTTAAGCAAGTAAAGAGTTATAAATTGACTGTGTTTTATTTAACTGTGAAGCTTTTCTTTTTGGTGACCCACTTGTGTATTCAAAGTATTACTTAATATATATATATATATTTTTTTTAATAAAAATGGATATGAGTTTTTAAGCTTATTTACAAAATGTCAGTATACTTGTTATTTTAACTGTCATCTCTGATCTGGGTATACAGGGAGTTATTTAATAAATTGGCAGTAATCTAATCATTTGGGCTAATCCCGTATACTTCATGCATTTTTGTTTAGAACTTTTTTTGAAGCTAGGGGAAAAGACGAGGCTATTTTGGACATCCTGCATATATGATGACTAACTAATTATAACTGTAACCTTTAATTCTGATCTATGTTTATAAGTGTAGAAAAATAATTTCAGTTGAGTTTCTACTAATAAAGATATCAGTTCCATTCCAGATATTTTCGTATTTAAAGTAACATGTACTGACGATATTAATTTTAAAAGCTTAAAATTCATATTAACAGTATTTTCCAAGATATAGGTGCAGGAGAAACATCATCAGTAGAAGGTTCTGCTTGTGCATCATTACTTCGTTTTGTTGAATTGTATTTGAAGCAGCAATGGACATTTTTTCTGCAGTGTCAACGTTTTTGATTTAATTCCAAACGACATCAAACAGTTTTGTTTACTGTGTGCATCTTACAAGGTCTTTTTTAATAACGTTTTTAATAAAAATATTGCCTATTTAAGAAATATATTTTGTTGTTGTATAAACTTTTTTTCATGCTTGTAACAAAAAAAAGCCTGAAGATCTTTATGTCCATAGGACAGTAAATGTGGTACCTGCTACTAATATGATAAATTTAGTTTTTTTTTTCTAAAAGGGAGGGTTACCTTGAAGGAACCATTAACGTTGTAGGTTATGCAACATTTTCCCTTAATAAAAGTAGTTCAGTAAAATATCATATTTTAAGTGTACTTCAATTTTTTTGGTAGATAATATTTTGATATTTACTGTGTATCATCAAACTTGTAATTTATATGAACCAAAACTTCATTTAAGAAATTAGTCATCTAACTGGTTGGTTGGTTAAGTCTTAATGATGTATGGAAGCTTTGTAATCGTCCAGAAAATTTCTTGTTATTGTAAAGCTACTTATTGCTCCCATTTTAAAAATCTGTGTGGTTGTAAGATCCTCCTTGGAGGGTAAGCTCTGGTGACCTTCGATAAAGGTCGGGATGGCTCATCGATGCCGCATCGCGGCCGATACCGCCGATCTACGGAGTCAAGAAGTCATCCGGGTAGATTCAAGATGAACGAAAATATTAACAACCCAAGATTTTTAATGATCTGAATTTTTCAAACCAGTGGAAGTGTCACAGCAAAAGTTTACGAGAAGATTCTTGTCATGATACCACAATAGAATCAAATTATATGAACATTTGGACGCAGTAACCAGCCAGCCAGACAACTGTTAAAAACTATTTTCTTGTTTTAAAGAGAGAACTATATAAAAATTTTTTATTTCACCCCTTTTATACTGAATATATTTCACAAACATTAATAATTCAAACAGTACAAAAATATGTTGTCAGCTAAAATTTGTATGCTGTATTTTAGATTGTTTTGACGAATCATTGTTACAAGCAGTAAACAGTTTTAAAGTCGATGAATGGTTTAGTCCAAGGAAATGTTGCCAGTAATTCATATTTTAATATATTTTTTTGGTAACTTGTATAGAGTATGTTGGTTGTGGAAGCCAAGTCGACATTTACATCTATTGATGTTACAGATATTTGATTAGAAAATATGTTGTTGGTCCAATATAAACTATTAACTCCTTTCTTCCTAGTTGCAGTATTTATTTTCGATTATTTGACTGCTCTGAAAAGGCAACACGTGTTGATATTGACATATTTTTTGGTGACTATGTAACAGTTTTAGAGTCGATGAATGGTTTAGTCCAAAGAAATGTTGCCAGTAATTCATATTTTAATATATTTTTTTTGGTAATTGGATAGAGTATGTTGGTTTTGGAAGCCAAATCGACATTTACATATATTGGTGTTATAGATATTTGATTAGAAAATATGTTGTTGGTCCCATGTAAACTATTAACTCCTTTCTTCCTAGTTGAAGTATTTATTTTTGATCATTTGACTGATCTGAAAAGGTAACATGTGTTGATATTGTCAAATTTTTTGGTGACTGTACTTCTGTGATTTTTCTTGGTTGTCTGCATATAGGAATCAATTTTAAAATAAAGTAAAATAATACGTAAAGATAATTGAATATTATCTTAATTTTAAATAGTAATGAGAATTTCATTATTAAAAATCTTCGCTAATTATTACGTTTGAATAATCTGTTTCTTCAATTGCTCCAGGATTTCTTGAAAACCGGATTTAATATTTTATTATGAAAGAAAAATTCTAAAAATATTCTGAAGGTGCACATAATAATAATAGTATATTAGCGGATCAAATAGATACAATCCATTTCAAAAATAAAAAATACAAACGCTATTTAAAACAGTTAGAATTAAAAAATTTGCAAATCTAAACATGCATTAAAGTGCTTCAAAAGACAAGTATTGACAAAACTAGTTTTTCAAGAATTGTAAAATTTTTAATTTAAAGACATTAACTGGCAAATGATAAATATCAATCTCGGTAGGAACTGAATTCATTTCCCTACACATTCGAGAAATAGGCCTCTTAATGCCATAATTCGTTCGATGATATATCACCTCAAACAAATTGTGCGCTCTAAAAGCTCTTTGAGGAACCAATAATCCAATATTATTCAGTAATTCAGGAGAACACACAATGGTAGCAACGTCAAAGCAGCGGCAGTATCATCATATACAGACCGCTCCTGCTGCATTCCCTGTTTAAAGACAATGAAACTTAAAAACTTTCTTTGTACTCTTTCTACTTTTTCTTTGTATGTAAAATAATGAGGTGACCAAACTTGGGACGCATATTCTAAGATTGATCGAACTACAGAGCAGTATATCACTTTAACACAGTCTACACGATTAAAATCTGTAAGCATTCTCTTCACAAACCCGAGCAACTTGAAACTTTTGTTCACAATATTATCAATATGTGTGTCGAAGCGAAGGGCCCTATCAAATTAACACCCAGATCTTTCACACAGTCAACACGATTAATCATGTTATTATTAAGAAAGTAATCAAAAGTTATCCTATCCCTTTTACGATAAAAACTTATAATGGAGCATTTATTAATATTGAGGTGCATAAAATTTAATTTACACCATTCAGAGAATCGAGTTAGATCCCGCTGAATGCCCTCGCAGTCGTTGCTACTCCCGACATCCCGAAATATCTTTAAATCATCTGCATAATGAAGACATCTACTGAAAGTTATGATGTCCTCAATATCGTTAATAAAGCAGTTAAAAAGGAGCGGAGCGAGGTGAGCACCCTGAGGAACACCAAAGGTAACACATATATCAGATGATTGACAGTTATTAATTTTTACTCGCTGTACTCTACCAGACAGGTAACTATTTATCCATGGTAGAAATGATCCATGGATGCCCAAGCTTTCCAGCTTGTAAATAAGAAGGTGATGGTTAACCTTGTCGATAGTCGATAATAGAAAAATTATTGACAAATTACTGATGTTTTGGGTTTATTTATCGCCATGTGACGTGAAAACTATTTTAATTCAAATACAATTATACAGAATAGATTAGTGCAAGATATAGTGGCAAACAATACTGCAAAACTTAAAGATTGGGCTCAAAAAACTAATCCTGATTTACTTGTACCTATGTCATTCCGTTTTAAGAAAGAAATATATAAAATGAAGGTGTTAAATTTATTATCAAACATAGGCAAACGAGCAAAAATTGCAAAATTTATAATTAAAACTTTTTTGCAAACAAAAACGAAGAAATAGGTATGATTAACTAGAACAAATTTGTATTTCTTGGGACACTATATTAAATAAAGAATTTTAAGGCTACTCTTCATAGCTTCCAGTGGCGTAGCTTGGTCTACCCGGGCCCTGTATCAAAATTTGTTGGTGGTCCTTGTACCACGCAACTGCGGCGAAGCACAATTGGAGGGTTAATATTTTTCACAAAAGAAACAAAAGCGCTCACATTGAATAAAATAAATAAATATTAAGTATACGTAATTACTTACAATTAATGCTCCTAGGAGCCAAGTTAATCAAACAATTCAAATATATACAGTTGGTCTCATACGTCATCAATAATACCCGTCCGAACTAAATCAAAATTAATTAGTAAATACAACGTTTATATTTATAAAGACGTGTCAATTGCTCCGACTAACGTAACTAAATAGTATATTGAAAATTCCGTTATATTTTCGCAGTTGCCATCACGAAAAGGGGGGAAACTCCACTTATATTGTAACGGAGATTGTACTCTTAGTAAGTGAAAATATCTGAAATAATAATAAAGAGATTTATTGATAAAAAAAATTATGACAAAACAGATAGAGGCGGAATTAGGACTCCTCTTTTAACCAAAAAGAACGTTAAATATAACACAATAAGGTTTACCTGCAAATACTTGAAATAACCATTTTTTTTAATGGTATAAAAAGCTTATAATTTTTCCTATAGGTCTTTTTTGAACGTAATATTGGTAAAATATATTTTTAAAGTTGAAAAACAACAGCAATAATCATAATAATGTAGAGTAATAAAAAAAAGTGCCAATAAAATAATAATCCTTAAAAAAAGCATAAAAAGTATTATTCATTTATGATCTACGTACAGGGTAGGCAAATTTCGATTGTTTTATAGGCTAATTTAAAAACCGCAACCTGTATAAAAAATCTAACCCCCCATTCTCGAACTCTTTTTTGGAGAAACATATGAATGCGAAAACAAATGGCAATCTTGATTCGTTTGCGATATATAGGGCGATTTTCAAGTTTGACCAAATTCTAATATGGTGTATAGTTTGGTTATTACTTAAGATATCAAAAAGCGAAAAAAACTTTTTGTGGGCACTTTTTTACGTAGAATATATTGGCGATCTTATTTTTTTATTTCCGATTGCCAGAAATGAGATACGACTTAAAGTTGTATTTTTTTTTTTAAATGGGATACCCTATATATTTTTAGCTTAATAGTTTGCATTTATTTTTTCCTTTGAAATGATATAGTTGATATTTCTTATTATCGTAAGTCCTCAACCTTTAATGCTTTAAATGTAAAAAATTGAATAAGGAATTATTTTACAGTCTTTTTCTTAAGTTCATCGATATTATTATTGGTTTTCTTATATACTTTGTCTTTAATATGTCCCCAAAGGAAAAAGCCAGTGGCGTCAGATCTGGTGATCGTAGTGGCGCCCTCAATGGTCCATTACTTCCTGTCCAATTATTTCTAAAATTAATATTTAATAATTCTGAAACCGTCCTGATGTTATGAGGGGGAGCTGAAAGAAGAGAGTCCGTGCTTTATGTAAAGGAAGATTGTCCAAAAATTCCTCAATTAGATATTGATTTAACAGTTCGTAGTACCGTCGATCATTAAGATTTTCTTGATAAATAAGTTAAAATACGATTTCCAAGTAAAGCACACCAAACGCTAAAACCAAACCATCCTTGAGATCGGACGTCTACGGTACGGTGAGGGTTGATATCAAATCAGTATTTGTTCGTTATGCCTGTTGAAAACTCCAGAACTGCTAATGTAGGCTTCATCTGTCCAAGTTGCCCTCCTAAAGAATAATGGATCTTGGCTGATCTTTTTGGCGATACCATAAACAAAACTGCAGTCGGCATTGATAATCAGTTGTTTGCAAATGTTGTAGTTTCCTTATTGCATAAGGTTGACATTTATGTTTATTTAAAATATTTAGGCCACGGCGTCTTGGAACTCCAGAATTAGCTTCAATTTTACGGCTTGAAATTGAAGGGTTTGCAACCGCCATTCTAGTTACATTTAAAGCCGATTCTTCAGCATCTTGAATGTTGTAATTTTTTGGTATTGGTCTGGTAAATGTCCCATAATTGGTGAGATTTTCTTTTAATCTAAAAAAAATAGAAATGAGGTTGTCTTCTTTCTGGATAACGATTGAAATATGTTTCAGATGCAATATCAGAATTGTTATTGCTTTGAATGAAACATTCTAGCATATCATATTTTTCGTAATTTTCGAAGGATATTTTTCTTTTTTAAGATTCATTGCAGCGTAATTATGACTATTAAAACTAATGAGAAGCCCTTAAACGTCAAACGTTCTTATAATTTTCGAATTAAGCGAAGTATTATGTTTGCCTTGTTCTATTACCAATGAAATAAAAATTAAAAGAGCAATAATATCTTTTTCCATTTTCATCATCAATTTTTAAAATCATTTTAAATAGTTCAAAATTTGAAATTAATAAATGAGTTGTGCTTTAATGAACAATTTTTAAAGAAATTCCTCCAAAAAATTATCTTTAGAAACATGTAATTTTCATATTAAGTAAAATTCTTCAAAATTCGCAAAAAACCTCATTCTCCATATAATTCTTCATGATATTTTCAATAACAATGCAAAAAACAATAATTTTTTTAGAATTAAGTTTGAATCATAAATAATAAATTACCATCGGAGGCTCTTTTCGTAACTTTAGTTTCCTTTCGTTACTCTTTTTAATACTTTAAAACAAATTATTATTTTTCTGTTTAAATTAAAAAGTTATATCTTTCGGCATCATTGTTTTATTCCCTTGTATTTATTGAATACTCTGTTACATTTCGTGCAACAAATACCAAGGCATAAAAATGTTCTATTTCGTCTCATGGCATAAATCTGTTTCAAAAAATCGTATATAGAATAAATACAATAGTTTCCACAGTCTTTAAAGGGAAACTAAAATAAGATCTCCAATGTTTACGAATTAATATTACCATATCTGCTGCATTCTTCGTGCAGTAATTTAATTTTTATAGTAGAAAATTATCGCCTGTATGTTATTCCTCGATCTCATTTCTTCTGCATTAATTGGTATTCTTATTGATGTAAAAATTTGTTTTTTTTTTATCGAATTTTATTCTAGTCCAAAAATCGCAGTTTTTTAACTGTTGGATCAGACAAAAGGATATAAATTCAATGTTCAGATTCGACTTCAGTTTAAAAAATATCCTAAAATCATACTTCAGCTTGGCGACAGTATTGTTCCAAGAAACAATTTCCGTGTTGTCTATTTTGGTAATCGTTACAAATTGACTTATTTCTTAAGTGAGTTATGGGATAATTAATAATTTTCATTGAGATTTGAAATCATTGAAGTAAGCAACTTTTTTAAAACAATTGTAGGGTATTATCTCTGTTAGTTGTTCAAAAATTTTATTTCTTATCATACAGGACTGTGAATTGTAGAAGATTTATAAGTAATACTAAATAAATATCTTACCAGAATAATAGTTTTCTCTCTGCATAAAATTGAGATTTTTCATAATATAAATTTCTCTCCATTTCAAAGATATTTGGATTAAGCTATGACTCAAATTTATTTATAGAAAAAAAACAATAGTTTTTTCGGTATTCAAAGGTATATTAAAATATAGTGAATTAAAATTACCCGATCTGCTAAATTCTTCTTTCTCTGATACAGCTTATATAGTATGCAATAATTGTCATTATATCAATTATAATTCTTGTATTTAGATTGTCTAGTCGGGAAAACGCTGAAAAAAATTGATGTACAAAATATTTATTTCTAGAGATAGGTAATGTACTGTGTAACATCGCGACGGTAATGTGTGGTGCCTTTTGGCGCTTCCTTAACATTTTCGCTAAATACGACACTTCAATCAACAGCGACTCAGCTGAGAGATTATATTTTGTAATATCGGTAAAATTTTAGTATTTAACGTAAACAATTTATTATTGTTAAAAATGGTGTAGAATACGCTCAATGACTTATAGTATAACCTACTACGTTTAAAATCTACCTTCGATGATAACTCTGTCCATACAACCGTACCTACAATCACGGTTTGGCTCTGAAGATTCGCTAATCGCGACTGGATCTCGGCGCCAATCTCTAAGATTATGTCCAAACGTTTTTACTGAGAGCTGCAGTGATGTTTTGCCATTTCTTCCAGCGACTCACATTTATGTTGGCATACTTTGGGTTTTTTCAATTGTTTGTCCATTTTTCTGGAATCAGAGGATCAATTCACCACTGTGTTAGCGGTTGAATAGCGGAAATGGTTTTATATTGGAAACCTTGTCTCAATTGTTTGTCCATTTTTCTGGAATCAGAGGATCAATTCACCACTGTGTTAGCGGTTGAACAGCGGAAATGGTTTTACTTGCCTTCCAGACAGGAGCACATTGCTTCATTTAAGATTTCAGTCCCTGCTCATCTTCAAGATAATGTTTTTGACAGTCATAATTGGCCAACAGATGTATTGGTAAGCCTTTTATCTTTCCTGGTACTAATGGAAGGCGTTACTCCAAATGAAATTTTTGTACAGGAGTATAAGTGTAATAATTTTTTAATATGTGGCGACTTCAAATTGCCAGATTTGTTATGGAGTAATAATGAATTTGCGGCGATTCCCATTGGAAACTTAAATAAACAATCAGAACTTTTATCAGATTAATAATAATAATAATATAATCATAGCAAACTTAATAATTATATAATATACTATATATAAATAATAATATAAAGTCGTTTATTTGCCAATAAAATTATGATTACATAACATACCAAGCAAGATTTGTCAGCATACTTAAATATGTACCAACTAGAGATTGCAACCCGGTATGTTTCTCAACCCGGCCCGGCCCGGTCGAATTCGTCACCAACCCGGCCGGGTCCGCCGGGCCCGGCCGGGTTGTATGTTAGCGATGAAACCTTTAAAGTTTTTAATGAAAATTTTCTATATATTAATGGAAAAAGACAATGATTCAAGGTTAATATTTATTTGAAAGTGACTTATGAACAATTATTACAATAATCAGTCTCACTCAAGTCTCAAAATCACATTTAATACAGAATTAATTACTTTTACTTCTGGACGGAAAAGTAGCATTAGTTTAGTATTAGTAATTATTCATTTTTATAAGTTTAAACAAACAGGTCTTTCTCTTTATTCCTTATAGTTTCTGTTTGAAAACATAGTATTAAAATATGAAACTAATAATGCAGCTTAAAGTATTAATCGTGTCATTACAACTTAGATTAGATAGTTAAATAAACTTTGGTAGTTTTGAACTTTGGTAAACAAATTCTTATTTTTTAAAAGTATTTTTTTTTTGTAAACTTGTATAGTCTTAACTAACAAAATGTAACGTTACGTAGGCTTCATAAGTAAGTATAATATAACAAAACAAAAAGTATATTCTAACATGCACAAGGCAAAACAATTATTTTTCAGTCTGGAAGAATGATCTTAAAAAACAAATTGTATTTATAGTTTTATCACCTAACCTGGTTCGCAACTTACTGCAGATATACCCTGTGGCTGAAAAAGCTCTCTCAGCTTCAACACTAGTTGGTTTTATGGACATCATGTAGTCTTGAAGAAGAGTTAAATAGTGACCTTTCGCGCCTTCAGCTTCATACTGACTCATCTCTTTTTTTAAAGTCTTTTCTAAGTTATTGCTGTGATTTATCTTTTTACTAAATTCTTCTTTTCCTTCTAAAATTTGCTTTTCTAATTCTTCTCTTAAAGTCAATGTCGATTGTGATTGAAGCGAGTCGTTTTCAAAATTCAGTCCATCATTTTCAACTCCAAAATAATCATCAGATTCAGTATTGACTTGCATGTAGGAGGATGTGCGCAATGATGATATGAGATCATTTATGATATTCGTTAGATCACTTGGTACTTTGCCTCCATGTCTCATCTTTTTAAAGCAAAGTGGATACAGTTTTGTGACTATCTTAACAGTTTTAAGTGTGCCAAATTGCATATCTTCGGCCATAAGTTTTGTTATTACGGCCTTTGTGAAGCTGAACTCTTTTTGGGAGTTTTTAAACATGTTATACGAATCATTGATGATTGAGAACGTTAAAAACATGTATTGAACGTCTTTCAAGTCCTTGCACAGTGATGTTGGTCTTGACCTTGGAAGACAAACTAGAGGAATGTAAAATTTCTCTAGCACTATGTAATTCGCGAACATCTTTTGTATTTTCCCGAAGTAATCATACAGTGCGTTCCAAGAAACAATTTCCGTGTTGTCTATTTTGGTAATCGTTACAAATTGACTTATTTCTTAAGTGAGTTATGGGATAATTAATAATTTTCATTGAGATTTGAAATCATTGAAGTAAGCAACTTTTTTAAAACAATTGTAGGGTATTATCTCTGTTAGTTGTTCAAAAATTTTATTTCTTATCATACAGGACTGTGAATTGTAGAAGATTTATAAGTAATACTAAATAAATATCTTACCAGAATAATAGTTTTCTCTCTGCATAAAATTGAGATTTTTCATAATATAAATTTCTCTCCATTTCAAAGATATTTGGATTAAGCTATGACTCAAATTTATTTATAGAAAAAAAACAATAGTTTTTTCGGTATTCAAAGGTATATTAAAATATAGTGAATTAAAATTACCCGATCTGCTAAATTCTTCTTTCTATGATACAGCTTATATAGTATGCAATAATTGTCATTATATCAATTATAATTCTTGTATTTAGATTGTCTAGTCGGGAAAACGCTGAAAAAAATTGATGTACAAAATATTTATTTCTAGAGATAGGTAATGTACTGTGTAACATCGCGACGGTAATGTGTGGTGCCTTTTGGCGCTTCCTTAACATTTTCGCTAAATACGACACTTCAATCAACAGCGACTCAGCTGAGAGATTATATTTTGTAATATCGGTAAAATTTTAGTATTTAACGTAAACAATTTATTATTGTTAAAAATGGTGTAGAATACGCTCAATGACTTATAGTATAACCTACTACGTTTAAAATCTACCTTCGATGATAACTTTGTCCATACAACCGTACCTACAATCACGGTTTGGCTCTGAAGATTCGCTAATCGCGACTGGATCTCGGCGCCAATCTCTAAGATTATGTCCAAACGTTTTTACTGAGAGCTGCAGTGATGTTTTGCCATTTCTTCCAGCGACTCACATTTATGTTGGCATACTTTGGGTTTTTTCAATTGTTTGTCCATTTTTCTGGAATCAGAGGATCAATTCACCACTGTGTTAGCGGTTGAATAGCGGAAATGGTTTTATATTGGAAACCTTGTCTCAATTGTTTGTCCATTTTTCTGGAATCAGAGGATCAATTCACCACTGTGTTAGCGGTTGAACAGCGGAAATGGTTTTACTTGCCTTCCAGACAGGAGCACATTGCTTCATTTAAGATTTCAGTCCCTGCTCATCTTCAAGATAATGTTTTTGACAGTCATAATTGGCCAACAGATGTATTGGTAAGCCTTTTATCTTTCCTGGTACTAATGGAAGGCGTTACTCCAAATGAAATTTTTGTACAGGAGTATAAGTGTAATAATTTTTTAATATGTGGCGACTTCAAATTGCCAGATTTGTTATGGAGTAATAATGAATTTGCGGCGATTCCCATTGGAAACTTAAATAAACAATCAGAACTTTTATCAGATTAATAATAATAATAATATAATCATAGCAAACTTAATAATTATATAATATACTATATATAAATAATAATATAAAGTCGTTTATTTGCCAATAAAATTATGATTACATAACATACCAAGCAAGATTTGTGAGCATACTTAAATATGTACCAACTAGAGATTGCAACCCGGTATGTTTCTCAACCCGGCCCGGCCCGGTCGAATTCGTCACCAACCCGGCCGGGTCCGCCGGGCCCGGCCGGGTTGTATGTTAGCGATGAAACCTTTAAAGTTTTTAATGAAAATTTTCTATATATTAATGGAAAAAGACAATGATTCAAGGTTAATATTTATTTGAAAGTGACTTATGAACAATTATTACAATAATCAGTCTCACTCAAGTCTCAAAATCACATTTAATACAGAATTAATTACTTTTACTTCTGGACGGAAAAGTAGCATTAGTTTAGTATTAGTAATTATTCATTTTTATAAGTTTAAACAAACAGGTCTTTCTCTTTATTCCTTATAGTTTCTGTTTGAAAACATAGTATTAAAATATGAAACTAATAATGCAGCTTAAAGTATTAATCGTGTCATTACAACTTAGATTAGATAGTTAAATAAACTTTGGCAGTTTTGAACTTTGGTAAACAAATTCTTATTTTTTAAAAGTATTTTTTTTTTTGTAAACTTGTATAGTCTTAACTAACAAAATGTAACGTTACGTAGGCTTCATAAGTAAGTATAATATAACAAAACAAAAAGTATATTCTAACATGCACAAGGCAAAACAATTATTTTTCAGTCTGGAAGAATGATCTTAAAAAACAAATTGTATTTATAGTTTTATCACCTAACCTGGTTCGCAACTTACTGCAGATATACCCTGTGGCTGAAAAAGCTCTCTCAGCTTCAACACTAGTTGGTTTTATGGACATCATGTAGTCTTGAAGAAGAGTTAAATAGTGACCTTTCGCGCCTTCAGCTTCATACTGACTCATCTCTTTTTTTAAAGTCTTTTCTAAGTTATTGCTGTGATTTATCTTTTTACTAAATTCTTCTTTTCCTTCTAAAATTTGCTTTTCTAATTCTTCTCTTAAAGTCAATGTCGATTGTGATTGAAGCGAGTCGTTTTCAAAATTCAGTCCATCATTTTCAACTCCAAAATAATCATCAGATTCAGTATTGACTTGCATGTAGGAGGATGTGCGCAATGATGATATGAGATCATTTATGATATTCGTTAGATCACTTGGTACTTTGCCTCCATGTCTCATCTTTTTAAAGCAAAGTGGATACAGTTTTGTGACTATCTTAACAGTTTTAAGTGTGTCAAATTGCATATCTTCGGCCATAAGTTTTGTTATTACGGCCTTTGTGAAGCTGAACTCTTTTTGGGAGTTTTTAAACATGTTATACGAATCATTGATGATTGAGAACGTTAAAAACATGTATTGAACGTCTTTCAAGTCCTTGCACAGTGATGTTGGTCTTGACCTTGGAAGACAAACTAGAGGAATGTAAAATTTCTCTAGCACTATGTAATTCGCGAACATCTTTTGTATTTTCCCGAAGTAATCATACAGTGCGTTCCAAGAAACAATTTCCGTGTTGTCTATTTTGGTAATCGTTACAAATTGACTTATTTCTTAAGTGAGTTATGGGATAATTAATAATTTTCATTGAGATTTGAAATCATTGAAGTAAGCAACTTTTTTAAAACAATTGTAGGGTATTATCTCTGTTAGTTGTTCAAAAATTTTATTTCTTATCATACAGGACTGTGAATTGTAGAAGATTTATAAGTAATACTAAATAAATATCTTACCAGAATAATAGTTTTCTCTCTGCATAAAATTGAGATTTTTCATAATATAAATTTCTCTCCATTTCAAAGATATTTGGATTAAGCTATGACTCAAATTTATTTATAGAAAAAAAACAATAGTTTTTTCGGTATTCAAAGGTATATTAAAATATAGTGAATTAAAATTACCCGATCTGCTAAATTCTTCTTTCTCTGATACAGCTTATATAGTATGCAATAATTGTCATTATATCAATTATAATTCTTGTATTTAGATTGTCTAGTCGGGAAAACGCTGAAAAAAATTGATGTACAAAATATTTATTTCTAGAGATAGGTAATGTACTGTGTAACATCGCGACGGTAATGTGTGGTGCCTTTTGGCGCTTCCTTAACATTTTCGCTAAATACGACACTTCAATCAACAGCGACTCAGCTGAGAGATTATATTTTGTAATATCGGTAAAATTTTAGTATTTAACGTAAACAATTTATTATTGTTAAAAATGGTGTAGAATACGCTCAATGACTTATAGTATAACCTACTACGTTTAAAATCTACCTTCGATGATAACTCTGTCCATACAACCGTACCTACAATCACGGTTTGGCTCTGAAGATTCGCTAATCGCGACTGGATCTCGGCGCCAATCTCTAAGATTATGTCCAAACGTTTTTACTGAGAGCTGCAGTGATGTTTTGCCATTTCTTCCAGCGACTCACATTTATGTTGGCATACTTTGGGTTTTTTCAATTGTTTGTCCATTTTTCTGGAATCAGAGGATCAATTCACCACTGTGTTAGCGGTTGAATAGCGGAAATGGTTTTATATTGGAAACTTTGTCTCAATTGTTTGTCCATTTTTCTGGAATCAGAGGATCAATTCACCACTGTGTTAGCGGTTGAACAGCGGAAATGGTTTTACTTGCCTTCCAGACAGGAGCACATTGCTTCATTTAAGATTTCAGTCCCTGCTCATCTTCAAGATAATGTTTTTGACAGTCATAATTGGCCAACAGATGTATTGGTAAGCCTTTTATCTTTCCTGGTACTAATGGAAGGCGTTACTCCAAATGAAATTTTTGTACAGGAGTATAAGTGTAATAATTTTTTAATTGTGGCGACTTCAAATTGCCAGATTTGTTATGGAGTAATAATGAATTTGCGGCGATTCCCATTGGAAACTTAAATAAACAATCAGAACTTTTATCAGATTAATAATAATAATAATATAATCATAGCAAACTTAATAATTATATAATATACTATATATAAATAATAATATAAAGTCGTTTATTTGCCAATAAAATTATGATTACATAACATACCAAGCAAGATTTGTCAGCATACTTAAATATGTACCAACTAGAGATTGCAACCCGGTATGTTTCTCAACCCGGCCCGGCCCGGTCGAATTCGTCACCAACCCGGCCGGGTCCGCCGGGCCCGGCCGGGTTGTATGTTAGCGATGAAACCTTTAAAGTTTTTAATGAAAATTTTCTATATATTAATGGAAAAAGACAATGATTCAAGGTTAATATTTATTTGAAAGTGACTTATGAACAATTATTACAATAATCAGTCTCACTCAAGTCTCAAAATCACATTTAATACAGAATTAATTACTTTTACTTCTGGACGGAAAAGTAGCATTAGTTTAGTATTAGTAATTATTCATTTTTATAAGTTTAAACAAACAGGTCTTTCTCTTTATTCCTTATAGTTTCTGTTTGAAAACATAGTATTAAAATATGAAACTAATAATGCAGCTTAAAGTATTAATCGTGTCATTACAACTTAGATTAGATAGTTAAATAAACTTTGGTAGTTTTGAACTTTGGTAAACAAATTCTTATTTTTTAAAAGTATTTTTTTTTTTGTAAACTTGTATAGTCTTAACTAACAAAATGTAACGTTACGTAGGCTTCATAAGTAAGTATAATATAACAAAACAAAAAGTATATTCTAACATGCACAAGGCAAAACAATTATTTTTCAGTCTGGAAGAATGATCTTAAAAAACAAATTGTATTTATAGTTTTATCACCTAACCTGGTTCGCAACTTACTGCAGATATACCCTGTGGCCGAAAAAGCTCTCTCAGCTTCAACACTAGTTGGTTTTATGGACATCATGTAGTCTTGAAGAAGAGTTAAATAGTGACCTTTCGCGCCTTCAGCTTCATACTGACTCATCTCTTTTTTTTAAAGTCTTTTCTAAGTTATTGCTGTGATTTATCTTTTTACTAAATTCTTCTTTTCCTTCTAAAATTTGCTTTTCTAATTCTTCTCTTAAAGTCAATGTCGATTGTGATTGAAGCGAGTCGTTTTCAAAATTCAGTCCATCATTTTCAACTCCAAAATAATCATCAGATTCAGTATTGACTTGCATGTAGGAGGATGTGCGCAATGATGATATGAGATCATTTATGATATTCGTTAGATCACTTGGTACTTTGCCTCCATGTCTCATCTTTTTAAAGCAAAGTGGATACAGTTTTGTGACTATCTTAACAGTTTTAAGTGTGTCAAATTGCATATCTTCGGCCATAAGTTTTGTTATTACGGCCTTTGTGAAGCTGAACTCTTTTTGGGAGTTTTTAAACATGTTATACGAATCATTGATGATTGAGAACGTTAAAAACATGTATTGAACGTCTTTCAAGTCCTTGCACAGTGATGTTGGTCTTGACCTTGGAAGACAAACTAGAGGAATGTAAAATTTCTCTAGCACTATGTAATTCGCGAACATCTTTTGTATTTTCCCGAAGTAATCATACAGTGCGTTCCAAGAAACAATTTCCGTGTTGTCTATTTTGGTAATCGTTACAAATTGACTTATTTCTTAAGTGAGTTATGGGATAATTAATAATTTTCATTGAGATTTGAAATCATTGAAGTAAGCAACTTTTTTAAAACAATTGTAGGGTATTATCTCTGTTAGTTGTTCAAAAATTTTATTTCTTATCATACAGGACTGTGAATTGTAGAAGATTTATAAGTAATACTAAATAAATATCTTACCAGAATAATAGTTTTCTCTCTGCATAAAATTGAGATTTTTCATAATATAAATTTCTCTCCATTTCAAAGATATTTGGATTAAGCTATGACTCAAATTTATTTATAGAAAAAAAACAATAGTTTTTTCGGTATTCAAAGGTATATTAAAATATAGTGAATTAAAATTACCCGATCTGCTAAATTCTTCTTTCTATGATACAGCTTATATAGTATGCAATAATTGTCATTATATCAATTATAATTCTTGTATTTAGATTGTCTAGTCGGGAAAACGCTGAAAAAAATTGATGTACAAAATATTTATTTCTAGAGATAGGTAATGTACTGTGTAACATCGCGACGGTAATGTGTGGTGCCTTTTGGCGCTTCCTTAACATTTTCGCTAAATACGACACTTCAATCAACAGCGACTCAGCTGAGAGATTATATTTTGTAATATCGGTAAAATTTTAGTATTTAACGTAAACAATTTATTATTGTTAAAAATGGTGTAGAATACGCTCAATGACTTATAGTATAACCTACTACGTTTAAAATCTACCTTCGATGATAACTCTGTCCATACAACCGTACCTACAATCACGGTTTGGCTCTGAAGATTCGCTAATCGCGACTGGATCTCGGCGCCAATCTCTAAGATTATGTCCAAACGTTTTTACTGAGAGCTGCAGTGATGTTTTGCCATTTCTTCCAGCGACTCACATTTATGTTGGCATACTTTGGGTTTTTTCAATTGTTTGTCCATTTTTCTGGAATCAGAGGATCAATTCACCACTGTGTTAGCGGTTGAATAGCGGAAATGGTTTTATATTGGAAACTTTGTCTCAATTGTTTGTCCATTTTTCTGGAATCAGAGGATCAATTCACCACTGTGTTAGCGGTTGAACAGCGGAAATGGTTTTACTTGCCTTCCAGACAGGAGCACATTGCTTCATTTAAGATTTCAGTCCCTGCTCATCTTCAAGATAATGTTTTTGACAGTCATAATTGGCCAACAGATGTATTGGTAAGCCTTTTATCTTTCCTGGTACTAATGGAAGGCGTTACTCCAAATGAAATTTTTGTACAGGAGTATAAGTGTAATAATTTTTTAATATGTGGCGACTTCAAATTGCCAGATTTGTTATGGAGTAATAATGAATTTGCGGCGATTCCCATTGGAAACTTAAATAAACAATCAGAACTTTTATCAGATTAATAATAATAATAATATAATCATAGCAAACTTAATAATTATATAATATACTATATATAAATAATAATATAAAGTCGTTTATTTGCCAATAAAATTATGATTACATAACATACCAAGCAAGATTTGTCAGCATACTTAAATATGTACCAACTAGAGATTGCAACCCGGTATGTTTCTCAACCCGGCCCGGCCCGGTCGAATTCGTCACCAACCCGGCCGGGTCCGCCGGGCCCGGCCGGGTTGTATGTTAGCGATGAAACCTTTAAAGTTTTTAATGAAAATTTTCTATATATTAATGGAAAAAGACAATGATTCAAGGTTAATATTTATTTGAAAGTGACTTATGAACAATTATTACAATAATCAGTCTCACTCAAGTCTCAAAATCACATTTAATACAGAATTAATTACTTTTACTTCTGGACGGAAAAGTAGCATTAGTTTAGTATTAGTAATTATTCATTTTTATAAGTTTAAACAAACAGGTCTTTCTCTTTATTCCTTATAGTTTCTGTTTGAAAACATAGTATTAAAATATGAAACTAATAATGCAGCTTAAAGTATTAATCGTGTCATTACAACTTAGATTAGATAGTTAAATAAACTTTGGTAGTTTTGAACTTTGGTAAACAAATTCTTATTTTTTAAAAGTATTTTTTTTTTGTAAACTTGTATAGTCTTAACTAACAAAATGTAACGTTACGTAGGCTTCATAAGTAAGTATAATATAACAAAACAAAAAGTATATTCTAACATGCACAAGGCAAAACAATTATTTTTCAGTCTGGAAGAATGATCTTAAAAAACAAATTGTATTTATAGATTTATCACCTAACCTGGTTCGCAACTTACTGCAGATATACCCTGTGGCCGAAAAAGCTCTCTCAGCTTCAACACTAGTTGGTTTTATGGACATCATGTAGTCTTGAAGAAGAGTTAAATAGTGACCTTTCGCGCCTTCAGCTTCATACGGACTCATCTCTTTTTTTAAAGTCTTTTCTAAGTTATTGCTGTGATTTATCTTTTTACTAAATTCTTCTTTTCCTTCTAAAATTTGCTTTTCTAATTCTTCTCTTAAAGTCAATGTCGATTGTGATTGAAGCGAGTCGTTTTCAAAATTCAGTCCATCATTTTCAACTCCAAAATAATCATCAGATTCAGTATTGACTTGCATGTAGGAGGATGTGCGCAATGATGATATGAGATCATTTATGATATTCGTTAGATCACTTGGTACTTTGCCTCCATGTCTCATCTTTTTAAAGCTAAGTGGATACAGTTTTGTGACTATCTTAACAGTTTTAAGTGTGTCAAATTGCATATCTTCGGCCATAAGTTTTGTTATTACGGCCTTTGTGAAGCTGAACTCTTTTTGGGAGTTTTTAAACATGTTATACGAATCATTGATGATTGAGAACGTTAAAAACATGTATTGAACGTCTTTCAAGTCCTTGCACAGTGATGTTGGTCTTGACCTTGGAAGACAAACTAGAGGAATGTAAAATTTCTCTAGCACTATGTAATTCGCGAACATCTTTTGTATTTTCCCGAAGTAATCATACAGTGCGTTCCAGCCCACATTAGCGCCAATCTTTGATATCTGCGGAGTGGTTTGATTGGCTTGGTACTTGGCTACACCTTCTGAGACTTTGCTTGTAACTCTGTTCAATATGTTTTTCATTTCCTGTCTGATAACATTTTTCTTCGGCATGGGAAACGTTTCGTCCGCTTGTATCATGTTCTGATCGTATTTTTTCGGATTGTTTAGATAAACTAATATTCCTGTCATCACAATAGAACGACGATCTCTTACTCTCACACGAAGGGCTTCGGATAATTGTACGCTGAGGCATGAACTATGTTTGTTTAATTTTTCGAAAATGAATTTCAAGGTAGTCTCGGCAGTAAGAAGGCTAGCTTCCCTTCTGCACAGAGCCTCTACTGCTAATTTGAATGGTTCCAAACATTCTACTAGGTTTTTAATCGACAACCACTCTAAGTCGGAAAACTTGATCTCAGATTTTACGTCAATCAACGCCTTATCCACGCAGTTTTTAAGTTTGTAGAAGCGCTCCAACATGTTGAGTAGACTGTTCCACCTTGTGCGACAGTCTAAAAGAAGGTCTAGCTCCTTTCCAGTGTCTTCTATAACATATTTTTGTAGGTAAGTATCGTATTTTGTGGGCGACTTCCTAAACAATCTAACCACCTCCCGAACTTTTTCTAGAATTTCTCTAAATCCAGTAATTTCTTCAGCGCGAGGAAGATCATTTATATCTACTGTTACTGTTAAGTCTGTATTTACGTCCGTCTCAATCGCATAGTCTTCATCTTCGTCATCGGACTCGACAAGATCTGCGTGTTCCATTTCAATCTCCTGATTTTGATCTCTCGACTTTTTGTATATTACATCAACAACGGCTAACTGAATGCCATGTGCAAAACATAATTGTTGGAAGCAAGGCACTAGTTTACCAACTTTCACCATGACGCTGGCACCGTCAGTTGTCATCGCAATAACATCAGTTTCCAAATTAATACCAAAGCTTTTTAAGCGGTCCTTCACCAAACCAATTGCGTGCTCTGCAGTACATGACCCATGAACTCTTACTAATCCCAGGTTGTACTGTTTTTCTTTGTTATGTAAATTTAGGTATCGGTGGTTACGCTGAGAGGTCCACTCGTCAAAATAAATGGTAAATTTTTGCCCCGAATTCTTCAGATTATCAAATTCTATCACCATGTCAGCTTTGACGGTGTTTTCAAAAGTCGTGATTATAGATCTGATTGTATTGGGTGATTTGGGGAGTTGAAATCCGGAATTTGCAAATAAAAACCTCATATCTGGGTCAGTGCAGAAACTGTTAAGAGAGTAACCTCTGGAAACCATTCTTGAAACCATCATCTCCATAGACCGTTCATTTTTAAAAAAAGAATCAATTTTTTTCTGTTTTTTTTGTAGGTATCTCTGAAGTCTTATTTTCATCTGGTTTAGGTGTAGATGCAGTGGGAATCAAATTCGTTGCACTACGTTTCAATTGACATTCTCCAGAAACTAAGGTGATGTTGTGCTTCGATGCTAAATGTGTTCTAACACCTTTGTAAGATCCATTAGTTACTTTGTATACATTATTGCACATAGAACATTTTGCACCCTTCCCATCGTTCACTTTGGTGAAGTAATTCCATATTGGATTTGGATTGAGTGGATTTACATTTTCAGGATTTATGCTAATATTAGCATGATTTGGACCTGGTCGTGATGGTTTCGAAAGTGACATGATTGATGTAAATACGGTTCGACCTGGAAATTAAAAACAAATAGGTAATTTTTTTATCAATTAGGGTTAGTCTTATTTTATATTTATATAGGTACAAAGACAAGTATTTGTTAAGTAATACACAAATTGTATATAGGTAGGTAGGTATACTAAGTACTAACTAGCTACCTAGAGTTAACTACCCAAATTTTACAGCGCGAACCGCAGTATAGCATTGAATATACAGATTTGTATTAATAATAATAACACTACACATTGAAATATTTGTTTGAATTAATGCGCAAAATCACAATAATTCTTGTTTTTATACCACAACTTCAATTATATTAAAAATACAACATTTGTTTACTTACGGTGGCAATGAAGCGCGGAACAACACAACACATATTTCGTCAACCAAGTACAAACGTCGACTAACAAGAAAGCACGTTACAGCGAGCGGCGGTTGGTGCGTCAGAACGGCAACGTCCAACGCAGTGGTTGCCATGACAACGCACATTCCCGCTCGCGTCGTTCGCGCGCCACGCGTCGTGGTCTAGTTACCGGGTCCGGTGACCGGGCCCGGTAAGAATGGCCGGGCCCGATGGGTGCCTAAAAGAGCACCGGGCCCGGGCTGACCCGGTCCGGCCGGGTCCGGTTTGCAATCTCTAGTACCAACTGAATTAATTTCCAACTGTCCCGGGCAACATATTAGATTTGATGTTTATCAGTAGTTTACATGTAGAGTTGTCATTTGAAATAATTATTTTTCAAAGCCAATAACTGTTACCTCTGGTGTACTGCAGGGGGCATATCTTGCACCACTATTATTCAATATATACATATTAATGATATTGGATCATGTTTTTTGCATTCAAATTATGTATTATATGCTAATGACTTAAAAAATTTTAAAATGATATGTAATACTGAGGATGTGTGCAATTTACAGAACGATATTAATAGGTTTTCGAGGTGGTGCAATGTAAACAAAATAGTTTTGAATGTTGAAAAATGTAAATATATACACTTTTCCAGTTCAACTAATTTTAAAGAGAATAACTCTTGTTTGAACAATTATAAAATCGAGAGTGTCAAGCTTATTCGGGATCTTGGGCTTCTCTTCGATAACAAACTTACTTTTACTCAGCATGTTGATGCTTGCAGTAACAAGGCTCTCAAGAAGTTGGGTTTCATAAAGCGAAACACTAAAGATTTTAATAACGTCAATGCTATCAAAATATTATATACCTCTCTTGTAAGACCACATTTTTAAATGAGGTTAAAATTTCTTTAACTGTAGGGGTTTATAGCTAAATTTGCAGTTACAGTTAATATTTAATAGATTGTTTAATGCAACTTCTACGTCTACTTCAAGAATTTCTAAATTAATTTGTTTGTTGTTTAATATTAAGTTGTTGTTTAGGCCCGTACTGACGAGGAAGGTATCCGAAGTGTTCAGCTCTGATTTGAATGAAACTTCAACATGTTGTAGAGGGTATAAAAATAAGAAATATGTTTTTTTTTATCTGGAGAGATTCACTAGAACAGGGTGAAAACCGACCCTAAAGTTTACCCCGAAAAACAGTATTTTTTGAAATATCGCAGGTTTTAAGTGAGATATTTTTACAAAATAAAATGAAAGTTACTTGTTATTCGATATGATGTTAAATTATGGTATTTTCACCCCCAAGGATAATATCCCTTATTTCTTATTAGGGTAAACCATATCTTTACGCACGTAATTTGATTCTAAAAATTACGAAATTTAATTGAATTGTTTGAAAATATTTTTTTATGAATACCATAAGTAACTTAAGTTGACGGGTTCCGGGGTTTCTAAAAATAAACTAGTAAATGAGAGTGAGCCTCCCCCGAATACGTTTTTTTTTTTAAATCCTAAGTCCTAATTGAGATGTCTTTACAAAACAAAATGGAAGTTATTTGGTATTTGAAATGATGTTGAATTATGGTATTTTCACTCCCAAAACATATCATCCCTTATTTCTTGTAACGGTTAACCGTCTACTAGTGCACGTAATTTAATTCTAAAATATACGAAATTTAATGATATTGTTTCAAAGTATTTTTTTTCTCACGAATACCATAATTAACTCAAGTTGACATTTTTCGGGGTTTCCAGAAATAAACTAGTAAAAGAGGATGAGTCACTCCCAAACACTTTTTTTTAAATATCTCTAGTTCAAATTAAGTTAACTCTACAAACACAAAATGGTAATTATTTGTTGTTCGAAATGATATTGCGCTATGGTATTTTCACTCCCAAGGATATCATCCCTTATTTTTATTAGGGTAAACCTTATATTTGCGAACGTAATTTGATTGTAAAAATGACGAAATTTAATGAAATTGATTGAAAATATTTTTTTCATGAATACCATGTCACTTAAGTCGTGTTTTTGAGTTTCTAAAAATAAACTAGTAAAAGAATGTGAGCGTCCCCCAAATATTTTTTTTTACATCTCAAGTTCTAATTGAGATAACTTTACGTAACAAATTGGAAACGGCTTGTTATTTGAAATGAAGTTTTATATTTATATATAATTATTCTTAAAATTGCCAAATTTCAGTTGCTATAAACGTTACAGAGCCTACTGAATTTTTTGTTAATTAATAAGGAATCATAAATTTAGTTCATTGGTTAGGTCTTCATGTCTTTAAATTATTATAACTAATGACACATAGTGATGTTAAACTATGGTATTGAGTTTATACTTAATAACGATTAGAGATACAACCAAATCGAAACGTTCTAAAAATAAATAAAAATAAAAACAATGCTCGTCCGACAACCACAAATGGGATTTCTTATTCTGTAACGTTCATTTAAATTAAAATTTGACAATTTTAATAATAATTATTTATGTATGAAATTACGGTTTGCTTTTACAAAAAATAACGAATAATATCCTTGGGACTGAAAATACCATAGTTTAACATCAATTCAAATAACAAGTAATTTTAATTTTGTTTTGTAGAGATTAGAACTGGAGATAAAAAAATGTGTTTGACGGTGGCTCACCCTCTTTTATTCGTTTATTTTCAAAAATCCCAAACACGTCAACTCATAAAAAGTAAGGGATGGTATCTATGGGGTCAAAACAACATGGTATAACCTCACTTCAAGTAACAAGTAATTTACATTTTGTTTTGTAAAGATATCTCAATTAGAATCTTTAACTAGTTTATTTTTAGAAATCCCGAAACACGTCAACTTAAGTTATTTATGCTATTCGTGAAAAAAATATTTTCAAACAATTCCATTAAATTTCGTAATTTTTAGAATTCAATTACCTGCGTAAATATAGGGTTTATGCTAATAAGAAATAAGAGATGATATCCTTGGGGGAAAATACTATAGTTTAACATCATTTCGAATAACAAGTAACTCTAATTTTGTTTTGTAAAAGTATCTCACTTAGAACCTGAGATATTTCAAAAATACTCTTTTTAGGGGAAAACTTTAGGGGCCGTTTTCACCCTGTTATAATGAATATCCCCATATAAAAAAAGTAAGTATCTCTTATTTTTGTACTCTCTACAACATATTGAAGTTTCATTAAAATCCGAGCCAAACACTTCGGATACCTTCCTTGTGAGTAATTTAGTCTCTTGAGGATTGAAGTTAATGTTACTTAAATTTACGAATCTATTAAAAAATTTGTGGTCTGAAAATTTGTTTATTATTTTTAGGTTGTTCCTGAAATTTTTAGAAATTAATTTACACAGTTCATTACACGGCTCATAAATATTATCTTGGAAACAACCAAAAAATATTAAGTACTGATTTTTAAAGACCGATTTGAATGGCTATGTTTGGGAAACATATAGTGGCCAATGATAGGAACCTATATCCATATTTAGTTCAATCTCGTGAAAATACAAAAAAGGAAATAAAGTAACAACAGTCACCTATAATTTGATGATAAATAGATTAAATATGAAGATTCACAGGTTACAACAAACAGATTTGCTTTAAATTTGCTAATTTTCAAAAAAGTTTATTCATTGGAGGTTATAAAACGTGTATCATCTTGACATGACGAAGCCAACTATCATCTGTCTTCAAAATAGCGGCGCGCCGGACACGAAACGCATTTGCACTTTTGTCTATGGTAATAATCGCTTAAACCCGCGAAATTTTAAATTTTTTGAACAATTTTAACTGTATTTTTTTTAATGTGGGCCATTCTAGGAGCCGGACTATCTTCGGCGACACCACCTTATACAAAAAATTTTTAAGAAATTCAATATTTCCAGGATTCCCAACAGTTGCCAAAAATCTTCTGTGACCATGTGAGATAACCAAACAGTAAATGTGTTTTAATAATGAAATGTATTAAACAAAAGTCGAAAGGCACAAATTTTTAAATAGAAAGTTTAAAAAAAAAATGTTAAATGCTACACATTTATGATTTTTTCTCAAATCCTCCAGTTGCTGGTATCCAATGCATCGTTGTTGTGTTGGCAAGTTCTAAACAGAAGAAATACGTTATAGACATTTAAAATACGATATAAAACTGCCAACTATGTAAATAGGTAAAATTCAGTTGTTGACAAGGTGCGGTTTCAACAATTTAACACCTTGTTTACCTAATATACCTGCAGTTTTGTACATTTGCGATGCAAAGTTAAATAGAAAACTATTTTTCGAACTCTATCAAAAAGGTAATATTGTATGTTTAATACAACTAAATATTGAAAACTTCTTGAGTCTGAATAAGCTAAAAAATAAAATTAATTTTTTATTCGTACCTGTGCTTAACTACTCACTCGTTCGGATGGGATTAATAGAATGAACGACCAAACTTGGGTTAGTGACATAAACTTAGAAGGCGGTAAAAACTGAGCCGTTTTTTAGTTGTAATAAATATTTGTTCGCTACTCATTTAAGAGTAACGACTTCTCTTTTTACAAACAGGAAAAAGATAAATAACGTGAAATACTAGATCGGAATAACGATGTACCGGTATTGAATCACAGGGTGTGTTCAGGTAATACATCACAAAAACATAAATTATTATTACCTACGGGGTCGATTTAGTAAGTATACTTATTTTTGGGAAATTCTGAGAAAAAAAATTGCAAAAGTGATAGTTTTTGCATATATGCATTCAAAAAAGTGGATTTTTTTTGTCGATGGATTATTAAAATATGCTGATTTAAGCTAATTTGAATTTTCTGAGACGATTGTGCCCCACGAGAACGTCGAAAAAGGACAGAAAGATTATGAAAATCGCTATTTTATAATGAAAAAGTTCGCGTAATTTGAGCTGACATAAAACTTTGTTGTCCGCTGACTTGAAATTTGGAGGATATATCGTTCGAAGTGTTCAAACTACCTTCCGAAGAAGCCACTGTGTGGCGAAACATGTTAAGGTATTGAATAAAATAGTATAAGTTCGCAACAAAAGTGTTCTTTTGTGTTTTTCATTTCATAAAATAAATTTCCATCAAGTAACAGCAAAATCAGTCAACTATTGTTTCCTATTGTTGGGAATATGTTGTGTGAAAATTATTGCATTGAAGATATACGAGATCTGTATCGTGAATTTTGTGTTTTTCCAAAAATTACTTATTCATGAATATCTATTCTGTCGCCTTCAAAGTAATCCCCATTAGATATTATGTACTTGTACCAACGTTTTTTTAAATCATCGAAGCACTTAAAAAAATCATTCTTTATGATCTTGTTCAGCTCCTCCTTCGATGCCGTCTTTATCTCCTCAATCGTAGCGTAGTGTCGTCCGTTATCATGGTGCAAAAGCCAATTTTTGTTCTTCCACAAATCCGAGCGTTTCTGGCGGACTGCTTCGCGCAAATTGCGCATAACCTGCAAGTAATATTCCTTATTGACCGTTCTACCCTCTGGCAAGAACTCATGATGCACCATGCCCCTGCAATCGAAGAAAACTAAGCAAACCCTTCACATTCGACCGAACTCGGCGCGCTTTTTTCGGTCTTGGCTTATGCGGCAGGTTCCATTGGGATGATTGACCTTTGCTTTCCACGTCATAACCATAAACCCATGATTCGTCACCGGTTATGACCCTCTGGAGCAAATTTGGGTCGTCGCAGACAGAGTCAAACAGCTCTTTAGCAATGTTAATGCGATGCTGTTTTTGATCGAAATTGAGCAATTTTGGTACGAAATTCGCGGCGACCCGTCTCATGCCCAAATCATTGGTAAAAATCGAGTGGCACGAGCCAATCCATATGTTTAGGTCCTCGGCAACGATTGGCCATTACTATTTTCTTCACTTCTTCAATGTTTTCGTCTGTTATTTAAGTACTCGGGCGTCCGGCACGCTTTTCGTCGTTCACATCTTCTCGACCCTCTGAGAACATTTTGTACCACCGATAAACGTTGCTTTGGTCCAAGGTAGCTTCACCATATGCTACAGTCAATATTCGGAATGCGTCCGCGCACTTAATTTTGTTTTTCACACAAAATTTGATACAGATTCTTTGATCCATTTTTTAGAATAGGCAAAAATCGAAGACGAGCCAAAACACGTCCAAACAAAACAGCTGTCAAAAATTAACTGAACATTCAAAGTTGCCGAACTTGTCGGCATAAGTGAGGGACATGAGTACCAACATAACGAAAATTTCGTGTAAAAATTATTACATTGATGATATATGTAAGTTGGACTATAGCTTTTACTGGCAAATTTTTTAAAATAATATTAGGAATTGTATCAGTCCCACGTGCCTTGTTGGTTGCACTAAATTTTATTATTTCCATAGTGTTTTATGAGTTGTGTCGGCGGAATTGGGTATTTTTGTGAAGATATATACCGACTGTATTCTCTTATATTTTTTTCGGAAATTACTAATTACTGAACACCCTCTGTACTTGTATGAAATACTGGAACATAGGACTGATGTGCATAATATTAATTTTACAAATCAAAATAGAAACGTACCGTTGGATATTCTTGGGAGTCCATTATCTCCGATACCTTTTCCGATTTTCTTGTCTTCACATATTTGGTCGCTTTTCGCAATAATACACAAAACAATTGAAAAACAAAAAAAATATGTTTTATTTTTAGGTTAGAATATTTATGGATGATTTTGATTGGTCATTTTTAATTTATATTAATTGTTAAATTTTGAAGTATAAAATACCGCTTTATTGTAATTAAGAACTCGCCTTAGTAAAAACCAAGCCTCGTTTAAAATCTGGGAGATATGGGAAAATATTGTGGAACGAAATTTCTTCCATACCCTTCCCAGCCCTGAAGAGGTTCAGTAACTGAAACACTGCAGCATCTCGGGCGAAGAACGCCGCTTCCTGTTCAGAGGCCGAGCTGATGAATCTGAAGAAGCACCTTCTCTTGATTTCCCAACCTGTTTTAGTTGGAATGGGAAATCAAGAAATGGTGGATCTTGATCGAATTCAGCAGCCCGCATCTTTGTTGCAAACTCTGCAGGCGTCGGGTCCCCAGATACCTGTAACAAATTTCCTGATAGGATTCAAAGTTTCTGAATCGCTATTAGAAAGGCCTGACATCATGGACAGCACCAGATCGTTCATATTCGTAGGCATGTGAGGTCCAAGGTAGTGTAGCTGAAATCCTGCAGCATCTCGGGAGAAAAACGCCGTTTTCTGTTCAGAGGCCGAGGTGATGAATCTGAAGAAGCACCTTATCTTGATTCCCCAATCTGTTGTATTTTCCCGCATATCTGTTGCAGACTCAGCAGGAGTCGGGTCCCCGGACGCTTGCAACAAACTTCCTTATAAGATTCAAAGTTTCTGAACCGGTATAAGAAAATCTTGCATCATTAACGGCAGCAGATCGTTCATCTTCGTAGACATGTGAGGTTGAAAGTAGTGCAGAGCTTGATTCCCCATCAGTACCAAGCAAGGCATCTCACCCCTGTATATCAATTGGGGGCTAACGACCCCATGGCTGAGGAAAAACCCCGATCAAGAGAGCGGGGGCCCAAGAGATGATACACCTTCTCAACGAGTCTGGTGTGTTTCAGTTCCTGAACCCTTACATCTCGCCTGGGTATGCATTCGAAGTGCTTCAGCAATGGGAAATATTCAATATCCTTAAATTGCTCATGCAACTCGGCATAGGTAATATGCCGGACAACATGGCCTTTAAAAGATATTTCATCGAAAGGTTTAAACAAAAATTGTTATATGCTACACATTTATGATTTTTTCGCAAATCCTCCGGTTGCTGGTATCTAAGACATTGTTGTTGTGTTGGCAAAAATGTGTAATCTTTCTTTCACGATTGATAATTAAAATAGGCTGATTTAGGCTAACTCAAGTTTTCTGAATCGATTGCGCTTCACGAAAACGTTGAAAAACGATGGAAAGATGTTGAAAATCACTATTTTATAATAAAAAATTTCGCCTAATTTGAGCTGACATAAAACTTTGTTGTTGCATTAAATAAGGACTTGAAATTCGGAGGATATGATATATCGTTCGAAGTGTTCAAACTAGCTTCCGAAGAAGCCATTGTATGTCGAAACATGTCGAGGTATTAAATAAAACGGTGAAAATTTGCAACAAAAGTGTTCTTTTGTCTGTTTTTCATTTCATTAAATAAGTTTCCATCAAGTAACAGCAGAATCAGTCAATTATTGTTTCCAATTGTTGGGAAGATTTTGTGTGAAAATTATTGTATTGATGATATATGTAAGTTGGACTATATCTTTTACTGGCAAATTTTTAAAAATAATATTAAGAATTGTATTAGTCCCAGGTTCCTTGTTGGTTGCCCTAAATTTTATTATTCCCATAATATTTCTAGGTTTTGCATAGCGTGTAATGAGTTGTGTTGGCGGGATTGGGTATTTTTATGAAGATATGTACTGACTATATTCTCTGATATTTTATCGGAAATTACTAATTTCTAAACACCCTATGTACTTGTATGAAAAACTAGAACTTAGGACTGATGTATATAATATTAATTTAGAAAATCAAAGCAGAAAATTCCCGTTAGATATTTTTGAGGGTCCATTATCTCCGATACCATTCCCGATTTTCTTGTCTTCATAATAAATAATACAATTGAAAAAGAAGAAATTTATAGTTTACCTTTAGGTTAGAATATTTATGGACGATTTTGATTGGTCATTCTTGATTTTTACTAATTGATAAATTTTGAAGTAAAAACCGAACCTCGTTTAAAATCTGGAAAATTTGGGAAAATATTATGGTGCAGCACTGGAACGAGATTTCTTCCATACCCCTCCTAGTCCTGAAGAGGTCCAACAACTGAAATTCAGCATCTCGGGAGAAGAACGCCGCTTTCTGTTCAGAGGCCGAGCTGATGAATCTGAAGAAGCACATTATCTTGATTCCCCAATCTGTTGTATTTTCCCGCATCTCTCTTGCAGACTCAGCAGGAGTCGGGTCACCGGACTCCTGCAACAAACTTCCTTATAAGATTCAAAGTTTCTGAATCGGTATAAGAAAGTCTTGCATCACTAACAGCAGCAGATCGTTCATCTTCGTAGACATGTGAGGTTTAAAGTAGTGCAGAGCTTGATTCCCCATCAGTACCTAATAAGGTATCCCGCCCCTGGGTATCAATTGGTTGCCAACGATCCTCTGGCCAAGGAAAAACCCCGGTTAAGAGAGCGTGGGGCCAGTTCCTGAACCCTTACACCTCGCTTACGTGTGCAGACGAAGTGCTTCAGCAATGGGAAAGATTTAATATCTTTAAATTGCTCATGAAAATCGGCATAGGCCGTGCAACATGGCCTTTGAATGATATTGCATCGAAAGATATAAAAAAAATCGTTAAATGCTACACATTTATGATTTTTTCGCAAATCCTGCAGTTGCTGGCATCTAACGCATCGTTGGTGTGTTGGCATGTTCTAAAAGTAAGAAATACGTTATAGATATCTAAAATACAGTATAAAACTGCGAACTATGTAAATATGTAAAAACCAATTTTTGAGAAGGTACGGTTTCAACAATATAAAACTACCTACCTATTATACCTACAGTTTTGTACATTTCTGATAAAAAGTTAAATAAAAAAACAATTTTTGGAACACTGTCAAAAAGGTAATTTTGTATCTTTAATACAATTAAATATTGAAAACTTCTTGAGCCTGTATAAGCTAAAAAATAAAATTTATTTATTTATATCTATGCTGAACTACTCACTCGTTCGGATGGGATTAATTAAATGGACGAACAAACTTAGGTTAGTGACATAACCTTAGAAGGCGATAAAAACTGAGCCGTTTTTAAGTTGTAATACATATTCGTTCGTTACTCATTTAGGAGTAACGGCTTCTCTTATTACGAGCAGGAAAGAGATAGACAACGTGATATATTGGAATGGAATAACGATGCTCCGGTGTTGAATCACAGGGTGAGTCCAGGTAATACATCACAAAAACATAAATTATTATTACTTTCAAAAAATATATGCAATATTATTTACGGGGTCGATTTAGTAGGTATTCTTATATTTGTGAAATGCTGTGTGAAAAAATGTTCACGGCACCTTCCGAAGAAGTCAATGTGTGTCGAAACATGTCGAGGTATTAAATAAAATAGTGAAAATTTGCAACAAAATTGTTCTTTTGTGTGTTTTTCATTTCATAAAATAAATTTTCGTTAAGTAACAGCAGGATCGGTCAGCTATTGTTTCCAGTTGTTGGAAGATGTTGTGTGAAAATTATTGCATTGGTGATATATGTAAGTTGGACTACAGCTTTTACTGGCAAATTTTTAAAAATAATATTAGGAATTATATCAGTCCCAGGTGCCTTGTTGGTTGCACTAATTTTTACTATTTCCGTAATATTTTTACGTTTTGCATAGCATTTAATGATGTGATGGCGGTAGTGCGTATTTTTGTGAAGATATATGACTATTCTCTGATATTTTTACGGAAGTTACTAATTGCTAAACATCCTATGTACTTGTATGAAAAACTGGAGCTTTGGACTGATGTGCATAATATTAATTTTAGAAATCAAAGTAGAAATTTACCGTTGGATATCTTTGAGACTCGGTTATCTCGGATACCTTTTCCGATTTTCTTGTCTTCATGTATTTTGTCGTTTTTCGCAATAATAACAATGCAATTGAGAAACCAAAAATTTGTTTTACTTTTAGGTTATAATATTTATGGATGATTTTTATTGGTCATTCTTAATTTCTACTAATTGTTAAATTTTGAAGTATAAAATACCGCTTTATTGTAAGCACAAACGTGCCTTAGTGTAAAAACGAGCCTCGTGTATAATTTGGGGATTTGGGAAAATATAATGCAGCACTGGAACGAGATTTCTTCTAGACCCTTCTCAGCCCTGAAGAGGTCCAGCAACTGAAACACTGCAGCATCTCGGGGGAAGAATGCCGCTTTCTATTCAAAGGCCGAGCTGATTAATCTGAAGAAGTACCTTCTCTTGATTCCCCAACCTGGTATAGTTAAAATGGGAAATCAAGAAAAGGTGGATCTTTATCAAATTCAACAGCCCGCATCTCTGTTGCAGACTCGGCAGGCGTCGGATCCCCACACACCTTTTTACTGCTGTTGGGGGAAAAAAGATTTTGAATCAATTTCCACCTCAGATATCAGCAAAGATGAACAACCTGCTGCTGCTTCTGGCAATGCAAACTTTCTGATGGGAGTCAAAGTTTCTGAATCTCTATCAGAAAGGCTTACATCACTAACAGGTGGAAGGTAGTTCAGAGCTTGATTCCTCGTCAATACCAAGCAAGGCATCCCGCCACTGTATATAAATATAAATTGAGGACCAACGACCCCCTAGCTGAGGAAAAACCCCGGTCAATAGAGCGTGGGGCCCCAGGAAATGATACACCTTCTCAACGAGTCTGGCGTATTCCAGTTCCTGAACCCTTACACCTTACCTGCAGATGTAGACTAAGTGCTTCAGCAATGGAAAAAATTGGATATCTGTAAATTTCTCATGAAATTCGGCATAGATAATATGCCGGGCAACACGGCATTTGAAAGATATTTCATCGAAAAGTTAAAAAATCGTTAAATGCTACACATTTATGATTTTTTCACAAATTCTCCAGTTGCTGGCATCTAAGATATCGTTGTTGTGTGGGCATGTTCTAAAAAGAAGAAGTACGTTAAAGACATCTAAAATACAATATAAAACTACAAACTATATAAATAGGTAAAAACCAATTGTTGAGAAGGTGCGGTTTCAACAATTTAACACTTTGTTTACCTATTATACCTACAGTTTTGTATATTTCTGATAAAAAGTATATTACAGCTAAATATTGAAAACTTCTTGGGCCCGTATAAGCTAAAAATAAAATTAATTAATTATTCCTACCTGTGCTTAACTACTCACTCGTTCGGATGGTATTAATTAAATGGACGACCAAACTTGGGTGAGTGACATAAATTTAGAAGGCGGTAAGAACTGAGCTGTTTTTTAGTTGTACTAAATATTTGTTCGTGACTCATTTAGGAGTAAGGGTTTCTCTTATTATGAGCAGTAAGGAGATAGAATACGTGATATATTGGAGCGGAATAACGATGTTCCTATGTTTAATCACAGGGTGAGTCTAGGTAATACATCACAAAAACACAATTATTATAATCTTAAAAAAAAAATTATATGCAATACTATCTACGGGGTCGATTTAGTAAGTATATTTATTTTTGAGAATTTCTGTGCGAAAAAATTTTCACCGCAAAAATTATATTTTTTGCATATATGCGTTCAAAAATGTAGAAATTTTTTTTGTCCATTGATTATTAAAATAGGCAGATTTAGGCTAATTCGAGTATTCTGAATCATTTAGGCCCCACGAGAACATCGAAAAACGACGGAAAGATATTGAAAATCGCTATTTTATAAACAAAAATTAAAAATTTCTTCCAATTTGAGCCGCCGTAAAACTTTTTTCCTTTAGATAACTACTTGAAATTTGGATGATATATATTTTGGAGGGTTTAAACTACCTTCTAAAGAAGCCACTGTGCGGCGATATATGTCAAAGTATTAAATAAAATAGTGGAAATTTGCAACAAAAATGTTTTGTGTTTTTCATTTCATAAAATAAATTTCCATCAAGTAACAACAGAATCAGTTAACTATTGTTTCCAGTTACTGAGAAAATGTCGTATGAAAATTATTGCATTGATGATATATGTAAGTTGGACTATAATCTTTGGTGGCAAATTTTTAAAATTATTATTAGAAATTGTGTCAGTCCAGGTGCCTTGTTGGTTGCACTAAATTTTATTATTTGCATAATATAATCATCATAAAATATCATAGTGCAGCACTGGAAAGAGATTTCTTCCATACCCTTTCCAGCCCTGAAGAGGTCCAGCAACTGAAACTGCAGCATCTTGGGGAAGAATGCCGCTTCATGTTCGGAGGCCGAGCTGATTGAAGAAGCACCTTCTCTTGATTCCCCAACCTGTTCTAGTTGGGATGGGAAATCAAGAAATGGTGCGTTTCTGTTGCAGACTCAGCAAGCGTCGGGTCCCCAGACACCTTTAACAAACTTCCTGATAGGATTCAAAGTTTCGGAATAGCTATTAGAAAAGCTTGCATCACTAACAGCAGCAGATCGTTCATTTTCGTAGGCATGTGAGGTTGGAGGTAGTGTAGAGCTTGATCCCCCATCAGTATCAAACAAGGTATTCCGCCCCTGTATATCAATTGGGGGCCAACGACCCCCTGGCTGAGGAAAAACCGTGATCAAGAGAGCGTGGGGCCCTAAGAGATTATACACCTTCTTAACGAGTCTGTCGTGTTCCTGTTCCTGAACTCTTACACCTCGCCTGCCTATGCAAACGAAGTGCTTCAGCAATGGGAAAGATTTAATATCTTTAAATTGCTCATGAGACTCGGCATAAGTAATATGTCGATGAAAAGTTAAATAGAAAACTATTTTTCGAACACTATTAAAGAAGTTATATTGTATGTATAATACAGCAGCAGATTGTTCATCTTCGTAGATATGTGAGGTTGAAGGTAGTGCAGAGCTTGATTCCCCATCAATACCAAGCAAGGCATCCCGCCCCTGTATATAAATTGAGGGCCAACGACCCCCTAGCCGAGGAAAAACCCTGATCAAGAGAGCGTGGGGCCCCAAGAGATGATACACCTTCTCAACGAGTCTGGCGTGTTCCAGTTCCTGAACCCTTACATCTCGCCTGCGTATGCAAGCGAAGTGCTTCAGCAATGGGAAAGATTTAATATCTTCAAATTGCTCATGAAACTCGGTATAGGTACTATGCTGGGTAACATGACCTTTGAGAGATATTTTATCGAAAGATTAAAAAAAAAATCGTTAAATTCTACATATTTATGATTTTTTTGCAAATCCTCCAGTTGCTGGTATCTAACGCATCTTGGTTATGTTGGCATGTTCTAAAAAGAAGAAATACGTAATAGACATCCAAAATACGATATTAAACTGCAAACTATGTAAATAGGTAAAAACCAATTGTTGAGAATGCGCGATTTCAACAGTTTAATACTTTGTTTACCTATTATTCCTACAATTTTGTACATTTCTGAAGAAAAGTTAAATAGAAAACCATTTTTCGAACACTTTCAAAAGGATAATTGTGTATGTAAAATACAACTAAGTATTGAAAACTTCTCGAGTCTGTATAAGCTAAAAAATAAAATTAATTATTTATTCATACCTGTGCTTAACTACTCACTCATTCGGATGAAATTAATAAAATGGACTACCAAACTTAGGTTAGTGACATAAACTTAGAAGGCGGTAAAAACTGAGCCGTTTTTTAGTTGTAATAAATATTTGCTCGTTACCCTTTTTGGGAAGAACGATTTTTATTATTACGAGCAGGAAAGAGATAGATAACGTGATATATTGGAGCGAAGAAAATGTTCCAGGGTTCAAGAATAGGGTTTGTCCAAGTAATACATCACAATAATATAAATTATTATTACCCTTAAAAAATATATATGCAATACTATCTACGGGGTCCACTTATTAAGTATACTTATTTTTGGGAAAATCTGAGAGAAAAAATGTTCACTGCAGAAGTGATATTTTTTGCATATATGCATTCAAATATGTGGATTTTGTCGATCGATAGTTAAAGCAGGCTGATTTAGGCTAATTTGAGTTTTATGAATCGATTGCGCCCCACGAGAACGACGAAAAACGACGGACAGATGTTGAAAATTGCATTTGATAATAGAAAAGTTCGTTTAATTTGATTTGACATACAACTTTTTTTGTTCCGTTAGAGAAGGACTTGAAATTCGGAGGATATATAGTTCGAAGTATTCAAACTACCTTCTGAAGAAGCCACTGTGTGGCGAAACATGTCGAGGGAGTAAGTAAAGTAGTTAAAATTTGCAACAAAATTGTTCTTTTGTGTGGTTTTCATTTCATAAAATAAATTACCATCACCTAACAGCAGAAACAGTCAACTTATTGTTTCCAATTGTTGGGAAAATTTTGTGTGAAAATTATTGCATAGATGATAAATGTAAGTTGGACTATAGCTTTTACTGGCAAATTTTTTAAAATAATATTAGAAATTTTATCAGTCCCAGTTGCCTTGTTGGTTGCACTGAATTTTGTTATTTCCATATTTTTAGGTTTTGCATAGTGTTTAATGAGCTTGCGGCGTCTCCCTTTTTACAGGGTACGGCAACGGATGCGTACGGCAGCTCAATATGTCGGAGGCTAGGTTCGTATCTCTTTTAGAGATAGTTGTACTCTGCTTTGATTACCCAATAGGCGCCACCTGTTTTACATTATCTGTGTTACTTACCTAGTGATTAAACAGGAAAACACTTAGGTATGAGGAATGATTTTAATTTATTGACTGTTGGTGTATAGCTCCACAATGAAACGACTTAATTAAAACAAAATAACAATTCCATTTTATTCCAAAAAAATTATTATGTACATAAATTAGAATGGTGCGCCTACAATGTTTTTATACTTATTATGGTTGTTACCTCGTTTTTAAAAGGTTATATAAAATTTGGCCGCAAATGTTCTAGAACCTTTAATTGCCAATAACGTAAGTTTTATAGAGTTATCAAAAAGTTCTTACATGTTATTATATCACATTAAAATATATTTATGTTGTTTTGTTTGTATTTAAAAAAAATTGATTTATAGCTCCAATTCTTTAACTTAAAGTTTTCTCCTACCTGGTCTATGCTATGGTACTTCTCACTTCTAGCGCTGTTGCTAGGATTCCTGTTGTGTTGTGGCTTCACAGGGCCACTTCCAACTCGCCAACCAAACGCAGGGTAAGGTTAAAATAGTCGTGGTCACACGGACAGGAAATCTAGGGTCGGAACCATCAGAAAGCCTTGACAGCAATATCAAAATGAAGAGAGTGAGATGAAACCCAAAGATAAAAAAGACTGGCTTCAGATAGCCCTCATTGATTAGTGGACTTTAAAAAACACTTGACTGTCTGCCTTTCAAAACTAATGGCAGGATTGGTCTGTTGCCTTCGACGGTTAAACAGTAAAGGGAACGAAAATAAAAATCTCTCTTGCAACCAGACGTGACAAATGTTAGGGATATTTGTATTTACGTTTGCCAACCTTAATCTCGGCTTGGAGCACTTTAACCTAGTTCCGAATTTACACTGATTACCAGGTAATACGTCAAATATGGGCAAGCCATGGAAAATTATCAAAAAACAAATTATGATCAAACAGTTCAAAGTTACTAATCACGATTAAAACAAAGTTCAAAAAAAATTGCCACAAATTCCATACTGCATACTCAACCTTAAATGATCGGTCTCGTCATGCCGTGCTCATGTCAACAAATCGGGAATACATCCTCAACATTACCGACTATAACCTTACACTTTTGTTTTCCAAAAAACAACTTTTTTTTTGGTCTTCTCCTCTTTACTCGTCTTTTTCTTCAGAACAAAACAACATATGACCGTTCAACGACCTCTCTCTAGTTCACGCTATCTTTGCCTTCTTCTTCCCCTTCTTCGGACCACTTTTGCCGCTGGTGGTGCGGAAAGGCGGTATTTGAATATTGTATATAAGGGTTAACAGCGTCTTTACTTTTAACTTAGTTAAGAAATGAGTACTATAGTAATTTTTACGCTCCAAGACTTTATTGCTTTTTGGGAGCAACAAATTCAGATTTTAAGCAGGCGATCACCAGATAGTACAGTGATGTGGCCACCGGAAAACTTAGAATCTGAATTTTTAAGAGAGGAATTCGACGACTTTGTCATGGATGAGCCGTCAGACAATGAATTTATGGACGTCTTCGAGCCCAACCAGGATCCGGAGCCTATAACCTTTGAATGGGCGGACCGGGTTTTGGATCAACAACGAGCCGAGCAACAACAGGGGGGACTACAGCAGGCAGAGCAACGGCAGGCGGAGCGACAGCAGGCAGAGCTACAGCAAGCAGAGCGACAACAAGCAGATCTTCAGCAAGCAGAGCTACAGCAATCAGAGCTACAGCAAGCAGAGCTACAGCAAAAGAGCTACAGCAAGCAGAACGACAGCAGGCAGAGCTACAGCAGGCGGAGCAAAAGCAGATGGAACCAAGGGTTCGATATCCGTGTAAATGCAAAAAAACTATCAACTATAAATTATAAATTAAATTAAATTTTAAATTATTATTTATAATAAAAATAAATAAAAACACATAAATCATTAAAGAAAATGTTTTTTATTTTTTTCTATTTATTATACAGAATCACATATAATAACCAAGTTTCTCCAACTTAAAAGAATTAATATAGGATGAATATAATTTATTTACAAACATAATAATGAAAAATATGATTTTTTCTTGAAAGAATTATTAATAGGTAGGATGAATATGATTTTATTTACAAAAATAATAATGAAAAATAGGGTTCTTCTCTTGAAAGAATTATTATGAATAGGATGATCATATAATTTTATTTACAAACATAATAATGAAAAATAGGGTTTTTTACTTTGAAAGAATTATTCTACATTGGAAGAATAATCATAAATTATGTTATCAGGGCATTTTATTTAATCAAGCACATTTGTTTTTAAAAGCGCACAATGTCTTAGTTGATATTTTAAATTTAATATTAAAAACTGCTAGGGTGCATAAATAAACTCAAGTGAAGTATCAAATTCATTTATTTAAAATTCGATTTATGGATAGGGTGGTTGTGCATATTATTTATAAAAAATTATTCTACACTGGAAGAACAAAATCAAAAATTTTTAAATCCTAATATATACAAATTCTTTTTTATTGACATTATTCTCTTATATTTACTTACATAGTTCCTTTATATTTATTTACATGTTTCCCTTATATTTATTTAACTTATAAGAACAAAATCACAAATTCTTCGAAAATGTCCGAGAAACCTAATATATACAAATTCCCATTTATAGGCATAATTCCCTTATATTTACATGGTTCCCTTATATTTATTAAACTTCAAAGGACAAAATCATCAATTCTTCGAAAATGTCCCATTTGATATTTTAAACTTAAAATTAAAAAAACCCTATAGCGCATGAATAAATGCATGTGAAATAAATTCATTTAAAATTTGATTTTTCGATAAGATGGTTATGCATATTCTTTAATTCGGGTTTGTTGCATATTATACATGTTTGTGAAGGAGTTGTTATAAATAAATCGTTTTCGCAAGTGCTGTATTGCAGATCTTTTTCGCAGCATATAAATGATCATTTATAATGGCTATTTACAAAGTCGTGTTTTCCCTTTGGGCAATTTAGAGCATGTACATAGTAACATTCGCAGCATAAATTATATGCATCGCCAGAAGATGAAATAACGACCACATACGATTGAAAAACACATACTTCCCGCGTAAGGTAATTTGGTGCCAATGCATCACTTGCATTTATTTTTGTCACTTTCACGAGCCCCTCTTCTCTACACCCGTTTGGAACTCCATTATCCTCTATCCCATCATCTTGTTAATCTTCACCATCGTCTTCGAAGTTATTACGATCAATAGTAATCAGAGAATCCTGTCTTGCGTTGAATTTCCCCCTTCCAGCCAATTTAAAATGAGTTACTTCATCCTTGTACATTGCCCGGATTGATTCATCGCAAGCGGAATCTAAATATATTTGTTGTGGATCCATTTCGAAAACTGATGAACTGAATTTTCGAGATTTGATTCACTTGTTTAAACAATTCGCACTTTTAAAACACTTTTTTATTGGTAATGGTGGACCGTCTATATGATTTTGGTATAATTTGTAATGTTTAAAACAGGGTAAATTTAGCTTCAATTTCTCGTCACTTTGATAATATTCTGGTAACCTATTTGTTGTAACTAAGTGAATCAACGTATCTTTTTGGCATTTATGGCACTGATTTACGATTCTTTTGCCTGCCGGGCTTTGCCGGGAGGTTCATTATGTGGGTTATGTTGTAGAAGTGATTTTGTGTTTTAGGGATTAGGATTTTTATTGTGGATGATTCCCTCCTATTGAATCTCGTTTTTAAATTATAGATTTCAATAGGAGTGAATCCCATATATTCTATCTCCTCCTTTACGTTTTGTATTGGGAAGTTTCTATGTATTCCTTTTATGAGAATGTTTAGGTGACGTTCCTCAGGGAGAAAGTAAGTATGAAACTCGATTTTTTCGTTTTTGAGAAATTTTGTAGTGTTCCTATGGTCATTGGAATCACTTGGATGCCTTGTGGGTTTGTTTTTGCTTTTTGTATTTTGGTGTTTTATTTTTCTAATTCCTTTCTAACTTTGCCCCATTTTGTTGAGTCACGGATGACTATAGGAACAATTTCTTTATTTTTTTTGTCTGAGTTTGTTTTGTTTTGTGTATTGTTTGTGTCCAGAGTTTCAAAATGTTTTTGTAGTGTTTTGTTTGTTGTGTTTGGGATGTTTAATTCTGGGTGTGCTGAATAGAATGGGATCTTTTCTGTTTGTTTGGGTAGAGCAGGAAATTCGTCATTTTGTTCAGAGATTCCCATTTCCTCTGTTTGTTCGTTGTTTATTTGATGCGAGTTTCCTGCTCTAATGAGCATCAGTTCTGTCATTAGTTCTTGTATCGTGTTTTGAAAGTTGGTTACTTTGTTATTTAGTTCTGTGTTGCAGGCTGCAATGCTGTCTAGTTTGGCATGTAGATTTTTTATTTCTCGTTGTTGCATTTTTAGTTGGTCATTTAGGATTTTGTTTTGCTCTTCGAGCTGTCTTTTTTCATGAAATAGCCTGTCGCATATTTCTTTTAGTGAGGGGTCTTCGTCTGTTTTGGGTTTTTTTTATAGGGATGGTGGTCCTGTCTGAGAAGTTATTATAATTCGGGGATTTTGGATACGTGATCGACTTACCCATTAGTTCCTCGTCACTGCTGCTACCCATAGTTTTGACTTTTGTTTTACAATTTTCTGAGCACTTTTCACTTCCACTTATGCTTGTTTTTTCACTGTCACTGTCACAAGTGTTTTTGGTTTTTCTGTTTTTTACACTTTTTGACTGCGCGGTCTCCGAAGACCGCGCTACTCGCACTAAATTATCGCGATTTTTTGGTTTTTTGTTTTTGGTGATTACCCTGATTTTCGGAATTTTTGTTTTAAAGTATAATTAAATACTTCAACGTGATTTATGCGAATGATCGTATTGAAAAATACAACCACTCGTAAACGAATTTCATTATGAAGGAACGCGCCGTATGCTCCGGAGTACTTCCTCACTTTTCGACGAGTCGAGCAAGAATTGTACTAAGTCTGACTCGTTTTGTTAAGCTTTTTATAGTTTTACCCAACTACGCTAAGTTGGACCAAACTATGCTCGAAATAACCAATTAGCGTGCTTCTAGCATTTTGCTTTCGTAGGCCACGCCTCCCAATGCTTTTCTTATGGGAAAATTTCTTTTTCGAATTTCAGCGGTTTTACTCGTTCTTTTGACAAGAATTTTTCTGAAATGGTTAGATAAACGTTTTCTGCATTATCCCACAGCATTGGAAATATAAAACTGTTTTTTATATTTACAATACTAATTATTTCAATTAGTGTTTATTCCAACTCGGAATTAGTTTCGTTATGGATTTAAGATGATCAATGACAAAGTTATCAACTAAATAATTTTACTTAGAAAAATAAGATTTTCCGAAACAATACTTAATTAATAAAACGAAATAAAGTTTTAAGATTAATACGATTAGGGGTATAAAATAAATGAGCTCCAAGTCGTATTATTAACAGGAATTTACATTTTATTCCTTTACAGTGTGAAAAAGTAATTTAAATATAATAAAGTTTTATGTGCTAATTATAACTATATACAATTATCAAGATATATTTTATCTCGTAAGGTCCAATATTGATTGTCGAACAATTTTAGTCTTTTTAAAAGAGATCCTCCGTTTATCTCGATGGCGCCAGCTTGGCGGCAAAATTTGCTTGTTGGCCGACGTCGATTAGAATTATTCACACGATTTTATAGAAGTTTTTTAATGTTTTGAATTTTAAAATAATTTAAGTATGATATTTATTTTAATTATTTAACGTTTGATTTAGTTTTCACTCTAAGTTTTTGATTGAGTCCACAATAGTTTTTTTTTAAAACACTTTACACATTTAAAAGTTTTTTAAAATCTTTTAAAGTTTGTTAATTTAGAGTCTTTTAATTTATTCGCAGAAATGCTAATGCTGGTTTCGGTCACAGCGTCGAACACTGTGTTTAGCCGTGGCACGAGTTTAAACTATCAGAAAAAGCTAGTAGGACTTAAGAACCTGTGGAAAATGCTGATTTTTCCAGCTTTCCACTTACCAATATTGCATAAACGATACTCGGATAGGTTTTATGATTTGCCTACTAAACTTTTGTGCAAAATTTCATTGCCCTAACCGCGAGTTTGGCGCAATAAAATAATCAGTTCTTTTGGAAGGGAATCCTGGTATTGATTTCTTGTGAGAAATTTAACACTCAGGAGGCTCACCTATTGAAAATCCCCGGGAGCTTTCGCTAGCAAAGTGAACGTGCTAGTTATTTACTCCACAACGCCGATTTCGCTACCGTGGACAATTCAGCAACAAGGCTTGTAAATTGTCATACGAAACAGTAGCCCGAAATAAGCTTGCGGTAAAACTTCTTGAATCCCACGCTTTTTTGGCTACACCCCGTATTGATGTAAGTTGTTTGATTAATTAGCGGTTCCGGCTACTCAATCCACCTTCACCGCCTGTTACCAAGGTTAGACCTTGTTTTCATGAATTTTATTTATGTGGCTCACTTAATAGTTTCCGTTGCCACTTAGGATTTTGATTATCTCAAAATCGCTTTTCGCGTTTTCGAGTTGCATCTTGAAGTTTCTTACTTTTTGAATAAGTTCTTTTATGTTGAACTTCCTATTTAAGTCTTCAATTTCTGACATTAAAGTTTGGAAATCTTCCAATTCTTCGTTGTTGTTGTCTTTCCCGCTTATATTGGAATTTCTTTCAATGACGTTATTTTGTCCAGTACGGTTCTTTAGCATGTCGCTATAGTTAACCCCAGGTTGTATTTTATTGGACGTAAATGTCCTTTGCTCCGTTTAAGTTTTTGTCCTGTTTAGGTATTGTAGTAATTTCGGACATTTGGAGTAATTAGCTGTGTGCTCATCTCCGCAATTAGCACACTTTAGGGGAATTTCCTCATTCACTCCTTTTTTCCTGAGGCAGAGCGCTGTATCGTGGTTGCCTGCGCATTTCAGGCATCTTTTATTGCGTTTACAGTTTCTGGAGCCGTGACCAAACTTCTGGCAATTGTGACACTGAGTGTAGTTCAGCTTCTTGTAGTAGGTTTCCCACTTGATAATGTTGTTTTCGATGTCTTTGATTTTCTTTAGTTCTCCTGTATTCGTTTCCCTACTGAGCACAAGGAGACAGGAGTGGCTGCTTCCTTTGCTGGATTTGAGCTGGGTGCATTCCAGCGCTTTAATGTTCCTTTCACGGAACCAGCTTAACGCTACGCCTGTGTTCATTTTGGGATGTCCTTTAAACACTATTTTTTTAACTCGTTCTTGCTTCGTATTATAAGTGTAATACTGTACAGTGCCGTTTTCGTCTAGATAGTTTTTGATTTACTGGAAGTCTTCCATGTTGCTAGCGAAGAATTTATTCCTTTTGGGGAATACTTCACCATGCTGTTACGGTTAAAAATTGATCTTAAATAATAAATATTTTTGTTTACATTTTTCAAGATTAAATTACAGGTTCAAATTACTAAAGTAATAAATAGATTTTTGTTTTGTACGTAAATTTATAGTAAACGATGTTTTCTACTATAAAACTAATGATTACCTTTTGTTTTTCATTCATTAATATTGGTTTCATCTATATTCAGATCATTCCTTTTGTTTACATTTTGAAATTTTGATTATCATCGAAACTTACTATATTTCTGTAATTTATAAATTTCAGTAGGTACCTCGAGACAATGTATCATAGATTGGGAAAAACGTTTTCTTAATGTTTGGATAAATATAAATAGGGTTATTTGCTTTCTTGTTGATTTTCCTTTTTTCAGAAAATATTTATTTATTGTCACATATCAGCTATTAGTCAGGCCCACTCAATTCTTGAAAAGTTTTTAGGGTTGCCTATAAGATGGCACATTAGTTGAATATTATCGAAATGCTAAATTTAAAATGAGATGGTATCGATTTTTTTTTCATTATGTTGTTTTTAGTTTATTAATTGAATATTTCCCTTTGCTTTACTAATTAGAATTTTTGGTAATTAAAATATTTGAAATTAGACCCTCGAACTAGTTCGAACTAAATGGATTTCATTTTTGAATATTTCGAACCCATTAAGTAGTTTGTTATTGAGCATTCATTTTGTAGGACGAGGCAGGTTAGATTATTAAGATATTGGTTGTCTCGGTCTGATTTTAGTACTGGCCAGTTTAAAGTTGAGATAGAAGAATTTTTGTATATATTTTCCGGAAGTAGTTCAAATTGTATGATAAATGTCGAGGGTTCGAGATTATGGCTACGAGATTAAGGTTATTTTTTTTGGATAGATTTTTGATTGACGTTTTTATAAAGTTTTTTTGGTAACTTCCGTTGGAAGAAATGTGCTAGTGATTTGAGAGAAATCGTTCTCTTTTGGCTATCTGACGCAAGAGCGTGAAGACGTTGTTTTAGTTTTAATTCTTTCCCAAGTTAAGGGATTTGGTCTTAAATGACCGATTAAAGAAACAAAACCGAGTCGGGGTGCAAACAATTTTGGTCGTTTCACTCTACAGCCAGTTTGGCGATTATTTTCTTCAGCCAGCCAGAAACAACGGCTTATCAGTTAGCAGATGCCAACATCTTCTTGAGTTCGAGGGTCTTTGGACTGAATATGTCTTAGAAATAACTACAGTATTGTCTTTGGGATAAGTACAATATGTCTTTGGAATATTTATGTCTTTGGATTTCTTCAGTCTTTTTTTGGATGGATATTTATAATGTACAGATTGGGTTTTCGTGCTGCGCTTCTGGGATTGTGAGCCTCTGAAGGGGACAATCTCCATATTGAGCCAGGTCAACGTCCTGTCTAGGGAAGCCGTCTATGTCACAGGCCTTGTTCAACCATCTGTTTTAAAGTGATTCAGCTAAGTGCCTAATTTTAGCCAAAGTATGTACACAAGAGTTTCTGAATGTTAAGCCTAATGGGTATTAAACCTCTATTTTGAATCGTTTAGTTATCTAAGCACAGTTTTCTGTTCGATTACCTAGAGGGCTAACAGGTATGGGATTCTTGTGGATATGTTTTTGAACCTTTCTAATTAATAGACATTAAATATTTGGACTTTAATATTTTTTTAAATGATATTTATCTTTTGGTAATTTATCATATCATATATTTGCGGCGAACCAGTAAACTATGTAAGGTGAAACGCAGTCGACTTCGTTGCGCTACAGCCTCAAATTTAAATGTTTTATTTTTGCGATACTTTACTGTAATTGAGGGTTTTATTATGGTTCCATTTTTTTTAGAGTCCCAGAGCGGCCAATTAACCATTTAATTATTGTTTAAAATAATGAATATTATAGTGACACATTTATTGAAAATTTTAATTGCTTAACAATTGAATATTTTGGAAACTAGTTATTTTGTACAAATTTGTAACATACTTTTCATTAAAATTTTATTAAGATTTTAGCCACTTGAGCGACAGTTATAAGTTGATTTCTATGATCTAATTTTTGTAATTATCTATCACTTTTTTGTAATTTTTTATTGCTTATATTTTTATTAACTGTCATTTAAACACTCATTATCTCTCTCCTTATCAATTTTCTAATTCTTTCTCTCTGCAGATATTTTTGGTAGTTTTTTGATATTGCTTATTTTTTTTTTATTACTGCAAAGTTGATAGTCTCTTGCATTGTTGGGCTTATGGAACTTCATAGTCTAGTTTAAAATAGAGGGTGTTATTTTCTTCTAAAACTAGGCTATGTCGACGTAAACCTTCCAAGTGTTGTTGATTTGTTTACTTTTGGATCGGTTTGCCGTTCACTGTGCAGGACACTGTCAAGTTTAATTTACTATTCTTTTGTTTTAATATTCACATTTTGCTACGTCATAGAAAGACAATAACTTTCGACTAAGTCAACAAGGTTTCTCTATTGCAATTTAACATTTGTAATCGCACTTCTATTAGATAGCCCCATTAGAGGAGCTTGCAATAATTCACACTGGTGATAACTTTTTCCAGGGGTGGACTTATTATCTGGGAAGGGGTATACCGTGAGGAATAAATGTATTGGCCTCTATTTAATTGGTTTTATTTCCTATAATTTTAAACTAGGATACTTTTAATTACTTAGATTCTGCGATTTATTTACCCGGATATGTCATATTAGATATTTATTCTTTTCCAAGTTTTCTTTACTACAATTGCTCGTAGTATAATCATTAGGGCTCATTCTAAAGTAAAATTTGGTGGCGCCTTTCCCCCGATTTAGACATTTATAAAACTTACAGAGGCAATATATTAAAAATAGTGGAAAAATATAAAAACAACGAATCTACCCTGAGATGAGCTAGCGTATAGGTAGACTCCAGTCAGCATTAGGACAATCATTAGGTAAGTCTGAACTGAGGTACCTTACAGGGTGTTGCCAGGATTTGGTAAGGCGTTTATAGTTGGTAATAATATATTATATTTCATGGTAAAATTTTGAGATTTCATTTGCGAGAAAATTCTTGATTTCACTGGCGGAAATTAATTGCAATTTTAATTACTCAGTTAAGATAGTTTTTTTTTAAGCAGCAATCTTTTATTTTTCAATGCTTTTGTTAGGCTTTATGATTTCATCCATTTTCCTTTTGCAGATGTTGTACTCCAAATCCTCTGTTAGGACTATCGGTGGTGGTTTTTCAGTTCTTGTTGGCACTTCTTCGTCCATATTTTTTCCTGAACTACTTTCGATTTCAGCTTGGTCAGCCTCCATTTCTTCTGACCACAACACTCCAAATGAATTGGATGTAGGGACAGTATTGTCTTTATTTGTTTTTGGTTTTTTATTGGTTAGTAGAGCCGTTTGCAGGTCTTCAGGACTGTTTGTTTTCCTGGTTTGAGCTTGGCCAGATTTCTTGGTTACTGATTTGAAAGGTTCTTCCTCAATCACTCCAAATAAATGTATTGTTTGGGACTGGGATATCGTCACCGAATAGGCTCTTACTGCTTTTTGCAGTGTTTTGTTTTTGAATCTTGTTCGCTGAGTCGTCTCCTAAGATTCTACCAAATCTATTTTCAGTACTCGATTTTGCCATCGGTACTGGTTGGTGAATTTCTTTTATATTAGTTTGAATTTCTTTTAGAATTGTTTGGTTATCCTGGGTAGAACTCCTCGGTTTATTTTTGACTACCTCGCGGATGTTTTGCATTCTCCTGAATGAGTTTCTTCTTTCTATCGCTATAGCAAAGGTTGGATTTTGTTAACGCTTAACTCGCTTTGCCCATAGGGCGCTACTTGCACTATGACTGACTGCCTCTCGATGTTACTCTCAAGACAGTCGGATCTAGAATGAGAGAACGATTGTGTTGGGTCTTATCTGATTTTTTGAATCAGGGGGATCTCCCCTATTGATTCCCGTTAATTCAGTTGAGTTCAGAATACTTTGATATGGATGATTGTTGTTTGTTGCCTTTCGGCGATGTTGTTGCTCAATCAATGGTTATCAATCCAATCTTTGGGGAACTTGAATCTGTTGCGCGGTTTTACTTTGTGTTTGTGTGAATTGACAATTAGTTGATTGTTCGAAAGTGCCGCTTTTTTGAAGTGATTGTTAACTATTTTGATTAGAAAGTCTTGAAAGGTTGTTGATTTTAAATCCGATCTTATTACAGAGTTTCTTACAAACTTTGGCGCGTTTGTTATAGTCCTAAGTATCTTATTTTGAAACCTTTCAAGCCTTTCTAACGTTGAATCTGCCATAGTAATCCAAGTTGGAACCCTATAAGATAGGATTGATCTTAGGAACAAATTGACTATCAAAAGTTTAAGTTTGAGGCTTAGTTTGCTTTTAAAGTTCAGTAAGGCATACAGCGCTCTAGAAGAGCGATTTGCTTTGGCCAAAAGCTCTGGGGTATTTTTCGACCAACTTGTCGAATATTAGTCCTAAGTATTTGGCCTGTGATTTCCAGGGAATAGAAACTTGAGAAATGGATACCCGATTGTCGGGCGTTGGAAATCTTGATTTAGTGAACATTACTGCTTGCGTTTTGCCCGGGTTAATTTTGATTTTCCAATCCGACATTCACTTCTCAAGTTTACTAAGTTGTTTTTGCAACCTAGACACGATTCTCCAACATTTCCCGGCGGTTGTTGCAATCGCGGTATCGTCAGCAAAAAGGTACCAATTGTTGTGTTTTATTTTTGGTATATCGTGTGTGAAGATGTTGTATAAAGCTGGCGAAAGAGGAGAGCCTTGCGGCACTCCTGCTTCGATAGGTTTCCTTTCTGATATATGGTTATCTGACGATACCACGAATCTACGATTTTCCAAAAAACTTAGGACTAATTTCACTAGATAATTGGGTACTTCAAGCCTTATCATCTTCACAATTAAGCCGTTGTGCCACACCTTATCGAAGGCTTTACTGACATCAAGGAAAATCACGCCAGTGTGTTGTTTCCTATTGAAACTCTTAATAATATCAACAGCCAGCGTGGTGGTCTGGTTCTCACAACTGTGATCTTGCCTAAAACCAAATTGTTCCGGAGGCAAGACATTGTTATCTGTGATGAAGTCCGTCAGTCTTCTTAGCATTATTTTTTCTACGATTTTACCTAAATTAGGTAATAGAGAAATCGGTCTTTATGCATTGAAGTCCGTAGACTTTTCACCTTTCTTTTTGATTAAAATAATCTTGGCAGTATTCCAGATCGGTGGAAAGTGCCCGGACATTAATATTGCATTTGTGATATTTTTAACCGCTAACAATGTCTCCTCCGGAGCCCTTTTTAGTGCTGCATTTGGCAGACCATCCAGGCTGGGTGCTTTATGAATGTTTAAATTTGCAGTGATTTCCTTGACCTTGTCCAAGCCAACGACAGGAGTGTTGTCGTTTGCAAATTGCATCGACCTGTAAATTTTGCGTGATCCAAACTGGAATTCATTTGAAATTGCAGTCTAAGCTTTTCTGCAAAGCCTTCTACTTTCTCTTGAGGTTCAGTATAGACTTTGTTATTGATAGAATCCGTAATAAACGGAAATGGCTTTCTAGACCCTTTTGTTAGAGATCTAGTCATTTTAAAAGTGCCGTCTTGAACCTCAAGAGATTGCAGTTTTGTTTCCCAGTTTCGATCGTGCAATTCGCGAAGTTTTCTTTTTATCTCCTCTGGCGCACGATTTGCACGCCTTTTGATTTCAGGGTCACCAGTTCTGTAAGCTCGATTTTTGAGCCTGTTCTTTTCCTTTATCCTGTCCATCAAATCCGGCGGTAAGTTTCCATATTTCGAAAACTTGGAACATTTTCGTGACTGAGGATTTTTGCAGAGCATCCTCGATAATAAATGACATCTGATCAACTGCGTTGTCTACTGATTCATTGTTTGCTTCCACTTTAGGGTAGTTAATATTGGATAGAAATTCCCGGAATTTAATTGAATTAGTGAAGGTCTTGGAAGTAAGACCCTCACTTTTTGAATTAGGATCTCCGTATTCGATTTGAACCGGAAGATGATCGGATGTCAACTCATGAAAGACTACCGGCTCTGATAGTCTGCCAGTGTTCTTAGTCAGGAAAATGTCCAAGATTTCAGGCAAGCCTCTTGGACCGTAATGTGTGGGTTCATTAGGAGGTTTTATTTCTAAAACCTCCTGATTTACCGCATTTAACAAGACTAAGCCCCTGGAATTGGTGGCGCTGCAACCCCAAATGCGATGAATCGCATTCAAGTCGCCCCCTACCAGAAAGGGTTGATCATGGCGGAATAGGCTAACAACATTCTCGATGTCGATCGATAAAGAAGGACTAAAGTACATTGAAGCTAGGATCAAAGTCTGGTTTTTGAGTTTTACTCTAATAAAAGTTGTTTCAAAAAACTTCTCCGGGTTTGGCACGGAAGCTGTTATTAGATGCTTTTTTGCAAGAACCATGGTTCCGCCCAGTGGTCTATTTAACCTGTCATTTCTGAATATATGAAAATTAGGACAGGTGAATCTTTCACCTTTTAACCATGTTTCTTGCAAAAGTAGAATGTCCACGGAGTGCTTCTCGAGGAAATTTATTATCTCTAGTTTCTTATCGAGAATGCCGTTAGCATTTAGTGTCACTATCTTCAGGTAGGAAGGACTTGATTTGAGCGTACTCATCGTTGAGCGGTAGAGTTGTTACCATTCATTGAAGCCATGAAGTTTTGGAACTGGCGTTGCATGTTGTCATTAAACATCTTCATGGCATCTTGAAAATGATTAATGAACCCTTGCATTTGCATCAAAGGAGACAAAGAGTTGCTTGGAGCAGCCAATTTGCTGTTATCTTGAGTGCTTGATTAGAACTTGCATTGCGTTCTCGAATTGCTTTCGGGTGCCTTGGGCATCCTGTGAAATTGGCAGGGTGTTCTCCGCCACAATTCACACACGTTGGTTTTTGGCCTCTTTGCAAGTCGCAATTGTAAGTAAAGTGTCTTTTCAGACATTTCAGGCATCTAGGTGCTGCCTTGCATTTGGATTATGCATGGCCAAACAACTGGCACCTGTGGCACTGAGTGTTATGGGTTTTACTTCTCTGAGCTTCGGCTCTGACTTTTAAGTTGTCGAGAATTCTGATGTCATAGATTCTCTTTTAGTCTCTGGAAATTGTTACCAAAACCAGAGGCATCGGTTCTCTTCTACGGTTATACCATCTGGTAACCGACTTAGGTGTGAAGTTTAGATCCTCCAAATCTTTTTTGATTTTATCGTTGGACCAGCTTTCCAATGGTCCACGCAGTACTACATGAAGAAGTTTGTCTTCTTGAAAGCTGTAAATGTGAAAGGGTATCTGGTTCACTTGGAAGAACGCAGATACCCATTTGTAATGATCAGGAGTTGGAGGATGTAATTTGACACCCTCCGTCACATTAACGACATTGCCAAAGTCAATCCTATTGGCTTTCATCGGGCTAGTTAATTCATTGTACCTACGTTTATCTCTAAGCACAATAGGAGGTACTCTGACCTTGCCGTTTTTCTTATTGGAGTTTTGACTATTGGAGTCATTGTTAGTATTTGCCTCATTGCAATTTTTCGATGCCTGAGATGTTTGACTCAATTGTTGTGACTGTGGAAGGATCGGAACTTCCACGTCTTGATCCACAGTTCCCGGGAGCGGTGGAAAATCTGATTGCTGATAAGCTCTTTTAGCTTGAGAATTTTCCGGATTTGAATTAGAATTTCTACGGCGTCTGCGCCTCTTATTCCTAACTTTTACGTATTTCTCGGATTCGCTATCAGCGCTATCACCGCTTCCCGGAATACTATCATCTTCCATACTTTCGTAATCCTCATTATTGGTGCTATTTCCAGCAACGTCATCTTTAAAGTCCGAAATAACCAGACTCTGTTGACTCAATTGACTATTTTCATCAATTGGTATATCATTTTCAGCAGTTAAGTTCCTTTCCGGGTTATCTTGAGTGGTATTTTTGCTTGATGAGCTTTGACTTGTGCTATGGCTGGAAATAGCACTTTTGTTTTTCTTTGTGATAGTCAATTTGTTGCTTACCTCAGTAGATTTCACAACGTTGACGGATTTTCCTTTTTTCACTACGTTTAGTCGTCAATCACTCTCGTAGTTGTCGATTTTTAGTAATAAGTCTGCATTTTGGTCGATAATTTTTTGAATTTGGTCGTCTTGGAGCTGCAACTGTTTGCTCTAATTTTCTAGTTGTCTATTTAAGTTTATGATCTGTTCGTTTAACTCTCGATTTAGTTTGATCATTTAATCATACTGCTGTTTTTGTTCTTTGTAACCTTCTAAAAGGTTCTGGTAATCCTCATTACCTTTCACTAATTGTGCATTAAGTTTATCTATTTGCTGTTTTGCTAGCAAATAATCGTCCACAGTAGGAATTTCCGAGACAGCCGCCGTTGGCAGCTGTCCCGTACTATCCACACTCATATTATAGCGGCAATGGCACTACAAGTTAAATTTTTATCAATATTTCCGCGAAAATATCGAAAAAGTCTTGAAAATCGTAAAAACGCGTAAAAATTTGTGCGATTTCGAAGCTCCTCCTACACAATCAACTTGGGAGCCTCTCAAATACTCAGAACGATTTTTTTTTGCGGAGGGGAAATCCTGCATAGACACCTGCACGAAGTGTACAGGTAGTGCCGGATTCCTACCGGCTAAAACCCCCCCTGGACTTAAGGTCCCCACGATCTCCTTCTGTTAGCTATAGTGAGGCTATAGCCTACAGAAGTGCGCTGTTAGTGTCCCATTGGTTTCCGGGCCGAAGCCTTGTAAACCTCCGGTCGTCACTCGCTGATGTTTCCGCTCCAGGTGTCGTTGCACCCATTGCTTCTCACCGCCTTACATTTCGCATACAATGTAAGGTATATCACGCTCTCATTCGCTCGTCTTTCTCTCATTACCTAAAATTAATTGTTTGACCTGGGCTTCAGGTTCCCTTCTTTACGGTGCTATCCTTGGGATTTCTCCACGGGATCTGCTTACCGTTCGGTCTTGCTTCTTTCTTTCTTCGGAGTTCTTGCTTCACTCTTCTACTTCTTCTTCCTCCTTATCCTTCTCTTCTCTCTTCTACCTGATATTCTGGCTTCTTCCTGAATTCTTGCCTAGAGTTGCATTCTAGGTCTTTTGTGTTTTCTTGCGGCCTCTTCTGGATCGTAATCCACTGCTTGTCTTATCAGTGGATTGTCGTGTTCTTCGGCTTTTTGAAAGACTTTTGCAGCCTTTAGTCTTAGGACTTCCCGTAGGGGGGTCCATTTCATTTCTCTTTTTATCTGTTCGTTCCTGACGAACCACGGGGCGTTTAGGGCCATTCTTAGTACTATATTCTCCTGGGCTTCCAGCCTTTTAATGTGTGATTCTGCAGCGTAGCCCCATGCTGCAGATCCGTATGTCAATACTGGCCTAAGCACTGTTTTTATTATCGTCAGTTTATTTCTCAAACCCATTTTGCTTCTTCTATTCAGCAGCGGGTAGAGTTGTCTTCTCGTCATTTTGAATTTCTTTATTGCGACAGTGATGTGTTTTTCCCAGCACAATCCTCTGGCCAGTATCACTCCAAGATATTTGGCTTCGTTAGTCCATTCGACTTGTTCGCCATCTATATCTATCATCTCGCCCGGTGGTCTCCTTTTCTTCGTCAGGAGGAGCGCTTGGCTTTTTTCGGCATTTACTGCAATTTTCCAAGAGATAAACCAGTCATTGACTAAGTCCATCTCTTCTTGCAGATACCTACTGATCATTCTCGGATGCGTAGATCTAGCCATAATTGCTGTGTCGTCTGCGAACAGGGCCATGTTCGTATTTCTAGTCTTAGGGATGTCGTGAGTGTATATATTATAGAGGTGCGGAGAGAGTACGGATCCCTGTGGTACTCCTGCCTCTGGTCTTCTCGGTTGCGATGTTTCCTGCTCGACCTTAACAATGAACTCACGTCCTTGTAGATAGGAGTCTACAATTTCGCATATCCATGAAGGGTAGCCAGCGTTCCGGAGTTTGTAGATTAGGCCCGCATGCCATACTCTATCAAACGCTTTGGCTACGTCTAGCAGAATGACTCCTGTGGATTGGTTCCTATTGAATCCTTCCGTCGCATATTCAGCAACACGCAGCAGTTGCAGTTCTGTGGATCGTCTGTTGACAAATCCGAACTGTTCCTAAGGGATAGTATCGTTTGCTTCGTTCTCTTCCTTTAGCCTTTTCAGTATTATCCTTTCTGCCACCTTGCTCAGAGCGGGCAACAGACTGATAGGCCTATAATTTTGGGGGAAAGTGTGTTTCTTACCCGATTTGGGCAACATCACTACTTGCGCCCTTTTCCAGGCATTTGGAAAATGCCTTAGTCGTAGCATTGCGTTTATGATGTTGGTAACCGTTGCTATACCCTTTCTGGGCAAAAGTTTTAGCGTTCGGTTTGAGATTCCGTCGACTCCTGGAGCTTTCCTATTTTTCTGTCTTTTTATGACAGCTTTTACTTCTGTTGGTGATGTTGGTTCAGGGAGTATGTTGTCCTGCCGGTCTCTGGATCTTACTCCTCTGGCTATTCTCACCTCTTCTTCATGCACATCATCTTCCTCCGGATGACTGTTTAGTCTACACTCATGCTCGAGCGCATCAGCAAATGCTTCCGCTTTCTCGCTTGGAGTGTAGACAATTCCATTTCTACCGTGTAACGGTGGAGTCACTTCTTTTGTTCTCCTGAGAACTCTTTGCATATTCCACAAAGAAAGGTCTTCAGGATCCAGCTCTTGCAACTTTTCTTTCCATCTTTTGGTACTTAAGTTGTTTAATTCTGTCCTAAGTAGGGCAGAAGCTCTGTTAAGAGCTATCCTGTCCTCCCCTGACCGGGTCGCTCTATATCTCCTTTTGAAACGTCTTCTATTAGAGATCATTCGCTTGATCCTAGGTGGTGTCGGTCCATAAGGGTATCTATGTACCGCGATCCTCTGTTCTCGAGTCGCCTCTTGATGGGCCGACTTAATCGCTTCTTCTAGGTTCAGTATGGCTGCGTTCAGCTTATTTACTGAGTTTATCCTAGGTATTGAGCCTAGTTTTTCATAGACCTTTTCTTTAAACAGCGCCCAGTCTGTTTTTTTCTTGATTTCAATGTCATCAACTTTTTCTTCTGATCCAATTTTCAGGATGATCGGGTCATGATTGGATGATCCGTCAACCATGTTTCTTATTTCGAAGTCTTCTCTCATGTTATGCAGGATAGCTAGATCCAGAATATCAGGCAGTTGTCCGGCTTTGAAGTAAGTGGGTTCCGGTGGGGTTATCACTATAGCCCCGTGCCGGTCCGTTCACTCCTCCAGCCTTCGTCCATCTGCATTGTTGACCCTGCAGTTCCAATCACGGAGTTTGCAGTTCAGGTCTCCGATAATGACTTTTGAGGTGTTTCCTTGAAGTAGGTCATCAATATCTTGTGATTCCAGTCTGTCTTGGGGGCTCTTGTAGGCCGATGTGCCCTCCAGCGCCCCTTGTTGCATGTTAATGACTATTCTAACAGCATCGAGATCTACATCCCTTACCCCGATGATATGATGGCTTATGTTTTTCTTAACCAGCACAGCTACACCCCCTCCTGTATATGCTGGGTTTGGCCTATCATATCTGTACATATGGTAGTTAGGGAAGGTCATTCTATTGTAGTTATTAAGTCTGGTTTCCTGGACAGCGAGCACATCCGGCGCATTCTCCGCCAGGAATTCCATTACTTCATGTTTTCTCTTTTTTAGACTGTTCACATTCCATGAGATTATCTCTATTGTCTTTGGTTTGACCACATTAGACATTAATCACTTAGCTTCTCCTATTTTCGCGGAGTGCAGCTTTCACTGCATCTGCAATAATCTTTTGCAACTCCTCCATGCTGCTTGGCATTCCGGGAGCGGGGGGTCCCCTTTTTTCGTTGCTTTTTGGAGTCCTCTGGTTATTTATTGGTTTATTTCTCCTCTCCTTTCGAAGGTTGGGATATTTCTCACATCCCTTCCAGGATGCAGGGTGGCCTACTTTGCCACAGAGGGCACATGTAGCCTTATCTTCTTTCCTTAGCTTGCATTTGGAGGCCTCATGGGCTCCGCTGCACTTGACACACCTTGCCGGAAAGGTGCATCGGCTTTGTGTGTGGTCATATCGTTGGCATCGATAACATTGGCCAGGTTCTGTATTTTTTCTCTTATCTTCGATTTTCACCGTCAATTTGCAGACGGTTACTATTTTTCTACCTCTTTTCGAGGGCTGGAAGTCTTAACTAGCATCAGAGGGACTGCTTTTTTGGTGCGTCTGAATTTCATCCGTGACACCTCCAGTTCCTCTAGCCCTTGTTCTTGCAGATCATCTGCGACATCCTCGGTAGCTATGGAAGTTGGGATCCCTTTGATCACCACTTGCAGCTTTTTATCTTCAGGAAGCTGGTACGTATAGTACGCAGCTTCCTGGGTCGTTTTCAACATAGCTGTCAGTTTCCTATAGTCGGTGCTGGTTTTTGGGAAGATTTTTATACCATCCCTCACTGCTCTTGCTTTGGAAAAATCTATCTTTTCGTTTTCTAGTCTTTTTTGGAATTCATTCCATTTTTCTGTTCCGACTACGACCGGTGGGATCGTAGACGCAGCTTTTGCATAGCTTTTTGAGGATGCTGCTTGCTTCTCTGCAGCTTTTTCCTCCTCGAAGTCCATGCCTTCGCTGTCGCTGGCTCCGTCTTCATTTTCGCTGATTTGGTCGCCGCGTTTTCCCCTCTTTTTGTCATCTCTTTCCGCCTGTTGGCGTTTTCTTTTTTCGGCTTTTTTTGCCGCTTTTGTTTTCATTGCTGCTTCCTCATTGCTATGCTCCGTTGAGGGTCCCGGTTGGGACTCTCTTGGTGTCCTTTGCAACGAGTTGTCCTGAGCCGCTTCTTTGACGGCTTGGATTTGCTCTTCGAATCTCCGAGCCATCTCTTGCATATGTTTTTCCATTGCTGCTAATTTTTTCACCAGCATGGCTTTGTCCTCTTTTATTTTCTTGTACCTGCTTTGCAGCGACGCAAATTCCAGTTTAGCTGGCATTTTGCCGCTGCTTTCACTTCACTTCACTGTCACTTCTTAAATCTAGCACTTTACTATTCTAGTCTAACTACTAAACCAAACCAAAATAATAAAATAAATCGCTTACCTGATTCTGCTGTGGATCTTCACTCTGCTCTTCTTCTCTGTCACAATAATCACTTAGTACCAGTTGCCTTGAAAAAGGCACAACGAATTTCTTTTAGTTATACTCACTGAGCACTAACTTCCGAATTTCGCACTTGTCGCTCGGGCAGACCTCAACTTCTCAAGGTGCTTACTCGATCGCGTCTCGCACTGGACTCTGATGCTCAGAACGATTGTAAATTTATTTCAGTATATATATTTTTTTGAGCGAAGGTTTAGGCACACGCCTTAATTTTGCCTTTCGGTCAATCAGCGCCTTGCTGTTCTTGTGCTCATTTTTGCACTTTTAAAACTTGATATAAAACAATAACTTATCACTTAATTACAAAAATTGCGTAGTAATATTGTGGATTTTAATTATCCGCAGCTAATTAAGATAATAATCCTTTGAAAATTAAACTATTAATGCCGTTCTGGCTAAAATAAAATTGGTATTTATATGAAAGCTCTAAACCAATGAAAATGCTGCGTTAGGCACGTGAGCGAAGGCGGGGCTTATTTACGAAGCTCGACGCTCAGTTGAATATGAAAAATTTTGTGTTGTCTCCTTATTAAAATTTTTGGACTTTGAAGGAAAAAACATGTTTTATAACAATAAACACAAATCGATTTTTTCAAATTGAAAAAGTGGGTAGACCCTTTAAAGGGACACACAACACGTTTTCATTTTATTTTTGACGTGACAATTAAATTTTAGTTAATAAAATAATTCAGAATTAAAATAATTGCAACAATACATACATATATGCTTCTTGCCAGAGGCATGTGAACTGAAAAATTTGCCAATATCTGAACACACGTCGCGATAAGATTGGTATTCGATTTTTCACTGGTGGGGACTTTTTTTCCCTTTGTTGATGCCATGGTTTTAATTAATTTTTCAAGAATATATTTTATAGTGGATTATGAGTTTTTTACAATACGTTAAGATTAATTTTATTAAGTAGGTTTATGTCTTTTTTGTCATTTATAGAATATTTATGTTTATTAATTTCGATGGCCTCGTAGATTTCACTTTTTTTTATGAGATTCAATCTTTAGGATTTTTATTTATTCGTAATTAAAATTATAATTATGTTAGGCTTCATGTTTTGTAAGGGCTGTTTGGTTTTTCTTATCATACTTATGTGACCGCAGTCTGTTTTGGAGATGCTGACTTGTTTGCCTTATGTATACTCCATTGCATTGCATACTCTTTAATTGTTCGGATAACCCGTATATATACGGCAGGGTTAAGTAAGTTTATTTTTGGACTACATTGTTTCTTTTCCCTTCATGTGGAATTTTGTTATAAAATTTGTGTATTCGCGTTTTAAAAACAGAATCGAATAAAATTTGAGGGCAATTGTTTTTGTTATTAGTGTGTCTTTGGCCCTTGTTATTGATTCCTCCCTAAATTCGGGATCCGATAACTGCACTGTGCGGTCCGCTAACCCTATAATGGGAAAGTTGGTGATTGGAGTCATAATTGATATATCTAGATGACCAGCTATCTTTGGTATACCATTGTGTTTTTATACAATTTTCTTAAAGTCAGCTCTTCTCAAAAAACTTAATATCTCAATCCATCCATATATTTTTCTTCCTTTGAGGTTTGGTTGTACCCAATATTTATGCTTCCGTTTCATTTTGCTTAAAATAATAAATACTGCGTCTGCCTGCATAATATCATCGTTGTTCGAAGATATTTTGTCAACAGTACTGGTGAAGGCAGCAAGTTGTCAACTAAAATGTTTCTCAAATTGTTGGCGATTTGTTTCAATTCTGCGTAGACACAATTGAAACAAAAGTTGGTTTATTTTAGGAGAGTTGCAAACAGTTGGAAACACAGAAGTTGCCAACAATTTCAGTTGAAACGCACCTTTAGTCATAAAGAGATATTAAAATGTCAATAAAAATCAGTCTCTCTTGACCTAGGAGATCTAAAAAATAGCTGCTAGAACCTAACCTAAAAAAAACAAAAATCGTTTTCCCTCATGCATAAAATGAAGTCAACGACACTATATACTCTACAAAAGAATTTCCGAGTTAGCTGAATTCATATACTGTGTCAAATAATGAAACAAAAGGGACATATGTTTTTTATATTTTGAGACAACTTCTTTTACTAAAGTTATATGTTCCTCAAATTCAGTTTTGCGGTGACACATCTTAGACAATTTGTGCATTCATTTTTTAAACTCAAGTCTTCTTTTCCATCAAATAGAGTTTCTAGATGGTTCTGTCTTTAAATAAGTCTCCTTCTATGCAATGCCTACTTTTTTCCTCTCTCGATGTACTTTGCTCTTGTCTGTAACTAGGCATTCATCAGGAATCTCAAGATCAAAATGATCATTTGCATCATGCAAAACGGCAAATGCAAGGTCTGCAGTGGCTCTATCTGAGAGTATACGTCTATCGCAGGCCATCAGAAATTTAAGTAACTTAATTTATCTTTGTAAACTTTTTGTGACTTGATTATCAGCGCGTGGTTCGTTGATAATAATAACGTAAAGCACAGACTCAACTTCTAACAAATTATTCTCTTTTGGTTGTTCATTTTGATGGATATTTATATTATTATCAATTTCGATAAAAAGCTTTTTGCTTGGTATACTTTTATCAGAATCTGTTATCATTCGATTTAATGCGGATGAAATTTATTGGAATATATTATTTCCGCAATTGAATAAAAGTTGCCGTAAATTTTCAGGAACTTTGTTGTCTGTGGTTGGTTATTAAAAATGCATCTGCATGCTGCTAAATCAGCAAAATGACACATTTAAGATATATATATATATATATATATATATATATATATATATATATATATATATATATATATTTATGAAAAAACATAAAATATTGGTTACAAAGTATTATAACCAACTAAAACTACGATCAAATTATTTTGTGGTCCTGAAAAGGACCGTTTGGTTGTAAAACATGCGACTCTTTTATTGTGTTGTGGAGTCGCACGGCCCGTCATCATCAGCGGGGGTGGTGGTGGTGTCCTCTGTATATTCGATGATGAACCGCCAAAGTTCATCCCATCTGGGATCGTTCAACTCCCACTCCAGACAATTCTCTGTGGTACAATCTACCACAGGGCATTGGATGGGTTGTTGTTGTTGTTGTTGTTGAGTCGCAGACATGTTGAACTAAAATGATTGTAATAAGTATTGGTGGTCGTATATATAGAGACAAATTAATGGTGGGGGGTGAAAACAAATGTCGTATTACGTATTGAGACCAAAAGTTGTTTGCGGTCTCAAATACGAACGAACGATTTAGCTGGGTTCCACCAGCACTGAAAGTTTTAATACTTTGTATCTAATATTGTATATTCTATACATACAATATTAGTAACAAAGTACTAATATGTGCTAAAACTACGATCAAAGTATTTTGTGGTCCTGAAAAGGACCGTTGTTGTGTGCCCTTAAAAAGGGCCAGGGAGAGTGTGGGGCTTATGGTGCCCCATCCTCGCTGGTCGACCACCAGCTTGACGAATCGCAGGGGCCTTGTGGGTCGTCGGGTGTTGGTGATGCTGGAATTTCCAGCACCGCATCTTCCGTCGAGTCCGGCTCTGGCTGCGGCGACGGAGTTTCGAGTCTTTGTAAGACCCAATCACCCGCATCGTCTAATTCCACTAGACCCGGATCATGGTCATATACTAGCGGAATCGGCTCATCCAAGTCGTCCCAACGTAGGACGTCAATTTCAAAATCCACCTCGTCGTCGTCGTCGAAGACTTGCAGGTCTCCAACGTTGTCGGCTACGGAAACTTATTAATACTTCTTGCGTTTCTTTATATTATGTTTAGAATATTTAGATGTAGAAGTTTTTATTTAAAAATGTCATGGCTAGTTTGTCTCGAGTCTTTTGCTTATTATAAACTTCGTCATCTGGTTTTAAAGATATTGGAATTTTCCTCTTTTCATTTATTTTTTTAAGTTTAATGTCTTTTTCCGTGATACGTTTCTTTTATGATCAGATGCGTATTTTCAATCAATATCTCTTTCTTGAATGTCAAAAGGATCCTTTGAGTTAAAGTGTCCCGTTATAACTTCAAATGGTGTAAAGTTAGTTGTAGAGTAAACTGAGTTATTATAGTGTAAGAGAGCATATCGTATTAGGTTATCTAGCGACTCTACCATTTTGTTGGGTTTTTACCCTTATTGGTTCTAACAACAAAGTAGAATGGAACCTTTCTTCATAGCTATTGGAGCTTGGATTTTAAGGTGTTGTGAAATGAATTTTTATTTTATGTAATTTGCAAAAATCTAAGAACGAATTGTTATTAAACTCAACTTCATTATCACAAACAATAACTTGTGATAAACCATAATGCGATATAAAGACTAGTAATTCATCTAAAACATTTACTGCGTTTACACTTGGTATCGAATAAGCTTGTGCAAATTTTGAAAAGGTATCAATTATTTTTAAATATTTTTGTCTAGATATGGACAATGTATCCATATGAATTCTCTCAAAAGGTTTTGAACCTATCGGCGTTTTTTCAAACTCAACGTTACTCGGTTGTCTTTCATATTTTGCCTTTTGACAAATATTACAGTTATTAATATAGTTAGCTATGCCTTTGTCTAAATTGGGCCAATAAAAATTTCATTTTATGGATTCAGTAGTTGTAGCTATACCTCTATGTCCGGTTTTATACACATGATGATAGTTTATTTTTTCCTGTTTTTTTTATCCATAACAACGTCAGTTAGTTTAGTGGAGCAAATTAAGAGTCTAGAAGAAATTCTCAATAATTTGTCTTGTAAGTATCTTATAAAATACCTTCCATGTTCTTTGTCAGGAAAATAAAGGTGATAGGTTGAATTTATATTTGGATTAGCAATAAATTCCTCTAGATCTTCTGTATGGCGTTTTCGAAGGTTTATATAGAATCTTTGGTTTTCAAATATCTTTCCTCTAATACAAAGAGGTACCGGCGATGATTCAGTTATCTTAATTATCATTTGATTTTTCGGATAATTTAATGGTTTCTCTGAATAGGGTAAAGATAATAAAGGCACCTCATCAGCAGAATGTTGAACATGGTTTTCTGTTGTTTGTATAAACTGTTTTATTATTTCGTCTGAATCTCGTATTTCATTACATAGGGATTTTCTAGATTATCGGATAAATTTCTTGATAAGGCGTCAGCAACAACATTTTCTTTGCCTTTTATAGTCGACTTCATAGTCGAATTCTGACAAAAGAAGTTTCCATCGGACTAACTTAGAACTGGGTTCTTTCAAGTTCTTTAACCATTTCAATAGTCGATGATTTCTATATATTTTAAAGTCTTCCAAAAAGGTAAAGTCGAAAATATCTTACAGCCCATACTATAGCAAGCAATTCTTTTTCTGTCACTGAATAATTGACCTCACTTGGATTCAAAGTCCTGCTGGCATAACATATTGGTTTTGCATTTTGTGTTAAAACAGCACCAATAGCGAATTTACTGGCATCTGTTATTAATACAAATTCTTTTGAGAAATCTGGACGAGCTTGTACTAGATCGTTACATAAAATAGTTTTGCATATGTCAAGGACTTTAGCAAATTCTTCGTTGTGTTCTACTTTTTTTTCCTTGTTTCAAGCAAAAAGTTAAAGATTTTATGGTTTTTGCCAAGTTATTTATAAATTTTCTATACAATCCAATCATTCCTAAAAAGCTTTTAATTTGTTTACGAGTCTTATGGTAATTTTAGGATAGCGTCAATTTTTTTTGGAATCCGTTCTATACCGTCGGGAGTAACAATATGTCCTAAAAATTCGGTTTTTCTTTTTAAAAAATCGCTTTTATCCAATTGAACCTTTAAATTATATTTTTCAAATGTTTTAAAAATGTTTTTCAGGTTTTTAATAGGTTCATTCAGTGTTCTAGGAAATACAATGACATCGTCCATATAGACTAGTCATATTTGGTTAATATGTTCTTTAAGGACTTCATTTATCATTCTTTGAAACGTCGCTGGAGCGTTTTTGAGTCTAAATGGCATTCTATAAGAACTTAAAATGACCGGAGTCTGTAGAGAATACAGTTTTTTCTATACTCTCTTTATGCATAATGATTTGGTGAGATCCAAATATCGTCGATATTTGGAATGGGAAATCTGTCCGATAAGGTTTTATTATTTAATTTTCTGTAATCTGCAACTATTCTCTATTTCTGTACTTCAATTGCATCAGGTTTTTTTGGGTACAATCCATATTGGACTAGACCATGAGTTTGTACTGTTTTGTATTATTCCATCTTCAAGCATTTTCTTTATTTGCTCCGTACTTCCTTTTTAGGTACTTATGGGAATGTGTACGACTTGGTATAAACTGGTTCTTCATTAGTAGTTCTAATTATGTGCTGAGTCTGAGTAGTTGCTGAAAGAGGTTGGTTTGGATATTGAAAAATTGTATGGTAATCTTTACACACTTTTAATAATTTTGCTTTTTCTTCAGCATTGAGATGATCGAATCTCAATAAATACTCTATTTGGTCTATATCAGGGTATGTATAAGCATCGTTAAATTTTTCTTCAAACATAACCAATTTATTCAAAGGCAAGGCTTTAAGGGATTTTGTTAAGCTTGCATATGTCTCTTTAACTTCTATGTTATGGATTTCAACTATTCCGCGAGCATAATTTACGTTCATGACACCTCTGGTATTAAACATTGTTCATTTATTTTTATTTCTGGGATATAATATTCTCCATCATTTGTAACATCTACAGGTATCATTGTTCTTAGAATTTCATTGTTGCTTAATGTTATGTTATACCAATCATAATCAGAAGGTGTACATTGGAACACAGGTATTTTATTATTATCTTTTTGTAGAAAACCTTTTTGTATATTCCAATTAAATCTCATATTACGGAGATCACGGTAGCTAAGTAATCCGTCAAAATATTTATGAAAGTAAAAAAAAGCTTCGTATTTCGTTGTTTGTTGTCCCCATAAAATTTTAATTGTATTTGATTTTATAATTATATGATCAAAAAAATATTTTTCAGCTAAGACTGAATTTAACAAGGACATATGGCTACCTGAAAATAAAAGCAATTTGAGTGGTTTATTGAATCCTGAAATTTTAATACAAGGAAGTTTTTGATTATCTATATAGTTAAATTCTATGTTTGATTGGCAATAAAGGCAACTTGCTGAAAATTTGATTCGTCCTCATTTGTTGTGGTTTCTTCATTTACAAGTTCTTCTACATAATTATAGCTTTGGATTTCAGTTATTTGGATGTCTTCGGCTTCTTCTTCTTCAATATTAGCACTGTCATTTTGTGCGTATTCTATATCATCTATATTATAGAGTTCTTCAGAAATAACGGTTGGCCTTGATTGTGATCGAAAATGATTTGAGTTATAATTAAAAGATGTTCTAGGTTTTTGAACTGTTTGCTTTATTACTACTGACATAGGAGTAGATTTTGGTTTCAAAGTCCCTTTTGGTTTCCATACGTTAGCTGATTTCCCAGAAACTTAATGATTGGAAAAATATTTTGGCTGAGATAGTTGTTTTGGCGTTATACTTATAGGTTGTCTCGGAAAATATTTCTTTTGGTTTTGTGTGTGCATTTGTTGCATAACTGGAGCTTGAAAATTTGGTCGAGGTAAATTTTGTGCAAAGTTATTAGAATAATTTGGTCTTGTTGCATTCTTCTTCCATCTTGAATCATAGAAAGAATATTTTCTTCTTCTAGTAAATATTGCATAGCTTTTTCTAAAGTGTCAGCCTTCTTTTATCTTACAGCTAACTGAATTTGCGATGGAAGATATGTTTCAAAAGTTATTAAAATTAATTTTTCAATGTTATTAATTTGGGCGTGTTTTTCTGGTTGACTTAAAAGAAATATCGCTATTGATTGAAGAAAAAATTAAACTTCTAAGATATTGACACCTTACACCAAAATAATATGAATTTTCTTTATTATGTGGCTTTATTTGGTGTAATTCTTGTAATAGGCATGAAAATGACCTTTGATCGGAAAAATAAATCAAAAAAATTTTTTTAACTTGTTGCCAAGTTGTTAACTCTACTTGAAATTATTGTTAAGGCTTTCCCTTTTAATTTGCCAATAATTCCGCGAAAAATTAATTTGGTTATTGTCGGATTTGTTTCATATTTCTTAACAGCTTCATCGCATGCAGGAATAAAATTGTTTAATTCACCTGGTTCACCGTTGTAATTTGGAATAATATCAAGAAAAAGGCTTACTTCTGAATAATTTACTTGTGGTTTTGCCATATTTGGTCGATTAGTATCTGATAAATCAATTCTTGTGAATTTATTTATAAGACTATCGATATCAGAATCAAAATCAAAATCAGAATTATAAAGATTACGAATTTCTTGTCTATATTCTCGATTTTTACGTACGGTTATTTTTAACTTATTGATCATAGAAAGCAAGTGAGAATAATAAATTCATACAAACTATTAAAAGACAAAAAGGATGAGAAAATAAAAATATGACTTGCATCTAATTCTGTGGATGCTTTGTGTTGTGCTTGATTTGCGTTGATTTGTGGGTTGACTTGGGTTTACTTGATTGATCAATTTTCCAACTGGATATTCGTTCCGCTGGATTATGGTGAAGGTTGGGTTCCATTATTTGTACGAACACTATGAACCCTTGCATGTGACGGCTTATCATAGAACCCTGTTTGGTTCACTACTGCTCCGACTTGACTTTTGCTTTGATTTGATATCTTTTTGGTTTCCAACTTTTCAATCGGATATTCGTTCCGTTGGATGCTGGTGAGGTTGGGTTCCTCTATTTGTATGAGCATTACAACACTAAAGACCCTGGTTGTGACGGTTGTCACTGAACTGCTCTGATTTCTGAGATTTGACTCGTTAAAGATTTCAATCACCAGTCTGTTAAAGGGATATCCCGAAGGCACTACACTTAACTTCTTGTGCGGGCACTAATCTTCAATCCTTTACCGACTGTGCCAGTTACGTTGAGCTCCCAGCAGACTTTAGATTCGTAGAAAGCTCCTGTATTTTTTGTTCAACAAACTTTACCAAGAAAACTATACGGACGTTCTTAAACAAATTTATTGAATTATTTTGAAACGAGTATAAGCAACTAACAGTGAAGATGTCTTACATTATACTGTCTGAGGATTTTACGTTAACATTGTATTTATAGTTTTCATAAAGATGCGAGCTTAATTTTATGCAAGTTTTCTAATTGATTGTTCATTGTATGAGAAGATAAGTTCTACAATAAATGCAACTGATACTTTTTATAACATGGCATCATTTAGTTAGGTAAATGCTTGTATAAAAAAATAATAACTGATAAATTTCGACATAATTCCTAATCAGCTTTATTTCAGGTACTTACAGTTTAACTGAGAAAAAAAGTAGAATCCAGTAGCGTAGTCAGATTTTTAATTTTTGTTTTAATTACGAGAAAATAATATCAAGTTTTAATTTTTAAATGGAATACCCTCTATCTTTTTACATAATTTTTTGTATTTTGCGTTTTTTCTAAGAATATATTGTCAATATAAGTTGACAACAAATAGGTTATCAGATCTGAGCCCTGAGGATGGTCTAAGTTAGACCGAAAGCGCTTGGCCGATATTAATAAAACATACACTGAAATACAAAACCCGTCTATTTCTTGATTATTTATTATAGCTTGATACCTATTTTCCATAATTTCAACAAGATTTTCAACGAACTTCAATGGTAAAGATCGCCATAACTTTTTAATTTTATCGTAGTTGCATTTTGATCTCGGACCACACATTTTTTATAGGGTTTGCATCTGTAGACATTGCCGGCTATTCCATGGTTGTAATGTTATTTTTACGTTTCCACGCATTGCACAGTTTACTACGATGTTTTGGGTCATTGTCTTCTTGCAGCACCCAGGTTGTTGTGTCTGATCTAAAACACTTTTCTGCAGACCTAGTTAAGCATTTGGTTTAAATGTTGCATATTCCTTCAGCATTCAAAATACCGGTAAACACAAAAAGGTGACCAAATCCACGAGTGAAGCAAGCATCCCCAAACATCTAGACCAAGTTTAGAAAGAAGATTCATCTGTGAAAATAACGTTGCTCCAATCTGGTTCCAAATTTTCCTTTGCACAGTTCAGTCGTTTTTTAACGTGTTTTTCACATAATAAAGGTTTCTTCAAAGTAGCCCGAAAAGATATTTCAGCGGATTGTATTTTCATTCTGACGTAATTTTGATTGAACGGAACGCAGAGAAAGGCCTGGAGTATCTCAAAAAAGATGAAGGATCGCTCTATTCTGCTCCTTAGCTGGCACTCGGCTTGATCCCCTCTCTGGCAGGTCGTCCATCTACCCAACCTCTAAATATCATTTTTCCTATTTCTTGACGAAACTTTCCGACTTTGTTATGTATTTTGCAGCCAATTTATATGATAGTTGCGGTCCTTTAGCATGTTGAACAAGAACCACTGCTTCGTACCGTTTCAAGTATTTGTCACTCATTGTAACAATTCGCTAGAATTAATAATGCTAAACATCGGTAGAAGTTATATTGCGTATTAAGAAATGATTCAAAGATTACTACAAAAAAAGAAGATGGCGCTGTGGTATCTTTTTTCTGAATAATAGCGATCACGTTCTTATTCAAAAGACTGAAAATAGAGTTTTTGAAGTTACGAAAATGTAAAAGAAGTGGATGTGTAATTGTTAATATAAGTCAGATTCATTATACATATATTGAATTAGGTACCATTACATTTAGTGTAGGTACACTCAATGGCAGTCGTAACTTTATTATAACTGACGGGCGGCTAAAGATATAAAGAATTTGGTTACTAATATTACCTATGAAATTAACCATAGAGTATAAAGTAAATACTTCTAAATAGCAGGTAAATTACAAAACATAAGTAAATTTAATGTCGAACATTAGATCACCGATCTATAATTTAAATATAATTTTTCAGTTCAATAATTTAACAATCACAAATCAGAACATGTACTTATGGGCACTAAAATGGCCGGTTGGAAATCGAATATAATATATACAACTCTCTGCGGTTAATTGACTTAATGTGAATTGAACGACTGACGATCGAGCAATGAATCAAGTTTTCTTTGAGTAGTCAAAGCATCACTCATGGATGTAATTCCCTAAAGGAACTTCCCCGCACTGTAACCTAATTTGCTAGTGTTATTATACGATGTTGAACACTGTCTCTATATGAAAGTATGCGTTCTCGCTGAATATTCGTTGTGAATAACCCGAGCACAAAATAAAATTTGGGAAATCACTTCAAGACAACAGGCTGTACAGACGATATTGTCATACATTCACTTAAAGAAAGGGGATTTCCCGGTTCCGTCACAGAATAAACAATAAAAAGTTCTATTCTCATTTTAATCGATTTGAATTGTAGGTGCAACAAAAATAGCTATAAAACGAAATGAATCAAATTTTTAGTTCAGATTACATTATTATCCTTATGTCCTCTATGGAGCTGAAGGTTTTGCAACAAATGCATGTAATCAAGTCGCCATTCACCGCATGGATGTGCTCCTCCATTGCTACAGGCGCAAAAACGAGGTGCTTCCCAAAGTGCGAGGTTGCCGTCGGAATTACTCCACGGTGTTGTATTATGACTATGAGGTAATATTACCCCGCTAGATTTCCCAGCAATGTGGGTTGAGCTGAGCACAAGCTCAGACCCCGAACTCTCCGTTGGCTAAGCGATGAGCTTGAATTCTGAGAATCTAAATGGGTATCTAAGCTCTAAAAAGAGCTGCTCCGAAAGAAAAATATATATTAGGCGTGAAAGGTTTTACGAACTGTGTGAAAGGTCGGCGTAAAAACACCGCCTCAGGCTATAAAAGATGTTAAAAAATAAAACCCCTCTAACCCAGCCTTTAGCCGTGCCAAGGAGCTTATGGCGTGGGGGTACCTTCGCAGGAGGTCCGGACAGTTATGTGCATAAAAACAAAAAAAAAAGTATGGGAGGGTGTTTTAAAATTTTTTGATAAAAAAGGCGAGAAGATCGAACCCTTAAGGCAGGCCTCTCGCAAGTCTTAATTGTCCTGGTGCAAAAGGCGGATGTGGCAAGCCAACGTCCGCCCAATGCGAACCAGATGGTTGGTAAGCGACTAATCAGTAGCACCATTCCCGATAGAACTCATTCAATAGTTGTTCATAGGTAGGTATGAAGGCACTGTACTGTCCTAGCCGGAAACCACACAGGCCTTGCCACGACTGACCCGGCTTCGTTACCGCCCTTCGCCGCGCGGAGGCAGACTCAGATTTCCGTGGATAAAAATATGTGCAAAGAAAAGTAATCCTTTTCTCACTTTAATCTTCTGAAGATCGAAAGATTTATTCGCTTTGAAGAGAATCCAGATCATTATTATTTATTGTCAAACTTTGCCGCCCGGGGTGGGTCATTTTCTCCTACGCTACGTCACTGTGTTGCTTTTCCAATTCAGCAGAATGATATAGAGCATTATCCATTACAATTAAAGAAGGTTCTTCTAAATTCCGAAATAATTGATTTTCCACCCAGTTCGTAAAATTTTCACTGTTTATTTTCCCATGGTAATCCATCATTTTGGATTTACTTGCAAATAGCAAACTAGCAAATCCATTACTATGTTCTGCGTGTAATATAATAAAACGTTTCTCATCGAATCTAATTGGTCTACAAACACTCTTTACGTCATTGTCTTGCCATGATCTCATTTTGTTGCCCGTTGAGAAAATCCATGTTTCATCCACAAAGACAAGTTGACGTGGAAATTGAGACTCCTTATTTTCCATATGCCTTCTAAAAAATGCTACCCTCATTAAAGATACATTAAAAGTCTCTATTATAGCTCTTCGGTTATAATCCTTTTTGAATTTAAACCCCAAAACTTTAAGCAATGCTGGAAAGGATCCATAAGTTATATTAGTTATTTCTTTTTGGCCCAGCTCTTTTTTGAATCGGTTTGTTGTTGCATGTTTCGCTAAGAGTTTAGTAAGACTCAATATTTTTTGATATCATACAACTTACTTTGCGCATACATGTTGTATAATAAGGTTCTTTTTTCGAATTTGTTTTTTCTTATATGCGGAAAAGTGGCTACATGTAGGGTCAATTTTATATAAACCAACTGAGCCTAATTTGTTAACGTCTTCCGGCGCCCTAAGCTCTTCTTATATTTAACTTTTTTCGAAATAATACGATATAATAATTAGTTACATTTTATGCAATTCTTCGCTTGTTACAATATAATCTCCGTTCTGTCACAGAATAAACAATAAAACGTTCCATTCTCATGTTAATTGATTCGAATTGTAGGTGCAACAAAAACAGCTATAAAATGAAATGAATCAAATTGTTACTTCATATTACAAGATATTATTGTTGTTTATTGTGAAATTTTGCCGCCCCCAAAAAGTCTTGCCCGGGGCGGGTCCTTTTCTCCTACGGTATGTCACTGTGCTGCTTTTCCAATTCACCAAAATGATACGAAGCTTTATCCATTACAATTAGGGAAGGTATTTCTAAATTCGGAAATACTGATTTTCCACCCAGTTCGTAAACTGTTTATTTCGCCATGGTAATCCATCAATTTGGATTTACAGCAAATAGTAAACTAGCGACTGACGTATAAATTGTGACTACTTATTTTTCATATGCCTGCTAGAAAATGCTACCATCATTGAAGATATATTAAGTGTCTCCATTATAACTCTTCAGTTATCATCCTTTTTTAATTTAAACCCTAAAACTTTAAGCAGTGTTTGAAGGGAGTCATAAATTATATTAGTTATTCTTTTTCTGGCAGTTCTTTTAATCGTTTTGTTGTTACATGTTTCTCTAAAAGTCTAATAAGACTCATTATTTTTTGCTATCATACAACTTACTTTGCGCATACATGTTGTATAATATGTTTTTTTTTCGAATTTGTTTTTTCCTATATGCGAAAATGTGGCTACCGGTAAAGTCAATTTTCTGTAAAAAAAGTGACTCCGATATGATAACGTTTTCCGGTGCTCTAAGTTCTGCTTATATATAACTTTTTTCGAAATAATACGATATAATTACTTTTATTTTATACATTTTTTCGCTTGTAATAATATTAAACAATCCGAAACTCACCACGGAGAGGTGACTGCATGTCGAGTCCCACCCATCCGCACTCCTTAGCTATTCTAGCGCTTCAAATCAAGGCCTTTAAAAAGTCAGATTCAGTCTCGTATTTTGGCAGGATTTATCGGGAAGCTATTCGACATCTAATAAATCCATCTCTTGTCTATTGTCCACCAACAGATGATGAGGCTTCTGCCACTAACTAACACATCTTTCTACAGCCTGTGAATGACAAGGGGCATTTAAAAGTGACATTTGGTCTAGAACATTAGAGATCATTTCTTTAATTTCATGTACAGAAAATTTCTTAATGATTTGAGGCTCAGTAACAACAGCTGATTGCCAATTTATTAGCCCAAAGTACTCATTAGCTTCAAAATTAATCTTTTGGTAACTTGAAATTTCGTAGTCTCGTCTCGACATGATCTCTAGATTTTAAAATGTGCCTTAACTCCAATTCTCGGATGTGAATGCTCTAATCAGCAAGCATCGCGAACTAAGTATTTTCTGGAAGTGCAAAATACCCATTTATCTGAATTATTTTATCAACAATTTCTTTCAAATGGCATGACATATATCGTGACCGCTTGATTAGGTTAAGGAAATGTTGTCGACTTCAGAAAATACTTTAATCGAAAACCATGTTGGAACATAAACTCTCAAAATATATTTTGTTAAACACTTTAAATTTCCAGACGGATTCGAAGTTGCCGCATACAGGCTCAACACCCTATTTGTGGTAGTTATCCACCTTGAGTGAGCAATTTTTCCAAGTTGTGTGTTGGCCAAATATTCCTATAAGTTACCGCTCGACATAGACAAGCTTATGTTATATAAATATTTTTGGTCTGCACTTAATATTTATAAATCAATTTCAGGAAATTCTGTGGAAATCTTTTGAAACTCTGTGACCGGTATAAATGTGCAAGATTGTATTATTTTTTTCCGATTTCGCCAGAAAAGCCAGTGACTTCCCCATCTAAATGTTTCATTAAATGAGAGGTAGTTCAATTGCGTGCAATATACAAATACTGTAGTGGCATTCCAATGTGAATTTCTAGCTTTCTATTGACACCATTGTAAAATCCCTTATTTATAATAGGTTTGTTCCAACCCACGTCAGAAACAGTTTCTGACTGTCAGGATTCTGCGCAGTGACCTAAATGCGTTCCAACCGGAGTTACTAACGATTAGCAAACAATCAGTTTTTCGTTCCATCCAAAATTCTAACCTGTTTGAAAACTATCAGAAAGGTTTGCGAATTATCTTCGGACTGTTTATTTGGCGCATGCGTATTGATTTTTCTTTGATTGTAAGCATAACCCTCAAAATACTAAAGCTAAATATAACCTACAACAACAAATTTCAAAAAATACTTTATTCGTGTGTGCCTATAATCCGCTAAATTAGTTCTAGATTCGTCTGCTTTGGAATTTGCTTGCAGTTTTAAATCGAAAAATATGAGTGACGAAGAGTATCTTTATAGTGAGGTGAGTAACCTATCGTCCATGGAAAGTAGTGATGATGAAGATTTCGAATTTCTACCAGAGGAGCGTAGAATAAAAAACCAAAACTATTTAGGTAAGGTTGACTTTTTTTCACTTGAGTAGATTATTGTATCTTATTGTAATATTTTCAGAGGAAACAGTACCACAATATTCGGAAGAAGTGTTCTTTGAACTTTTTAGGATAAGAAAAGACACTGCTAATCACATAAGTGAGAGGTTCGAAATCAGTGAATATTTTAATAGGCAAGTGGGCCAGTATGGAAATATACCTGCTTTGCATCAAGTAAGTACTATATTATAATAAAAGTATTTGCTGAGGTTGATATTTTCACCTATGGATAATTTAATTTTAGGTCTTTATTTATTTATGGTACATGGGACATCAGACTGCCAGTTTTCGAGACGTTGCTGATAGATTTGATGTGACAATAAGTTCTATAAGCAGAATAATTCATCGATTCACTATGTTTTTGAGTAACTTGTCTCCTGAAATACTAAAATGGCCAAACGAAAATGAAAAGCGGATCAGTGAAGAACATTTCCGAGCTAATGGATTTCCAAATGTAATTGGAGCCATTGATGGAACCCATATAAAATTAGATAAACCAGTAAATGATCCAGAATCCTACTTAAATCGAAAAGGATACTATTCTATTCAGGTAGAGGTTTAAAATGTTTTTTAGGTCTACTAAAAACATTGATATAAAAAATTTAAGACAACATACGATAATAATTCGGATTACAGTAAATCTAGAGGTGGGTGCCATTTTGGTTTTGTTTGTTTTTGATCATTTTTTTGTTTTTCCGATAACAAAAAGTGCAGAATCTGTATTATATAAAAATTCATAAATTGGTATTTTTTTTTATCGGAAAAATCTAGAAAATTATCAAAATCAAAACAAACCCTCCTCTAGATTAACTCTAATACAAATTATTAACCAAAATACTTTCATACTACCATCTAATAATTTATTATTTTTTTACAGATGCAAACTGTTTGTGATCACAGAAAAAAAATAATAGATATTTTTATTGGATATTCTGGGTCTGTGCATGACAGCAGAGTATTTCGAAACTTTCCATTGAAAAACGATCTGGAAGTGAAATGTGGAAGGAATTATATTTTGGGCGATAGTGGCTATCCTTTGCTTCGAAATTTATTAACCCCTTACAAAGACAGGGGCAACTTAAATAGACAACAGCAAAATTATAATTTGGAACTTTCAAAAAATTGATATGTCATAGAGCATTGTTTTGGTCTACTGAAGCAGAAGTTTCGTCAGTTGTACCATTTAAAATTAAGGAGAATTAGGTTCATTTGTCATTTTATCAGAGCAGCATGTGTACTACATAATATTGCATTAGATGATGAGTTTGTTGTGGACAATGAACAAGTGGAAGTAGATGAAAATAATATACCAGGTGATGAACAACAAAATAATGAAGATGATGCAGAAGACCTGGAAGCTCGTGCTATTAGGGATAGGGTAGCAAACACTTTGCCAATGGGAAGGTTACTTTAGTGCATAAAATCTGTATATCTTGTAATTATAATCTATATATATATATATATATATATATATATATATATATATATATATATATATATATATATATATATCACTGGTTGTTAATTTAAAATTAAAGAAAAAAATCTACGACCTTGTGCTTCATTTTATTGCCTCAACCCACACAAATTTACAAGGAAATAAAACTATTGATTTTAAGAATAATCATTTTTTATAAAAAGCTCAGCTTGTTGAAAAATAAAGTTTACCATAAAAAAATGTCATATCCAATTAGAAGCGAGTTATAAATTAGTAGAACAAGAAAATGCTTGGGAAGTAAAGTACTGGATTTATTACACAAAATTTCCATAAAACGAACTTTTTATAACCTAAAACGAAGACAACAAGAAAATTGAAGTCTAAATTAAATTTTTTTTCTTTACGGAAGTAGTTAAAGAAATGTTGATTTCATGATAAATTTTTGATTGTTTACCGCAAAAATAATTTTATTATATAAAAATCTAAGATCAGGTATACAGGGTATCAATAAATGCAAATGATAACATAAAATAAGTAATATTCGAAAGTTAACTCCAAGAATTTTTATCTCGAAATTTATCTTTGGCCTTTACGTTATAAACAACTTTGTTTTATAAAAATTGTGTCCAAAATAATAATATTTCTCTTGAATAATTTTCATGTTTTCCTAATTTATTAATACCCTGTATATCTAATATAGAATTATAAGATAAATTCATTTTTTTAACAAGCAAATGTTTAATAAAGAATGACTTTTCTACATAAAATCAATAATAAAATTTATTCATCATCAACTCCAGCCGTGGACTCGCTGTATTTATATTTGGTGAAAATAACAAACAACATATATTAACAAATAAACAAACTTAACATTTTATTAATTATAACATTGTAGTAAAGGTAAACATATTAAATAAAAGAAATAACTAATATAATCACAAAATAAAAGAATAATCCTTTTGTAAAAGAACACAAGTATATCACAAAATAAATAATACAACAAACAACATATATTAACAAATAAACAAACTTAACGTAGTAAAGGTAAACATATTAAATAAAAAAATAACAAATATAATCACAAAATAAAAGAATAATCCTTTGGTAAAAGAACACAAGTATATCACAAAATAAATAATACAACAAACAACATATATTAACAAATAAACAAACTTAACGTAGTAAAGGTAAACATATTAAATAAAAAAATAACAAATATAATCGCAAAATAAAAGAATAATCCTTTGGTAAAAGAACACAAGTATATCACAAAATAAATAATCCTTTGGTAATAATGAACACAAAAAATAAAAGCATAATTCTTTGATAAAAATAACACAAATTATGAATTAGGTGCCTCGTCTACGAGTAGAACATGTATTTCTTAACAATTCATTCCTTTCTCTTATGAGCTCATTTCTCTCCTTCATTAAATCATTTTTTGCTTTTGTATTTCTAACTTCTCTTTTTCAATTTCGATTTTCTCCCTATTATAATCCTTCCTATCTTTTCTTATTTGATCTAAGGTCATAGTTCTAGTTGCCGGATTTCTTCTTTTTAGTATAGTTTTTATCGGGGTCTCAGTTGTGGTACTAGCTGCAGTGTATACTAAATTGGATTCTTCAGCCTCGTCCACTAAATGGTCTACTGTATTTGTAGACAGTAGAACTTTAGGCTTAACATTTTTTTTGCCTTTAAAAATATCACCCATTTCCTTCTCATACTCAAAATACTTTTTACCCCTTCCTGTTTTTTTTGGTTGTCAATAAATTTCTTGTACGACCGTTCTACTACCCTCCACCTATTTTCAACATGACTTGAGTTATAATTGGTATTTAAAATCTGGTTTAATTCTGTGGATATGATTTCCCATAATTTTTTGTAATTTTTAATTTCAAAACTCCCAATTTTTGCACGGTATTTTTTATATAAATCTAAGAGCACTTTAGTTTCATTCACTGTCCAATTTGCAACAAATTCTGATCTTTCTTCAGGTTTAAGATGGATTTGTTGCAATACTGGTATTTGTTCTATGCTGGTTGGGGGAGTCGAAAAGACTAAGAACTCCTCAACAACATCTAAAATAGAACAATATTTTAGAAGAAGATACATCTTTTTGGGCACTTAATTTTTAATATATTCATTCAAAATATTTGTACCTTAGAGGAAAACAATTGTATCATCAATACTGTTAATTTAGGTAAAAAAAGTTTCTAATTTTGAAATGTAACAATCGTCTATACAACACGTTCCTTATCAACAATATAAATTTTTAAAAATTTACATTGACTACATTTAATCAACACCTAAAATCTAATTCGAGACGAGATACGATTGTTTAGCTCCAAAATAATGTATGTAATATATGTAATTACAATTCTTAAATGTAGTGGTGATTTTCCTACCTTTTTGTTCCATTTTATACTCTATAATAACAATAACAATAATTTAGGGAGTGCGAATTTATTGTTTATATTTTCCTTTTGACACCTCTACACTTATTTTAGTTAGGTTAGGTTACAAACGTCAATGCTCACAAACTTCAAATAAAATATCAGTTGTTCCAACCCTAGACAAAAATTGATCAGGAACCAATTATTTTACAGACATGCGCCTTGAAAAGAATTAGCAAACTGTTGGAAATCTGTTTATAATGCAAGGTTGAAACAAACCTAATAACTCTATTTCATCCAGTAGTTTCATCAAATCCATTTGTTGCTGCAGAAGCTGTATCATGTTTTCTAAAAATTGCTTTTGCTGTGCCACATGGAACGGTTATGGGATCCAAACATTTAGATCTGGGTTCTGAAACAATCACAATATGTTTTTCGCAAACTGTAGTTTTGTGATTTTTATTACTAATTAAACGGTGAACCTGGGTATTATTTTTACGTATGTTGAAATAAATGGCCTGTAAAAAGACTTTTTCTTGTTTTAGCTGGGATCTTAAAGTGTTTCGTGTTCTTATGTCTATCTATTATTTTCGAAGTTTTTTTCTGTGGTAACTAGTCCAATATATTTTAATAGTTTTAATAGAGCAGTTGCAAGAATAGCAGCGGATTTATCAGAAACACCTGATCGATCGTAGGCTTATGCGAGACTTGGTAATTTTATACGCATTTGTTTAGAACTTGCTACTACTGCGAACTGTTATAATTATCAACTGATGACAGTTCTATATCCAGCACATTGGAGGTAGAGGTTGAAGGTAGCGATCTTTTCTCCCAAGTTTTGTCGATATAATGATGGCGATTGAATTTTGATTCGTCCATCCATAAAATATTTGTTAAAAAATGTTCATCTTCTGCATCTGAATTTAACATAAAAGGGCAAAATTCCACTCTCCTGTCAGGATCACCTTCTTCTAAGCCCTAAATAGGTGCATAATGGTAAGGATGGCATCCATCTTTTCGAATGGTAGACCAAACTTTTCGTTGTGACGCTCCGGTGTGCCTTGCCACTTTAGGAGATTCCCTGTTAGGCCGCGACGCTTTTTGCACAACCACATATATTCCTTTTATTTTTGGCCCCTTCTATTCACTCCAACTTTCAAGGAATTGTGCAGCCGACTGCACCAACTCTTCGTCTCGACCATCGTTGAGCGCCTTGTCTGCTTCAACATCGTCCTGCTCCCTGCTGTTCCAATTTTCGAAAATCCCTGGACTCAACACCTCCAAGCCACTGATGTTTTCCAACATGCCTTGTTGGGATCCGCAGCTCACGTCAAGAGCATCCAAAAGAGATCTTACACTTGATGAGATCTTCGATACTACAACTCACACTATAACTTTAACTTACTACTGCACTGTTTGGTGTTCTGACGAACTGTGAAGAGCTCTAGCCAGCAAGTCTGCTTTTTTCAAGGTTGTAATTTTCAAGGAAGTTTTTTCGATGAAAGGACGGCTATTGAATTTTTTACTCGTTCGTCCATAAAATATTTGTTAAAAAATGTGCATCTTCTGCATCTGAATTTAACATAAAACGGCAAAATTCCACTCTCCTGTCAGGATCACCTTCTTCTAAGCCCTAAACAGGTGTATAATGGTAAGGATGGCATCCATATTCTCGAATAGTAGACCAAACTTTTCGTTGTGACGCTCCGGTGTGCCTTGCCATTTTAGTTGTCGAAGTGCTAGGGTTGTCCTCAAAATGCATCAATATTTCTTCCTCATCTACTTGATATACACGGGGAGCATCTGCGTCCTTTCTTCTAGGTTTTACTAAACCATTTTCGGCTATGTTTTGATATGTTGAACTAAATACGCGAACATTGGGTATGCGGCGTTGAGGGAAACGACGTTCATATTCTCTAGGAGCTCCTGCGGCATTACCATCGCAATAACCGTATATAAATAAGATATCGGTGTATTCTGCATTGCTGTACGCGACCATGTCTGTAACAACGATCAACGAATAAGTCTTGAAATAAAAAAAACACAAACAAATAAAAATAACTTCAAATACTTAATGACAAACTTATCTATTATAATAAAGAACTTTTAAAAACAATTTATACATAGGCTGAGCGAATAGTTTCCAAAAAATAACGCTTAAGATTTAGCTGATTTCTTCATTATTGAACTACTAGTAACCCTATATATATATATATATATATATATATATATATATATATATATATATACATGTATATATGTATGGTAATCGAAGGTTTTCGAGCCTTTCCAGGACTGTAAGGCAGCTACGAGCTCGTAGACGCCATACAGTGAGCTTTGAAAATGGTGAATGAGATTTCACCGAAACATCAGCTGCTTTACAGTCCTGAGAAGGACTCAGCACATACACGGAATGCCCAAAAACCGTCGATTACATATCACACCCGTGAGCCCTATATATTGTCACGGTTAAAAATTGATCTTAAATAATAAATATTTTCGTTTACATTTTTCTACATTATATTATAGATTCAGATTATACTAAAGTAATAAATAGATTTTTGTTTTGTACGTTTTTCTTTAAAGGTTGTCAATGACATGCATAACTTGAAACGTAAATTTACAGTAAACGATGTTTTCTACTATAAAATTAATGATCACCTTTTGTTTTCATTCATTAATATTGGTTTCATCTATATTCATATCATTCCTTTTGTTTACATATTGAAATTTTGATTGACATCGAAACTTACCCTTATTTCTTTAATTTGTAAATTTGTTTTTTGCGAGCTGGTAAAGTCTTCAACCCACTCCGGTTGAGATATCTTAGAACATTTCGAAGAAGGGTTTAGATATAAAGGAGCACTGTTTAAACGGCCTTTTAATGGTTTGCGACATCCCAATACCGGAGATAGTGGTGCTTCAGTCTTCACAGGTGAAGACTTTATCTCCGACACTTCTTCTTCACTTACACTGGCCGGTGTTGGCGGAGTTGGTCCATCGTCGCCTTCAATTATGTTGACTTCGACGGACAATGGCTCTGTCGGTGGTGACTGTGTTAACAAGAAATCGGGTAATGGTGTGCACGTCTTTGGTTTTTTGAAACTGAATTTATTTTTCGAGTGTCCAACATCTTTAATCGCCGAATAAAAGGTTTTTTTATCGGCGATTTCCGACTTCCGCATAGTCAAAAGCTTCTTTAATTTGGAAGCTTTCGGAGAAGATTCCCTGTTAGGCCGCGATGCTTTTCGCACAACCACATCACTAATTACGTTGATCTTCGGCTCCTTCTCCGTCCAACATTCAAGGAATTGCGCAGCCGACTGCACCAACTCTTCGTCGCGATCATCATTCAGGGCTTTGTCTTCGGCATCCTCTTGCTCCCTGCCGTTCCAATTTTCGAATACCCCCGGACTCAACACTTCCAAGCCACTGATGTTTTTCAACATGCCTTGTTGGGATCCGCAGCTCACGTTAAGAGCATCCAAAAGAGACCTTACACTTGATGACATCTTCGATACTACAACTCACACTATAACTTTATCTTACTACTGCACTGTTTGGTGTTCTGACGAACTGTGAAGAGCTCGAGCCAGCAAGTCTGCTTTTATGCCCATTTCCCCCACTACACCACCTTTATTCCTTTTGTTCGATGCATTATGTATAATATTTAAATTTGTCTGATCCAAGACCAAGGCCGACGTAACCGGCAATATCATGGTCGTTTTCAAGGTTGTAATTTTCAAGGATTTTTTTTTGTCTCTGACAAGGTTATTTTAAAAAGTAACATAAAGTATAGTATGTAAACTTGTCAGATGCAAGGCCACGACAAAGGCGACGTAACCGGCAATACCAGGGTCGTTTCCAAGGTTATTTTAAAAAATAACATATAAATATAGTACCTCGTTTAAAAAATTGCAACATATTCAAACATCATGTTGCCAACCGATGAACAACCTTGTGAAGCAGCCAAAACATACAGACATATACCAAGATCTTTTCATTTAACTTGTCATCGTTGTAAAAAAACAAGGTATCTGCTGGCAGAATGATCTCACACACGATTTTAACTACATTGACCTTCTTAGGGTCAAATTTGTATAATGCGGTTTTTGTGGACTAGTTCATTACCAGGTCAGGAACATTAATAAACGCGCCATCCAGAGGAGGACTTGGGTCACAGAAGAAGTTTACTTGTACAGAAGGGATTAGCTTATGCATTTTATTTATTTATTTTTTTTGTTATATTTTAATTTTTTAAATAATAAAACAATAGTAAAGTGAATCTGTGTGTGTATTTATTTAACATCACCTAAAATACGTTTTGCAATCCGTATTTTTCTGCATAGTCTGTATATTATATATATTAGGGTGAAATGTAATGGTTTAAATTAAGTCTCACATAACAATGTCAGAAGTAAACACTATTGATAAGTTCGGTCGCAAAAGAAAATTTAAGGATTTTAAATTTATGCGAAGTCCTTCAGGAATAGGATTTAAACTTACACCTAATGGAGATTACGACATGGGAAGCAAAGGATTGTGCTACTTAGCGGAACCTCTTTAAGGAGACGATGCGGTCACAGGAAATTATGTTGATAATAACCTTGCTCAGTGTGTGCAAGATACGCAGAAAGCTGTACATGACTCAACAATTGTTATTAAAGATATATTCAGAAACCAACTTGAAGGTTACGTACGCAAGAAATTAATTGAAACCGGTCAAGAACTTAGAGGATACATTGATGATACTGTTATTGCTATATATGAACTTAGGCAAGACGAACTGCGTGATGAACTTAATTCTAGAATGTTGAAAATACTATGGAGGATCTTGTCAACAAAACTGCTTCATATTAAACATTTACTCGTAGACCTATGCGTTCAATTTACTGTTACACAAATTTTTCAACAATAACTTTTAGCGTTTGTTATTTGTCGATACTTCATTGTATTTATAATTTTAAAATAAAGGTTCAATAAAAAGCAATGAAGTAATGAATACATGTTTTTTATTAAAAAAACAATACTACCATTACATATTAATGTTGTATGTTCAATGGAACTAATAAAAACAATACAAATAATGAAATATGGATTTTCCAGATTACGTGCTGTCCTGACTTAGAAATGATTCCAACACAGTGACTAAATTTGCAAAGTTTTCTTTCGGGTCTGTTTTGTAAAAATCTATATCTGCATGCCCCCAAGGTAGAGTTTTGGTTGAATTGGGAATTATATAACGTTTATCATCGTTATGTGATAATGCTACTTTATTTATTATGTTGGTATAAATGTTATGTAATTCACTTCTAAATGTCTTTATCTTTCTTAATATCAAACCACCCCTTTCAACAATTCTTTGGTAGTCTTCCTGATGAAGGTCTTTCTCGATAACAGATTTTTTGATAACTTTGGTTTTTTTAAATTCATTATTAATTGACTTTACATAATAAGCCTTCACGCCGGTACCATAAAAACTTATTATTCGGGTCACCAGGAAACTCATCTTTCATTCTACCAACTACAGAATTACTTTTAATTATGTTGAAATTATTTATTTCGGGGTAATTTGATGTATCAAATTTTTCGGAGTTTTATGATATAGTTTGATAAAAGTTTTCCGTATACACTTTTAATATAAGCGAGTCGATATCGGTGTAAAGTAATGAAGCATCATCGCCAAACTTGGATCTAACAAGATTATAATAAAAATCGTATATTACAGTCTTTGATATATCTAATATGGAAAATCCGATATAAATTGGTTTATTGTATAATATTTTAACTTATTGATATGTATAGCAACAAAGTTTTCGGTAAATATCGATCCACTATTGAAATTGGGACGGGGTATTAGTGCTCGAGCTTCATTTCTGCCTACACTGTTTTCCCAATGCGTTACCAATTTTATATCCTTTCGATTTTCCACATTTTCCATAGTTTTGCCAAAAATCGCGTTTTTATTAATTTAAAAGTGTCTTTCGCAAATTTTGTGGTGGCCTTGTTACGTAAATTGGTATTAAAATCAATATACGTTTTTAGCCATTTTGATTGCTTAAACTGTAATACTCGATAAGTTTTCATTACCACTAAGCCGTTGGCGATGGCTTGTTTTAAAGTTCTATAGTGTACAATGTATTTTCTTTTATCTTGTACATTAGGAATTAATTTCGGCAATTTGGCGTTTTCTGTTGGCGGTATAATATTTTCTACTAGAAATGGAAGATCAGAATGTGCATCATGCAACTCAGTCGGATAATGCACATCCACTTCCAAAAAGTATCCATGTAAACTATAATCACCAAAAGCCATAATATTTAAATTGAGTATTTCGCGCTAGGTTAACCATCGAAAACCGCCATATGGTAATGCTTGTGACATACTATGACCATCAAGCATCAAGATATGTTATAAATGAGTATGGTTTTGTTGGGTCATATTCTGGTAAATAAATATTATAAGCGATGTGCTTCCTTTCTGTACATTGGCTTATGTCGCCGCCTATACCTTTCTTTAAAAAAAAATGTAACATGTCTATATCAGTTAAGAGCTCTAGCTCTACCTTAGTCATACGCAACATACAATCAAATGATAAACTTGGAAGGGTATAGTAGTGTGCCGGATCCAATTTATCGAATTTTCAAACAATTGTTCCGAAATTGCTCAAAAACATCGCACCATAGCAACATATATGCTTTTAAATACACATCTAAATAGTCCCCCAAAGTTTTACACCTAAACAAGCGCCATACTTCTTTTGCTCGTCTAAAGCTTTCATCGTTGATGTGTAAAAGACGTGTATTTTTTATTTTTTCTATAGAGTCAGTAAAGCTATAGGGGAAAACACACTTTTGACGCATCAAATTAAATTGGTCGATATTTGAAAAATATTTCCGGGTTTCAATAAAATCGCCATCGTTTAAACCGCTGCCTAAATTTTCCAAAGACGTTGTCAGAAATTTAAAACTGTCAGTGAACCGCAATTTTAAATATTTCCTTTTGACTTTTTCACATTTATTATCAAAATAATCATGCACATAAATGCTTTTGGTAAAGCATATGTACTTTACTTTGAGCCAAAACACCAATTTTATCCCCATATTTACATAACTTTTTTATACATAAATGGCTGTCGTAGCCGCGTAAGTTATGAAATATGATAGGGATAAAAGAGGGTAATTTATAATTTAAATTACAAACGGAATGTGCAGCACCAAATCTTTTTGCACCAGTTATGTGACAGTGGTCTCGTACTTTAATCTCACCCTCTTCAAAAGGGCCTTCACATATACCACATATTTTAGCATCATTAAACTCCCTTTTTCTTCAGGCGTTAACGGTTTCATTGGCTTAATGTCTTTTAAATATGTGTTATATAGAGCCCTTAAATCACACTCGATACGATCCACAATTACTTGAGCTGCATTATTCCCCTGAAATAGCTCAAATTTCCAAAGTGAGTCGTCAAAAGAGCATTTAATTAAATAAGCCAAAGAATATGGTTCATGTTTAAAACTTTTTACAGTGTAAGAATTTTGTGGGTTTGGTTGTACCGTTTCAACGGGTTTTAAAACAAATTCGAAATCTGCATAAACCACGAATGGAACGCGCATTTGCTTTTCTATACCCTCGAATTTTAAAATATTTTCCGGCACACTCTTTCCAAATTTATCGATTTTTAAATCCACTGAGGGTGTTTGCGTGAAAATGTGGTTACAGTCGTAGTTTTGATGTAAAGTTAAAGCTGACGGTGTACTAAAATAAATGAGACAACCATCAAAAAAATATATTTTATGTTGTTGACAACTAATTTAACTTAACATTAAGCGCGATAAATCCCGAATCCAACAATAATGACTTTTTGAACAAGTCGTATCCCAAAAATGTTCACCGCTATCTTTACTACTGCAGTCTTTTGTAATTAACAATAAATTTACATGTCTATCCAACTTTCTTAACGCATACCTCAGTAGACCAATAACTTCATGTATTACTTTATTATTTTCGTATTTAGATTCGAGACCGTATACGTTAATGGATATGTTGTTCATTTCCTCAAATTTTCTTTAATGTCACGTAATTTTACTGGAAAATCCATACCTGTTAAATTCAGCACTCTAGAAAAATGGGGATAGGATGTCTGCTGTGAAGGCGCTGCTATTGGAGGAACCAATGCTGATGTTACAGCCCACGCAAAGCAAAATTCGTCCTGGTTAATCACATTGACGTCAGCTCTTTTCTTTTCAATAGAACACGTCAACTTGATGTATGATGAGCCACCCATAGGCATATACTTGTTGATACTAACTTCCGAGTATAAAATTCGCACAAGAGCCCAGCCTATATCAATAAAAATAATATATAAAAATCAGTTTAATATATCGGGTTTTGTTTTTTTTTCCTTACCTAAATCTTTCTCCTGAAACTCTGTCCCCTGCGTTTTTATTAATTCGGTGAAAGAATGGTAAACGGCATCCAAATCACTTTGTACACTAATTATTTGATTAGCAGTGTTGAAGGATTTCTCACTGAATATTTCTTGTAATGGAAGGATGTACTCGCCAACAGCTGTCATGTTAACTTTTAAAGCATAATGCTCACGTAATACATTATTAACAAGTCTGCAAAGAACATTACATAATAGGAATGCTCCATATCACTGCTAACCTGATAGATTGCAATTCTCCTTTGAATACACATTCAACGAGTTGCACACCATGACATACCGGCAAACACTAATTATTTTTATGTTGTTGTGTTCGTTTATGGGCTGACATATGATTTATTGGAACATCTACATTACATGTAACGCAATTAATTACCGGAATCACCGATGTATACTCCTTCAATTCTGAGCCGTTTTCCTCCAGGCACTTCATTAAATCTCGCCGCACACGATTCACTTTTATGACGCCTCATATTATAACTATTGGTAAACTTAGAACCGCAATTTTCACAGACATGTGCCATGATTTGTCAAATATTAGCACATATACTACCTATGCAAGTTAGAGACAACTGATAAATGAAACTATCCCATACCATATATAAAACTATTCAAGGTCATCCTAAACTACGTAACAGAACTCCAAGGTCACACACCCAGGATGGCCTTCAGCAAAGTCAAGGTCGATCCGAGTAAGGTCAAGGTCGCGCACAGCCTCGAACGCAGCGTTTTTCAAGGTTGCGTGCAAAGCGCCCTTGTGCTTTCATGGTCAATGGCAAAGATATGTGGCGCGGCACGGAGTGGGGGGGATAAAGAGGATCGGGTAATGCCCACTACTTATAATTATGACATCATTTTCATTTGCTTGGTCTAACAGATTTATTGAATTGGAATGTGAGGTGTGGCCATCTAAAATCAAAATTGTTTTACCTGTCTTTGATTTATTGGGTAGAAAATGTTCCTTAAACCAACGCGAAAATAATTCAGAATTAATATAAGATGACTTTTTATTCATATAAACATCAGATCTATTTGGAAAGCCATCAGAAAACTCGGACTTTTTATTGACTCCTTTCATTATTAACACTGGAGGTAGAAAACGGCCATCAGCACTGCCACATGCAACCAGAGAAATTGTTTCTTCTTTTTCACGAGGTGTGATCAGATGAACGTCCTTTGCTCCTTTGGCTGGTAATACTTTTCCAGGTTTATTTATTAGTTGAATTTTACTCTCGTTAACATTAAAAATATTTTCAGGTCTCTTAGTTAAATCGTGCTGACCATTTCTTCTTCAAACAGTTTAAAAAATGCACCTACTTCTCGGTTCATTCCCTGGGCTCTTGCAACAGATAAACCTCCTGCTTGACGTACTGAGACATCTTTGTTTCTTTCTAGAAAGAGTGAGCCAATGTTGACCTGCCTTCTTTTTTTCTATAGAAAATTTATGCTTAATTCCAAGCTTTTTGGCAAATTGATAGGCAAGATACCGAATAGTAGACTTATCAGGTGCAAAACCAGCGTTAGCTAGGCGCTTAATATAAGAAGCCAATCGTTTTTCTCTGTCCCAAGTGATGCTGGAACAGTAGTTAATATAATTACTTACTATATCATTACATATAAAAACAATAAGTTCTTACATTAATAACAAGAGTTTGATAAATACTTGAAGGACCTGGTCCAGACTTTTTAGTATCACCAGTCATGAAACATCTCCTCCAGGTACGAATTGGTATTCCATAAATTTTTTGAGATTTATTTTCGATATTTTTCCTTTTTTTTACTTTTTCAATAGCCAGAATTAAGTTCTCTTCACTTCACTGCCCCCTGACTACCGTATGCTTCCTCACGAATTTTCTCTACATTCTAAAAACAATAAAAATAATAAAGAAAATACCCCTTCATTTACACTTTTGCAAAGGTTGGCATCTCTGCTCATTTTGTGGGAGAAATGCCATATAGGTATAAAGTACATAGGTATTAACATATATTGCAAAATATAGTTGAAATAAGTTAATAACAAACTAAATAAAACATTAAAACCAGTTCTTACCTTATGGTGTCAAATATTTCGTCGCTAAAATAATTTTTTCGTCATACAGACGTCACACTCGAGCGCAGTCGAACAAGAACTGACACGTTGAGAAGGAAGCATCTATGAATAGTTAAAAACAGTGAGAAATTTAGCCATCTCTTGCTTACTCACTGAATTTCCGGAGGTATGGCGTCTCACCTCATATGGCGTCTCTCCCACTTTTACCCTATAAATTTAAATGATATATGAAGATTAGTATAAGTTTATTCTTCTATTTTTATACTTGTCACTCAGAATTTCTGCTAATATCTCTTTTTTTTGTGAATGAACTTCTAGATATTGGGTCGTTTGAAAATATAATTAGCACCACAAAACACACACACACACACACACAAAAACGTGGACACAACTATATAACTATCTAAAAATTCAGGTAAAAAATCTTGCATTTTTGGAGACACTAGTTTTCGATCTAAAACGCGATCACCTCGGGGTCCAGTCGCTACTGCTATTTATAATAGCATGTTCGCATAATCCAGTGATACATTTTTCCATATTCTACATATTTCTGCACTTCATCACTTTGGAATGCATGTACATTTTTGACATATTTGAACCTTCCTTCATCAAACGCCATACATTTTCAATAGGATTTGCATCAAGTGAAGAAGCAGGTCGCTCCATGGTAGTAATGCATTTCTATTCTCTCGTTCTGAAAAAGATGACTAGGATGTTTCGGGCCATTGTCTTCTTTTGGTACCTATGAGTCATAACCAGTTCCAAACCAGCACTCTGCAGGTACAATGATCCTATAATTCTATGTTACGTGGAAGACCAAGATTTTTTAACAGAACTCCCAAGCTCAAAATAAAGATTCGCCAATAAAAATAAGGTTTAACCAATCTGTATCAGTAGTCTCTTTCGCCGAGGCTAAATATATTTGGATGTAAATTTCAGACAATAAAGGATTTTATCTCGTTGTTCTACACTTAATACCATTTCCATCAGGTCGCCCACACTTATTTCTTTCGATCTAAAATACTTTGCCGTTGTCTCAGCATAAGTCATTTTGGGCCTTTTGCATTCACTCATTAATTTAAAAGTTTCTTTATTATTTTACATATTATACATCTGTTGTACACTAATATATTACAGTGCATTATAAACATATCATAATATATAAATTTTTCTCGATCTGCTCATGTCCGGCAATTTTCGGCCTATACAGTTCGGAAAAAACACCAACGAAGCTGTCGGCGATATTCTGGCGTTGGAGCTTCGATTACGCTTGAATCGAACGATGTTGGTTGGCTGTTCAAATTTCAGTCCAGATTTACTATGGCTAATTTGATTAATTTTACCTTATTATTTCAGTATATCATGTTATGGACAAATACAATACCCTCTTTTTCAAGCAGATCTGATAAATTTCTTGAATGCCATTTGTTGCTTAAGTTGCATTTTTTTTAGTTGAGTGTACTACGAAACCCATAGTTCTACTTCGTTACTATTTTCTTCTTTTGATTTTTCAAGTTTTAAGCTCAAAAATTGATTTTTACCTACTGAGTTCAGCGATGCTTTCACCCAAAGGAAATAATTTTCGTAGCTTAAGAAGTACCTGAGGATTATGTTACATTATTTGTCTTTTTTTTTTTGTCAAATGGTTGCAGGGCAGACGGAGTTCGTCAACGAGGCTTTACATTATACCTTTGGTTATTCTCGTTACTATTAAAACTAGTCTGGACATGATTCCCTTCCTCCACCGCTTCCTAGAGGGCTGTAAAGAGGCTGCACCGGAAAAGGCGAAGGACCAGCCATGCCCAGAGTTTAACATACTATGTGTATGTGCATAGTTTGTGGTGTAATACTCTGATACGTTTAACTCATCTCTAAAGAAGCTATCACTGATTTCTCAGATATACTCAGTGAACTGTTCCATATTTGTCATGTACAGATTATTTATTCTGAAGTATTTGTACGAGGAAGTTACGTGACTTAAGAACTTGCGCAGCCTCTGCTGGCGCTGTAGTTGTATGTATGATATGGAGCACCAAACTGGTACTCGATGTGCCATTACAGGCCGCATCATTTGTGTGTATATTATTAGCTTATTCACCTTCATGGCTACAAATGTTTTATTGTTTCCGTGATATGATTCTTAAAAGATAGTTTAGTGTCTAATATTATACCAAGGTATTTAAGATTAGTTTAGTTATTTTACATCGAGAAAAGAGAGAAAAAATATCAAACCTTTAGGACAGTGATAAAAGAAATTTAAGAACCAGAAATGGTAGAATAGTCTGTGTTCTTCTTTTACTATAATATTGTATACATATCCATCTATTTGTATGTTTGTTTATATTTGTTTGATTCTATAAGTATACAAATTTTATTGTAATAATAAAATATTGCCAGTTTTTGATATTTTTTTTAATTAAGTGGCGCAAATTTAAGGGTGAATTACCTCTACTCTCTAATTTTCAATTACCTCGTATTCTCCTCTCTGTCGAATATTTGTTTTGTGATATTCATACATTTTGTGACGCTTCCTCCTACGGCTATTCAACCCTTATATATTTTCGATACGAAACGTCCCAAAATCAAATAAAAACTTCTTTTGTAGCTGCATAATCTCATGTTGCGCCATTGAAAACGATTTCTGTTCCTCGTTTAGAATTGTGTGCAGCCGTACTCCTTTCAGATCTCTTGATTTCGGTTTTGTCTGCGTTCGAAGACAAAATTAATTTTCGTCGGATTTTTGCGTAGTCAGATTCGACTGTAACTCTGTCCTGGATAAAATCGTCTCCTCATAAGTATAATACTTTTGTTTCCAATCGTATTACTCATATTCAAGAAAAGGTTGCTCCTACTCGGTTTTATATTCCTTTCGAACACAATCCGGCTGATTGTGGTTCTCGGAGCTTATTACCCTCTCAATTGCTTGACCATTCGCTATGGTGAGCGGGGCCCTTTTTTCTCTCTGAATCAGAAGAGTTTTGGCCAGATTTTTGTCGAACGTTCAAGTTCACGGAAAGTGCTTTGGAGCAAAGAAAGGCTGTTTTGTCCACCTTAGTTCCACCTAGGGACTTCTTTTTAGATCTTCTTGATAGATTTTCCTCCATGGATAAAATATTACGCATTTTGTGCAGATTTCTGCGTTTAATCTTGAATAAGAAAACGCAGGATACTCTTTCGGGACCATTTCCCTTTCAGAATTGAATACAGCTCTCATGTGCTTATTTAAGTACATTCGAAATGTTATATTTCTTGTTGAACCGGGTATCCTGAGGGTGGGCGGACACCAATCGTACTCCCATCTATCGTTCAGAAAGTTATATCCAGGCCAACAAACCCTTCAGTATTTGATTGCGCAAAAATTGTGGATTTTATATCCTAAGAAACCTATTCGCTTGCTTTCTCGTTGTTACAAGTATATAACAACCATTCTCAAGTCTTCTCAGCCTACTATGGAAGGTATTCCTGAGACAGGTTTTATTTTTTATTTATCTCGCGTTGTTGGTACCCAGATTTTCTCTTACACAGAGTGTAACAAGGATTTAGTCTTATTTGAAGCGTTGGTAAATTTTCAACACCTTTAAGTTTGTGTTTAAACGATCTTAAAGCTCGTACACCGGAACATTTTTTGAATTTGGAACCCTTAAACTCTTTTTTGGAACCGGACTTAACCTCGTCCAACCTCGGACGATTATCTCGCTTTCAATTACTACAAGCCTTACATCAGCATTTCTGGGTAAGGTGGAACAAAGAATATTTACACACTTTGATGCAACGCAGCAAATGGACTGAGTCCGTCAGTTCCTACTCTCAAGGATACTCTCGTGTTGCTCAAAGACGAACACGCGCCGCCCTTAAAATGGCATTTAGGCCGAGTGTTAGAGGTGCATCCGGGTGCGGACGGAGTTACGCGCGTTGTGACTGTGCGTACCGCGCAAGGTAATTTCAAAAGACCTGTAACCAAAATATTTTCCCTATCTCGAAATTAAAATTATATTTTTCTTTTAGTTTATTACTCTACTCTAAGTTTTCTTTTATTTGGATGGTACAGAAATATTTTTTTTGTTTATAATATGTCTCATTTTAGGTGGGCGGTATGTTTGGTTTTCATTACTTCTTAGTTCAATTTTACTCGCGGTATTTTCTTTGCTTCTGCTTTCTATATTTTTAGGATTATTTTCTTTGTTTTCTGAATTAGTGAAATTTATGAAATTTTTATTAAGTTCGTTTATGTTATTATTTAAGGTGAAATTAGATTGAATAAGCTCGTTCATTTTTTGTTCCAAGCTATTATTTTTATTAATAAGTTCATTAATTTGGGCCCTCTGGCTTTGTATTTTACCAGTCTGGGCATTTAATTGAGTGTTTTGTTGTTCTAGCTGTGCTAGGAGATCAATATTTTGTTGAATTAATTTTTCTTTTTCCATTTTTAATGTCTCAATTAAATGCTCATACTGTTGAGCTTCATCTGGATGTTTTCTTTTGAAAAAAGGTGAATTAGATTCAAATTTACAATCATTTAAATTTGGGCTTTGCAGTAACTGTCTACCTTGATTGCTGTCTGAGTCCGGATCCATGGAGTATTTACTCATTTTCACAGTTTTATCACTTATTAAGTCACTTTTAAAAGAATCACAGTCACTTTTCACGATGGATGTATTGTCTTTAGCGAGGGTGGTTTGTTTGTTAATTGAGATTTTCTTTAAATCTTCACGAGCATCGGTGCCCAGCCACCGAAAGCCGCGCGCGGAATCGTTTGATGATTTGTTTCTTCTTTCTGGCGGAATGTTCCTTATTAATATATAAATTATAATTTGGGGATTTTGGATACATGATCGACTTACCATGTTGTTCTTCGTCACTGCTACTATCCATGGTTTTGTCTCTTGTTTCGTAATTTTCAATACACTTATCACTACCACTAGTTAGTGTTTTTTGTTTTTCTACTTTTAGCACTTTTTGACTGCGCGGTCTCCGAAGACCGCGCTACTCGCACTAACTTTTCACGATTTTTTCATTTTTTGTATATTCCCTGATTTTCTGAATTTTTAAAGTATATTTAAATACTTTGACGGAATTTTATGCGAATGATTCTATTGAAAAATACAAACACTCGCAAACGAATTTCTTTTTGAAAGGAACGCGCTGTAAGCTCCGAAATATGTACTTCCTTACTCTTCGACGAGTCGAGCAAGAATTGTGTGTATGTATAAAGTTGTTTTTACAACACAAAAATCAATTTATACTGTGCCGCCTATCTAACCAGCGTGCTTGACTAATCTAAGTGTCGGAGGTATGGCTTATTAACGAAGTTTTCTCAATGGTTTCAATGGTTTTTGGGGATAATGAAGATTGACCTCGAGAATATAAACATGTGTGTTATCTGCATTAAGGCTTTAAAGATAATTTTGAAAAGCAATTTCATCATTGGAGTTTTATAATTCCGACCATTCAAATTCACCTGTGGGCAAAGAAAATCTCATTGCTGTTCCGTAGAGGATATTTATATCGAAATATATGTGACATGTTTCCCGTATTTCAGGATTATAATCCCATCCCATATATCTGTTATTTGCTTTAGCATAACGAGTCGAACACTGGGAAATACCTCTCCTGATTCCACGTTTAATAAAATAAATCATGTCAATGTCATCCAACAGTTCTGATTCTACACCACTCATTTTAAGCATAGCATCAAATGTAAGTCCTTGAGCAGTATAATAATGAGAAAAATTCCTACAAACTATTTTTTGTGAATCGTTTAAGTACGATGCTAATTTATCAAGGCTAATAGCCATAAACTGAATTTTTGTGTTTTCTATGTGTGTGGTAAAAGATATATATTTTTCTTAGTTAAGTGGTAGTAAAGATATTGAACCTTTAATTTCGGTACACAATGGTTAATTAAAAAATGGCTATCGTAGCCAGATAAATTAGGAAATTTTTCTGGCACAACATGTGAATCTTGAAATAGTAAATTACAATAATTATGAGCAGCTTCACGATATTTTCCCGTTAGATGATAATGATCTTTTATGTTGTATCATTGGAAAAAAACGGCTTTGCACACAAGTACCATTTATTTGCGTAATAGAAACTATGTTGTTCCAATTTTAGAAAGCTATTGAACAAACCAAATATCAAATGTTTTCCCAGTAGACATGTCAAATTTATAAAGTGAGTTATCGTATGAACACTTCAAATAATAGACAACGCTAAAAGCTTCATGTTTTTATACTTATTACGATTTTTCTGTATAATTATTGAATTAGATTTGTAAGAATACTTTCAATATCTGCATATATTACAAATGGGACGAGATTTTGATTTTTAATATTTGTAAATTTTAGGATTTTGTCTTTGGGGAAAATAATTTTCGAACTATTTAACATTTTACAATCAATTAAATGTCTATATAAAATTGCTTCCGTCTTGAAATGGTTAAGACATCTTTCACAAAACCATTTGCGTTTTTTCAAATTTCTCATTTGATGATTAACCAAACGATATAAATTTTTAATATTAGCAAAATGGAAATATGATTTTTCTTCTGACTTTTCATTATCGTTTTTATTTTCTTTCTAGCTATTATACTATTCACAAGATATCATAAGCAAATTAATTCTTGCTGTAAAACCTGTTTTGCTTAGAGTTAATGAAACAATTTCTTTCTTATTCTAATTATTATTTCATCATCGTTAAGAACTGTGAAAACGTTAATTGATAAATTATTCATTATTTCAAATTTTGGAATATACTTAAGGGCCATGGGAAATTCTATACCATCAAATTTTAAAACTTGTCTCACATCCTGATGGGATGAGATACAATTAGGATTTCTACCAATAGGTTGTGGGTATAAAGCTGCTGTAACAGTACACATAAAAAAATCATTATTTTGAATATTGATAACCCTTTTAGTTTTTTGAATAAAATCAGGAAAGGGACTATAAGTTGAAATATCACCAACACCTCTCATGGGATTATAAGAATTGTTTACTTTAAGATATAGTATTTTATATCAACTCCAACCAGAGTCATGTTCTTGAAATTCTTCATGTTTAGCAATTACATTTTCTCGATACCACGAAAGCAAATTAGTTGTATGATCAATGGATTCGTTTTTACTGGAAAAAAATTTGAAAGCTGTCTCATTCGTTTGAGATTTTATAAACAGACCAGCCAAAGAAGTATATACTTTCAATAATGATTTTGTTTACTTTTTTTTTTAATTTTCAATGAAAAACTTCTAAAACATTTCTCTAAAAATTCATTTTGGATCTTTAATACTTATATTCGAAATAAGTCCGATTTTTATTCTTCCATTGAAACAAGAATCGATATTCTGCCAAACTAAATTTCTATTTTTTTTAACATGATTTGCTTTAATTCTAAAGTTAATTCAATAATTTTTCAAAATATCTAAGTTGTATTCACATTTTTTATCTTTAGATTTTATAGCTTTTTTCAAGTTCAAAATGATGTTTTTTTATATGAATAATAAATCTTAGATATTCCCCCCTTGTTTTAAAAATTCTACTAACCTTTTCTTTATTGCCTCGGTTGAAATTTCTTCGAGGAAGAGGAAATTGTCGTTGTTGGTAGTAGTAGTGGTAGAAGAGGAGGTGTTGTTATTCTCTTGTGAACTCATATTTGTTACTTACTTATCTTACTTGTCTTCTTCGTCGTTCTAGTTCAATCCGCTTTTGTTGTCCGTTTTAACTCTGAGCCGAACTCGATCCAGTTGTTCTCTAGCCTGAAAGTCCCTGGAAGCAAAGGTTGGCATTCGACCTTAGTACCATGTTCCACAAGAATATGGGTTATGGCGGGGCGGAACATTGAAGGATTTTGGTACAGGATTCTTGGTGTAAAACCTGTTTTGCTTAGAGTTAATGAAACAGTTTCTTTCTTATTCTAATTATTATTTCATCATCGTTAAGAACTGTGAAAACGTTAATTGATAAATTATTCATTATTTCAAATTTTGGAATATACTTAAGGGCCATGGGAAATTCTATACCATCAAATTTTAAAACTTGTCTCACATCCTGATGGGATGAGATACAATTAGGATTTCTACCAATAGGTTGTGGGTATAAAGCTGCTGTAACAGTACACATAAAAAAATCATTATTTTGAATATTGATAACCCTTTTAGTTTTTTGAATAAAATCAGGAAAGGGACTATAAGTTGAAATATCACCACCACCTCTCATGGGATTATAAGAATTGTTTACTTTAAGATATAGTATTTTATATCAACTCCAACCAGAGTCATGTTCTTGAAATTCTTCATGTTTAGCAATTACATTTTCTCGATACCACGAAAGCAAATTAGTTGTATGATCAATGGATTCGTTTTTACTGGAAAAAAATTTGAAAGCTGTCTCATTCGTTTGAGATTTTATAAACAGACCAGCCAAAGAAGTATATACTTTCAATAATGATTTTGTTTACTTTTTTTTTTTTTAATTTTCAATGAAAAACTTCTAAAACATTTCTCTAAAAATTAATTTTGGATCTTTAATACTTATATTCGAAATAAGTCCGATTTTTATTCTTCCATTGAAACAAGAATCGATATTCTGCCAAACTAAATTTCTATTTTTTTTTTAACATGATTTGCTTTAATTCTAAAGTTAATTCAATAATTTTTCAAAATATCTAAGTTGTATTCACATTTTTTATCTTTAGATTTTATAGCTTTTTTAAAGTTCAAAATGATGTTTTTTTATATGAATAATAAATCTTACAGTCTGTCAAGTAAGAGCGTGGTCGTGTTAATTTATAAAAAAAATTATTTTATGTAACTTTCATATTTATATATACATTGTACACATTACAAACAATGATGCAATTTGGTCAATAATGTGTCCAGTCACCACCGGCGTCGATAATTGCCTGGCATCTCCGAGGCATGCTTTCTACTAATTTGACGGCGTATTCTAGTGGCAAGGATCTCCAGATCCGACGAATTTCGTAAGACAACTGCTTCAAAGTGTATGTGCGTCTTCCACGAAGCTTCTGTTTAATATATGCCCACACATTTTCAATAGGGTTTGCATCGGGCGACTGCGACGGCCAATCCAATGTAACGATGCCAGATTGAGTCTTCCACTGAGTACAGAGCTTGCTGCGGTGTTTAGGATCGTTGTCCTCTTGCAGAATCCAATCTTCATTTTTTGTGATGAACCATCGTTTGGCAGATGGCAGTAAAGCCTTTTTGTAGATTTTTATCATTTTCTCGGCATTTAGGTTGTCAGTAAAGAGGTACAAAGTGCCGAATCCCTGCTTTGAGAAGCAGCCCCAAAGATGCACCTTTATTCCATGTTTTACGGTCCGCTGAACAAGCCTATTGGTGGAAGTTGACCAGGCTCGCGTGAGGACAGAACGTGCCCATATAGAACATTCATCAGTAAAAATGACATTTTCAAAATCTCTATCAATATTCTCATGCGCCCAAGCGAGTCGCTTTGTCACATGTTTTTCAGTCAACAGAGGCTTCTTCATTGTGTTGCGCCATTTCAGACCATGAATTTGAAGAAGGGTTCGGATAGTTTCGTAGGATATATCTAAACCTTTTGCCATTAATTTTGCTTGTCCTTGCCGCAGTGTTAAAGCGGGATTCCGCGAAAACAGAGTCACTATTCTTTTTTCATCTTTTTTGTTCACTTTTCCTATCGAACCACGTTCTGGTAAATCATCGACATTTTTAGCCACTTTATATCGCTGTATCCACTTCTGTACAAATGCCTTCGACTTTCTCATATATTTAGCAGCCGCTGATTGCGACATTTTGGGACCTTTCGGGTGGATGCAAAGGAACACAGCCTCGTAGCGCGACGCGTACTTAGCACTCATGGCGTTTAACGTGATTGTCTTTCAAAAGATCAACGACAACTGAACCTTTGTTGACAATGCATCAAGGACAAAGCTTCTCTCTATCGGCTCGCGAAGGAATTAGAGCGAAATCTTTCATTAACTGTCGGTAAAGTCGACCACGCTCTTATTTGACTGACTGTAGATATTCCCCCCTTGTTTTAAAAATTCTACTAACCTTTTCTTTATTGCCTCGGTTGAAATTTCTTCGAGGAAGAGGAAATTGTCGTTGTTGGTAGTAGTAGTGGTAGAAGAGGAGGTGTTGTTATTCTCTTGTGAACTCATATTTGTTACTTACTTGTCTTACTTGTCTTCTTCGTCGTTCTAGTTCAATCCGCTTTTGTTGTCCGTTTTAACTCTGAGCCGAACTCGATCCAGTTGTTCTCTAGCCTGAAAGTCCCTGGAAGCAAAGGTTGGCATTCGACCTTAGTACCATGTTCCACAAGAATATGGGTTATGGCGGGGCGGAACATTGAAGGATTTTGGTACAGGATTCTTGGTGTAAAACCTGTTTTGCTTAGAGTTAATGAAACAATTTCTTTCTTATTCTTATTATTATTTCATCATCGTTAAGAATTGTGAAAACGTTAATTGATAAATTATTCATTATTTCAAATTTTGGAATATACTTAAGGGCCATGGGAAATTGTATACCATCAAATTTTAAAACTTGTGTCACATCCTGATGGGATGAGATACAATTAGGATTTCTACCAATAGGTTGTGAGTATAAAGCTACTGTAACAGTACACATAAAAAATCATTATTTTGAATATTGATAACCCTTTTAGTTTTTTGAATAAAATCAGGAAAGGGACTATAAGTTGAAATATCACCACCACCTCTCATGGGATTATAAGAATTGTTTACTTTAAGATATAGTATTTTATATCAACTCCAACCAGAGTCATGTTCTTGAAATTCTTCATGTTTAGCAATTACATTTTCTCGATACCACGAAAGCAAATTAGTTGTATGATCAATGGATTCGTTTTTACTGGAAAAAAATTTGAAAGCTGTCTCATTCGTTTGAGATTTTATAAACAGACCAGCCAAAGAAGTATATACTTTCAATAATGATTTTGTTTACTTTTTTTTTTTAATTTTCAATGAAAAACTTCTAAAACATTTCTCTAAAAATTCATTTTGGATCTTTAATACTTATATTCGAAATAAGTCCGATTTTTATTCTTCCATTGAAACAAGAATCGATATTCTGCCAAACTAAATTTCTATTTTTTTTTAACATGATTTGCTTTAATTCTAAAGTTAATTCAATAATTTTTCAAAATATCTAAGTTGTATTCACATTTTTTATCTTTGGATTTTATAGCTTTTTTCAAGTTCAAAATGATGTTTTTTTATATGAATAATAAATCTTAGATATTCCCCCCTTGTTTTAAAAATTCTACTAACCTTTTCTTTATTGCCTCGGTTGAAATTTCTTCGAGGAAGAGGAAATTGTCGTTGTTGATAGTAGTAGTGGTAGAAGAGGTGTTGTTATTCTCTTGTGAACTCATATTTGTTACTTACTTATCTTACTTGTCTTCTTCGTCGTTCTAGTTCAATCCGCTTTTGTTGTCCGTTTTAACTCTGAGCCGAACTCGATCCAGTTGTTCTCTAGCCTGAAAGTCCCTGGAAGCAAAGGTTGGCATTCGACCTTAGTACCATGTTCCACAAGAATATGGGTTATGGCGGGGCGGAACATTGAAGGATTTTGGTACAGGATTCTTGGTGTAAAACCTGTTTTGCTTAGAGTTAATGAAACAGTTTCTTTCTTATTCTAATTATTATTTCATCATCGTTAAGAACTGTGAAAACGTTAATTGATAAATTATTCATTATTTCAAATTTTGGAATATACTTAAGGGCCATGGGAAATTCTATACCATCAAATTTTAAAACTTGTCTCACATCCTGATGGGATGAGATACAATTAGGATTTCTACCAATAGGTTGTGGGTATAAAGCTGCTGTAACAGTACACATAAAAAAATCATTATTTTGAATATTGATAACCCTTTTAGTTTTTTGAATAAAATCAGGAAAGGGACTATAAGTTGAAATATCACCACCACCTCTCATGGGATTATAAGAATTGTTTACTTTAAGATATAGTATTTTATATCAACTCCAACCAGAGTCATGTTCTTGAAATTCTTCATGTTTAGCAATTACATTTTCTCGATACCACGAAAGCAAATTAGTTGTATGATCAATGGATTCGTTTTTACTGGAAAAAAATTTGAAAGCTGTCTCATTCGTTTGAGATTTTATAAACAGACCAGCCAAAGAAGTATATACTTTCAATAATGATTTTGTTTACTTTTTTTTTTTTAATTTTCAATGAAAAACTTCTAAAACATTTCTCTAAAAATTAATTTTGGATCTTTAATACTTATATTCGAAATAAGTCCGATTTTTATTCTTCCATTGAAACAAGAATCGATATTCTGCCAAACTAAATTTCTATTTTTTTTTTAACATGATTTGCTTTAATTCTAAAGTTAATTCAATAATTTTTCAAAATATCTAAGTTGTATTCACATTTTTTATCTTTAGATTTTATAGCTTTTTTAAAGTTCAAAATGATGTTTTTTTATATGAATAATAAATCTTAGATATTCCCCCCTTGTTTTAAAAATTCTACTAACCTTTTCTTTATTGCCTCGGTTGAAATTTCTTCGAGGAAGAGGAAATTGTCGTTGTTGGTAGTAGTAGTGGTAGAAGAGGAGGTGTTGTTATTCTCTTGTGAACTCATATTTGTTACTTACTTGTCTTACTTGTCTTCTTCGTCGTTCTAGTTCAATCCGCTTTTGTTGTCCGTTTTAACTCTGAGCCGAACTCGATCCAGTTGTTCTCTAGCCTGAAAGTCCCTGGAAGCAAAGGTTGGCATTCGACCTTAGTACCATGTTCCACAAGAATATGGGTTATGGCGGGGCGGAACATTGAAGGATTTTGGTACAGGATTCTTGGTGTAAAACCTGTTTTGCTTAGAGTTAATGAAACAATTTCTTTCTTATTCTTATTATTATTTCATCATCGTTAAGAATTGTGAAAACGTTAATTGATAAATTATTCATTATTTCAAATTTTGGAATATACTTAAGGGCCATGGGAAATTGTATACCATCAAATTTTAAAACTTGTGTCACATCCTGATGGGATGAGATACAATTAGGATTTCTACCAATAGGTTGTGAGTATAAAGCTACTGTAACAGTACACATAAAAAATCATTATTTTGAATATTGATAACCCTTTTAGTTTTTTGAATAAAATCAGGAAAGGGACTATAAGTTGAAATATCACCACCACCTCTCATGGGATTATAAGAATTGTTTACTTTAAGATATAGTATTTTATATCAACTCCAACCAGAGTCATGTTCTTGAAATTCTTCATGTTTAGCAATTACATTTTCTCGATACCACGAAAGCAAATTAGTTGTATGATCAATGGATTCGTTTTTACTGGAAAAAAATTTGAAAGCTGTCTCATTCGTTTGAGATTTTATAAACAGACCAGCCAAAGAAGTATATACTTTCAATAATGATTTTGTTTACTTTTTTTTTTTAATTTTCAATGAAAAACTTCTAAAACATTTCTCTAAAAATTCATTTTGGATCTTTAATACTTATATTCGAAATAAGTCCGATTTTTATTCTTCCATTGAAACAAGAATCGATATTCTGCCAAACTAAATTTCTATTTTTTTTTAACATGATTTGCTTTAATTCTAAAGTTAATTCAATAATTTTTCAAAATATCTAAGTTGTATTCACATTTTTTATCTTTGGATTTTATAGCTTTTTTCAAGTTCAAAATGATGTTTTTTTATATGAATAATAAATCTTAGATATTCCCCCCTTGTTTTAAAAATTCTACTAACCTTTTCTTTATTGCCTCGGTTGAAATTTCTTCGAGGAAGAGGAAATTGTCGTTGTTGATAGTAGTAGTGGTAGAAGAGGTGTTGTTATTCTCTTGTGAACTCATATTTGTTACTTACTTATCTTACTTGTCTTCTTCGTCGTTCTAGTTCAATCCGCTTTTGTTGTCCGTTTTAACTCTGAGCCGAACTCGATCCAGTTGTTCTCTAGCCTGAAAGTCCCTGGAAGCAAAGGTTGGCATTCGACCTTAGTACCATGTTCCACAAGAATATGGGTTATGGCGGGGCGGAACATTGAAGGATTTTGGTACAGGATTCTTGCTGTAAAACCTGTTTTGCTTAGAGTTAATGAAACAATTTCTTTCTCATTCTAATTATTATTTCATCATCGTTAAGAATTGTGAAAACGTTAATTGATAAATTATTCATTATTTCAAATTTTGGAATATACTTAAGGGCCATGGGAAATTCTATACCATCAAATTTTAAAACTTGTCTCACATCCTGATGGGATGAGATACAATTAGGATTTCTACCAATAGGTTGTGGGTATAAAGCTGCTGTAACAGTACACATAAAAAAATCATTATTTTGAATATTGATAACCCTTTTAGTTTTTTGAATAAAATCAGGAAAGGGACTATAAGTTGAAATATCACCACCACCTCTCATGGGATTATAAGAATTGTTTACTTTAAGATATAGTATTTTATATCAACTCCAACCAGAGTCATGTTCTTGAAATTCTTCATGTTTAGCAATTACATTTTCTCGATACCACGAAAGCAAATTAGTTGTATGATCAATGGATTCGTTTTTACTGGAAAAAAATTTGAAAGCTGTCTCATTCGTTTGAGATTTTATAAACAGACCAGCCAAAGAAGTATATACTTTCAATAATGATTTTGTTTACTTTTTTTTTTAATTTTCAATGAAAAACTTCTAAAACATTTCTCTAAAAATTCATTTTGGATCTTTAATACTTATATTCGAAATAAGTCCGATTTTTATTCTTCCATTGAAACAAGAATCGATATTCTGCCAAACTAAATTTCTATTTTTTTTTAACATGATTTGCTTTAATTCTAAAGTTAATTCAATAATTTTTCAAAATATCTAAGTTGTATTCACATTTTTTATCTTTAGATTTTATAGCTTTTTTCAAGTTCAAAATGATGTTTTTTTATATGAATAATAAATCTTAGATATTCCCCCCTTGTTTTAAAAATTCTACTAACCTTTTCTTTATTGCCTCGGTTGAAATTTCTTCGAGGAAGAGGAAATTGTCGTTGTTGGTAGTAGTAGTGGTAGAAGAGGAGGTGTTGTTATTCTCTTGTGAACTCATATTTGTTACTTACTTATCTTACTTGTCTTCTTCGTTGTTCTAGTTCAATCCGCTTTTGTTGTCCGTTTTAACTCTGAGCCGAACTCGATCCAATTGTTCTCTAGCCTGAAAATCCCTGGAAGCATAGGTTGGCATTCGACCATAGTACCATGTTCCCATAAGAATATGGGTTATGGCGGGGCGGAACATTGAAGGATTTTGGTACAGGATTCTTGCTGTAAAACCTGTTTTGCTTAGAGTTAATGAAACAATTTCTTTCTTATTCTTATTATTATTTCATCATCGTTAAGAATTGTGAAAACGTTCATTGATAAATTATTCATTATTTCAAATTTTGGAATATACTTAAGGGCCATGGGAAATTCTATACCATCAAATTTTAAAACTTGTCTCACATCCTGATGGGATGAGATACAATTAGGATTTCTACCAATAGGTTGTGAGTATAAAGCTACTGTAACAGTACACATAAAAAATCATTATTTTGAATATTGATAACCCTTTTAGTTTTTTGAATAAAATCAGGAAAGGGACTATAAGTTGAAATATCACCACCACCTCTCATGGGATTATAAGAATTGTTTACTTTAAGATATAGTATTTTATATCAACTCCAACCAGAGTCATGTTCTTGAAATTCTTCATGTTTAGCAATTACATTTTCTCGATACCACGAAAGCAAATTAGTTGTATGATCAATGGATTCGTTTTTACTGGAAAAAAATTTGAAAGCTGTCTCATTCGTTTGAGATTTTATAAACAGACCAGCCAAAGAAGTATATACTTTCAATAATGATTTTGTTTATTTTTTTTTTAATTTTCAATGAAAAACTTCTAAAACATTTCTCTAAAAATTCATTTTGGATCTTTAATACTTATATTCGAAATAAGTCCGATTTTTATTCTTCCATTGAAACAAGAATTGATATTCTGCCAAACTAAATTTCTATTTTTTTTTTAACATGATTTGCTTTAATTCTAAAGTTAATTCAATAATTTTTCAAAATATCTAAGTTGTATTCACATTTTTTATCTTTAGATTTTATAGCTTTTTTCAAGTTCAAAATGATGTTTTTTTATATGAATAATAAATCTTAGATATTCCCCCCTTGTTTTAAAAATTCTACTAATCTTTTCTTTATTGCCTCGGTTGAAATTTCTTCGAGGAAGAGGAAATTGTCGTTATTGGTAGTAGTAGTGGTAGAAGAGGAGGTGTTGTTATTCTCTTGTGAACTCATGTTTGTTACTTACTTATCTTACTTGTCTTCTTCGTCGTTCTAGTTCAATCCGCTTTTTTTTTTGTCCGTTTTAACTCTGAGCCGAACTCGATCTAGTTATTCTCTAGCCTGAAAGTCCCTGGAAGCAAAGGTTGGCATTCGACCTTAGTACCATGTTCCACAAGAATATGGGTTATGGCGGTGCGGAACATTGAAGGATTTTCGTACAGGACAGGTAGCTTTTGGTAGCAGTCAGTAGTTCTTCTCTACTTTATGATCATACGACGATATTTGGCAAAGTACTCTACTAACATATCCAGAAGTTTCTTTTACCAAATTACCTAAGGCATCTGAAGATTGTTTGGCCAAGACTAGTCTATTCTAAAGGATTTTCTACCCCAACTGATATTTTTTCATAATGGTGTCGTAAATCATATTAGCCATTTGTTTTTTAACGGCGATTTTTAGGTAAAGTAGTTTGCTTAAGACTTGTGCCATCAAATCGGTGTTCTGTGTTAGTCTTAAAGTCTGACGATTATTAAAACCTATAGAGTCCTCAAAAATTATAAGAAGTTAGTTCTGCTCGGTCTGCCATGGTTTTTTCGCGCAAAGTTATACCTTATAAAAGTGGTATGAAAAGAAAAAAGAGGAGATGAAAGTGGGTAGTATGTCTAATAAAGAAAGATCTATTGTATATTGTGTTGGTGAGAGTGAGAAACGAGTTAAGAATAGGTGCCGGACATGCATGTCTTCATCGTACTTACAGGTTAATGTGAAAGTATGAGTAATCACCTTATCTTAATCTAATTATTATTTATCAATTTGAGTCATTTCGAATATTCCGCTTTTGCGGATGCGGATGTGAATATCCACAACACCCCTGATATATATATATATATATATATATATATATATATATATATATATATATATATATATATATATATGCGTGAAACTGTTCTTGGGATTAAGGTTCATATAATTTTAAAACATCTATAACATTTACATTTCCAAAACGTTTCGACCTTTTTATGGTCTTCATCAGTTATCTGCAACAATACAACCATCTTTTTTTTCGTCTTTCCGTTACATTCATTGTTTATTATTATGTGCAAAATGAATTACATAATTAAGGATAAAAAAAAACAGAGATAAAAAAATTTTTTTGACTCACCATTTTTCGTCACAAAATGTCTTAAAACTACACTTTGATACATCTACATCTTAAAACTTTTCTTTTAAAAACACTTTATAATATTAAATATAAGTTCACAATTTAGCTGAGTAACAATTAACATTTTAAAATATCATCATGCTCGGTAGTTGTTTATCTTTTATATCGTTATCTGCATTTGACTTTTAGTGTATGCATTATATGCATTATTTTTTTAAATGATTTTAGTAATTTTCTGTTAATTATATATAAAAAGATGGGGCGTTTACGCTAAATTGTTGGGTTTGTTATTAAAATATTAATTAAGGAGAACATTGTGGTAGATTTTACTTAAGCCCTTTATATCGGTTTTGTCATTTATAGAGCTTTTCTTTATGTAAATCTTTTCTAAAATTTTACGTTTACGTTAATTTTATCAGCATCAGAGATGCATTCTATGGATGGCTCCTTTTTTTTATAAATTCAATAAGAAGTTTCGCAAGTTCTCTCATTTTTCGAGAATGTACATTAATGTAATATTGTTCGCGATGAATTTTTATATACATAACGACAAATTTCCATATAAAATTTTTTGCCACCCCTGAAATCTGGTCGGTCTTCATTCTAGGGAATACCGCTTCTTTTAGCTTCCTATCGATTTTTCATCCCTCAAAGAATATGTTTTGGGCAGTTCCTTGATGGTTTTTACCTTTCTTACCAAGATATTTCCTTCTGGGTTGCCACAGTAGATTGCTGGCAAAGAATCCAAAACAGTTATCACATGGTAGGGATTGATTGGTAAGGTGTCTACGAGGCTTCTGAACTGGCTTTCATGTAATGTTTCTTATTAGAGTCTAGGAGTTTTTTATGTTCTTGACTATTGGCTGAAAATGAAAAAAAAATTCTGTATATCGTTCTCCGAAGAATGATTTCTTTTAATATGATTCCAGTTATCAGAAAGCATCTTAGGTAAAGTTGAAGGCTTTGATAACATCAACCTTTTGTTACCCTAGTGTTACAACTATAAAACTATGCTGCAATCAAATAAATATTTTCTACGGATAAAATCTCATATGCAGGGTGGGTCAATGAGAAAAGCAATTTTAAAAGTTCTATAAAAAAATGATGTTTACGTTTTTAAATAAAAGGTTTATTTTAAACTAAGATAATTAAAGTTTTATGTTTTAAAAATTAAATCGTCCAGATGCCGTCCGTTGCGGCGACGACACTCTTCAGTCTTGATTGGAAATTTTGAAAAACTTCCGTTAGAATTTGCGAATAGATTACCTGGGTTTCTTGATGAATATTCGTTTTTAATTCGGATGTTGTTGACGAATTATTGGCATAAACGTTGCTGTTTAAATAGCCCCATAAAAAGAAGTCCGCTGGAGTTAAGTCAAAGCTTCGTAGAGGCCAAGCAATGTATTCTTTCTTTGAAATCCATTTTTGTAGAAATATTTCTCGTAGAACGTCAATTTACTTGTATGGAAGTTGACCCCGTCCTGCTGAGACCAAGTGTTCTTATTGTATCCATGCGATATCGCAGTTTCGGACACACCTGCATGGCCTCGGCGATTTGTATAAAAAAATACGGACCGATGATTTCCCACTTGGCAACTCTGGCCCAAACAGTCACTTTTGGGGAGTCCAACGGCTTTTGATGTATCGGTTATGGATTCTCTGGCTCCCAGCAGCGACAGTTTTGCCCATTTGTAAATCCATTTAGATAAAAATGGGCTTCATCTGAGAAGATGACGTTATTGAGGTTAGGGGATCTCTTTAACGTTTCAATTGTAAAATCTTGTGCAAGTTTTAGGTCGAGATATAAAATACATCGCAAAATGGTTTTGGATAATCCCAAAGTCGAAGATTGTTTACGCGTACAAACAGAAATTTAAAAGCTCACTTACGTAATGACATCTCCCACGCGTCTCAGTTATTGCGTTAATGAAATAGAGCAAGGCAGAAAGTGAATTCAAAGGCATTTTTAGGTAATCGGTAATATTCACGATGCACTCTGACATCATGTCTCAGATGTCCTGTCAGCCAGTCGTAATCATTTGCAATTAAATTAAATACTTGGCATACACTAGTAATATATTTTCGCAACTTCGTGTTTGTAATATACTCTGGATGTTCCATGCAACAAGCATCAAAACGTGCTTCTGTCAGATACTCGTGTCCCCCTTATATTTGCATATCGATTGAGATTTTAACGCCTTTTGTAAGAAGAACGGGTACCTTTCTACCTCATTTACTCACAGTTTCTGCCAGTGTAAGTTGGTTTGCTAGTTTCTTCTCAAAATAAGGAAGTGATTTTTTTTAGTTCGTTTATACATTGATCAGACCGTGCAGGTTTTGGTAAATAGTTACTCATGGAACTTCACGAGATCTTTTTTATTAAAAAAAATCCATTTGTCCGATGTTAAAAATGGATATTTTACTAAGAATTCTCGTACTGTGTTTTATTATTTAAATAATTAGTTTAATTGAGTCACTGGTTAGAGATAAAATTTGAGTTGCATTAAATTTTCTCCTATGTAAGGTTGCTAATGGGATCAACGAGATTTTTGAGTTCCACTCTAAATCCATTAGGTTTAAAAACCAGTTCAAAGTTTCATTACCAGATAAATTACCAGCTCTTAGACAGCTACCTCTTTTTATAGCTGCACATTTTTTTTAGAGCATAATATTTTGATGTGTTACGCATTAAAATTTTGTAGCTTGATTAGTTAAGTTAAACAGAAAGTCTGATGATTTTTTTAGTACTTCTTATTCCACGCAACTTTAGTGTTAATCGAGCCTAGTTGTCTCATGGATTGTCTTATCATTTTTTGTTCCATATTTTTTAAACATCATTGCTCCAAATCTTTGAATTAATAATATTGCCTCCTTACTTATTTTAACCCAATCAATATAACAATTGACAACTGCTCAGACTAGTTACTTCTATGGGCTGTGAAAGACGCAACATAGGTGCTCGACAGCTGAAGAAGGAGATGGGCGAGTTCACAATATTTAAAGATATAATTAATAGATTAAAAGATTGGTACTTACCAATCACCCAAGGCGCCACTGGTTTACTATACTGCCAACCTATACCAGAAGGTCATCCGATGATCTGAAGCCCTTAGAGGCTCACCTAGTCTAGCATTACAAAGGATAGGGATCAAGTAAATAAACGCAATCTATTTCATGACAAAATTGAACACTTTAATTCAAAAATTGTTAAATATAAAATCAGTGAGAAAAATGCACACTTTAAAATAGAAATCAGATGGTATAATTTAATAGATCGGTATAAAATATATAGAATAAATAGGTGTTAATGATTATATTTAAATAAAGTACCCGTTAACCCTTCGTCCTAGTCAGTATGCTAATGGCCCTTTTGTTATTTTATTAATTAAACCCTAGCTCAAGGGTTACCACGCTCATCGTGCACAGTGAGGCGCAATTCCGCAGGATATAAATCAGGGAGTATAGTTAAGTGCGCATTATCAACCGGATATCAAACTTGGGCGTAAAAACGGTTTAAAATTAACTGAATGAAGTTTTAAGTATGATGTATAAAGAAGTAAATCTAGATAAAATGTTAACAAATTAATTAAACCATACAGTAACATACAAACCTGAGGTCTAAGCGTCATAATTTCGCTTCATCTACGGGTAGGTCACTGCGTTGTTCAAGGGCGCTGTACCCCAAAACCAAAACAGAGTCTTGTTCTCTAAATTTCCACACAGAGGAATACTATCCTAACCAGGAACAAGAAGCAGGTACGACAGCCAGGAATAAACCATACAAAATCCAGGAACCAAAACCAGGAACTAAAATCTGGCTTAAAAAAAAACTGGATACTAAAAACAAAAACTCTGTAAAAAACACTGAATAGAAATAAAATCCTCAGGACCCTTCATATACCATGTATACTATTTTTACCAAATAAGTAGTTAAAACTCCAAAACACAGATAATAAATCTTAATAATGCCTTAATTATTAGCGGAAAGCAAAAGTATAAAAAAATAAATAACTAAATAAACTTGAAATTTTATCGATCCTTTCACAATGAACCCTCATTGGTTTATAGAAAATTACAAGCTAACTCCAAATTCAGTTAACACTCGGAGAAAGTAGGAATTTTAACTTCATTTTATTTTAAATTTTTTCTCAGTTGTTATGTATTATATTGCTCTAGGATTTCAAGAAGATTTTTGTGGAAATAGAAAGAAAACGGGTTATCTAGGAGACATTCATTAGTTTTGTTACAAAAATCTTCTATGTCCCAATTAGTAACGGCATTGTTTTGTTTCCAGGAATATATAACCATAAATAGCTTTCTTAAACAAGTGATATATATATATATATATATATATATATATATATATATATATATATATATATATATATATATATATATATATCGAGCAACAATTATTTGATTTTCCGTTTATTAATTTAAATTTAGTAGTACTTTAGTTTAAATGATATTAATTATTTTCAAAAAAATTGAGCAACCAATTATAATGAGGCTTGACTAAAAAAAACAAGATCTAATGAAAAAAATTATTGTAGTCACCCCTTTTATAATTTTTACCCTTACTTCCCCTTTTTATGGGAATGTGCAGACCATAATAAATGAACTATTTTTACCTCTTAGCTGGAGGGTTTTTCGTTATTCCACGGCAACGTGCTTCTTCATAAAATGGCCGACCAAGCGGCTTGATTGATCCCCACAAATGGGTTAATAAACCCAAGTTTCCACTGTAGCTAATCCAAATCCAACCATACTAAACGGCCTATAAATCGACAAGCTACTAGGGAATATTATAAGGCCAAACGATACTCTTAATCCCTTTTTCAGATGAAATAAAATTTCCAGAAAGTGTCTTGATGGCTCACACGCCGTAATTTTTCCAACAATAACTTTAGAAAAAAAACAGTTTTCAGTCGAAAATCAAATTGAAATAAAATGGGTAATACAAAAAATGAAAGGATTTCGCACATGCCTGAAAAATGACGATTGGGAGTAATATTAACGATATGTACCCGCCAACGGTATGCAACCAATCATAGTGCAGAACACTACATAGTGTAAAATGACCAATATTTCTCCTATTCAATACTCCTCATTCCTCGTCCCTCGGGAATTCTCTAGGAAAGCAATATCCAACCTGTAACGTCAAAGCCACGTCAGACGGCTTAACTACCAAAATAACCCTTAGCCTATGACAGTTCTAACGTCACGAAAAACGTCATAACAAAGCTGGAAAATAATTCACATTTCTTCTGAAAAAGAATAAATATTGGCTCTATTTCATCTTATCGCATTTTCGAACATGTGTATGTTACAAAATCTCTCGAAAATTCCGAACCAAATGTATCACTTAACAAAGCACCACTTTCAGTAATAATGTGAGTTTTTGTGTTGGCCGCATTTTTATTTTTGGCAATGCAGTGTGTTTCTTTAACCTGAACCCTAAACAATGGGAGCAAGGTTCATAGTAATTTGAAGATAGAAATTTTGCTTCATCATCAGTTGGACGTCTGACCAAAATTAGGTTGGAAAATCCGTCTCTTCCTTCTTTTGAACATTAAGGCATATCTAATAATTTTGCTACATCCGTCTCACTTCCGTGCAGTAATTCTAAGTGTTTAGCTGAGTTTTGCACTATCCTTTGATAAAAATAGCATAAGTAACCTTTATTTCTGATTAAAGTTACCATTATCTTTGGCTGTTAATGAACTTTGTACACCATTTAGACTTAAATTTGTGATATTTTTTGATGGAAATCCATGTGAAGTTGGGGTTTCATCTGTGTGCATCGCATTGAATTTGGCAACTGGTCCGTTTTAGGTTCTAGGGAAGATCTAGTTTTTGGTGCTTATTAATTCTAGATGTTTTATGTTGTTTATTATTATTTTTCTTTTGAGTAATAGAACTTATTAGTTCCATTCTGTTGGTTTCTATCCATTGCTTTACTATATTTTTATACTTTTATTAATTCTTTTATAGATTATAGTATTACTTAAAGCATCATCCGATGGAATATACTCATTATCTTCATCTAATGTCTCTTCAAAGCTGGTATCATTATTTTCCACTGAGGGTTTAATAGACATATGACCTTTCGATGTAACTTACCAGTGGAACTGGGACGTTTATAATTTTAATAATAACTTGCGAGAAAATTTAAAATTCTTTACAGTTACTGAAGTAAAGAAAGGTTCACAAGAAGACGATTGGTCTATACAGAAACTAGAAGAGATATTTTTTTCACTGTTTTCTAATGGAAATACCAGTATTTCTGATAAAGAAGAAACAGTGCAGTTTTCACTGTTTATTTCGCTTTTTAAAAAAAATATTACCTCTAATTAAGAAAAAATTTAATTTGGTACCACGTAGATAAACGGAAAATATTAATTTTAAATATATGGGTTACTAAGGACAACAAATGTATGTACTTAAGTGTAACAAAACGATGTAATATAGACGATAAAACCTTTGATAATGGACACGTTTAAGAAGATTTTTCCAGGTGAAAGGAAGATTAAGTGCATCATCTCTCTTATTCAGAGTGTCGTTCTTTTCAATTTCGGTGGATTCGCTAATCAATGTTGCCTTGTAATATCTCTCTTATTCAGAGTGTCGTTCTTTTCAATTTCGGTGGATTCGCTAATCAATGTTGCCTTGTAATGTTCTATGTTGGCTATTGTTGGTAAAATCAATTTTACGTCCTGTCTCGTGCTGATGTTGGCAAAGGGTTGATGTTATCTGTTGGTTTCTTATGCTGAGTTTATGTTCTTCTAGCCTTGCTGGTATTCTTCTGTTGATCGCGCCTAGGTATGTTTTACTGTAGGTGCTTCTTCTTCTTCTTCTTCTTCTTTAGGTGCCGTTTTCGTTCCGAAGGTTGGCGATCATCAGACCTATACGTATTTTCGAGACTGCTGACCTAAACAGCTGGTTATTGCTGCAATTATACCATTCTCTTAGATTTTTTAACCAAGAGTTTCGTCTTCTTCCTACAGATCTCTTTCCCATAATTTTTCCCTGCATAATAGTTCTCAGTAGTCGATATCTTTCTCCTCTCGTAACGTGTCCCATGTATTGTAATTTTTGTTTTTTAATTGTAAGTATGACCTCCTTTTCTTTATTCATTCTCCTCAGTACTTCAGCGTTTGTGATTTTCTCCATCCATGATATTCTCAACATTCTGCGGTACATCCACAATTCAAAGGCTTCCAACTTGTTAATATCGATCTTTTTAAGCGTCCATGCCTCCATTCCATAAAACAAAACTGACAGTACGTAACATCTTGCCAGACGAACCTTTAATTCAAGACTCAGTTCTCTGCCACAGAACACTCTCTTCATTTTCGTGAATACGGCTCTTGCTTTCTCTATCCGGATTTTGATTTCTTCAGAGCTATCGTTGTTTTCATTGATGACGGTGCCTAAATAGTTGTGTTTTCTGACGTGTTCTATATTTTGACCCCGTATGCGTATATCTAGGAGATTTTGGGTTGATTTGGATATTAACATGCATTTTGTTTTTCTTATGTTTAGTGACAGTCCATATTGTTCACTGACTGTTGCTACTCTATTGACTAATGTCTGGAGATCCTCGAGTGTTTCTGCGATAAGTACTGTGTCATCGGCGTATCTGAGGTTGTTTATTAAAATTCCATTTATTTTAATACCAACGAATTGGTCAATAAGTGCTCCATTCATTATGTCCTCAGAGTAAACATTGAACAAGGTCGGTGAAAGTATACACCCTTGTCTCACTCCTCTTTTTATTTCGACTTCTTCAGTTGTCTCATGCTCCACTCGCACTACTGCTTTCTGATTGTAATAAATATTCGATATAATTCTGATGTCAATAGACTGATAGACTGATAAGGTGATCATGTCTCACTTTGTCAAAGGCCTTATTGTAGTCTATGAAGCACATATATACATCCTGATTTATATCAAGGCATCTTTGAGACATGACATTCAGTGTAAATAACGCTTCTCTCGTTCCGAGTCCATTTCGAAATCCAAGTTGGGTATCGCTAATATCTATTTCCAGTTTTTTATGTATTCTAGTGTGTATAACTTTTAGAAATGTTTTCAGTATGTGATTCATCAGGCTTATTGTGCGATAGTCGGTGCATTGTTTTGCTTTTTCCTTTTTTGGAATAGTTACAAATGTGGATAAAAGCCATTCCTGTAGTATTATTCCTGTTTTGTAGATATGATTAAAAAGCTCCACCAATGCATAAATCGACTCTTCCTCTATGAGCTTGAGGATTTCCATCGGTAGTTCGTCTGGACCCGGAGCCTTTCCATCCCTCATTCTTCTTAGTGCATACATTACTTCCTCTTTGGTTATATCTGGGCCTTCATCCTCTTGTATGCTGTTTAGATTAGGTTCATGTCTTTCATCTGTAAAAAGTTCATTAACATAGTTCTTCCATACCTCCAATTTTTCTTCCAGTTCTGTTATTATTGTTCCGTTTGTGTTATATAATGTGTTGGGTTGGTGCTACATGCGATTTATATACGCCTTGATTTTCTATATTGATTTTGTCCTTTGGGTTTCTTGCCTATTATTTTGAGTGGTTTGTAGGCTGTAGATATCTTATGTTTCCGGAGCAATCTACCTATTCTATCTGTTGTGCTTCTATGTAAGTAAATTTAGTGATTTGTGTATTTTCAACACATGGTTCTAGCTCTTTCATGGATTTTTGTTGCAATTTTATTATTTTTTTAATGGTTACTGATTGGTAGCTATTTTGTTTGAAAGCCCTTTTTATGTGCGATAATTCCTTTTCTTTCCCTTGGTTATCCGTTAGACGAAGCTATCTTGATATTAGAATGTTTGTCACAAGAACATCTAGAAACGGAAGCTGATTGTTTTCCTCAAGTTATAGAATGAACTGTATGTTCGGGTGAATAGAATTAAGAAGCTCCTAGAATCAGTTGAGGCTGTTGTTTGCCATGGGGCCATATTATAAATACATCGTCTATGTGTTACGCTTTGATTTCGAAATTGAACATGAATAGATTTTCCGCAAGATAGTGATGAGGCCATGGCAGCACCATCTATATGTCTGTATATTTCGCTATCAAAGAAAAAATATGCGTTCCTAATGTAAAGTCAAGTAATTTGCATAATCTTCTTTTTGGGCGATCTGATCCATTGCTCCAACCATCGGTATGCTCGGATACAGAGATTTTACGTCAAAGCTTCTAATGATGTCATCTTTGTCAATTCTTACGGAATGTTGAATTGTTAAGAACTGCTTCGAGTTTTTTACGTAAGATGCGGCATTCTCCGTACGTGGTTGCATGAGACCAGCAAGTAAGAGAGTTTTAGGCATTAACGATGAGTCGTAGAGGGGCAACTTCCTTATGGATCTTTGAAAGTCCGTAGAGTTTTGGTAATCTGCTAGATTTTGCTCGTGGTATAAATTTTCGTGTGACATACAGTTCTATGGGTGAGTCCATGAGTTTAGTCTCAGTTGTTTTTTTCAAGATATGTGGTAAGTTCCGTTGACACATGTTTATAAACAGGGTCTTTCAAGATATCTTTCATTTTTGTGGTATAGTCTTCGGTATCCATGATAATGGTTGCATCGCCTTTATCTGCTGGTAATATTATGATGCTATTATTTTTGTTCAGGTTATTTAACTCTATAAATTCTACTCTGCTTAGGTTCTATTCCAAAGGATTCGATTCTCTGAGAATTCTTGACACATAATGCCGTATTTGCTCGTCTTCGTGATTGTCTTTAGAAAAAAAAAGTGGACTTGATCTGTACAATTACTTCCTGCGTAGGAATCTCTTTTTGGAGCTATTGTGTAGTTGAAATCTTTACTTAGAACGGTTTTTTTGGTTTCAGACAGTTGGTGTTCGGATATGTTGTAAACGGTTTTGTTGTTGTTGGTTTTTGCTTGTTTGTTCTCTTGTCGGTAGTGGTATTTCATGATATTTTCGAATTTCCTCAGATGCTTTTCTGTTTTTGTTTTCGTCAGTAGCGGAGAGTTTCTTTGCGGTTCCATAAAACAGGATGCATTAAGTTACTCAAAGACAGGTGGAGTTGGTAGACTGCATGTTTCGTTGTGCTTAGTTGTATCCTTTTCTGTCGTATTTATTCTCTAAGAAGAGCATTTCGAGATTTTTCCAATATTGAAATTGTGGTAGGTTATCCTTTTAAAAGCTGGTGACACATTGCATCTCTTACTATGAAAGTGAAGTCGCATAGGCGTATACAGACCTTCTCAGTTTTTCATATACTTTGGTTTATTTGAATATCTCCTCGCCGTAGAGGTGTTAAGTATTCTTAGTTTGGTTTCTTGTAGAAATTTGCAGATGCTAGTTCGCGAATCCATCAAAATTAATAAGAACGGCACTCGGAATAAGAGAGATGATGCATTTAATCTTCCTTTCATCTGAAAAACTCTCCTCATGTGGCACCATTGTACCGGCAAGGCACCTGAGCCTACATACACTAACTCCTCCAAAAAGGGGGCAGAGTTAATACGATATATATATATATATATATATATATATATATATATATTAAAGGAAGGTAGTCTTGACTGACTAGTTAAGCAAGTTGAGAACCTTGGGGTATCTAGACCCAGAATAAACAGAGAAATAAAATTGAAATCAAATTAATTCTTTTGATAAGCCATAGTTATTACGAATCCAAAAATTCACCATTTAACAAAACTGTGGAATGTCAAAAAGGAATAAAAACAGGCTTGGATCCAGCTACCCAAGTAGTGTCCCTTAAAAAAAATAACTGAAAGGAGGAATCAGACTGTAATTTAAAGAATTTTCAACAAAATCATATATTCATAATCAACTGTATAAGAAACTGCCACGGGTCAAAATCAACGCAAATATTAGAGAGCTATGGAAATACAATCTTTTGTCTACTGTAAAAATCATTATATATCTATAATCAAAATCAAGTGCAAATAAATTAATTAAAAATTATAAATAAAATAAATTAAAATATCAAAAGAAAAAACATGAGCATAAATGGCTCAATAACAAATCAAAAATTTGTTAGTAGAAAATAATTTTAAGAGTCTATTAGGGGTCGGTCCAATTTGTGAATTAAAAACCTTATCAGGACTATATTTAAACAACTGTTTAGTGTCTTTGTCAGAGCTATAATATTAGGATGTTATATAATATAAATAGAAACACTATTATATCCATTACTTACTGCTAGTGCAATGTAGAAATGAAGATCAGAATACCAAAACAAATTTTCATATTAAAATAAATGTTGTAAATGTTAATATTCTAAATGGATGTACGTTTAAGTCGCTCTAATAATGGGAATTGCGTCGATTAAGCAATCCATTTTTTGTGAATTTGGCTTTGACCAAATAATATCCAAAAAAAAAACAGCATTTTCTTGTGACCAAAGTAAAATAAATTGACAGAACTCTACTCTTCGTGGAAAATCAGTGCCTTTTAAATGTTGTACTATGGAATATACGTGGGGATGTTTTCTAGAATCCTTTTAACAGTTGGTAGTGTTGGTTTGTGTTTCTGCGGATATCGGATCGCGAGTATATCACATATTTCTGAAATAGTTAGTTAATTAATTTAATGGTTAAAAGCGCGTCGGTATCTCAGACCATTTAGTGCCTTCTATAGTATTATTGGTTGCATTAAATTTTATTATAAAGACCAGTATGCCTCAAGAAATAAAGTATGCGACTGTCGCAAGATTATTAGAGATGAGGTACCTCTCTCTAACATTTCTGTATGAGGGACAGTCAGATATTATATGTTTTACAGTTAAGGGGGAACGACAGGACAAACATTGAGGAGGATCTTCGTTTTTAAGAAGAAAGGAATGAGTCATTCTGCAGTGTCCAATAACGATTCTCTTCCAAACATTTTCCCTTCTGGACAGTTGGGGAAATTGATAGGTCTCTGAGAAGTTTCTTTTAATATAAGAGAGTTTATTGGGGTTATCGATGTGCCTATTGAATTCTTTAGGGTTAAGTAAAGAGAGGAAAGGGGTGCCTTCAAGGATTGCAGACTTAGCTTGAGTGTCGTCATAAAGGCTATGTACAGATTACGTTGGGATCCCATTTTAAGAAGGTCGATAATTTGATTCACGACGGGGTGGGATGTGTTGATGGCTTGGATCGATCTGAGGCAGCTGAGGGAATCCGAAATGATTATATGTTTGGGGGTGGAGGAGTGTTTAATTACTTCTCTGATGCATTGTTTGATGGCAAACAACTCAGCTGAAAAAATGGATGAAAGGGGATTTAACCTCGATTTGTTGCATGAAAAACTGGTTACGGCAGCTAAGCCTACACCTTGATCTGATTTGGAACCATCGGTAAAAGATAGTTTGAAGTGTTGTTTAATGATGGAAGGTATGGTATTGTTCATCATACTGAAGAAGATCAAAGTTGATCTCAAAGGTGGGAAAATCTGAGGTGGAGAAGATTTGAGGGAGGATGGGGATGGTATTGGGAATGGTTATGTTGTGGGAGGTTATAAACGCAGAGGCTCTATTATTGGCACTCAATGTGACATTAAAGAGCCGGGAAATCAGAAGGATTAAGGATTTTATCATGATCCTACAGGAAAGGCCTAGATTTGACAGATATGATGTATTTTATAAGGAACGTCGGCGACACAAAGGAGGAGTGTTAGTAAAGCATTGAAGACTGACTATTGGGGAGGTACGAAATGCACCAGTCGATAAATGTAAGGCTTGGTTCTGGATAGGGTCGGGGGAAGAGATATATGAGGGCCTAGCCGAATCATAAGCAATGCAGCTTGGGGAGAATGATAGAGTTGTATATTTTGAAGAGTGTGTGGAAATCTGAGCCCCAAGTGGTATGGAAGAGAAACATTTACATGTTAAAGTCCTTAAAGCATCGAGCCTTAAGGGTAGCAACGTAAGGGCGCCAGTTGAGCTTATCATCAAATATGAGGCCAAGAAACTTAAGTTGACTGTCCATAGGGACATGTCTATGGTTTAGTGAAATAGAGTTTTCTATTCTCTCCTCAAAACAGCTCCTCTTTTTACAAAAGTTAGTTGATTAGTCTGACTAAATGTAAAACCTGTCTTCATTGCCCATGATTGCAGTTTTAGAATGCATAGCTGGAGTTACCTTTCACAGATGATTGTGAAGCAATATATATAAATAAGTCGTCAGCGTAAAGTCTAGCCGAAATCGAGGAAGGAATGGAATCATTGATGGAGTTCATGGATAGTAGGAAGAGAGCGCAACTAAGCACTGAGCCCTGAGGAATGCCATTTCTGAGGGGGTGGGTAGGAGAGGTATATTTACCCAGGCGAACAGAAAAAAGACGGTCGCAAAGAAAGTTTGAGATTAATTTTGGAAGATGAACTTTAATTCTTAATTTATGGAGTTGGAGGATATCATGTTTTCAGGTAGTGTCATAGGCATTAGAGATATCTATATCTAGGGATATGGCAATCAGGTGTTGTTTTCTGCGAAAATCAACCTGGATATCCATCTCGAAACCTACGAGATGATCTGGTGTTGATCTATTAGGACGAAAGCCGTATTGATAGGGAATTAAAAAATTCTTAGATTCAAGGTACCAGGAAAGCCGCTTGTTAATTATCCTTTCAAGGATTTTGTATAAGTGGTTCGTTAAAGAAATAGGACGGTAGCTATTTAGTTGATTTCTGGGTTTACCATGTTTATGAATAGGGATAAGGAAGGAGGTTTTCCAGGAGTTGGGAAATTGTTCATTTGACCATATGTAGTTGTAGAAGGTCAGAAGATATTCGAGCATTTTAGGGGGAAGATTAGCAATCATAAGGATGTGAATCCCATCCGGGTCAGGAGATGCATCCCGAGAGGAGTTGATAGCAAGGAGCAGCTCTTTCTGGGAAAAAGGCATATTATAGGAAAGAGACTCAGAGGTATTAAAGTTTATTGGGAGACACTCAGCGGTGTCCTTGACAGTGAAGAACCGATCAGGATAAGAATTATTAGATGATTTATCCTCAAAGAAATTTGCAAAAGAGTCACACAGAGAATCTCGATCAGTAAACCAGTTGTTGTTGATGAGAAGTCCTGGGATGGATCTAGGAGCGAAAGACCTCATACTGTTAATCTTCCTCCACACCTCCCTATTAGAGGCAGTGAGGTGCAGATCAGAGATGAAGTCTCTCCATGATGAGAATTTGGCCAGTTTGATAGTTCTTTTGGCGGCAGCTTTTTGTTTTTTAAAAATAAATTTTTCCGTAGAGGGGTGTCTTTTGAATTTATTTAGGAGGGTTTTTCGTTTCTGGATAGCTTCCGAGCATTTCTTGCTCCACCATGGGACCGGAGGTCTGCCTGGAGAGGACAATATTTTGGGGATGGAAAGGGAGGCAGCATTGAGAATTCCATCCTCAATATCAGACAAAGTCCCATTAATGTCTTCGAATATGGGGGGGGGGACTATGACGGATGCATGATATAGGGGCCAATTGGCAGTCTTTAGGTTCCATTTTGGAGCAAGAGGTCGGTCAACCTCGGGAGTCTCAAAGCTTCTTAGAATTATAGGAAAATGATCACTGCCATAGGTATCCTCAAATATATCCTATTGGAAAGAGTTTGTTATTGAAGCAAAGCAGATAGAGAGATCATCAGAGTATTCATTAAGGAGACTCTCAATTTGATGGCCTCTGGGGCTAGTGGGGTATTTGCATTAAAATCGCCTAAAATAAGGAAGGGATTAGGTAGGAGATCAATTGCCTCCTTCAGAATTGCAGATGAGATCGTGGAGGAAGGGGGGAGGTATAAACAACACACTGTGACGAGACAATTGAGATGCGTATAGATCACGTAAATTTTCACATCGAGGTCGATGTCGATAGATTGGTAGTCCAAAGAAGAATGGATATAGATGGCAACACCGCCCGAGGCATGATTCGGATTGAGTCTGTTTAAAAAGTGAGTGTTGTAGTTTTTCAGATGAATGAAGTTATTGTCTTTGAAATTAGTTTCTTGAAGGCAGATGATAGATGGTCTGTAAGTTTTAATTAAAAATTGTAGATCCTTGATGCGCGGAGTAAAACCATTTAAGTTCCATTGTAAAATTAGGACAAAGAATGGAAAGGTTGAAAGAAGGGTAAGAAGAGTATAGCTTAAGGTTTCAGGTATAGAGAGGATCATTGAAAGAGAAAAGGGAGTCTGGAAAAGTAAAATTATTTGGACTCGTTGTTCTTATTTATGTACTTAGAGTTATGGTCAGGGGAAATATTAACTAGCATTACGCCTCGGTGTTCTTTAGACGATTGAGATGATTTGCATGAACTTCTACTAATGCTAGGAGGTTTCTGACTGATAGAGTGTTTTTTCCTTGTAAAACTGCTATTTGGTAATTTAATTTATTTATTATTATTGTTATATATAGCACACAAATTTCATGTTATTTAATGAACTTTTGTAATTTATTGCGTACGATCTGCGATGCAGTCGTTTTATTATTATTATTAAGCGTAGATTAATTATTTATTACATAATGTATATTTTTCTACGATTTCTGGCCAAGATCATGTGAGTCAATTAAAGTATTTTTTAGCGGATTTTTAAAAACTTTGATGCATAAAAGGTTCATTTTAATTTTTATTTCAGGTTATGGGGAATTTTTTTTTATAATGAGTTACCTAATAGAATCGATCAAAGTTAATCGTATTTTTCTTTCCATTTCGAAAACAACTAATACCAATTTAAACTGCTCTTCTCAGTTTAGTGGTTTAACACAATAAAATATCCTACGACGAATTGAGTGGCGCCCTGTTATGTGTAAGTACTCCTCCTTACACCACACCACTTTCTCACCGATTCCGTTCGCTGGCCTATCATGAAATTAAAAAAAATAGAATACACTTACAAAAATAAGAGAAAATACGTGTATATTCAGATATTTGAAATAATAAGGGGAGTTTTTATTGATAAAAAGAAAAAAAAAACCTACTTTTCATGGAAAAATAAATTATTAATCCAGCTAACAAAAGGAAAACGCAAATCACAAAAAGTTTTGTTTTGTTCATGTTTATCGATATGTTCGGTCAGAAATCCAAAGAAAACTATTCTGGATATGATCTATTGCACCAGCTGTCGCTCACAATATACGAAATTGCGCCAATTGGTCGAAACGGCTTTACAAAAATCCTTTAGCATAAGCTCACGAAAATAATAACAAAAAACATATCCTTAAAGGAAAAAATTTATTGTTAACAAATAATAACAAAAATTATAAAGCCATTCAGTTACACAATAATACAGTTAATGACTAAAACTAAAGAAAGAACTTTTCTTGTTCAAAAAATATCTGACAGTCTTAACAGACCGTTTCTCCCCCTAAGTAGATCGTTATTTTCTCTTAATAGATCATTTTTTTCCTCGTGTTTTCTAACGATCCAATTCTAATTCATTTAACTTATTAAACTTTTCCTTCTCAAAGGCTTGCCTTTCTTTGTATCGTTGTTCTTTATCTTTGCGTAGTTTGTCATGTACATCACTCGGTTTTTGTTACATTGTACGGGTAACTTTACGCTACGGTTTTCTGTTTGGCAAAATAAGTTCAGATACTTCATTTTTCTTAAAACTATCCCAACACTCAATTTTCATAGTATTTCTAATTCCTAATTACTAATTTTATTAGGTGTGCTAACAGTTGAGGTAGAAAGAAGAACATTTGAAACTATATTTTTCTTTTTTTAACCAATATTTCCGTCCACTTGTTCCACATATTCAAAAAATCTTCCCGCATATGTCTGGTTGTTGTTATCGATATATTTTTTATAATTTCTTTCAAGAACTTTCCATCTGTTTTCACAACTTGATGCAGGTATCGAAACATACAGTTTTTTTAATTCATATGAGATAATTTCCTACATTTTTTTAAAGTTTCTTATCTTCATTGTTCCTATTTGATTTCGATATTTCTTGTATAAATCTAATAATTTCAGAGTATTGCTTGTGGTCCATACAAAGCACCTTTCCTCCACTTTGGGCAACTCAATGCTATTTTTTTGACTGGTTTGAAAAACTAAAGCCAAAATTTATTATCGAGTGTGTGGAGCTTATTTCGCAAAAAAAAGCTCTTATCTTTCATTCTTGAATATTTTCGTACGATCTAAACCACAATATAAGAAAAACCTATGTGAACATAAACAACTTACCATTTTTATCAACTGTCGCTATTTGTAATAGTTGATTTTTTTAAGAGGTGGCGGGTATAGCAAGCGTCATTACCCGTTGACGGAGCACAAAATTGACAGCCAGTTTAAAATTAATCTCTAATTGCTCCTGCGCACAAAAAAATCAGCAAGCGGTTGAAAATTTGCTTCTACGAACGAACCTATTATCACAAAATGTTTACTATCTAAAATCGTAACTATGATGGCTGTGACATTAAATCGATGATACGTTCCACAAGGTGGTGCTATAACTAAGGTGTAGGGGGAAATTACTATTTATTTTTAAAGGAATATTAATATTTTGACGTTTTTACTTTTGTGGCATTAAAAAATTTTATTAACAAAAATAAATGCAATAAAAGCATAGAATGTCAAAATACTAATATTTCACTTGAAGGAAACACCTTTAGAAAAATAAAACAAAGTAGATTTTTATTTATTAAATAAGGTACAGGCGCCTATGAAGGCCCATTTAATTTCAAAATCTCGTAAAATCTTGCAGATAAGTTAAATAAAGAAAAACCATAATGGAAGTTGTAATATATTTATTTGTGAAAGAAAGTATTATAAAAAATTCTAAAGTTTGTGGCATTTTGCCAGAAAAAAAAAACACTTTTTAAAACTTGGTGTTGGGCCATCTTAGGAATCGGGTCGCTCAAGATGGCTCGAAAAATATTAATGGAAATGTGTGCATAATCGACACTTAAACACATTTATCATAAAATATCGAAATAAAAACATCATTAATTCAACATTATTCATAAAAGTCAAAAAATCAACCAGGTATTTAAATGTGGCCCATCTTAAATCTATCAAAATTAAAATCAACTATAAGATTAAAATAAACTTTTAAATGAAATAAACATTAACTCGGAGATCAACTATGAAAGTAACTTATCAAAAATAAAAATAATTCAGTTTTTTTTTCTCCGTGATTTTTTTTATGACATTCGTAAGGAGGCTATCTTAGGAATATTGAAGATTTACACCTACTCTGAGATATAATATACATAAATACTTAGATTTAACAGAAACAAATCACTTTCCTGTCTTTAATTGAGTGTACTTACACTCCTAACAAAAAATAAGCATATTTAATAAAAAACAAATAGAAATCTAAATGGAAAAACAATCTAAAAAGTGAATTTACTTACTAGCTTAATGAGATCTTTAATTACACTTTGGACATATGAATTGCCCCTCATCCTCTTTGGTTAAACCCACACAGTCTTTGTGATACCATTTTTGGCACTCATTGCATTGGCGCATATCAGCAAGTCTGTCCACTTTGTACCCATGACAATACCAACCATGTTTTTTAAGTGTTCTAGGTTTCTTCTCCTTACTTGCTTTTGTTAGCTTCTTATCTTCATTCTGCCGTGTTTCCTTCGTTACTTTTTTGAGTTCGGTACCTTTTTTCTTGTTTAGTTCTTTTTTTACTTTTATTAGAGTCACTCGGTTGTTTTTCTTTTTGTCTTTGGTTTCTTGTAAGTTGCAAATTTTTACTAGTATCCATATAACTTGGTCGTCTGCTAAGTTTTATTTGTTCGGTTGTTCTTAAAGCGTTCTTCGTCGTTTTTTCTTTAACAGTATTAAATAAATCTTTGGTAATTTTTTGGCCTATATAATTCACCGCTTTTCTTTTCGATTGCTATTTAATGGTAGCAAAGTTAGGAGTGGGGATTTGTTTGTGGAATGGTGACTTTTCAGCATTTTTTTTTTCAGTTTTGATAATGGCAAATTATCTTCTGAATCATCAGATTGAATCTTATTATGCTCAGAGAGGAATGGAAGTTCTCTGCGGTCCGGATTTCAATTTTTTTCATCTGATTCAGAAGATGAAGTATAAATATTAAAACACTTTGAAGTATACTTAATTTTCTTAAGATAAGTATCAAAATCCTCATTTTCAGATAAATCAGACGTACTAGAACCTCAACGCGACATCAAAGGTTGCATATTAACGCCAGAGGTGGTAGGAACAGGTGAACAAAACTCTGTACTTCTATTATTTTTCTCCAAAGGAGGTACCTGTTCTTGATTTTCCAAGTCATCCATGTTAAAATCTTCAGAAGAGGAGCTGTAATCAACTAATTTTTTCACAAGAGTTGGAGATTGTCGACTAGATTCAACGAAGTTGATATCATTTGTATGATTTGAGGATACATCATCGTGAATTAAAATTGATGGTGATAAATTTCTCTGGTCTTTCATCAGAATCATTGTCGCAGCTTGGGTATGGAATAGAACTTCCGGGATTGAAATCAGAAAGTAATTTAGGCATTCTTGAGACCCTTGAAAGCTGTGGATCGGGCAATTGCGTAGATAAGTACTGAAGGTGCGTACGCTTCTTCAGGAATTGCACTGGGATCGTACGGGAAGAGGCCGGTAGCTCTAAACCCACTAATTATATTTTTTTTGGTCATGCACTTTTGCAACTTTTGTAAAAATTGTCGCGCTTTAGTCAGTTTACGTTCTGGGTGTTGATATGCATACAAAAAAACTTCCTCGTCCCAAAAATGTTCGTACGACTTATTAACAGCTTTGTCAAGCGGTTGTAATTCATGTGTTGTATTGGAAGGTAAACAATAGAGCACAATATCATGGGCATCAGCAGCGTCAACGATTCTTGCGTCTAAATGTGTAGAGGCCCAATCAAATATTATTAGGCATTTGCATGGAGATTTATTCTGTCTCAGGTGGTGTATAAAATCAACAAAAAGCTCGGTCGTCATACTGCCCTTTGGGGCCATTTTCACCAATCTACCAGGTGGAAAATTCTGGTCTCAACCTTTTGCCTTTAAACAAGATCATTGGAGGCACAGTGTTTCCGGTTGCACTTACACATATAGCTATCGTGACATTTTCTGCGTGTTCTTGACCGACTAAGTGTGCTCTTTTGGTCCCTTTTGCTGCAAAAATTTTCTGTTGGTGGTGTAGTATTAGCCCATAACCCTTTTCATTTATGTTATGAAGGCGTTCCGGGTGGTTGAAAAATATCTAACTCATCGTAGATGGCTTTAAAATGTTTTGCAACAATTGGCTTGTAGAGCTTTTGTGCTCTTGCGGGATTTAGTAACTGAGCCTTTCGCAGCGATATTTCTGGATTGCGTTTTTTTTTCCAGTAATATTCTTTGCATCATTAAAAGGATTCGGTACATTATTTGCTTTACAGAATTCGTAAGCCTGCTTACGAACAATTTTGGGAGTTAATGGCATTCCTATCTGAGACAGTCTAACTATCCTATTACATAAATCCTTCTCTTGTGATTTACTAAGAATGGGGATACGATCAGTTACCTTCTTCTTAGAACCAGATTCTATGTGGTTTCTTAATGTTCGCCTTGGTATGCCATGTTTCAGCAGCTTTTCGCTGTGACATTTGACAGTTATTTACCGCTTGAAGGGCAGATTTTAACTGTGTTTCTGTCCATTCCCAGTCTCTAATTATTTTTATGAACTCCTATGGTGTGACCCATAAAATTTGCTAGCTGCTCCAAATCGTTATCCCACATGCTAAAAATTGGGATAATTGTGGCTAAATGTTTTCCTAGCCTTATCGTAGCCCTTGGATTTTTAGCTCTACGAGAATGAGTATGTTTATTTAACACTTTGTAACCCCATATTGGTTGATGTGAGTTTTTTCTGAAGATGATTGTCATAGTTGTGACGGTGTTTTTTGGGACGATTGTGAATCCCTACGGATCTATTAAAGCTACTACAGCTGCTTTAGCTTGTGCAACTAGAAATTCCTTTAATAATTTAAAAAAAAATTGGCTAGTGGTACATGAGTGATTTTGTTCCATCTATTAATATTTAGATCATTGGCATGGCAACAGTTTACCATCTAAAATTGCTTTCTATACTAGTTTGCAAAATTCATTACTAATTAAAAATCTTCCTTTCTTTCTTAACAATTCCAACAGGCGTTTTCTTTCTTTACTTTTTGGGAGACACGTCAGATCTTCCTGTACCTCTATTTCAGACGAATGGTTTCGAGAAACATGTCTTGCAAAGTTGACGATAGCAGTAGTGGGAATAGGGGGCTTCTAGTTGACCCCCCACCACTTTTTTGATTGGTCAGCCAAGAATGACCTTGTTTCTGATTGGCTGCCCAAGTTCGCCCCCTATTCCGATTGGTTTCATAAACTCCGCCTCTTTTTGCTCCACCTCCTACCTCCTTCCTAACCACCACAGTAGTTGGAGGGGAGCTGGTAGCAGTTGGAGGGGAGCTGGTATTTTAAACGATCGAATCTGAGCGAACTTCAGTCATTCGTGCGCGATGTCAAATAGCGACCAACAACAACAACAACAGCAACTCATTGAACGTGTAGGCCAAGTAATAATTTCCTACCAAAAACACGGAAAAAATCTTACCGATTTTGAAGATCAAGACTTGGCCTTCTTTCCCATCAACTACTTGAAAACATTCGTCGATTCACTTAGTTTACAACAAATTTGGAACAGGTTGCCGGAAAATTATAGAAGTGACGAAGAATTGCAGCTAAATTTGCCGTGTTTTAAACACTATCCACTATATCAACACCACATAGACGGCCCGCCATTATCAATTAAAAAGTGTTGTAAAATTAAAAAATAGTGTGAACAAGTGAATCGAGTTTCATCGGACAGTCTTCGAAATGGATCAGACACATGTATATTTAGATTCTGCTTGCGATGAAACGATCCAGTCAATGTACAAAGATGAAACAACTCATTTTAACTTGGCTGGAAGAGGAAAGTTTCACGCAAGACAGGATTCTCTGATCACTATTGATCGAAATAATTTCGAAGACGACGATGAAGATGAAGAAGATGATGGGATAGAGGATAATGGCGTTCCAAACGGGTGTGGAGAAGAGGGGCTCGTGAAAGTGGCAAAAATAAATGCAAGTGATACATTGACACCAAATTACCTTACGCGAGAAGTGTGCGTTTTTCAATCTTATGTCATAATTATTTCATCTTCTGGCGGTGCATATAATTTATGTTGTGAATGTTACTATATACATGCTCTAAATTGCCCAAATGGGAAAAATAATTTTGTTAATAGCCACTATAAACGATCCTTTATATGTTGCGAAAAAGATCTGCAATGCAACACGTGTGAAAACGATTTATTCATAACAACTCCTTCACAAGCATGTATAATATGTAACAAACCAGAACTAAAGAATATGCAAAACCATCTAATCGAAAAATCAAATTTTAAATAAATTTATTTCACTTGCACTTATTCATGCACTATGGCGTTTTTAATATTAAGTTTAAGTTTAAAATATTTTATAAGAATTTAGATTTTGTTCTGCTAAGTTAAATAAATATAAGAAACTATGTAAATAAATATAAGGGAATGATGTGAATAAATAAGAATTTGTATTTATTCCCATTGAAAGAAATTATAATTTTGTTCTTTCAGTGTAGAATAATTCTTTTCAAATAATATGCACAACAACCCCACCGATAAATCAAATTTAAATAAATGAATTTGATACTCCACTTGAATTTATTCATGCACCCTAGTAGTTTTTGAATATTAAATTTAAAATGTCAACTAATTTAAATAAGATTTTATATAAAATATAAGTTGTAAGATATAAGTTATAAGATATAAGTTATAAGACATATATTAAGTTTAAGTTAAATAAATATAAATTTGTTTATATTAAGATTCGAAGAACTAATGATTTTGTTCTTTCAGTGTAGAATAATTTTTTCTACATAATATGCACAATCAATCCTATCGATAAATTGAATTTTAAATAAATGAATTTGATACTGCACTTGAATTTATTCATTCACCCTAGTATTTTTTAATATTAAGTTTAAAATGTCAACTAAGACATTTAAATAAGATTTTATATATAAGATAAAGAACAATTAGGTTTAATTCCCTTACAACAGACTATGATTTATTCTTCCATGTAGAATAATTCTTCCAAGTTAAAAAAAAACCTAGTTTTCATTACTATGCTTGTAAAAAAAATTATATTTATCCTATTCATAATAATTCTTTCAAGTTAAAGAAACTTGGTTATTAGGTGTGATTCTGTATAAGAAATAGAAAAAAATAAAATATTTTCTTCAACGACTTTGTTTTTTATTATTCCTATATCCAAAAAACAAATATACATATATACATAAATACATATTTATAATTTATACCATTTTGGGATGCCATAGATTGTTGCTGCTGTCTGCCAGAGGTTGCTGCTGCATGCCAGAGGTTGCTGCTGCATGCCAGAGGTTGCTGCTGCATGCCAGAGGTTGCTGTTGTCTGCCATAGGTTGCTGCTTTGCCATCGGTTGTTGTTGTCTGCCAGAGGTTGCTGCTCTGCAAGAGGCCAATTTATAATTTATAATTTATTGGCCTTTTGCATTTTCGAGGGTAACTCTGCCTTCGCTGCTGCTACTGTTGTTGTTGCTGTTGTTGTGGCTGCTCCTGATACTGTTGATGTTGCTGTTGCTGCTGTGGCCTCTTGCACTTTCGAGGGTAACTCTGCCTTCGCTGCTGCTGTTGTTGCTGTGGTTGTGGCTGCTCCTGCTGCTGCTGCTGTTGTTGCTGCTGTTGTTGTGGCTGCTCCCGCTGCTGCTCCCACTGCTGCTCCTGTTGCTGTTGTTGCTGCTCCTGCTGCTGTGGCTGTTGCTGATAAACCGGCAGAGGCTGCATTCTCATTATTTCATCCAGAGCTCGGTCAAATTCGACGGGCACTGGATCTAAGGAGGGCTCAAACATATTGAGGAATTCCTCACTTGGCAAATCATCCATGAGGAATTCATCGTTAAATTCCTCTTCCAAAAATTCAGCCTCTGACGGCGGCGGCCACATCACAGTGTCTTCTGAGTTCGGTGAAAGGCTTCTTAGGCTATCCATCAGGTTCGCCTGATGCTACAAGAAGCCTATAAAATCTTCCAGAGTCAAAACGATGAAGGTACTCATGTTATATTTTAAATTCAATGAATGCTAAGTCAAGACGCTGTAAATCCTTATATACAATACTGAAATACCACTTTTCCTACCTCCAGCGGCGAAACCAGTCCGAAGAATGAGAAGAAGAAGAAGGCAAAGATAGCGTGAACTCGAGAGAGGTCGTTCAACGGTCGTAAGTTGTTTTGATAAAGTTAATTGAAAGTGCAATTGTCAATCTAGATAATCACAGTGGTGCTGGTACTCACTGGATAGCATATACAAAAAAAGGAAAAAACATAATATATTTTGATAGTTATGGTAATTTGCGACCCCCTTCTGAATTAATTAAATATTTTTATAGCGACCAAAATAATAATATTGTTAATTATAATTATAACAGTTATCAAAACTTTAACAAAACAAATTGTGGTCAATTGTGTCTAAAATTTCTTTATAACCATATGTAACACCTAATTTTAGTTTATTATTAAACATATTTTTAAAGTAAAATGTCATATAGTTTTGTTCTTAGCGGCAATTCCGCTATTTTAACATCAGAGTTACATCCTCCAATATATCTAGATGAAGATGTTGAATATGTTATCGGTCTTGTAAATTTCGAAACATTTAATGCAATTCCCAATATTGATGTTGGGAATAATGTATTAATTCATAATGAAAATTTAGAAATAGCCATACCCCCAGGTAGCTACGAATTAGAAGACATAACAGATTTTTTAAAAAAACACTTGGATCAGGATAAAATTAGTTTTAATCTTCATGCAAATAATAATACTTTACGTACACATCTTAAATGTTCAGCCCCCATAACTTTTCGTGAAGGAACTATTGGTAAATTATTAGGGTTTAAAAATGGGCGATTGGAAGCCAACATTGAACATATATCAGATTTCCCCGCAGAAATAATTAAAGTAAATTCAATAAATATAGACTGCAGTATTGCAGAGGGATCATATTTAAACGGGAAACCTGTTCATATAATACACCAATTTTTCCCGAGCGTTGCTCCAGGATTCAAAATAATTGAGTCACCTCAAAACGTCATATATTTCCCAGTCACCGTTAAAGTAATTGATAAAATAGGCATTAAAATAATAGATCAGGAAGGTGATTTGGTTAATTTTAGAGAAGAAACCATAACCATCAGACTACATCTTAAAAAAGTAGATTAAAGATGGTAATATTATATAACAATAAATCTGCAAACTTTACTAGAAAATTTAATAATAAAAACATTAATAAGACAAGAAAGAAACCAACTTCCTTTAGTAGGAAATCAAACTTCCAAAAGTTAACACCTTCTAATAGAAAATTTCTTCGAAGTTTGGGTTTTAAACTTAAATAAAAATGGATTATTTAAATGTAAGAGAAAATGTATTGGTTGATGAATCAATATTAAGCTGGGAAATTCTTTCTTTCGATCCTTTTAATCCTACAAAACTCGGACCAAATGATGAAATCAGAATTGCTTTGCAACAAACAGGAAAATATCCTTTACCTTGCAAAAGTGAAATTTATGTGGAATTGCAAGTAACTAAAGAAGATGATTCCCCTTTAGCTAATACTGTTTTAATTAATAATGCTCCAGCATTTTTATTTAAAGAATTACGCTATATTTTAAATGGTGTTACTATTGACTCCGTTCGGGATATTGGTATAACTTCAACTCTTAAGGGATATATTTCATTTAATCAAAATGAAAGTGCTAAATTGGAAAATGCTGGTTGGTATCCGAAAACAAAATCTAAAGAAAAAATTATGACTGATGATAAAGGTAATGTTTCATTATGTATACCATTAAAGATGTATTCAGGATTTTTTGAAGATTATAATAAGATTATTCTTAATTCACAACAAGAACTTATTCTAATAAGAAGTAATGATGATACAAATGCATTATTATCCAGTAATGAAGATGAAAAACCCAAAGTTAAAATTACCAAGTTGTGTTGGAGAGTTCCTCATCTTACTGTAGCGATTCCGCAAGAATTAGCACTTACCAAAATTATTGACAAAAATAGTGATATACTAATAACCTTCCGAAGCTGGGAATTAGTTGAATATCCAGAGTTATTGGAAACTACGAGGCACAACTGGCCCGTAAAAACATCTACAAAAGTCGAAACGCCACGTCATGTTCTAATTGCTTTTCAGAAAAATAGACGTGGTAATCTAAAAATGGATATGAGTAAATTTGATCATTGTAATTTAAGAAATATGAATGTCTTTTTAAATTCAGAAAGATATCCTTACAATGATCTTCAACTTGACTTTGAAAATAATAAATTTGCTACTCTGTATGAAATGTTTACAGACTTTCGTCAAGGGTATTATAACTCTCCAGTGGAACCAATTTTTAATCCGAAAGAATTTAAAGAAAATGCTCCTATAGTTTACATTAATTGTTCACATCAAAGAGATTTACTACAAACAGGTCCAGTAACCATGAGAATTGAATTTGAAACCAAGGAAAAAATTCCCCCTAAAACAGCGGCATATTGTGTTATAATTCATGATAAAGTTTTCAGTTACAATCCATTAACAAAAATTGTGAAACAGTTGTAATACAATTTCCTTAAGATAAAATACTCTTTTTAAACAAACCGCTACTTACGCTTAAGAGCGCACGCGTCAATTTTGATATTTATTAACGTAGCCAAACCAGAATTCTTCATTTATATAATGTCTTACGAGATTTCAGTTCGAGTATTAGATTTTCAACTTCAGTTGCAGAAATTAAAAAAACAAATAAGTGAATATCAATTAAAAGTAGAAATGATCAAGAAATTCAAATATTTGAAAATATGAAACTTATTCTAGATCTTCAAGGATTCAAAATTGAAAATAATAAATTTATTGTAAAGGAATTAGCAGCTTACGATGGGCAAAAGACAAGTCATTTTATTTTCAAAGCTCCATTTCCGATGGGTCATTTACCATCCTATTTACACAAACAAGCTCTGTGGTTAATAAAAAATTACCATTGCATTGAATGGTGTGAAGGATTTACACCATTACACAAATGTGGAGATATCATAAGAGATTTAAGCGCTAAGGTGGACTATGTTTATGTAAAAGGGGAAGAAAAGGCAGATTTCGTAAAGAAGTATTCCATGAAACCAGTTATCGAGATTGATGAACAACCCACCCTAAAGAAAATGGATCCTTGCTGCTTTTATCATCAAAAAATACCATGTGTATGTGCATTATCAAATGTTTATTACCTTTACAACAATTTTTTTATGTAATAAAAGACTTGATTACAAATTATGTGTTTTATTTTCTAACATTGTTTTAATACATGAAATATTATTATTTAATCCTAGTTCTTGAAGTTTACATATTAAAATATCTATATTTTTATTTTTTAAATATTCGCTACAACATTTAGCTGCTAGTAAACATAATTCCGCATGTTCCATATAATTTAAAAACAATATAATATTCTGCGCTTCACTTTCTTGACCTTCATATGCATAAAACTCGGAACAGGCTGCGGACATCAAAAACTCTTCATACATTTCTCTTATTAATAATTCCATAATAAATCCTACACTAAAACCCCCTGTTTCTCAATATCTCTTTATCTCTCTCTTCCTCTTCCACGATTTCTTTTAATATATCAGGATCTTTTATATAATCCTTCAATATCCTTAAAAAGTAACTGAATCCTATTTTCTTTATTTCATGAAAGAACTTCGGCAAATTTTGGGTTTTTCTATAATTTAAACAGGCTTCTGCAGCTAATTGGTATTGGAAGGCAGTCTCATAATATACCTGTGCCCACTCGGGGTGTGTTTTCCTTAGCATTGCATTCTTTAATTCGGAATTTTGAAGTTTAGTAAACTGTTTACCTAATTTGATTATTTCATTTTGCAAATCACTGTTCATAACTACCACTTATTTTTAATTTAACACTGTTCTTTATTAGTGGTGAATCTTCTATATAAGCTTAAGACTAGTTGTAAATGAATGTAGCTCGCTCAGATTCAGTCCCCTCCAACTACTGTGGTGGTTAGGAAGGAGGTAGGAGGTGGAGCAAAAAGAGGCGGAGTTTATGAAACCAATCGGAATAGGGGGCGAACTTGGGCAGCCAATCAGAAACAAGGTCATTCTTGGCTGACCAATCAAAAAAGTGGTGGGGGGTCAACTAGAAGCCCCCTATTCCCACTACTGATAGCCCTTTCACAAAATACGAATTTTTCCATTTTCTTTATACTCGCCAAAGTAATTTTTCGTTACTTTTTTTTTAATTATGTATTAATTTGATCGTTCTAAAGCTAAAGGTTGTGAAATTTTATTGTGGCAGGAAGTAAAGGCATATTTTAAATACTAAAAAAAGATCTAAAATTAAGCTAAGTGTAATGATTATGTGGTATTTTGTTACATTCTATCGTCGAAACTCGTTAAAATAAACATGTATTGCCATTAAAAAGGAAACATTAGTTCTTTAAAATCATTTATAATATTTATGTCTTAAAGCACTAGAACATCTACTTAGAAATTATATATTGTAGTTATAGAAAACTTTACCAAACTTATTGATTGTATGAAATGTATGAGAAAATGAAAATTAAGGTGAGCGTATTACGTAACTTATTGAAGACTTTAATAGAATTCGCAAATTATGCAAGTGATATGAAAACATTTAGACATCAAGCCTCTTAATTGATATCAAAAATGAACAAAACCAAAATGCATTTATCTATTTTCTAATGCAATAATGTTTTATTTTAACTTACCTTGTTATTGTCTTTGGGTAAATAATTTATATCAAAACCATTTCAAGACTTAAGGTCGCCATCATAAAATAATTAATAAACTATAATACCTTTACTAATAAACAAAAAATATATTTTTTTAAGCTTACTTCATCATTCCACTGGGTACATAGTCTGTATCACAACAGTTATTAATTGATTCTTCATCAGCGGTTCTCAACCTTTTCTTCTTGCGAACCCCTTCTAAAAATCGGAGAAATTTGGAGAACTCCCTGTGTAGTTATTAGAAACAGTAAATGAAACAGTAAAATTGGGTTATTAAAATCTCTATTTTCCGTACTGAATAACATTTTCCTAATATTTTCTTCAGAACTCCTAGAAGAGCAATCGGAAATTGTGCAGAAATCCGAACCGGAATCAGTTTAAAATTCACTTGGTTTTCGAATACTAGAGTGATATCATATTTATCCTAAAATAAAGTATTAAAAAATATTAAACTCATTTTTTACAAAAAGTAACTAGCACGCAGAGTCGGTAATAGGAGAGAAAAGAAATTTTTTTGTTATTTCTTTTCTATTATCCTGAACTTACTCTCTAAGCATATTCGGCAATTGTCGGGTATGTCCGAACAAGCAATCGTGCTATAGAAATAGAAACAGTTTTTGGCTTGTTGCTGTTTTTCGATCTCACTCGAAGCAATTTGAATTCTGCATAAGTTTGTCTAATTTTACTCTAATACCGTACCACCCTTTCCTTAAGGACGCAACAGACTGTTTTTAAAACACCTGCAGTAAATGAAATAATCGCACAAAAGTGACCAAGGGAAATGAAGAAATAACTAAAATTGTAGTTAAACTGGAATATAGTAATATGATATTTTAAAAATATAACACACCTATGCATCTCTCGACACAATTTCTAGCTCTTTTTAATGCTGCGGGTCTTTTGCTTCAGGAGAATCATGTGGCATACTTCTAATTGGTGTCCTAAGTCATAGTTCCTGTGGATATCCACTGTCTCTAATTTACCAACTGTTTCTATCTCCTGCTTCATAATTTTTTCCATGTGATTTTTTAAAGCTGAGTTCTTCCTGATAAATGTATCATAACTAGCACCTACAAAGTTAGCATTAACATTAGGAATTAATACTTAATACATCTTTTTCACATTTTTTGAATGGTACCGATTACGATTAATACATAAATGTTCATTTTCATCAGATTCTAAAATGGCAACATAAGTGCAATCAATGCAGCCTATGGTACAGTTCCATGAACTTTACCTTTTTTCTTTCTTTTTCTACTTGAGAATGAGGAGTAATAGCTTCAAGAGCTGCACAAACTTCTGACAGGTCTCTTCTAAAAGTCTATTGAGGCATAGGTACGTGTGTTTCATTACCAATGTCCCTCTGATGGAACCCTTTTGCAAAAGTCTCAATGCCCCCATAATTCTTGTAACAACAGGAACTTTGGTATTTCGGGATCCAATGTCCATATGTGGTATACATTTTCTATTAGGTTTCGCACTAAATCTCTACTAAGACGAAAACATTTTCTAAATTCACCTTCAGGTGTGATCCCGCAAATGTTTCCTCTTCAGTCCTAGGAATTCCCTCTCTTTTCTGTTTACAGCGTCTTGTACAAAATATATAAATATGGGATCCATATTTTCTAATAGGTAATGTATCAGTCGGTCATTAGATTGAAGCTCTCATAAAAAATGTCTCGCAGGTTATTGGAAAACATCTAAACCTCATAACAAGGATGAGAATTGGACATCCGAAACTAACACATGATTACCTCATAGAAAAGACTGATTCACCTTCATGCCAGAGATGTTCTACTACACTGACTATTAAACATATTCTCTATTCCTGTTCCCAATACGAACCTATCCTTACAACATTAAACCTGACAGTATCATTACAAAATAAGCCACCTTACTCAAATGCTTCAAACATGGCCAAATTCCTAGAAACGACTGGACTTATAAATCAGATTTAAATACGTAATATACTAATCTTAATATACGACACTAAAAAGCCCAAGAGGCTGTTGTATCTTTAATTAATGTCTCTCTCTATCGCATAGAAAGTAGATTCCGTTAATAGAGATAAATTTTATTTCTTCCTTATTTTTCTTTATATCATGTAACCGAGTTCACGTGTAGTACTTCAACCGGTAAAGCAAAGAAATATTTCTTAAATATTATCTAAAGTAAATCACTCCAATGCATGGTAGCTCAAATGTAAAAATTAAAGTTTGTAATTTTAGGTTAGGATTCTTTCATTTGAAAATTAAAAAATATATATAAAATTACCTCTATTTTACCACGATATAACATGTAGGTTCTTTACTTATTAAAATTAAGTAATATTAAATAAAGAAGAAAATAATCTAAAAGTATCACAGTAAAATTCAACAGAAAATATTCAGAAATTTAGATAAGGGATTCTTCGTTCGGCCACATGATATTGCACAAAATCGCCATGTCAGAGTAATCTCTCTGCCACTTAAGCCAGTATTGCATGATAAAGACGATCAGATGGAGGATGCGGCCTAACTTAATAACGAACGCCATCTATTAACCATTCGGCAAATATTTTTTGGGCCATTCTTTGTTGAAAAGGAAGTTAATAAATTTATGGCTTGCATGGCCTTACTAAAAGATGCCAGCAAAATTTTTACAACCATACAAGTAGGTATACTATGAGAGAGCCTCCTCCTCCCAATGCCTCCTCCTCCCAATGCCTCCTCCCAATCATAACCCTCCGTAATAATATGAGAGTGCCTCCTCCCGATCATAACCCTCCGTAATAATATGAGAGTGCCTCCTCCCGATCATAACCCTCCGTAATAATATGAGAGTGCCTCCTCCCGATCATAACCCTCCGTAATGATATGAGAGTGCCTCCTCCCGATTCTTTGTGCACATGACCTACTCCGTGAATTATGTGGGGATAGAGTGATATAAGACTGGAAAAGCGGAAATTTTACAACAGTTCTTTAAAAGTTATACTAAATTTTCGATGTCATCTAGTAATGATAGTGAAAGTAGTATTGTTGAAAGGAATAAGTTATTAATTAAAGCAGTAAAAGATGTGGAAAAATCTTTTTGTAAAAAGGCATTAGCTTATGAACACGAAAGTCTGTATGCCAGACCAAATGCTAAGAAATGTTATAGTTTTTACCAGAGTATGTATGAAGAAGCAATAAAAACGTGTCAAGGTTTCTACACAAATCAAGATATTAAGCGATTGGTGCAACATTTTGTGGAAAAATATTTTCTTTCAGAATTAAAGGTGTTAAAACCTTATTTGTCAAGTGAATTACAAGGTGAAATACTAAGGCGTGAAGAAGAGTGGGAAAATGGCTGGTAAAATCAAAAGAAAAATGAAGAAAAAAGTTTTTAATTGTCCGAAAAAAAAAAATAGTGCAGCTAATTTTAATAAAAAAGTATTGTTGGAGTGTCCCATATGTTTGGAAAATATAAGAAAAATTGAAATTACTTATACAAATAAATGTAATCATTTATTTTGTGTAAATTGTATTAAACAGTGGTCTAAAACAAAAGAAACATGTCCTGTTTGTAGAACGTTATATGAACAACTTATAGTGCGTGAGACAGGGGAAATTATTTGTGTAGAAGACCTTATTGAAGAGGAATATTGTGATTGTGAAGGCTTCTATAACTTTTTCACATTTTTATAGTGTGAAAATAACATAGTTAAAAACTTACCATACATTGTTGCAAAGACATATCTCTAAGAACGGCTTTCCCACTCCGTTACTGGTTGCCCCTCCTCCTTTCCCGCTCCGCTACTGGTTTTACCACCTTTTCCACTCCATTAGCCACCATATAAAAATGTGTTGCAGAGCTCTGGAATTCAGTTCAAAATTTTTCTACACCGCTTCGCGAAATTAAGTAAAAAGTTTAAAAATGGAAGATCAAGAAATTGACTTGGTGGAAGTGTTCCAGTTACTAGAATTTCACCGCATAGGTTCTGTATCATTACCAAAGCTTCAAGAGCTTAGAAATAACGATGTAAACAATGAAGTTTTGTTAGAAAACGAGTCTGGAGATTCAGAATTGGAAGAAGATGTAGAAGATGCAAGAGCTCAAGCAAACGTTAAAAACATTTTTACTTCATCTGTTAATTTCCTTCAGGAAGTATTTTGTGTAATGCAGTCTTATATTAATATTAAAAAAATGGACAATTCAAATAATCCTCTCTGCCATTATTGCTATTTTTTATATAGAGCAATGGTAGAAGAGGATGAAACTCATATACATGTTAACACTCACATAAAAAGAAAAGTTCAACACAATATAGACGAATTAAAATGTGCTATATGTGAAAAAGATTTGTACAAAATAATAAACTGTGAAGTTTGTTTAGTTTGTAATAGTTTAACTCAAACTTTAGAAATAGATCAAGAAACAAAACAGCCTATAATAAAATTATAATTTTTTAGTATAGTGTCAAATAATTTATGTTAGTAAATTTGATAAAATCAAGAAACAAAACAGTCTAAAATAAATTTATAAATTTTATTATATATTATAACACATAATTTATGTTAAGTAAATTTGATAAATCACATTTTTATTGTCCTAAAACTTTCTTAAACTTTTTACTTAATTTCTTCGAAGCAGTGTAGAAAAATTTTGAATTCATTAGTATTAAGTTAATTGAAATAAAAAATTCATTGACTTGAAAAATTAAAAATGTTGTTTTAAATTTACCTACCTAACTGTTAAAATAATTGAATTGAAAAGTAAGGGACCAAATGAGATTTAATAAAAATCAAAATAAAATACGAGTTATTTATTTTACAGAAATAAAATAAAATAATTACAAAATTCAAGACTTACATAAACAAAAAAAATTCTAGTTACAGGTAAAAGACAAACCATAGCCACATATTTAAATAAAAACAGTTTTTTTTGTTGTAATTTATTGATTTGAAAAATTAAAATAATTGAAGTGAAAAATACAGGATTAGATGAGATTTAATAAAATTAAAATACCAACTATTTAGTAAGGAACCAAATGAGATTTAATAAAAATCAAAATAAAATACGAGTTATTTATTTTACAGAAATAAAATAAAATAATTACAAAATTCAAGACTTACATAAACAAAAAAATTCTAGTTACAGGTAAAAGACAAACCATAGCCACATATTTAAATAAAAACAGTTTTTTTTGTTGTAATTTATTGATTTGAAAAATTAAAATAATTGAAGTGAAAAATACAGGATTAGATGAGATTTAATAAAATTAAAATACAAACTATTTATTTTAAGCAAATAAAATAATGACAAAATTCAAGTAGTATGGATTTTATGAGGGAGATGGTAGATTATTGAAACAAAAAATTTCTATTTACAGGTAAAAGATGTTTTCAGTTAAATGTTAAAAATTATTTATTGTAGAAAAATATGTGAAAAAAATTATTTACCTTTTTACAACACTTAAAGTCATTACACAAGTCCCTAAATTAATACACTATTTACACTTTACACTTTACACTATCTACATTACAGGTCCGGTCGAGTGGTGGAGATCTCGTGAACCTGTATAGGGCGATATGTAATTGTTTGGACCTCCCAAACGTCGTCCTCTTCGATCGCAGGTGGAGATGGAGGTGGAGTTGGAGAATCTAAAAAGTTTCTCTCAACCCCATTGTCCTCCCCTTCTAATGGCGAAGGAGAACGACGATGTCGCTCCGGCGATTGGGGTCGCCCCGGCGATTGAGGTCGCCCCCAAAACAGAGGTCGCCTCAATTGAAAGGGCCTCTGTTGCTGTTGTAGCTGCTGTTGCTGTTGTAGCTGCTGTTGCTGTTGTAGCTGCTGTTGCTGTTGTAGCTGCTGTTGCTGTTGTAGCTGCTGTTGCTGTTGTAGCTGCTGTTGTAGCTGCTGTTGTTGCTGGGGCTGTGCAATCCCTGCAACAATCCGCACATTCCGTCCTTCTAATCGAAGGAACCGTCCGTGCCAGTTTTCACTCATATTAAATAAAAAAAACTTTAACTTTAACTTTAATTTTCGAACCCGACTGTGTTGTTTAATGGAAAAGATGCGACAAATGGTTGTTGATGATCTTCTGGCAGAACAAAATTCCTATTTAAATATTTTAGACGAAACAGACATTGATGAGGACTATTTAATGGAAATTACAAAACAAAATGACTATTTGGGGATTTTTAACAATTCTCAAAGAGACCCAACACCTACCAACAACGACGACATACCAACACAGGCGGTAAAAAATGTTGACTCTTTAAAAACATTTTTAGGTTTGGATAAAATCAATTTAGCTCCACCAATATATGAAAATATCACCCCCGTTCCTTCACCACATCCTACATCTTCAACTCCTTCACCTCTTTCCCCAACTCCTTCACCTCTTTCCCCAACTCCTTCACCTATTTCTCCAACTCCTTCACCACTTTCTCCAACTCCTTCATCTATTTCTCCAACTCCTTCACCTATCCCTCCAACTTATTCACCTCTTTCTCCAACTCCTTCACCTCTTCCTCCAACTTATTCACCTCTTTCTCCAACTCCTTCACCTCTTCCTCCAACTTATTCACCTCTTTCTCCAACTCCTTCACCTCTTCCTCCAACTTATTCAGATTTTTTTGCACAATCTCCAGAACTTTTTGCCCAATCTCCTATTCCACAAGAACCGCTCTCCCCCTCCCTACTTTCCAATCACATTTTTCAAAATTCCATGGAGAAGGAAAGTTCTGAAGATGAGGAGATTCCTTGTGGTCAAAAGACCACTGTAGATCGCTTTTCTCCATCTCCACCTCATATCCGAAACTTTTCTCCATTTACTTTCGGGGAGGATATAGGGGTTCAAACCGAAAGTAATCAAAAATCCATAGAAACCCAAACAAACCTAAAAAGCCCTTGTCAATGTGGAAAGTCTTCTCAAGACCGAAAAAGACGAAAAAGAATACATGGAGCACATATAAACTCATTAGTTCTAAATTTAGGATTATTGAGACCTCCACCAGTTGAAGGTCCTAATAATGCTTATGCAGATAACATTGTTAGAAATCTTACTAGAATTATGGAGGTAGTATCGAAATTAAAAGATAGTTTTTCGAAGCTTTAGGAAATTTTTCAAAATTTAAGGAGCTATATTATATTAAATTTTTCAAAATTTAAGCACCTTTAGTAATATTCTTCCCACCTACTTTTGTCACTTATTTAAAATTTTCTCCCCCTACTTTTATTACCTATTTAAGATTCGTCTTTCAAAATTTGCTCTCACTATCTGTGTAGGAACTTCCCAAAAAGAGACTGAGTATGCAGTGTGTAACATGCAAAAAAAAGTTTACAAGAAGAGACAACTTGGTACGACATCTTAAAAATATATGTCAAAAATACAAAAAAAATGTGGAAAATATTTCAGAAGAGATTTTTTGTAATCTGTGTAACCAAGGTTTCAAAAGAAGAGCATGGAGTGGACATCTTCGATCAAATATTCACAAAGAAAATGCATGTTTGAAAAATGATAATGGCATTGATGTTATTAACTCCGCATTTCAAGATCGAATTATATCCTATAGAGTTCGAGCGCTGAAGATGTACATAAATGTAATTGAATTTTTGAATAATTATTCAACAAAAATCATCAACTTAATAAAAAAAGAAATGGAAAAACACACATGTATTAAAGTTAACTTGGAACTGTTTGGTTATTATTTTTGTGAAACCTCAAATCAACATGGTGTAAAATCCTTTAATACACCTTTTCAAGTAGTCTGCGAAGGATCCGATTTAAACGAAGTTTTGGGGGAGTTAATAGCGATCGTAGACAAAAAAGCTGATGAACTAGCAGAAAAAGAGTCAGGTAATAATAAATAAAAATAATATATAATTTTGTAAAATTTTATGAAATTTCTTTTCCGTTTTTATAATAACAATATTTTCATTTGCAGGTTGGAAATTAATTCGTATATTACATCTAGAGGTAAACATAAATCGATTTAATCCACTACGTGCCTCCTCATACATCCCCTTACCACAAGACATCTGTAAAAGGCAAGCCATCCTTAATATCCAAAATCAGGATCCATATTGCTTCTTATGGAGCATCGTTGCAGCTCTTCATCCTCCAACAGGATTACCAACAGAGCCGACATCATATCCACATTTTAATACATTGTTTGATATAGCAGGTATGACTTTTCCTTTAGCAATAAAGGACATTATATTTTTTGAAAAAAAAAATAACATATCCGTAAACGTGTTCACAATAGAAAAAGTAAATAAAATTTTTAAAGATCGATATGAAGTTATCGGTCCACTGTACTATGGGAAAAAAACTAAAAGAAATGTTCATGTAAATTTATTATTAATTTCCGACGATGAAGGAAATTTTCATTATTGTCTAATTAACGATTTATCACGATTAATTTCAACCCAAGTAACAAAACATAATGGCAAAAAACATTTGTGTGACGGTTGCTTACAGTATTTTACCACTAATGAACAATTAATCCGTCATTCTGAGTATGATTGTGATCACATAAGAATGGATTTACCTTCTACAGAAAATAGAAAGGATAAATTTGGAAATATTGTACCCGAAAATATACTTAAATTTGAAAATATTCAAAAACAAATGGAGCTACCATTTGTAGTTTATGCAGATTTCGAATGTTTACTTCAAAATATTAATAATCCTGATATAAATATAAATTCAGAGTCTTCTTATAAAATTCAACAATATGAACACATTCCATATTCATTTGCATACTACATTAAATGTTCATTCAACAATTCATTATCAAAATTGGAATTATATCGCGGAAAAAATTGTGCACAAATATTTATAAATCTTTTAGAAAGAGATATTCATGGTTTATATGAAAATTTCCTTAAATCACCTAAAAAAATGATAAAGCTTACTGAACTAGAAAAAATACATTTCAATTACACAAATATGTGTCACATTTGTAATAAAATCATTGAAAATGACAAAGTTGCCGATCATTGCCACATAACCGGAAAGTATAGAGGAGTCGCACATTCCATATGCAATTTAAATTTTAAAATTCCTAAATATATTCCAGTTATTTTTCACAATTTAAAAAATTATGATGCCCATCTATTTATTAAAAACTTGTGTAAAAATAAAGAACAAATAAATGTAATCGCTCAAAATAAAGAGAAATACATTTCTTTTGAAAAAATTATTGAAGTTGATACTTATCGAGATCGTGTTTCAAACACCTTGAAGAGAAAATATATTCAATTAAGATTTATTGATTCTTTCCAATTTTTACCAAGTTCGATCGAAAAACTTTCGAATAGACTTTCTAATGAACAATGCATTGACGTTAGAAAATATTTTCCTAATGATGATGAATTTAACTTAATTCGCAAAAAAGGAATATTTCCATATAGTTATGTTGATGAATATACAAAATTATCTAAAACATCATTGCCGGAAAAAGAACAGTTTTATAATCAGTTAACTGATGAACATATATCTAATGAAGAATATGACAGAGCAAAACATGTTTGGAAATTTTTCAAATGTACCACAATTGGTAACTATTCAGATATTTATTTAACATCAGATGTTCTACTTTTGGCAGACATATTCCAAAACTTTAGGAAAACTTGTATGAAAACTTATAATTTAGATCCAGCACATTATTTTACTTTTCCAGGTTTAAGCTTTGACGCATGTTTAAAATATACAGGGGTAGAGTTGGAATTATTAACGGATACAGATATGTTACATTTTTTCAAAAATAGCGTTCGAGGTGGAGTTAGTATATGTACTTGTAGGAAATCAATAGCAAATAACAAATATTTACCAAGTTTTAATCCTAGCGAACCTAGCACATATATTTTATATTTAGACGCTACAAATTTGTATGGTTATGCTATGTCGCAACATCTTCCTCAAAAAGATTTTTCTTGGCTTTCCCAACAAGAAATTAATAATTTTAATGTTATGAATATTTCTGATACCTCAGAAAAAGGCTATGTTTTGGAAGTAGATTTAGAATATCCTTCATCTCTACATGAAGATCATAATGATTTACCTTTTTGTCCTGAAAATTTTAAATCTCCCACTTCCAAATGTTTTAAATTAATTCCTAACTTACACAATAAAACAAAATATATAATTCATTATACATTGTTAAAACAAAGTATTCAAAATGGTTTAAAATTAACTAAAATACATAGGATATTAAAATTTTCCCAATCATCATGGCTAAAAAAATATATTGATTTGAACACTAAATTAAGAAACGAATCAAAAAGTCCTTTTGATAGAGATACTTATAAATTGGCAAACAATAGTGTCTTTGGGAAAACTATGGAAAACGTTGATCGGAGGGTAGATGTCCGCTTGGTAACCCAATGGTCAAAAAATCAAAAAAAAGATGGTGCTGAGAATTTAATAGCAAAACCCTATTTCAAGGATCTTTCAATATTTTGTGAAGATTTAGTAGCTATTCAAATGCAAAAAGTTCAAATAGTGTATAATAAACCAGTTTATATAGGCTTTTCAATTTTAGATATTTCTAAAACTGTCATGTACAATTTCTTTTATAATTTTTTAAAACCTTATTACAAGGAAAACGTAAAATTATTATATACAGATACTGACTCTTTAGTTTTAGAAATTAAAACTGATGATGTTTATCGAGACATTAAAAGTAATATAAATTATTTTGACACTTCAAACTATAAAACAGATAACATTTATAATATTCCAATTACAGAGTCTGTAGTAGGAAAATTTAAAGATGAGTATGCTGGTATACCAATTGAGAGTTTTTATGGGACAGGGTCAAAAGCTTATTGCATTAAAACAACGCAGGGATTAACTAAAAGGGCTAAAGGGGTTAAAAAAAGTAGTGTGGAAAAACAATTACAGTTTGTTCATTATAAAGATGTGGTTGAAAAAGGTTCAAAAACATTTTGTACTATGTATGTATTTCGATCTCGATTACACAATATTTATACGGAGTTAATAAATAAAGTGGCATTAACTTGTGCCGATGATAAACGATTTTTAATACCAAATGAATATGATTCTCTTGCTTGGGGTCATCAGGATATTCCTCTATATTTATGGTTAAAAGACAATGTTTAGCCATTGGTATCTATTTTCCCCTTCCACCAATAAACGTTTAAGTATTTAAAGTTGACCAAATATAAAGTATAATCATTTTAGTTTATAAAATGTGTCTTGAAACAACTGAAAAGGAAATAGATAATATTTCCTTCAGAACTTACCAAAGAAGACTTTGGTCTTTTAAAAATTGGAAAGGGAAACTAAAGCCTGAAGTATTGGCCAGTTATGGATTTTATTATTTATTGAAAGAAGATATTTGCAAATGTTTTTATTGTGGCACCGAAATATACAAATGGAATAGTGATGACTGTCCAATTAGTGAACATTACAAGTTTAATAAATATTGTGATTTAACAGAATGTTTAAATCGGTGCAAAAATTTAAATCTATCAATAAATGTTAAAAAGGAGGAATTTAATAACAAATTTTTCTATTTGTTAATATTCGCATTCCTTTTCCTATGTCATATGTTTTCATTTTATAAATAAAAATATTGATTGTAAACAAGGTTTCCATTTTAAAATTGTTTATAAAATTGTTTATTGTTTTCATTGTATATATTGATTGTAAACAAGGTTTCCATTTTAAAACTGATTATTAAATTGTTTATTGTAAAAAATTGATTGTCAAAATTTATATAAATATTTGTATCTCCCACACATATCAATCAGTCTCTTTTTGGTCTTAATATACGCTTAAATTTGAAAAAGAGTTTCAATTATGTCTCCTTTTATCCTGCTATATTCAATATTAGGAAGTGTCTTGTACGTATATCACCCTTCTGGTGTTACCGATAGTGTAGTGTGTTTTTCAAATGATTCTAAGCTTACACTGGACAAAAATTGTCATTACATGTTCCACGATAAAATTAATAACGACATTTCTGTATTTTCATATGAAATGTTAGACAAAGAAAAATCAAGTAGAGCTTTTAAAATTTTATATTATTATTCAAATAAAACTATTTTGGATACTAATTGGAATGAAAAAAGCTGTTTTGATGAAATTGAAAACCATAAAGTTAAAGGTTTTGAAGAAATAAAAAAATTTAATATTTCAAATTATTTCAATTTTACGCCAATATATAATAAATTTGATTACTTATCATTTGTCTTAAATCTAATTATATCCATTTTTATTACATTGTTGGGTATTATATGCTACCACTTTAAAGTCAATAACTAAATATTTCACGTTTTGGTGGGGGGCCATGGTGGGGATAAAACTATAAGTAGCGATTTCAAAATTAAGATTTTCCAGTGCTATATTAAGCTTGGTGAAATTAAAATGTATTCTAACAGTATTAAGAATTATCAAACGTTTCCTAATAGTGAGAATTGTAACAAAAAAGAAGAGGTGTTCAATTTAAAAATTTACTATTTGAATAATTCATTATCAAAACATGTGTGTGTTGGAATTAGTTTGAACGATTTTTCTCCTAAAATCGTATTTGGTGGAAAAAATGGAGTCAAAATTTCATTAAATGAAGATGATTGGAAATCGTTCTTAAAATATGAAGGTGTTATTGCTAATTATTTCTACAGTTTAAATAGCGATCTTTATCCCATCAAATTTGGTGATATTACAATATGTTTTGAAAAATATATGGAAATACCAATAATAAAAATTCAAAAGAAGGATGAATTTTATGTGATGCTTAGTTCTTCTTCTGTTGACAAGTTGTTGCAGATAAAAGATCTTATAGATTATCGAATTCAAATGATCAAAAAACAGGATTTTATTACATATTTTAATGTATTTCAAGAAAATTTAATGAATTCAAATGATATTTTAAATAGTGTTATCAACATATTGAATTATAAACAAAATATAAATAGTGAAAACGTTTCTACTATGATGGAGCTATTAATGACGTATCCAAATGAATTGGAATCCAAACTTGCAAGTGGAATCGGAAAAAAGAAATTCTTCAGCGAAAAGAGTAACTTTTAGTGAAAATGATACAGTTTTTACTATGTTTGTGTGGAGTTATGCCTACAGACAATCAAGAAAAAGTGGTTTTCAAAAACAATATTTAGACAGACTTCGATTTGAAAGGAAGATTCAATAATGTGAAATTATACTTTTTAAAGTGTTAAATGTAGAACATAGAAATATTATTTATAACGAAAGGTTTTTACCATCAATAAAATAATTAAAATATATTTAATTTCTCTTTTATTTAAAAATATTTTTCTATTATAAAATAACAAATACAAAGGTATGTGAATAAAATTATACTAATTCTTTTTTGGATATCCATGAATTGTGTGATTTATCAAAACCTAACCATTTGACAAACACATTCTTCCCCTTTTTTCTTAAAATTTTTTCAACTAAAAATACATCGGGATATTTTACTTTTTGCAATTCTTCTTCATAAAATCCTCCTCGAATTTCTTCACCTTTATTATCTTTTAATATATATGTGGTTGGACTTGTTAACTGAACCTTCTTTATTTGAAAAATTTCTGTAGACCAATTTGGTGTATATCCTTTGTCAAATGCTTCTCTATTTTTTGAAATTCGAACATAATCATTTAACTTGAACTTAACTGGCTTTGAATCAATGGTTTTCTTATGAGTGAAAAAATTTGATAATAATAGTTTTTCATTTTTTTCATTAACATTAGCTGGTTTTATGCCGATTGAAGTGTGAATCCTGTTATTATATTTTTCAACAATTTCCTCCAAAATACTAAGCCATTTATAATTTCCCTGTTTGCTAAAGTATTTCCACATAGTGCCTTTTAAAGTTCGGTTAACACGTTCAACAATACTAGCTTTTAAATTTGAAAAGGTGCTGTAATGGTTTATATTAAACTTTTTCATTAAGTCCTGAAAATGTTGATTATAAAATTCTTTCCCCAAATCTGTTTGTAAATTTTTTGGTTTAGTGTTTTTTTCTAAAATTCTTTTCATAGCTATAGACACGTCTTTTCCTTTCTTATTTTTTAGTGGTTGAGTCCAAACATATTTTGAAAAGGTATTTATTACTACCAAAATATATCGATAACCTCTATTAAATTTAGAATAAGGTTGCATCTCCACCAAATCGGCCTGCCATAAATCATTTAGTCCTTTAACAATAGTTCTTCTTATCTTGTAATTTTTTCTTGCTGGTTTATGTAGTTCATTTACAACTATTTCTTTTATAGGTTTGTTCATATTGGTTTTCTCTATAGCATTACTAATAAATTGCACCCAATTCCTTAGACATTATTTAATTTACTGCTCCTTTTTCATGAAGTTCTTTTATTTTATTTTTTAACGTTTCAATTGATTTTCTGTTTTCATCCTTAACACCTTCCATTGATGAAATGATTTGATTAATTTTATTTACAAGGTCCGAAATTTTCCCATCTATTTTAGTCTCAAGAAGAATGTTCGATAGCATAATTTCTGTTTTGGTAGTCCGCAACTTATCAGCAGACTTTTGAACTAAATCGTTTAAAGATTTTATTTCTTTCGTGAATATGGTTTCCATATTTTTTAAATCTATTCTTACTAAATTTTCAACTTTGGAATTTAGCTCTTTGTACGCTGTTTCAAGATCATTTAAATCGTAAAACATTTCTTGTAGTTTTTCGTTATTTTCCAAAACTTTAGTTGATAAATCTTTTTTTACAGCCTCAATCAAAGTTCTAAACATTTGTTCCAATTTTATAAAGTCTTTTCCCAACATTTCTTCAATTAATTTTTTGACAGTTTCTTCATCGCGAGCCTTTATTTCTGTTTTAATATCATTGAATTTTTTTTGTAAAACCTCGATTTTGTTGTTATTTTTTGTTTCTTCAAATAACCTAATTTTTTTGGCTGTATTCTGTACATCTTCCTCATACTGATATAATCTTTTATTAAAATTACTAATATCTTTTCGTAATTGAGGTTCAAATTTTTCAATTATTTTGTTCTCAATATATTTTAGATCACTCTTAAAATTTTGTAATATTTTTTCTTCAACATTTGTTAATATTTTATTTTCCAATGCAGATATGTTAGGGGCGGATCTTTTTGAAATATGGCGACCAAATTTATCAATAGTCATTTTAGAAATGTGGACAAATACCTATTACATTCTTTTATATGATAATATCGGCTTCTTTTAATTCTTCAATAATAGAAATAATTTCGTTTTTATGTCCTGTATGGCCGGCACTCTGGGAAGCAACAAGCAATTTTAATCTGTCAACAAGTTCATTCACATCATCCCAGTAAACATAATCTGTATTGGGTTTAATATCTTTAAGGGTGATAGCTCCTCCTTTTTTTGATGCTAGTCGACTCTCTCTATATGGAGCTTTTCGTCTTGAAAAAATGTTTGAACCATTTCACGTTCAATAGTTTTAGTTTTTATAATCCCAGCCTTTTGTAAGTAGGGACCAATTATAGAAATATATTTGTGTGATGCATTTCCCTGAACTTGTTCGTTTGGGTCGTTATTTCTTCGGTATGCATTGGTTCTTTTTAGAATATCCATGTAATTATCCAAATCTGTTTTCTTATAACCTATTGGTTCCTTTTTAAACAATAATTCATATAATCCAGGTGTACCTGGATAAGTTATTCCTTCTACTCTTATATCTTTTCCAATAATTTCTACATTTTTTAATGTGACTCCTAAATAAAATTTTTCATTTTCGTAATCATGAACAACTCCATATTGATGGTCAAACTTATGTTCTGTATCTTTTACACCACCATCAATATATTGCCGAGGTAATTCATCAAATTCTGATAAATAATCTTGATATAAAGGTGAACGAACATATGTTTGAATAGTTTGCCTTGTTTGTTCTAGTATATCAGATATATTTCCTAACGTAGATTCTCCTGATGATGGTTGGGTTTCTGCAATTATACTGGTTTGTTGTAAAGATGGTAGCTGACTTACTGAAGCTATACTTTTATCCCAATCTATTATTGTTGGTATTTCTGAGGGAAGAATTGGTGTTTGATTAGTTTTTCTTTTTTGGGGAGTTGATGTTCCATAATGCCATTCTTTTGTTGGTGTTCTTGTTTCAAATAATCTTTTAGGTGATGTGAGTGTTTCATAAGATTTTTTTATTGGGGTTTTTAACTCTTCTTTTACTTCAAGAGGTTCAATCTTACCAATTGTAGAAATTAATTCTTGTATGGGTTGAGTTATTGGTTTAAATTGTTGTTCTTGTTGTCTTTGTGATTCACTTATTTCTGATTTTAGCGCTTGATATTTTCTTTTAACTGCTAAACGGGTTCTAACCAATTCCTTAGCTTTTTTCTCATCCATCATCAGCAAATTTTAAGAAACTAATAAAATTCAACGAATATAACCTTTTTATAGAAAAATAAATGAATCAAATCCCTTGCGATACCTCCCATTAGTTATTGGTGAGTCTTTATCTATTACCATAAATCCATATTTGTCTTTCCAACATAATAAACATAAGTCTTTTAATTGTTGAAATGACATATCCATATTTACATGATCATCATAAATATGTTTTAAATTTGTAGAATCTTGTTGAAATATAATGAGCAAATTTGTATTATCTCGAATAAGTTGTTTTGGTACGGCTGAATAAGTTTGAGATAAATAAAAACAATCTGTATTTTTATGTCTTCCAAAGCAAAAATAATCTTTTACTATGTTTTGATTGCAACAAACGATATCATCGAAAATTATTAAAGAATTTGGTTTTATTTCTTGTGGTGATATAATATTTTCAGCATCTTCTGATTCATTGTAACCTATTTCTTTGATTGGATTAAGAAGTTTTCTTAAATATTCATATTTTTCTTGATATAATGATTTCGAATATACATACACATTTTCGAACCTCAAACCATTTGGATCTCCAATTAAACTTATTATTACATTTGTTTTCCCACAACCTGATGGTCCAACAACTAATCCCCTTTTACTAGCACCGTTAAATAATTTACCATGTTTGTTAAACTTGCTATTTAAAATTTCATAATCTTTAATTTGTATCGAAAAGGGTTGTTTTTCAATCTTCATTTTTCCTATATAAGACAAGATCTCTTAAAATGGATCATTTTTGTTACAACTGCTATTTATATAATGCTTATAAACTCCACGCATCATTTAAAAAAAAAGAAAGGACGAGGTATTTTAAATACTTTGATAAATAAATTACCATTTGAGTTGCATATACCAGGTTACCAATATTGCGGTCCAGGAACTAAATTAGAAAAAAGACTTGCTAGAGGTGACGAAGGAATAAATCCTTTAGATAAAGCTTGTAAGGAGCATGATATAGCATATTCAGAAATAAAACATATAAAAGGAAGACATGATGCAGATGAATTATTGGCTAAAAAGGCTTTGGAGAGATATAAAGCTAAGGACGCTAGTTTCGGAGAGAAAGTTGCTGCTTTAGGAATTACTGGTGCGATGAAAGCTAAAACTAAGTTAGGAATGGGGATGAGAAGGAGGAAAAGAGTATCAAGAAAACGAAAGGGACGGGGAATTTCCTTGGCTACGGCTATATCAAGAGCTAGAAAACAACTCAGGGGAAAAAAGTTTAGAAGTTTAACGGAAAGTGCGAGAACAGCATTGGCATCAATCAGAAAACTTGGAAGAGTCTCACCTCCTAAAAAACGAATAATACCCATTCCAAAAAGTGGTGGATTTTTGCCGCTTATACCATTATTTGCAGGTTTGTCTGCTTTAGGTGCCCTTAGAGGTGGAGCGGCAGGTATTGCGAAAGCTGTTAATGATGCCAAAGCTGCTAAACAAAAATTAGAAGAAGATAAAAGACACAATGCAGCGATGGAGGATATAGCAATTGGAAAAAAAGGTAGTGGTCTTTATTTAAAACCATACAAAACAGGATGTGGTCTATACTTAAAACCTTATTCAAAAAACTGTTGAAAGAAATACCTCGAAAAGCTCTTACAAATATTGACTTGTTTAAGTATGTTAAGTTTTTACATATTCCTAATTTTCGAGGTGTGTTCATGAGAGATAAATTACCAAAAATAATTAAAAAGAATGAGTGTGGAATAGTTAATCTGGACAGTTCTCACAATGATGGAAGTCATTGGATAGCATACACAAAAAAAGGAAAAAATATAATATATTTTGATAGTTATGGGAATTTACAACCTCCTGTTGAATTAATAAAATACTTTTATAGCGATGGGAACAAAAATAATGTTAGATATAATTACACCACATTTCAAACTTATAATAAAACTAATTGTGGTCAATTATGTCTAAAATTTTTGTATAAAAATATGAAACGTGTGAAATAAATTTATTGTATATCACAATTTTTTGGAGATATGTCATACAGTTTTGTTCTTAGTGGTAATTCTGCTATTTTGACGGCGGATATTCATCCACCAATTTATTTAGATGAAAATGTTGAACATGTGATCGGACTTATAAATTTTGAAACCTTTAACGCAATTCCCAACATTGATGAAACAAATAATTTATTTATCTATAACACAGATAAAGAATTTAGAATTCCACCCGGTAGTTATGAAATAGATGATATTAATAATGTGTTACAAAATCATCTTGATAAAGAAAAAATAAGTTTTCATTTATATCCTAACAATAATACCTTACGAACTCATATTAAAACTACAGTTCCGATAACATTTCGAAAAGGAACAATTGGAAAAATTTTGGGATTTTATGATAAAGAGTTACAGGCAAATGATGAGCATATATCTGATTCACCAGCAGAAATTATAAAAGTAAATGCAATAAATGTAGACTGCAGTATTGCTGAAGGATCCTCTTTAAATGGTGATCCAGTTCACATAATTCATCAGTTTTTTCCAAGTGTCTCTCCAGGATATAAGATCATAGAGTCTCCTCAAAATATTATTTATTTCCCTGTTACAGTTAAAACAGTAGACAAAATTACAATTAAAATAATAGATCAAGAGGGTGATTTCATCAATTTTAGAGGGGAAACCGTAACAGTAAGATTACATCTTAAGAAAATAGTTTAAAATGGTATTTCTTTATAACAAAGTGCCTTACTTAACTCAATTTAATATAAAAAGGTTCAAGCCAAATTCAATTAGTACTAAAAGAAACTCAAAGAAGTTAACACCTTCTAATCGTTTGTTCCTAGAATCCTTGGGGTTTAAAATTAAATAATAATAGAATATTTAAATGTTAAGGAAAATATTCTTGTTGATGAATCTGTTTCAAGTTGGGAAATGCTTTCATTTGACCCTTTCAATCCTTCAAAATTAGGACCTAATGATGAAATTAGAATTTCTTTACAACAAACTGGAAAATATTCTTTACCTTGCAGGAGCGAACTATATCTAGAATTAAAAGTTACTGATGATAAAGATACTCCCTTAAAAAATACATCTTTAATTAACAATGCTCCTGCGTTTTTATTTAAAGAGTTACGTTATGTTCTTAACGGTGTAACAATTGATGCGGTTCGTGATATAGGAATAACTTCTACAATCAAATCATATATGTCTTTTAATGAAAATGAAAGTGCTAAACTTCAAAATGCTGGATGGTATCCCAAATCGAAGATGGGAGAAAAAATAATGACGGATGAAAAAGGAAATGCTTCTTTATGCATTCCACTTAAATTATATTCAGGCTTTTTTGAAGATTACAATAAAATTATTTTAAATTCTCAACAGGAATTAATTTTAATAAGGAGTAATGATAGTACTGATGCAGTTATATCCACAGTTGAAGATGAAAAACCAAAAATTGTTATTACAAAACTTTGTTGGCGAGTTCCACATTTAACTGTAGCAATACCTCAAGAATTAGCTCTTACTAAATTAATTGATAAAAATAATGATATTTTCATTACTTTTAGAAGTTGGGAATTAATTGAATATCCAGAATTATTGGAAACTACTAGACACAACTGGTCGGTAAAAACCTCTACAAAAGTTGAAACCCCTCGACATGTGTTAATTGCTTTTCAAAAAGATAGACGAGGAAAAGTCAAACAAGACATGAGTAAATTTGATCATTGTGAATTAAAAAATATAAATGTATTTTTGAACTCTGAAAGATATCCTTATAACGATCTTCAACTTGATTTCGCAAATAATAAATTTGCTACTTTGTATGAAATGTTTTCGGAATTCCGACACATGTATTATAATCATCCTGTAGAACCAATTTTTAGTCCATCGGACTTTAAAGGAAAAGCACCAATTGTTTACATTAATTGTTCGCATCAGCGCGATTTACTACAAACTGGTCCGGTAACTATGAGGATTGAATTTGAAACAAAAGAAAGCATTTCTCCAAAAACTTCAGCATATTGCCTTATAATTCATGATAAAATATTTTCCTACAATCCCTTAACTAAAATAGTAAAACAAATTTAATTTTATCCCCTCTCCTACTAATGGATTCCATTTAATTTAAACATATTAATCGAGTGTTCCAGTAGTGTGAAGATGTTCAGAGGTGAAACATAGATTTCAACTGCTTGTAATGAATTCACGCAAAAATAAACAAATTGAAAATTTTATAAAAAAACTTAAAATTCTCAAAATACAAATTGAAGAATATTGTGCTAAAAAATTTATGATTAAAAAATTTGAATCTTTAAAAATATGAGACTAGTTTTGGATATCCAAGGATTTAAGGATGAAGGCAATAAATTTATTCCAAAGGAGTTGGCAGCATATGATGGCAGCAAAATTAGTCATCACATATTTAAGAAACCCTATTCATTAAATTTACTTAATACAGAGATATACAAACAAGCTGTTTGGTTAATGAACAATCACCACTGTCTCTATTGGAACACAGGATTTACACAATTACACTATTTTTCTACTATTGTCAATGAATTGACGAAAGATGCAAATTATGTGTATGTTAAAGGAAGTGAAAAAGCTGACTACATTCGAAAATATTCAGCCAAACCTGTTATTGAACTAGATGAGGAACCTGCTCTTCATAAATCTGAACCTAAATGTTTTTTTCATTCTAAATCACCGTCTATGTGTGCACTATCCAATGTATTCTTTATGTATAACAATTTTTTTATGAATGAATAAATACAAATTAAATATAATTTTATTCTATTTTATTAAACTTTAAACCTGATTTTTTACATATATCTATTACACAACTATTTAATCCTAATTTTCTTAATCCTAATAACAACTTATTAATATTCCTAGTTTCTAAAAATATTTTACACAATTTTACAGCTTTTTCACATATTTTTATATGGTTCATATACTTGAAATAGGACGTCATGTCTTGTGCCTCAATAGACATGATGTCTAAAATTTCCTCACTTCCAGTAACGGCAAAGTATCTAGAACACTCTTTCGATATTAAAAAATCCTCCATAATTTCAATCACTAAATCTTCCATAATAAACTATATCACTCATAAATTTTTGATAGAAATTTTGTCCCACTCTTCTTCACGCCTTAGTATTTCACCTTGTAATTCACTTGACAAATAAGGTTTTAACACCTTTAATTCTGAAAGAAAATATTTTTCCACAAAATGTTGCACCAATCGCTTAATATCTTGATTTGTGTAGAAACCTTGACACGTTTTTATTGCTTCTTCATACATACTCTGGTAAAAACTATAACATTTCTTAGCATTTGGTCTGGCATACAGACTTTCGTGTTCATAAGCTAATGCCTTTTTACAAAAAGATTTTTCCACATCTTTTACTGCTTTAATTAATAACTTATTCCTTTCAACAATACTACTTTTACTATCATTACTAGATGACATCGAAAATTTAGTATAACTTTTAAAGAACTGTTGTAAAATTTCCGCTTTTCCAGTCTTATATCACTCTATCCCCACATAATTCACGGAGTAGGTCATGTGCACAAAGAATCGGGAGGAGGCACTCTCATATCTTTACGGAGGGTTATGATCGGGAGGAGGCATTCTCATATTATTACGGAGGGTTATGATCGGGAGGAGGCACTCTCATATTATTACGGAGGGTTATGGTTGGGAGGAGGCATTGGGAGGAGGAGGCTCTCTCATAGTATACCTACTCATACAGTGACTTCATTTAAATCGACGTTTTTCGAACTGAGGCCACTTGAAATATGGCAATGTCCAGATATTTATATCGCGGACTTCAACCTCACTTGACCTTGACTTCAAGCCAAATCCAAGTGTTTTTCATATACCTCATGTGCAGGCCCACGTTTAGTACCTAACTTCATGATGCCGTTTATGAGTTTTTATAGGTTAGAAGACACCCTGTGTTAATTTCTGTTTAGACTTTGTGTTCATCATTGAGTGCTAGAGCGAATTTTGAATTACAAAAATGAATACGAAAAGTAATATGTGGAGCGATGAGGGAATACGTTGCTTCTTACATCTCCTGAAGGTGAAAAAAATTCTGACCCTGCTGGATAGGAAGAGATTTAGGGCACAAGAAGTGTTAAAGCTCTTAAAACCCCAATGTTACAAAATGGATATCTAAGGGACTGCTTTCAATTGAAGACAAAATTTAAAAGTAAGAATATATTTTTTCTTATTTTCTGAAACAACTAAACCTAAGCAATTTATAACTAAAATAATTGTTTTAAAACTTTAAATATGAAGTATATAAAAATTGACGTAAATTTTTTGTGATATAAATTTTATTAAGGATATCTATTATATTGTTTAAAGCAAGCTGTAAAGTCTTTTAATCTGCATCGGTTATTTTATTACTTGCTTTTATAATAAAGTAGAAGAATTGATGAGGTACCGTCAAACTGAAATCTTGGAAGGATTTGATTCTTCACAGTCATAGATAGTCCTCCGGAAAATCTTCCGATGGTTCATGAGGATCATCTCTTGGTAGAAGTGATTTGTAGCTTAGTTAAAGGAGATATTCGCTCATCAGAATCTCATATTCTTGAAGCTTGACCTAAATGGGTAGCCTCAACCTCTCGGCAAAGTGGGATTTCGGGTAATTACACACCATTCCGAAGAAGAATTGTCACTCCCTCACGAGGACGAAGTGTGACACCAAAGCCTACTAATAATAAGAGTACCACAAAAAGGGAAAGTCAACTGCATACATCAATTTTAAAGGTGCAAAAACTGCTGACTGAGCAATAAAAAAAATCGAGGAAAGTCATGACGAGGACAATAATTTTATCGATAGAATGTTGAGGGGTCAAGAACAAATGGTACAACCCTACTGATCATCGAAAGATGATCATAAAAAGAGAAAATAGTATTTATTATTTGTTGAAATGTTATGTTGGATAGTCTTTGTATATTTATTTGTTTTTCTCTATGAAACTTTTTTCTTTGTATGTATGTTTTTATTTTTTCCTTAAATTTTAGGTCTTAATTTTAACTTTATAAGAAATTGTTCTTTTAAACAATAAAGCATATTATAAAACTACAAATACTTTAATAAAACATTTTATACAAAACAGATTTTTTGTTTCATTTTCTATAAAATTTTAAACTAACGATTTTGATTACTATTAATACACATTTTTAAGTAGTAGAAACTTATCTATTAGAATAAGAAATAATTTATATATTGTGAAACTTTCGCAAAGGAAATTTACTCCTCAAGGTTATCATAAACCCTTGTATTATGTTGGGGTGGTTGGCGGAAAATAATTTCTATATTTTGAACTTCATCCATCCAACTCTGTGGAAATTTATCTTTTCTACTTTCTGTCATATTGTGAAAAGTATTAGGGACAAAAGTATAATCGATATCACTACGTTTCAAAAGTGTTCTCCAGCTGTCCCTACCGACAGCAATTTCCACTGTGACACGTGCAGCATTTATATAAACTTTTAAATATTCTTGCATTGGTGTAAGCCCACGACTATAGTGTGGTTTTAAAAGCCAAGGAAGTAAAGGATATGATCCAGCATATCATTTACTTCCTAAATGCACATAAGGTAAACTTTGACTATTTGGCTGAACTGTGCTATAAAATTGAAAACGAATTAATATAGTATTTAAAACAGAATTTGAATAATAAACATTAGTTCTGTTATTAAATTTTTTTTTAAATATATCTTTTAGAAGTTGTAATAAAATAAATATTTAGTCTTTGCAAGATTGCGCTATACCTTAGGCAATATATCCATTATATTTTGGTATAGTTTAGAATTTGCCAAAGATGCTGCATCATGGATAGAATCTGTGTTTTTACACATATATTTTGGAACATATATATTTGGTCCAGAACACCTTGCAGCACTATTGAAGCTCATCCTTTTCTACTTATATAGGTTATATAGGTATATGTGTACAACCTATTGAACCAATAATATTGGGTAGATTCTTTCAAAATATGAAACTCTTGCTTCGTTTGGCATTTGTATATACTTCGGCAATAAAACCTTGTTTACTGCTAAAACAGATTCATGAATAATTTTGTGGACCGTGGATTTATGTATGCCTAATGGATTTGCTGTCATCCTGTATTCACAATAGTTTCTCAAAAAATACAAGGAAACTGCCCCTTTCTTCTCAGCAGTTGTAATATTCCTATATAGAGTTAAAAATTATATTTTGGTTTTAACATTATTTTTAACTACTCCGACTATATATTGAAATGTATCTTCCGTGATTCTAAAGTTCTCCAACTAGTTTTCATCTGTAAATTAATTTTTAATTATTCGTTTCCACCAGTATTAATTTTATGTCTTGATCTAATCCTCGTAGGAATTGTTTGTGCAGCCATCAGATCAAGTAACGCCTTGATAAGATACTATATTTGTGTAACCTAAAAAAAGAAATCGTATTAAAAGGAATAAATAAGAAAATTATGTTGACTTATCTCAGTAGTATAAAGGGCGGGGTACTGTGACACCCTGATGTCCTCTGTCCCTTTTCAGACCTTACCGTCCGAAGATGTGTTAAAACCCCATTGAAATCCAAACCAAAAATGCCTTATTGCCAAAGAACGTGACGCAATAGCCTAAGAAGTGCCTGAGATCCTCCTGAAACCCTATCCAAAAAGACCTTATTTCCAAAGAAGCCTCACAGTAGCTTAAGAAGGACAAAATGAGTCCTTAGCCAAAAAGTCCTTATTGCCGAAGAAGTATCGACAATGACGTCATTAACCAGAGGCTGTTGAAATGACCTTAAATCGTAAGAAAATAATCATGTTTCGTAAAGTAGTTGGTAGAAAAAACAAGTTAGAGTGGAACATCGGATAAAATAAAACAAAATTTTATATATCAAAGTGGTATATTTGGTAATTTAAATTATGTATAAAATGTTATTACTTTTTAATTTAAAAAAAATGTAAAATAGTCTTGGCAAAATTAGATAGTCTATTTTTTCGTTCTTCTTTGTAACACTTTAGACAAAGATATTTCCCGCTTTTATAATGTGCCTTAAATTTGTAACCAATTGAAGGTTTTTTGCATAATTTACACACACTATGAGCTTCACATAAACGACAAGAACCTCTTCTTGCTACTTAAATTTTATAATAGGTACCATTTTTACAACTACCAAATGTACAAACTGGATTTTTAATCATCACTATCGTCATCATCATCGCCATCGTCGCGACTTCTGAAGTAATTTTTTCTTCTTTGTTACTGTTATAGAAATTAACTTCTACCTAGTCATAATTTTCATTCTATTAAAATAAAATCTATCATCAACTTTCTCCTTTATTGGATGATAGATTTTCAGTTCTGACTACTTTGTGGTTTTTGAACCAAAGCATTTTTATTGCATAACTGTAACCCATGACTGTATCACTGATGGAATGAACTTTTTTCTTCAATATCAAAAGGTTTTATAAATGATAGAGGAGGAGGGGAAGAGGAGGAGAAGGATGATCATGATGATGATCAGGAGGTATAAAAACATTGATTTCCTTAAAATTGCATCATTTTATTCAAGAAAAAGTGCCAGTACCAAAAAGAGTTAAATGTCCTAAATGTAAGGGTGAAACCAACTTATACAATCACAAATGTGGCTTGTGAAGTACGCCAATACCTTAAAGAAATCCATGATGCCAAACATTTACCATCGCACTATTTAAATAGTCAACAAAACGGAGGAAATGATCGTCAAAATGGACAGGGACCATCTAATTCAAGAAGGTGATAAAATTTTTATACAATATAGATATATATTTATATATTTAAAAATTAAAAATAAAAATTTTTATATTAACTTAAATGGTTTTATTTGATATACACATGCATACATAGTAGTAGTAGTAGTACTATTTTTCATTTAACATATATTGTACCGCTTCGTGTTATTAGAAGCCGTCCAATCTCTTCATATTCTGACTCCTCATGGTCCTCATCATCATCGTTTGAGTATCTGACATAATTGAAGAAGAAATTGTCATCATCAGAGATTTGGAGGACCCATTACTATTACCAACATATTTCTTCTCTCTTTTTTCTCTTTCTTTCTTTTTTAACTTTTCCCTTTTTTTCTTATTTCTTCTTTTCCCTTTTTTTCTTATTTCTTCTTTTCCTTATTTTTCTTCTCTTGCCTTTTTTCATTCTTTTCCTTCTTCTTCTTCCCATTCAGAAATAAGAAAATCAAGTAAGTAAATTTAGAATTAATTTTTTAAAAAATTATATCCCCACGGTAGAGTATCAGTGAAGGAATAATTTATATACCGATTTAAGGCAATTCCTCTTGCTGGACCGTAAAAACCTCATGTTGTATGAAAACTATCTGATTTTGAATAATGTGGGTTTTTGATAGTGAAATAGTGCATTGTAATAATCTTCGAACGTTATATCTTTTATGATTGATTTACTGATACCTTTAGCCCTATTATATATATTATTAGGAGGATAGTCTGATGTATCAAATTTATCTATGTTGTTTTTAATGAAAGTATAAATGTTATTAGTTTTAAAATGATAAATTAGACTATCCGTGTCCGTGTATAATCACTTAACATTGAGACCAAATGTTGGTAATATGAAATCGTAATAAAAATTATATAAAAATGTTTTTGAAATATCCAAAATGCACATACCCAGGTCAATAGGTTTATTAAATTTTAATTTCAGTTTTTTCATTTCAATAATAATCATATTTTCATCGAATATTTCACAACTGTGAAAATTGAGTTGTGGCTATTTAGTAATTTGCACCGTATTTTCCATACCATTTGATAACAATTTTAACGTCTTTGTATTTTCTAAAATTTCCTTTTTTTTTTCAAAATCGTTAGTTGCTCCCTGTTGTAATTTTATATTTAAATCTATGTATTTTTTCAACCAAGCTGATTGTTTAGCTTGTAAACATCTATGAGTTTTGGTAACTTTTAAACCAAACTTCATAGCTAGTTGTAAATTTAAATAATATAATACATAGCGCTTTTTGTTAAAAAAAAAATGATAGAAGTTTTGGAATATTCGATTCTGAATTAGGTGGTACCAAATGTTTCGGACACAATTGTAGATCTTTATGAGTCTCAAAGAATCCCTGGGGGTAGTGAAGATCAACCTCGAGAATATACCAGTGCGTATTATTTGAATTAAGACTTGGTATATAATTTTGAAAAGCAGCTTCATCTTTGGAATTTTTTAATTCCAACCACTCAAATTCACCTGTGGGTAAAGAAAAACTCATTGCAGTTCTATACAGATTGTTAACATCAAAATATACGAGGTATGATTCTGGAATTTCTGGGTTATAATCGTTAGCAATGTACCTATTGTTAGCTTTACCATAACGATTGGAACACTGGGATATACCTCCCCTGAGTCCACGTTCAATAAAATAAATCATGTCAATGTCATCCAACAGTTACAATTCTACGTCATTCGTTTTTAACATAGCATCAAATACAAGTCCTGGAGCAGTATAATAATGAAGACTGTGCAACTCATGATGCTTAAGGCATATTTTTCGAAGGTTTTAAAAGATATCGATTAAAAGGATTACATCGGTTTGTAGATATAATTCTGCATATTCCCATAGTGTTTTTAGTGAAAAGGTGTGCAAAACATAACAAGCTTGTTTATTTACTCCAGAAATATCTCGATTGTTGATTTTTCTATAAAACTTTTCCAAATTGGTAAAGATTTATCGTTAAATTTTTCCTAACAATCAAGATATTGATAGGGGAAGATTCCTTTACGCGTTACCAATTTAAATTTTTCATCATCGTTAAAAAATTTTCTACAAACTGTTTTTTGCGCAACATTTAAGTATGGTGCCAATTTATCAAGACTACAAGCCAAAAATCTGGAAGAATCCAGAAAACGAAACTGAATTTTGGTGTTTTCTATGTTTCTCGTAAAAGATATATATTTTTCCTTGTTAAGTGGATGTAAAAATATTGAACCTTTAATTTTAGTACACAAAGGTTTAATTAAACATTGACTATCGTAGCTTGATAAATTGTGAAACACTACAGGAATAACATGAGTATCTTGAAATTGTAAATTACAGTAATTATGAGCTGCTCCACGATATTTTCCTGTTAGATGATAATGTTCTCGTACTTTGATGTCATTGAAACAAAATGGTTTTGTACATAAGTAACATTTGTCAGCGTAATAGAAGCTATATTTTTCCTCACTAGTTAGCGGTTGCATGAAAACAGGATTTAGAATAATATTATTGATATCGTGGACAATTTCGAAAAGCTGTTGAACAAATCAAATTTCACAATTTTTTCTAGTGAACATGTCAAATTTAGAAAGTGAGTCATCATATGAACATTTTAGATAAAATGCAACGCTAAAAGCCTCATGTCTTTGTACCCGTTGTGATTTTCTTGTAGTAGTAGTTTAAAAAGTTTTTCCATATTTTTGCTTACTTCCATAGCTGATTTGTTTTTTTACCGGGAAAGCCCATACAAACTTTGAAAAGCAATTAATAACAATATATATATATATATATATATATATATATATATATATATATATATATATATATATATATATATATATATATATATATATATATATATATATATATATGAAGTAAAATGTGAACAGTAAATGCAAACTTCTCTCCATCATATCCTTTCTGTGTTAGAGGTTGCACAGTTAGAATAAATTGTTATAAAGCGCAATTTACTCTATTCCACCACCATCGAGATGATGGCCTACCTGTACCACCATACCGAAAAGAAAGTCAAAACTTACCCTCCCCGCCACAGTGATACGGCAGAGGTACATGTTTCGTCTCTACGCTCTACGCGCTTTATAACAATTTATTCTAACTGTGCAACCTCTAACACAGAAAGGATATGATGGAGAGAAGTTTGCATTTACTGTTCACATTTTACTTCATCCATACGCGGAGCTGCATATAGTTGTACGTTTGCTGAATGTGATTTCAGCACTACGACGGCATAATGTGGATATATCCACTGCTATTGCATCTCAAACGGAAGAATCCGTGAAAGCCGCATAAACATATATATATATATATATATATATATATATATATATATATATATATATATATATATATATATATATATATATATATATATATATATATATATTTGTATCCATTGTTTATTTTAGCATAAGGAATCATTTCAACTAAATCTGCTTCAAATAGGTTATTTAGAGATTTAATAATTATTTTTCGCCTTTTAAAATTGATTCTTGCTGGCTTGTGAATTTCATCAACAAGTTGTCACTTTGTATCTGTAACAAATTTATTATTTTTTTTTGTTTTGTTTTTTTCACTCTTAGTTCCTCTACTATGGAATTAATTTCGTTGTGATGTCCTGTGGGTCCAGCTTGAAAAATTATTACGTAAATAATTACATAAAAAAATCTCTCAGATTATAGGCATCAAACACATCATAACCTTTCCTTTCGCTACTTGGTGGTTGTGGGAAAATTACTTCTGCTCTTTTAACGTCATCCATCTAGGCACTCATATACTGTTCATTTCTGGTCGATTATATTACGGACAGTACAAAAAGCTGCTACTACATTTGGTACAATTTTATAATATATATCACATCTTTTTTAAAGTGTCCTCCAACGTGCTGTCAATCTTCCAAAAGCAATTTCAACTGCTACTCTGCTAGCACTTATATAAACATTATATGAACCTTGGGCTGCAGACAATTCACGATTTGAATAAGGTTTTAGTAGCCAAGATAATAGAGGATATGCTGGATCTTCAAGTATTACATGTGGAATGGTTTCACCTTTTAATTGGACTGAAATCTAAAATAAAATTAACACTGTAATAACCTAGTGCAAAAAATTTATGAAAGATCATGTATGTAAAGACAAAATTTTAAAACATAATCCTGTTGTAAAGTAAAAAATATTTTAAACTTGCTCTACAATGAGGTTCTTAAATTAATCTTACTTGTGGCTTTACTTTTTTAAGTAATTTTTCAACAATCGTTAGATGACAACTCATTGTCTCCACTCTTGAAAATAGGTATCTTAACAGCCTGCTTCAAGATATCAGAAAAATCTCCACTATGAAAGAAACGATTTATTGTTTCTGCCAAAATAGCAGTACAGCATCAGGAAGATTCATAAATATTTTATCAGAGCCTGAAGCATTTTTATTTTTGATATTCTTAAATACAGATTTTAACTCCTTTAAACACACCGGGGAACAGTAGAAAGATCTAGCAAATGAGATATGATTTAGAAATGACAAGGGGTCTAATGATCTTTTTGCTTTGTTCTCAACGATATCATCAGCAACCAAACAGTAATAGGAAGTGAGATGGTCAGCTGTCAAATCAGAATCTGTAATGGTTTCAGCACCCCAACCACGCAGCTCGTTCCCATTTGCCATATCCCCGCTGCCTGCTCTGAAATGACTCTACTCTAATGTTTTGTCAGTAAATTTTTCTATATTTATTGAAGTATGAGGTAAACATGGTATCGTGAATGTATGCAAACATCTCATATTCCCCGAATAAACTCTGAAACCCCTCGTTATTCATGGTTTTCCACTCATACATTTTAAATTAACAATAGGAAATACCCTATGAAAAGCGTCAACCAGTCCGTGATGAAATGACTACAAAATGCTCGGCAAGATGATATCCCAGTCAATTCCAGAACAAACCTGTGAAAATTTTATATATTTTTGTATAAAAAATATGCGACCTTGTCTTCTACACATGGAGTGTGCCCACAGAAAATGTGTCCCCCAACAAAACCAGAATACACATCTTATATCGATAATATTTTGTTCTGTTCAATGAGTGAAACTGCTCACATGCATGTTTAGACCATACATGCTTCTAAGTAAAGAAAACATAACCCAAGAGAAGAAGTTGGTGGATGCGGACACTGAGTGGAACCAGGCAGGAGTGATTTAAATTGTTCAATTTAAATTTAAAATAAATATTATTTCAGATACAGAGGTAATTAAGTTAGAGCTGATTTGTTTAAAATGTCCTCTTATTTATTTGAGAATTTTTGTAGAATGTCTCTTGAAGATTTTGAATATTTACTTAACAAAATATCACCCCTTATTGCGAAACAATACATATAAAAGAAAACACAAGTAATTTTACAGAATAACATTTTTATATATTTTATTTGAAAAAGAAAGAGGTATCTATCTTATTTGCTCTTTCATCAAGTTTTCTTAGTTTTGATGCTACCAATTTACTGTATATGTCCATTTGGCACTTTTTGTATTTCCTTTCGAGTAGTAGCCTTTGAAGTTGAAAATGCTTTGCCCATTGTTTGATGAAGTTTAAGATCCTGGCATGTTAGCTTCGTCTTTCTTGGCAATGAAGGTTTTGAGATTGTTTCTTGTTTTTTTGATGTTTCACCGTTACTTTCCTTGGTGTTGGGCTCGGTGGCAGTGGCTAAGAGTCTTCTTTATTTCAGATTCCAATAAATGAAATTGAATGAAAAAAAATATATGGAATTTTCCACATTGTGTGTTATTTCTTGTTTTTTTTTTGATGTTTCACCGTTTAAAAAAAAACGTTTTAGGAGAGTGTATGAACCCAAAATTTATTAAATTGGATAAACTTACTTTCCTTGGTGTTGGGCTCGTTGGCAGTGGCGATCTCCTCAATAATATTGTCAGTATTTTTATCTATATCAGAGCTTGGATCAATAGATAGAGTGTCCTAATTTTTTCTTTATTTCAGATTCCAATTAATGAAAATGAATGAAAAAAAATATATGGAATTTTCCACATTGTGTCTTGTTTCTTGTTTTTTTGATGTTTCACCGTTTAAAAAAAAAAGCGTTTTAAGAGAGTGTATGATCCCAAAATTTATTAAGTTGGATAAACTTACTTTCCTTGGTGTTGGACTCGTTGGCAATGGCGATCTCCTCAATAATATTGTCAGTATTTTTTATCTATATCAGAGCTTGGATCAACAGATAGTGTCCTAATTTCTTCTTTATTTCAGATTCCAATAAATGAAAATGAATGAAAAAAAAATATATGGAATTTTCCACATTGTGTATTGTTTCTTCTTTTTTTGATGTTTCACCGTTTAAAAAAAAGCGTTTTAGGAGAGTGTATGAACCCAAAATTTATTAAATTGGATAAATTTACTTTCCTTGGTGTTGGGCTCGTTGGCAGTGGCGATCTCCTCAATAATATTGTCAGTATTTTTATCTATATCAGAGCTTGGATCAACAGATAGAGTGTCTTAATTTCTTCTTTATTTCAGATTCCAATAAATGAAAAAAAAATATATGGAATTTTCCACATTGTGTCTTGTTTCTTCTTTTTTTGATGTTTCACCGTTTAAAAAAAAGCGTTTTAGGAGAGTGTATGAACCCAAAATTTATTAAATTGGATAAATTTACTTTCCTTGGTGTTGGGCTCGTTGGCAGTGGCGATCTCCTCAATAATATTGTCAGTATTTTTATCTATATCAGAGCTTGGATCAACAGATAGAGTGTCCTAATTTCTTCTTTATTTCAGATTTCAATAAATGAAAAAAAAATATATGGAATTTTCCACATTGTGTCTTGTTTCTTGTTTTTTTGATGTTTCACCGTTTAACAAAAAAAGCGTTTTAGGAGAGTGTATGAACCCAAAATTTATTAAATTGGATAAACTTACTTTCCTTGGTGTTGGGCTCGTTGGCAGTGGCGATCTCCTCAATAATATTGTCAGTATTTTGATCTATATCAGCTTAGATCAACAGATAGAGTGTCCTAATTTTTTTTTATTTCAGATTCCAATAAATGAAAATGAATGAAAAAAAAATATATGGAATTTTCCACATTGTGTTGGTGCCGTAGATTGCAAGCACGTCATGTCAATGTCCTATTAGCAATGGATCTGATTTATTTTTACTGCAAGGACTACTTTTGCTTAGTATTAATGGCTTTTGAGAATTCAAATTACAATTTTAATTCCGTTGATTGTGGTTGTCTAGAACAATATATTATATCCTTTTTTCTTTATTTTCTTGAGTTTAGGTTCTTTTTTTGGTAGGCCGTATATTTCTGGAGGAATAACATTGTAAATTGTTAGCCTTTTTGCATTTTTTCCAGTTAGTTCTTGAGTAATTAAGTAATTTTTTTATGATGGTATTATTTTTCTTTCGATATAAGTTGGATCACTCTTAATATTTTTATATGTATTCTCGTCCTTTAACGGGTTATTAATTTTTGTCTCGCAATCTGCCCTTCTCATAACTACTGTTTTCTTGCTTTTATCAGGCCTTGGAACAATAATTTGAGGATTGTCTTTTATAATTTTTTTTTGTTCCATTCAGTTTCTTTTGTAATTTTTTTTGGAGACTGTTACTTTTTATTATTTGGTGTCTTATTTTAATTTTATGATTAGGTATAACATTAGTTACTTCAGTGCTAATTGTGTCCTTCTTGTCATCTAGTTCATTGCTAATAGCAGATTCAATTGAGGCTATATATTCGGTTATTGGAATATCTTTTTCTTTTGTAGCGTCTAATAATAAGAAATTTGTACCATAGGATAAAACTTCAGTAACTTCAGACGGTATGAGGGTATCAGATATATTTTCGATCTATTTGGACCTGTCATTGTTTGTTTCGTTATAGATGTCACGTTTTTTAAATAATTGGTTTAATTTTTTTTGGTGTCTTTTTTCAATTTTTTTTTGCAGTTCCTCAAAGTTTTTGTTTTCTAACATTAAGAACTTATCTAATATATTATTTGTTAAGTATCTCTCAACTATTTTAATGGTTTCACGGATGGATGTATTCAAAGAATTAATTGCTTTAGTTGCCTGTGTAATCGATAAGTTTAAAATACTATATTTAGCTTTCATAATGATATGATTAAATTTATTTTCACAGTACTTACCTGTAAAACAAATATGTGAAACATTTAAGTTTAAAAAAGTTGGAAATAAATCTAAACGTTGTGCAAACACTGATTTTGGTAATGATAAAATATGTTACTACACACCTTACACTGTACGAGGTGTATCTCTTTCTCTTAATAAGCAGGCTATTCGTTCAAAGGTAAACCAATTTGGTTTGTATGTATCATCATTACCACTCCTTGTTTTTCTTGTCGATTTCAATTTATTTGAACACTACGAAAATAAGCCATTAAATAATCTTTCTTTTGAAGGGTTTTAATTCTCACGCCTGGTATACTAATACTTAACTCTTTCTGCATCTTTTTCCAGGCATCATGTACTACATTTCTATTTTTATGTTGATGGTGTGCAAAATTCCAAATAGCCGGTTCTTTTTCGTACAAATCTAAGAATCCCAATACCAAGTCGTTTGACATAAATACCAAAATAAACTTAATAAACAAAACTTTTTGTTTAGTATTGCGCCATGTACAAACAACAGTTTTTTTGCCGATTTAAAACGATCTCCGCTTGTAGATGTTCGTCGAATAACGAACATACGTTGTTTGGGACTCGGCGAAGGCCGCATGTGTGGCGCTGCCTTAAGGATTATTACTTCTTAAAAGCCAAACTTGCATTCCCTGGACGTCATCGATTCCCGCTGGTCCCTATCTCGCGTCCATACAACCCTGTAAGAATGAATTCCATTAACGAAAGTTTCGGTCTTCTCGTCCATAAAGGGCGTCACCCATCCTACGTTGAATATTTAGTTCCCAAATTGGCCTCTGAGCATCTTATTCTTAGTTTTTATACATAAAGGTTAATAAAACTTATCTACGTCTTCCTATTATGAACAGAATTGATAATGACGGAAGAAAACCTTAGCATTTTAATCCGTTTTGCTAGTATCTAAATCATTCTGTCTTGCAATTCGAAAAAACAGTCATTATACGAATTATTTGTACATGTACGAATATATTACATTATAGCGATTTCATTTGCTTATTCTTTTGTTTCTTAATAATGTTGTTCTATTTAAAAGCATTTCATCGTTATTTTCCGATATCAAATGTTAAGACTACCCATGACACTTATCCTATCGGTTTTAATTACATAACCAGGATAGTAGTAGGATAGATAGAGCCAAGATTTTGTCGTTATCCGTAATACGGAATTTCTTCATTGTAATATGTAGGTTTAATAATGGTTGGCAAAAGCGGCCTACTTTTCGGGAAATTTTCGTCATCAATAATGTATTTGAAAATTTGCGGGGTGGCGGACAGTGGTAAAGGTCGCTAAAATTTGGGCAAAAAATCGTCATCAATAATATGTCCGCCATTTCTACAACATAATATTTTACCCCTAAAGAGTCTAAATCCAAAAAGCCGAGCAGCTAGGTGGAGACAGAGGTCTGCAGAATGAGGTCAAATGTACAATTTACCTGCTTATATTTCTTATGTAAATTATCGTATCTCGATAACCACTGTACTTATAAAGTCTCGTTTTTACTTACTGAATCTTACTTAAGAATCCATTAAAAATGTATCGGTGTATTGATAAAAATCGATTTTATCAACGTTTTTTTGATTTTTATTTATTTTTGGAAATGAGAAAATGCCCTTACTTGGTAAACCACTGCAATAATTTTGACTTTAAGCATACCAATTTTTTTGTTTGGGTTACAAATTTTACTTTTTCATGTTCAATTATTTAAAATAACAATAATACAGGAAAAGGGAAATTAAAATGAAAGACGATTGGATTTGTATTGAAATGAAAATAGCACAAGTTCTATCCTGCAGGCCTCAGCCAGTGGTCTTGCTGTACTCATGTGCTCCAAAATAAGGCACTTGTTTTCTTCGTTTCGGTATCAGATTTTGTTTGGAATAAGTGAAAGCAAATTTTTCGATTGTGATTAATTTTTGGAAATTAGAAAATGCTCTTACTGTTTTAATTTAATGTTCTGTTATTTAAAATAACAATAACGCAGGAAAAAGAAAATTAAACTTAAAGACTTTATTTGTATTGATGCGAAAATAGTTCGCGTTCTATTACACAGGCCTGGGCCCATAGTTGCAAGCCCTACCGATTTGTCAGTAGATCTACCCATTTTGCAACATTTTTACCGATCTACCGATCATTGCTTGCAATCAATTTTTATTACTAAGTCAAAATCCAACAAAAAAGCAGCAAACCCACATTTTAACAATAAAACGTTTTGCATAAAAACATATACATATGCGCAACTCCAAATGTGTTGATTACTTGGCAACTCGGCCAGAGTTTCTTCGACTGCCGACTGCCGAGCATTGAGAATCCTCATTTTGGATAATAATAATTGGTTTTGTTTATAGGACAATCAGAAACTAATTAACGCCAATCGAATCGTCCAAAAACAACTGAAAAACGGTCGCTTGATCGCTTTTGTAAGATCTGGTTATAATCCTTTAAAATATTTTAATGTCATGAATTCTTCCATTGTAAAAAAGGTATAAGTACATTTACTCACTGTGCCTGACTTTTTCCAAATTTAAATAAAGATAGTGATCTACAAGCGTTGGATTCAGAATGGCGAATTTTAAGCAGTATTGATAAAATTCAAAATTTTCCAGAAGACATAATAAATTTGTGCAAAAAAATAAAGTCATAATGTTTAGGCGGTGCAAGTCTTGTTTTTAATTCTTGGTACGTTTGTTTTTGACCTCTTATGCTTACCATATTCTTCGACACACAACGAAATTTGTTAAATACTTCAAAAGTAGTCGGTTTAATGCATTTAAAGTGTACGTAGGTAATAATAACTGTTTTTACTTCCCCATTAAGGAAAAATTGTTGGTAAGAATGAATAAAAACGACATGTTAATTGACTTTTAAAAATTAAAGTTTTTAAAGATTGGTGTACATGTATAACATTTATGATATGTTTTGTAATATTACAAATGTATGTTCAGTTTATTTTACGATTTTTTTTTATTAAATATTAAAATTATGTACGTTGTTTTTTATCTAGTTATTTTGGATTTTATTGATAATTAACTTCCGATTTTTCCCGTAATCTACCACTTTTTACCGACACAATCTACCGATTTATATGTAATAATGGTTGACAACTATGCCTGGATCATTGGCCTTGAACAACATCTATGCTAGTTTTTAAGCTATTATTGGATACGACTATAATCCATGATTCTATAGGAAAGCAAAAAAAGAGGTCATTCAACATCATTTATGAATCGAAAAACTATCAAAAAGCATTTTATGCTCTTAGATGTGGATCGAAGTCCCCTGAAAAGTTTTTGACGTACTAAAATTCTATTTTTATCATTTGTATGGATTAGGAAAAATGAAAAGAATTTTTGAAAGAAAAGTCAATGACACACGGTTTGTATTATTTAATCGCAAATATAAGTTGCACGATATTAACGAGCCATTTTTAAAGAAAAAATTAAGCAATTTTTATGTTCCCAGCTTATCGCGATGCCAGTCCGAACTTTATCAACACCTTTTAAGAACGCGATATAGAATAAATATTTGGCTATATGCTCATAAAAAATTCCGACAGAGCTAATTCTTGCTTTAGATTATTTGTTTCATAAGCATCGTTGGAGAAAATAAATAAATCATCCATGTGCAAAGCTATAATTGTTATTAAATCATTATTATGTTTTATAAAAATACATGATTCATATTTAGGTTTCTTATAATTCAAGTTGATCAAAACATTTTTTTTATTCCAAACTCGCGAAGATTGTATTTTCTTAATCAGGTATTGTGAAACTCTCAGGATGTTTTAAATAAATCTTTTCCTCCAATTTATCGTTTAGAAAGTTTACTGCTAAAACAATTAACAATTTCAGGGTAGAGTATCTCAACACTGGTGAAAAAGTTTCTGTACAGTCTATACCTTCTTTTTGGATAAAACCCATTGCTACAAGTCTAGTACGATAACTTTTTATCACAAATTTTATTACTTACAATTTACTACTATACTTTCTTTTGGTAAGTCTATAAGATCCTATATTTTATTGTCTTTTAGACTTTTCATTTCGTCTTACATTGCCTCTTTCCATTTGTTGCCATCAGATCTGATATACTCCTCTACAGTCGTCATGTAAGTTACATAGTCCTCAAATTATTTCTCCTTTTTCTGTCCCTCAAACCTTCTTGGACTCACTTCTTTGTTTATAAGACTTTCTTTGTGAAAATTAACTGAAACAAATTCTGTATCTTTTGTGTCCTCTGTCATTGAGTCTGTCAGTGACATCAGTAAGTATGTTGCCTTGTGTATCTCTCATTTCACTTTCTGTAAGACTATTGTCACTGTCTCCCACTGGAACTGAGAACTCTTCGTCTTTATCCTTCATTTTCACTCGCTATGTTTAATTGCTGGGTTATTAAGTATTAATGAATGACATCTCTGCTTGTTGTGACCTCATTACTTTTAGGATCAAAAATTCGATAACCCTTGATATTGTCTGAATATCCTTCTAAGATATGCATTTTAGATTTCTTTGTCAAATTTAAACCCCTTTACTTTAGGTTAGTGCATCATTACAATGCTCCTAAAAGCACGTAAACCTGATAAGCCTGATTTTTTTACAATTCCATATCTCATATTTTGTTAGGAAATCCACTAGCAATACACCTGTTTCTCAAATAATTTGATGTATTTACACCTTCAGCCTAAATTTTTTTTATCTTGACCAGCATCAACCAGCCTACATCTTCCCTTTTAACTATCGTACGACTTATTCTTTCAGCTAAACTCTTTTACTCCGGAGTGTAAATATTTGCCTTTTAGTGAATAATTCCGTGTTGCTTAAGGTAATTTTAAAATCATTAATTTAACGCCTTTAAATCTTTCAATGGTTTCACTTCTTGCTTTTAAAAAATTAATAAGTTGAATTTTACTACAATCATCAACAAAAAGTAACTAATATTTTGATTCACCTATGGACGTAATTTCCATGTGTTCACAAATATCTCCCTGAATAACTTAACAATATCTGAATAGATATTACGCATACTGTATATAAAAAAGGCACAATAAACAACACTGTTATTTTTTATTATAATTTCAAGTATCGTTTTCATAAATTCCAGTGTTACAAAATACTGTACAATCAAACACCAAACGATTTTAAGTAGTTAACATCGTATCATAAAAAACTTAATGAACTATTTTATTTTATTATTTCGTCTTTATTGTATTTTTATCACAAAAAATATGTTGAATTTATAGTGAAAGTTTCGGAAAAATGTTTCGTATTTTCCGTATATTTAGTACATAAAATTAATTAAACAATTATACAGTACAAAATAATTTAATCCACCGCATTCTCATCATCGGATATATCATTTTGACTATCCTCTTCTTCACTTTGGAATACCAGCTTCATTCATCCTGTGTATCGGTATCTATTGATTGACATAACAAATATAATATTTCAATTAGCAATATATATATATATATATATATATATATATATATATATATATATATATATATATATATATATATATATTTTCGAGAGAGATCGTCAACCATTACATCTCCTAGCTCTGGTTCTTTTACCGTCGTCAATACGTGATAAGCCACTTTACATTGACATTGTATTTTTGTATGCTTATTACTTGCTAGATAGATATATCTTGTCAATATCTCTTTTACTTTTTCGTCAGCATGCCATAATCATTTTGACTATCCTCTTCTTCACTTTGGAATATCAGCTTCATTCATCCTGTGTATCGGTATCTATTGATTGACATAACAAATATAATATTTATTTCAATTGGCAATATCTATATCTATCTATTTATCTATATATATATATATATATATATATATATATATATATATATATATTTATAATACATAAAATTAATTAAACAATTATACAGTACAAAATAATTTTTTCCATCGCATTCTCATCATCGGAGATATCACTATCCGCTTCTTGACTTCCATCAGGTTCAGAAGGATTTATTTTCTCCTGGACTGCATTTTTGTAATACCAGCTTCATTCATCCTCTGTATCGGGATCTATTGATTGATATAACAAATATTTCTATATGATATAAATTTTATTGGTTAAATAACAATTAAAAATCTTTAGATATAAAAATTCATAAGAAATACCATAGTTTCTTTCGGCTTGCCGGTCATAACAAATATATATTATAAAAAACTTTTAACAATTAAAATATAAGTACATAATAAGTTAGAACTTCAAACATTGTACACACAGGTAGTTAAAATGGAACTGAAATCATTTGGTAGAAGCAGATATATGAATAGGTTGATAATTGTTTTATATAATAAAAACTTTATTATTCAGTTGGGAATATTTTTGATTTAAAAATTGTTTAGGTGATTAGTTTATAATAGATTTGGCTTAATTGTTTTATGTATGTTGTATCATTAATGACGTTTTCGTTTTTCTTTATGCATATTATTTCCATGAATTTTCTTTTATATTGATTTCTTTCAGGTTTCAAAATCCTAGTTTTGTCAAAATTGCATTTATATTGGGTTTGGTTTACATGTTTTATAAAGGTTGTGTTACGTTTATCAAACTTATGACCATTTAAATAGGATGAAAGATATGGGTACTTTGTTCAATATAAACACCAGGGCAATTGGAGTAAGGAATCTGGTAAATTGTTTTTTTTTTTGTTATTGTTGGTTTACTTTTAAGTTGACTAAAATTGTGTTGCCCAAGTTTAAATCTTTTACGACATACCGAAAAGTACGGAAGTTGTAATATTATTAACGGTTGTATAATCGTTTAACTTCTTAGTTATTCCATAATGTAAAATATTATTTATTTATCATTTTCAATTAAAACGTATAAAAAGTTGTAACCGAATGTTACGTTTTCATTAGAAAACCACGTTAAATTTTAAGGAAAATGTCGCGCTAAACAACGGCTTTTATACCGTTGAGTAATGACTGATATTAACAAGATGAAATAACCACAAAATGAACGTTAATTCGACTCTTCTCGTATTTTTAATTAAATTGCTTCATACAACTGAAAAATTAAATATATTTCCGTATTTTTTTTTATTTTTCTTCTTTCTTGCTAGTCTTGCTTTTGCGCATTTCACCATTCGTTAAGTGCATTTTCAATTATTAAATAATTTCTTTTGTTTTTTGGGAAGTTTACTTTTGCGGCAGTTGTCATTTTACAGAGCTGAAAACTGATTTTTAAAATACTTTGGTCACTCCCCTTAAAAGAAGGTATTCTTAATTTAATTCGATAAAACTGGCGGTTTTCGAAATAAGTCGGGTTTTATGCGAACCACTTAAAAGTCAGTAATGCTAAACAAAAATCAAGTTGTTATTGTTAATACCTACATAATGAATTACTTTTGATAGAACTTGTCAAAACTGCCTTTAGGTAAAAACTATTTTAAAAAATGAAAGAATATTCTTATGTAGAACATGCTGATTGAATTTAATTTATGGTGAAGCGCTGTCAAATTCTTCGAAGGTAAGAATACTTTATGCTGAAAATTTCCAGTTCGAACATTATTAAGTGCAAAAACCATTCAAAGGGTTGATCGAAGCCTAAGGGAAACATGTAAAAAATAATTAGAAAATAATTATTAGAATTAACGAATTCATTTTTTACATGTTTTATTCAGGGTCATATTTGCCGCTACGTAGCGGTGAGGGCCTTCCCAGGAGAGCACGAGACCCTCACGTAGAGGAACAAATGTTGCTTGCGACACAAAATAACGTGTTAACTTAGTTCACTAGTTAACTGAAATACACCATTTTATTAAAACAATTCTTATAAAGAAAGATTTTACCTTGAAAATCAACGTATTCTAAGATGCTAAAATGTTTCAAAATATTGGTGAGCATGGCTGTCGAGTTTTATGCCCCTGCTTTAAACCACCTTGAAATAATGGAAAATCAATTTTTTAAAATATATGTATATTAGGTATTTTGGTTTGATTATAGTCTCTTCACGTCCGCAAAAAATGTTTCAAAAACGGTTATTATTAACCGGTAAAAAGTAAAAGAAATCGACTTAAACGATTTTGCATCATATAAATACATACTGTTAAAAAAGTATCTAAAACATGCTTATATTTTCATTTATTTATAGACTATAGAAGCGCAGATGCAGAAAAGGGTCATTGAGGCAACGGCTCCCCCAAATTTTATGTATATATATATATATATATATATATATATATATATATATATATATATATGAAAGACCAAATTAAAAAGTAAACAGTAGATATTTTGGAATATTGAAAAACCAGATCTTACGAGATAGATAATTACTAATTTTGATTTAATGATATTATCTCTTAATATTACGATAGGTCCATAAAAAATGAATTAAAAAGTATGGTTAAGTTTAACGGAAAACGTAAAATGAACATGTGTTTACTGGGAATTTTTACGGAGGTGGTGTACTTCTGGGTGTGGTAGACACTATTTATGATGTTACAAACTCCTTGTAAATGATTCCTTTAGAATCAAAGAACTGCTAGTATTATTGACCTTGTTTTTAAAGCTCAATGTTAGTCGGATCGGAATTATCGGATGGAAACTTTTTAAAATCAAATGTGTTTTTATCGAAAACTGTTGCATACTATTCACCAATCTCTATTTAAGTTTTTTATAATAGAACAAAGAAATTGCAGGAAAGTAGATGGCCCAGTATTTTGGAAAAAAAGATAAATAAAGTTAACTCCATATATTTCTTGTCTTACTTTTTCTTTTCTTTTTGCTCCTGTTTGTGACATATAAAATACCAGTTTTATTACAATGATAAGTTTTAACAAAAATAATGTAATCAATCGCTGACGTACTTGTTTCAATTCGATTCCGTTTTTAACATGTAAACAACATTTTCCATCCTATGTACTCTAAAATGTTACTTCCAATCGAAACTTTAATCAGAACTGTTTATTACATGAATTTCAAGTAGATGTAACTGCATCGAATCGGTCCGATTGGATTCGAATGCTAAGTGAAACAAAGTCATTGACTTCACGCGACTCTTTTGTATGGGCACTTTCTTTAGTTTCGACTTTTGTGGACTCAACCATGCGTTTTGAAAGAGCCTTATACTCGAAACACCATGTGTCGTCGCCAGTTATAATCGATTTCATGGAATTAGTATCAGTTTGGGCTGGCTTTAACAGGTCTTTGGAGTATTCCACTCAGTCATCTTTTTCATCATCTGAAAGTGCGTGCGGTACTAACCGCACACAGACTTTCCTTTTGCCGTCGGTCAAAATTTGGCCCAAAATAGTTTTAGGTATACCTGACAGTGCCTCGATGAGTCATGCAAAAATACATCTATCTGATACAATGACTTCGGCGATTTTTTACACATTTTCGTCCGTGCGTCCTTAATGTCTCCTCCTTGCCGTCACGAAATAGGGGATACCACCGAAAAACATTCTAACCACTTAAACAATCACTATCATAAACACTTTTCACCATATCACAGCCCAGAACAAGAAAGTTAGATAAATGTTGCAACAATGTATTTGAATCGATACACAAGGCAGTCTCACTCGCAGAAGTGTGAATTGAAATTGTCTAATATAACATCTGATATAGTACCCTTTTTATCGGCTTAGATAGTAACGCCCTCTCTTACTAACTAAGATAACTAATTATATATATATATATATATATATATATATATATATATATATATATATATATATATATATATATATATAGGGTGTTTGGTACATCGATAGAAAGTTTGGAAGAGGTGATAGAGAATGTCATTTTGAATAACTTATGCCGTATATGTCTTAGGACAAAAATGCACGGTTGTCGAGTTACAGCACATTTTATAATTTTTCGATTTTCTTGTAATTGGTGATTGAAAATTTAATTTTTATGATACTGATATAATTTTTCGGTTTGAAATTTTTTTTTCTTTTTCTTAGGTTCATACACTATAATAACAACAAAAGGACTAAAATTAAAATAACGCACAGAAAACTGTGTGCTCAAAAATTTTATTCATCTACGAAAATTCAAGTTTCATCTTAGATTTTAGTGATGTTTTTTTCTAACAGTGAAAAGATAAATGCATTCAATTTATTTTAAAAATAACTTAGTTGAATTATCTTTACAGTGGTTTATCGAAACCCGTATCAGTAAAATATTACATTCATTAAATTCAAGGAAGATATTCATATTAACGAAATTAATAATTTTTCTCTATTCACTTTTTCTTAATTTAATTAAAACCCAAAATATCTAATGTATTGCATTGGATTTTTTGAACGCCTAAAAAATGAATTTTTGTGTTTCTGTTCACCAGGCCAGTAATTGTCATTTGTAAAATAAACATAAACAAATTAAAAACATCAATACATAACCAACCAGTTTTTTTAGCCAACCATACAGATGATATCGGCTTTAGTGCTGGTCGCACACATCTTGCAGTTGTGTTTTACACCAGTTCAGTGTTCACTTGCTAAATTTTAAATTGCCTTGTTGACAAAACGATGGCTACTTTTTCCAATTTAGAAAACGCTGATATAATTTTCATGTATGATAGAGCAGACGGCAATGCAGCTGCAGATCAAAGACTATACCGAGATCGATTTCCTGGAAGAAGAGTTCCCAATGTACAAGTTTTTATTAACACATATCGCCGTATTTGTGAAACCGGCAATCTTCTTTTCAGAGAAAGATTGCATGCAGACAGACATACTGTCGAAGTAGAACAACAAATTTTGGATTCATTTGATGGATCCAACCACTAGGAAGGTCAGTTTAATTTGTCTACTTGGAAAGCATGAAACGTTATGAAAGTTGAAGGAAAATATCCATTCCATTACACCCCGGTTCAAGGCCTTGAAGAAGAACTGACCTAAATAAGATAGTTTACACAGGTGGCTACTGTAGTTCCGTGTGCAAAATACGTAGAGATTTTCTTGATAAATTTACTTTTATTTAAAATTCTTTAAAAGATCGATATTTCAAAATAGCATTCATTTTTTAAGACAACCTTTACTAAAAAAAAGGATGTCGATTTAATGTTTTTGCCTATCCCTGATATGTTAAATTTTAAGACGCGCCCCTCCTGCGTCCCATCTACATACTAAAGTCAGGTAAACAGGAATAGTTGACCGAGATGTTTTATGTCATATTTTAACATTGGATTTCGATTCTGGATGAATTAGATTTGGTGGAAACGGCTTTGAATAGACTAAAATTTATTTTTAAGTGTATTTTTTATCGAAAGTAGGGTGTTTAGATGATGTAAATTCACTGATTTAAATGTTTCTTCAAATTTTTATTATGTACCCTAGATCGAATTATGAAAGTTTAGGTTAATTTCCCATTACGAATCGTCTCGACGGGCATCCGAAAATCCAGCTGTATGTAAAATAACTGGCATATTGTTTTCCTTTCTCGAAAATAGTCCTTTGTAAAAATTCGCCCTCCTTGGATCTTCTATTAGGCGAATGGGGCGTGTCCTGTTTAAAAGTCGGCCTGATTTAGATGCCGTACCTTGGCTAGAGTAGGCTCTAATTGTTGGTGTTTTCGAAAATACCTTGGAATTGCTAATGTAAGTTGCCATGAGTCTTTTGCCTGTAGATTGAGGGATTTTTAACTCCCTTATTTTTTCTCCTAACAAAAAATCGCCAGATGTCGCTTTTTCCCCCAAAATCTTGAATTTAGCATCCAGCAGACGCTAAAGAAAAGTCTTTCTTACATCATAAATACAGTGAAAAGATATGTTATGATACGAGCAGTATTATTAAGGTTTAACAAGATCTCTTCTTTGCCAATGTCCCGTTCGAGATTTAAAACTGGGTTCATCGCCTTACCCATAGCCGAGATACTACTCCCTAGGTAGTTTTGATAGCATTATGGGTTTGCATTTTTTACTGGTAATGCAGTCCCCCAACTGTTGATACATTTTTGGCGCTTTCAGCGACATATTAGTTATGCATGATGTAGCTAGTAAAGGTTATTTATTTATAGGTTAGGATTAAATTAATTAAGTTTAAGCTCTTTAGTTATCATCATATTTCTTTAATTCATTCATATAAATTATGTTTGTGTTTATATAGTTTTTTAAAGTAAGTTAAAATATTTATATATTAAATGAAAAAGTTTTGGATTTTTAAATAACAATAAGTATGTAGAAACAATAGTTGTTCTTTTAGGTACATCACAGCTTTACATTTACGAGATAGGTAAAAAACAAATGAATTTTGAACTTACATTTTTATCTCATTTTTAACTTGCGTACTAAAAGATTGGGGCTTTTAACGTAAGATAGCCTTCTTGACCGAAGCTTTGAACACATTCTTTGCAGTATTAAAAAAGTCTAATTTATGGTAATACAAATTTAAATTTGCTGTCAGTCTATTATATATGTATTTATGTGCGTAGAGTTAGAAGTCTTTGCACTGCGACCTGGTAGATCAATTGTGCTCCCTACTGCTGCCTAGTCGTAAGAGTTACCTTATCGGCTAGAACAGGTCTTCCAGTCCTATTTCTCTCAGGAATCTCAGGATTGCCATTCTATTAAGGGGGCTATGCAATAAGTAAAAAGTAGAACAATGAGGCACCTGTAGAGGAACGTAGCTATGGGTTTGACGTTAAGGGACATGAATAAAAAATAATTCCAAACATTCAGGACTTTTTATTAGTTATTTAGAACTTTGTAGACAAAGCAGATACCATGGAACATTCTTCTAAAAGCAAGTGACGATATATGCAGTTAAGCCACACGGTTATGGTGTTATATATATATATATATATATATATATATATATATATATATATATATATATATATATATATATATATATATATATAAAACACGACCAAGTCACATACAACAACATTTATCTATATTTAAGGACATATCACTAGACAATCACCAGGTGACTACTATATTAATATTATTTTTCAAGTGTAGTGAGATTTTACACGCGTGAATAATTTCAGATCATCAGCAAACAGCAGGTAATTTGATAATAGCTGATTATCCAGGTCATTTATAAAAACACTGAAAGGAAAAAACTCAAATGGGACTCCTGGGGAACTTCAGAAGTAGCATGGAATGGATTAGACACATAACCATTTCTTTTAATTTGTTGCTTCCTGTTCGAGAGATACGATTCCAACCATAGCAACAGCGTTTCAGCATTTCGAAAGCCTGACAACTTGGAGAGAAAAATGTTTAAATTTACCTTATCAAAAGCTTTGCTAAAATCTGTGTAGATGGCATGGTCGATCTTCGGCATTTCTTATAGGACGTTAATGGGTCGATAATCCCTAACATCGTTCCTGCTGACTGCTTAGTGGATAAGGCCGACAAGTGATAATTCCCAAGTCCTGGGAAAAATGCCAGATTCAAGGGATTGGCAAAAAAATATAAAATAGGGGTAGATATAATGAATTTGAGCAAAATTTCAGTGATTTATTTGGTGCATCATCTGGACCAGGTCTTTTAGTTATATCGAAATCAGGCAGGGCTTTCTGAATAGTGGAGTAGTATAGATGGCGGGGTTCTGGGCCCAATGGTGCTCTCGATGGTATGTTCCAGCTGTATTTCCGTATAAGGAGGTATTCTTTTCCTTCTTCAGCCCGAAGAAGTGTTCTTCCGTAAAGACGGGATAAGGTTTCTCCATATATGGTAATACTCTTGATGGCATATTCCATTCAATCGGTAGTGTTCTTCAGCTGTCTACTAAATATGGAAAAATGTCTTTGGCAAAGGACAGAGGTGAACGCTCCATGTTAATACTCTTGATGGTAGGAAGGGCTGAGGCGGGGGTTCCCTTATTTTCTTGTTTCTTGGCGCTTTGGCCGGTTTTCTTCGGAGTTGTATTTTGTGTCTTCTTTTTTTCCCTTCTTGGGTTCGGGTACTTTTCGCACCCTTTCCATGAAGCAGGGTGTCCCACTTTGCCGCATAATGCGCAAGTGGCTTTCTCCTCCTTCTTCAGTTTCCATTTTGTCGTCTCGTGAATTTTGACGCACCTTGGCGGGAAGGTGCACCTACTTTGGGTGTGGCCGTATCTTTGGCACCTGTAACACTGTCCAGGTTCTTTGGATTTCCTTTTGTCTTCAATTTTGACTGAGGTAGGAATACCTCTGGCTACTACTTGTAGCTTTTTGTCTTCAGGTAACTGGTACGTATAGTACGCAGTTTCCTAGCTCTCTTTTAGCATCGCAGTTAACTTGCGATAGTCCTCGCTTGTCCTCGGTAGCAGTTTGATTCCGTCTCTTACGGCTTTGGCACTCATATATTGGATGCCTTCCTTCTTTAGATTCTTCTGTAGCTCTGTCCACTTCCCGGTGTTAACTATCACCGGTGGGATTTTTGCTGCAATATTTGCGTAGCTGCGTGGACGCTCTACTTGCTTCTCTACAGGTTCTACGTCCATTTCATTCGATTCGCTGTCGTCGGATTCTTCGTCGCTGCTTTCAGTTTCGGATTCTTGTTTTCCTTTTTTGCCATTTTTGGCTTCCTCGCTTACTCTTTTCCTCTTTGTTGAGGCTCTGGTGCAGCCTCTTTGTTGGTATTGACGGCTTTAATCTGCGCGTCAAATTTCCTCGCCATCTCGTGCATATGTTTTTCCACGACTGCTACTTTTTTCAGCAGCATGGCTTTGTCTCCTTTTAGTTTTTTGTACTTGCTTTGCAGCGTCGCAAATTTCAGTTTTGCTGACATTTTGCTGCTGCTTTCACTTCACTTCACTATCACTTATTAAATCTAGCACTTTACTATTCTACTAGTCTAACTACTAAACCAAACCAGAATAATAAAATAAGTCGCTTACCTGATTCTGCTGTGGATTTCCACTCTTCTTCTCTGTCACAATAATCACTTAGCTCCAGTTGCCTTGAAAAAGGCACAACGAATTTATTTCAGTTATACTCACTGAGCACTAACTTCCGAATTTCGCACTTGTCGCACGGGCAGAGCTCAGCTTCTAAAGGTACTTACTCGATCGCGTCTCGCACTGGACTGTGTGACCTTTTTGCTTAGAGAAGTTTGGTATTTACGTATCTAGAGAAACCAATCACAGCGCCCGTCACGTCTCGTGAGCGTGGTCGGGGCTTACGAACGAAGTTGTCCGTGTCATAAATGTCAAACATCGAAGGATGTGCTCTCAGTTTATTTTGTTTTTTTTTGTTAATGTAAAAAGTAGGTTTTACAACAGTTCAATGCAAAATTGCGGCATTATTGTTTAACCAGTTGAACTAACAACAATTGGATCAGGAGCGCTGAACAAGCCTCAATATCCGATACTATTTTTTACACCAATTTAATAAATTTTAACAGGAAAATTGTAAGTTAAAAAATATACTTTTTAAGGATATTTTTCCTTAAATTTGATTGGTAAAAATAAAAAAATAAGACGTAGCTTTTTTGCCTTAAATCGAAAAACTATTTAAACCCTTGAAAAGTTGTAGAATTTCTCTCAAATCGACTAGAGACCGTTGGAGAAAGCAGTTTTACCGCTAGTCTTGATTTCGGGCCTTCTGACATAGTCTCTGTATTTCACGCATTTTGCTGGGCCTCAGAGTTTCTAATTTCTCCCAAGAAATTAGGGACCTGATTTCCTTGCAGAAAAACAAGATTTAATAATTGTCGCTATAACGTCGTGGTTAGGGTTTTAAATTTACACCAGGTACCAGGAAGGACAGATTTCAGGGATTAACGAAACTGTCATCAGGGTAAGAGAGGAATCGGGACACATTTCTCGCAAATCGCTCGAAGTCCTGCTATCCTGGTTGGTTATTTTAGATCGAGGTACTGCTAACCTGGAGTTTCCATAATTGTTGGCGCTTCAGGGATAAACCACCTTTAGCTTTTTTCTCAAAAAAATCACCACAAAAATATAAAAACAAAGACTTTTTATCCGTTTTAAAAATTCAATTAAATCTAAATATTAATTCCGGAGAATTAATTTTTGCAACTTTTTATTTTTCCGCGAAATTTTTATCTATTTTGACCTAATTTGAACAATTTTATCAATTTCATCCTACACATTCTAAATTTAAATTTTAAATTAATAATCAGAATATGTTAGGGATGGGACCCAGAAGAATTCTGATATAATACATTGTTCAAATAATATTAAAATTCATTAAAAGTCCTAAATTTGCGTGCTTTAGAACCGTAAATTCAACCTTAATAACATCAAAATATTCCACTTTAGCACGGAAATTTCCAGGACGAAGATACGTATTCTGACTCATTCTAAACATAAACATCTGTAAATTTCCACTCGCTGGGAATATTAAAACCTAAAATAAGACTTAATTTTAACTATTATTACTTTGTTTTTGTATAAATTTGTTAAACAAATATAATAACAAATCTTGTAAAGGAAATTAAATTTTCCTTCGAAATTTATTATTGTTTTAAGAAATAAATTTTAGGCCTATTGGCATCAATAAACAAAATTACCGGACTTAGACAAAATCTTAGTGGAATTTTCCACTATAAAATATCCCCGATTTTGACGATTTTTTAAGAATAAATTTTATTGTATTGAAATAATTATTTTCAAGAATAAAGTTTCAGTTCTTCAAATTAACACAGAATTAAGTGTTTATTAATTTGTTTTATATCTTTTGGCGAGTAGGACTAAAAATAGTTCAGCTGGACACAATATTATTAATTTATTTAGATTAAATTAACTATATGAACAAATTACTGTAACAAATCTTTTGTTGACTTTTAAAATCTGTTGGACTCCTCATTGAGTAAAATTCTTCTCTGGGTTTTTTCACAAGTTTTATTTTAATAACTTTCAAAAATAGAATAAAAAGTATAAAACACTTTTAAGGTTTGGATTGTTACCAGACTGACAGAACTGATAGTGACAATAAGCTTGAATATGTATTTACTTTGCGACAAAATCCTTTTATATTCCCCCAAAACAAAGATAATTTAATTAGAGCGGAGAGTGATCAACTGTGACTAAAAAGAAATGGACCTTGAAATCTGTGGCTATAAATTATTGATAACCAGTGAAAAATAACACTTATTCATGAAGCCTGATGTATTTTAGACAAATAAATAAATATAATTGGAATTGATAAGGAAATGGTATATTACGTTTGTTTTCGTATACACATGAAAAATAAGAAGATAAGGGGAATAAGTGACTATTTGAATATTATTAGGGTTGCCAATATTTTTAGGGTTGTAATAATTGGCAATGATTTTAGGGTTGTAACAATCCTCCCCCGGTAAGTGTTTTGCTAAATTTTCTTTTGCATTTAGCAAAACACCGACAACAAAAAATTCAAAGTATACACGTATTACAAGACATAGTACAGGTGAGTTTCATTTTTCCATAATAAAATAATAATATAAAAAAAGTAAATATAAAAGTAGTTTAAATTTTAAAAGTCTTTATTTCTTAATGTGGACTTCAGATTTGGAATTGAGACTGGCTCCTCATAGGTAGCGTTGATTTCCTCCATGACCATTGTTTCTCTAGATGTTGGAATTGGTGGTCTCCTCGACATCGTGGGAATCGGAAACTAAACTGCTATGGCTAATGTTATTATGACAATTTATGCATACCATAGGATTGCAGGTTTTTCTCCAAAATAATCGCCGAAACAAACGGAAAATGGGCCATCGGCAATTTTTGCAACAACACCAACATACTGTGAAGATTAATAGGATGGTAGCCAAAATGGCAAACATTGTATTGTACCATTTTGATGATGGAGTATAGAAAGGTTGATTTATTCTTTGCTTTAATTCGTTATCGAACTGCTCGAGTTTGTTTTGAGTGGGTCGAAGTTCGTTTAAGTTGAGGTTGGTCAGTTTAATTAGTTCCATATCTTCAGTGTCTAAATATTCCTGTTGTTCAACGCAGCAATTATCATTGGTGAGGTCAATTGCAGGTACGTAGTTGGTGTAGTTCGCTGTTAGATTTGAAGAAGCAGTCAGGAGACTAGACAAGGTATAGCATTTACAACTTGGTTGAAGGGTAAATATACCTGTTCCTTGTAAGGTAACGTCTACTATTTTAGTAGTGAAGTCGCAGTTAATTGTTCCCACTATGGGATGCGACATGATGAACAGCCATTAGTTTGTAGATAATAAATGCCATATTTCAACGTAGGATTTCACCGTTTTGGTCTCGCATCTACTAGATACGGTCCTGGATTTGAGTAATTTCAGATCAGTCTCACAGGTGGGATGTTCGCTAACCATATGGATGACTATATTTGGACAGATATAGTCTGTTGGAGAGGTCTTCTGGCATTTGGATAGATCTTGTAGCTCGCTGTAGTATGTTCTGGTTGTACTCAGCAATAGGAATGGTACAGGGGAGTAATGAAGGAGTAGACATTGGTTTTTGAGGTTTGAGAAGGAAAGGGAATTAAATTATAGATTTGAAATAAATTTTTAGTTACTAGTGGAATTTTAATTGCAAAAATTAAATTTTTGTTAATGTATATTACTGATAGTGAACAAATTTCTAGATATATCATATGGAAACTCAAGATTTGACCTTATTTTAATTTTTGACAGTTCATCCCTTAAATGTCTAGGAGTGACTACTGAAAGATGAATATTTTGTTTGGAGAATAATATTGTTGATATTAATATATCAAATTCCTCATTTAGCTCATTTGTTAATTGAGTAAGTAGATTTAAGTGATCAGTGACCGTTTGTGCATACGTTAATGAGTTAATTCTTTTGACAGTTGAGTTAGCAAATCTATTAAATTTTTCTATATTTTTATTTAATCTATTTTGATTAAAATTTAAAGGTAACCCAGTTTTATTATAATCAGAAATAGCGTCAGAAATTATATGAACTTGCTGTTTCATTAATACCCGCATGTCGTAATTTTGTTGTGCGACTGCTTCAATAGCTTCGGCATAATATTTCGCATCTTCGGCATCAGGTGTGCCAAAAAGCCATTTAATAATAGCATAGGATACTCCGTCAAAAAGTCCGCGTTTATAGCGACCGTTATTAAGATTAAGTTTTCTATTATGCCCAGTTAAATGACAGAGAGAGTCAAATTTTTCATTTAAATTATTTAAATTATTACCTAGTAATTCCATTGTTTCCTTGCAAGAAAATGCTAAACCTTTTATAGTTCCATTATTTTTCATTTTAAAACTTTTGCATAATGGCAGAGAAACCTGATATATTTTGTACGTTAATTTTAGTTTTCTTCGTAAATGCTTATATTGAAGAAAGATAAAAGAGTAAATTGCTCATGTGCAATTTTTACTGTGCCTATTTGGTGAAAAAATATGCCTGAACTAATATTTAGTTGTTGAACATGGTAAGGCTCAGATAAAATAAGAGGTGAAATATTAAGGATAATTATTGCTAGTGCTACCACCATCTTTATCTGTAAAGAAGGGTTTTAATAAATTATGGTGATAAACAACTGTTTTATTATTATTTAATAAAAGTTTAACTGTTTGGTTATCATAAACCTTTAAAATTTTGAAAGGACCCTTGTAATTGGGGAAAAGTTTTTTACTTATGCCTAGCTTAATAATTGTATTTTGCAAATATACGTAGTCATCCTTTTTGAAGTGATTGATTTATCACAATAATTTTTAGAAGATTCTTTAAGATTTGATTATATTATCGCGTGTGATTTCAGCTTTTATTCATTTTTAACTTTAAATGGTTATAATAATCGTCATACGTATATTTAAATTCAAGTTTTGCTGTTAGAGAGTTTGATAAGTAGGATTTATGTCCAAAGATGAGTTCGAAAGTTGTAAAATTAGTAGATTTGTGAAAATGCGCATTATAGGTGAACATTGCTAAAGCTACATATTCATCTCAATTAGTCTGTTGCGAGTTAATATAATGTTTTAAATACTCTTTTAATGTTTATTGAGAGCGTTCTAAAGAGCCATTAATTTGTAGGTGATAACGACTTGCTAAAATGTGTCTTATTTTAAATAGTTTCTTAAGATCTTTAATAATGTTCGAAGTGAAATCTGAACCTAGATCTGAAAGTATGGTTTCGGGTATCCCGAATTGACAAATGAAATTTAAAAGATTTTCCGCGATAAATTTTGCTTCATGATTTATTACTGGTATTGCGTAAGAGTATTTTGTAAGGTCGTCTTGCATAGTAATAATAAAACTATTTCCTTTCTCGGTTATTGGTAAAGGTCCTACAATATCTATTGCTAGACGTTGGAATGGGCGTTCACTAGTTGTAGTGATTTTCATAGGAACTTTAGGAGTTTTTCCTTGATTTTATTTTGTTGACAAGATTGACAATTTCTAATAAAGCGTTTTACATCGGATTTCATATTTGTCCATTTATACTTTTCTTTTATACGGCGATATGTTCTAAGAATGACCAGCGATTGCAGATTCGTGATTTTCTTTGAGAATTTGGTTTATTTCGGATTTACTAGTGGGGATAAATTTCGGTTTATTTATGAGAGGAACTTTAATGTCATTTTTTGTGAATAGAAATTCTATAATTTCATTAAACATATCTTGTTTTAAATTTTGATTATATTCTACAGGATTTTTAAGAAAAATTTGTTTTATGTTGTCTTTTAAGAGTTTAGTTCTAAGATTTTGTAAAGAATAAAATAAGTCATTATATGTTATTTTATCAAAATGGTTTAGGCTAGAAATGATTAAATAAGTTGTTTAATTTAATTTGTTAGTCAGAGGTCTAATATCATAAAGGTTTATTTCATCTATATTAATTTTTTCTATATCCTGATTAGAGGTTAAGCTTGAAAAACATATTGTTTTCGTCTAAATCTTTTGAGATAAAAAGTGCATTAGGAAATTTAGAACATAAATTGTCTTTTATTATTTCTATGTCCGGTACTGTCTGATTTTTATAATGGTATTTTATGAATTCGCTATATGATTCGAGATTTACGGGAAAACATGTTTTAATAATGTTAATAGATACAGGGTTGCGCGAAAGTGCGTTGACATTTGAATTAACACGACCTGGCTTATATTTTATTTCATATGAATATTCTTCTAATTTTAAACGCCAACGAATTAGTCTATTACTGGGATCTTTACAATTGAATAACCACGTGAGAGGGCGGTAGTCTGTCAAAATAAGAAATTTTCTTCCGTAAAGATAGGGGCGGAAATGGTGTACGGCCCATACAATTGCTATCAATTCTTTTTCGATTGTGGAATAATTACATTTTGCCTTATTTAGGGTTCTAGAAGCATAGGCGATAGGTAGATCTTTACCTATTTCTCCCTGGGATAAAATTGCACCGATTGCATAATTTGAAGCATCTGTGGTCAAAATAAAGTCCTTAGTAAAATCTGGATATTGCAATAAGGGATTATTAGTGAGAATTTTCTTGAAGTGTTCGAGTGATGTTTGATGTTCGGCTAACCACTGGAATGTCACGTGCTTTTTAAGAAGTGACGTCATGGGTTTTGCAATTTTTAAAAAGTCTGGGATAAAACGTCGATAGTAACCAACTAGTCCAAGAAATTGTTTGATTTCTTTATGTGACTCTGGCCTAAGATAATTTTGAATGGCTGAAACTTTTTCAGGGTTTGGAGAAATTCCTTAGTAACTAATTATGTGACCTAAATATGTGACTTCTGTTCTCATGAATTCACATTTATCGGGTTGGAGCAACAATTTATTAGAACGAAGCCTGTCAAAGATATTTTTAAGCTTTTTAGAGTGTGTGAGCATCTATCGTGCTTGCAAAGATAACAATATCGTCAAGATATACGAAACATATAAACCTTGAAGACCAACAAGGGCGGCATTCATAAGCCGTTGGAAAGTACTTGGGGCATTTTTAAACCAAAAGGCATACGAAGATATTCGTAATGGCTTGTGGGGGTTGAAAATGTGGTCTTTGGAATGTCTTTCTCGCTCATTTGTATTTGGTGAAAACCAGAAGCTAAATCAAGGGTTGTGAAGTATTTTGAATGACCTAACTGATCGAGAATATCTTCAATATTAGGTAAAGGTTGGGCGTTACCGATCCGGACGTCATTAAGTTTACGAAAGTCAACTACAATTCTCCATTTTCTCTATCCAGACGCGTCCAATTTTTTCGGAACGATCCAAAGAGGACTATTATAGGACGATACAGATTCTCGGATGATTCCTTGTTTGAGCATTTTAGTTATTTGTCTGTCTAGTTCTTTTTTGTGTATTTCGTGTTGTAAAAGATCAGTACTAGTTAAATAATCATTCGGCAAATAGAAAATGTCATTATATTCGTTACAAAGTTTTATTAGTGTATATTTTTCTTCAACATTTAAATGATCTAGCCTTAAGTGTTGCACATTGCAATCTTTCAGAAAGAGGAATTTTTCGGTTTTCTGAATTTTAAAATATAAAGGAATTATTTTGCTCGAAAGGTTCTAAACAAAGTCTTATTTCATTTATTCGCAACGTTCGATTATGAGTATTTAAAACGGTAGTTACAGCTTTACCGTTGTTTACCCGGACTAAATCTTTAGCTAAATAGACACCTTTGGTTATCTCAATATTGGGACATAAGCCTTCAGATATTTCTTTATTTATTACTGAAATTTCTATTACAGTTTCTGACCTGGGTTCAAAATAAATGGGTTTAGAATTTTATGTACGACATGTGTTTGGATAAATCTTTATCGGCCACTGAAGCGCATTTAAACTAATTTCTAATTTTTCTAAGTTAATTATAGCGCCTTGAGAAGATAAAAATTCGTTGCTTATGATTCCGTGAAGAGGAATATTGTTATTTTCAGAGACAACATGAAATTTAGTCGGCAGGATTTTTTCGTAAAATGAAAGATTTAGAGTACAGCTATCGGCTGTCTCTATTGAAAAATTGGTACTTAGATCTTTAAGTGTAATTTTGTCATTTTGATCGATATTTAATGCGATATTATTTATTCTTTCATATTTAATAAGAGAGACGGCAGCACCTGTGTCTATGAGAAATCTAAATAAGTGCTTATTAATATAGGAATGAAGATAAGGATTTTTATCCAGATTATTAAAAAAAAATATCGAAGCACTTTTTAGATTTACTAGGAATCACATTAACCATGGATTGACTCTCTGTAAAGCTCATACCCGAGGCTTGGCTTTCATAGATACTAGAACAGTTATTGATATGGATTATAGAATTTATTTTAAAAGAAATTTTATGTTTAGGATTGACTTCTTTAGAGTTAATATGTTTTAATTGATTAGTTGGATCCCTTGTAAGGCATAACAAATATTTGGAATCATTGGGATTAACTTCATTAGAGTTAATATTATTAATTTGATTTGCTGGATTCCTTGTAGGACATAACAAATATTTAGAATTATTAGGATTAGCTTCATTAGAGTTAATATTATTAATTTGATTTGTTGGATCCCCTGTGGGGCATAACAAATATTTAGAGTTTTCGCCTATTTTGTTTAACCCCAATTCCAAGAAACGACGTGATTCTGGGATACTTGCTCGTTTAAATTTATGTTATTTGAATGATCCGTAGAAATTGTAGAGACATTGGTCGGATTATTATCTTGATTATTTGGATTTTGATTGCGTCTGTTTCTTTTATAGCACTCAGAAATTACATGTCCATTCTTTTTGCAGTAGTTGCAGAATTTTGTTTGCCTAATTGTTTGTGAGGAATTGCAATTATTAAATGAACGATTAGAATTAAAAGAGTTATTAAGTAAAGTTTTATTCATGTTTATGGCATGACTTTTATTTTTAAAACAATCCCGAGTATTGTGACTTTTGGTTTTACACTGGCTACAATATTTATTATGTAGGACAATCGATTTATTTGGTCTGGAGATTAATAAAGCTCTTTCCTCTTCGACCAGAGTTTAGGGCTTCTGAAAGGGTTTTAGGTTCTTTACTGCGCAAAAACCTAGAAATGTCTGATGAGCTATGTAGAATAAATCTTTGAAGTGGCAATTCCTTAATTGTTTCAAAGCGACCTAATCTTTCTTCTTCCTTTTGGTAGGTGAGAGAATTTAAGAGTCGAGTGCATAACTTATCTACGCGGTTGTAAAAAGAGAGGATATTTTCGTGAGAATGTTGCTTAAACGTATTAAGTTCTTCCATTAATTGAGTACAATGTTTTTTATCCGAATACAGTTGAAGAAGCAGGGTTTTCAATTATGTCCAATTAGAAATTGCTTTGTCTCGCAATTGGACTCTAGCACCACCAGTGATTTTGGAAATAACGAATGCCATGAGGGCTTCAATTTGATTGCCTTGGGCAAATTTAAAAACGCTATCACAATTTGCGATAAATTCATGCAGTTCAGAGCGATTGCCATCAAAGGATTTTGTAATAAGAGAACATAGGAAAGTTAAATTAATAATTGCTTGGGCTACCGGTGTAGTAATTGGTGTAGCACTACTCCATTACTTCGTCGTTGTCGTTAGGCATCTTCTTTGTTTAATAAAAGATTCGAATTAGTCAAAAAAATGGATATAAAATATTTATATCGATAATATACAAATACGCAATCAAGCTTTAAAATAAAAATAGGTAGGTATTAATTCGCAGCGTAAGTAGTATTTTACGCTAGGTAAATATAAAATATAATACGAGAGAACTGTCAAAAGATTTCAATATATAGTAAAATTAGCAAATCAATAACAGAAAATGAGCTTAAATATGCACAAAAGATATGAAATGATAAGTAAAAAAAATTAATATAAAATAATTGTTGAAAAAAATAAAAATGTTTGGATTAAAATTTTTTGAAAAATAATATGAAAAATTAAACTTATTGACACCCTAGCATTGTGATGTGTCTATAACAAAACACAAAAAAATAAATTTTTAGATATGACGAGGAAATGAAAAGTGAGAAAAATATGGAAATGAAAGGGAAAGGGAAGAAGGAACTTACTCCTGGATTTCTTCTTTTCCTAGATTTTTCCTGGTCCAAAGAGTTGAAACTCGCCAATTCTTTGCTTGGAATTGTGACTTGGAACCTGTTCGCAGCGCCAAAATTGTGATGGATTCCTCGCTGAATAAAATTCTTCTCTGGGTTTTTTTCATAAGTTTTATTTTAATAACTTTCAAAAAGTATAAAAAAATTTTAGGGTTTGGATTATTACCAGACTGACAGAACTGAGAATGACAATAAGCTAGAATGTGTATTTACTTTGCGGTAAAACCCTTTTATATTCCCCAAAAACAAAGATAATTTAATTAGACCGGAGAGTGATCAACCGTGACTAAAAAGAAATGGGTGTGGCTATAAGTTATTGATAACGAGTGAAAAATAACACTTACTCAAGAAACCTGATGTAACTTTAGACAAATAAATAAATATAATTGAAATTGAAAAGAAAATGGAATATTACGTTTGTTTTCGTAAATACATGAAAAATAAGAAGATAAGGGGAATAAATGACTATTTATATATTATTAAGGTTTCCAATGTTTTTAGGGTTGTAATAATTAGCAATGATTTTAGTTTTGTAACAAATCTGCGATAAGCCAGATTAATTAATAAAAACCAAATTAATTAAAAAACTAAATGATTATTATTCTTGTAAGTGTGTAGACTTGACACACAATAATATACAATTTTCTTTGTAAAAATTAGCCTTGAGCTATACTTTTAGTTTTAGACAAAAGATATAATTAAAATAGAATTTTTAGTTAATTAATCGCAATTAAAAATTGCACAAACTAAATTACTAATTAGCTATTTTGAACAAAACAGTAATTTCAAAACTATAAAATCATAATATATAATACGTTCATTTTATAATAGGATCACATTAAATTGTGAAACCTTTAATTTTAATATATCTATAATCCATTCACTTTGTAAAAGGATCACACTCAAGTGTGAAACCTTTAGTTTTAACAAAATAATAAAAATAAAATAACCATTTAAAAGTCGACCTACAGCAAATAACAAAGACATATAGACAAATAAAAAATTAGACCTTACATTTTATTTAAACAAAACAAAAATATTTTCTTCAAAATTTAAAACAATAAATTGATTTTAAAAATAGACTTACTCACTGAAAAGCCAGCAGCAATTTTCTAATATATTTTCCCGTTTTTCCAACTTCTGGAAAAACCAATTAGCCATCATCTTAAATTAAATAAACAATAGCCCCCCCCCCTTTGATTAAATACATCAGATTGATAATTTTTCTTTGAAAGATTATCGAACAAACTTTTACTGTACAGTTATAAATAATAAATTTAATTTTTTCTTTCTATAAATATGTCCAATCCTCTTTTTGCTTTCAAGTCCCTGTTCAATGAGGCGGGTGACTTCCAAAGTTCCCCGAGTGGATACGGAGGGTCCTCTGCGTCGACAATGATCGACGCGCAAAGGGGCACGGCACTTAATACAACCCTGAAAAATAACAAAATTAATTCTAACGAATCCGTAAAATTCGGATCAATTAAGAGATTAATGAATCACTTTGAAACAATTAGCATTGAACAAAACCTACTTACAGGGAAAAACAATTAAAATATAAACCATTTATTATTTTACCTGAACCATTGTTAAAAAATAACAAGTTCGCATCGTCGTCCCCGGTATTTCCCCATCAAAAACATATATCGTCGTTCGGAAAAATTAATTATCCGGGATCGGGATTGCAAAACCTTTACAAAACCTCGACCGGAACTAACCTTTAGGATAGCTTTGCTGGAAATATGCCTGTACAGTACGGGAAGGTGTCATAAAGGTCGAAACGTTTCACCACGTCAACGCCTCAGAGTGAGAATGAAACTCCTTTGACTCGCCCAGGACCATCTAACATTTCGAGTCAAAGGCCCGTACCATTCATAATTAATTCCAAAAATCTTAATCAAAAAATCGAAAATACTAATTCGCACACCGCAAAACAAAACGTACAACGACGCCATTCGACGGTATTTATAGTTTCGGGGTTCGCTGTTTACCCGAGTGATCATAGACGGGGCTTATTAGCGAAGCTTCTCGCCCTTTACACAGTGAACGCGGAGCGTTGTCCCTCATTTGAATTTTTTGAAGTATTGTAAAATTGCTATTTTACAACAATATATATATATATATATATATATATATATATATATATATATATATATATATATATATATTCTGAATTTTCTGGGGTATGTGGTTTTTTGTTTTTTATTTTTAAAACAATTTAATTAGAATTTTAACGTTTCGTCCATTCTTTTGGGCTTTATCAAAAATATATTATCACTTCATGGATAAAATCTACAAAGAAAAACAGAACAATCAGCAATTACTCAAACAATTAAATGCACTTAAAATAGACATAATATTTTATAAAACGAACACACTGTACAATATCAAAAATGTAATTTAAAAGTCTTTGATAGATACGCACCCGTTGTAGCTGTGCCGTATAAAATTCAACTAAAAGTATACATTGCCAGTACGAAGGAATTTGGTGCTATCAGTAAAAGTTTTTTTTTAATATATTTTTATTAATTATTTGTAAAGCAATTATTATATTATTAAAGACCTAAATATTTTTTTTGTTATTTTAGTATTGCATTTGTTATAATTTTTAATAGTTTTTAATTAATTAGGTTATTATATATTTGGCTAAGATTTTTTTATATCTTGTTTGTCGTTAACGACATGCTTTTCTTTTTTAATGTGAATCATCTCCTTAATAAGCAGTTTGTGGTAGTTTTGGTCCGTGTATTTGCGAAATCAAATTCGCGTTTTTGAGAGGATTCGTGCTTATGTAATGTAGTTGAAGCATTTTTGGTGTATTTGTGACCATTCAATCTATTATACAAATATTGCATTCTCATACCTATGTATTTTTTTGGGCAGTTAAGACAAGGTACAGCGTATATTAAATTTGACTTCTTTTTGGTTGTTTCTTTACTTTTTAATGGAGTGTGTCGTGTTTTTTAAGGTGTATTTTATTTTTTCTAAATGTCCCTGAGTATACGGCGTAGCTATGTATTTTTTGTTACCATCTGGGTTCGCTGATTTGTCTATATTACTAGTATTATAAAATTAATAAATTCGTTGTTTAATAATTTTATTAATTTAATATTCTAAAAAGTTATTTTCAATCAGAATCTTTTTGACTTTCTTAAGTGTTTCTGTTTGATATTCAGGACCGATGACAACGCTGGTTTTTTGAGATAGGGGATGGTGTGAATTGTAGTTCAAGTATCAACCAGACCATGTTTCTGTTGTATACCACTTCGTCTTAAGGCATTCATCAACATTGTTTCTTATTATTGTTTTTTTTTCGGATTTTTATCGGTACTATGATGCAACAAATTTTTGTTTTGTGAGAAATTGGGATAATCTTACGTCTGTTCAAAGTAGGGGCTGCTAGTATTAATATTAGTGGTTTGCCTACTTAACTCTAAATTAATGTTATCATTAGGGAATCCTGTTAACTCGAATTTAGTGATTAGATCTCTTACAGATCCAAAAAAAAGTCTAATTTCGTCTCTTGTCGTGTCATTTACGTTTAACAGGGGGGATGCCGTGTTTAATCTGGCGACGGGCGACCCGCCGCAGAGGACCCTCCTAAACCACCCTGGGAGATCAAAAAGCCACCCGCCTCATTTGACACGGTCTGAAATTTTTTCAGAGGGGTTTTGGACATGTTGACTGAAAGTAAATTTCTATTGCTTATTTATTATTATTTTTCCCCAAATGGGAATTATCCAGAAATTTCTGGTAGGAAACAAATTTTTTCACGAAATATTTAATCACGGTGGGCTTGTTAATTTAACTTTGGGCTTTGTAATTTAAACAAGAAAATTTTAATTAATTAAGATAAAAATAAAAGTTGAATGTAAATATTTAGTATGTGTAAGTTGTTGTCCAGTGTCCGTGTCTTTGTATCTATAGGTTTGGTGTTACTACCTATCGTTGTTATTAAAATGTATTATTACTAAATCTAATTGGTTAAATAAAAAATTAAAGCTCAGCGCTGTTCCTAATTCTAAGGAATGCCAGGACGTCTCCTGATTCCTTTACACAAAATGGAAATTAATAAATATAAAAAAAAATAAAAATTCTAGTACACCCTGTACATAGAATTACTAAAAATTAGTCTCAGAAAAAAAATTAATCTAAAGTTTTGGATTTCTAAATCTTATAATAAAGGAAATTCGTTTTACAGAATATTAGTTTTTTATGTCTATTTATTTTGTTGAATAAATATCACTTTGTCACAGTCAGTATTGTTTAAACTATTTATCTTGTTTTTAGATTAGTCTAAAGATCGAAGCAAATTATCTTGTCAGAAGTTGTTCAAGAAAACAACGAAACCAAGAACAATCTTTAAATTAAGTTCAGTCTTATTTCATAAATATAAAGTTAATTATAAATATTTTGTAAAAAATATTAAGTATTTATTCACATTAATATATTATATTTTTGTGTATATTAATTTATGTCACGTATTTGACTAAGTCCAAGTAGCTCCGATTACAAAGTTTTAGTTACTAGTACTTTTTTATGCGGTTGTACCCATACTTTTTTCTACAATGGAATTCTGCTACCCATACTTTTTTCCAGCTATTACCCGTACTTTTTTAGTTGTTACCAGTACTGTTTTTATAGAGTAAATTCTGTTACTATTACTTGTTTTTATAACAGCTTCATGAACTGTTTTTTTTTGGACTTACAGTATGTAAGTTAAGTTTGATACAGAAAATTATGTAGAATTTAATTTAATTAATTTTACACGAGAAAATGAACTTCAGACTCCAGTTGAGAAAAATTTGTAAGTATTTTTTCTTAACTTTTTCCAAGGGTGAGAATTAACAGTAAGTTTTTTAACAGTCAAAAAATTTTTTTATCAACGTGGCACTTTGATATTTACACATGTGACACCATATTTTAACAGTTTTTTTCCACACAAGAGTTTGTTAATTTTTTTTTTGGGGTTTTTCAAAAAAGTTCAAAGTTAATTTTGTGTTTGCCCGATTATACGTGCACGACTGGTTCTTCCCACAGTGTCGAACACTGTGGTTAGCCTGGTCCGGTTTTGCAGCTGTAAGATGTGAAAGGCTAAGGTCTTCGGGCGCAAAATTTTGGGAACTTTCCCGGAATTCTCCGCTTACCCTGCCAATCGTTCCTGAACGGAGTTAGCTTTTTGCCTTGCCTTCGCTACGCAAATGAAAACTTCCCTAATCGCGGTTTTCTTCACGCTTTTATTTGCTTTCTTCTGGCTGGGAATCTCGGTACCAATTACTTGAGAGTAATTGAATACTCGAGAGGCCCACCAATTGAAGATCCTCGTGGCCTTTCACCAAATAAGTGCAAGTATCGTAGGCCTTTTCTAGGTCTTATGTCACCAGGGCAGTGTTTTGTTTTATATTGTTGTTGGTCATGCCTTCTTCAATAACTCTTGCTAGTTGTAATGATCGATGCGGCTTGAATCCAAATTGTTCAGGTATTAGCGTGTGATTTTCTTCCAATTCCTTGTTGAATCTCTTATTTAAAATCCTTTCGAACGTTTTTTCGATGAAACTTAGGAGTGAAATTGGCCTGTAGTTTTCCGGTTTTGTGTGATCTTTTTTTGGTTTTGGTATGGTAATTATTTTGGCTTCCTTCCAGGCTTCGGGGAAATATTGCATTTTAATGCAAGTGTTGAAAATGTACATTAATTGAGCTGCTGCTTTTCTGGTTAGATATTTTAAGTCTTTGGCAATGATTCCGTCGATCCCGGAAGCTTTGTATGGTCTGCTTTTTGCGATTGTTCTTATAATTTCCCTTGGGCTAGTTAGTAGGTTTGCTGGGGTTATTGTTGGTCTTTGTTTTTATTTCCTGGTAATTTCTGTGGACCATTTCTGAAGTTCTTTGGTTAGACAGGTTCCCTGTGCTGTTGCTTGTCTCTATAAATTTGTTTGAAAATATTTCAGCTTTTTCTTGGTTCTTGGTTATATACTTGTCTTCGCCATTTGTTTGTATTTTCTGTGGCGGTGCAATGAGTCTTCTTTCTGGGTTTTTGGCAAATTTAATGTGTTTCCAGATATCATAATTTTTTTCAGCGTGTTTTAATCTGCTGTTCCATATGAAGTTGTGGTATGACTGCAGCATGGCTTTAACTGTGTTGTTGTTATCTTGCAGCTCTCTTAGGTTCATTTCTATCCTGTTTCTTTGATAAGCCCGTCTTATTCTGTTTCTTTTGGCTATTGCATTCCTGATCTCCTCTGGTATTTTTTGTTGGAAGTTTGTTGTATTCTTTGGGATACATAGCTTCTTTATATCTTTAATGTTGTTAACGAATTTCTTTATTTGATTGTTTATTTCTTCCTTGAAGCTTATGTTCCTGTTTATTGAGACTCTTCTATTTAGTTCGTGTTTGAACTTTGTCCAATCCGCTTTGCCATACTCATATTGTTTCCTTGGTAGGGAAATTTTCATGTTGCTCTGTACTGTTATTTCGACTGGGAGGTGGTCCGAGGCTAAGTACACTATTCTTTTAATGGTCGCCACTACGTTTTTAGTTAGCGCCATGTCTAAGATTCCGTCTTCATTTATGTTTCTGCCGATCCTTGTTGGTTCTTCGGTCGCTAGTAGATCTGCTTCTGAATTTTCTAGGAAGTTTTTCAATATCACCACGTTGTTGTTGTTTGTTCTGTTGTTATAGTCGGAATGCCTGGCGTTGAAGTCACCTATGATTATGACTTTCCTTCCCATGTTAATTAGATTATTTAGTTAATCGATATTTAGCCTCCTATTTGCTGGGTTGTAAATTGTTGTGACTATTAGGTCTTCTATTTGAAATGTGATTATTTCCTGGTCCGTGTTGTTGTTATATATTTCTGTTATGTCAATGTTATTTTTGACATAAACAGCTATTCCTTCTCCTGGGTTTGTTGCTGCTCTATTCTTGAACATAACTTTGTATCCCTGGAAGTTGGGTGGTATTTTGTTTAAAAGTTTGGTCTCTTGTACAATGCAGATATCTGGTTGTTGGTCTTTGACGAAATTTCTTACTTCTGGTGTTTTTCCCCATATGCCGTTTACGTTGGCAGATATGATTTTTATTTTCTTGAGTTTCTTAGTAGTTTCCATTTCCACTAAGAATTTTTATGATTTCAAAATCGCTATTAGCGTTTTGTAACTGCGTTTTGAAATTCCTCACTTTCCTGATTAATTCTTTTATGTTGAATTTCTTATTGAGATCTTATATCTCCATCATTAATGTTTGGAAATCCTCAAGTTCTTCTGTGTTACTTGAGATCTGATTGCTTGGGGCTGCTGCTTCTTGTGCCGTGGTTGTATTTTTGGCTATGTCGCTATATTTTATGCTATTCTCCACTCTTCTTGCAGTGAAAGTCCTGGGTTTGTTTTGGTTTTGCTCAGGTAATCGATTAATTTGGAGCATTTGGAGAAGTTTGCGGTGTGGTTTTCTCCACAGTTCGCGTACTTCAATGGGATTTCCTCGTTAGTCCCCTTTTTCCTTAGGCAGTCGCTTGTTGCATGACTTCCTGCACATTTCACACATTTCGTTCTCCTTTTACAATTTTTCGACCCGTGCCCGAATTCTTGGCACCGGTGGCACTGAGTATAGTTGAATCTTTTGTGGTAAGTTTCCCACTTAATTATGTTCTGGTCGATGTCTTTAATCTTCTTCAGTTCGCTTAAGTTAACTTCTTTCTTGGTTGTGATTAAATACGAGTGGCCTACTCCTTTTCTTGATTTTAGTTCGATGCACCCTATAATGTCGAAGCTTTTCTCCTTAAACCGGTCAATTATTGCGCTGGGTTCCATGTTTAGGGGCCCCTTCATTACGATTTTCTTTGTTCTTTCTTGCCCCCTTTCATACGTGAAGTACTCTATTTTTACATCTTTATCGAAGTTTTCTTTTAACTTTTGATAGTCTGACTCATTCAGGGTGAAGATTTTAATTTCGTTCGGACTATATTTCATGTAGTAGATACTAGTGTTTAGAATTTCTTTTATCTGTCTACTACATGTTTTGTAGTCCACTTTTGAGGTAATTATGATCGGCGGAGGTTTCTGTCTCCTGATCATATCTTGACACATTTCTTCATTTTGGTTATTTGAAGAATTATCTTGAACATTTTGGTCTTCTTCTTCAACTTCTAGCACTCCAAAGCGGTTCGAAGTCGGAACTGGATTGTCTTCGGAAAGCGTAGGCTTTTTCCTACTGTTTTCAGCCCTCAGGTTTTGCATCCTGAGTTTGATGGTGTTCTTCTTTACCTTACTGCAGGTTATTATGGATTTAATTGCTTTCTGACTAATTTGTCTGCCCATACGGGCGTGCGCACTTTTGTTACTCGCTAGTTCTCGCTCGATGTAACTCTTGTGAAAGCTGGGAATAGAATGTCCCTTTGGCTTCCGGGCCGTAGCCTTATAAACCTCCGGTCTTCACTCTTTGGTGTTTCCGCTCCAAGAGCCGGTGCTCCTATTGCTTCGCACTTCCTTGCATTTCGCATAAAATGCAATGTTGGTCTCTCTGCAATTCGCACGTCATTCACTCCGTCTCATTCATGCTTAGTTGCCGAAGTTGCCTATAAAAATGATGTTTATTTATTTTTTTTTAGCGGAGGGGAAATCTTGCATAGATACCTGTACGAAGTGCACAGGTAGTGCCGGATTCCAACCGGCTAAAACCCCCCCTTGACTTAAGGTCCCCACGATCTCCTTCTGTTTGCTGTAGTGAGGCTATAGCCTACAGAAGTGCGCTGTGAGTGTCCCATTGGTTTCCGAGCCGGTCGTCACTCATTGATGTTTCCGCTCCAGGTGCCGTTGCACCCATTGCTTCTCACCGCCTTACATTTCGCATACAATGTAAGGTATATCACGCTCTCATTCGCTCATCTTTCTCTCATTGCCTGAAATTAATAATTTGACCTGGGCTTCGAGCTTCCTTCTTTACGGTGCTATCCTTGGGATTTCTCCACGGGATCTGCTTACCGTTCGGTCTTGCTTCTTTCTTTTCTTCGGAGTTCTTTCTTCACTCTTCTACTTCTTCTTCCTCTTTTCCTTTTCTTCTCTCTTCTGCCTGATATTCTGGCTTCTTCCTGGATTCTTTGCCTAAAGTTGCATTCTAGGTCTTTTATGTTTTCTTGCGGCCTCTTCTGGGTCGTAATCCACTGCTTGTCTTATCAGTGGATTGTCGTGTTCTTCGGCTTTTTGAAAGACTTTTGCAGCCTTTAGTCTTAGGACTTTAATGTGTGATTCTGCAGCGTAACCCCATGCTGCAGATCCGTAGGTCAATACTGGCCTAAGTACTGTTTTTATTATCGTCAGTTTATTTCTCAAACCCATTTTGCTTCTTCTATTCAGCAGCGGGTAGAGTTGTCTTCTCGTAATTTTGAATTTCTTTATTGCGGCAGTGATATGCTTTTCCCAGCACAATCCTCTGTCCAGTATTACTCCAAGATATTTGGCTTCATTAGTCCACTCGACTTGTTCGCCATCTATATCTGTCATCTCGCCCGGTGGTCTCCTTCTCTTCGTCAGGAGGAACGCTTGGCTCTTTTCGGCTTTTACTGCAATTTTCCAAGAGATAAACCAGTCGTTGACTAAGTCCATCTCTTCTTGCAGGTACCTACTGATCATCCTTGGATGCGTAGATCTAGCCATAATTGCTGTGTCATCTGCGAACAGGGCATGTTCGTGTTTCTAGTCTTGGGGATGTCGTGAGTGAATATATTATAGAGGTGCGGAGAGAGTACGGATCCCTGTGGAACTCCTGCCTCTGGTCTTCTCGATTGTGATGTTTCCTGCTCAACCTTAGCAATGAACTCACGCCCTTGTAGATAGGAGTCTACAATTTCGCAGATGCATGAAGGGTAGCCAGCGTTCCGAAGTTTGTAGATTAGACCCGCATGCCATACGCTATCAAACGCTTTGGCTACGTCTAGCAGAATGGTTCCTGTGGATTGATTCCTATTGAATCCTTCCGTCGCGTATTCAGCAACACGTAGCAGTTGCAGTTCTGTGGATCGTCTGTTGACGAATCCGAACTGTTCCTGAGGGATAGTATCGTTTGCTTCGTTCTCTTCCTTTAGCCTTTTCAGTATTATCCTTTCTGCCACCTTGCTCAGAGCGGGCAACAGACTGATAGGCCTATAATTTTGGGGGAAAGTGTGGTTCTTACTCGATTTGGGCAACATCACTACTTGCGCCCTTTTCCAGGCATTTGGAAAATGCCTTAGTCATAGCATTGCGTTTATGATATTGGTAACCGTTGCTATACCCTTTCTGGGCAAGAGTTTTCGCATTCGGTTTGAGATTCCGTCGACTCCTGGAGCTTTCCTATTTTTCTGTCTTTTTATGACAGCTTTAACTTCTGTTGGTGATGTTGGTTCAGGGAGTATGTTGTCCTGCCGATCTCTGGATCTTACTCCTCTGGCTACTCTTATCACCTCTTTTTCGTGCACATCATCTTCCTCCGGATGACTGTTTAGTCTACACTCATGCTCGAGCGCATCAGCAAATGCTTCCGCTTTCTTGCTTGGAGTGTAGACAATCCCATTTCTACCGTGCAACGGTGGAATCACTTCTTTTGTTCTCCTGAGGACTCTTTGCATATTCCACAAAGAAAGGTCTTCAGGATCCAGCTCTTGCAATCCCATTTTTTGGTACTTAAGTTGTGTAACTCTGTCCTAAGCAGGGCAGAAGCTCTGTTAAGAGCTATGCTGTCCTCCTCTGACCGGGTCGCTCTATATCTCCTTTTAAGAACTCTTCTATTAGAGATCATTCGCTTGATCCTAGGTGGTGTCGGTCCATAAGGGTATCTATGTACCGCGATCCTCTGTTCCTGAGTCGCCTCTTGATGGGCCGACTTAATCGCTTCTTCTAGGTTCAGTACGGCTGCGTTCAGCTCATTTACTGAGTTTATCCTAGGTATTGGGCCTAGTTTTTCATAGACCTTTTCTTTATACAGCGCCCAGTCTGTTTTCTTCTTGATTTCAATGTCCTCAACTTTTTCTTCTGATCCAATCTTCAGGATGTTCGGGTCATGATCGGATGATCCGTCAACCATGTTTCTTATTTCGAAATCTTCTCTCATGTTATGCAAGATAGCTAAATCGAGAATATCAGGCAGTTGTCCAGCTTTGAAGTAAGTAGGTTCCGGTGGGGTTATCACTATAGCCCCTTACCGGTCCGTTCGCTCCTCCAGCCTTCGTCCATCTGCATTATTGTCCCTGCAGTCCCAATCACGGAATTTGCAGTTCAGGTCTCCAATAATGACTTTTGAGGTGTTTTCTTGAAGTAGGTCATCAATATCTTGTTGTTCCAGTCTATCTTGGGGGCTCTTGTAGGCCGATGTGACCTCCAGCGCCCCTTGTTGCATGTTAATAACCATACTAACAGCATCGAGATCTACATCCCTTACCCCGATGATATGATGGCTTATATTTTTCTTAACCAGCACAGCTACACCCCCTCCAGTATATGCTGGGTTTGGCCTATCATATCTGTACATATGGTAGTTAGGGAAGGTCATTCTATTGTAGTTATTAAGTCTGGTTGCCTGGACAGCGAGCACATCCGGCGCATTCTCTGCCAAGAATTCCATTACTTCATGTTTTCTCTTTTTTAGACTGTTCACATTCCATGAGATTATCTCTATTGTCTTTGGTTTGACCACGTTAGACATTGATCACTTAGCTTCTCCTGTTTTCGCGGAGTGTAGCTTTCACTGTATCTGCAATAATCTTTTGCAACTCCTCCATGCTGCTTGGCATTCCGGGGGCGGGGGTCCCCTTTTTTCGTTACTTTTTTGAGTCCTCTGATTATTTATTGGTCTATTTTTTTTCTCCTTTCGAGGGTTGGGGTATTTCTCACACCCCTTCTAGGATGCTGGGTGGCCTACTTTGCCACAGAGGGCACATGTAGCCTTTTCTTCCTTCTTGAGTTTGCCTCATGGGCTCCGCTGCATTTGACACACCTTGCCGGAAAGGTGCATCGGCTTTGTGTGTGGCCATATCGTTGGCAACGCTAACATTGGCCAGGCTCTGTATACTTCCTTTTATCTTCGATTTTCACCGTCAATTTGCAGACGGTTACTATTTTTTCTACCTCTTTTCGAGGGCTGGAAGTCTTAACTAGCATCAGAGAAACTGCTTTTTTGGTGCGTCTGGATTTCATCCGTGACACCTCCAGTTCCTCAAGCCCTTGTTCTTGCAGATCATCTGCAACATCCTAGGTGGCTATTGAAATTGGGATCCCTTTGATCACCACTTGCAGCTTTTTATCCTCAGGAAGCTGGTACGTATAGTACGCAGCTTCTTGGGTCGCTTTCAACATAGCTATCAGTTTCCTATAGTCTGTGCTAGTTTTTGGGAAGATTTTAATACCATCCCTCACTGCCTTGGCTTTAGAAAAATCTATCTTTTTGGTTTTCTAGTCTTTTTTGGAATTCATTCCATTTTTCTGTTTCAACTACGACCGGTGGGATCATAGCCGCAGCTTTTGCATAGCTTTTTGAGGGCGCTGCTTGCTTCTCTGCAGCTTTTTCCACCTCAAAGTCCATGCATTCGCTGTCGCTGGCTCCATCTTCTTTTTCGCTATTTTGGTCGCCGCGTTTTTCCCTCTTTTTATCTTCTCTTTCCGCCTGTTGGCGTTTTCTTTTTTTGGGCTTTTTTTGCCGCTTTTGCTTTCTTTGCTGCTTCCTCATTGCTAGGCTCCGTTGAGGGTCCCGGCTGGGACTCTCTTTGCGTCCTTTGCAATAAGTTGTCCTGAGCAGCTTCTTTGACGGCTTTGATTTGCTCTTCGAATCTCCGAGCCATCTCTTGCATGTGTTTTTCCATTGCTGCTAATTTTTTCACCAGCATGGCTTTGTCTTCTTTTAGTTTTTTGTACTTGCTTTGTAGCGTCGCAAATTCCAGTTTTGCTGGCATTTTGCTGCTGCTTTCACTTCACTTCACTATCACTTCTTAAATCTAGCACTTTACTATTCTACTAGTCTAACTACTAAACCAAACCAGAATAATAAAATAAGTCGCTTACCTGATTCTGCTGTGGATCTCCACTCTTCTTCTCTGTCACAATAATCACTTAGCTCCAGTGCCTTGAAAAAGGCACAACGAATTTCTTTTAGTTATACTCACTGAGCACTAACTTCCGAATTTCGCTCTTGTCGCACGGGCAGACCTCAACTTCTCAAGGTGCTTACTCGATCGCGTCTCGCAGTGGACTGTGTGTGTAAAATGAATATGTTTAATATTTTGGTTGTAAAGCTAGTGCTTTTCAGCTCTCATGCTTTCTTCTTTGTTGTAAGCAGGTTACTGCTAGCCCTTTACATAAGTAGTTTTGTTATTTTTATTTTTGTTTTTTTTTTTAGTATTTTTTTTTTGTCTTTATTTTGAGAATGTTGTCCTCGTCTTCAATATACGCAATGCTCAAGGGGGACGTATAGGTGCATTAATATTGCGATTTTTGGTTAGGATCTCTGTTTATTGGAAATAAGTTGGTAATTATTTGGTTGGGATGATTTTGCATGTCCCTTAGGAATTTTTCCTGTCTTTTTTCCAGGAGTTCTTGAATGGTATCAACTTTTAAGTCCCTGTGTACTTGAGTATTGCGTATATACCAATGAGCACCTATGATCTGTCTCAATATTTTATTTTAGAATGTTTGAATTCTTTTTTTGTGTACTTTGGCTAACTGGCACCAGACTGCGCAACCTTACGTTATTTTTGGTCTTATGACTTGTTTATAAACCAGGATTTTGTTTTTTAATGAGAGTTTGCTTTTTTTGCTTAGCAATGGATAAAGTTGCCCATATGCTTTTTTTTACTTCGTTTAGCTTTTCATCAATGTGATTTTTCCATGTTAGGTGCCTGTCGATTGTGATGCCTAAGTACTTTGTTAAAGAAAAAAAATTAAATAAATAATAAATCTCTAAATGGTCTATAACTCACCAGCGACAAATTGTTATAAAAAAAAATAAATAGTCTTTGTCTATAAATCACCCAAAAAAAAATCAAAAAGATAGAATGAAATGTAAGAATGAAAGAAATGTTTATTAAACTTGTCAGGTGGCTCTGTAATGGTCGCTACCTTTTAGGGCTCCCCCCGGCTAGCTTTCAAGGGAACGGAGAGTGGTGTAGGTAAATGCGCCACCTGTTTTATGTGCCCTAAAGGTCAAGGCAGAGACCGATCTAACAAAAAAAAAACAGGAAATTTAATTTAATGACAAGAAAAACACCTAAAAAATTTAAAAAAAAAACAAGTATCTATATTTACGTGCTTTGGTGTAAACGTAACCACCGAGAGTGGCCCAGCGCTTCGGACAGTCAGCTGGTTTTTGACAATTCGAAACTAAATTATTAGTCTAACAAAATGAGAAATTTTAATTTAATCAGTGTTTTGGCTATATTACTAATTATACAAAAGCGATTTACCATAAATGACAACTATATATATATATATATATATATATATATATATATATATATATATATATATATATATATATATATATATATATATATATATAATGATAGTATTAAGTGCACTCTACCCGCGTAAATAGGCCTGTTTACCTGAGTTGACAAATGTGCCCCTTCTACATATGTGAAAGATATCAACTGCATATGGTTGCAAGATTTGATTAATTGTACCATATGAGGAAACACAATAGATCTTACCAAGGCAAGTACACTAATTATTTATTAATTTTATATTCAAAATGAAAAGAAAAATACAACGGCTTTAAATTTTACAGGTGATGCCGAAGGCATTAAAGTCTATGATACCCTGAAAACGACACAGACACATAAAACCTGTTTAACGGCGGCTTCTTGATGTGCTGATATTGAGGCTCTGGATCACTCGGTGTGGTGGTATGTAGCATGTAAGGCAGGTGCTGTAGAGGTATTCGCAAGAATGGCCAAGTGGTCTGGTATGTACAGCAGCCAAGGCAGGTACCGTTGAGAAGTCAGCCAGAAGGCCCCGATGATGATTCCAAATGAGGGCAATGAAAGGAAAAAGAAAAAGGGAAAAAAAAGGAAAAAAAAAGGCCTAAAACAAAAGATGGACTTAGAAAGAACTTAACCTTTTATGTTACGAGTGAGGTAGGTTACTCATTCCATTTCTTCTTAAACATACCCACAATTATTAACACTTGAGAATTAAAACAAAGACTTACCAGTGATGTTATGTGGCCTTTTCGTGGTGGAACAAAAAAAAATAGCAAAACTTGATGTCGGGTTTGTCCCCCGAATTGACCAAACCAAATCAGCATACAGCTGTTAACAACACAGTTACTATAAATTTGGTCAGGGACCCGAAACTTTCAATTAAAAACTAGCAAAATTGCCAAGTGACCTTTCCGGTGCAACTCTGCAAGGAAAGTCCTTATCACTCCAAGATTTTTTTCATGTCCCCCTAGAAAACGTCCACGGAAACGGCGGGAAAAGATACAGGGATCTGTATATCGACTGACAACTGACAAGCTTCAAAACAATAAAAAAATAGAAATATGAGATTTTAAAATTATGACAAGAAATTTTATTAGCAAGTAACCAGGAAAATTGTGGTATGTTTAAAAATTTATAGCAATAAACAGGCTTTGTTGAAGTGAAACTGAACAAGAAAAGTGAGCAGATTCTAACCTTAAACTTTATTTACATTTGACACTAAGGTAGTTTTTCCGTTTTTAGCTTAATAGAATCTGTAATAGTTATGATAACTGACACCTTGGGAAAATTAAACTGCTTAGAAGACATATAAGATCCAACAGTATCCAGAGAGCTTCCACTCAGAAATCTATCGATTCTGCAGCCAAATGATTATCTGCTCACTCGAGGTCTCTCGATGAAGGTAATAAGAATAACCGTAAAAGACAATTCAAATTAAGAATTTCTGACTAAATATGCCATACCGAGCCACTCTGTACAAGACTAATGCAGTTCTATATTTTAGGTACAAAGGAGAGAAGCCTTAGGAAGTCAACATAACAACAACAAGGACTATCGAACAGTTACTATGGATTATAATAGCATAATTGTGAATCAAATTCTAATAAACAAGATATATTGCCAATGTTTTCTTTCATTTGTAAATCTGTTCCCAAACCAAAAAAAAAAACACATAAATGATGAAAGGTAAGCGTAAAAATTACTATTTTAGATAGGAAATTAGATAGGCAAATTAAAACCGTAACAACTTGATGGAGTTTGTCCACCGCACTGGGACATTATCGACAGTCACCTCTGGATTTTCTCGGGTACTCCTAGAGTTTTCTAGTATAATGGCCTGGGTTTTCTCCGGGTTTATTTTTATTCTCCAGAGCTTTGCCTAGGCTGCTGTACTGTTTAGGTGTACTTGTAGATTTCTTTGTATGATGAAAAGTTTTTTGTGCATGCAGGAAATTCCCGTGTCATCGGCGTAGATGGTTAGTTGGGTTCTGAGATTTTTGGGGATGTCGGCTGTATATATTGAATAGATTATGGGGGAGAGTGGGGATCCTTGTGGGACTCCAGCTTCCATTTCTTTGATTTCAGAAAATGTGTTTTCGATTTTTACTATGAATTTTCTATGTTTTATGAATGAAATTATGAATTTTATTAGGTTAGTGTTAATTTTGTAGATATGGAAAAGTTTATAGATGAGGCCTTTGTGCCAAACTTTATCGAAAGCCTTCTGGATGGCAAGGACGATTAGTCCTGTTTTGTATCCTCTTTGCATGCCATCCAGAGTTCTGTCGATTAGTCTGGCTACTTGTTGTTCGGTTCAGTGAGATTTCCTGAAACCAAATTGTTCGTCTGAAATGATGTTTTTGTTTTCTAATTCTTCCCATAATCTATTCAGGAATAGTTTTTCTAGAATATTTGCTAGTGATGGTAGTAGGCTGATCGGCCTCCAGTTTTGGGGAAATGTTTGATTTTTATTGGGTTTTGGAAGCATTGTAATTACCGCTTTTTTCCAGGTGTCGGGGTAATGTTTTAGTTGAAAGCATTGATTGTAAATGTCAGTGATTGTTTTTATTGTATTTTCCGGTAGATTTTTTAGTGCCTTATAAGGAATCTGATCGTAGCCAGGGGCTTTGTTGTTATTGGCAAATTTTATTTCTTGTTTGAGTTCCTCACTATTTATAGCCGGAATTAGGTTATCTGTTGGGATTGTGTTAATTCTTTCGACTCTATTAGCTAGCCTCTCAATTCTTTCCTCCCAGTCGATGTCATCGTCCGGGTTTTCGTTAGGACTGAATTGAGACTCTAGTGTTTGAGCGAAAGTTTCTGCTTTGTCTTCGTTACTGTAGGCCATGCCATTTTCTCCGTGGATTGGGGGAATTTTAGCTTTTCTTCTGTCGAGAAGAGTTTTGTTTATTTGCCAGAGGGATTTGTTTTCCGGATTTACCGTCAGCAGGAAGTTTTCCCAATCTGAGTTTCTTACTTCGTTAATGTCTCTCTTGATTTGATTTGTTAGTCTGTTTGCTTCCCTTACAAATCTGGGGTCAAGGGTTTCTTTAGCTCTGTTTCTTAGCCTGTTTCTTTCCCTTATCTTTGTCTTAATGAATAATGGCAAAGAGTAAGGGTTGTGATTTTCAATTGGAATTCTAATTTTTGCTATTTCGATTGATTCTTGAAAAATTTTTGTTAATTTGGCTATTGCATTGTTCAGTGTCTGTTTGTTGGTAATTTGCGGTATTTCTGTGTTTTTTACCTCCATGTTTTCTTTGAAACTGGTCCAGTCGATTTTCATATAGAAATTTTCTATCGGGATTAGTTCATCCTGGCCCAGTTACAAAGCTACAGGGAGGTGATCTGAGCTTAGATCTCTTATCACTGTGGCATTTATTTCGTGATGCACATTTTTTATTAGAGCAATGTCTAACAAATCAATAGAGTTTATACCGAATAAGTTGGCTCATTTGGCGAGACAAGGGTGACCGGGTTGTTGTTTATGTAATTATGGAGAAAAGTTCTGCGGCGTCTCCCTTTTTACAGGGTACGGCAACGGATGCGTACGGCAGCTCAATATGTCGGAGGCTAGGTTCGTATCTTTTTTAGAGATAGTTATGCTCTGCTTTGATTACCCAATAGGCGCCACCTGTTTTACATTATCTGTGTTACTTACCTAGTGATTAAACAGGAAAACACTTAGGTATGAGGAATGATTTTAATTTATTGACTGTTGGTGTATAGCTCCATAATGAAACGACTTAATTAAAACAAAATAACAATTTCATTTTATTCCCAAAAAAAATTATTATATACATAAATTAGAATGGTGCCTACAATGTTTTTGTACTCTCTTGATAACTATGGTTGTTACCTCGTTTTTAAAAGGTTATATAAAATTTGGCCCCAAATGTTCTAGAACCTTTAATTGCCAATAACGTAAGTTTTATAGAGTTATCAAAAAGTTCTTACATGTTATTATATCACACTAAAATATATTTATGTTGTTTTGTTTGTATTTAAAAAAATTGATTTATAGCTCCAATTCTTTAACTTAAAGTTTTCTCCTACCTGGTCTCTGCTATGGTACCTCTCACTTTTAGCGCTATTGCTAGGAGTCCTGTTGTATTGTGGATGAATGGAGGCTTTACAGGGCCACTTTCAACTCACCAACCAAACGCAGGGTAAGGTTAAAATAGTCGTAGTCACAAGGACAGGAAAACTAGGGCCGGAACCATCAGAAAGCCTTGACAGCAACATCAAAAGGAAAATAGCGAGATGAAGCCCAAAGATAAAAAAGAACTGGCTTCAAATAGCCCTGAAATAAAATGTTTTTACCACATTTTCGTAAAGATAAGGGGCAAAATCTTACCTCATTGATTAGTGGACTTTTAAAAGAAACACTTGACCGTCCGCCCTTTCAAAGCTAGTGGCAGGATTGGTCTGCTGCCTTCGGCGGTTCAGAGTGAGTCCACACAAAACCAAAAATTTCGGCGTAGGCGTATTACGCCCATTTATGTTAAAAATGCCTCATCCACACGGGGAACTTTTATCGTGCAGTCGTAATGTTTTTTTTTGTGGTAACCTAACTTTTTTCTGATTTTTTGATAATATTTATTTATGTATAAATTAAACTGAAAGAAAATAAAAAAAATAATTGCAGCAATGTTGTTATGTAGAAAAAGAAAACTAAAGAAAAAATTACAAAAGATAAGGATATTATTAATATATTTTTTATTAAAAAAACGGAAAAGTCGTCGCTACTAGGTCCGATCTGTTTTTGAGAAAAACATTGGAGAAAGGCTTGGACATACTAATGATTTAATTCAAGAAATGCGAGAAAGTGATCCTGATTTTTTAAAAATATTTTCCTGTTACTCTTGGTGAGTTTGAAAACCTGTTGTTGGGCCAATAAATAGGAAACACGCTATGGAAATGTGTACAGCTATACCCTTATTACAAGGTTTGAAAAAACATTGTGATATTTAGCTGATGAAATCAGCATGTGAAAGTAACAGTGCGAATTCCGAGTCGGTAAACAGTATTTTTGAAATTAGTCATGTTACTTGTGCGATAATATGAGACTCTTTAAAGCAAGTTTTATTTCCGAAGTTTGCCACTTCTACCTGGTAAAGAATTGCCAAAGAGTTCAAAGACGAGAGTTTTAATATAAAATGTCATTTTAACAATCGTTTTAATAATTACAATTGTTTGTAGTTTTTAGAAGAATATATTACGTATAACACTAACTGGATTTCTGTTATTAAATTTCCATTAATGTTAATTTTTATTTTTTAATTGTTTATAATAGGTTTATATAAAATTTGCTAAGGGTAGGGTTACCAGACGACAGGAATTTTCCTGACATGTCTGAAATTTTAGTCCCTTGTTAGGAAGAAAGAGGAAAAAACTGCAATTGGCAGTATTTTTTTGAAATTAAAAGAGGAAAATATAAGTAATGAAAAAATATTTATTAATCATTCTAGTGAGAAAAAATAAATTGATTAAACGTTAACAAAATGAGTGAATTGTTAATTTAGTATATTAATAAATTTAGTTTCATACTTTTTATTGCTTGATGTTTCTTTTGGCAATTGCTGGACTTTTATAACCATTTCATGACATTCTTCACATGATATGTTCTTTAAGTTAAATTGTGTCTAGAGTAGAACCTTAACACAAGACATTGTTGTAAACCAACTATTACTACAAATTATTAATTATTAAATTACTATATATATTTTTAAGTTACTCTTATGGATTAATAGATAATTATAGTCTAATATTTAATACTCCCTTAAGAAACAGTTATATCTTAAGTAAATTTATGTTCTAATAGGCTCAAACAAAAGCATGCCTTAATCTCCGAAACTCCAAAACTTTACTTTTTACAGAGACCATGCTTTCAACATTGGTTAGTTTGTTAAGATGAGCTTTTGTGGCAGAGTTAGTAGTTTTGGGGAGGTTAAGGCTTAGTTCTGGTAATGCAGAGTCGAATGGGGTGGAGGTTGTTTGCTTTTTTCGTAAAGTAGGAAAATCAGTATTATATTCAACCTCTATCTCATTCTCTTCCGCGATTTCTACGGGGGTGACACTGTCATTTCTTGCATTTGAGTTGAAATTTTGATTTAATTGCATTATCGTGTTGTTTAATGAGTTAATTGTTGCTTTTAAATCATTGTTTGAGGTTACAGTTTCATCCATTGTAAGCTTCAAACTTTTATTTTCCTCGATTAATTTAGCTATTTGGTTTTTTTGATACTCTATTTCGTTCGTTTGATGGGTTAGTTGAGCAGTCTGATGATCAAGTTTGTTTTTGTGGCAATTTAACTGATCTGATAGGTATTTGTTTTGAGCCATCAGCTCGTTTTTTTCTGTTTTTAGGTTTTCAATTAAGTTTTTATATTGAGAGAGATCATCTGATTGCTTTCTTTTGCGGTTTAGAGAAGATAATTTCAACTCACATTTTTTGTGTAATTTAGGGCTATGCAGTAACTGCTTACCTGTTGTGTCGTCGTTGGAATCTGAATCTGAGAATCTGGTACTCATTTTGTCACTAACACTCGCAGTTTTGTCGGATCGGGGGGGGGGGGGGGGGGAGTTACAGAGACCATTAGTTTTGTTCATATTGTCATCATCCCAAAAATACACACTTTTTCATTTCAGTAATCATGTAAATAAATAGTTATAAGTTATATTTGTTAGTACGCCTATCACTGTAAAATATATAATTTAGATACAGAATAGCTAGGACATAAACGTTGAGACGAGAGGAACTAAAATCAAAAAACTATAATAGTAACATTAAATTAGTAAGTAAGAACAAAAACTGTTGTTACCTCATGATTTAGTGAACATTATAATAAAATATTAAAAAAGTAATATTAGAAGATTTATTTGAATTCATCGAAACCAGTGATAAACTAAAAGCAGAACTAGCAAAGTTATAACATTGGTGGCAGCGAAGGGCAAAACTTATAACAATATAGACAGTCTATGTCTGTCCTTAGTCCACTACGCTCCCATTAATGAGAAGACTCACTCGATATTGGCATTTAATGCTTTGATTGCAAAAATTTTGAAAATCTCACTGCCTTAACATACAACATTCAGATAAAATGTCCGGATATTTACAGAAACGGTAGGGATATTGTCAGGGAATCTCATTATTTGATCTGGTAACCATAGCTAAGGGCATGTCTGTGGATTAGCGTCTCGATATCACAGATTGTCGTTGAATAGAAATTGTATTATATAATGGCCTTTATTTCATAAGCTTTAATTTATATAACGAACACCTGTATTATTGCAATTGTTATAAAATTGATAAAAAAATGCACAAAAATCGTTTTTTTTTTTGAGGACCAAGCAGTAATAATCTTCGGTAACAAGCATTTTTAATAAATTAAAACAATTTAACATAATTCATAAATATCCATTATTTCAAAACTCGCTAAATAAAATATATTAATAAAACAACAAAGTTTAAAAAAAACATAGGTTATGTTTTCATACAAAATATTGAAAATAACCAGTTTCCACCATTTTTAAAGCAGTCCGCTGAAAAGTTCAACATCATTTGGCGTAATGACCTTGGAAAAGGCGGATTTAGGCGGGAAATCTTCGGTCTTTGTCTTTTTTTAAATCTAACAAATCACAATGCTTGAAATTTGACATATGTCTTATTACGCTACGCTGCCGCCCAGATTTTTCTTGTCGTGTGGACTAACTCTCAACAGTAAAGGGAACGAAAATAAAAATCTCTCTTGCAACCAGACGTGACAATTCTTAGGGATATTTGTATTTACGTTTGCCAACCTTATTCTCAACCTGGAGCACTCTAACCTAGTTCCGAACTTACACTGACCACCAAGTAATACATCAAATATTGGCAAGCCATGGAAAATTATCAAAGAGAAAATTATGATCAAACAGTCCAAAGTTACTAATCATGATTAAAACAAAGTTCATACTGCATACTCAACCTTAAATGATCGGTCTCGACATGCCGTGCTCGTGTCAACGAATCGGGAATACATCCTCACATTACCGACTATAACCTTATACTTTTAATACTGAAATGGAATGTAAATAAATGAGAGTTTATTAAAAATAAAATATTTTACGACTTTTAAATTCAAACCAAATAATGTGATATATAAACTACAGCAATTTACAAACTGTGTTAAGAAAAAAAGTGATAAGTTACAAGACTAAAAGAGTTGTGAACCAAAAAAAAAAACAAATTCCATGTTTACTATTTTAAATTACGGGATAAATAATTAAATTTAATTAGGTAAAAATATACAAATTATATCATATTACTAAAAACATGTAGCATTGATGCTAACTGGTAAATTTAAATGCTACAGTTCCTGCGTTATTAGTGGCTCTGGCTCCCCAGATTCTATTTTTGGCATTTAGGTCTCCGGCTATTAATATTGAGGAGTCTGTGTTGGCTTGGATAAGTATGTCTAGATCTTGGATATTTATCGCTCTATTTGGAGGTCTGTATGCAGAGATTACTACTAGGGTGTATTGCTCTAAGTTGACTTTTATTATTGTTGCTTCAAGTGCGTTTAGGACTGGCGTGTCAATTCTGTGATGACTTATTGATTTTTTTATGAGAATGGCAGTTCCCCCTCTTCTTCCAACGAGTCTGTCGTTCCGGTATATGTCATAATTCATTATTACAAACCTTCTTGCCGATTTTAGGAAGGTTTCTTGGATTAGGACTACGTCAATTTCGTAGTCTTGGAGGAAATTGCCAAGCTCATGCTTTTTGTCTATCACAGAATTAGCATTCCATGTGACTATTTTTAAATTGTTGGGCTTTCTTTTTTCAGCCATTGATAAAAGCTCTGAGAATTGATTTTTTGTTTAAGGCATCGGCCAGAGTTTCGACTCTTTCCCTAACGTCTTTTGGGGGTAGTGCTAATATGCCTATTAGTTGGGGGCTTATTCCTTTTAGGGCTGTATAGTCTGTTTGGTTGTGTTGTGGCGTGTTTATTGTTTGTCCGTTGTTGTTTTGTTGGGTATTGTTATTGTTTGTTTGGTTGACTTTTGTGTTCGTGGCTTGTGCAAATGTCGTGTTATTATCTATAGGCCTGGGGGGGGGCTATTTTGCGTCTGTGTGTTGTTTTGTTGGATTCCGAAGTTTCTGGGATTTTTGCTGCAGCCGCTGTAATTTGCAGGGTGTGGTCCTCCGCAGTTGACGCAAAAGGGGGGGGGGGGCGTGTCTTTTGTTTTCTTGCACTGTGAGAAATAATGATTTTCAGCACATCTGTGACATTTGAGTTGGGCTTTGCACCTATGTTGTGAATGGCCGAATTGTTGTCATCTATTTTCTTATTTCCCGAATTTAGAGCTTCTATCACTACTGGTAAATTTAATATGTGAGTCACATTATAAAAATGGTGTTTATTTTTAGGGAGCAATACTTTGACCATTGAGGAATCTCTTTTGCCTGGTCCCATTTTTATTTTGTAGATTTCCGTTGGATTGAAACCCATGGCTAAGATTTCATCCCTTATGTCGTTTACAGGAATATTCCTGTGTATCCCTTTTATCACTATATTCAGTTGTTTTTCACCCGGTAGAAAATATGTGTGATATTCCACCTGTTTTTCGTTTAGATATTTTGTTATGGCCCTATGGTTATCAGGTTCTTTGGGCTTAATTTGGATCCCTAGATTGTTCGTTTTTATATTTACTATTTCTAGTTTGGCATTTTTTATGTCTTTATTTATTTGGTGCCAGTTTTTAGTGTCCCTGATGACAATAGGAACCGTTGATTTTTTCTTTTCTTTTGTCGTGTCCATGCTTTCAACATTGGTTAGTTTGTTAAGATGAGCTTTTGTGGCAGAGTTAGTAGTTTTGGGGAGGTTAAGGCTTAGTTCTGGTAATGCAGAGTCGAATGGGGTGGAGGTTGTTTGCTTTTTTCGTAAAGTTGGAAAATCAGTATTATATTCAACCTCTATCTCATTCTCTTCCGCGATTTCTACGGGGGTGACACTGTCATTTCTTGCATTTGAGTTGAAATTTTGATTTAATTGCATTATCGTGTTGTTTAATGAGTTAATTGTTGCTTTTAAATCATTGTTTGAGGTTACAGTTTCATCCATTGTAAGCTTCAAACTTTTATTTTCCTCGATTAATTTAGCTATTTGGTTTTTTTGATACTCTATTTCGTTCGTTTGATGGGTTAGTTCAGCAGTCTGATGATCAAGTTTGTTTTTGTGGCAATTTAACTGATCTGATAGGTATTTGTTTTGAGCCATCAGCTCGTTTTTTTCTGTTTTTAGGTTTTCAATTAAGTTTTTATATTGAGAGAGATCATCTGATTGCTTTCTTTTGCGGTTTAGAGAAGATAATTTCAACTCACATTTTTTGTGTAATTTAGGGCTATGCAGTAACTGCTTACCTGTTGTGTCGTCGTTGGAATCTGAATCTGAGAATCTGGTACTCATTTTGTCACTAACACTCGCAGTTTTGTCGGATCGGGGGGGGGGGGGGGGGGGGGAGTTATCCCAATTGTTACTGTCTTTGCACTCAATGTCTTTTATATTTCGCGGCCCGTTGCCCGGCCACCGATGGCCTTGCTTCGATAAATAGTTTTTATATTTTAAGAGTCTTTTTCGTTGGATCGTTTCAACTAATGTCTTATTTTTCACTTTTATCACACTAATTTTGAGTCTTTGTTCGCACTATGCACTATGGAAAATACTGGAAACTTCTACGATGCTTACGCTTCGGAGACACACCCAATAATGAATAATTGTGTAAAATGAATCTAGTTGTGTGTGTTTTCGAGTGAGTGGACTTCCGTCACTTATACTCGTTCTTTTTGTCAGCAGTGTACTGCATGCCTTTTTTACATTATGTGATGTTTTTTTTTATGTCATCACGATATATTTATCTATCATCCTCTTAATTTCTCATGTGTTACGTTCGGATTACTCTTTATGGGGCTCTTATTGGTACATTTACATTTCTATTTTTCTTTCTTTGTAGGTTGGGATTTCTGTTTATGGGGAAGGTGTTTTGGATGATTGGATTGGGGTGGGTTAACATTGTTTGTAGGAATTTTTCTTCTTCTTTTGATGAGTGATTCTTGGATTGTTGGTATTTTTAGTTCCCTATGTATTTGAGTATTCCGAACGTACCACGGAGCATTAATTATATTCCTGAGTATCTTATTTTGGAATACTTGAATCTTTTTTTTATGTGTGCTAGCAAACTGGCACCAAACAGTGCTAGCATACATAAATTTGGGTTTTATAACTTGATTGTATAGTAATAATTTATTTTTTAGTGAGAGTTTGCTTTTTCTAAATAGCAGTGGTGTTAGCCTGCCATATGTTTTTTTGACTTCACTTAGTTTATCCTGAACATGTTCATTCCAAGTCAAGTTTTTATCTATGATGACACCCAGGTATTTGATGGATTCTTTCCATTCCACCTGTGTGTCATTTATTATGAGTTCTGGACCGTTGTCCCGGATTCTGGAGTTTTTTTATTATGATGGCTTGGGTTTTCTCTGGATTGACCTTGATCTTCCAGAGTTTCGCCCAAGTCATCATAACATTTAGGCAGGTTTGTAAATTCCTGTTTATGAAATTTATTTTTTTGTGCCTCCTAGAAATGCAGGTGTCGTCAGCATATATTGACAGTTCTGTTTTGGGGTTTTTGGGATATCTGCTGTATACAGCGAGTATAGGACAGGGGATAAGGGAGATCCTTGCGGTATTCCGGCCTCCATTGTTTTTTCGTTGGATTTGGTATCTTCAATCCTCACCACAAACCTTCTGTTATTAATGAAGGATTCTATATATTTTGTGAAATTTGGGTTGATTTTGAATTTGTGGTGAAGCTTGTATACCAAACCCTGATGCCAGACTTTGTCGAACGCCTTCTGGATGTCTAAGACTACCAATCCGGTTTTTTGACCTTTTTGGAGCCCATCCAGAGTGCGGTCAACCAGTCTGACTACCTGCTGTTCTGTAGAATGAAATTTCCTGAAGCCAAATTGTTCATCTGGAATCAGGTTTTTGTTATCTATTTCATCCCACAGTCTGGAATGAAACATCTTTTCACATAGTTTAGCTATGGAGAGGAGTAGACTAATTGGTCTTCAATTCTGGGGAAACGTACGGTTTTTGTTTGGTTTCGGTATCATACAAACCACTGTTAGTTTCCAGTTGTTGGGGAAGTGTTTATATTCGAATGTTTTGTTTATTATTTTTGTTATTGTTTGTATTGCGTTGTCTGGTAGGGTTTTGAGGGTTATGTTTGTTATGTTGTCGTAACCGGGGGCTTTTTTGTTGTTAAGAAATCTGATTTCGTTTTTGACTTCTTCTAGGTTGGTTTCTGGTATGTTTTCTATTGTAGGGTCTGTGTCTGTTGTAATAAATTGATTCGCTAGCCTCTCAATTCTTTCCTCCCAGTCGATATCATCGTCAGGGTCTTCGGTTAATGTGAATTGAGTTTCTAGCGAGTCAGCAAATGCGTTTGCCTTCTCAGTGTTTGTATAGGCCATCCCGTTGGTTCCATGTATAGGCGGTGTTTTTGTTTTGTATTTGTCTCTGAATGTCTTTTGTATCTTCCACAATGAGTTGTCTTCTGGTGTAAGTGTTAGTAAAAAGTTTTCCCAGTTCGCGTTTCTAACTTCATTGATCTCTCTTTTAATCTGATTGGTCAGCCTGTTTGCCTCTCGTGTAAATCTGGGGTCAGTGTATATTTTGCCTTGCATCTTAGTTTGTTTCTTTCTCTGAGCACTGCTTTAATTTCAATTGGAAGAGTATATGGGTTATAATTCTTAATTTTTGTTTTAACTTTAGATGTTTCTATTGCCGATTTGATGTTATTTGTTAAAGTTTCTATTGCATCTTCTAATGATTGTTTATTTGTGATTTCTGGAATGTTTGCTATGCTTGCTTCTATTTTCTCTTTAAAATTTATCCAATTTATTTTTGTTAAATACTCTTCCGTGGGGATTGCATCGTTTTCCCCGAGTTTTATTAGGACAGGGCAGTGATCAGCGCTAAGATCATGTATAACTGAGGCGTTTGTCTCTTGATTGGCATTTTTGTCTACTCCAATGTCCAAGAGATCAATGGAGTTATCCGCGAATCTGGTCGGTTCATTGGGGCTTATTACAAATACGGGATGGTTTCCTCAATACTCATTGAGAAGGGTTCCGTCTCTGTTGGTTGCTAATGCTCCCCATTGTCTGTATTTGACATTTAAGTCCCCGGCTACTAATGTTGCGTCGTTGTTATGTAGTTGTAGTAGATTGTCTAAGTCGTTGTTTGTCAGTCGTCTTCTAGGTGGTTTGTATGCCGAAGTTGTGGTTAGCGGGAAATCGGCCATGTTTATTACTATGGATGTTGATTCTATTGCGTTAGACCGATAGGAGTTTATTCTGTAATGGTCAATATTCCGCTTAATTAGTATTGCAGTACCTCCCCCTCTTCTGTCCACTCGATCGTCTCTGTACACTTCATAATTTTTAATTTTGAATCTGACTGCTGGTCTTAGGAAGGTTTCCCGGAGGAGTAGGACATCTATTCCGCAATCCTCCAGGAAGTCTCCCAGTTCGTAGATTTTGCTACGCACAGATTCTGCATTCCATGTGGCTATATTGAGATTTGTGGGTTTTCTTTTAGTTCCCATTGAGTAGAGCTTTCAATGTGGGATTTTTATTTAAGGCGTTTGCCAAAGTGTCCACTCTCTCTTCTATTTCATGCGGTTGGAGGGCCAAAATGCCAATGAAATGCTGGCTAAGGTTATTTATTATAGAATTGTTTGTGTTTTGTGTGTTGTTTTGAGTGTTATTGTTTATGTTGGTTTGTCTAGTATTTTGGTTATTTGTTGTAGCTGTATGTTGTGGTTGTTGGTTTTGTGTGTTTTTTGTTGTTTGTGCGAAAGTTATGTTGTCTGTCACTGGTTTTGCTGGTGGTCTTGCTGTATTTTCTTTTAAGTTTGGATTGTTGTGGTTCATGGGATTCTTTATGCAACCACTGTAGTTGGCCGGGTGTGGGCCACCGCAGTTTATGCATAAAGGAGGAGTATCTTTTGTTTTTGTGCATGTCGAAAAATGATGATTTCCGGCACATCTATGGCATTTTGGATCCGCGTGACACCTGTGTTGTGAATGCCCATATTGTTGGCATCTATGACCGTTGACTTATTATTTTTTTATTCCCAGAGCTCTGGGCCTCAATAACCACAGGGAGGTTCAGAATGTGTGTTACGTTGTAGAAGTGTTTTTCTTCTTTTGGGAGCATAATTTTAACCATCGAGGATTCCTTCCTGTGCGGTCCTGTTTTTATTTTATATATCTCTGTTGGGTTAAATCCCATGGCCATGATTTCCTCTTTGATATCCTCTATATGGATGTTTCTGTGAATACCTTTAATTAATATATTTAATTGTTTTTCATCTGGTAGGAAATAAGTATGATATTGTACATTGTTTTCATTGAGGAATTTTGTTATTGCCCTGTGATCGTCAGGTTCTTTTGGACTTAGTTGAATTCCCAGATTATTAGTCTTCGCAGAAACAATCTCTATATTGGATTGTTTAATGGCCTTATTAATTTGATGCCAATTTTTGGTTTCCCTTATGACTATTGGCACAGTTGATTTTTTCTTTTGTTCCTTCGGTGTTTCTTTTTCGGGTTGTATTTGTTGTTGCATTCCCATTAAATTATTAAAATGCTTTTGGATCCCAGAATTGGACATTTTGGGGATATTTAGGGATAATTCGGGAAGAGCAGAGGATAGTGGGTTGGAGGTTTTTTGTGGGAGTGATGGAAAATCATTTGCTTGTTCTACCTCCATCTCACTATCCTCTGTATGTGACACACCCTTATTTCTACACTATTGTTTCTACATTCTAGTTTTTGGTTAATTACTTTTGATTGTTCTGAGATTTCGTTTTGTTTAGTTAGTTTATTTATATTATCACTTAAATTGGTTATGTTCAAGTTCAGTGTTTGATTTGAAAGCTCTAGGCTGTTCATTTTTTGTTCAAGTATTCTATTTAAGTTTAATAGTTCATTTATTTTCTGTTTTTGTATTTCCATCTCTTTTGTTTGTTGATTTAACTGAACATTTTGGTTCTCAATTTGAGCGATTAAATTTTGATTTTGAAAAGCTAGGTTTTATTTTTCTTTTTGTAATTCAGAGATTATATTGTTAAAATATTCAGTTTCATCAACAAACTTTCTTTTATTTTGAGAATTAGAGGAATCAGATTTACATGGGTTAATAGGGCTATGCAGAAACTGCTTACCTTCGTTGCTTGTTTCGGGTCACTCATCTTGTCACTGTTGATGGCATTTTTTGTCACTGTCACTAGGTCTTTATCGATCACTGAAAGAGTTTTGAGGTCTTTTACACTTTTTTTGTCCGTATAGTCACTACGCACTTTTTGGGCATCGGTGCCGGGTCTCCGATGACTGCGTGCGTTTATATTTTTAGATTTATTTTTCCTTTCCGGGGGAATTTTCGGTTTTTTTATCAGTCTTTTAATTTTAATTGTGTAGTCTTTACACTTATTTATTATTTTACTATTCGCACTTGACTTCACTTTATACTATAATAGTATAATGTATATCGAGGGTTTAGTGCAATTGGAGGACATTAGTAGTTTCGACGTCCATTGATTCATTGTCAGAATCGTCACTAGAATCGTCTTCTTTCCCTTTCTTCTTTTCCCATTCATCGTCTGAGGACAATTTCCTCTTTGGCGCCTTTTTTGGCACCGCCGAGGGTCCAGCCGTCATCTTTTGAGGCTCTGGTTCAGCCTCTTTGTTTTTGATGGCATTACATTGCTCATCAAGTCGCTTTGCCATTAGTTGGAATTGTTTTTCCATGGCTGCAATTTTCTTAAGCAGCATGGCATTGGCTTCTTTTACTTTTTTGTATTTGCTTTGCAGCGTCACAAATTCCTGCTTAGACGGCATTTTGTACGCTGCAATACGCACTTTGCACTGCACTCATTCCTATTCTAGCACTTATCTAAACTACTTATTTTAGCTACCAACCAAAACCAGTAATATAAATAAAAATCGCTTACCTTAGTCTCTGTGGTTCCCACACTCCTCGCTGATTTTCACTCACTCTTTCACTATTTCCACTTGTCTTGAAAAAGACAAATGAATTTCTTTTTTAGTTATGACACTCGGAAATAACCAAATTCGAACTTCGGTACGAACTCTCAAGTAGATCTAATCTTTAGATGCTGACTTGAGCGCGTCTCGCACTGGAATGAAAAATGAACTTTTTTTTTGCGGAGGGGAAATCTTACATAAACACCCGCACGAAGTGTACGGGTAGTGCCGGATTCCTACCGGCTAAAACCCCCCCCTGCACTGAGGGTCCACACGTTCTTCTTCTGTTTCCTATAGTGAAGCTATAGTCTACAGAAGGGCACTGTGAGTGTCCCATTGGTTTCCGGGCCTTGGCCTTATAAACCTCCGGTCTTCACTCATTGGTGTTTCCGCTCCAGGAGCCGGTGCTCCTATTGCTTCGCACTGCCTTACATTTCGCTTACAATGCAAGGTTGGTCTCTTTACGCCATTCACACTCGTTCATTCGTCTCACTCATCCCTGTAAAAAATGAATACTACAGCCCTCGAGGGATTTTCCTCTGGGCTCTGTTACTTTTACCTTTCCGACGATCTTCTCTCTTCTTTCTTCGCTCGCTGTTTTTCCTGGTCTTCTGGTCCTTTTTCCCTGGAGTCATCTGCTTTCTTCGCCTAGATTTGGAGTCTAGGCCTTTTATGTTTCCTTGCTTCTATTTCCGGGTCGTAATCCACTGCTTGCCTAATCAGTGGATTATCGTGGAGTTCCGCTTTTTGAAAGGCTTTTACAGCCTTTTGTCTTAGGACTTCTCGTAGACGAGTCCATCTCATCTCTACGTATTTGCTTGTTCCTGACGAACCACGGGGCGTTTAAGGCCATTCTCAGGACTATGTTTTCCTGAGCTTCTAGCTTTTGGATGTATGTATTGGCAGCGTGGCCCCACGCTACTGATCCGTAAGTCAGCACTGGCCTGAGAACTGTTTTGATTATCGTCAGTTTGTTCTTTAAGCTCCTTTTGCTTCTTCTATTTAGTAAGGGGTATAGTTGTTTCCTTACCATTTTGTATTTCTTTATCGTTTCTGTGGTGTGTTTCTCCCAACACAGTTCTCCATCTAATGTTACTCCTAGATATTTGGCTTGATTTGTCCATTCGACATTTTCGCCATCAATATCTATTGTCTCGCCCGGTGGTCTCCTTCTTTTGGTCAGGAAGATTGCTTGACTCTTGTCGGGATTGACCGCTATTTTCCAGGATATGAACCAGTCATTGACTCGGTTCATTTCTTCCTATAGGTATCTGCTGATCATTCTGGGGCTGATGGATCTTGCCATGATGGCAGTGTAATCTGCGAATAGGGCCATATTCGTGTGTCTTGTTTTGGGGATGTCGTGAGTGTATATGTTATAGAGGTGCGGTGAGAGTACGGACCCCTGTGGTACTCCTGCCTCAGGTCTTCTAGGTTGCGATATTTCCTGCTCAACCTTGACCGTGAACTCACGTTTTTGTAGATAAGAATGTACAATTTCGCAGATCCAGGCCGGGTAACCAGAGCTCCGGAGTTTGTAGATTAGGCCCGCGTGCCATACTCTATCAAACGCTCTGGCCACATCAAGCAGGATGACTCCAGTTGACTGATTCCTATTGAATAGTGGCATATTCAACAACTCGCAACAGTTGCAGTTCAGTGGATCGTCTATCTACGAATCCGAACTGCTCCTGTGGGATAATATCGGTTGTTGTTGTCGCTTCTTTTAGCCTTTTCAGTATTATCCTTTCTGCTACTTTGCTTAGAGCAGGTAGCAGACTGATAGGCCTGTAGTTCTGAGGGAAGGTGTGATTTTTGCCCGGTTTGGGCAGCATCACAACTTGTGCTTTTTTCCAGGCATTTGGAAAGTGCCTTAGTCTAAGCATCGAGTTGATGATGTGCGATTATTTATTCCGTCGGCTCCTGGTGCTTTCCTTATTTTCAGTCTTTTTATGACTTTCTTTATTTCTGCTGGCGTTGCGGGCTTTGGGAGGGTATTGTCCTGCCATTCACTGGGTCTGACCCCTCTAGCCACTCTACGCACTTCGCGTTCGTGTGTGTCGTCTTCTCCCGGGTGTTCGTTTAGTCTACACTCTTGTTCGAGCACATCAGCGAATGCTTCAGCTAGCGAGAAAGATGCGTGTAGACTACTCTATTCCTACCGTGTATTGGTGGAATGGGATCTTTGCTGCGTCTGAGGTTCCTTTGCATGTTCCACAATGACAGGTCCTCAGTTTCTTGCTCCTGTAGTTTGTTTTCCCCTCTTCTGGTACTTAAGTCTTTTAATTCGGTCTTTAGCTGAGCAGAAGCCCTGTTGAGGGCTATCCTGTCTGCTTCTGACCTTGTTATTCTGTACCTTCTTTTGAGGCGTCTTCTGTTTGCGATCAGTCTTTTTATCCTTGGCGGTGTTGGCCCATATGGATACTTTTGTACCGCGATCCTCTGTTCTTGAGATGCCTCATGATGAGCTCGCGTGATCGCATTTTCCAGGCTCAGTAAGGCTGCTTCCAGCTCTTGGACTGAGTTTATCCTGGGGATAGCCTCTAGGTTTTCGTAAACCTTGTCTTTAAACAATGCCCAGTTTGTTTTCTTTTTTACTACCAGGTCCTCTTCTTTTTCTTCGTGTCCTATTTTTAGCATGATCGGGTCATGATCAGATGATCCGTCGACCATGTTCTTGATTTCGAAGTCTTCTCTTACGTTGTGCAGTATTGCAATGTCCAGTATATCTGGTCGGAAGTTTGCTCTGTGGAAAGTCGGTTCCGGCGGGGCTATCACTATAGCTCCGTGCCGGTCCGTTCTTTCTTCTAGCCTGCGCCCGTCTGCGTTGTTTGCTCTGCAATTCCAATCTCGGCGTTTGCGGTTTAAATCTCCGATTATGACTTTTGAGGATCCTCCTCGTAACAAGTCATCTATGTCTTCTGGCACCAATCTATCCGTTGGGTTCTTGTAGGCCGATGTGACCTCAAGATCCCCGTAGTGCATGTTGATTACAACGCTGACTGCATCTAATTCGACGTCCCTTACTCCGATGACATGATGGCTTATGTTTCTTTTGACCAGCATGGCTACGCCCCCGCCTGCCCATGCTACATTTGGCCTATCATGTCTGTAGATTTGGTAATTCGGGAATGTCAATCTGTCGTAGTTGTTTAGTTTTGTTTCCTGGACGGCTAGTACGTCTGGCGCAAATTCCGCCAGGAATTCTAAAACTTCATTCTTCCTCTCCCTTACACTGGTCACGTTCCATGAACATATCTCTATTGTCTTAGGTTTTAACCTAGACATTGTTGGATTTTTTCCTATTATTTTAGCGTAAGGCTGTTTTCACAGCCTCCGCGATAATCTTTTGCAGTTCTTCTAAACTGCTAGGGAGGGTTGTGGCGGGGGTTGTCTTTTTCTCGTGTTTTCTTGGCCTTTTGGTCACTTTTCTTTTGATTGTTCATTGTCTTCTTCTCTTTTCTTGGATTGGGGTATTTTTCGCACCCCTTCCAGGAAGCTGGATGGCCCACTTTTCCGCATAGGGCACAGGTGGCTTTGTCCTCCTTCTTCAGCCTGCATTTGGCTGTCAGGTGGTCCTTGCCGCACTTTACGCATCTTGGCGGAAAGGTGCATCTGCTTTGCGTGTGGCCGTAGCGCTGGCATCTGTAGCACTGGCCTGGCTCTGATGCTTTTCTTTTATCCTCGATTTTAATTGTGAGGTCGCAAACCTTCTCGATTTTATTGACCTGGGCTCTTGAGCTGGTGGTTTTGATTAGCACCAGGGGGATCTCCTGCCTGGTGCGCCTGGATTTCATCCGGGCAACCTCCAGGCCTTCTAGCCCCTGTTGTGCTAGGTCTCTACTAACTTCTTCGATGGCTACTGAGGTGGGGACACCTCTAGCCACTACTTGAAGCTTCTTTTCTTCGGGAAGCTGGTACGTATAGTACGCGGCTTCTTGGCTCTCTTTGAGCAAGGTTGTTACCTTGCGGTAGTCGTCGCTCTCCTTGGGCTGGATTTTTATGCCGTCTTTCACGACTTTGGCACTGACATATTTTATGCCTCCCTCCTTGAGCTTTTTCTGCAGCTCGGTCCACTTCCCGGTGTTTATTATCACCGGTGGGATTTTCGCTGCTGCTCTGGCGTAGTTCAAGGGACGGACCACTGTTTTAGTGGTCTCTACGTCCATAGTTTCCTCTTCACTTTCGGAAGCTGAAGAGTCCTCACTGCTTCCTTCTCCATCGGAGCTTAGTTTCCTCTTTGGCGCCGTTGAGGGCTCCGGTGCTTGAATCTTCTTTTGAGGCTCTGGTGCAGCCTCTTTGGTATTATCAGCATTTTGCTCTTTCATCTTTTTCGCCATTATGGCGAATTGTTTTTCCATCGCTGCTATTTTCTTTAGCAGCATGATTCTGTCTTCCTTCATCTTTTTATATTTTGCTTGCAGCGCAGCAAATTCCAGCTTGGCTGGCATTTTGCACGCTTACTTTTCCCGCACTTTCACTGCACTCCTTATTCTAACACTTACTATACTACTAATCTTAGTCTACCAAACCAACACCAGTAATATAAATAAATCGCTTACCTGATTTATTGGTACCCCAACCTATCACTTTTGCACTTCCACTTGCCTTGAAAAAGGCAACGAATTTCTTTTAGCTAAATCACTCGGACTAACTAACTCGAATTTCGGTACGAACTCTCAAGCAGATCTAAACTTTTCTAGATGCGTACTCGAGCGCGTCTCGCATTGGAATAATGTGTGTGATGAAAAAAAAAAATGAAAAATGAATCGATTTGTGTCTTTTTTCGAGTGAGTGACTTTCGCCTCTTATACTCAGTTTTTTGATAGGCAGTAAACTGCAAGCCCTTACAAGCAAAGTGATTGTACGATTATTTTTTGATGATTTTTTTTTTTAAATCACTTATTTCATATTGTCCTCAACCTCATCTTTTAGTAGCGTTTGCAACGCACAGATTTAAGGGGGTCTAATAGGGGAGTTTATATTTCTATTTTTTCTTCTGTTGTTGTCTGGATTTCTGTTGATTGGAAAATCATTTCTGATCAATGGATTGGGGTGGTTTTCCATTGACCTTAACAATTTTTCTTGTTTGTTGGATAGCATTTCTTGTATATTTTCTATTTTTAGTTCCCTATGAATCTGTGCGTTACGAACGTACCATGGTGCGTTAATTATGTGTCTTAATATTTTATTTTGGAAAGTCTGAAGTTTTTTCTTATGTGTACTCGCCAGTTGGCACCAAGCCGTGCTTCCATAAAGTATTTTAGGTCTTATGACCTGCTTATAGAGCAATAGTTTGTTTTTAAGAGTAAGCTTGCTGTCGTTTTTTAATAGTGGAAATAACTGTCCGTATGTCTTTTTAGCTTCATTCAATCTTTCCTCGACATGATTTTTCCATGTAAGGTGTTTATCTATGGTGATACCCAGATATTTCATGGAGTTTTTCCATTCTATCTGGGTATCCTCTATGGTTAGAGTTGGACCATTGTCCAGTGCTCTTGAGTTTTTTATTATGATGGCCTGAGTTTTCTCAGGATTGACCTTGATCTTCCAGAGCTTTGCCCAGGCCATCATACTGTCGAGATGAGATTGAATGTTTCTGTGTATTATGTTTATTTTTTTGTGGCTGCAGAAAATACCAGTGTCGTCTGCGTATATACTTAGGTGTGTGTTGGGTCTCTTGGGTATATCTAAGGTATATAAAGAGTACAATATGGGGGAAATAGGGGATCCTTGTGGGACCCCTGCCTCCATCATTCTTTGGCCAGATAACTTGTCTTCAATCTTCACTTTGAATTTTCTGTTTTGTATAAATGAGTTTATGTATCTTATATAGTTGTTGTTCATTTTATGAATATGGTGAAGTTTGTAGACGAGTGCATCATGCCAAACCTTGTCGAACGCCTTCTGGATGTCGAGGACGACTATGCCAGTTTTTCCTCTTTCCTGTAGACCATCCAGAGTACGGTCGACAAGTCTTACCACTTGTTGTTCAGTGGAGTGTAGTTTCCTGAACCCAAACTGTTCGTCTGGGATCAGGTTTTTGTTTTCTATTTCCTCCCATAGTCTCTTTAGAAATATTTTTTCTGTTAAGTTAGCCAATGAGGGAAGTAGGCTAATAAGTCTCCAGTTTTGTGGAAACGTATGGTTTTTGAACGGCTTTGGTATCATTGCCACTATCGCAGTCTTCCAACAGTCTGGGTAGTATCTGTGATTAAAGGAGAAATTGATAATCTGGAGTAGAATTTGTGTGGTGTTATCTGGCAGATTTTTTATGGCTTTGTTAGGAATTTTATCGTAGCCGGGGGCTTTATTGTTATTGAGGAATTTTATTTCCTCTTTTAGTTCTTCTATGTTTGTGGGGGGGATCGAGATTTCCTCCGGATCGATTTCCGCTCTTTTGATTCTGCCCGCTAGTCTCTCAATCCTAGCCTCCCAGTCGATGTCGTCATCCGGATCGACGTTGAGGCTGAACTGTGATTCCAGCGTGTCGGCAAAAGCTTCAGCTTTTTCTATGTTAGTGTACGCCATCCCGTTTCTGCCATGTATTGGTGGTGTTTTTTGTTTGTGTTTGTTTAGTAGTGTTTTTTGTATGTTCCATAGTGATTTGTCCTCTGGTTTTAATGTTAGTAGGTAGCTTTGCCAGTTGTCATTTCTCAATTGATTTAGTTCCGTTTTTATTCTGTTCGTCAGTCGATTCGCTTCTCTTGCGAATCTTGGATCTAGGGTTTGCTTAGCTCTGCGTCTGAGTCTGTTTCTCTCAATTATTAGGGTTTTAATGTTTATAGGTATAGTGTATGGGTTGTAATTTTTAATTGGTATTTTAATTTTTGATTGTTCTATGGAGTCTTGTATATTGTTTGTCAGTGTCTCTATTGCGGTGTTTAGTGTTTGTATGTTTGTTATTTCAGGTATATTTTGATTTTTGTTCTCTAGAATTTCTTTGTAATTTGTCCAGTCAATTTTTGGGTGAAATTCTTCCGTCGGTATTAGTTCATTCTGGCCTAATTGATAGAAGACAGGCACATGATCAGAGCTAAGGTCATGTATCACTGCGACGTTTATTTCGCAAAATAAATTTTTGATTTTTCCTATATCCAATAAATCAATTGAGCGGTCTGAGTAGTGAGTGGGTTCGTTGGGGCTTATGACAGAAACAGGATGGTTTTGTACGTATTCCTGAAGGAAGTTTCCGTCTGTGTTTGGAAATCTGGATCCCCATTGTCTATGTTTGCAGTTTAAGTCTCCGGCTATTAGAACAGACGAATCGTTGTTCATTTGTAGTAGCTGATCTAAATCATTTTCGTTTATTCGTCTGTTCGGAGGTTTGTAAACCGATGTGACGATTAGTTGTTGCTGTTCCATGTTTATAGTTATTGAAGTCGATTCTATTGCCCAAGAATGATGTGAGTTTATTCTGTAGTGATCTATGTTTTTATTTATCAGTATGGCTGTACCGCCCGCTCTCCTGTCTGTTCTGTCATCCCTATATATTTCGTAATTTTTGATTCTGAACCGCATTCCCGGTCTTAGGAATGTTTCCTGCAGGAGCATGATGTCCACATCATACTCCTCCAGGAAATTCCCCAGTTCATATTTTTTGTTTAGAACAGAGTTGGCGTTCCAGGAGATTATTCTTAGGCAGTTTGGTTTTCTTTTGTTAGCCATTGAAGAGAGCCTTTAAGATAGGGTTTTTTGCTATTGCGCCAGCCAGTGTGTCCACTCTCTCCCTGATGTCACTTGGTTGAAGCGTTAGGATGCTTAACAGTTGCTGGTTTAGCATGTTTGTATTGAAGTTTTCGTTTATTGTTTGTATGTTTTGTATTAAGTTTGTTGTTTATTGATTGTTAGTTGTGTTTTTTTGCGTGTTTTGGGTTTTTCCTGTTGTTTGTTGTTGTTTTTTTGTGGTTTGTGCAAAAGTGATGTTATTGTCAACTGGTTTTGCTGGGGTTCTTTGTGTTGGTGTTGGGTTGTTTATGTTATTGTTGTTTATGTTTCTTGGATTCTTACTGCATCCACTGTAGTTGGCCGGATGTGGACCGCCACAGTTGACGCAGAGAGGTGGGGTTTCTTTAGTTTTTTTACATGTTGTAAAGTGATGGTCACCAGCGCATCTGTGGCATTTTGGCTTAGCATGGCATCTATGTTGAGAGTGACCATACTGTTGACAATTGTGGCATTGATTTACTAGTTTTTTGTTTCCGGAGCTCTGTGCTTCAATGGCTACCGGAAGGTTTAAGATGTGGCTGACATTGAAGAAATGTTTTTCTTCTTTGGGCAATAGAATTTTGACCATGGAAGATTCTTTTCTTGCCGGGCCAGTTTTTATTTTATATATCTCAGTCGGGTGATATCCCATGGCTTCAATTTCTTCTTTAATGTCTCCTATGGGTATATTTCTGTGTATACCTTTGATTAAGATATTTAGTTGTTTTTCATCGGGCAAAAAGTAGGTGTGGTATTCTACTTTGTTTTCATTTAAATATTTTGTGATTGCCCGATGATCGTCGGGTTCCTTAGGGTTAATTTGAATACCCAGGCTGTTGGTTTTGACTGACGCTATTTCCACATTTGATTTTTGGATATCTTTGTTGATTTGGTTCCACGTTTTCGTGTCTCTGATGACAATCGGAACCGTGGATTTTTTTGCTTCTTTTTGTTTGTTATCGTTGTCAGTGCTATTAGGGTTTCCCTCATTAGCCAAGGTTTTTAAATGTTTTTTTAGTTCGGGGTTTGTAGTTTTTGGTAAGTTTAGTAGGGATAATTCTGGTAGTGCAGAAGACAGTGGATTGGAAGTTTTTCCCGGTAATTCCGGGAAATCAGTTTCCATTTCACTGTCCTCTGTTGTATTATTAGCGACACTGGTATTTTCTTTACCATTGTTTTCTATTTTTTTGTGATTGTTATCGTGTTTTTCGTTGTTTTTATTAGTAAAGATTAAGAAATTTTTGTTAAGTTCGTTTATGTTGTTATTTAAATTGATGTTAGATTGAATTAGCTCATTTACTCTTTGTTCCAAGCTATTGTTCTTGTTAATTAATTCGTTTATTTGTGCCCTCTGGCTTTGTATTTCACCAGTTTGAGCATTTTGTTGTTCTAGCTGAGCTAGTAGATCTATGTTTTGTTGAATTAATTTTTCTTTTTCTCTTTTTAAATTCTCAATTAAATGCTCGTACTGTTGCGCATCATCTGGATGCTTTCGTTTGTAAAAAGATGAGGTTGATTCCAATTTACAATCTTTTAATTTTGGGCTTAACAATAACTGCCTACCTTGATTACTGTCCGAGTCCTGGTCTGTGGAGTATTCACCCATTTTCACTGGTTTTTCACTTATAAAGTCACTTTCTGAATAGTCACAGTCACTTATCGCGGGGGTTTTATTGTCTATAACTAGGGTGGTTTGATTGTTTGTTGAGTTTTTATTGTCACTGTTCACTTTTACTTTTATTGTGTCTTTATGATCATCTGTGCCCGGCCACCGAAAGCCGCGTGCGGAGTCGTTTTTTGATTGTTTGGTTTTTCTTTCCGGCGGAATGTTCCTTATTTTTTTGTTCAGTTTTATTTTTTTGTTAGATCTTGAAGCCAAACACTTCACTTTTTTGTCCACTTTCGTTTCACTCGCGTAAAACTTCACTTTATTCGCACTTTTTGTCACTTTTTGGATTTTCTAGAAAATTCAGGATCACCAAGAACTGCTCACTGAACTGCGTGCGCTCTGTCCGAAGGCACGCTGAATACTGAAAAATGAAGTTTATGCTCGGAGAATTTAGGTATTTACGCTGTTATCGGGCACGGGACGGCCCTCTTATTTTGGTCTCGACTAATTCGTCTTGATTTAGCACATTTGCAATACTGCCATGGCTATTAACGAATTGTTCCGTGCCAAAATAACCTGTCTCGTCTAGTGTTCTGTAATGGAATTCAGAAGGCGTGGTAGGTTGAGAGTCATCCGAACTCGGGTTAGAATGCAGGTACAACGGAATATTGGCTAAGTTCGAACGTCCTGTTGGCGCATCGCGTTGAATCTCTTGGTCCAAAGGTCGTGAACCAGGGATTATCGCTATGGGGATATTGGGCATGGAAGAGAACAGGGGAAAAATCGTTGGCGAAACGTCGTAACGGGTCGCGTTTTCGATTTCGAATTGGTCTACGTTTGGGCTGCTACTGGGCCGAACGTCATGTGTCGCAGGGTAACCGAAGAAGATGAGATTTGGATCATTTTGATTCATCAAATCGTTTTTATTTGTTTGTGAAGAAGAAAAAAGGGCACCAGCAGGTGGTGCCGGAGAGGACCCACCATAACCTCCCGACCCGGCTGAAGGCCAAGCCGCCTCACCTTTCTTGCTATTTAATAGGGGCACTTTGTTTTGAGCCATGCTCTTAAATTTTGAAAAAAGATGAAATTTGTTTTTTGATTTTATTGCCAAAATTAAAAAAATGGGACTAATTTAAAACAAAGGACGCGTTAGGAGATGAGCTGAGATGCTCAACGTGTCTTTGTATCAAAAAGAAACAGGGATTGCTAATTATAAATGGAAATTAATTAGCTTTTATTGTTGCAACTTTTCGAGAATTTTTGTGATTTTGTCGGTAAGTGTATCCGAAAAAGGTCTATCAAAAATTGTCTATTTGTCAGTAACTTGTTGATCGGAAAAGAGACGCAAATTTTGTAATCGTTTTCGATACGTTCACGAAATTTTTGTCTTTTCCGTTACGCGGATTTTTTGTTTTGTGAGGGACGGGGAAATGTCTTTTGGGGGGAAATGTCTATTTTTTCTCACGTTTTTGAAAGCCAAAAATGATGTTTTCTGTTTCTTAATTTGGAAGAAAAACGGGCGTGACCCGTCCTAGAAAAAGGATTTTTTTATAGGACTTTGGTCGGTTTTTCTAGTTTTTCAAGGCTTTTCCAAAAGCCTCTAGGTTAATACTTGGGAGTAAAGGGAAAACTCCAATAATATAAGAAACGAATACGCGGAATTTATGTCGGTGATCCGCTACTACAACGCCAGTTCGCGTATGTAGTCTCGAATAGCACCCGACTTTCGAACTGTAGTGTCTGAGGGCCTGGTAGTTCTGAAACTTACCTCAGGTGTTCGTAAGCAGATACTACCTGTCCTATTTCACTCTAGTTTATACCTAGGGAAACCTCAGACACCGCATTTACTCCGGAAATTTGCTTTCGCTTTATGTCTTCTTGAATTTTTGGTTTTTCACTATCTTTGTGCAAGTGATAGCTACTAAACGCCCAAAAATTCCGTATATAATGTATTAAGTTTACTGATTCTTCTACGAGGATCTAGAAGGTCTATGCTGACATCAAAAAGATCGTCGCGGTTGCAGGGATGGTCTGGTCTTGAAAATTCTGTGCAAATCTGCGAGGAATTGTCCTAAAATCCAGCAGAATTTTCGGGAATCTTGATAGGAATCGCAGAAAAAGTGTTCTGCCGTAAAAACAGCAGCTTTTAATGCGAATTTCCACGTTTCTTTCTTCTTTCTTCACAACTGATGTCTTCAGTCTTCTTGTTCTTCTTTCTAGTTGTCTTCGTTCTAGCCAAGTCGATAACTAACTCTGATTTTTTTTTTTTTTTTTTGCGGAGGGTAAATCTTGCATAGACACCCGCACGAAGTGTACGGGTAGTGCCGGATTCTTACCGGCTAAAACCCCCCCTGGACTGAGGGTCCCCACGTTCTTCTTCTGTTTCCTATAGTGGAGCTATAGTCTACAGAAGGGCACTGTGAGTGTCCCATTGGTTTCCGGGCCTTGGCCTTATAAACCTCCGGTCTTCACTCATTGGTGTTTCCGCTCCAGGAGCCGGTGCTCCTATTGCTTTGCACTGCCTTGCATTTCGCTTACAATGCAAGGTTGGTCTCTTTGCCATTCACTCTCATTCATTCGTCTCACTCATCCCTGTAAAAATGTATACTACAGCCCTTGAGGGATTTTCCTCTGGGCTCTGTTGCTCTTACCTTTCCGACGATCTTCTCTCTTCTTTCTTCGCTCGCTGTTTTTCCTGGTCTTCTGGTCCTTTTTCCCTGGAGTCATCTGCTTTCTTCGCCTAGATTTGGAGTCTAGGCCTCTTATGTTTCCTAGCTTCTATTTCCGGGTCGTAATCCACTGCTTGTCTAATCAGTGGATTATCGTGGAGTTCCGCTTTTTGAAAGGCTTTTACAGCCTTTTGTGTTAGGACTTCTCGTAGAGGAGTCCATCTCATCTCTCTACGTATTTGCTCGTTCCTGACGAACCACGGGGCGTTTAAGGCCATTCTCAGGACTATGTTTTCCTGAGCTTCTAGCCTTTGGATGTACGTATTGGCAGCGTGGCCCCACGGCTACTGATCCGTAAGTCAGCACTGGCCTGAGAACTGTTTTGATTATCGTCAGTTTGTTCTTTAAGCTCATTTTGCTTCTTCTATTCAGTAAGGGGTATAGTTGTTTCCTTACCATTTTGTATTTCTTTATAGTTTCTGTGGTGTGTTTCTCCCAAGACAGTCATCTATCTAATGTTACTCCTAGATATTTGGCTTGATTTGTCCATTCGACATTTTCGCCATCAATATCTATTGTCTCGCCCGGTGGTCTCCTTCTTTTGGTCAGGAAGAGTGCTTGACTCTTGTCGGGATTGACCGCTATTTTCCAGGATATGAACCAGTCATTGACTCGGTTCATTTCTTCCTGTAGGTATCTGCTGATCATTCTGGGGCTGATGGATCTTGCCATGATGGCTGTGTCATCTGCGAATAGGGCCATATTCGTGTTTCTTGTTTTGGGGATGTCGTGAGTGTATATGTTATAGAGGTGCGGTGAGAGTACGGACCCCTGTGGTACTCCTGCCTCAGGTCTTCTAAGTTGCGATATTTCCTGCTCAACCTTGACCGTGAACTCACGTTTTTGTAGATAAGAATCTACAATTTCGCAGATCCAGGCCGGGTAACCAGAGCTCCGGAGTTTGTAGATTAGGCCCGCTCTGGCCACATCAAGCAGGATGACTCCAGTTGACTGATTCCTATTGAATCCCTCAGTGGCATATTCAACAACTCGCAACAGTTGCAGTTCAGTGGATCGTCTATCTACGAATCCGAACTGCTCCTGTGGGATAATATCGGTTGTTGTTGTCGCTTCTTTTAGCCTTTTCAGTATTATCCTTTCTGCTACTTTGCTTAGAGCAGGTAGCAGACTGATAGGCCTGTAGTTCTGAGGGAAGGTGTGATTTTTGCCCGGTTTGGGCAGCATCACAACTTGTGCTTTTTTCCAGGCATTTGGAAAGTGCCTTAGTCTAAGCATTGAGTTGATGATGTTCGTAATCGCTGCTATGCCTTTCCTGGGCAGGAGTTTTAGCATGCGATTATTTATCCCGTCGGCTCCTGGTGCTTGCCTTATTTTCAGTCTTTTTATGACTTTCTTTATTTCTGCTGGCGTTGCGGGCTTTGGGGGGGTATTGTCCTGCCATTCTCTGGCTCTGACCCCTCTAGCCACTCTACGCACTTCGCGTTCGTGTGTGTCGTCTTCATCCGGGTGTTCGTTTAGTCTACACTCTCTTTCGAGCGCGTCAGCGAATGCTTCAGCTTTCTCGCTATGCGTGTAAACTACTCCATTCCTACCGTGTATTGGTGGAATGGGATCTTTGCTGCGTCTGAGGTTCCTTTGCATGTTCCACAATGACAGGTCCTCAGTTTCTAGCTCCTGTAGTTTGTTTTCCCATCTTCTGGTACTTAAGTCTTTCAATTCGGTCTTTAGCTGAGCAGAAGCCCTGTTGAGGGCTATTCTGTCTGCTTCTGACCTTGTTGTTCTGTACCTTCTTTTGAGGCGTCTTCTGTTTGCGATCAGTCTTTTTATCCTTGGCGGTGTTGGCCCATATGGGTACTTTTGTACCGCGATCCTCTGTTCTTGAGTCGCCTCATGATGGGCTCGCGTGATCGCATTTTCCAGGCTCAGTAAGGCTGCTTCCAGCTCTTGGACTGAGTTTATCCTGGGGATAGCCTCTAGGTTTTCGTAAACCTTGTCTTTAAACAATGCCCAGTTTGTTTTCTTTTTTACTACCAGGTCCTCTTCTTTTTCTTCGTGTCCTATTTTTAGCATGATCGGGTCATGATCAGATGATCCGTCGACCATGTTCTTGATTTCGAAGTCTTCTCTTACGTTGTGCAGTATTGCAATGTCCAGTATATCTGGTCGGCAGTTTGCTCTGTGGAAAGTTGGTTCCGGCGGGGCTATCACTATAGCTCCGTGCCGGTCCGTTCTTTCTTCTAGCCTGCGCCCGTCTGCGTTGTTTTCTCTGCAATTCCAATCTCGGCGTTTGCAGTTTAGATCTTCGATTATGACTTTTGAGGATCCTCCTCGTAGCAAGTCATCTATGTCTTCTGGCACCAATCTATCCGTTGGGTTCTTATAGGCCGATGTGACCTCAAGATCCCCGTGGTGCATGTTGATTACAACGCTTACTGCATCTAATTCGACGTCCCTTACTCCAATGACATGATGGCTTATGTTCCTTTTGACCAGCAAGGCCACTCCCCCGCCTGCCCATGCTACATTTGGTCTATCATGTCTGTAGGCTTGGTAATTTGGGAATGTCAATCTGTCGTAGTTGTTTAGTTTTGTTTCCTGGACGGCTAGTACGTCTGGCGCAAATTCCGCCAGGAATTCTAAAACTTCATTCTTCCTCTCCCTTAAACTGTTCACGTTCCATGAACATATCTCTATTGTCTTAGGTTTTAACCTAGACATTGTTGGGTTTTTTCCTATTATTTTCGCGTAAGGCTGTTTTCACAGCCTCCGCAATAATCTTTTGCAGTTCTTCTAAACTGCTAGGGAGGGTTGTGGCGGGGGTTGCCTTCTTTTCCTGCGTTTTCTTGGCCTTTTGGTCACTTTTCTTTTGGTTGTTCGTTGTCTTCTTTTCTTTCCTTGGATTGGGGTATTTTTCGCACCCCTTCCAGGAAGCTGGATGGCCCACCTTTCCGCACAGGGCGCAGGTGGCTTTGTCCTCCTTCTTCAGCCTGCATTTGGCTGTCAGGTGGTCTTTGCCGCACTTTACGCACCTTGGCGGAAAGGTGCATCTGCTTTGCGTGTGGCCGTAGCGCTGGCATCTGTAGCTGACTAACTCTGATTTTTTTTTTTTTTTTTCCTGGAGGGGAAATCTTGCATAGACACCTACACTAAGTGTGTAGGTAGTGCCGGATTTCTACCGGCTAAAACCCCCCCGGACTGAAGGTCCCCGCGTCTGTGAGTTATAGTGCGTACTATAACTCACAATGTGCGTTGCGGGTGTCCCATCGGTTTCCGGGCCGAAGCCTTATAAACCTCCGGTCATCACGCATTGGTGTTTCCGCTCCAGGTGCCGTTTGCACCTATTGCTTCGCACTGCCTTACATTTCGCATGCAATGTAAGGTTGGTCGCTCTACATTCACTCGTCATCTTGCATAACCTGAAAATAAAGGGGGAGAAAATGGGCTCTTTACGATCCCTTGCTGGTGCAGTCCTAGTGGGGATGTTCCCCATGATCTGCTCCCAGTTGGTCTTCGCGATTTTCCTTCTTATTTCGTCTTTCCTTCCATTTACTATGCCTAGATCTGCAATCTAGGTCTTTTGTGTTTTCTTGCGTCCTCATCCGGATCATAGTCCACTGCTTGTCTAATCAGTGGATTGTCGTGCTCTTCTGCTTTCTGGAAGACTTTTCTAGCCTTCTGTCTCAGGACCTCCCTTACGGGGGTCCATCTCATTTCTCTGCGTATTTGTTCGTTTCTGACGAACCACGGGGCGTCTAACGCCATTCTCAGTACTATATTTTCCTGAGCTTGGAGCCTTTGTATATACGAGTTTGCAGCGTAGCCCCACGCTGCTGATCCGTAAGTCAGTACTGGCCGCAGTACTGCTTTTATTATCGTCAATTTGTTCTTTAGACTCATTTTGCTTCTTCTGTTCAGCAAAGGATAGAGTTGCTTTCTTGTTAGCTTAAACTTTTTAATTGCATAGGTGATGTGTTTTTCCCAACACAATCCCTTGTCAATTATCACTCCGAGATATTTGGCTTGATTTGTCCATCTGACATTTTGGCCATCAATATCTATCATCTCGCCGGGTGGTCTCTTTCTCTTTGTCAAGAGGATTGCTTGACTCTTTTCGGCGTTTACTGCAATTTTCCAAGAGATGAACCAGTCATTGACTAGGTTTATTTCTTCTTGCAGATATCTGCTTATCATCGTTGGATGCGTAGATCTTGCCATTATGGCCGTGTCGTCTGCGAATAGGGCTATATTCGTGTTTCTTGTTTTGGGGATGTCGTGAGTAAAAATATTATAGAGGTGTGGTGAGAGTACGGACCCCTGTGGTACTCCTGCCTCTGGTCTTCTCGGTTGCGATGTTTCCTGCTCCACCTTGACGGTGAACTCACGACTTTGTAGATAGGAATCTACTATTTCGCAAATCCATGCCGGGTAGCCAGAGTTCCGGAGTTTGAAGATTAGGCCCGCATGCCATACTCTATCAAACGCTCTGGCTACGTCAAGCAGGATGACTCCTGTTGATTGGTTCCTGTTGAATCCCTCTGTTGCGAATTCGGCGACTCGCAACAGTTGCAGTTCAGTGGATCGTCTGTCTACGAATCCAAACTGTTCCTGCGGGATTGTTTGGTTTGTTTCCGTCGCTTCTTTTAGCCTTTTCAGTATTATTCTTTCTGCTATCTTACTTAATGAAGACAGCAGAATGATAGGCCTGTAATTTTGCGGAAAAGTGTGGTTCTTGCCCGGTTTGGGCAGCATCACTACTTGAGCTCTTTTCCAGGCTTTTGGGAAATGCCTTAGTCTTAGTATGGCGTTTATGATGTTTGTGATCGCTGCTATCCCTTTCCTGGGCATAAGTTTTAGCATGCGATTGGAAATTCCGTCTGCTCCTGGTGCTTTCTTGTTTTTCTGTCTTTTTATGACAGCGTTGATCTCTGCTGGTGATGTTGGCTCAGGGAGTATGTTATCCTGCCGATCTCTGGCTCTGACTCCTCTGGCTATTCTGATCACCTCTCGCTCATGCGTGTCGTCTTCCTCCGGATGGTTGTTTAGTCTACACTCATGTTCGAGCGCGTCAGCGAATGCTTCAGCTTTCTCTTTATGTGTGTAGACTATTCCATTTCTACCGTGTATCGGTGGTGTATCTCCTATTTCCCGTCTGAGTACTCTTTGCATATTCCACAGAGAGTGATCTTCGGTGTCCAGTTCCTGCAACTTGTCTTCCCATCTCTTGGTACTTAAGTTGCTTAGTTCCGTTCTGAGTAGAGCAGAAGCTCTGTTTAGAGCTATCCTGTCTTCCTCGGAACGTGTCGTTCTGTATCTCCTTTTGAGTCGTCTTCTGTTAGCGATCAACCTTTTGATCCTAGGTGGCGTCGGCCCATGCGGGTACCTCTGTACCGCGATCCTCTGTTCTCGAGTCGCCTCTTGATGGGCCGACTTGATCGCTCCTTCTAGGCTCAGTATTGCTGCGTCCAGCTCTTCTACTGAGTTTATCCTAGGGATTGCTTCTAGGTTTTCGAAAACCTTTTCCTTGAACAGTGCCCAGTCTGTTTTCCTTATGATGTCAGTATCCTCTGTTTTTCCTTCATTGCCAATTATCAGAATGATCGGGTCATGATCGGATGATCCGTCGACCATGTTTCTGATTTCAAAGTTATCTCTAACATTGTGTAGAATGGCTATATCCAGAATATCTGGTGTGTGACCAGCTCTGAAGTATGTTGGCTCTGGTGGTGCTATCACAATAGCTCCTACCAGGTCTGTACGTTCTTCTAGCTTCCGTCCATCTGCATTATTGACCCTGCAATTCCAATCACGGCGTTTGCAGTTCAGGTCTCCAATTATGATTTTTGCATTGTTTCCTTGGAGTAGGTCGTCGATATCTTCTTGAACAAGACTATCGTCGGGACTCTTGTATGCTGAAGTAATCTCTAGAGTCCCGCTGTTCATGTTTATGACCACGCTTACTGCGTCCAGCTCTACATCCCTTGCTCCTATAGCATAATGACTGATATTTTTCCTTACCAGCAGGGCCACGCCCCCGCCTGTCCATGCTGGGTTTGGTCTATTATATCTGTACATTTTATAGTTTGGGAATGTCATTTTATCGTAATTGTTTAGCCTGGTTTCCTGCACAGCAAGCACATCCGGCGCATTTTCTGCCAGGAATTCCATGACTTCATGTTTTCTCGCCTTTAGACTATTCACGTTCCATGAAATTATCTCTATTGTCTTAGGCTTTTTTAAGCAGTTAGACATTGTGTCTATTTTCCCATTTTTCCACTAAGTGCAGCTTTTACTGCTTCAGCGATAATCCTCTGCAGCTCCTCCATGCTGCTTGGTAATCCAGGGGCGGGGGGCCCAGTCCTTTCTGCTGGTTTTTGCGGTCTTTCGCTAGCCTTTTTGTTGCCTTGCGGCTTTTTCTGGGCTTCTCTCCTGCCTTTCTTCTGGTTGGGATATTTTTCACATCCCTTCCATGATGCAGGGTGGCCATCTTTGCCGCAAAGGACGCAGCTGGCTTTTTCCTCCTTCTTAAGTGTGCATTTGGCTGTTTCATGGCTTTTTGCACATTTGACGCACCTTGCCGGGAAGGTGCATCGGCTTTGGGCGTGGCCGTACCGTTGGCAGCGGTAACATTGGCCAGGCTCGTTCCTCTTCCTTTTATCTTCGATTTTAACTGTCAATTTGCAGACAGTTTGAATCTTTTCGAGCGCTTTTCTTGGGCTGCTCGTTTTGACCAACAGCATCGGGATCTCCTGTCTGGTGCGTCTAGATTTCATTCTGGACACTTCCAGATTAGTCAGGCCCTGCTCTTCTAGGTCTTTCTTCGCTTCTTCCGTCGTGATTGAGGCAGGAATGCCTTTAATCACGACCTGGGTCTTTCTATCTTCTGGGAGCTGGTACGTATAGTACGCAGCTTCCTTTGATTCCTTCAGCATTGCTGTGAGTTTCCTATAATCCACGCTGCTTTTCGGAAAGATCTTAATGCCGTCTTTTACGGCTTTGGCTTTCGAGAAATCGATCTTTTCTCCAGCCATTTTCTTTTGGAGTTCACTCCATTTTTCCGTGTCTACTACGACCGGCGGAATCGTAGCCGCTATTTTTGCGTAGCTTTTTTCTTCTGGAATTTTTGGAACTTCTTCTACTAGCTCCATTTCCTCGTCTCTTTTATCCTCAACTTTTTCCTCCTTCTTGTTGTCCTCTTCCTTGCTCACAGCTTTTTCTTGTTTCTGGATTTCTCCAGATGCTGATCGGCGTCTTCTCCTTTTTGCTGCTTTCTTCCATTCGCCGCTATCCTCGGGCGTTTTTGAGGGCCCCGGAGTGGGCCCCATTGGCGCACTTAAGGACACCTTGTCGTTCGTGAGCGCTGTGATGCGCTCTTCCATAGCTTTGAATTGCTTTTCCATTAAAGCAATTCTTTTTTGAAGCTCCGATTTCTCCTCCTTTATCTTCTTATATTTCGCCTGCATTGCACGCATCTCCGTGCCGGCAATTATAGGCATTGTTCACTTTCACTTTCACTTCACTTAATAAATAAATAGAGTGACTTACCTGTGATCCAGTAGAATCCTTGCAGATCCGCCGAAATTCCACAGATAATATCACAACTACTCGCTTACTTTGCCTTAAAGGCAATTATCGCACTTTTACTCAAAATCGCTATTTTTGCAATCGTCCGTATTGAAAAATACAGACTATGCAAACGAATTTCTTTTGTAACCGACTTCTTTCCTGTTTGTTCTCTTGTTTTCTGTGAATAATTGCTGACGTCTCTTCAGGCTTGTTCTGTTTAGAAGGGAGTTCTGGGAATGCTTCCTTCTTCTTGGTTCTCTTGCGTCCTCTCCTTTTTTGAGTTTTAAAGCCTTCGTCATCATCCGAGGGCTCTGAGACGACGACCATGGCTGCGTTGTTTTCTTCGACTGGTTGTATTTGAGAGGGAATTGTGATTTTCTCTCTTTAGTTTTTCATTTTCCTCGTGAAGAGTCGTCAGATTATTGTACAGAGTCTCCATCCTAGTTTGGAGCTCTGCTAAGCTTTGTTTAAGAGAGTCATTCTCTTTTGTCATTATTTCGAATTTCTTGAGTGTATCTTGTCTCTCCTCAAGAGTGTCATTTCTTCTTTTCATTTTCCTCAGGGCTACTTCTGCATCTTCCGCAAGCTTTCTGTAGCTATCGGATCTTTTCTGAAAGCTGTCAGAACGCTTGCGTAATATGTGTATTGTCTGGGCATCAGACAAAACTGTCCCACCGGGGTCTTCTGGCTCCATCATTTTGCTCGTCCTAAAGGGCCTTCAATCACAAATGTAATCAAAAGACACTTAAGGTGCCGAACCGTAACTTCGACTAATCGCTTGGGATCGCAGGTAGAAAAATCTCTCGCTTGACCGTAGGTAATACCGTACGGGTCGAATGCTCGAGGTGAACTGAAGTTTGCTCAGTGAAAATTTTTGCTATTTACGTGAGCTGTCTGTCCAATCAGAGTGCTCCGCCACGTCGGGTGACGTGGGCGGGGCTTACTAAGGGAGTTATTTGTCTTATAAAAGTTAACGCGAAGGCGTTGTACCTTCATTTGGATTTTAATTATTCAATGGTAAAAATGATTTTTACAACAATATATATATATATATATATATATATATATATATATATATATATATATATATATATATATCATCAAAATAAGGTGTTTACGCAGTATGTTGTTTATTTAAATTAAATTTAATAAATAATAAGTCCAGAATATCCTTTAAAGAGTCAACTTTGTTTATAATAACTAGGATTTTGTTGTCTTTGCACTTACTGAACTTTAACTTACTTTCTTCTTTTAACCTCAAATCATTTATCCATTGCCAAGTGTCTTCAGACGAAGGGACAATCGATAGGTTTATAATGATATCCATACTGAATACCAAATCACTGAAAATAGATGTTTTTATCTTACTCATGTCTATTCCTTCACAGCCCTTGCTATCATTTTTTAATACTTTTACATCATGATAGACTCTGCTAACATCGTCACATTGTTATGGTTCTCCTCTGTTTCAATGACGCAGTTGGAGATTTTGAAATAATTGTAATTTGTCCAATGTGTTTTGAAATTTTCACCAGTTATTTTTGATAATAACATTCCATCCATGTTGCTGTCATTTTTTCCCTAAAACTCTTTATTGAATACTTATTTACTTACTATTTATTACAAAAATACATTATTTAACATTAAAATTTTACATATTTATGAGGGCCATGCTAATCTACTTTGTATTATTCCAATTTTAGTGTATGTGCCGCCGAGGCGAGTATCCATTCTTGCTGATCGGTGCTCTGTTGTAGTTTTAATTTTTAAAGCTCTCTCTATGGCAATCGCGACACAATAGAGTGTCATATGTAAGGACTCCACAGTTTAGGCCTCTGAAATATAAGCTGGTAAAATCCTATTGTTCATGATGTCTAACATGATACCTACTTTTTTAGATACTGTAGGATTTTGTTGGACACTTGGACGATCACAGGACAATACAGGCATGTGTAATTCCCGTAACTGATGTTTAGAAATTTTATTAAGCTTTCTCTAGAAATTTCTTGAGATTTATTTACTTGGAATTTTAGGTTTGAAATGATCATCCTAAGAGAATTGGAATTTCGGTGATTCAATTAAGGTCTTTGGGATGTTTGCTTGGTGAGCGAAAATTAGCTCAAAAAGTGTAAAGTTTATAGATTTTGTATGTGTGTATTATAAGTGAACATAGCTAACTGTACTTATTCGTCGCAGTTTGTTTTTTTCGAGGTATGGTGCCGTTTTTTTTTCGGGATGATATGAACTTGAAAACAAATTTAGTTTTAAATAATTGATTTAATACTTTAAAAATATCTTAACATAAATCGAAGCCTTGGTCAAAAAGAATGTTTTCGGAAATTCTGAATAAAATAATATATTATATAGAAATAGCTTGGTGGTATGGAATAGGAAAATTTTGTAAGGCCGTCTTGCATGGTTAAAATGTTTCAATACCATGTTTTGTCAATGTCAATGCTCGTACAATATCTATAGCAAGTCTTTGAAATGAACGTTCGGCAGTAGTCCTTTATTAGGATTATGATTTGTTTTATTAATTTGATAAGATTAAATATCGTGTTTCATATTGGGATATTTAAAGTTCCCTTTAATGCGTTTATAAGTACGAATATAACTTGAATGACCTGATATTGAATAATTATGATTTTCTTCTAGTATGTGTTTAATTTCTTCTTTAGTTTTTAGATGAACTTTAGGTTTATTAACTAAAATAATAATAGTTTTCTTAATAATGAATTGAATTAATTTCTTGTTTTAGGTTATGGTTTGATTTTATAGGATTTTAAATATAAAATTATTAATTTTGTTCTTAGTTAATTTTTCTTTTGGATTTTGAGGACAATAATAGAATAAATCTTTATAATCTAGTTTGTTGAAATGATCTAACTTAGAAATACAAATGAATGTGGTTTAATTGTTTTTGTTTTTTAAATGAAATTATAGTTAGTTCGTCCGTAATAGAACAAATATCATTTTTGGCCTGAGATTTTCATAAAAAACGTCACTTTAATGTAGGTCTTGCTAATAAAATAAAGCATTAATGACCATATGTTTTGTTTTTCGCCTAAATGGAGCTTAATTAGTTGGTTTAAGAAAATAAAGCTTATCTTGGACCAAATGATATGCACCTTAGGCACTAAAGTTTGGCTTGGCACCCTGTGGCACCTATAGAATTTGGGGAGAGTCTCTAACTCTCTGACCCTCCACCTATTCCATCCGTTTTCTATGATTTTCCTCGATACCAGCTACTTTGCTGTGTTTTCTTCCGTTGTTACGAAGGCGAATTTTAGTCCCCTCTCATTTGCCGTGTCTGCCAACTTGACATGCAGATTTATATGCCGCTCATTGCAAATTGCCGCTTTGACCTCCTCCGCGTTTGTTGTTACATCCAGATCTAGTAACATAACACTCTGACTTTTTTGTCTGTTGTTTACCCGCCCTTTATTCTTCATTTTTGTTTTTAGTAAATCCCTAAATTCCTGTCTGGACTTTTCTTCCTTTGCCTTCACGCGTATTTCTACATCCCCATTTCTGTTTTTATTAATTTTTTCTATGGTGACCCCCTTTGTGTCAACCTCCTGCTTCATACTCTTGATTATATCCACATAGGACATTCTTTTTTTCAAGGTCTCCTCGTCGGCTTTTTTCCTCCTGTTGTCCAGGGTCATGCCACTACCACCACCGGCCGTACTCTGGTTTCTCCCTCTGTTCGTCTGGAGTTGCATTTGGATGTTCTCCTTTCTACATGTGTATTCCAGGATCTTCCTTATCCTCGCTTCATTTACGCTACGATCCATTAGACAGATTGGCATAATTCCTGATAGTACAAACCGTTTTGCTACAGATCATTTTTCCTTTTTCTAGCTGCCCATTTTCGAGGACAATTGAAAGCTACTGGTTCTTTTCTGTACATATATTCTTCAGTCTTTCATCTGCATTATGGTCCTTTTGGAGAATCGTGATCATGTCCCCATTTTTTATTCCACCAGATGTTATTTGGCACCTCTTGAAATTTTCTTCCGGCCATTCTTTTTCGACCAGATCATTTATGGCTTGTGTGACGTTCTTTTCAGGGTTTCCCTACTTTCCCCTGCGGGTGGGACTGTGTTTACTTTCCCGAACATCTCAAATATTTCATCTATAAAGCTCATTGATGCTTCCATTTTTTTGCATATTTTCTCAAGCCTATATGCTATGTTCTTGATTTCTTTTTTAGTATTTGGGACTTCCAGCAAGACTGTGTGCAGAGCTTTAGTCTCCTCGTTTCCTTTTTTGACAGTGTCTTTCATTACTAGATATTCCTTCCTTACCCGTTTTAGAAATTGTTCTAGGTGTACATCTTTGTCAATGGCTTCCTTTGGAGACTCTATTCTTTTCCTTTTTATTTCCCTGTTCCCAACATTACAAGGGTCTAGTATAGAGTCCTCACTAACTTCGCTTCCCTTTAGCAGAGACAATGATGATAATCTGCTTCTTGGTGGTGTCCGCGCAATGGAATCTCTCCTTTTGAAAGGATCCCCTGTGCCTATGAGAATGCACTCGCCGTCATTTTCCAGAACTTGTGATTGCCCCTTCCCCCCCCCCCCCCCCCCCCCGAGAATCCTTGGGACCAGCACCGATCACCGAGGCTTTCACTCGATCGGAATCGTAGTAGTAGTAGTAAAGAGATGGCCTTTGGGATATTGCTGTTTTTACTCCTTTTTTGTAAAGGGTGTTCGATTTACCTTTTTGCCTGGTTCCGACTTCGCGCTCAGGTTTCATAGTTTGTTTTCTGCTACTGGTATGGATTTCTTCTTCCGGATGGTCTGTAGAAAGCTTTTTTGGCATGTAGGGTTATTTTTATAACTGGCGGTTCCGGCTACTCAATCCACCTTTGCCGCCAGTTACCAAGGTTAGAGTCCTTGTTTTCTTGATTTTCTTTATGTGGCTTACTTAGTAATTTCCGTTGCCACTGAGGATTTTAATTATTTCGAAATCGCTTTTCGCGTTTTCGAGTTTTTTTATATTGAACTTTTTATTCAGATCTTCAATTTCTGCCATTAGTGTTTGGAAATCTTCCATTTCTTCATTGTTGTTGACTTTTCCTTTTACGTTGGAATTTCTTTCATTGAAGTTGTTTTGTCCTGTGCGAATCTTGAGCATGTCGCTGTAGTTAATTCCTGGTTTTATTTTGTTGGACGTAAAGGTTCTTTGTTCAGTTTGAATATTTGTCCTATTTAGATACTGCAGCAACTTTGGACATTTTGAATAATTTGCTGTGTGCTCATCTCCACAATTTGCACACTTTGGAGGAATCTCCTCGTTTACTCCTTTTTTCTTAAGCAGAGCGCTGTATCATGATTACCTGCACATTTCAGGCATCTTTTGTTACGTTTGCAATTTCTAGAGCCATGACCGAACTCCTGGCAACTGTGACACTGAGTGTAGCTCAGTTTCTTGTGATAGGTTTCCCACTTGATGTTATTATCAATATCTGTGATTTTCTTCAATTCTCCTATGTTTGTTTCTCTGTCGACTACAAGGAGATAGGAGTGGCTGCTTCCTTTCCTGGACTTGAGCTGTGTGCATTCCAGTACTTTTATGTTTCTTTCACGGAACTAGCTTAATGCTGCGTTGGTGTTCATCTTGGGTGGTCCTTTGAAGACTATTTTCTTTACTTTCTCCTGTTTTGTACTATATGTGTAGTACTGAACGGTACCGTTTTCATCTAGGTTTTTTTTTTTATTTTTTTAAAGGCTTCCATGTTATTGGCAAAGACTTTTATTCCTTTTGTAGAATATTTCATCATGCATTTATTTGGTTTTACAATCTCGTCCATTTTCCTTTTGCATATGTTATAATCCAAATCCTCTGTTAGTACTATCGGTGGTGGTTTTTGAGTTCGTATTGGTATTTCCTCGTCCATACTTTTTACTGAATTTCTTTCTATTTCGGCTTGATCAGCTTCCATTTCTTCTGTCCATAACACTCCAAATGAATTAGATGTAGGAACTATGTTTTCTTTAGTTGTTTTTGTTTTTTGTTGGCTGGTTGAGCCATTTGAGTATCTTCCAGACTGTTCGTTGCGTTTTGCCTGTTTTTTTTTATTACTGGCTTAAATGGTTCTCTCCGAATGGGTTGTTTGGATCTGAGATTTCGTCATCATCGAATAAGTCCCTACTGCTTTTTGCAGTGTTTTGTTTCTGAATTTCTTTATTATTTGCCGGGGCGTCCTCCAGGATTACACCAAATCTTCTTTCATTAGTCGAATTTACAATCGCTGGTTTATGAATTTCTTTTGAGTTGGTTTGAATTTCTTTTAGATTGACTTGGTTATCCTGAAGAGACTTCCTAGGTCTATTTTTAATTACTTCGCGGAGGTTTTGCATCCTCTCTTGAATAAGTTTTTTCTTTCTGTCACTGTAACAAAGGTTTGATTTTAACAACGCTTGACTCGCTTTGCCCATAGGGCGCCACTTGTTGCACTTTGACTAACTGCCTCTCAAGACAGTCGGGCCTAAAATGACTAACACCTCTGCTTTGTAGCTGTTTATATACCCAAATACGGCTTTTACATTTTTAGATATTATTCGAGAATTTTCTATTCAATTCCATAATATTCGCAATAGGAGCGTTTGTCATTTATTTGTTTAAAGGGGTTGTTCAGTACAAAGTAGACATAAACCTCGATTTACGTGGGTTTAAATGGGTATCTCCCTTATTATAAGCACTGGGGGGTTGGGACTTCGTATATGGGGGTCATCCGTGGAGGTTCCCCATGCAGTGTTCTCAGGTTGTGCAAAATTTCCTTAATTTGGGGAAAACGTATATTTTGTAACGTCGTACCCCTCTATTGTTATAACAATACAAATATACCACCGGCGTTCTTGCGGTTATTTTGTTAATATATATCGAGACAACGTCACTTATTTCTAAAACTTGAACTAGTATTAAAAGATAAGTGTAGTTTCGGTTGAGACACCAAAAAATGGCAAGCTTTGATCGATTTTGTTTTAAATTTATTTTGGCTGTTGTCCAATGATATCAGAGCAAATGAAGAATAACATAGGGAAGAATTAAAATTTGCCTGCAATTAGTAAAGTAGATAAAATTCACATGAAAATAATAAAGTTACGCCCTGATTTTGGAAATTAGTGAGAATGGCTATTACTTGCATTTTGATGCCGAATTTACTAGTTGATTGTTAAAAAATTAAGATAATAGTAATTATTCGAAATATTGGATTAAACGAATTTTCGGCCTTTTTTTGGATACCCCCTATTTTTGGGTCGTAGAACACGAATCCGAAGTTTTTTTGGCGGTCGGAAATAATAGTTTTCCCGAAAAAATATTTTTCATTTTCGCTTTTGTGTATTTTTCAACCAATATTTTTACAATTTGCCACTTCCACTAAAACACATTTGAACATTTTAGGATATAACACATTTTCTTTAAAATGTACACAATATTTTGATTAAATGTGGCGAAGACACCCAAGGAAAGAAAATTAAATTAACCTAGACCAGGAGGAAATAAACGTACACTGTTGCCGAATGTTTTACGATTATAAAATTGTACTTATTCTGATGTTTTATTCACTTTTTAACCGACGTCTAAAAGAAGGAGATTTTATATACGTCCGCTATATTTTTTTATATATCTATTTATTTAAGTACGTCGATTACTCCGGAACAGCGGCACAGATCAAAATGATATTTTTTACATTGCATTCATAAAATCCAAGATGGCGCTATAATATTAGGGACAAAAAAACAAATTTTGTTTGATTTTCCCCAAAATTTATATTGGGGAATTTTCAGGGCCGTATATAAAAAATCTATAATTATTAAAAAAATATGGCGGATTAAAAATTTTACATCTCTCGATTTTGTCCAAAATTGGTATAGCGGGGTTTTTGAGGGTATAAACTATGAATTTAAATTAAAAAAAAAAAATTCAATATGGCGGATCCAATATAGCTGACTAAATATATAACATTTCGATTTTGTTTAAAATTTATAGCGGAAGGATCTAAGTCTAAATAACGAATTTAAAATTGTTTTATAAAATTCAATATGGTTGACGCAATATGCCGGTCTAAAAATTTTATATTTCCGGATTATGTCCAAAATTGACAATGGGGAGTTCTCGAGGGTGCAGATTAAGTTTAAATAAAGAGTTTAAAATTATTTTTTTTGAAATGCAATATGGCGGATCCAGTACGGTATATAGCGGATCCAATATAGTGGATTGAAAATTTTACGTTATTCATTTTTTTTTTTCAAAGTTATTTTTTTTTATAATTTAATGTGGTAGATACAATATTGTGGACTAAAAATTTGACGTTTTTCCGATTTTTTCCAGATTGGTATAATTGATATTAATTTATTAATGTTCCAAATAGCGAATTTACTATAGTAGACTAAATATTTTTTTGGTAATATTCCATTCAACACAAACAAAAAATATTTTGTTGTTCAATTTAATGTGGTCCACAACTTTGGATAAAATGAGTACTATTTGCTACGTTAAAAACAACTCATTTTTAAATTGAAAATCGCAAAATAGAATTTTTATAAAAAAAATTAAACTGACTTCTGAAAAACGCCAAAAAGCGAAAAACAACAATATATCTTTTTTTATGAAATTGAAATATTTGAAGTCGGTTGTCTTGGTCCAAATTTTCTTTTAAGTTTAGTATGGCTAATTCAGTTAATTTTACCTTATTTTTGCAGATACTTGAATTATGCGAAAACGCAATATATTTTTCTTTAGGTATCTCCCATAAATTCTTCGAATATAAACATAGCATTTGTCGATTAGTTACATTTTTTGTTGATTTTGTTATAGATCCCTAGAGTTCTACTTTCTTGTTAATTTCTTCCCAGCTCGGTTGTTTCGTCTTCCTGAATTTAGAGTATATTCTTATATTACGAAGTATGATTTTATGTACATTCGAGTATAACTGTTAGATCCTTATTTATGGCGGTAGTCCCCCATCTCGGGGCTTATTTTGAAGAATTTTGTTCATAGTAAAATAAATTTACATATACAATATTTTGATACATGAAAGTTGACGTTTCATGTAATAACAGGAATTTTTTTTTGTGTTATCGTCATAAGTTTCGCTGCTACGGTTGCCAAGAGTTAACCCTATTTAAAACCGGTTGACATGATATCTCAAGTTCAGTCAGTCTGAAACAAAAAAAAAATCAAATTGATTATTAAAAAGTACACTTGTCGCTATCGTCTCTACCATTATCAGGTGATTTAAAGAAAAATAGCGGACTTTTGAAAATTTCGACCTGCTTTTTGCAACTTAAATAGTTTAAATAATATATGAAATGTTAATGAAAATTTATAAAAGTAGTAGGGACGATAACTATTTATGTGTAGAATAACATATCCGAATATGAGATCAATCGGCCCAGTAATTTTCTTTAAATCATGTCAACCAGGTCAAAAAACGTTGTTTTGAGAAAAACGAATTAAATTCACACGACGCGTACAAATATTTCGGAGCCTCGTGGTAAGAATACAAGTCCGTACTGTACAAAATTCTACAGCTAACTGCTACTTTGGCTCCAAAACAAAACACATACACAGAGAACATTTCAAAAGGGTCCGGAGCAGGTATAAATTCAAGCGTGCGGCAGCTGTTCATTTGACGCTCCGAGTGTACCGTTCAACGTGCTCGAGACCCCTACATTGTCACACATCACTATTTTTTAAACCCAAAAACCATTCGAAAGTTGAATCCTAGATCTTCAACCTACAATTATTAGAAATGTCAAACAGTTTGCATAAAACAGTTATTTTGAGCGATAAACAAATTGGGTTTCGGGTGCCCACTTGTGCGCGCCACTATATCTATATATACAGGGTGAGTCAACGATTGGATGAAGTAAGTTTGTGCCTTTTCGGTGAAATTTACAAAGAAACTATATTTATTGTTTGATACAGTTTATTTTTACATGTTTATGAAATCTTAAATTAACATCCAAATGTAATTCCAGGTTTCTGGCACAATTTGAAAAAATTAAAACATCATCTCCAATACATACTTTGAGGCGATTCGTAAGCATGTTGCGCTGTTTTTCGGAACAAAACAAGAGAATCTCAGTCTTGTTGGGATTAATTTTTAAATTATGCTCCTTAGAATACTGTAGAATGGTTGCCAAATCATGATTTGCGTTTCGTCTACGCGCCGGAATAGCTATCTCCACGTCGTACATTGTATATATAGATATAGCGGAGCGCACAAGTGGGCGCCCGAAACGCAATTTGTTTATGGCTCGAAATAACTGCCTGATGCAAACTTTTTGATATTTCTATTAATTGTTGGTTGTAGATCTAGGTTTCAACTTTCGAATGGTTTGTTGGGTTTAAAAAATATTGATTAGGTCAAAAGTTATCGATGTTTGAAATTTCAAAAAATTACGAAATTTTCACTTTCGATTGTTAATATCTCCGAAAGTATATAACATATTATATATAACATATTATAGACTTTTTCTTGTTTTGATCCATACTATATGATGGTATAGGTTCTACATAGAAAAATTTTGATTTTTTATTTGTTTAAACAATTGCAATTTACAAAATTATTGGTACCCCTTTTCGTGATTTCTGAACAACAAATTCAGTTTCAGCGGACAAAAATATGTGGGAATAGGTAGTTTCTATCCTTGTATTTTGAAAAAACAACAGGAAGGTACCTAGCCCCCGAACTATTGTAGCTTGTTGGGGATGTTGATATGGGAAATTCCGCTTCCAATATTTTAGCGATGTTGTCTTTTTGTAACTTTTTTAGTTCAAAATTTATTATCAATGAATGAGTGGTAATAATTATTAGATAATTCGTTAAAGAAATGTCTGCGTGTGTTCGAGGCATTCTAAGGCGTGGGGCCCTAGGCAACACACTGAATTGCCCGATTACATGGCCGCCCCTGTTTCTTATGAAATATTTATTTTCTCAAATTGCAAACCAATTTCTTAATCGCCGAGATATGCTACTAAACAAATTCTCCGCTTAATCTAGTGATAAGTTTTGCGATATTCTACGTTTTTTACGACCTTCATTAAACCTTATGCATGTTCAATAGGATTTGCATCAAGAGAAGAAGCAGGCCGTTCCATGGTCTTTTTCAGCCGTGGCGAAGGAGGCAACAGTGTTTTGGGTCATTGTCTTATAGTTGCGTTTGAATCTGAGCCATGAAAATTAATGTTAAGGTCATTGGCCAGTGTCATAGATGAAGATACCGGCACTAGAGATAATAAAACCTCAGTCCTACTAAAAAATGCAATAATCACCGAATCCGATGATCTATAAACACAGATAATGTATACACTCAGTGCTTTTGAGAATATGATAGTTAGTTCAAAGGTTTTCCTCCAATAGGCCATTAAAATAAACTATAGGTTGGAAGCAATTCATGGAATTTGCTAAAATCATGCAGACATCAAGTCCAAATCTAGTCCTGCAATAGATATAACCGTATAGCTAGCGATACAAATCAACTCCCCCTCCTAAAGCCAATATTGTGTTATTAGAACCAAGTTTGATTACTCACACTGATCAGTGAACAGACAGAGTTCATTGGATTTATTTCTAAGGAACTGAATGTTCAAAAGAATAAGGGAAGGATTATCATTCACATTGGATGTTGAGATCTGTTGAGAAAATTTTAATTTAAATTTATCTCAGTATTATTTATTTTACTACCCATATCTATAGAATCCACCCCAGTATCAGGACCCATGCTATCCCCAAAGCAATGATGGTAATTTACAGTCTGAGACTCAACATCCAGTTCAACATCCGTGCCCTGTTTATGAAACCCCAAATTTCAGTCCTCAACTAGATTTACAAAAACTTGACAATAAAAAATTCTTACTGACTTTCCTGGAAAATAACTGAATCAGCATATCGCAAATTACTTTCTTTTTAAGTTTAACTAAAATTTTCCTGTTTATACTGGTTCAGTTTGTTCATATATTTCCTGTCAATACTGAAAATTAATTTATTTACTCTATTGAGCTCATATTAAAAGGCACAGACAGAACTACAACATTTGTATGACTTATAGTCCATTCAAAACCGGACTAGGTACCTCCGAAACACGCCGCTAATACAGACCTCTTGTATTCTATGTAATTTTTGGTCGCTTATCACAAAAATCGAATATAATAAGGGATTAACTTAGTACTGCTTTGTTTGATTACTGAACACTCAAACACTCAATGAACGCTCCATTTAAATTTTACTTTATTTTCTCTTATATTTCGCTTTTCAATCCGAGTGAGTGTCTTGGACCATAATATGGTATTCCGAAACCGGCTCAGACATGAGAATCTCCTTAATTATTTCTTTGTTATAGTTTTCTATGTTTTTAATGACGTTAATGCATCTCTTTAGCGCCTCACTATGAGCAGCCTGAATTGGGGAGCTTGAAATGCTCTGGTATGCACTATCAGGCAAACTGTACTCTAAAGCTGCTTTAGGTTTTGATGAATTCGCGGCTTATGTGCCAGATACCATTTTATTAGGTCTAGAATTGCGATAGTATAAGTTTTCCTCATGAGCTTTCTTGTCATAAACTTTTTGAATGATTTTTCTCTTATTGGCATTAACTGAAAGTGCCTGTTGGTATGAACGTTTTATTGTCCCATTTTTAAGTGACTGGGATCTTCTTTGTGAAATCTCAATGACGTCTTCTGATGACCTACGGCTGTCAGTATAGCTATTTTTAACCATATTGGAAAAGTCTGTGGGGTTGTAGATAAATTCCCCTTTAATTTCATAATTTTTTCTAATGTCTCATTTGCCTCGTCGAATGTCAAATTTTCCAATACCATTAATTCTTTTACGTCTGGGGTATTTTGGGAAATTTTTAAATGTTGACTTGTGTTGATCTTTACAACAGAAACATTTGCTTTCGCATGTAAAAACGGCCTCGTCTTCGGTATGTGCCTTCTCTGCACAGTTAAAACATCTTTCGATGGTGCTCTTACAGTTATTTCTTGTATGACCATATCGTAAGCACCGGAAACATTGCGTCACAGGTGACATGTAGATCATAACTGGTCTATCTAGCCAATAGCAAGAAATCATATTTGGAATATGTACGCCTGGAGAAGTAAATAATACCGTTCCTGTCGGTTCATATATTATATTATCGTTTCTTTACGATTCAGACTCTTTATATTCAGAATTTGAATATTACCCTCTACTTTACTACATTTTAGTAGTTCCTCTTCGCTTATATCTATGTCTATCTGTCTTACTATCCCCATGCAGGTGACGAAGTTATATGGAATAAATATTTTGTACCCCTTATCTAAGAGAGTTGTGTTTTTACAAAATCATTAGCTGCCTTAGCAGTGAGAAATTCAATAGAAATTCGATTTAGACCTTTATTGTTTATTTTCTTAACATCCTTCAAGTTAAGGTTAAAGATATCTCTTGCTATTTTAATATTGTTGAATTTACCTATATTAAAATCTATCGTGCTTGTTGATTCTAAGTATACAAAAAAAGGACCTTTAACAGATTTCTTGTAAAAAATGGTTATCGGTGTTTCTTATTTTTTATGTTCATTGGCCAACATGGCGTGTGCATTGTTCCGAAAACGCGTATTTGTTGAAATGAAACGCACTCGTTTCTGTGTTTTTGACAAGACTACTTTACTATCCAAGGAAATATATGAATTATCGGGTTAACCAATATTACAACAGAAAATGGTCTACGCTATAACAAGTAGTACATATGTTTCTATCTGTTCACTAGAGATGGCGCCACACAAGAATTACAATTGTTTAAATACTTTTAACACCCCCACTATTTTACCAATTGTACAAACCTAAATTTTTAGTAAAATAATTATGTTTGGTAATAGACAATGATTTTGTTAGTATATCAGCTGTCATCTCATTAGTTTCAAAATATTTGATGTCTAATATCAATATGTTTGGATCTACTATGAAATACAGGATTAGATGAAAGTTTTTGTACACTCTAATTATCATTATATATTGTGACTTTCTTGTCAACACTTATAAGTTCATTGATTAATTTTTTTTAAGTAGATAGCTTCGTTTGAAGCTTCACTTAAAGCCATGTACTCAGCCTCGATACGTGACAGAGCAACTGTTTTTTTTATTGCTCGCCCAAGAGATTGGCCCATCCGAGAGTTTAAAAACAAAACCTGTATAGGACTTACGGTCCTTCTTATTATTACCCCAATCGGCATCTACAAAACCCACCAAGTCGCAATTTTCTTGAGAAAATTTAAGTGAATAGCTTTTTGTTCCTTTTAAGTATCTTAAAATTCGTTTGACACATTTCCAATGATAATCAGTGGAGCAATTATTAAACTAACTCAAAAAACTAACACTAAATGTTATATCAGGTCTAGTAAGTACAGCAAGATACATAATGAGTCTTTGATACAGCACGTTTTTATCACAGGTTTTCACCTCACTACCCGATTCACTGTTGACACTATCGTCCAAGCTACACATAGGTGTCGATACACTTTTACATTCCAACATGTTAAATCTATGTCATAACAGATCAATATATTCTTCCTGATCTAAACTTATAGAATTTTCATCATTATTTCTTTTTATTCTAACACCTAAACAATTTTTAGTTTCACCTAAATTTTTTATTTTAAAATTTAAAAGCTCATTTTTCAAAAAATTTGTATTACTACAATCATTAGAAAAAATAAAAAAAATCATCTACATAAAGAGCAATGATAGTATACAATTCATTTTCTCGTCTAGTGTAAATACAAGGTTCATATAATGATATTTTATAATCTAATTTGAATAAGTCATCAATCCTTTTATACCAGGCCCTGGAGGACTGTTTTAAAGCATAAATGGCTTTGTTAAGTTTGCAGATATTGTCTTCAAAACCTTTGGAAACAGAACCTTCAGTTTGTTTCATATAAACATATATATTGTATTTGGGGTGTCCAGTTCATGTGAGAATTGAAGATAATTCCAAGATATTTATAATTTTCTACATAAGCCAACAGTACATTTTTATATGTTAGGCCTGTTCTAGGATATCTTCTGCCCTTACTAAAAATCATAACCTTTGTCTTGTCTGTTGAAATATCCAAATATCTGTTCTCCATCCATCCCTGAATATTATTTAAAGATGTTTGTAACTTATCCCTACACCGATCTATGTTCTTTCCAGAGACATATACTACGAAATCGATATTTAACTGTTCTGGATAAAATTTTGTTAACAGCACTAAAAGATCAACATACTCAATATTCTCTCCAATTATTTGTACTGAATCATATTTTCATGCCTTAATTATTTCTGTACGGATGATAATGTTATCGGCATCTTTTTCAGCTTGAACATCCGTAATATCTGGTTTTTGCAAAACACGCTTGAGATAATTTATCAAAAGTTTCTTATTCTCTTAATTACTTAAAAAATATTCTTGCGCAATACCACATTCGTTATATTCAGAAAGATATAGGGCAGTGGCAGAGTCCGTTTACTCCACCTCCTTGTCCCCTCAAAACATTTTGTGCTATTTTTGGCTGGATATCCATCAACAACCACGATACAAGGCTTGAATATTCCAAAATAATATCAATATTTTTTTATTATATTTTCAAAAATATGTCAAGCTTTCAAAACCACTCGATGCAGCATGAAACCACCATCAATTATGGCTAATACCTTTGGAGGAAATGTGTAATTTTTTTCAGCTGGAAAAAGAGCAAGTTCATAGTCTGTGTAGTCTTTCAAACTTTCAGTCCTATCTTTTGGGAATAGGATACGATGAGATACAGAATTTGTATTTGCAGGAATGATTTTATTATCTACTGTGAATGACATTATAGCCGATAATGGGACTACTGTGTTTGTTCTTTTCAAATGGAACTCGAAAGTAATAGTTTTTCAAGCCTTCTAAAATAGCTAGGCCTTTTTCATAGGCATTATGACAATCGACGGTACTATTTCCTATTAATCTGCTATCCAAAGAAACCACATGAGGAAATTGAGGAAAAGGATCATTTAAAACGCTCTCTTAGTAATAACAAATGTTGACGGTCGGTGTCTATTCGACTAGGTCTGCTCTCTACATACTGTTCAGAAGATGACAAATTAACGCTTTAGTGAATTTATGTCTAATAACGTGACGTTAGACCTAATCCATTTAGAGAGGGGAGGAGAACCAGTCAGAGGAGGCTGAGTCTGCAGACTGAAGCAAAATTTCCATAGTTCTGGCTGCACGTGTGAATCTGTCGTTTTGTTGAACAGGTTGGTCTATGGAGAACTGTTCCTCCAGTATATCTGCCATGAGTTCTGCTTTTTCCCTTGGCAAGGTGGCTGTTTGGTTCCGTGTCTTAGTGCCGGAATGGGCTTTCTTCCTCCTCTATTGAGCGCCCGGGTCATTTTCCACAGGGAACCTCCTTCCATTTGGAGGCTCTGGAGCTTGTTGTTCCACTTTTCGTTATGGAACTGTCTGAGTGCCTCTCTTATTCTTGCTGTTAAGTAGTTAACTTCTCTTTTGCTAGCCTGGTTTCCTGAGTTTGTGGCCCTGCGTCTCAGTCTGTTCTTCTCCCTGATCCGGTCTGGGATTCTCGCAGCAAACTGGTCTGGTTTGGAGATTGTTTCCGACGCAGCTGTCAAGGCATGGATGATGTCCGATGTTAATTTGTCCACTGCGAGTTCCAGGTCCATTGAGGTTCTGATCCTGGGGATGGACCCCGTGTTGTTTGCCAGGATGTTTTTGAAGATGTTCCAGTTGACTATTGTTTTGGATAGCAGGTCTGGGTCCTGTTCTCTGGGGTCTCCTAAGGTCAGAATGACGGTAAGGTGGTCGGAAGGGAACCCATGCTGGACTCTGATTGTATGCTGTAGGCCTATGTTCTTCATAAGGAAGATATCCAAAAAAATCCAGGGTGCCGTGTCCAATGAATGTCTGCTCATCAGGAGTGACCAGGTTGAATAAGAGCTGATCCTGCAGGAGGGCTATCTTTGTGCTATTGACATTTGTTTTGAGGTTCCCCCAGGTTTGGTTCTTAGCGTTGAAGTCACCTTCCATAATCACCTTCCTGTTTGGGAAACCGAGGAGATGGTAATCTGCTGGATCCAGGTCTCTGTATCGGCTATGTGCTGGTAGTCCGAGTAGATATGCAGTTTGTCTACGTTGAACATGTTGACGATAAGGCTAGTGGCTTCTGTAGAGAGGCTAGGGTTTCTTTATTTGGGTCGTGATGAGATATGTTGTGTTTGGCTAAGATCATGGTTCCTTCTTTGGGTCCTCTTTCCCTGTCATCGCGATAGACCTGATAATTTGGAATTTTGAATTTCTGTTTATTTTTTAGGAAGGTTTCCTGAACCAGGGCAACATCGATGTCGTGCTCCTGCAAGAAGTTCAGAAATTCGTATTTTTTATCCTTAATATCATTAGTATTCCAGGTGAGAATTCAGATATTTAGTATTCCTGCTTATGAGTTGTGAGGTCATTTCTGGGGAATGTTGAATGCTTCAGGCATGACGGGTATGGGGCAATTTTGTAGCTGTTGTGTCATAGTAGCTACTATTCCTTGAACGGCCTCGTTGATCGTGCTTTCGATGTTGACTGGAGGCTTAGCATTCTGGTTCTATGTTTCCCATACAAAAGTTCCGGTTCTGGATTGTTCTTGCATCTTTGTTAATGGCATTGTTGGATGACTGGCTGTAATCGGGGTTGCTTCTTGTAACATTTGCTGCCTAGGTTTTGGGTATTTTGGGCAACCTCGGAAATTAGCAGGATGGGGGCCCCTACAATTTGCACAAGTGGCAGGAGTGTTTCTACTCTACTCTTTTTGCAAGTCTTCCAGTGGTGGTATTCTCCACATTTGACGCATCTGGGCATAGCCTTGCATCCTACAGCGAAGTGGCCGAACAATTGGCAGTTCTTGTATTGTGTTGTGGTTGGTCTTCCACGTTGTGCTTCAATCCTGATTCTGATGCTTTTAATATCCATCAATTCGTTGTAGATTCTTTGATCTGATTTTGGTAGGAGTGCAAGGACCATTGGCATGGGTTGGCCGGCGTTGTTTTTTCCATCTAATGATTCTTTCAGGGTAGTACCCTTCTTTGATCAGATCTTCTTTGATTTCGTCTTCGGTGAGAGTTTTTAGTACTCCTCAAAGTACCACGTGTAGTAGCTTTTCGTCTTGCAGTTGATAGGTATGGTACTCTTCCTTGGCATTGTCCAGGAATTTTTTTATGTTTCTGTAGTCTGAGATGGATTTTGGGTGAATTCTGACTCCTTCAGAGACTGTGAAAGCGCTTCCAAAGTCTATTTTTTCTGCTTTGAGGTGTCCTGATATTTCATTATATTTGGCTTTGTTTCTGATTGTGATTGGCGACGGCTTTTATTCTCTGCGTGTTACGGCAGGAGCTGGGTCTTGGTTGAGCTACTGTTTGTGGCTGCGTAACAGATCCGGAATTTTGAGTAGCGCTTGTGGGGGCTGATTTGTCTGTATTTGCGCTTTTTTCCATGGTCTTTTCTTGGATAGCTGGCTTGGTTTGCTCCTGGCGAGAGCTGTTGTTTGATGAGTCCTTGGCCTTGTTTTGCTTAGTAGGAAGTTCAGAAAAGTGATCAATGGCTTTTGTTCTCTTTCTGCCTCTCCTTCTAGGCGTAACGAAGCCTTCATCGTCGGAAGGTGCTGATCTCATTTCGATGTCATTTAGTGCCTTAATCTCAGCAGGGATGGTTATTTTTTCTCTTTTTAATTTTTCGTTTTCCTCGTTGACTTTAACGAGGTTGTTACACAAAGGGTTGTAATTTCTTTTAAGCTCTATGTGTTTGGCTGCTTCTTGTTTAAGCGTGTGGTTTTCTTGGATTATCAATTGATGGCTTTTTTGAAGGGCTTCAAAATTTCTTTGTAGTGTGTTTTGTTTTCTCAGTAAGTTGTTGAATCTATCCGTCATATTGAATAATAGAGTTCTGCATTCAACAAGCTCTTTCTGTAGTATAGAAATATTCGGAGATTCAGACGCCTTGGCCTTCATGCCACATTAAACAATCGCCCTGTTTGGATTCAACATAGTAAAATAGTGAAGTTGTAAGTTGCTAATCTCCGTTTATAAAACAAAGCAAAAGTCGGATCGCTGAGGCAAAAAAATCTTACTGCATATCAAAATTTTAATTAACATCCTTATCAGTACTTACAATAACGACCCCTTTGCCAATCTTTATCGCCTGTCGAGCTTCTTTTGTATTCTTCTGATGAGCTTTCTTATTATCTCTTCATCTTCTTACTTGTCTAAATGGCGCAGCTTCGTACTGTCTCTTCATCTTACTTATATAAATAGCGCTGTCGAGAGATTATACAGACATGACATTGGTCTTTTTCGGCCTATGAATCCCCAGATTTAAATTTTCCTTAAAAACGTTACGGTATGCGGATAATTTTGCTTTTGACTTATCGTTTTTCTCACACCACTGTGTACATAGTCGTCAGATTTAAAGTCGGGTCCAGGTATTTTCGTCTAATAGAGTTTCTACAATAATGCGATGGAACAAATAATGTGAGCTTTAATGCCTTCGATTAATGCGCGATCCAAGGTAAAGTTCTTTGCCCTTGCCATCCCCTCAGAAACAGCTACATTTTCTTTAGATTCCTTTTTCATAGCGATGTCTACAACACCTTTTTAATTCCTAAGGTATTTAAGAACATGGGCTTACAAACTTTTTTCTTTCTCCATTGATCGGCAAGAAGTATGTTATTGAGTACAGCCTCCTGGACTCTGAATGCATCGTTCTTGTTTGTTTTGTAAGCTTATGTGTGTTTGAGTGTATAAAATCACGCTATCATGCGTAGGCAGCAATGTCATAGTAAGGCTTGAAAAATTGTGGTTCTCGGTTCCTCAGGGATCATTAAATATTTCAATCTACAAGATTTGGTGCAAGGCGGCTTTATTTAGGCGGCCGGTACTGTCACTCCTGCTGTTGAAATATGTTCTTTCCGTCAACTCTTTCTCGGCCAACTGACTGCCTATCTTTTTTTCTTCAGAGGTCAACGGTTATTTTGGGTGCTCTTCCATTCCTGACAATTTGTTATTGATATTTGGTGTCTCAGAGTCTGAGGAGCCATTACCAGGATGATACTCAGATCCATCAGAAAAAAAGTCATCGTCACCGCAATGTATCACTTGCAATTTCAGTGCCCATTATCCCTTAGTTAGCGTTCATCCTTAAAAATAAATACAACTAAATGAACCTACTATTTTAAGAAATACATGAAATCTAAAAATACATGTACCTTATTAAAAACAGTTTCATTTTGATTCATTCTAATTTGGTTATTGTTTAGATCTAAAATAAAATAAAATAGACGTTAGAATTATCAACTATACCTACTAAACCCTTTCTTTATTATGGTTGAAACAAAAATGCAAATTTATAGTAAAATTTAAGTCTTCGGCCTAAAAAACCCTCGAAACGATAATATATTTACGACACGATACCAATGCCTTTGTGACATGGAATATACGAAACCTAGCCAGGAATTTTTTATCTTGTTAAATTTTAGTAAAATATTTATTGTAAAAAAGAATATTCAAAACAACATGACGACAACTGTAGAAACGTAACATCCAATATTGTAACATTTCTTTAATTAATCCTCATAACTCAAAGTGCTAAATATTTTAGTGTTAAGAAACGATATGATCAGTTTAAAAATAAATAACTTAACCTCACTTCAGACAAACGCCGAAACACCTATTTTCTTGTACAGAAAATCCGAAAGCCAAATTCAGTACAAAATATCGGTTAACTTCTATTTCCGATTTCATTTCACGCGCTAACTGCACTAATTTCTGCCCTCTAGACATTATTTTTTCGTTGTGAATACAGTCACTCCTGAAGTGCTACAACCATCAAACATAAACAAACGTATTAATTCTGAAATGTAGCGCGAGTTAAGTTATTTCTTCGTTTTTAAAAAACACTTTTATTTACAATAACCTAACTATTACAAAGTCTTCAGTAGCATTAATCTGTCTACAATGGGACAAGTACGTTTTTATACCAAGTGGTTATCAATAAATACGTCATTAGAGAGTAAACATAGGAATTTGAAAGTATATTCTAGAAAGCAGATAATTTTATTACTATCTACATAACTTCTCTCTTACCAAAGAAGAAAATAGGGGTTCTATTTTCTGATCATCGTCGCGTGAGGCTTCTGGGCATTGCACAAACAGATATTTGAACCTAAAAGCTGGCCAAAAATATTTTTGGGCTCAAAAGGGGCCTATGGGTGTTAATAATTAAGAATTTAAATGTACTATCATTTATTTCATCACACCATACCACATATCATAAATTAAACCAATGAAATAAAAAAAAAATTAAAAAAAGTTAATCTTCAATATTATCACTATCGTTATCGCTTTCTAAATGAGAGTTGCTCCTTGGCGGTTCGGCAGGCTTTAATAAATTTAATTTTTCTGTATGAAATGGCGTTGTTTTCTTTTTTGGTCTCTTTCTCATACCTATAATGAGAGGGTCTGAAGTAAGCAGAAGTCTGTTTATAACGTTTTTATTACATGCCTCACGGGAAAATTTCCTGGAACAATTTAACCGGTAATCCCTAAAGTGCTTGTTACGAGCTTCTGCAGCTTCTTCTGAGAGCCGACCGATTGGAAGCAGAGCCGTTGAAATTACTTCTGCTCCGTGTCGTAAAACTTTGTGAATAGTCGGAGACATTGGGTGCCAGTGATATAGCTGAACGTATAGATCTTCGGTTTCCCTGGCATATTTTTCAAAACTTGTTGCATTGATTTCCTGGCCAGATGATAAGGCTTCCAAAATAATTTTAAGCCTGTACACCAGATTTACATCTATGCCGGTTATTGATGCAGACAGTTCATGGTCAGCAAAAAATCGCCTGCTGGTGTTGCCATCATTAGAATTGCCAAAGTTGACTTTAGGGATGTCCACAATTAATCCCATCTCCTTTCTGAATCGTTCCTGTATTTCTTGTTATCTTTGTTTTACTACATCTTTATCAGATTGCGATCTTAACTGCTATTTTGCTCCTTTGATGTAGCACCACATATGTACCATGGTGAAAAGGAAAGTATGAACTATATTTACACCTTGGAATTCCGTAGGTTGGAGAGTATCTATTTTGGAATTTATATACTGAATCTCTTCGTTCGTGATGTCAACAGATTCTTGAAGAAATCGTATTCTGATTGGTCTACAATAGCGTGGCGATGAGGGCGTTGGGTTCTGCCAAACCACGTTTTTCTTTTTCCCATATATTAACCGCAATGGTACCATGGAACTTTGAAAAATATTAGCATCCGAGTCTTTCTCACTTTCAAACTTCTGCTTATACTGCATTTGTTGCGATCCATCGTATCCCCAACGTAGCCACAATTTCGTGCAAATGCATAATTAATCTTGAAGAAGTGTGATTCAGCAAGTCTTGCAAGTTTATTTCAGCACACGTGGCGGTAACTCTGTCGGATTCTTGTATAGGGTGACAATCGTTTTTAGCTTTTTGGAGAATGGTGTAGCAAGGATATAACTTCTTATGGCTTAATCTGACTATTTCATATTGTGATCTAGTCAGACCAGCTTCTACATACATAGATAAAGCATCTAAACTGAATAACTGACACCTATTTTCTTCATTACTTCTTCTAAAAGCTGGTCTGTATTTTTGGGCTCGTGTTGGACTCCTTGTTAGATCTTTTACAACATTTGATGCGTCTGCTTTGCCTGAAGCGCGTAATTTCATATGAGTCGCATAACTCAGCTTTTCAATATCGTATAACCGAAGTTCTTCAGTCTTTCTTTGTTTGCTTCTCTCACTCGAATCTGCGAATGTTTTTTTTTAGGACGACCTTTACATATTTCTATAAAACAAAAAATATCACTTAGAAATCAAAATATAAAAAATTAAATAGTGTAGTGTGGTGACACATACCAGTCTTAGGCAACTCTAAAGAGGTCATTCCATTGAGCCAGTAATTATTTTTTTTTCCAAACACGTTTTTCTTTTTATATGCTGCAAGCCACCTGGACTTGAATTGATGCTTTATCAATGATAATTTTTGTTTCCATTGTTTACGTTGCCCTTCATCTTTACAAAATTTACTAATAATAGTTTGTTCCATATCGTTCAACTTTTCGTCAAAATTTAGTTCCTTTGAACCTTCCACTATGATATAAATGTCTTTTTGGGATAAGAATTTGACACCAAACGGTCCTAAAAGTAAAAAAGTACAAAAAAAAATATTACCCTGTTTCCCAATTTACACGCCAACAATAACAAAAAAAAATAATAAAAAATACATCCGCGGTATTCCACAGCAACTTTTGCTTCAAATGTGTTATACAGTAAGTCTGGTTCAATTTTATGTAAAAACTATAGCATAGAAATGCTTAGAAGTTAAGTGAAACACTAAAAGAATGAGATCAAAATACCTCAAGTCACATCTTTTTTATGTTATAATGTTTTTTACAGTAACTACTAAAATTTAAAATGTTTATGATTAGAAATTGATTAAAATAAAAATACATACCAGGTTCTGACGAATCCATGTCAAATTTTATATGCACAGTTTCAATATATGACACACTTATAATTATAAAAACATATAGAGAACATCTACAAATCACACGTACACTTCGTTTGAGCAAACGATAACTTCCAACTGACGCTAGCGAAGGCGCAGAGGTCGAGCAGAATACAAAATGACGGCTATTTGACGCGCGATGTCTTTAGGTATCTAGGCGGCCACTTTGTTTTTTAATATCAACAATTTTCCAAAAATGATATATGGCCAGCTTTTAGGTTCAAATACCCGTCCGTGCGTCGTTGGCATCGAATCTTGAAATAATAGTCTGTAGCTGTTGCGCTGATGATGGCTACCAAGATTATTGTCGTATTGTTCCATGGATAGTTCCCTTGGTTGTTTATGGTTAAGTCTGTCGGCTGTAAATTATTTGAAAGAGTATTAATTTGTTTTATGTTGTCAGCATTGATTTGTTTTAGGTGAATAATTTTTCCCTCTTTCGCAATTTTCGGTTCTTGCATTGATAACGGGGGGAGTTCAAAGATGAATTCTTCATGGGCGCTTTGCTCGGTTGGAAAATACTTCCCGTTGATGGACATTTTGCAATTATGCGAGGCGTGCTGACTTCGTATATGCCTTCGACGTCGCATGATGATTGGACATTAGTAGTTGCAGCTGGATTCACCCAAACTTCTTTGGCATTGATTTGAGATGTACTGGTTTCTAAAAAGTGTACACGGATCCTTGGACATGTGTTTCTTCTTATCACTTCGGCAAGAAAAGGCTGGTGTTTTTGTAAGTTTTCCTGAAGGCAATTTTCTATTTCGGGACATTTTTCTGATGTTGTTTAATATTCGTTACTGTTGAGTAAAAGGTAGGGTTGTTCAGGAATTATCGCTTGATTTTGGATGGGGACAGGGTATAGTTGGAAATATTTCAAACAGGGAGATACAGTGGGTGTGTAAATTTTAAATATTAATAACTGGTCTAGAGTAATAACTTCAGCCCAAAAGAGAGAGTAATAGTTTATTAATTTCTTAAGTTTAGGTACTTGTTCTATATCGTGAATTTTATTCAGTTCTTCTAGAATTAATTTGAGCTGATTAGGTCCAATTATTGAGCTATGTTAAATATTTATTCTTACAAAGGTCATTGCAATTTCTAGATTGTTGAAAATATTTTGAATTGAGTGTAATTGTGTTAATAAATTATCTATAATATTCGAAAAAGAAAATGTTTGTTTTAAATTTATGTATTCTCTAATTTCTTTCAATAAATATTTCATTTGTCCTTCTTGGATTAATTGATTGTAGTTTATCTTTTGAAAATTACTATTATCAAGTGATCAATCAAATCTATTTAAGAAGAGTTTGTTGTCATCTTACGAGTAAGTTAATCTTTAATTTATTTTAATTCGATTGCAAAATTTCTAGATAGGCTTATATATGTTGTTCATCATCTTAGTGTAGCGTTCTGAATAGCCGTTTTTGAATATTCCCTATTCCATTAATTAATCTTCCGAAAAATATATTAATTTTATTAGTTATTATATCAGCTAAAGATATTGCATTTAATATTTTATTTGTAAGCATTATTGAAAGGTGATTTGTTGGTTGTTGCTGGTTAAGTGAATTACGCAGTTTTATTAGAAAGTCGTTAATTTGTTTTAACGGTGTTTCTATATTGGCTAGGTTTATGTGGTAAAGAAAGATGTGTTTGGATGTAATGATTTTTGTTTTTTCGATGTGCACGGGCAATATAGGGTTTTTAATTTCTTTTATTTCTAGCCCTTAAACCTAGTCCGAAGATGAGTAATGCAAGAAGATGTATTCCGTTTATCTGAAACAATACGTTGAGGTTTAAGCAATTTTTTGCGATCCATTTTCATTTCTGATTTAATTTTATTATTACTAATTCCGTAAGTTTTTCACGTATCATTTTGTTTAAGATTTGCAGGTTTTCAGTATGATCTCGGATATATTGTAAGATTTTGATTTTATCGTCTATTTCAAAGAGGCTTCTATAATCTAATCGTCCGTGAGTTATTTGGAATGGTTTATGGTTGACAACGCTATGAATGGAATTATTATGCAGATTTTCAATTTTTTAGAGGAAGTATTGTTTCTGCTATCGTGAAGTGAAAACGCTCTACAAGGCCGTTACTATTTGGATTATAGTGTTGTATAACGAAGCTCAATTTGGCGAGTTTTACATAGGTTTCATATGACTTTGTTTTTCACTCATGTCCATTATCGGTTGTAATTCTTCGAGGAAGACCGAAGTGATTAAAGAATTGTACGAGGTTATTTGCAATATCTATTGCACTCAATGACTTTATAGGGTATGCTTGGCTAAATTTAGAAAAACTATTACTTATTGTAATAAAATATTGACCATGTCTTTCGTATGTATCAATGTAAATGTGTTCAAATGATTCGTAACCTAATGGGGGTAGGTTTAAAAACTAATTTTGTTGGATGGCGTTCGTATTTAGTTTTTTGGCAAATATCATAAGAGTTAACGTAATCTCTTATATCTTGATCTAATTTGGGCCAATAATAGAATTTTTTAGTGCATTTAAGGTTTCTTGTATTCCGCGGTGGCTGATCGTTGTTTCCTCATAGTGCTTAAGTTTTATATTTTGTTCGTCTTCGTCAATTACGTCAGTAAGAAAATGGTTGAATATAAAAAGAGTAAATGCTCTATTTTTAAAGAATTCTTGTATTACTTGAATAAAGTTTGGTGCAAGAGTTTTGTCTTTAAAATGTAGGCAATAGATTTATTTGGATGTTAGGTTTGCTTTAATGAATTTAATAAATAATTCTTAGATATTAAATTTCATGATAGAAAGATTTTATTTTTATTGGAAATCGACTCTCTAGTTATTTTATATTATTCATATTCTGAAGTGGCAATGACTATTTGAAGTGTTTATACTTCGTTCGGTAGAAGGGGCTCCTACAACGGAATTTTCAAGGCTAGAATGTACTGTTTCATTGTCAGTTTCTTGCCTCGGAGCACTCGGTCTGTTTTTATTGTTTCGTCTGTGTTTATGGTATTACTTATGTCTGCTCGAGCTGGTTATATTAGAATATTTTCATGAATCATAATCTTTTTTGTGCTTATTGGAAGATTCGTAATTTATGTTGGTTTTGCATTTGTTTGAGTCTTGGTCGGTTATTTGTAGGAGTGATATGTTATGGATATTGTCAAGCTCTACTCTAAAAAGAGCGTGAGCATTTGTATTCATTTTTCCTCTTTTATAAACGATCTCATTGTCGTATTCTTCGAGTTTGACTCTTCAGCAAACTAGTTTTTATTCGGATCCTTAAAGAAAAATAACCACTGAAAGGGTTTGTGGTCACTTATAGTCTTGAATTTTACACCGTAAAGATAGGGTCTAGAATATTTGACGGCCCGATAATGGCTAACAGTTTCGATAGTACTATACTTTATTTCGGTTTGGTTAAGAGTATGTGAAGCATCATGGCCGATTGGACCTGGAAAAATTACAGCATCAGTCGCAAAATTGAAAGCGTCTTTTGTGAGATTAAAAGGTTTTGTGAAGTCGGGATATTGCAGGATAAGATTGTTCATTAAACTTTTCTTGCATATATTAAAAGAGCTTACAAATTCTGTTGTATATTCTATTTTTGTGTTTTTCTTTAAGCATTGAGTCATTGGTTTCGTTAGCTTTGCGAAATTCTTTATGAACTTCCTATAATAACCTACAGGTCCGAGAAAAGATTTAACTTTTTTTTAATGTTTTTGGATGGAGAATTTTTCTATAGCTTTTATTTAATTTTTTTGGATTTTGTTTGATACCATCTGGTGTGATTTCATGTCCTAGGAATTTGACAGATTTGCAAAGAAATTCACATTTATCCAATAGTGTTTTGAAACCAGCTTCTTTTAATTTGCCAAATACTTGCTTAAGGGTCTTTGTAAGGATGTGCAAAATCTGTCGGCCATTTATGCAAGGCAGATTTTATTTTGTAGGTCTTTGAGGATATTGTCCATTATCCTCTGGAAAGTAGCGGAGACGTTTTTTAAACTAAATAGCATTCTTAGGTATTAGAAATGACGGTGTTCTACACCAAACGCCGTTTTTTTTTTAAATAGAGTTAGGATTCATTTCGATTTGATGAAAACCAAAAGCGAGATCTAGGGTGGTAAAATATTAACATCGGTCTAGTTTATCAAGGATATCTAATATATTAGGCAAGGGGTACCATCACCAATTGGTTTTTCATTGATTGTTCTATAATCAGCAACAATCTGCCAATGGCATCCAATTTTTTTTGGGACAATCCAAATAGGGGAGCTCCAAGGGAATTGCGAGGGTCTTATTATGCCATCACCTAACTTTTTTCGAAATTTGTTTTTGTACTTCGGCTTTATGTATGTACGGGTACTGATAGGAGGACTTTGTGTATACAGGGACTTCGCTTTCGTGTTAATTTTATTAGTAAATATCAGTTTGACATCAGATTTATGTAGAATTTCTTTGTATTTTAGCAGTAAGTTCTTTAACTCTAAATGTTTGTTGTAGTTGTTGTTGTTGTTGTTGTTTAAGATCACTGTTTTCTAGTTGTTGTGATTTTGAAATTTCTTTAATATTAAAACATTCGTATTCTATCTCTGTGTAATTTCTGGCAAATGGATTAAGAAAGTGATCGTTAATTTATAATATTATGGATTCTGATGTTCGTTTACAGAATTCTATTATAGTTAATCCATTTTTAATTGTGTTAATAAACTACCTGGTATTTGAATTTTGTTATTTGTTAGATCCGGTAAATAAAATTCGCCATCGGGTTAATTTGTTTTAAAATAGACTTTTGTGCCGGGATTTCGATTTTTTGAATGTTGAAATATTGTCTAAAGAAAAGTGGCATTTTTAATTTGTTATTAAAATGGATATTCATTAAGTCATTAATTTTAATTATAGTGGTTTAACATACTTAGATTTTCCCTTACATTAAATAAACTATTGGTGCCTAAATAGAATAAGTTTACCTAAAGTCTTTCTTATTTTATTTCCTCAAATATTATTTTTCTTTTGGTATAACAAACTATTTAATCTTATCAACACATATTTCCTAACAATCTTATCAATTAGTATTTTCTTGTGGTTAATTTCATAGGGTGTATAATCAAGAACACAATATTTTAATATTATCTCTTGCCAAAAATGATTTGCTTTTTCTTAAAAGAAATTCAACAACAATATCATTTTTTGGAAGATTTCCCAAAATTATAAAAACTTTATTTTTCGCTCAACTTTATAAGTTATCTCTCTTATTCCACGGGAAGGATATAAAAGATCACCTCTAGACTGTCTTCTTATTAACTTTAATTGTCTGTCCATTTCATCATAATCAGAAGATAATATGCAAGAACATGCGCAAGTTTGACATGATATGTATTTTTTTTAATTTCACTATGAATCCACATATATAGGCTACAGCATTTTCTGGTAATTTATTGAGATTTTATAAGTTATCTCTCTTATTCCATGGAAAGGATATAAAAGATCACCTCTTGATTTTCTTCTTATTAACTTTAATTATCTGTCCATTTCATCATAATCAGAACATAATGCACATATGCAAGTTTGACATGATATGTATTTTTTTTTAATTTCACTATGAATCCACATATATAGGCTACAGCATTTTCTGGTAATTTATTGAGATTTTATAAGTTATCTCTCTTATTCCATGGAAAGTATATAAAAGATCACCTCTAGATTTTCTTCTTATTAACTTGAATTGTCTGTCCATTTCATCATAATCAGAACATAATGCACATATGCAAGTTTAACATGATATTTATTTTTTTAATTTCACTATGAATCCACATATATAGGCTACAGCATTTTCTTGTAATTCATTCAGATTTTATAATTTATCTCTCTTATTCCATGGAAAGGATATAAAAGATTACCTCTTGATTTTCTTCTTATTAACTTTAATTGTCTGTATATTTCATCATAATCAGAACTTAATGCACATATGCAAGTTTGACATGATATATATTTTTTTAAATTCACTATGAATTTACATATATAGACTGCAGCATTTTCTTGTAATTCATTCAGATTTGTCGAGAGAATTACATCAACTTTTTCTTTTAGCTGTAATAGTTCATTCTTGGGGTGTCGTTTCCATAATATGTCGATTATTTGTTCTTTTTTACTTGTACTCGACACTTCTAATTTATTCATGCTTTCTTGCGGAAAGCAGTTTTCAATATTATTTTTTATGGTATTCTTTTAGTACAAAGGAGTAGCTGTCGTGAATTTAAGATATCAAATAAATTATTAATTTTTTGGATAAATTGTACGGTAGGCATAACATCCCTAGACTCATCAATCTGACAATGTAGCCATAAAAATTCTAAAGCATCTGCCATGCTATCGCTTAAAGTTTGTGCAGCTACATTGACCTGAAATTGGGAAAAATAATAAATATATTTTCCCTGTATTATTATTAAAGAATTTTTTTTTACTTTGTAAAAGAATTATTAATATCGTTGCCGTGAAAAAAAAAAGAAATATATTTACCTTCATGATGACTTTTTTCCATTTAATATGTTTTTCTCTTATTGTGTTTCCGAACTAACGCTCTTCATTTTTTTGAACATTATAAACTTTTTCAATGTATTCCCACTTAATTAGTTTTCCATTAATATCTGTGAAAGCTTCAGCGCTTTCCTAATTATTTCTTATAAGCTTTAACATATGACAAATATTAAAGATATGTATTAAATCATCATTATTTGGGTTTTTAAAATGGGTCCTAAGATTTACACGAGTTTTAATTGCACACTATAAAACATTCATCTTTTTAAAGTAAACTTGGGGACCATCACTCGTTACAGATAAAATCTGCGACAGTAAGCTGAGTAATAAAAAATAAACTAACGATACTTTAAAAATGTCATTGGCCCCAACAACCATAAAAATTAAGGCATGAGTTGTTTCGCTAATCTCATAATTAATATTAATACTGGAACCGACATCAACAAAACCCCATATATTTTCACTAAGTTTTTCCATTATAGCCTTTTTAATAGACATGTCATCTAATACTGGGCAGTCAATTAATTGTTTTTCCCTCATTTTGATTCTCAATTCTATTGCTTTATTTTTAAGTGCATCTATAGCGGGTATACAAATCCTTAAGAGCAGTCAATTTTTGACATCCAGACTCATTGTAGATGGCGCTTGTAATGACATGTCGAAGATCTTTTTGACATAATCATAAGTTTTTGAGCTATAAAACTGAAGTGACAGAGCAAATACGCTTAGTTCTTTACTAGGGTTATTTCGGGTACTATGGCACACTATAAAAGATTTTGGAAATAAAACTCGAAATGTATGAGATCAGTCAGTCTTTAAATGTAATATAAGACAATATAACTACAAATAATAATCAAAGATAAAATTTTTCGTCAACTTAGACAATTATTAAAATTTAAACTTTGTTTAGTATTATAGCCTAGGGCCATATTGGACATAAATGGGGTGAGCTATATTGGCCACCCGAGCTAACGATTCAAACAATAAACAGGCTGTTATTTTGCGCAACAAAATTCACAGAAAAAAATGTCATATTCCACACCTGAGCATCCTTCATGAACCCATAGCTTATAACTTAGGCACTGAATCTATGATTTGTCTCTGTTTTCCGTAGAATATAGAGTCACACTACAAACACGTCACATTGGAAACATTGCGCCTATCTGGAATTTGTTAGAAACGTTGCGTCTATCTGGACTTTCTTCAGAGCTGTCCTCGTAGAAAGGTTCATTTTCTTCCTCTGAGCGATGGTCAATTTGATTCGAATATAACATGATAATTAGGAAAAATTAACGAAAAGTCACAGTCGAGAAATTTTTATACTTCACGAACCGAGGCGTTAATTATTCCGGAAATTACGCGATCGTCAATAACATAACTAGTATTGGTTAACTGGCGTCTCTCAGCACAAGTTTTTCGGATTTAGATACACAGCAAACCATAGAAAAGTTGTCATAATTTTGGTACGAAATTATACGTGTTCAGCCGCTACGCCACGATTTTTTTTAAATCTAAGGTTTTTAGAAATGATTGACAGTTAGTTTATTTCCATAACAACAACCCCTGTAAATGGGTCACGGTTGGGTTTAAAATTATTCACTCTATTTTGAGGAACAATATGTACGGCGTGTTGAGCTATAGCTATACGAGCATTATTATTATGAGTTGATCTATTGATTTGGCACTGATCAAATTTTCGATCTGCCCATCTTCAGTAGTTTTGCTTTTTAATTCAAGGAACTTTGGGTATCTATCAAGTGCCTCTCTTGGGAATCCTTTGTCCTTTGGTGTTTTAGGGTCCATAGCAACGCATATATCGCAGCTTTCCTCCATTTTAGGTGGGAGCACTTCTTTCGGTGTAACTTCTTTATATATTTCTTCCGCTCATTCTAGGTCAATTATTTGCGAGAGTCCGTCGAGACCCGTTTAGTCTTTCAGTCCCTTCTGTATCTTTTTTTTGATTTTTTTTTTCTGTTATTGTGTCCATTTTCACTTGAACTTCAATGTTTGTCTGTTCTCTTCGTGGCTGCTTGTGGTTTCCCTCTTTAGAAAGCTGCTCTCATTCGGCGCATTTCTGTTTTAACTGGTCAGCTTGGTTGTTTATTTTATCCAGAATGCTATTAAGTTCGGTGACTAAATTCTTGCTGTTGGTGATCAATCTGTCTATCAGATTTTTAAATTCTTCCAGCATCTTCGTTCTTTCTTTCTCTGATCTCTCCCTTTTCTTTGTTTTCATGGCCTGTGTCTGCTAAAAGAATCACATCTGTTTTTAGATATAATTCGGCATATTCTTGTCACGTTTTTAATGAAAAATATGACATTACATGCATGTTTGTAATTCTCTCCAGAAATATCTTTATTACTGATCTTGCTATGAAATTTTTCCGTGGGTGGTAAACATTTGTCGTTTAATTTTTACCAACAATCAAGATATTCATAGGGGAAGATTCCTTTACATGTTACTAATTTAAATTTTTCATCATCGTTAAAAAATTTTTTACAAACTGTTTTTTGTGAATCGTTTAAGTATGATGCCAATTTATCAAGACTACTAGCCATAAATCTGAAAGAATCTAAAAAACGAAACTGAATTTTGGTGTTTTCTATATGTTTAGTAAAAGATATGTATTTTTCCTTATTAAGCGGAAGTAATGACATTGAACTTTTAATTTCAGTGCATAATGGTTTAGTTAAAAAATGGCTATCGCAGCCTGATAGATTGTGAAATAGTACATGAAAAACAGGTGACTCTTGAAATCGTAAATTACAATAATTGTGAGCTGGTCCGCGGTATTTTCCTGTTAGATGACAATGATTTTGTACTTTGACATGACGCGAGCAAAATGGTTTTGCACACAAGTAACATTTGCCCGCGTAATAGAAGCTATTTTTTCCTGACTAGTGTGCGGTTGCATGGAAACAGGAAAAATATTATTGATATAGTGAGCAATTTTGAAAAGTTGTTGAACAAACCAAATTTCACATTTTTTTCCGGTAAACATATCAAATCTAGAAAGGGAAACATCATATGAACATTTTAGATAAAACGCAACGCTAAAAGTTTCATGTCTTTGAACTCGCTATGTTTTACCTACATAATTGTTTGAATAGGTATTAGTCAATAAACTTTCAATATCAGCATATATCACAAACGGGACACAATTTTGATTTTTAATATATTTAAATTTTAAGATTTTAGCTCTAGGCAAAATAATTTTGGAACTATTTAATATTTTGCAATCGATTAAATGCCTATCTAAAATAGACTAAGTCTTAAAATGATTGAGTCACCTCTCACAAAACCATTTACGGGCTTGCAAATTCCCCACTTGATTACTAACTAATCGAGATACGTTTTTAATATATGTAAAATGAAAATATTGTTTTTCTTGAATCTCTTCATCATCATCATGATCATCATCGTTCCTATTTTGTTTCAAATTGTTGTAATATTCACAAGAGATCATAAGTAAATTAATTCGAGGTGTAAAGTCAGTCTTCCTTAAAACTAATGGAACAATTTCTTTATCATTATCAAGAACTGTAAAAATGTTAATTGATAAACTATTAACTTTTTTAAATTTTGAAATATATCTTTAAGGGCAATGGGAAATTTTATATCATCAAACTTCAAAACAAAACCCATCATTATTTTTTACGTTAACAACCCTTTTAGTTTTTTGAATAAAACTAGGTAAAGAAATATATGTTGAAATATCACCACTAAGAGGATTATAAGAGTTAATGTTGCCTTTAAGATACAAAATTTTAAATAGATTCCAATGTATTTAGCTCGTTTTTTTTCTGCTAAAATTTCAGCAATATGTTCACTACTATCACACGAATAACCTAGAGAGTTTTGTTCCCTTAGGATAAACAATAGCTATTACCTGAGTGGCCTCTTCTTATATCCTTTTCCTTACTTGATCTGATGCTACTAGCATTTTCATTTTCAGGTACCAGCCCATCATCGTAACGTTCGGTATTATTCGAGAAATTCTTCAAGTTTAACGAGAATTTTACTTTGTACATTTTCATTGTACCAGGAACGCAAATCGGTGGTATGGGCAATGCAAATGTTTTTACTAGAAAAAAATTTAAAAGCAGTTTCATTAGTTTGAGGTTTTATAAACAAGCCAGCAAAGGAAGCAATCACTTTTAATAAAGATTTTTTTAATTTCTTTTTAATTTTAAGTGAGAAACTTCTAAAACATCTTTTCAAAAAATCTTTCGGGTCTCTAATATTTAAACTTGAAATAAATCCAGTTTTTATTCTTCCATTAAAACATGAATCAATATCTTGCCATATTAGGTTTCTTTTTTCATCTCATTCTGCTTAATTTTAAAGTTTCTCAATTCGAGAAAAGTTTTTTGTTTTATAGCTCTTTTTAAATGACTTTTAATTTTCATGATTTGTAATAAAATTTTGAAACTCTGCCCTAGTTTTAATTATTCTGCTTACATGTTCTACTTTTTTTCTCGCTTTAGTTGACATTTGATCCAAAAATTGGTTCTGATTCATGATTAACTATAAATAAATAAATAAATCATTATTTCAATGGTGTTTTTTAAATTCTAAAATTGGCGAACAGTGAATTTATACACATACTTACATACAGACATACATACACCCTGGAATGAGGCGATGATGATGATGTACTCACTGTTCCTTGGGTCTTGAATCTATTAAAATATTGCTAGCGTTAAACCGTCCGCGAACAGCAAATTTATACACATACACCCTGTTTGGTAGAGTGATGTTGCTCACTGTTCGTTGGGTCACGAATCTAATAAAATATTCCTATCATTAAACCTACAGCGAATTTATACACATACACCCTGTATGGTAGGGTGATGTACTCGCAAATCTAAAATTTTTTTCACTTCACATCACTTCTTAAAACTATAAATAATAATAAAAAAAAACTTACCAATGGTTCTATTTGGTCTTCGTTGTTATAGTTGGCTTCTGATTTGTTTTGTTTTGACTGTTGATGTTGTACTGTATGCTCGACCAAGCAAATCGAGCGCTTTTATGTGTTTTATGATGACAAAGAAACATGCACAAGATAAGTTAAAATTAATCGAAACACGTGAGTGATGATAATTTTTATCAATAGAAAAATTAAATCAAACATATAACGCATGATCTAAATATTGCAACTATAGGAACATTTTCCAAGATATATGTATGTGTAACTTTTATCAGGCAAGAAATGCATGTTCAATGCTATGACAAGTTTAGGAAATTTTCTGTTGTATAACTATCAAACATGACGTTAGTTATTTTTTTTTCAAAACGTATATAAATACGACTAGGAATTATTAGAGAAGAATAGTCAATTAGTTACATCAATACAGAAAACAAACAAAATAATCAAATGAAGAAAAATGGCAAGTAGCAATCCATTAGTTACTCCATCTATCATTGTCGTGTTGACAGAGGATCCTGTCAACCTCCCACTGAAATGGTGTGCAGTAGTCGTTAAACAATTATTTCGGTAAGTATTTTTTTTTTAAATATATATCATTTTTCACGACTGTGACTTTAAATTCAAAATACAGTTAACTTAAATTTTGAATATTTAAAGACCTATTTTTCGTTTTATAAAAAGTATATTTGATTTCTGGAATGGGAAAAAATCATTTATCAGTAGTGCCATATAGCCACAAATTACTTACCAAGTTTCATCTTGATCCCATTAAGTATTCCCATGATATAAGGACTTTAATGGATTTTAATTATTAGGAGCACATAAGTGAAGAGGAGATTTTTCAAATGTTAACCATTTTTTAAAGCTTTATATCTTCCAAACGAAACATTGCAGGAAGATACGGTTTTTATGCTGAATGCCTATATTAATTGTTTAGACGTTACCACAAACAACCCCAAAATTTTTTTAATAAACGTGAAATTTTAACCATTTTTAAAGCTGTATATCTTCCAAATGAAACGTCTCATAAGTATAATGTTTTTTCTTTAAGATATACGTTTAATTTACTTTAATAAATATTATTTTTATCGGTTTCATTATCTCTACGATGTCTCTAATTTACTTTTTTTTATTTCACATGGGGCCTCAAAGACATCAGATTGGTGAAAGACAAATTATTTGTGAATTTAAATTATACTTCTGCTGCCAAGTTCTTAAAACAAAAATTCGACTCGCTGCCTTTGAGGTACATGAGAGGGTACATTTAGATGATAATGAGGAATTTAAAATCCTCGAACGGGTGGTGAGGCGATACCGTTTCAATCTGGTGGCAGAAGATGCACCTATTGAAGCAGGACCTATAAAAAAGGTCCTACCCTCACAATATTATCCACTCTCTGCAATTACCTATGATGATGAGGACGGGGAGGCAGAAGAAGATGCCGCGTAGGATTTGGATATCTTCACACCCCCACCTACAAAAAGGTTTAAAAGCATTGTAGGTGCATCATCGTCGTCGTCGTCGTTGTCATCATCATCGTTGTCAAAAAGGAAAAGGAAGTTGGCAGCAGAATCATTGCAAGCAGCAGTGTCTGAAGCACTGGCACCTGAAGAGGTAGGTGGTGCTGTTGGTGGTAGTGGTGACAACGATGTTCATTTTATTTTATCTCAACGATGATAAAAAAACGATTGTATATATATATATATATATATATATATATATATATATATATATATATATATATATATATATATATATATATATATATATATATTCTTTAAATAATATATGTGTTTTTTACAAAACCCATAAGTTTGTTTAGTAAAATCATTTCAACAGATGGCGTTTGAAGCACAAAGGCAACAACAACAAGAACAAGATTATTCCTGTTGTGTTACCCCAGAATACAGAGACGGCTACTTAACTCCACCAAAACTGTTTGAGATAGCTGCAATTAAAGTTAGTCATCACTTGAAAAATGTTCAAGACGCCTCTCGTTTGGACTTACCAAAAGAGTGTCAAAGAGAGGTGAATATTCAATATGGAAAAAAAAACTTTTACTAGTCCATAGGATTTTATATATTATTATTAGATAAATAATATGCAAGTTCTTTAGTTTGTTTTTTATTTATTTAAAACAATATACCATAAACCATTGATACAATGTTAAACATTTTCTAAAGCACAGTTTACATTATTATTATAATCATGCATATGACAGTGGTGTGATTTAAATATTTCTTTCATTTTATCAAATGCTTTATATTTAGGATCATTTGTAATATTAACAACGAGATTGGACCCATTTAGATATTTCTGCAAACAGTTCATCTTGTCTTTACCATTCACCATAACTGTCATATTTGTGGAACCAATATCAGCATTTAAAAACGCAGACATTTCTTCTGGTATAAGTTCCTTGGCCGATGAATTGTAAATAGCTATTTCCTGGCACATAAGTGGTAAAACATGGTAAAACATCATACTGGAACCCTTGAACATCAACAAAAAGAATGTTTGTTTTATTTTGAAATGATATTTTTGATTGGTTTGGTATCCTTGTTATAGTTGTTGTTGTTGTTTTCTTCTAACAAAAAACTAAAATGGTTGTGTGAGACAGTTTCCATCAAATTTATATACACACATATCGTTTGGAGTGGGGGATATCTTTAATCAGTTTGTATTTTGACAATACTTGTTAGAGGATTATATTTAAGTTTTGTAAAATTAATACATAGGCACATGCGTCTGCGGGAATATTTTCACTGGTTTCAAATTCCAATCTGATGTCAACAGTACCATTTTTCAATGTGTCCACTTGATAATAGCAATCTACTACTACTAAAGGTGCAATTTCATTTTTCTGACTATATTCCCACCATAATTTTAAGGCAGTTTTATCCTGTTTCTTTGTCGAATTGGAAAGTGACTAAGAAACTGGTATGTTCTCTTCTGGAATATATCTTAATTTAAATGACTGCCTCATATTCCCCCACATCCAGGGTAATGGTTGGAAGAGGAAATGTTGCTCTAAAAGGTGAAGACAGGCGATAGGTCCCAAAATTAAAGATTTATCTAGTAAAAGCTTATTAGATATACCAAGCCAATGAGGGCCAGTGCGGTACTACGAAAATACGACACACCTTATCAGTAGTAATTTTCTTTAGAACACGCAAGATTAAAGTAAAAGGAAGAAATGCATAAAAATAAATAACCTTCCATGATGTTGTAAATGCCTCAACGGCTTATTATTTGTAGTTGATGCAAACAAACCTATAGAAGGTGCACCATCCTGTTTTATTATTCCTGTTCTTTGCCTTTTGTAAAGACACGTTTAACTACTTGGTATTTCACAAATAAAACTTTCTGTTAAACGATGCTATTTATTTGATATACCCAGCAAGAGTGTGTTTTACAAAAATAGAAATGCTTACACCACATACTATAGAGGGGAAACCATGCGCACTTAACTAGACAATATATATATATATATATAATGGCGTATACAGAGTTAATATATTACATCATCTCCCCGTTAAAAATTTTTTTAAAATCTTAATTAACTTTTAGCTATACTGATTCATAAACCCTAATCAAATGCCTTAACTATCAGCAATAATTATGGTTTAACAAAAAAATATACAACATAATTTAACTATAAACTAGTCTATTTATGGGTCTAATAGTTCTTTTAGGTCTATCAGCTACTATTACTTCAGGTTCTGATGAACAGGGAGTATTGCGAGAACCATTAGAGCTTGGTTCGTTATATTTACACACTCTGTCTCTGATGATGAGGAACCGGTATCAATTACATCAAGCAAGTTTTTATTTTCAGAGCCTTTTTGAGCATCAGAACTAGAAAAAGGTATTATACTTGGCTCGTTAGGATATTTGTAAGTTTTAACCAAAACTTGTTCACCCAACTCAAAATATATTTCTTTTTTGTCACCACTATATTCAACTTGTTTCATTTGCTGATTTTCAACTCTTTTGCTAACATTACTGTAATCATTTTCCAAGGTTTTTGATTTGGAAAGCAGAGGCGTCTGCCGTAAGCCTAAGCTATAAATCAGGATTAAAATGCACTAATACGTCTGCTGATTTTAGACATTTGATATAACACCACAAGAGCTAAAAGTGGATTCAGCAGAACCCTCCACTTTCCAATCTATAAAAAATTTAGAATAGGTGGCCTATATACGACAAAAGAAATAGAGCGTGCCCAAAATGATATGATGTTTAACTTCGAAAGATCTGCTTTAAATAATATTATTATCAGAAAAGTGGCAGGAGACACAGTAAACTCACAGGGTTATTCTTCTTTATCTCTATTTGATAAGTAAGAATTGGAAAAATTAGCCAATTCTACCCTAAAAGCATTGTACGGTTATTGTACCACTACAGGAGAATTTACAAGTGGCTTATTGGAACTATATTTTATTTTTCCAGCTATAAAATTTATTTTGGAAACAACAATTCACATTTCACAAGTTTAATGGTTCTTCATTTCATTTACTGGCGTCCTTTTAGAATACTTTAATACTATTAATTCTACATGAAAAGCAGTATAAACACCTAAAATGGAATCAAAATAAAGAAAAAGAAATTACTAACGCATACTGGAAAAATGAGGAATCCTTAAGATCTGAAGAACAAAATATTACAAACAGACCCGTTCAGTTAAATACTGCCGAACAAACTCAGTCAGTAGCAAATTTACCAGATAGACAATGGTGGTCTTATGCTAAACTCCAATGGGAACATACTAGCGTATCTTTCAAATCTAAAACGTCCTACATACCAAATATTTCATGGAACATTTACTATAAAGATGAAGTAAAGTTATTACAAAAATAACTTGGAATCTATGAAGGGATGTGCACCTAGTTATTAAATAAGAAAATATGCAAATCGTGTAAAATAAGAAATTTTATTTTAGAGACGCCTGGTGCCACCTGGTAATTACGAGTAGAACAGTAAATTTTATAGGAGACCTTAAAAAACCAAATGTACATTAAAATGTAAGAATATCAGGAAATACTGAAAAAAAAAACAAAATAAATTGCCGAGTTGTTAAAATTTTTAACAAAACTGGCTCACACGCGCCTAAAAATTTAGTTGTGCGTAACTCTCAAAGGAATTAAGGACTACTGGTCTTTGTATATCTGTTTTGGAGAAGATCATCCCTGCCATCCGATTCTATGATCAAACGGGCCACACTAGCAATATGGAGCGAAGTCATTCATTCCTGCTACCAAGTAGTAAGATTAGGCATAGCCGAACAACCCGAACTGGTAGATCCTTGTATCTGTGCTATGTGTATCTCACCAAGTGGACCATTGTCTAACCCCCAATACTTCTAGAATTTGTGGAACATCATTAGGCTCCGTGGATGTACTTGTCTTGTCTACAGAGCCCAACTACCCCATCTTTCCCATGGAATGTTGACCGAAAATGCTTCAACCCAAACCGAGACCATAGACCTCCAACACGCTGAGGTTCAAGCCACTCCAAGTATCAGACCTGCCCCAGTACCAATACGACCAATTACTCGACTCGCACAGCCACTACTTCCACAATTACTAGCTGCAGGACATGCACAAGCGAGGAGAAGACCCGTTTCTCAACTTCCAGGAATTGAATCGGTTCCTCCTGCGAAACCACTCCAAGCACTCCGACATGCCCCGCCTCCACCCGGACAGCGATACTACGTCATCCAACCGGCTGAAGAACAACTACGAGTGATTTTCTGAAATCAGCCTCAGCAAAGCGACGAAGACAGTGGAAGAGATGAATAAAAGGGTATGAAAGATACTTATTGAAAGGACTTTTTAATATTATATTATGTTATATTTTATTTGATAAGTTTAAGCATATATAAATATTAGTGGTTAATTAATATATATATATATATATATATATATATATATATATATATATATATATATATATATATATATATATATATATATGTGGTTTTGTTTTTTAGAATTTAACTATCCAATAATTTCACTTTTAGATTTAAAATGATGTAAAAATTTTTTATGTAAAATTACCATAACTTTCATTGGTAATATATTGCCTTGTATATCTAGGTAAAAAATTACTTGCATTTCAATGTAAAAGTATTCATGAATCACTATGTAATTTTCGTATTTATATTATGTAATTTTTGTTGTTTTTCCATGTTGATTTAGTTGTTGTTAGATGCAGTGTAACTAACGCATCATGTAAAAATATGTATTCCACCGTGTCAGATTACGTAAAAATACGTATTCCACCATGTGAGATTACGTGAAAATACATTATAATATATATTAGAAAATTTAAGTCATCAAGTAAAAAGGGCACCCCATACTCTTCTTATGAAAAAGGGACCCTGATTAAACAAATTTAATTTTTAATATGATACAATTTATGTCATCCTGAATAAAAATTATCCTTGTCACAACTCGATAATTTTGATGTTTTCTCAAATAATCTTTAGAAGACCTATATTAAAAAATACATATTTCACAAAAAATAGATCACAGAAAAATTCAGTCTGCTTCCGTACTGATTATATGAGAAAATTTTATTTCTGGTAAAGGAGAACATGAAAACTACACATTATATTGAATTTTAACAGAAATAACTGAAAATGGGATATAAATTACATCATATTAAGAATTGAATACCTTTGATCAGGATTATTTAACCATAAAAAATGTGCAGGGCTCCTTATCTATCTGTTGTTAAAAGAATTCGTGAATTAGACATATGAATACGTCAGTAGGTAGGGATTTTCATTCATCCTCTGAATAAAACAACGAACAGTTTCTGTAAACGAAACCTTTATTATTGTAATGATCTGTATATGAGTAAAGAAATACATACATATTTTGGTTATTTTACCAAACAAGACTGAGACAGAACAAAAGTTAAAGTTATATAAAAGGAGTCATGCTATAATGAGATTATTTAAAAAGAATTTTTTTTTTAATTTAGATATTTATTGTATATTATATATAGGAAAGTGGCTCACAAAAACTTGTAACTAAAAATTTATTTATAACAAAAAAAACTTAACAGCTCAGATTAATAATAACGGATACATTTACACATAATTTTGTACGCATAGAGTGGGGATAAATTCAATGGATAATTAGAGAGACCCAGTAGTCTTCGTATCTATTTTATTTGTGACTCATGAACTTAGCAGGTTTTGTGATTGGTAGATGTTTACTAGCTTTTAAAATGTATTTTGCTAACTAAGCACTTCGTGTAACGCTGCTTATTATTAACTTTTAGGAATCGAGTAATTGGCCACAAGATTTATTTACTTCCACCATGACTGCAACGTTTTCTTGACATCTTAGAAGTAACATTATAGTAAAAGTAAAGTACTACAAAGCATCCCCACTTATATATCTATTTTTTCTTATTACTATTTCAAACTTAAAAGATCTAGGCGCATACCGACACAAACATTTTTAATCTGAGCTTTGTAGTCAGTAATATTTTTCTTGTAATTATACAAATATATATATATATATATATATATATATATATATATATATATATATATATATATATATATATATATATATGTGTGTATATATATATATATTTAGATAAACTTATATTTACAAAAAAAAAATATTTCAACTTATAATAACAGAAACCTTTCTTTAAAGTAAAGCCTTCATAAATATATGGCGCCAATTTATTTTTTAGCTTTACGTAGAAAAAAATATGTATCTTTCCAGTTACATATTTTGTTAATAAAATTTAAACCCTATTTTTCGAATTTCGTTTTTTAGATATTGTTCCACTTTCAGGGTAAATATCAAAAAAGTACCTTTGAGTAAGTTCTAATATAGAACTTATTTTGTTTGGGTATTGTAAAATAAATACATAGTAAAAACAAAAAATGGTTACAAAAGCATCAGTGAATATTAAATATTCCTCTGCTACTATCTCCTTTTCCATAAAAATCTTAAAGAATAAATTTTCACTAAACCTAAAAATTGAAAATTGTTGCCCTAAATTTGTAGATACAGCATCAATCTGTAATTTTACGAAACTTTTGCAATAAAAATATATTTAAATATTTCCTTTTCAAATTTTAACTTCATGACTTGTTAAAGAAAAAAAGATAGGGTTTTTTTCTCGACTTACCTGCGAATATCCACTTGTAACTAAAATACAATTTACTTGATAAAAAGTAACTTTTGAGCCAAACGTGTTACCTATGCAGTTAGTATAAAAATAATGGACGACTGCCACGTCTCGCTGCTGGTCTTGGGAGATGAGTGGGGGAAGCGTCATGGGCGATTCAACATTATTTTACAATATTTTACACAATTTTATACTATTTTACATTATTTTACACTATTTTACATTGTCGTACATTATTTTACATTATTTTATATTATTTTACACTATTGCAGATTAATTTACTGTTTTTATGTTATCATACTTGAAAGCATATGTAATGGAAAAAATACATTGTACACTTAGTAAAATTTCAATAGCAGTAAAAGTATTTAGATGTAGATTTACATGCGTTTTTTACTGTGTAGCAAAACACTTTCTTCCTATATAATTTTAAATTAAAATATCGAATTTACAAACCAATTTAAATTTTCGGAAATTAATGTGGTATTCGGCAACAAAAAGTAAATAATTACGCGTTCAAATGCTCCTAAATTATTTTATTGCATTCTATAAATAAACAAGTAAAAGTATCGGGTTACATCTTTTGAGACTACGACTAAACGGACTTTAAAAGAATTTCAGACTAAGCAAAAAGAATTTATTTCGGATAACTTGCATGATTAAAATATATTAGATTAAATTTTCGTCTTAGAAGGCAAGGAGAGGTGTGCTGTCTCTTGATTAATATTATTTTTCAGAAAAGTTGATAAATATAATTATTTTAATATTTAAAAAATAAAAATTATCCAAAGTTTATAAAAAGAAAAGTGGGATAAATTCAATTTCATTTTAAAATAAATGGATAAATCAGATGTCTTCAAAAATATCTCAAGTATTTACTATGAAAACTAACAAGAAAAAAAATATATTAAGTTTAAAGTATCAAAATAAAATTATATTACCTAAGATCAAGTCATAGGTTTTCAAATTTTATCACAGTCGCGCATTTCTTCCTTCACCTCTGTAATAAATTCGAATAAAATAAAATATAAAATCTGAATCTAAACCACGTGGTATATGATGTATTTTGTTCTGGAACGCTGAAAAATAAGTAGGCCAAGAAAGGAATGTCGGTCTTTTGACGTCGGGAATCACGATATTTTGGTAAAGAACCAACATCCCGCGACTTTTTCTTGCAAAAAACAAGTAGATTCGAAATTTCCAGATTTCTACCAAGACGACAAATATTATTTAAATACGAGCCATATCACTATGAAAAGTTAATTAAGAACAAGAGTTAAAAACGGTTAATAGAAATCGAGAGTTAAGAACAAAAGTTAAGAACAGTTCTCTTCTTCTTTAGTAGCCCTACAACTCGGGGTGGGTCTTGGCTGACTGCACAACTTGCTTCCATCTCACACGGCCGTTCATGATAGTTGGGTCAGTGGGTGACCCCATTGTTCTTCAATCTGACCATATGTTATCTCTTCATCGCATTCTTGGGCGTTCTAAGGGTCTTTTCCCTGTCGGGGCCTTCTCCCAAATTAACTTGGTAAGGCGGTTATTAGGGAGCCTATGGACATGGCCAACACATCTTAGGCGTTGTGATTTAATTTCTTGTACGATGTCGCTAGCGTTATATATCTGTTTGACCTCGGCATTTGTTCTTATTCGGTATTGATTAGTATCGGGGTCGTGATAGGGTCCGAAAATCCTAAGGATTTTCTTCAAAACATCTAAGTTTCATTTCCATTGCTTTTGTCAGCGTCCACGTCTCACAGCCATACAGTTGGTCGAGATTAAGAGTTAAAGTTAAAATCGGTAATTAAAGAATTTGTTCAAAAAGTGTTTTTAAAAAATTAAATGTTTTCTTAAAAAATTTCTTACACAAAAAGTCAAAAAGTGAATGTTTTGCTAAAAATTTATGTATTTTTATTAGTACCAGGGTGGCTCAAATTACTGATAATTGTCTCGCTTTTTTTATTTACTTTTTTTTTTGTATCAGGTTTTGCATTTTTTTTTTCGCAGAATTAATAGTGTTAAAATATACTCTCCAGTTAGTTTTAAATCATTAGAGAAAAATAAACCCAAGTTTTAAGTACTCTAGAAACTCGATCCTGCTCTCCTTTGAATTGCAGTAGCTCTAGCCTATAAAAAGTAATAAATACATAGTAAAAAGAGCAACAAAAGGGCTAGACGCTACAGTAGTGTACTGGAGTTGGGCAGTGATTTATTTATTATTAGTTTAATGTCATGAATATTAGTACATATTTAAATATACTTTTCAAATATATTATGGATGATATAAAACCGCCAGAATTTTGTTATCAATAGCCATTCATATATGTAACGCTCACTTTAGTAAAAGGGTGGCTTACAAAATAGAATATTAATTTCCAAAATTATATAAAAACTAAAAAAAAAATAATATTGGCTGAAGCATCCATGTTAATATTTTGCTCCTCCTTCAACGAATTCAAGGAACTTTTTGAAATTGTCGTTAAAGTTGTGATTACTCCAGGGGAAATCGAGGCAAGAAAGTATTTATTACAATTGAGAAATCTTGAGAACAACGAAATGGCCGAAATTTTTGGAAATGAAAATGAGGATAAAATAGAATTAGCTGGAAATGATAACGATGATGAACAATTTAACAGAATATATCAGCAACCCCCTTTTTATAAATATTACAGTAGAAAATGTATATTATTAAAAGAAAGTATTTGCGAAGTTCCGATCAACAATTCGTTTTAAGCTAGAATATTTTATTTTACATTTTCTAAATACATGTGCAAACAAAGAAAAAAAGCCTTACCGAAATTTCATAAATTTCACAAGGGGAAAACAAAGAAAATACGTTATCAAATAACCATAAAAGAAAACATTAAAAAGAAATCATTAGATAAATGTAACTTATCCAACATCTGTTGGAAAATGAATTGGTCAACAACATTTCGTATTCTTGTCAGTGAAACTTCTGTACCTGAAAATTGGTCAACATAAAACTTGAACTCCAGCTACCCAAATATATTTCACATCACCGCTAACCAGTTTCCAATCTTAATGCCTCGACAGTGGTTAGATGGTTTAGCTATCGATTGTTATGGTGCCACACATATGACTGACTGGGTCGGAAAGGTCAAATATTTTCCAACCGATGATTGTTCCACAGTTTTAGGTGAATTTTGGTCCTATGACAAAAGTGCTCTATATACCATGTATAACATTCAATATAATCTGAAAAATATAATACTTATGCCTTACTTTCTAAATAATTACTGACGCCACTTGGTTATTAATATTGAAAAACTTGCCCTTACTTTATGGGATCCTAATAAAAGTAATACAGACCATTATAGAATGATACATACGTGGGGCAAATTATTAATTTCTAATAACCCTTATTCCAGTTTATCAAATGAACACAATTATGTCATTTCAATCGCTCCGTGACACAGTAAATTGTGGAGCTTATATCTCGTATTATATGGAATGTTTAGGTAAAAGACAAGAATCAAATATAACCTTCAATACTAATACATATCGTTAAACAATTGCAAAAAAACCTTCATCCAAAATCAGAACCAGTTTATGTCCTCACTGTTTTACGAAGGAATCAGAATATCCAACACAATGATGGTCAAAAATATAGAATAACACATCTTTGTCGATCATGCTCGAAGTTTCAAGAAATTAAGTGATCGTAAGTTCATTTAGTTATAAAAAGTTTCTGTAGGTACTATTAATTTTTAGCTTCCATAAAGCAAACTATGTATTTACTAATGACACAAAACCTTGAACACAACTTCTATCTACTCCCATAATCTTATATTTTCTTGTGAATTGCTAGAGAAATCCACCAACAAGAGGAAGAAGAAAAATAAGAAGGATACGAAGAAAGTGATGAAGAGCACAATGACAGTTCAAGTAGAATTGTAAGATTTTTAAAAAATCGATAATATTACTTTCGGTTTGATAATTCACAGCACTATGATTTTTTAATCAGTACAATTCTGTCCTTGCTTGATTAGAATCTTCTTAAATCTGCCCATAGGAGAAACCATACAAAAAAATTCGCCGAGTTCTATACCGCGTAGTTAGTGTGGAAGAGTGCAAATTATAAAGAATATGATTTTGTCAATTTTTGAAATCCCAATTTTTAACAGAAGTGAAATCCATCGGGACTTCGTAAAGATTTTTGCTTTTAAATCTGTTTCAATTTCCAGTTCTATGCAATTTTTTCCAAAGCAGAACGTTTATTTGGATTGGATAATGGTCCAATAATCATCATTCAAGTTGTAGGAGAAGGCAATACTACAATTTACTAAGCCTGTATATAAAATGTGCATGCACTTTTACTTGTGAATTCCCATAAACGATTTTTTAGCTATGTTAATATGGGCCGTCCGCAGTGTTTTTTAAAATATTTTTTATAAAGGGCTTTAATAGCCCGTCAGTATAAAGTTTGCATGCATTTTTACTCTTGAATTCCCCTAGGCGATTTTTTAATAGTATATTAATATAGAGGTGACATTTTGGGTCCCGTTCGCAGTCACTTTTTAAATCTTTTTCCATAAAAGATTTTTATAATGTTGAGGATTCCGTTTCCTTAATTCTTCAAAAAGATCATTTATCCCTGCTGATGAAAGCATTTTATTCGAAACGTTTTTTATTTCGAGGTTAGGAATGTGCTCAGATAATATTTGTGAATCATTTTGTGGATCTTCAATTATGTGCGTACTCGGCTTGTCCGAACTAGTACCAAGATAGTTGAGGGATGTCTTTTAATTTACCGGATTCAACAATATTTGTTTTGGATAGGAATCGGTGCTTTTCGGTTACAGGTTTATTTATTATGCTAGCTGTATAACTAAATCTAAATTTACTTACCCCTAATCTGTGTCCAGCCTCGGGAGTCGAGGTGGATTCATAAAATTTGTCTTTTTTAACTGACCGCCTAGAAATGTTCGTTTCGTTTTAACCGTTGTCAGTCGGGGATAATGGGGGGATTGCCGTGTTATATGGGGCGACGGATTTCCCCGCCGCCGAGGACCTCCAAAACCACCCGGTGAGTCTGAAGGATCACCCTCCTCATTGGACACGGCCTGAAATAAATTATGGGGATTGGACATGTTTAGAAAGATGTATTTATTATTTTAATTTTATTTTTATATATATTTAGAAATTTCTGGGAATTTGTTTTGCATAAAATATTTAAGCACGGGAACCTTTATTATTTAATTTGGGGTTGTATTTATTTTAAATTAATTTTAATTTAAAGAATTTATTTTTATTTATTTTTAAGAAGAAAAGTTTTATTTAGAGAAATTATTTTAGAAAGTCAAGTCTTGTCTTTTGTTGTGTCGTCCAGTTTGTTTGTGTCCTTCCTATAGAATTTGTTGTTTTTCCTATCGTTAGTTTTCTACTCTCAGATTTTTTAATTTTGTTTTTTATAAATAATTTTTTTTTGCTAACGTTCCCTATGAGCTCAAAATGCGCAACTAATTTTACTTATTTTAAAAACTTACATGAAACGTCTTTCATGGTCTTTTACAAAAATTAAAAGTTAATTCTAAGTTTAAATACACTCTTAAAAATAACTTGGTAATATTTACTAAAAATTGGTTACGACAACCTTTTTTTTTTAGTAAAAATGGACTCAACCGAAATTTTGGTTCAGACAACAAAATAAAAATCTTGTTTTAGAAAAGTTAAACTAATTTATTATGGAAGTAAACAAAACCTATACTTTTTAGTTATTAGAACTAAAGTTTAAGCTGAATAAACAAAAAGTGTTGTAGCGGCAATTAAATTTTGACATTTGATCAGCCAACTAACCTAAACAATAGTTACAACTGTTAGTTGTATGAACTAAAATTTTAGTTAAGAAAGCTACAATTTTTGTTATAGTAGCTTTCTTTTTAGTTAATAAGTTATTAGCAGGTTGTACACCGAAGAAATCAAGAAATTGACGGATTTTGTATTTCAGTGTATATTTGAAATTATTACAATCGGCCAAGCGCTTTCAGTCTCTCTATCGGACTATTCTCAGGGCTGAAACCCTAGAAACAAGAGAATATGGTCAGCAAATAAGTTTACTCAGTACTCACCAACCACACTCACTTGTCAAAGGGCACACCTCAACCCTGCCAGTTTGAGAAAAGTCGCAAGCGTAGCCTCCATACAGAACAAGATGTATACAATTAAAATTTTTAGAAACATTTAAAATTAAAATTAAAACTAGAACATTCAACACACTTATTTGCTGACCATATTCTCTTGTTTGTAGGGTCTGAACCCTGGGATGGTCCGATAGAGAGACCGAAAGCGCTTGGCAGATTGTAATAATTTCAAATATACACTGAAATACAAAATCCGTCAATTTCTTCTTTTTAGTTGTCTGCGACTAACCAAAAAAGTTACCAGTACTATTTTTTTAGTGATAGTGACATACAGAGTGAGTCACGACAAAGTATCGTTAACCATAAGAAAAAAACTAATACAAATTGAAATCTGAAAATTTATATAAAGGAATTTTATTAAAAGTCTAATAGAGTCGAATTTCGATTACACCGAAAAAAGCTTTATATATATATATATATATATATATATATATATATATATATATATATATATATATAGAGAGAGAGAGAGAGAGAGAGAGAGAGAGTTTGAAATTTCAGGAACTTTACAAACTTCTTTCAAAAAAATTGAAAAAAAATAAAGTATGGTGAATAAAATAATTTTAGAGTTGGACTGGAATAATGGCTCCGAAAGCACAAATTTCAATTCACCAATTATTTACGCGATGTAAATAGAGAATTAAAGTTCCTAAAAAAAATGATTTTCGGTGCAAACTAGAATAGACAGATCATTTTAATACCTTTATACCAATTTTTAGATCTCAATTTATATTAATTTCCCTCTTATAGTTAACGACCACTGTCGTGTTTCACCTTAAATATTACCATCATTAAATGAAATTTCTCATACAAAAATCAAAATGGAAAACTGAAATAAAAGACTAACTATAAATAAAAATGATTTATTTTTCCTCCATTTTTAAAATAAAAGTGGTACGGATTCTAAAAATTACAGTGGAAAAAGTTGTTTGAGGATTTTCGTCCCTTAGCAAACCATTGGATTAGAGAGATATCAACTTATGGTCTATAACGGCATTATAGTTAACAAAAAAAAATCGAGAGTTATGAAAAACATTAACAAATATCATTAGATAGCAAAGTTTCAAAGGTTACTAAATTATATTTTTTGAAGTTCGTACATCAATTTTAGAATGCAGTACAATTTTATTGCAAAATTCAACATTTTTTTTTTATTTTACTTTGTAATGCCATTATACAATCTAAAACTAAAATCTACATAAAAAATTTTATGTCCACATTATATCCTAACAAACTTAACAAATATTTTAAAGGTAATATGTGTACAATTATGTGATATGACTGAAAAAAAAAAGAAATAACGTTAATTTAAGATGAACTAATTAAAAAACATTCACTAATTTGTACAGATAAGCAAGGCTTATAATTCAAAATATTTTTAATAAAAATTAAGCTAGACAAACCTATCATACATGCTTCATATGCTAAAAAATGTTCACTAAAATTATTTGTTTCAAATAGTTTGAGCATAAAACAGATGTCATTCTGACTACTGACTAAAATATTCTGAATAATACCAAACTGAGGCAAAAACTCGTAAGTATTAATAAAAATAATCGAGTTACTTTTATATTTATATCCATGGTAAATAACCCAATTACACGAGAACCACGGCACGAAAAAAAAACGTCTCCTAATGGTCCAATAAAGTAAAGAATATCATATAAGTTGGATATCAAATTTAAATTACCATATGAAGGGTGCGTAGGAAATATTTCTTTTGACATTAATCGAAAAGATACTTTTAGTTGATGTTTCACTGCTAATGAATATGTGACATTTTTCCGATTACATGTAATATTTCCAGTTCTTTTTGATTATTGGTGTTTAGATTCGTATCGCATACACCATATATTACCTACTAAAGGACCAATTTGGGATATGACATAGGGGTAATGTATTAAAAAATTAAATTTTGGTACGAGATTCTTTTTTGACAATAAGAGATATAATTTATTATGTTCAAACATACAAAATTGTAAATAATTTATATCTTGTATAGTTACTTTAAGACCAATTCAATAATTATTTTAAGATACTTGTATAATTCCCAATAGTTGTTATTTGAAGGAACATATTCGCCAATTAAAAATGAAAACATTTTTATAAAGCACATCATTTCGGAAGCAGAAAAAGGTAATTTACTCTTTTTATAAAAATCACTTGGTAAAGGAGAAGGTCGGTTTCCTGAATTATTAATGTCATAATTAAAAACTTTTAGTTTATAATTAAAATTTTCTATAGATATATATTTTTCATGTAGTAAAAAATTATTTAAAATTAAATCGTAGTGGCAAATGGCTTCTAAAAGATCATGCATCGGATCTACCGACATATTCTCTGTTAAATAAAAATTACTTAATATATGAAAAGCGCATTCCTCTTTAATGCCTGTTAATTAACTATTATGACATTTCAAATCATTTTCATAACTTAATGTATTTCTTAAATAAAGATTATTTTGGAAACAAGAAGAGAATTTTCAATTTTAGACATTTTGGAAATTCTACAAAAATAATTTGACACAAAACTTACATTGAATCCTAAAATACTATTTAGCCCCAAGTTGTCCCCCAAAACTAGTGCTAATGCAAAATATATTTCTTCATTCTTGTCAGTACCTATACAAATTTCAATACCTTAATTTTCTAAAAATAAAAGTTCTTCCAGTAATATATTTAAAACAGTCTTATTTCCAAAGTCTTTTCTATCATTAGCATGAAACAATAGAGCCAAAATAATATTGTTTAATTTAGAAGCATATTGAGGTGGCAAACAAGGTAAAGAATTATACACAGCACCAAGTTTATGCACACCTGCATATGAACCTAAGGCGTTCCCACTTTCATAATCATCAGAGATAAACTTTTTTCCCTGAATATTTACTTTTAATTTTTCCCCATAATTTATTTACTATGCATAATATTTGATACTTCAAATTGTTCTTTTTCAATAGTTGCAGTGTATTTTTTTAATTCTGAATAAAATGTTTCATTTTCAAAAAAAATTTTTAATCTGAATTCTAAGAGGAATAAACTGACCTGTTAGGCTTACTGATTTATATAATACAGTCTGATTGTTACGAACATCACTTAAACTTTCATCAATTCTGTATGTTATTGGTTTTATAAAATTTTCTGTTTGTTCTATCGCTTTTATCAGTAAATATTCAGATTTATAAAGTTCGAACGGGCTTTTAAGCAGCTTAAATATTTCAAGAATGGATTTTTTAATATCACTAGTAACATCATTCAATTTTTTTTTAAGTATTTTTCAAATACCTCGAAACTATTAAAGAGTTCAGAAAGGTAATTGATAATTAATTGAATATAACTTTTTGGCAAATGAGTAAGATTATAAAGTTTGGATATAAATAAAAGCAGTTCTTTATCAAACAATTCTTTAAAGTTATTAATATTAAAATCTTCGACAACATTATCTTCAGAACAACTCTCGAATTTTCATGTGGATTATTACAGGTTGTTTTATGCCTGTTTGCTACGGTAAAAGATCCTTTATAATGTATTTTAATATGTTTTAAATTGTAGTGATTGCGAAATGAACGTAAAGAATTAAATGTACAGCAACAATTTACTTCTTTACAATAGTAAGTAGAGAAAGCATCATATTTATGAACAATTTTTAAATGACTTTGAAGAGATTTAAATATAGAAAAAAAAACATTAAACTCAGGACATATCATACTAAATAATTAACAAAGAAGAAACGCAAAGTATTCACAGTAAGGTGTCAAAACATAAATTATCCAACTCTATTTTTTTTTAAATGACTTATTAATAAAAATATAACTGAAATAATATTTTTTCTTAATAAATTATTCGTTTCAGATTAAAATTATCAAATTAATATTAAATATACTAAAAAATGCTCAAAGTTTTAAAAAATACCAGCTGAAAAATCTTATCTGCAGAAATCAATTTTGGTTTGAAAATAAAAACTGATTTTTATGTAAACTGAGAAAAATGACCAATGACGGACCTCAGCAGAAGCTCTGATAAAACACTATATTATTTACACTAAAAATTATTCCAAGGGTGGCAAAATTAAATTAACTGATACAAACTGTTTATCAAATTTCGTTTTTAAATTAAATAGACCTTTCTGAATTAGAAGCCAGATCTGTTCAGCTTCACAAAGATACAATGCATTTAGAGCATGTATAGCTTTAAATGTTGTTCCTATTGCCTTTAATGGCGTTTCAACAGCGTAAAGGAAGTTATCGATTCGAACGTAACAACTGGTGATATGGTCCAGGTCTTCTCCAATTATTATAGGCATTGTTTGAAAGGAGAGGTTGAAACTTTCCAATTTTCTTTGACGGGCTTCAATTTTGTTTTGTAAGTCATCAAGAACCTAAAAATAATGTAATTTTTTGTCCATACTTATAGAAGGTACCAACAAAATATTTCTTTAAATTAAGATGTTTTTTTTTGGGAACTAGATAAAAACATAAAATCTGCCCGTAAAACCTTGTAGTTTTGTAATTCTCAAAATTTTTGGGAATTTTTTATTGTTTTCCTTTTTTATTATCTTTTTTCCTTTTACAGCAAACTGTCTTATATCATCTACCCATCTGCGTTGTGGCCTGCCACGATTTCGGTTCGTTTCTCGCGGTCGCCATTGCAGTAATTTACTCGTCCGCCTATCGGGCTGTTTTCTAGCTATGTGCTCCGCCCATTGCCACTTTAGTTGTGATATGCATTCAATGACGTCAACTACTTTGGTTCTTGATCTTATTACCTGATTTCGTATTTTATCCCGTAACGAGATTCCTAACATTTGTCTCTCAATAGAGCGTTGAGTGACTCGGAGCCTATTTGCGTTTTGTTTGGTTAGTGTTATCGTTTCCATGCTGTAAGTAGCAACAGGTAAGACACACGTGTTATACACTTTCCGTTTAAGGTTGATTGGTGTGTTTCTATCTCTTAATACGTACTGCAACTTTCCAAAGCCAGCCCATGCTAGCCCTATTCTCCTTGTTATTTCCGCCATTTGATTTTCTTTGCCCAGTTTCATGACGTGGCCTAAATAAATGTACTCTTGGACATTTTCTATGATTTCATTTTGAATCTCTATTTGTACATTTGCGTCAGGGCTCATTAACTTAGATTTCCCCAAGTTCATCTTAAGACCCATTTTTCTCGCCTCTTCATTGAAATCTTGAAGCATTTGTTTTAGCCCTTTTGGGTTGCTAGACATGACAACAACATCGTCGGCGAAACGAAGATGACTAAGATAAGAACTGTCGACTCTTAAACCTTTCTCATCCCAATTTAGTTTTTTAAAGACATCCTCCAAAGCTAGCGTAAATAGTTTCGGAGAGATGACGTCTCCATGACGCACACCTCTCATAACGTTTATTTTTTCGGTTTTTGTGTCTTCGTCGATTTTAACCTGTATAGTTGCGTTTTTATATATGTTCTGTATGATAGTTGTATACCTGGAGTCAATTCTAGCATTATCAAGTGATTTCAAGATCGCCCATGTTTCTATAGAGTCCAAGACCTTGTGAAAATCTACAAATGCCAGGTGTATAGGAATGTTATATTCCTCGGTTTTTTCTAGGACTGTGCATAGGGCTTGGATATGATCTATCGTACTAAATCCACGTCGAAAACTGGCTTGTTCCACAGGCTGGTAATGGTCAAGCTTTTCAGTCAGGCGATTTGTCAAGATGCGGGTGAATAGTTTATATAGATGGTTTAATAAACTGATAGGACGGTAATTTTCTATATTTGTTGTGTCCCTTTTTTTTGAAAAGAAGTACGACTTGTGCGTTATACCATTGTTCTGGTACTCTACCTTCGTATAAGCCTTCATTCATCAGTGTTTGTATCGCTTTTTCAAGACTGTCTCCACCCATCTTTAACATCTCAGTTGTAATTTGATCCTCGCCCGGGCATTTTCCATCCTTCATCTGTTTTAGTGCTCTTTTTATTTCATCTAATGATATCTCCGGAAAATCTTCTGATCCTACATTTCTTATTTGTTTTACTGGTTTTGTTGGATCTGGATCCGTATTGATCGAGGAGTATAAGTCCGCATAGAATGCTTCCACAGCCTTTATGATGTCATCTACATGTGTTACTGTCACCGCTTCTCTGTTCTTTAATTTTGTTATTTTGATTCGCCCTCTTGAGAGACCTGAGCTCAAAACTTTCATATTTGCGTTTCTTTCTATTGTTTCGTGTATTAATTTTGTTTTGAACGTTCTAATGTCTTTCCTTACTTCTTTCTTGATATTTTTATAGTAGTTTGGATTTTATCTATCATTTCGTTGATGTTATGTTGTTCCAGAGTATTAGTCGATTTCAAACTTTTCGCTATTTCGTATTGGTATTCGTTTTGTCGTGTGTATAGTTCTTTAGCTGCGGGAGTTGAGTGTAAACGGATCAGCTTATATCTTTCCTGCTTGAGGTTTATGAGGAGTCTTGCCCTAACCAGTCTATGATCACTGCCGGTATTAAATGTGTTTAAGACAGACGTCTACAAATAGTTCTTTCTTGTTGCAGATCACGAAATCTATTTCATTTTTAGTTTTATTGTCCGGGCTTTTCCACGTCCATTTTTGCTGAGGAGGTTTCTTGTAAAAAAGTATTGAGGCAGTAGAGATTTTCACTTTTCAGGTTGTTGAGTAGCATCTCACCTCTTGCGTTTCTTATATGTTCTGAGCCGTCTTTTTTCTTCTTTCCTATCTTGGCATTGAAGTCGCCAAGTAGTAAGACATAGTGAGCTTTTTCTCTTCGTTTGGCATCTGATATATCTTTTCCTACATTTTTTCCACGATTTCGTCTTCTGTGGTGCTAGTTGGCGCATACACATTTATAATTTGAAGGGTGTAGCGTGTATTAAGTTTAATTGTTATGTACATAACTCTCTCCGATATTGTACAAAAGTTTTTTATCATGTGGCAGACGTTTCTGTATTAGGATAGCTAGTCCACCGATATTTTGTTGTGTTTCAGAAGAACTCTGATATAATATATGTCCTGTTTTTAACGTTGTACATTTTTCTTGTTTTAAGCGTGTTTCTTGTAGGCTCAGAATATCCCATTTGATATGTTTTATTTCTTGTTCTAGTTCAAGGAAGTGATTTTCGGATGGTTCGAATGTTATATGTAGCAACGCATAGGTAATCTTTTCCTTTACGATTTTGCTTTTGATTTGACATAATTGGGGTCGGTAAAGGTGAATTTATGCCTCTCCCAGAATCCTTGAGGCAGACCTTATCTAAGGTGTGGGATTTGACATTGTTTGTTAAACCCACCTGGGGTTCACTTCCAGACGTTTTTGAAATCACCATATTGGAGGGTTTTAGCCGCAATCTTTCACGCTGGCTAAGTGCAGGTTGGAAGATAATATATATATATATATATATATATATATATATATATATATATATATATATATATATATATAAATAGATCGTTGTTCCCTCCGGATAAAAGCCAAGGCGGACTAACCTCCGGGTTATTGCATTAAATTGTGCCCAAAATAATTGCATATATATGTGGGAAGGTGAACCTATTCTATAGGTTTTTCTAGAGAGGGGTAAATATTTCTGAAAAAAAATCGTATATAATTTCAGAATAAGAACAGTTCGTTGTTTCTTCCAGGGTATATATACTTAATTGAAATGACAATTTAGTTACCTCCAATACTACTGGAATTCACTGGAGGGTAGTACGTGTCACATTTAAACATTTTCGTATTTAAATATATCTATGGATACCGTACTGGAATAACGATTTTGCAGTAATCATATATATGGTAATTGCGAATAGTTTAATTGATATCTCATGAAGTGTTGTATTAATTTTTTATTTTAGACTAGGATCATTAAAAAACATTTTAAGTAATAAAATTTTATTTAAAAATTTTTATTGGCACATCAATGTTAAATTTTAAGAGTATTGAACAAAACCTATACACATAGTAAAAACAGACATATTTACAAAACATACGAAAGAGGTAAAAAGTCATTGCTTTCTTTGGTTTATAAGGTGCTGTATTTTTGCTTTTATTACGGGTACCGTTCTTTTAAAGTTGGCTATTTTAATAAAACTGTTTATTTCAGCACTGGATGGGTAATGGCTTTTCTTTATAAACTTTTCAAAATGTTTCTTAATTATTGAAATTTTAAAATACGCCCTTATATATAGAAGGATTTTAGGAAACAAGGCGTATCGGCAAAATATGTATTAAGCATCAGGAATTTGTATAATGTTTGAAATATATATCCTGTTTTTTAATTTTGCTTGGTTTAAATTTTTTTAATAGAAAAGTTTCTTTCTCATCTTCATAACTAATATCAGTTGATTCTAAAAATATAATTTAAAAATTCATAAATTAGAATATAAGTTAGATAGAGGTAATTAAGACGTTAAAGGATTACAAAACAATATTCAATTTAGGCCTGTTCTGACAAAAAATTAAGTTAATGATAAAGATTGAATCCGAAGGTCTGATTAAAAGTCTAAGACCTTATTTGGGGAAAAAGTTACTAGAGAAAATATACAATTAATTTTACAGCATGTCTTTAATTAAGGTTTGAGAAATGAAAGATCAAAATGCTGGTTCTTTTTAAGATTTTGCCTAAGTTACTAAATTTTTTTCTTATTCAGTTCCTTCCGGTTCCTATATCGTATATCCACTCACAATTTCTATATGTGGGTGAAAGTACAAAAAGGGACTTGAGGGGATAAAAATGTTTTTTTATTTATGTAATTTGTTAAAGTTAAATTGGATTTATTTTTTTCCTTGTTATATGCGATATCCCGTACCTCTATTTCAGTTAGTGTTTTGGTCTCTGTATCAGTTCGATCATACCACCTAAAGTCGCTATAAATGTAAGTATTATAAATTCAGTATTTATTTTATAGAATGTAAAAAAATTGTTTAGTTAATTTCTTACGGTTATTTTTTAGGGGCCGAATAAAATATATACTCTGTCCAAGAATTGAATAAAAAAAGGAAAACATTTTTTTATTTTTGGATTTGTCAAGATGTAAATGGAAAAAAATTCATTCTACCCAAAACTCGTTTCCTCGTCCAGAGTCAATCCTTGATATTGTATGTTAAATATAGGTGACTACCTCTTTTTTTATTTAAATCTTTTTGTGAGCTTCAAGGTTCATTTTCTGTGCATTCAAGTTCAGTGATGCTCTGAGAATACTGAAATCTCGAATTTTTTGGCGCAAATGAAATCTTAACATTTTACGATGCCATGTAATATATTATCACCAACTATGTAATATATTATTGCAAACTATAAACGCCTTACCAAACTCTGGCTACACCCTGTAAGGTACTTCAGTTCAGACTTACCTAATGTTTATCTTAATGCTGACTGGAGTCTACCTATACGCTAGCTCATCTCAGGGTAGATTCGTTATTTTTATATTTTTCCACTATTTTTAATATATTGCCTGTGTAAATTTTATAAATGTCTAATTCATGAAAAAGGCGCCACCAAATTTTACTTTAAAATTTGCCCTAATGATTATACTACCAGCACTTGTAGAGAAAACTTGGAAAAGAACAAATATTTAATATGTCATATCCGGGTAAATAAATCACTGAGTTTAACTGCTTAATAGTATTCTAATTTAAGATTATAGGAAATAAAACCAATTAAATAGAGGCCAATACATTTATTCCTCACGGTATACCCCTTCCCAGAAAATAAGTACAAACCCCTGGAAAAAGTTATCACCAGTGTGAATTCTTGCAAGCTCCTCTAAATGGTAAATTTGCAATCAATAAAAAAAAACTCTGTTAACGACTTAGTCGAAAGTTGTTGACTTTCTATGACATAGAAAAAATGAAAATTAAAACAAAAGACAGCAAGGTAAACTTGACAGTGTCCTGCACAGTGAACGGCAAACCGATCCAAAAAAAGTAAACAAATCAACCACTATACTTGGAAGGTTTACGTCGACATAGCCTAGTCATAGAAGATAAAAAACTCTCTATTTTAAACTAGACTATGAAGTTCCATAAGCCCAATAATGCAGGAGACTATCAACTTTGCAGTAATAAAAAAAAAATAAGTAATATCAAAAACTACAAAAAAGAAAGGTTTGCAAAGAGAAAGAATTAGAAAATTGATAATGTGAGAGATGAGGAGTGTTTAAGTGATAGTTAACAGAATATAAGCAATAGATAATTATACAAAAGTGATAAATAATTACAAGAATTAGATCATAGAAATCAACTTATAACTGTCGCTCAAGTGGTTAAAATCTTAATAAAATTTTGCTGAAAAGTATGTTACAATTTTGTACAAAATAACAAGTTTCCAAAATATTTAATCGTTAAGCAATTAAAATTTTCAATAAATGTATCATTATAATATTCATTACTTTAAACAATTATTAAATGGTTAAATGGCCACTCTGGGAACCATAATAAAAAAAAACCTCAATTACAGTAGAGTGTCGCAAAATAAAACATTTAAATTTGAGGTTGTAGCGCCACGGAGTCGACTTCGCTTCACTTTACAAAATTTACTGGTTCGCCGCAAAGATTAAGTAATATGGTCAATTTAGCAAAAGATAAATATAATTAGAAAATATAAAGTTCAGATATTTAAAGTCTATTAATTAAAAAAAAAATCAAAATCATGTACAGAAGAATCCCTTACCTGTTAGCCCTCTAGGTAATCGAAAAACGAAACTTTACTTAGATAACTAAGCGATTAAAAATTAAGTTTAATACCCATTAGGCTTAACGATCAGAAACTTTTGTGTACATACTTTGGCTAAAATTAGGCACTTAGCTGAATCACTTTCAAACAGGTAGTTAAACAAGGCCTGTGACATAGACGGCTTCACCAGAAAGGACGTTGACCTGGCTCAATATGGTGATTGTCCCATTCAGAGGCTCACAATCCCAGATGTGCAGCACGTTAATCCAAACTGCATATTACTTCCCAAAATGTACATTATAAAATTTCATCCAAAAGAAACAAATACTGAAGAAATCCAAAGACATACTGAAATTGTCCTAAGATGTACTGAAGTTATCCCAAAGACGTATTGTAGTTATCCCAAAGACCCTAAAATAGAGAAATTAAAAAAATCCTACTCAATCAGTCGCACAAAAGGCCTACGCAAAGTCTAGCTAAATTTTGCTTAAACACAAAAACTGATTGTTTCAAAAGAAATATGTACATACCTCGAACTCAAGAAAATGGTGGCATCTGATAAATGTTAAGCCGTTGTTTCTGGGCTGGCTAAAGAAAAATAATCGCAAAACTTGGTTCACTTTCATCAACATATTCATTAAGTTCAATTTCTGATAGGGACTTTCCCTTATATTGTACTGGAATTCCTTTTCCTTCGTTAATTAATAGTTTAACGACTTTTGCCGTTTGGTAAATATCTACAGGTAATCTAAAATAAATAATGCGTTTAGTTACCTTTCCTTAAACACTTCTTACTGAAAGATATAATATTTTCTTTTTAAGGTTTTCTAGCTTTTTTTTAACTTTTTCTGCTCATTTCTACTTGCATGTTTATTTAATTCACTTAACAATAATTTACTTATAAAATTATTCGTATGTTTTTCCGTGTGGCCCATAAATTTAGAAAACTGCTTGCAATAATTCTTAGTTATACTTAGAATTTGCATGGTAGTGGCGATATGTTTCCGAAGTCTGTTACTGAAAATAGCTGAAGCATTTTCGAGTTTCATTTCCTTCGTCAAATATCTAATCGCTTCATCTTCTTGTACCCATTTAATTTAGCTTTTTGAAATAGCAAAAAGATAATTGTTCCCCGAACATATATATTTATTTCCTAAAAATTATTTTTCCTAGAGATAATCATTGATTTTTAAGTAGTGTACGTCACCGTTTCTGCGTCTGTTGAAAAGTATTAATAACGCCAGTGTACAATATACTAAAAGTTTGTAAGTATCGTCTGTGTCTGTGCAGTCTAAGAATTTTTTTTCGCATTCTTTTGCAAATTCTAATGTTTTTTTCTCGAAATATCTTAACATCATTTATCAATGGCACAAAAAGTGGCATTTGCCAGCATTTTTCGCGAAGATTTTTATTAGTCACTGATGAAATTTCGGTATTCCACTTTGTCTCTACAAATGTTTTAAAATTTTTTACATCTTTTTGCCATTCCAATGATTTCTCCGGTGATTTGCATGAAAAACCTGGACTGCGTTTCAAAATCAAATGAATAATAAATTAAAAATATGTTTTCCTGAATACATATTATAAATTACAACTTTAATACTTGTCCACTTTCTATTCTTGAATTCTTCAGCGTATAATGTTTTAAATTCTTCTACCTCTTTAAGCCTCGAGGCTAGTTTTTGTTCAATATGAACAGAAAATTAACTTGCAATGATTTGTTTTTCTTTTTGACACCATTTTTTAATAGGCGGACGAACTTTTACTCTGGTTCTTTCTTTTACTTTATCTGGTTTAACTTCTTCTTTCTTATCTTTTTCGTGATCATTGTAATTGATTGAAATTGTAATTTCTTCTCTTTCGACAGAGGGGCTTAAATCAATATCGATATCGTCTAAATGTTTTCCTTTATACTGTTCAATTCCTCCTTCAGTCATTAAAAGTAATAATTTCGAAACCTTTGCTGTTGGGTATAAGTTATCGGCTAATCGATAAATTTTACAGTGGATTTTCAATGTATCCCCCATGAATTGAGAGAGCTGCTCGAGATCTTTTTCACTAAAGTGTAGCAATTGTGTTGTTGTAGCGAGATGTTTAGTTAATTCAGTAGCACTGAGAGTTTCCGGATTGTCTATTCCACATTTTTGGGCATATTTGAACAAAATGTTAGTTTCATCCAAACATCCTTTGCCACCGGTATGGAAAATTATTTCTTAATGATGTAACATAATCAAAATGCTTCTTCATATCTGGTGATAATTATTTAGGTACCCCACGTCCTCGCTTACCCCTTATGACTATTCGACTATAGGAGATAATTAAAATTTTTTCTGTTTAACTTAGACAATTTTCGAACTCGTTATCTCCAGTTTTATCATTTACAAATTTTATCGCTTGGTATTTATCAATTTTTTCTTAAGCAACTTCTGCAGGGCGTCTTCTATTAAGTAGTAGTGAAATAACAGTATATAACTTCTTTTAGTGTATCATAAGCAATATTAGTTTTGTTATTTAACTGTAGCTCTTTAAAAGTATTATTAGCAGCAGTATGTAAAAATTCACTTAGTTTTTTAAGGTCAGTGGTCAGAGGCAGTAGTTCATTTTTATTCCATTTCTTCTCGTTCAAGTTTAGAGCAGCCTGTACAGAAATTTCCAAAAACAATATAGTTTTTATCAAAGATAAAAGTGAGAACCTTTTCGAAAGTGCTCCAATTCATTGTACAAAAATTTGGATATATCGTTCCAGTGGTCTTTAAGGCTTGTTAGGAGCAGTTCAAGTGGTAAATTAGTAAAAAGAAACACAACATCAAAACTCACAATGACATAGTTATCAGGTAATTAGCGGTTGTTAATGAATTCACTGAAAGAAAGGAACCTTTGACGTAAAAATTATTATCTGTATTATAAGCCAAAGTAAGCTTGTTAGTGATGTAAGTGGCCAAGGGGGCATTAGGGCAGTTCAACTAAGACACGATAGGCCTCATTGACAAGACAGGTTTATGAATTTTAGGTAAAGAGTAAAACCTATTTACAATGGAGTTATATTTACACATTTTTTTTGGCCTACTCTTCATCAATGAAGCCACCGTTCCTCAATTTCTTAACAATCTTATTAGATTTACTTTGTAATGTGGTTGCGAGGTTGCTGTTTATTTTTAATAGTATTTGGTATCATATAGAAAGATTTGTGGATTGTTTATATAGTCCGCCCTCTGCATCATCACAGTCATATTACCCTAATCACTTTGTACTACATATAAGTTTGAGTTTTGTTTTAAAAAGAGTTTGCTTTTATTATAAATGTCACTTAAATATTGTCGATGGTCTCCATATTAATGTAAAAAATTAGTCAAAATATTCGTGCACTGCGATCTTAGGGTGTTCCTCTCACCTTCATCAAATGTAAATAATGTTTTTTCGTAAGACGCTATCTTTATCTACACCAATTTTTATTTTCTCTCCCTTCAGAATTTTATAAAATGTTTTATAAAAAAGGCTGTTTTTATATTTAACTCTCTCAAAAGCTATTTCCTCAGGAGTTTCTTCCTTAATACTTTCAAATCGATCTTCTATTATAGAATTAATTTCCGTGCAAATGCCTGTTAAGGTCATACATGCTTGTTTCTGTAGATGGTCTGCATATTTTAAAAGATAAGTAACAATTAGCTGTTTAAACCAAGTCGTTTAATTACATAATCATTAGTGTTAAATGGACACGTTAAAATTTATTTAATAATTGCCTTCTTAGGAACATTAAGTAAATCAATATCTTTCAAAATAATGTGAGTAAAATGAGAGCAACAAATATTTAATATAGGGAATTTTCTCAGTGGAGATTTCTTATTTATTATAAAGTCGTAAGTTAACTCTAACGTTTTAATGATAAATGATTCCAAAAATAGCATATGCTATTTATTAGGACGAAACTAAAATCTATGACGACACGCTCAAGCGGAGGCCACTTTACGTTTGCTCTGATAAGAAACGACTTTTATAATATTAAAAAACTCCTGTGCTGCTTCTATCGTGATGACATGACAGTAGTTCAAACATTGGACATAATCTACCAATAGAAGTTAGAGCAATTACACCGCAGCAATAGAGACATGATTTTTTGGAAAATAATGGAGTTTTAATGATGGTATCAGTTGCATCAAGGTGCAAAACTGATTTTTGTTTTTTTTTTTGCATTCGGAGAGGATTAAATCGATTTGAAACAAATTGAATGTATTGAGGATTTTCTAACTTCATCAAATGCATATCTACATAATCATCTGCATATCTGTCTTTAGCTCCCAAAGCTTCTGACCTTACTTTTCTGTTGTTGGGATCCGATTTTATATCTTGGCAATTTCCCACTTGCAACAACAAGTTATGTTTTTAACTTGGTGCATGCGATATTTTAGAGGTTTTTAATTTCAATTTAGCACATGTTCTTTCTATATCTCTTAGTTGACCAGCCATTATTTTGAAATGATTGTAATTGTAGTTTGTTGAATATACTTTTAGGGTGACCGATTTGTTAATTAGAACTTTGAAATATTTACAATTTAGATGAATACATTCTGCATAAATAACAATTACATTTATTTCTTCATTTCGAATTTATAGTAAAAGTAGCATGTATTGTTTATCTCTTTGATGATTCTTTTTCTAATCACAAAATTTTCAGCTGCTTTATTTTCATTAAATACAATTTAACTTCGCTATCGGTAAGGTTTATTTTTCTTTCAATAACAAAACAATCCTTGTGTGACTTTTTATTTATATTTTTACCACATTTAAAATTTTTGGTTCCCTTAGGTAAAAGGAAACAAATTTTTTATTTGTTTGATATTTTATTAATAAAGTTTGTCCAATACTTTCATCACTAGTCACATTATTTGTTAAAAAAATTCAAATGAGTTTCCCTAGGTAGGTTGTTACTTAATTTTTTCTCGTATGTATGAGCTGCGATAAACAGTGAACCAATTTTAGTACATTTAGGAAACGATCTATCTTTTATTTTGCAATTTCATTATCAAGGTTGATTAAATTATTCGCATCATAACCTAAAGGTAAACTGTTATCTTTACTTGTACCTGAAATGTCACTAAACGTAATAACTTTTTTATCGAAGATGAACGCCACTTTTTATTTTCTTTCCCAACGTCCTGTAATTATAAACAACTGTTTTCGAGTTATAATGATAAATCAATTCAGGAAATGTCTTCATTACTGGAAGTAGTTGATTATGTGAGTGTTTATGGATCATATTTTGCTTCCTTTTGACTATGAAAGTTAACATTATTTTTAAAAATATTAAATGAGCATTATTTTTGTACATATCAGATATTTTGTTATTTTCTTTATATTTGGAAAGTATTTTTTTATGGCTGTCATATCTTCTTGTTATTGGTTATATTTAAGTCGTCATTAACAAAATTTAAATTATTTTCCTTAAATATACTACTTGGAATTTGTAAATAAATCTATACTGTCTACAATAAGATCTTCGTCCAGATTTAGATAATCGGACGACTTGCTTTGCCATTGTCGTTTCTTTTTTTCCTCACTATAAAATTGACCAAAAACCAGTTCCTTACACAAAAAGTATTTTTAATTATATTAATTTTTTCGTTCATGGAGAGTTAAAAAAAATATTTTGTCTCCATTGCTATGACGAAATGATTCCTGTATAAGACTAATTAAGTAACGAAAAATAAAAGCAAAATACAACCACCATGGCCACAAACGCACACTTACATGACCTAAATTAACACTTAATACAATATTAATTAAAAATATTAATCTATAAAATAATGTGAATTAAAAAGGAAAAATAAAAATTAATCTCAGTACGCACCTCAATTTACTTTTGTCATGTTTCTAAGTGAAATATTTGAAGATTCTTTCGGTTACTATCAACTTGTTATTTTTGTTAATATATGGTATTGCAACATATGTTCTTGGGTTGTTATTATTATGTTATGTATGGACATTCTTATTATACAGTTTGTAAGTTCGTTGTTTTATTATTCTATTTGTGAGTTTTTCGGGGAAATTATTATCACTTAGGATTTGTCTGACTTCCTTTAAAGCTTCTTGCGATATTACGGAGAAGCTAGAGCTAAGGCTTTATCAGCCAAACCTACTATTACGCTGTTCTTTTGAGGTTTCGGATGATATGACCGATAGTTGAGGTAGCGTCCCGTCCATGCATCTTTTGTGTACCACATCGTCTCAATCTTTTTATTTTCATAATTTTGAAATAGTGTGAGGTCAAGGAAATTGATTTTTCCATTTTGTTCGACTTCGATGTAAATTGCATCTTTTGGTGGAAATTGTTGAATGCATTTAATATGGTGTCAATTTTATTTTCGGAGACAGCTGCTAGACAGTCGTCAAGGTACCCCTTAAAAAATTGAATCGGTATATCAAGTTTTTCTAAGACATTTTCTTCCAGATATTCGATGACCAACTGTGCTACCGTAGATGATATTGGTGAGCCCATTGCAACCATCAAGCTGCTGATAGTATGTATCTTGATATTGAAAGTAATTATTGGTTAGTGTCAAATTCATGGCTTCAGTGAATGTTTCGAGGTTTAAAGTGGTAAAGCTTTTTAATTTATCCCGTTTTGCTTTTATCATATCTGTTAATAGATCATTGGGAATATTTGTCTATAAGGAACGACATCTAGTGAGATTAATTTATAGTTTTTTGGACTACTTGTTTCATTAATAATTAATTTTTTGTTACTAAAAGAGTCTTTTATATAATAATTATTTTTTCCAGTTATATTCGATAAACAGCTGCAAAGATATTTCGATAAATTGTAAAATGGTGACTGTATACTCGATACTATGGTCTTAGAGGAACATCATTTTTATGTAGTTTGGGTAAACCATATATTTTTGGTGAAACCTCGTTGTATATTCTTAAAATTTTTTGCTTCTGTATCTGTTATGAGTTTTTTAGACAAAAGTTTCTTGATTAATGGGTTATTTTTATTTTGAAATATGTTGCTGGGTCGTGTCGTAACTTTTTGTATGTTCTTGAATCTTTTAATAAATCGTTCATTTTCTTATTATAATCCGTGGTGTTCATTATAACTGTTTTGCTGCTTTTGTCATTTAAATATTGCCGATGGTCTCCATATTGATGTAAAAAATTAGTCAAAATATTCGTGCACTGCGATCTGAGGGTGTTCCTCTCACCATCAAATGTATAAAGAATGGTCTCGAGGCTGGCAAGTATTGAAGAAATTTTTAGGTCTTTAATGTTGGACAAATGGTAAATTTAGGATCAAGTGAAAGAAGCTGTTTGTCTTCATATGAAATTAGTCACATTCTTTATCCATTTGTTAATTCAGGACAATAAAGAATGTTTTTTCGTAAGACGCAAAATTTATCTACAGCAATTTTTATTTTCTCTTCCTTCAGAATTTTATAAAATATTTTATAAAAAGGGCTGTTTTTATATTTAACTCTCAAAAGCTATTTCCTTAGGAGTTTCTTCCTTAATACTTTCACATCGATCTTCTATTATAGAATTAATTTCCATGCAAATGCCTGTTAAGGTCATATATGCTTGTTTCTGTAGATGGTCTGTATATTTTGAAAGAAAAGTAAAAATTAGCTGGTTAAACCAAGTCATTTAATTACATAATCATTAGTGTTAAATGGAAACGTTAAAATTTCTTTAATAATTACCTTCTTAGGAACATTAAGTAAATCAATATCTCTCAAAATAATGTGAGTAAAATGAGAACAACAAATATTTAATATAAGGAATTCTCTCAGTAGAAATTTCTTATTTATTATAAAGTCGTAAGTTAACTCTAACGTTTTAATGATAAGTGATTCCAAAAATAGCATATGCTATTCATTAGGACGAAACTAAAATCTATGACGACACGTTCGAGCGGACGCTACTTTACGTTTGCTTTGATAAGAAACCACTTTTATAATATTAAAAAACTCCTATGCTGCCTCTATTGTGATTAAATGACAGTAATTCAAACATTGGACATGATCTACTAATAAAAGTTAGAGCGATTACATCGCCGTAATAGAGACATGATTTTTTGGAAAATAATGGAGTTTTAATGATAGTATCAGTTGCATCAAAGTGCAAAACTGATTTTTGTTTTTTTTTTGCATTCGGAGAGAATTAAATCGATTTGTTCCGATGAATTTAAAATCGATTTGAAACAAATTGAATGTATTGAGGAATTTCTAACTTCATCAAATGCATATCTACATAATCATCTGCATATCTGTCTTTAGCTCCCAAAGCTTCTGACCTAACTTTTCTGTTGTTGGGATCCGATTTTATATCTTGGCAATTTCCCACTTGCAACAACAAGTTACGTTTTTAACTTGGTCCATGCGATATTTTAGAGGTTTTTAATTTCAATTTAGCACATGTTCTTTCTATATCTCTTAGTTGACCAGCCATTATTTTGAAATGATTGTAATTGTAGTTTGTTTAATAAACTTTTAGGGTGACCGATTTGTTAATTAGAACTTTGAAATATTTACAATTTGGATGAGTACATTCTGCATAAATAACAATTACATTTATTTCTCCGTTTCGAATTTATAGTAAAAGTAGCATGTATTGTTTATCTCTTTGATGATTTTTTTTCTAATCACAAAATTTCCAGCTGCTTTATTTTCATTAAATACAATTTTAATTTCACTGTCGGTAAGGTTTATTTTTCTTTCAATAACAAAACAATCCTTATGTGACTTTTTATTTATGTTTTTACCACATTTAAAATTTTTGGTTCCCTTAGGTAAAAGGAAATACATAAGTTTGTCCAATACTTTCATCACTAGTCACATTATTTGTTAAAAAAAAAATTCAAATGAGTTTCCCTAGGTAGGTTGTTACTTAATTTTTTCTCGTATGTAAGGGCAGCGATAAACAGTGAACCAATTTTAGCACATTTAGGAGACGATCTATCTTTTATTTTGCAATTTCATTATCAAGGTTGATTAAATTATTCACATCATAACCTAAAGGTAAACTGTTATCTTTACTTGTACCTGAAATGTCACTAAACGTAATAACTTTTTTATCGAAGATGAACGCCACTTTTTATTTTCTTTCCCAACGTCCTGTAATTATAAACAACTGTTTTCGAGTTATAATGATAAATCAATTGAGGAAATGTCTTCATTACTAGAAGTAGTTGATTATGTGAGTGTTTATGGATCATATTTGGTTCCTTTTGACTATGAAAGTTAAAATTATTTTTAGAAATATTAAATGAGCATTATTTTTGTACATATCAGATATTTTGTTATTTTCTTCATATTTGGAAAGTATTTTTTTATGACTGTCATATCTTCTTGTTGTTGGTTACATTTAAGTCGTAATTAACAAAATTTAAATTATTTTCCTTAAATGTACTACTTGGAATTTGTAAATAAATCTATACTGTCTACAATAAGATCTTCGTCCAGATTTAGATAAGCGGACGAGTTGCTTTGCCATTGTCGTTTCTTGTTTGATAAGTTTAAGTTAAAACCGTTTGTATTTAAGTTGTGCATTCCAACATAACTAAATCTGTCTTCGTGACCAAAATTATTGACAACTGAAAAAAATCATGTCCACTATTTCTAATTTTAATCTCTTCTTTCGTTAGCTCCCCAAGAGTTATTTTATGACGCAAAGTACTTTTTGTTGTTAAGAATTTTATACAGTTCATCGTAGGTTGTATTTTCCTCACTATAAAATCGGCCAAAAACAAGTTCCTTCCACACAAAGTATTTTTAATGATATTAATTTTTTCGTTCATGGAGAGTTTAAAAGAATATTTTGTCTCTATTGCTATGACGAAATGATTCCTGTATGAGACTAAATAAGTAACAAAAAATAAAAGCAAAATACAACCACCATGGTCACAAACGCACACTTACATGACCTAAATTAACACATAATATAATATTAATTAAAAATATTAATCCATAAAATCTATAAACAATGTGAATTAAAAAGGAAAAATAAAAATTATTCCCTTCGGTTACTATCAATTTGTTATTTTCAATCTGCTGTCTAGATATTGTGTTATCATTCCAATATATTTCTTTGACACGGTATAAAATAGATAACGTTACATTTTTTTATGGGCCACCTTACTTTTTAACTTTGTAAACAGTGGTGACAAGTGATTGTATGTTTTGTGGCAAACTATAATATCGTGCCGTTTGAGGATGTGTGTAACTTTTTCTGACAATGAATTAATATATGGTATTGCAACGTATGTTCTTGGGTTGTTATTATTATTTTATGTATGGACGTTCTTATTATACAGATTTTAAGTTCGTTGTTTTATTATTCTGTTTGTGAGTTTTTCGGGGAAATTATTATCACTTAGGATTTGTCTAACTTCCTTTAAAGCTTCTTGACGATATTTCGGAGAAGCTAGGGTTAAGGCTCTATCAGCCAAACCTACTAATACGCTGTTCTTTTGGGATTTCGGATGATATGACTGATAGTTGAGGTAGCGTCCTGTCCATGCATCTTTTGTGTACCACATCGTCTCAATCTTTTTATTTTCATAATTTTGAAATAGTGTGAGGTCAAGGAAATTGATTTTTCCATTTTGTTCGACTTCTGATGTAAATTGCATCTTTTGGTGGAAATTGTTGAATGCATTTAATATGATGTCAATTTCATTTTCGGAGACAGCTGCTAGACGTCGTCAAGGTACCCCTTAAAAAATTGAATAGGTATATCAAGTTTTTCTAAGACATTTTCTTCCAGATATTCCATGACCAACTGTGCTACGGTAGATGATATTGGTGAGCCCATTGCAACCATCAAGCTGCTGATAGTATGTATCTTGATATTGAAAGTAATTATTGGTTAGTGTCAAATTAATGGCATCAGTGAATGTTTCTAGGTTTAAAGTGGTAAAGCTTTTTAAGTTACCCCATTTTGCTTTTATCATATCTGTTAATAGGTCATTGGGAATATTTGTATGTAAGAGACGAGATCTAGTGAGATTAATTTATAGTTGTTTGGAATACTTGTTTCATTAATAATTAATTTTTTGTAAGTAAAAGAGTATTTTATATAATGATTATTTTTTCCAGTTATATTCGATAAACAGCTGCAAAGATATTTCGATAATTTGTAAAATAATGACTGTATACTCGATACTATTGGTCTTAGAGGAACATCAGGTTTATGTAGTTTGGGTAAACCATATATTTTTGGTGAAACCCCGTTGTGTATTGTTAAAATTTTTTGTTTCTGTATCTGAAGTTTTTTAGACAAAAGTTTCTTGATTAATGAGTTATTTTTATTTTGAAATTGGTTGGATCGTGTCGCAACTTTTTGTATGTTCTTAAATCTTTTAATAAATCGTTCATTTTCTTATTATAATCCGTGGTGTTCATTATACCTGTTTTGCTGCTTTTGTCAGGTCGGGCGATGTTATTTTTTGCGTTTGGCGGAGGCGCCTTCTTCGCCATTATCAAAAAATGGAAGTTTTCTTCCGAAATTCGCTTCCCGGTTAATATTATGAAATTCCGCGGTTCTATGACCTTCATCAAAATTTTGAAAATGTTTATTTAAGAGTTTCGTATATAATAATGTAGCGGGTTTCTTAATTTTCTCATCATCTGTCCTGTTTCCTGCAGTTTTTGGCGCCATGACCAAGGTCTTGGCACTTATGGCACTGTGTGTAGTTTGTTTTTTTATAATATGTCTCCCATTTGTTGATGCTATGTTCCAAGTATTTGATTTTCTTCACGTCCCCTAGATTTATTTCTTTGGCAACCGAAAGTAAATAGGAATGGCTTATTACTTTTTTTGACTTTAGATGAATGCATTCTACTGCTTTGATGTTCAGCCTCTGAAAGTCTTCTACTATGGCATTCGTGTATAGCCCTGGCGGGCCTTTGAACACGATTTTCTTGACTCGGTTCTCTTTTCGTTCATAGGTGTAGTACTGCACTACGTCGTCTTCGTCGAGTTTGCTTTTTAATTTTATGTAGTCTTCTGTACTTTGGGTAAAGACTTTAATCCCCACCGGCGTGTACTTCATGAAGAATATATTTCTCTCCAATATGTTGTGGATTCTTATGCCACATTCTCTGTAGTCTACTTTTGAGGTTATTATTATCGGAGGCGGTTTTTGTTGCGTCACGATAGTAGCTTCTTCCATTCTTGTTTCTTGTATGTTGCTGTTGTTCTCAACTCGCTGTTGAGGCGCATCTTCTTCGTCATCCGAGAGGATCGCAAAGGAGTTTTTCTTCGGTATCGATGGACCTTCAGTCCAGGGGGGGTTTTAGCCGGTAGGAATCCGGCACTACCTTCATACTTCGTGTTGGTGTCTATGTAAGATTTCCCCTCCTCGAAAAAAAAAGTGTTCGTTTTATTATTATTTGAAATTTCGTACCAGCTTGTGATACAACACTATATTAGCCCGGATTGAGTCTTTGATGTCATGGCGTTTATTACAAATAGCTGATTCTACGAATGCAATGTATTCCGTAATCGATAATTCGTTTTCATGACTTATTTGAAGAGAGAACTTCTCTCCCAGGGCTAAAACTTCACCAATCTTATTACGAATTTGTGCGTCAGATATGTTATGCAACCACTTATCAGTGTTAATATGATTTATGTTATTTTTTTTTGTTTGTAGGTATGCGTTTGTGACCGTGGTGGTTGTATTTTGCTTTTATTTTAGATTATACTTTTGAAAAAGCCCACTACGTTCGGCGAAACGTCAAGCACAGAATAGTAGTATTAATCTAAAACTTAATCCAAAGAAGTTACCATATATTTATATAGAAAGATGGTTTAAGAAAAATTTTAGGAAATTAAATGTTTATTATATATATATATATATATATATATATATATATATATATATATATATATATATATTTATATTTGGTATGTTTTCGGTTACTTTATTGAACTTTAAGGTAATATTCAATTAAATTTATTGTACAAAGCTTTAATTTTAAAGTACATGTAACTAATTCGCGATTTAAGGTACAAAATCATTAAATGGAATTAATGAATGTAACATTAAATTTAAAGTTATTTTTAACAGTGGATCTCACAAAAATATGCCTTATAATAATCTAAATCAAAAATATGTAGAGACAGAAACAAACAGCTATAAATATTACTAATATTTCTATGAGGAGCTTAGGTGTACTCGCATCGTCTTGTTGGAGTGGGTACTAGTGATGTCGATTCAATATGGATGCTTTATTTTAAATAGCGATCTTTTCCAGCGACTGATTATACAACAAAAACATTGATAAAATCTCATTGTCTTATCGTAAACATCGAATTTTCACCCACAATAAGGTACAACATACTTCGTTTTCAAAAAAACCAAATAAAAAAATATGATCTCTAAAATATATAAGATATTTTTTATGTTCCGTACTCACTCTCCTAGTAAACTAAATTAAGGACCTTTTGCTTTAAAATACTGCTGCCATCTAATTCATTTATTCTAAAACTATAAATTTTTCGACTAACGCCATCTTTACGCGTTCTGTTAAAAGTCTGAGATTGTATAGAAAATTATTAAATGGCAACATCAGAGATTTTCACAACGCAATTTATAGAATAATCAAGGCTCAATATAAAATTGAAGAGTATAAAGTGTATAATTTTTATTCTAGACCTCCTAAGAGTTGTTGAGATTTATTATAGGTTTAGATAGTTTCTTCAATATAGTAGCTCTTTTCGAAAATTATTTCCAAGTTGTAGACTCGAAGCTTTCCTTGCGAAAATCGTATACTTCGTTATTGACCCAATATCCGTCACTGGCAATTTCTACTCTATATCGTAACTGCTACAGGTTGTTGAGAGTTCTTATATGGTAGCTTATTTTCTTTACTATAGCAGCCGTTTTCCAAAAATAATTCCAAGTTGTAGACTAGAAGCTTTCCTTGTGAAAATTGCATATTTTTATATTGACCCACTGTCCGTCGCTGGTAGTTTCTACTCTGTATCTGAACTCCTATGGGTTGTTGAGAGTTCTTTTAGGGTGGGTTATTTTTTTTCAATAGAGTGTTTATTTTCGAAAAATATTTTCAAGCTGTAAACTCGATACTTTCCTTATGAAAACAGCATATTTCTATATGGACCCACTGTCCGTCGCTGACCGTTTCTACTTTATATCTTAACTCCTCACCCAAGTTGTGGAGAATACTTTTATGGTGAGTTATTTTCTTCAATAGAGTAGTCGTTTTCGGAAAATATATCAAATTGTAGCCTCGAAGCTTTTCTTTGTTTAATTGGTTATTCAGACGGTGGGCTCAATTGACAAGTTTTCTTCTAAAAATTCGTCGCTAGTAGAAACACTTCTGAAAAATGTTCACACAGATCCTTTTATACATACTGGAATATTATCATTGATTTTTATACTGTAGCCTGGTGTTTGCTAAATATTATCATTATTCAAAAAAAAAATTAAATAATCCTACAATCAAAATATCAGAGGATATTTAGTACAGCAAGGAATTAATAAATTTCCAATTTCAACAAGATTTTATAAAAATATTACCTAAAACTTAAATGTGATTGGAGACTCATTAATATTTTTTAGTCCCCTTCTACTAATGTAATATGTTAAGGTGCCAAAGCTTCTCTATCTGTATCAGCCATTAACTTTGAAGGAATACCCATTACATATTTTTTGCTTGCACAAGCCTTACTTTTTGCAGTTTTTTGAATAGTTTGCCAAGTCTAAAAGATTAAAATCAAAAAACAATAATTACACTACACAGTTATTAAGAATTTACCGGTAGGTAGGTAGTTTAAATATTATAATGTTATTCAGAATTTTATTTTGGTAGAGGTCAATATTTATATATATATATATATGTAATTTTTCCTTTATTTTGTCTTTTCTTGGGTTTAGGTTCTATATTCAACAAAAAATACGAACAACTGATGTTTCGCCATTTATTTAAGGCATTTTTAAATTTTTTTTCCCTAAAAATATTTTTATATAATTAAAACACCCACATAAAAAACATATCTACAATTTCAAAAAACAAACAAGACACTTTAAAAATAGTATTAAAATTTTTAAAAATATTTAATTTTACCGGTACACACCTTGACATTTTGTTACTCTATTACTAAATAAAATTCAAACTTTACATCGTCTACTGAGGATACGTGGAATGCGAATGTGTTTTATTTATTTTTTATTTTTTATATTTTACAATGCATTAAAAACAAATAAGTTATACGTTTAGTTTTACGTTTAAGAGGATATTCAATTTTTGATTCTTATTTTGACAGGATCCAATACTTAAAATTTTTGTTTAAATTAGTGTGGCTCAAATTTCCCATATCCGTTCTGTCGTTAACAGTGTTTTTATCTTTTTTAATTTCAATCATTTCCTATATCTGTAATTTTTGGTAATTCATATCCTTGTTTTTTATTATGGTACTGTTATAATCAAAAGTATGTTTTTCGGACAATTTTGAGCATGATTAGGATTAAAACAAATTTCGCATAAATTTAATTTTCTTACTGCAGCTAATCTAGCCTGAACATCCATGTTTTTAAAAGCAATACACTTATAAATCGAATGATACTTTTTACAATAGTAACAATTAAATTTATTTTCCGTAATTACTGTATGCGCCCTTATCTTATCAGTTTTACTAAACACTTTTGCATCTCTTTTAGACGTCTCTAATTTTTCTAACAACTCACATTTCATTTTTAAAAATGAAATTACTACGTCAAATGTAGGTAATTGACCCTTTACAGGATGCGACTCCCATTCCCTACGAGTGACTGCATCAAATTTATTTACCAATAAATAAACAATTAATGTGTCCCAATTGTCAGTGTTTTGTCCAAGACTCTTTAAGGATCTTAAATTTTTATTAAAAGAATCATATAAGGTTCTTAACTCAATATAAGATTCTTTGTTTAAATTAGGACAATCAAACAAAGCCTTTATATAATTATAAATAATCATACGTTTGTTTTCATATCTATCAATTAAAAGTGACCAAGCTACGGAATAGTTATTATTTGTGACCTGTAAGTTTGCAACAACTTGTAATGGTTCGCCTTGCAAGTAAGATTTTAAGTAGTAAAATTTCTCTACGTCACTTAGTTGAATGTTGTTATGCACAACTACTTGAAAAGTGTCTCGGAACTTGAGCCATTTTTCATACGAACCATTGAAAGTTGGCAACTTTAGATCCGGTAATTTAACTGTTTGTTTAGGAGGTTGCACAGACGATACAAGCCCTACCTTTTCTGATTTATTACTATCCGAATCATGATTAAATTTAATTAACAATTTTGCCTGACTTACTGTTTCAAAATAAGCATTTTCAAAGTCTGTACGCTCTTGAAGCTCAACATTAGCATACTTACTTTCGTCTGCTTCGGACTCGCTCAACAATATTTCAATATCGCATTGAATGCCTTCAAATTGCGACAATAGAGCCTCCACCCTATATAATCTATTTTCTATCTGACTGATAGCCAAATCGGTTAGGTTTTCTTGGTCAACTGATGCTAAATACTGTCTGAATCTAGTAAGCTGACCTTTGACTACTCCGCGTTTTACTTTTAATTTATTTAAGTCCGACATTTTTAAGTTAAAGACAAATAACTGACACTAGACAAACTTACCAAGATCATGCAAAGAAGTAAAACAAATAGATTCCGCTTTATTTTTAAAAACAGAACGGACTTACTTGACACAAATTCAGTTCATCACCCAACAATGCTAGCGCTGTATTCCGGACTGGACTTTATACAACGTAGGCCAACTTTCGGCTGCTGCAGGAGCGCCTACTCGCAGTGTTATCCAACGTTGCCAGATAGTCTGTAACTCGAGCATTTATTCAAATGGGCGTCATATCATTTCCCGCCAATAGTTGTTTCCTAACCTAAACTTGTTATTTTAAAGCTTCAGATTCATGAACCCTCCTTTTTCAGGCTGTTCTAATAATTTTGTCTGATTTTGTGGATATAATAGTTTATTATTGAAATAAAAAAACACCATAAGGGAGTTAGAAGATTCCTTATATATTGATAAAAAAAAAAGAAGAAACACACTGCATTACTAGAATAAACTATGTAATTTTATTGAGGGGTTTAATGCTAGTATTAATTAATCAACAGATTTTGAAAAAAGACGTGAGGTATAAGATTTGTTTTGAATTGGGTATAGAAAAGTAGAAGTTTATTAGGAAATGTAAAATTATAGATTGCAAAAGAAGAAATGTCTATATAGCTACTGCCAAGGTTGGGATGAAAATCAGAAAATTTGGGTTTGAATTTACAGGATTTGAGAGAATAGATATGATACAGAAAAGAAATGAAATAACTAGACGAAGGAGTATGGAAAAACAATTTTTTTTCTAAAAAAATAAAAGGGTTTTCTTAAAACTACATAATATGACAGTTTGTTCTTTTTCATAGTTATCTTCATCTTTCTGCTATACGGAAAACCAAGTTTTGGGTGTATTTATTTATTTTAGTATATATGAAGATCTGTTTTTAATAGATTTGTAAATTGAGGTGTTGGTATTCATATAAATTTTTGTTTTTTAATAAATACAGAAGTTATTAGAGTAACTGTAGGATTATATATTGTATTAAGTTTTGTCCAAGTACAGTTTATGTATTTGTGTCAGCAATATGAAGGTTAAGAAATGATTGATATGATATTTGTTTTTAATAGATTTAGAAATTTAGGTGTTGGTATGAATATTATTAAGAGTTGTTTTTAATTTTTGTTTTTTAATTAATAAAAAGCTTATTACACTCACTGTAGATTTATCTGTTTTATTAAATTTTGTCTAAGTACACTTTATAAAGTTTGTTTCTGTGTTTACCTTTATCTAACATTAAAGTGTCTGTCTGTAATTACATATTTGCATTAAATAAAAATTTTAAAAAATAATAAGTGGGAATTTTTATTCCCTTCAATATTTTCTAAATAAAGTACTTTTTAGTCATTTTGCAATAAAATCAAGAAACAAAATTCATAGGCAAATATTCTTTATATAGCTGCGGTATCAAAGAAACGTTCATTTGATTTCACATGAGGGAGTGTGGACGTTAAAACGATTTTATGGGGGTTTTGTATCAAGCTCAAATCTTCATAAAATGTTGAACCTGAACCTCCCCTATCCGTAAATCCGCCACTGAATTATGTATTCAAATTAAAAAATAAATTTCCAAATGAATAACTACAATGGAAATGAATACAAAACGTAATAAAAAAAAAAGCAGTTGTTGCCTTTGTGAAAATGAATGTTGCAATAAATATATTTTTTTTAATAATTTTTAGGTTTTTATTCAGATTTTAAGTAAGAAACATAAATAATAAAAACAAATAATAAGTTATAAAGAATTGATTATCGTATATATAAGCGCTTTACCTGTCTCAATTATAATAATGAATAATTAATTTTATTTATTAACGTATTTATTACCACATATTGATCGATTTTTAAAGAATATCTGGCTTCTAAAATACGTGCGTAGGAATTGAATCATTCCAACAAGCACATTTCACGATTCAAATAAGGTGCGAAGACAAGTTTGTAAGAATGCGGAAATTAATTAATGTTCCGAATACAGACTATCTGGCAACGTTGGATAACACTGCGAGTAGACGCTCCTGCTGCTGCTGTCTGCACGGCAAGATAATATGGCTGCTAAGGGATAAAAATTTGTTCAAACTTTTCCTGATTCCAATTCAGTCCGGTTCGATCGGACCAAAATGTTAGGTTGCAAGTGGACTGTATAATTTATAAAAAGGGACACACCACTTTTTGTCAAATAACTGTAGTGACAAACCACAAAAATTCTTAATTTCAACAATGACAATCATCAAGACCACTCTTCCTCTTGATGACAATCATTAGAAGCCCGATTGCACCGTCAAAAAAAACATGCGCGGTTGCCAATAAGTCAATTTATGTCCTAACATATATATATATATATATATATATATATATATATATATATATATATATATATGAGAGTTGTACCGTGGCTTCTTTGGTTAACATTTTGAGATCTTTCGCTATTATCCCGTCCTGTCCTGGTACTTTATACGGCCTGCTTTTGTCTATTATTCTTGTTCTCTCCTGGGCTTGCTAGCATTTCTATTGGAGTTTTGGCTAGTCTATTTATTATTTCTTCGTAGCTTCCGTTGACTCTGTTTGTTGTTACATTGTTTGATATGTTCCTTGTTTGGTTATTTATTTCTATGAATTTATTTGCGAAAACTTCTGCCTTCTCTTTTGGATCTGTGATATATCTTTCTTGTCCGTTTTTTTCTAACTCTAGTGGCGGGTTTATAACTCTCTTTCAACGATTTTTTGCATTTTTTAACTTCCATATGTCTCTGTTCTTCTCTGCATCTTTTAGCTTGTTGCTCCAGACATGATTATGGTATGATTGTAACATAGCTTTTATTATTTGGTTTTTGTCTTGCAGTTTTATCTGATTTTTATTGGTCCTGAAACTTTGGAACTTTGGTCTCCTAGCTCTGCCTCTTTCTTTCATGACCTTAGCGATTTCTTTATTAATGTCTTCTTCTGTTTCCAGGTTCTTGTTTATTTTTATTCTTCTGTTTAGTTCTTTTTTGTAGTTGTTCCAGTCGACCTTGCTATAGTCGTATGTTTTCCTGGGCAGATACATTTTCATTTTCCCATGTATTGTTATTTGGACTGGTTGGTTGTCTGAGCTTGAATTTCATATGCAGCAAATTGTAACGTTAAAATTCTTGGTTATTGTGAAGTTTAGTACTCCATTCTCGTTTCTTGTTCTTCCTATTCTTGTTGGCTCTTCTCTGGCAATTATTTCAATATTGTTTGCATCTACGTAATTTTTTAAGTTGTTTCCGTTGTTGTTACTGTTTCGATTGTTCAAATCCGAGTGTCTTGCATTCAGATCTCCTATTATTATCACTTTTTTGCCGCAGTCTAGTATATTTCTTATTTCTTGCAAGTCTAATCTTCTTCCTGTCGGGTTGTACACATTCGCAATTATAGTTTCTTCTATTTTGATTATCACGCTTTCGATGTTTCTTGTAGTACTCTGTATCTCTGTTGTTACTATGTCATTTTTTACGTATGTAGCTAATCCTCCTCCTGGGTGCTCTGCTTCTCTGTTTTTCAAAATGACTTTGTATCCCGGGAGGTTGGGCGGTATTTTCCTGATTATTTTTATTTCTTGTATAAGGCATATGTCCGGTTGCTGATCTTGAACTATGTGCTTTAATTCTTGTGCTTTTCCCCATAATCCATTTATGTTGAGTGATGTGATTTTAATTTTGTTGAATAGCTTAAGATTTTAATAATTTCGAACTAATTTTTTGCGTTCTCGAGCTGACTTTTGAAGTTTCTCACTTTCTGTATTAGTTGTTTTATGTTAAGTTTTCTGTTTAAGTCCTCTATTTCTTGCCATGAGGATCTGGAAATCTTGTTGTCTTAATGTTGTAACTTTTTTCTGGATTTTGAATGCTGTTGCTTTTCACCATGTCACTATATTTGATGTTTGTCTGTGTCCTGGATGCGTTGAATGTCCTTGATCTGGTTTGTTTCTTTGTTTTCTCTAGATAGTTGATTAGCTTGGGACATTTGGGGTAATTTGCCATATGTTGGTCTCCACAGTTGGCACATTTGACTGGTATCTCTTCGTTTACTCATTTTTTCCGTAGACACTGTGCTGTATTGTGTTTCCCTGCACATTTGACGCATCTATCTTGTTTTTTGTAATTTTTGGCGCCGTGTCCAAAGTCTTAACACTTGTGGCATTGTGTGTAATTTGTTCTTTTATAGTATGTTTCCCATTTGATAATATTATGGTCCAGATACTTGATTTTCTTTACGTCTCCTAAGTTTACTTCTTTGGCTACAGATAGTAAATAGGAGTGGCTTATTCCCTTTTTTGATTTCAGGTGGATGCACTCTATTGTTTTGACGTTTAGCCTTTGGAACTCTTCTACTACGGCTTTCGTATCCAATCCTGGTGGGCCTTTAAACACGATCTTTTTTCCTTTCGTACATATAGTACTGGACTACGTCGTCTTCGTCTAATTTCCTTTTTAGTTTAAGGTAATCTTCTGTACGTTGGGCAAAGACTTTAATCCCAACTGGCGTGTATTTTATAAAGAAGATATTTCTGTCCAATATATTATGGATTCTCAGGCTACATTCCTTGTAGTCGACTTTCGAAGTTACGATTATCGGAGGCGGTTTTTGTTGCCTCACGATAGTGGTTTCTTCCATCCTTGTTTCTTCTCTGTTATCGTTATTCTCAACTTGCTGTTGAGATTCATAGTCTTCGTGGTCTGAGAAGACAGCAAAAGAGTTTTTAGTCGGAATAGTTCGAATTTCTTTTATTTTACTCCTTTTGTTTATGACCTCTCTGAGGTTCTCCATTTTTTCTTTGACTTGTCTTTTCTTACTAACACTATAGTGTAAGTTTGGATTTTCACGTTGTAGGTTAATGCTTCTGCCCATAGGATACTTGTACTGTTTTTCGATTCGCTGCTATCACTCGATGTTCACCGCTTGACAGTTCGAACTATAATGGGAAGAGTTAAAATTTTGAAAACTCTTTATACTTGTTTAGGCTACGGTTTATGTATCACGCTTTCAAATCATAAACTGACCAATCAGAATGAGACTGTTTTTGAACGAAAATAACGAGTTTTTATTATGTTTTTTAGCCAAGATTTTGGACAAAATTATAAAACATTTTTACAACACTATATTAGTTCTATCATCCCGCTATAATATTTAATTTATAAAATAATACTATATATTTTTACGGGGTATAAGGGTAACGCTGTTAATGTACTTATAATCCTTAATTTTTTAATAATAATTTTTTAATAAGTTCTTATTAATAATTTATAAAAAAAATGAATCTAAGCGAATACTAAAAGTTCTAAGAATAAAAATAAATTATAATGCACCTGTTGCACTAAGGAATTTAATTTTTTCGTCACAAATTATTAAAGTGGTTTATAATGACAAGTGTAATATATATTTGAGTGTTCGGAAGCGCTTTTTTTATACCCTGTGTACTAAAATGAAAAAATATCATCGCTATTCTTTTGATTTTTTCCGGTTATTATTACTATTATTAGTCCATGTTAATGATAACACTGATAAAAATAATAATTTGTAAATTTGCTAAATAATAATAAGTAATGAGCATATTACCATGTTACGTTATTTATCATAATTATTGCAGAACTTCGACGATGTATACTTACTTCGAAGTAGGTACTATAATATATTATTAATAGTAGAAAATAAAAAATCTATTTTACTCACCTTTTTCTCTTTGTTGAGTTAGTATACTATTAATAGTAACAAATAAAAAATCTATTTTACTTACCTATTTCTCTTTAAGTTTCATTAATTTCACTCCGTCTTCGAAATAAATTTTGACAAACTTCTATCTATAATCTCTGTTTAATGTTCCTATCGCTGCATTCTTTTAAAGTGATGTCATATTAAGGTGGTCTTCTCTTAATATTAAAATCTTCATGCAGATTTTCAGAATCAACGCTCAATGTAGCCATCCTTGCTTCAGAAGTATAATATTTATAACGTAAAAACTATTCAGGGTGAGTCCAGATGACAAGAAAAATCTGAGCGTAAGCGTATTACGTCCTTTTAAGTTAAAAATGTATTGTCTACACGGGTTATTTCATTTTGCAGTTATAAGGGGTGTAGTTTTTTGTCTTAACCTAACTTTAATCAGAATTTTTGGTTATATTTTATCTAAAAATGAAAATAAAGCAAAATAAAACATTAATTTCAGCAGTGTTGTAATCTAGAAAAAAAAAGTTAGAAAATGTAAGGAGATTATTGATATATTCTTATTAAAAAACAGAAAAGTCATTGTTACTGGGCCCAGTTTATATTTGAGTAAAACACTAGAGAGAGACTTGGACATACTAATAATTTAATTCAAGAAATTCTAGAAAATGATTCTGTTTCTTTAAAAAAAAATTCATGTTACTATCGACGAATATAATTAGGAAATTCAACATGAAAATGCGTAGAGCTATACCCCTATTACTAGGTTGGAAATAACATTGCGATATTTAACTAATGAAACTAGCAATGCAGTCTACAGTGCGAATTCCGAGTCGGCAAACACAGTGTTTTGAAATTATTCAGGAAACTTATTTTGTAACATGGGACTCTTTAAAAGAAATTGTATTTTCAAAGTTTACTACTTCTACCTGATAAAAAATGGCCAAGAAGTTCGAAGATGAGAATTTCAATATAACAATGTAATTCTAATAATCGTCGTTTTAATAATTATAATTGTTTGTAGTTTTTAGAAGAATATATCACATATGATACTAACTGGATTTCTGTTATTAAATTTCCATCAATGCCAATTTACATTTCAATTGTTTACAATAGTTTTATATAAAGTTTGATAAGGGTAGGGTTACTGGACGACCGAAATTTCCCTGACATGTCCGGTTTTTTAGCTCCCTGTTAGGGAAACAAAAGAAAACTGCAATTGTCAGGATTTTTTTGAAATTGAAAGTGGAAAATATAAGTAATAAAAAAATATTTATTAATGATTTTGGTAAGAAAAAATAAATTAATGAAACCTTAACAAAATGAGTGAATTTTTAATTTAATATACATTATAAATACATATAATAAATTTAGTTTCATACTTTTTATTGCTTGATATTTCTTTTAGCAGTTGCTGGTCTTAAATAACCATTTCGTGACATTTTTCATATGATGTGTTTTTTAAATTAAATTGAGTTGAACCTTAACAGAAGATATTGTTATAAACCAATTATTACTACAAATTATTAATTATTGAACTACTTTATATAAATATCTTTAAGTTATGCTTAAAGCATGTCTTAATCTCCGAAACTCTAAAACTTTCCTTTTTACAGAAACCATTAGCTTTGTTCATATTATCTTATCGTTTCATAAATACACACTTTGTCATTTCAGTAATCATGTAATATGTTATATTTGTTAGTACGCCTATGAGTGTAAAACAATAATTTAGATATAGAAATAGGATATAACTAAGACATGAACATAGAGACGAGGGGAACTAAAATTAAAAAAGTACTATAGTGATATTAAATTAGTGTGTAAGAAGAGTTGTTACCTCTTGATTCAGTGAATATTTTAATAAAATATTAAAATTGATATTAGAAGATTTTGAATTCACTGAAACCGTGATAAACCAAAAACAGAACCAGCAAAGTTATAACATTTGTGGGAGCAGAAAAGCAATGCTTATAACAATATACACAGTCTGTTTCTCTTCTTAGACCACTGCGCTTCCGTTAATGACAACACTAGCTAGCGAATTTTATGTTTCGATTTTTTTTTTGAGGACGAAGCAGTAATGATCTTCGGTAACGAGCATTTTTAATAAATTAAAACAATTTAACATACTTCATAAATATCCATTATCTCAAAACTCGCCAAATAAAAAAATATAGATAAATCAAGGAACTTCTGAAAAAAAAACAACATAGGTTATGTTCATACAAAATATTGAAAATAAACAGTTTCCACCATTTTGAAGGTAGTCCGCTGAAAAGTTCAACATCATTTTGCGAAATGAAATTGGAAAATTCGCATTTAGGCGGAAAATCTTCAGTCTTTGTCTTTCTTTAAGTTTAATAAATCACAATGCTTCAAATTGGACATATGTCTTATTACGCTACGCTCACGCTAAAATTTTTCTTGCAGTCTGGAATCCACACTCGCATAACTTATATGTTAATGCACAAATTTTTGCCACACATAACGTAAATTTTTGTTAATGTGGACGCGGCTTAATATGTTACAAAAATACTATCAAATGCCGCTCCGCAAACGAGTTGTAACTTGTTACAGACTTTTCGACGCTGCGGCCACTTTGCTGTTAAATTCGCGCAATACAATTGAAAACTATATGTTATAAAACTGGGACACGAAATAATTCGGCAGCGTTGTTTTGCCGGGTGGCGTAGTGCGCGCATAGTTTCAGTAAACTTTTTCTGTAGCTGGCTCAGAGCCGACAGAAGAGAAACTTGAAACCTCATTACGTTAACAGTTATATCGCGCGAAGTCTCCGTACTATCAAGGTAGCAGTTCAGAGTTACCAAATCCCAAAAATATTTACCCCTAAAGCCAAAGTCAAAAACCCCTAAAATCGCCACAAATACTTGGAACCCCCCCTAAAAAAAAGAACAATTTACGTTTTGTAATATTCTTTATTTATAAATTATTTAATAGTTCAAATAAAATTTTGTTTTCTTCTGGTTCTGACTTTTTAAAATCATATATTTGGATTTTAAATAAACTTAACATTTTAGTGGATGAATTAAATGCAAGATCCACCATTTCGTTGCAATTTAAATCGGACCATCATCATACTTTGTAGTATTTCAATAGATAACCTATTCCGCAACTTATTTTTGACAATATTATTTATAAAGAATGTGCGCTCGATACTTGCGTTCGAAATTGGAACCGTGACAAATGCTGGTCCGAATTTTAAGACATTTTCAAAACGTTTACAGCCAGCAGCGTCGCAACCATTATAAACCTCTAAATCAAAATCAGCTGAGGTAGAAGTATTCGACCAATTGGTGGTTCGATGTCATTTTTGTTGCCATAGATATGAGTTTGCTGAATGTGATTTAATATTCGTTTTAAGTCGGGTTTGACTTGAGACCTAGCCACCTTTGGGTGGATATCAGCAACTATTTTTAACAGTGAATTATCCGGAAGCCTTTTTGGATCTGCTCTGCCAGACAACATAAAAAGTTCTTGCCTCTTTCTCTGACATCTAACAAGTCATTTCTTGTGATATGTTCTAAAAATTAAAACCGTACTTATAGTCATAACATTAAATTTAATATTGTCTATCCTGATCATTCATAAATTAAAACAATGTAATGAATCTACTTTACCTTTTAAATCTGTTTCCCAAATCTTTTTATCTTTAGGCATAATTAACAAATTGTTTGTCGACACAGCAGCACAATAGCAAAATTAAATTAAACAAGTAACAACCAACGTATTTCCAGTAAGTATAGACAAAGTAACCACATTCACCACAGAGTAGTTGTTTTATTTAATGTATCTAAAAAGTCTTACGTTTATGGTAAACACTGGTGACATTTATTTTTATTTAACTCCGCATTATTAGTAACGAGGAAGTTCCGATTTATCGTGTCCCTCGACAAACATCAAAAGTTGCTGCAACGTGTACAAATAGTGCGCTCTCACTTTAGCAACAAATAATCCGTGAGCGATTGAATCGCGTGCTTACGTTTGCTTTTAATTTGAATATAAATAATAATAGCCCATTTATTACTTCAGTGGTTGAATAATAAACAGAATAAGTCTCAAAACCATAAAGCAATTCTTTCTAAGATATGTTCACGACACCTTTTTGTCGAGTATCAGGTAGACTTCGCAAATAGGTTGTTTGACGAATAGTTAAATAGACATAAGTTAGATTCTTAAGTGCGTCTATGACTGAATGGAGACAAAAATAAATTATAAATTAGATCTCGTGGTTGGTATTCATTTTTAGATCCCTCGAAATCAATGACCAAGGCGGATGTGGCAAATTCAGGTGGTCATCGTTCACGTCGGGCGTTAACACATTTAAAGTCGCGAATGGATCTTTCCGTCGAACATAAAATGAAAAATCCCAATTCTAAACAGCCATTGTACATCTTATGTATGTTTTATGTACATATTTTCAGAACATAGCTTACATTTTATGTACATACAATAAAATACATTTATTTATTTTTGTCCCTCTTAGCAACATACTAATTGCTCTTTCAACATTTTTTTTTATTAGGGAATATTTTGGCTCTTTCAGCAGCAGCTATAAAAGAAAAAAATGGATGCATTTAAATAGGACGACGAGCTCGTATGAAAAAGTGTTTTTATTTTTATTCACAATATTCATAAATAGAATATTAAAACAATATACAGCAAGTCAAAATGTCGAACGAACGACTATATTCCTGGATTAATACTGAATCACATGTTCCCATCCGTGAAACACTACCCTATGTATAGGTATATATATATATATATATATATATATATATATATATATATATATATATATATATATATATATATATATATAGTAAACAATATTAAAACCCACTTAAATAGTTTCGTATCAAAAGTATATTAGAAAAAAAGCTTATAAATATAAACATAATATGGTCTCTCGACAAACACCATTTTACGACTCCCTGACTTTTTAAAAACAAATCCCTGCATACAGGAGCGGCGTTAGGGTAGGGCGCGGTTGGGCGACCGCCCAGGGGCGCCGCAGGCTGCCTGCGGCGCCCCTTTTCCTCCGGCGCCTTTTTATGATTCTGTATAATTTCCCACAGGCGCCCCCTTATAGTTCCCTCGCTCATTGGCCAAACAATTACTATCTAGTTTCTTGTCTTTTTTTTCCGACCCGGTACTTGTAAATCTTGTAATTTTCCCTAAATTTAGGTAAAAATTATTAAGTTGGCAGCACTAGAATGGAACGTAGTGTTCAATCGGTTTAATATCTCGGGAATCCCCGACTTCCCGACCATACAGAAAAAATGTGTTTTTCTATGGTCGGGGATTCCCGAGATCTATTTCTTTTTAATTTTTGACAAAGCAAAACACAATCATTCTTGCTTGACATAAGTGGACGCTCTTAAAACAATTATTCGATCGTTTTAAAACAAACAAACACAGTAATCAGACGTTTAACGCTACGTTACGATGCTCTTGTTCCAACTACTGAGTGACATTGGTTTTATTTTAAAAGTAGACATATAAATAGTGTATAAGTAGGTGTTTCATTTTTGACGGATCACATCATTAGGTAAGTACAATTTTATTTTTACTATCTATACTACACACACACTCTCTAATAGCCCTAATACTTAAAGTATATAAGATGTTAAAATAACAGGTTAATTATTGAAATTGGCTCCAGGCTCTCTACTCTTGTAACACCCTAACAGGGTGTCACATAACATAATTGTTATATATAACTTTGTGTAATTGTTGTAACTTTGTGACGTGCAATGTAAATAAATTAATTAATACTATATTTTTCGACTGACACAGATTTAATTTGTTGCAGATTTAATTGATTACTACTAGTAGGTACAAAATGTCTGAACACGGTGATCTCATCAAAAGAAAACCATCTGGGTCAGAATATAGGAAACGGAAAGCAGAAAAAGAAAAGGAATTTCAAAAAACAAAGAAGTTTATGAATATAGATAAATATATCACAACAAAAAATCAAGACTTGAATGTGGCATCTACATCTGCAATACAAACGAATGATGCATCGGCAGTGGAGCCTCTGTCTGGTAAATCAGATGGAATGGCTACTCAAGAGATTTTTGATGAAAAATCCCGAAGTGAGGGAGCAAGTTGTACTGCAATTACAAATGCTGCTCAGGATGAATCTGATATTGATGTACAACAAATACATGTACTAGATGATGTTGATACTGTTGTTCCGAATATAGCGGATCCAGCTACTTGGCCACTTATTCGAAATAGCAAAATAATTGATCATCTAATAACTAGTGGCCCACTGCAAACTCATTGTGATGCTGATGGTTATCCGAAAAATGATACAGGGCGACATTTCTCTAATTCTCATTTCATTAAAAAACTAGCAAACAATGAAACAATTCAGCGTCGTTGGTTAGTATACTCCATTTCCAAGGATCGAGTTTATTGTTTTTGTTGCCGGCTGTTTGATAGTAGCTCAACGTCGAATTTAGTATCTGAAGGATATAACGACTGGAAACACTTGTCTGAAATGTTAAAAACTCACGAGAATAGCACTTCACATAAGAAGTTTTACCTTTCATGGATTGAAACTGAACTACGTTTAAAATTAGGCAAAACAATAGATTGCCAAGAGCAATATTTGATTAAAAAGGAAACTACAAGATGGAATAATGTTTTGTCTAGATTGATGCATATTACACTTTATTTAGCTGAAAACAATATGGCGTTCAGAGGTAGTTCTGACAAATTATATACGCCAAATAACGGAAAGTTTTTGGGCTTAGTACAATTACTAGCCAAATTTGATCCAGTTATGCAGGAGCACTTGCGATTAGCTATGAAGGGTGATATTGCAGACCACTACTGCGGAAAAGACATTCAAAATGAATTAATAGAGCTGATGGGTGAAAAAGTGAAGTCAGAAATCATATCACGCGCAAAGAAATCAAAATATTATTCTATTATAGCTGACTGTACACCGGACATTTCTCACGTAGAACAACTTTCACTGACAATACGATTTGTTGATTTTTCATCAAATGACGATAAAATATCAGTAAAAGAGTATTTCGTAGAATTTTTACCTGTAAATGAGTCGACTGGTGAAAAACTAACTGAAGTTATTATTGATATTTTAAATAAACACGGACTTAAATTGAACGACTGTAGGGGTCAGGGTTATGACAACGGGGCGAATATGAAAGGGAAAAATGTTGGTGTTCAAAGGAGAATACTAGACATAAATCCCTTAGCCGTTTATGTACCTTGTGGCTGTCATAGCTACAATCTCGTACTATGCGATGCCGCTAAGTCTTCCGTAAAATCAGTCACTTTGTTTGGGGTACTTCAGAGATTGTTCACATTATTTTCAGCTTCTGTTCATCGATGGAAAATTCTAACCGATTGCCTGGGATTATATACTATAAAAAAGCTCAGTGATACACGTTGGGAAGCAAGAATAAGCAGTGTCAAAGCAGTTCGTTATCAAATTAGTGCCATCCATGACGCTTTAATTACTTTGGCAATTGAAACTCAGAAAACTGATGCTCAAGTCTCTCATGAGGCTACTACTCTAGCTGAACAGTTAAAAGATTTCAGTTTCATAGTTTCATTGGTTGTTTGGTATGACATACTTTTTCAAATTAACGTCGTTAGTAAATCTCTACAATCACCAGATATAGATCTCAGTAAATGCACAGAAATGTTGAAAAAATGCTGCACTTTCTTGGAAGAATATAGAAATACAGGCTTTAAAACCGCCATTTCAACTGCAAAGGAATTGGCTGAAGAACTGGAAGTTGAACCTGTGTTTAGAGCCACAAAAAGAATGCGATTTGTTAAGCGTCAAGCTGATGAAACTGCCCGCGACGAGCCTATTGTTTCTCCTGAAAAGAAATTTGAGGTAGAATTTTTCAATTCTCTCTTGGACGCTACATTAATTTCAGTTAATGAAAGATTTGAACAGTTAAATGAGTACTCGGATTGCTGGTCTTTTTTGTACAATATAAAACAGATTCCTCAAAAACCCGACCTTGTCAAACTCTGTAGTGATCTCCAATTGAAATTAACTGTAGATTCTAAATCAGATATAGATGGTTGTATGTTGTGTGATGAACTAATAAGCCTGAAATCTTTTTTGCCTAATCAGAATGTGGCTACCCCTGCTTATGTTTTGAATTTTATTAAAGATCGCAACTTACAGGAACTGTATCCAAATGTATGGATAGCATTGCGAATATTACTGACTATACCTGTAACGGTTGCTAGTGGGGAAAGGAGTTTTTCCAAGCTGAAGCTGATTAAAACATATCTGCGATCGACAATCTCTCAATCTAGATTAACAAACTTAGCAACTTTGTCAATCGAAAATGAAATTGCAGAAAACAGACTTTGAATGTCTAATAAAAGAGTTCGCTGATAGAAAGGCTAGAAAAGTGAAATTTTATTAGTTTTTTTAAATAAATGGTTTTTTTTAATAGATGGTTATTTCATTGTACCCATTGCATTTTTTCGTATGTAATTGAATTGCAGTTAGGGGGCGCCGAAGAAATCTCGCCCAGGGCGCTAGTAGTGCTAAAACCGGCACTGCCTGCATAGTAGTCTCATTCATTCCTTCTTTTTGAGATGAGCAAATTTGTAAGAAAAAAAAGAATAATCGTGGAAGAAGAGGTGTCAAATTTGTAATATGAAAAAATATTAACGTTGCGCTAAGTTGTTATATGAAAAAAAAGTAAAAGTGAATTTTTGCCTAACTTGTAAGAGAGGAAAGATGTTTATCTACACTTGTCAGGTGGCTCTTGAGTAGTCTCTACCTTTTAGGGCTCATCCAACTAGCTTCCAAAGGAACGGAGAGTGGTCGAGGTAAAATGCGCCACCTGTTTTGGTGCCCTAAAGGTTAAGGCAGAGACCGATCTAAAAACAAAACAAGAAATCTAATTCAACTCCAAGAAAACACCCAAAAAATTTAAAAACAAACCTCTATATATTACGTGTTACGGTGTAAATGTAACCACCGAGAGTGGCCCAGCGCTTCTCTGTTCGAAGGAATAAACCTGGGACAGTCAGCTGGTTTTTGACAATTCAAAACTAAATAATTAATCTAACAAAATGAGTAATTTTAGTTTAATCAGTGTGTTTTGGCTATAGTACTAAATATACAAAGGCGATGTAATGTAAATGGCAACCATATATATATATATATATATATATATATATATATATATATATATATATATATATATATATATATATATATATATATATATATATATAAAATGATAGTATTAAGTGCACTCTACCCGCGTAAATAGGGCTGTTTACCTGAGTTAACAAATGTGCCCTTTTACATATGTGTTATTACCACCCACTTTTGATAATTCATTAACCTGATATGTATATATATATATATAAAGTTCACTGGAAAATATGACGCAACATTGAAAGAGCTGAAACTGAAAGTAAGTACATTGAAGTGTAATTTAAATATTCGGTTCATTTAAATTTTAAATTAATTCTTTTTACTTACAGCTTTAGAAAAATTATCCCCCACACTTTTAAAAATGTGCTAAAATTTACCATTTCTTCAATTGTGTTTAGAGGCAAATTAAAAGTATTAAAAGCAGATTCTTCAGAATCATCTTCCACTTTCTGAGATTTAATCTTATGGATTTCGCCATGTAAATCATTGAGATATGTTCCGATTAAATGTTGTTGCCTAAGTACCTTCTTGAAAAATTTTGTTACATGTGGACAATAACGACACTCATGAACTGTGGTATACTGAGGAGCTAGCTGACCTGGGAGTTTGAAATAGAGAACCAGATGTGGATGCTAAAAGCATATTTTTATTTAATAATTTAACTATTTATTTTAGAAAAGAATGAAAATAAAATAGGTGTTTCTATTAAAACTATATTTCACATACTTGCAATCTTATGCAAATAATTCATTTAGGCCTCGTGTTAGTTGTGGGATCAGTTTTCCAGGAGTTCCACCATCATCAGGTTCTTTATTATTTAATGTGTCTTCGTCGGAAGAGCTATAGTTTTTGGTTATCTTTTTCCGTTTTTTACGGGCAAAGTCATTATCCGTATTTAGATCACTTGTGTCCTCTGTCTTTTTGGATTTGGCGCAGGCCACTTCATATTTATCTGGTGATATAAAAATATTTTATTTTAATCTGTCTACCCGATATGATTTTCTTGTTTTAGCAGTGTACTTACCGTGAGGTATACAGTTCATAATATAGGGGAAACTTTTTAATTTTAAACATTCTCGAAAAAAGTTTATGTTTAAATAAAAAATACTTTTGCTATAGTCAAACTTCAAGTTGATGTACAACATATAGGACCTATAGAAAAAATTAATCAAAATATTTTAAATAATGAAATAAATGGAGATCACAATGCCAGCTGGAAATGTAAATAAATGACTGCTTTCTTCATTTTTGACTTATCTTTTATGCACGCTGTATGCACTCTTAGCGCGGACTCTTATTGAGGAAGCATTTTTTCTTAAAGCATAAACATTGATCTAGAACAAAATTTTCTCACTAACCAAAAACAAAAAATTTCTCATATGTTAAAAATGTTAGCTAGGTAAACATAATTATTGTGAAAAAGTTCACATAGTGTTATTTAAATTAAAAAATAGAATATGGAAATAACCATATGTTGGTTTCCAAATATAGAAATTTTGTGAGTTGGCCAACAAGTATTCGGTACTCTTGTCTTAATAGCTTGAGTAATTTTATCAGCAGTTAGTGGCGGCCAATAGTATTTATCTTGGTCATGAGTCCAGCAAGTCGGTACAACATTTTCTGTGTCATCATCAATAAATTTTACCACTGACCATGTCTTCTCACTTTCTGCACTATTCATTTCTATTTTCTGTGAAAAAAACGCTTATTTTTTTAATTGATTACTCTAAAAATTATTTAAACGGTATGTAATAATGGAATTTCAATAAATTTGGTGCCATGAGATAATTCAAAGCATTTAAACACGATTTATCTACATCCCCGGATTGTAGGGAACTCTGCTGACTCACTAAATAAATACCCAATACAGAATAGTCACAAAGCTCAGTATTAAATTTTTCTTTAATAAGCTGCATTGTCAGTCACGATTGCTGCAATTTTATTACCAATGTCCCACTCGTGAATCTTGTCTTTGAGAGGAGCAGATAAATTTCGGGCGGTGTGATTTTTATCAAACTGAACACAGTCTATTAGATGGGAATATAGTTTTGTTTGGTTGTCGATATAGTACGTAGTGATACCGATGAAACTTTCGTTATTAACAGAAGTCCATCCATCAGTCCTTAAACAAACTGCTACTGCTTCCCGTATTTTGGCTTTAATTTTTTCTTTCGTGGTGTTCCTTAATTGGGGAATCAAATTTGTTGACATTGTTTTACGAGATAGCAATGTATAGCCGGACACAACACACGAACAAAATTTTTAAATTCCGTGTCTTCAACAAACCGAAGAAATTGGTATTCCTTAACTATCATTTTGAATAGATATTTGTCTATTTCTTTAGCTGTGTTAGGTTTTACTGGTTTATTTATGCGAACAAAATGTAAATCAGTAATTGTTGACTGCTTCACAATTTTTGGAATTATTACTAGTCGACGGTTGTTCTAATTGGTTCATACTAGTACCAAGCAAATTGTTTTCTTCTGAATTTTGTTGATATTTTGGTGCTGCATTACTGTACGTTAGTTCTTGTGGCTCACACAGATTCATTAACGGATGCTTACTTTTAAAATCTTCTTCTTCTTCCTTCTTATATATAAGCAATTTGCTTGTTATTCTTCGTCTCTTTGCTTGGTTTCAGTCTATTGCGAGGTTATCACTCCATCGTTTACGGGGTCTTCCTGTACTCCTACGTCCTATTGGTGATTTGTCCCTCGTGATCTTTACTATTCTGTCGTCGGTCATACGGTTGATGTGTTCGTTCCATTCCCTTTTTCTTTGTAATATCCAGTCATTGATGTTATCGACTTTACACACTCTTCTTATATCCTCGCTCCTATTCCGATGCATAAGTGTCCTGCCAGCTATCCTGCGCACCACTCTCATCTCTGTTGTTTTCAGTATTTGTTTTGTTTTCGAGGTTTCTGGTCTGGTTTCTGCAGTGTATGTTAGTATGGGTCTTATTGCTGTTTTATAAATTCTAGATTTAACTTCGATTTCTATATGTTTATTGCTCCATATGGTACTGTTAAGACATGCGGCTGTTCTTGCTGCTTTCATGGCTTGTCCGCTCACCTCCGTTTCAACATCCCCGTATCCGGATATTTCTATTCCGAGATACTTGAACTTCATTTCCTGCTGTATAATTCTGTTGTCTATTTTTAGTTTGCATCTGAGTGGTGTTCTAGATGTAGTCATGGCTTTAGTTTTTGACGCTGATATATTCATGTTAAACTTTTTCGCTGTTATGTTAAATGGGTACAGTAGTCTTTGCAAATCGTCTTCGCTTTCAGCTATTCAGCGTCGGCGTAGCACAGTATTTTGATATACTGTACTTTTAAAATGTCTAGCTAAATTTCCGGTAGAACCACCTATAATGCTTAAAACTACCGAACACAAATTCACACTTGGAACGATTTTTTCAATAGCTGTAAAAGTATGCCAAATTTCTTTTGCGATAATTCATATTAAATGGCGAATGCGCAAGTATTTAAATTTACCTTTTAATGAGGAAAACAGAGCCGCCAAATTACTGGTCATTTAAAATTCAACGTAAATGTAGCATTCGCCATTTTATTTTGTCTTCTAAATTATGAGCAAAGTAGCATTCAAGTTTAAATCTTTTTTTTTTGCAAAAAAAATAGTGATGTATGTAAATGAATTTTATATAAGAAAAAACTTGATCGAAATGAAATAATCCGTAATGTGAATAATTTCTAAAATATACATTAAAAATAATGTGAAATGGGAATGATATTCGAACTTCTTTGACATTTTGATGGGAAACGGACAATTGAACTGAATTTTTTAACCGGATCCTTAAAATTGGTGATCCGGACGTTCCGAATCACCGAAAGGTCCGTTTTGCCAATCTCTAATAGAGTATATCTATACAAAAAGTTACTCGCAGGTCCCATCCCGAATATGTTCGAAAAATATCGGCAGATATCGGGTCATGCGGTGCAGGATACCGCCCATTAACTCGTAAATTTTAAAATGCTAACAAACTTTACAAAGAGCTGGTGCGTTGTTACAAAATAAAGGATTAAGTTACATAAACATTAAAAACGGTCTAGACTTATTAAACTCAACATAAGGTCAAAATAATAAATTAAAGTGCTTAGGATTTATTTTACTGACTATACATAAAGAACAATTATACAGCGGTGTCATATTTACTAATGATATCAACTATAATCTATCTAATGAAACATTCGTAACAATTAATTAATTTAGGTTAATTTGTGGGACAATCAGAACATACGCAAGTACAATAATAATCAGAGGACCAATATTTTTCGTCAATTACATGGAAGGTTATAATCAGCCGCCACGAAATTCAGGGAAAATCAAATCAATATATTTTACATGCAAACGAATTTCCTTCATATGTATATATATATATATATATATATATATATATATATATATATATATATATATATATATATATATAAAGGAAAACTCAAATTCTTGGGATAGCGGTCCTAGGGCTGAATGAAACTCTGTTTTTTACAAACGCCAAGCTTTCGGAAGTATATTATTTCCTTCTTCAGGGCTACAACACAGAACAGTTCTGTCGATCATAATTTTAAATTTTACAATATGATATTTAACAATAAAAAGAAAATGATTCTAAATTCAAAGACTTACGTGCAAATTAAGTCCATTTATGGCTTTTGGAAAATGAAACGGAAAATTCATGTAGAAACTGTTAATTTTTGCATAATTATCACATTTTACTGTTACATGGTTTTATTTCATTTTTTAAACACTGATATATAAATTTATTTTATGGGTTATTTTAGTTGTACTGAATGTAAGTTGATCTGATAAGAAAATCCTTGAAACACACTTTTTTTGGTAGAAGGGATATGTCAGAAATGTCTAATTTTATTTTAGCGGCAATTTTTAATGTGGAATCATTATGTTTTACAAGAACTGTTATTTTGATTTTAATTTTTAAGTTGTGTGTTAATTATGATTTTTTGAGTATTGTTACACTTAAAAATTGTTATAATTGTAAGAAGGTATTAAGAAATGATTAATGAACATTATTATGTAGAATAAAGAAGGTTAGAAAACCGTCTCCCAAACTTTCGCCCTCTAAACATTCAAAATTGCAAAATATCTATTGGCAATATAGTTGTTATAGGTTAGTGACAAATATGCACTTACGTAATTTGCGGAAAATTATGGAGAAACTGTGAAGTCAAGAGGCTGGGAGGCTTGTTGTCTAGTATTGCTATTATTTAAGGTGGACAAGAGATGAGAGTAGATTACACTGAGATTTTCAATATCTTTTCTTTTATTGATGCAGTTATCATCTAAATAAATTTCTACCATTTCCAGAAAATGCCTTTTGTTATTACTTTGTTCTTTGTTGATCACCTCAACACTGACAAAATCAAACCTGTGATCCTCATCGATTACATGTTCCGATAAGGTGCATGTCTTCTTTTGCAATCTACAATCACTCCTGTGTCTGGTGATTCTATCTTTCAAAACAATAGATGTTTGACCTATGTAATATTTGTTACAGTCTATACATTTTAAACGGTATACCACCCCTGATTTGTTAGGGTTGCTATCCGTGTCTTTCAGTCTGGAGAAGGTTTAGCCAACTGTTAATATATATTTACCACATATTTTTGTATTATTATGCTTGGAAAGGATTTTATTTAATTTTTGTGTGACTTGGTTGATATAAGGTAATGAAAAATAATGTGTGGGTTGGTTTTCTTCTAAGAAAGCTGAAATTTCAGGGGAAAAGTTAGTGGTATTTTGATTGGTGTTACTGTCTATGTGTGAATATGTTGGTGTTATGAAGGCAGATATCTCTGGTGATACATTTAAATTTAGTGGAATAGATCTGCGTTGTGTGGGGGGTGGAAAGCTGTGTTGTTGTTGTGTGATGGGGATGTTGTGTAAAAACTTATTTAAGAGCCACCGAGGATAGCCATTTTCTTTTAGTATTTTATATAATCTGTTCATATTTTTTTGAATGAGAGTAGGATGTCAAATTGATGTAATTCTTTTCTTTAAATTAATTACCAGATTTATTTTAGTTTTAGTATTATGATAGGAGTGGACATTCATGTAACGTCCTGAATACGTCGTCTTAGTATACCAGTCCATTATTTCGTTGTTAGTAGTCCTTATTAATTTAGTGTCAAGAAAAGGTACACTATTATTAGTTTCACATTCTACTGTAAATTGAATGTGTAGACTACATGAATTGAAGATTCGTAAGGTATCTTCTATATTATTTTGTGGTACTGCTGTAATAATGTCATTTTATATAATCTGTTCATATTTTTTTGAATGAGAGTAGGATGTCAAATTGATGTAATTCTTTTCTTTAAATTAATTACCAGATTTATTTTAGTTTTAGTATTATGATAGGAGTGGAAATTCATGTAACGTCCTGAATACGTCGTCTTAGTATACCAGTCCATTATTTCGTTGTTAGTAGTCCTTATTAATTTAGTGTCAAGAAAAGGTACACTATTATTAGTTTCACATTCTACTGTAAATTGAATGTGTAGACTACATGAATTGAAGATTCGTAAGGTCTCTTCTATATTATTTTGTGGTACTGCTGTAATAATGTCATTCACAAATTTCTTTATGAAGGGTGGTTGGAAGCCTAATTCCGGGATACATGAATTGAGTAGGTCATCCATTACATATTGAGAAATTATCGGTGATATATCGGCTCCCATAGGAGTGCCAAGAACCTGTTTATAGAATTTTATATATATATATATATATATATATATATATATATATATATATATATATATATATATATATATATATATATTTTTCTGAAATTTCTTGGGTATGAGGTTTTTTGTTTTTAAAACAATCTAATCAAAATTTGACGTTTCGCCCATTTTTTTTGGGCTTTATCAAAAATATATTGTCAGTCAGTCTATGGATAAAATCTACAAAGAAAAAAACAGAACAATCAGCCATCACTGAAACAATTAATTACACTTAAAATAGACATACATATTTTATAACTAACACACTGTACAATATTAAAAATGTAAATTTAAAATTCTTTGCTAGATACGCACCCGTTGTAGTTGTGCCGTATATAATTCAACTAAGAGTATACATTGTCAGTATGAAGGAATTTGGTATTATCAGTAAAAGTTTTTTTTTTAATATATTTTTATTAATTATTTGTGGAGCAATTATTATATTATTAAAGAATCAGATATTTTTTTTGGTATTTTAGTGTTGTATTTGTTATAATTTTTAATGCAGTTTTTAATTAATTAGGTTATTATAAATTTGGCTGAGATTTTTTATATCTTGTTTGTCATTTACGACATGCTTTTCTTTTTTAATATGAATCATCTCCTTAATAAGCAGTTTGCGGTAGCTTTGGTCCTGGGCTAATATCTGTGTATTTGCGAAATCAAATTCGTGTTTTTGAGAAGATTCGTGCTTATGTAACGCAGTTGAAGCATTTTTGGTGTACTTGTGACCATTCAGTCTACTATCCAAATATTGCGTTGTCATGCCTATGTATTTTTTTGGGCAGTTTAGACAAGGTACAGCGTATATTAAATTTGACTTCTTTTTGGTTGCTACTTTGCTTTTTAACGGAGTGAAAAGTGAAGACAAAAGATTTTGAGATTTGTGGCATACAACAATGTCGTGTTTTTTTAAGGTGTATTTTATTTTTTCTGAAAGTCCTTGAGTGTACGGCATAGCTATGTATTTTTTGTTACCATCTGGATTCGCTGATTTGTCTATATTACTAGTATTATAAAATTTGTGAATTCGTTGTTTAATAATTTTATTAATTTGGTATTCTAAAAAGTTATTTTCAATCAGAATCCTTTTGACTTTCTTAAGTGTTTCGGCTCGATATTCAGGAGACGTTAAAGTTAGTGCTCTGTCTGTTAGACCGATGATAACGCTGTTCTTTTGAGATAGGGGATGGTGTGAATTGTAGTTCAAATATCGGCCAGACCATGTTTCTTTTGTATACCACTTCGTCTTAAGGCATTCATCAACATTGTTTCTTATTATTGTTATGTCCAAAAAGTTAATCCTACTGTTTTGTTCGATTTCTGATGTAAATTGTAATTTGGGGTGAAAGTTATTGAAGCAATCTAAAATGTCTTGTACATGGATTTCTGGAACGGCAGTAAGGCAATCATCAACATACCTTTTGAAAAAGGTCATAGGGATATTAGTATTATTTAAGACGGTTTCTTCCAAATACTCCATTACAAGTTGTGCAACTGTGGAAGAGATGGGTGATCCCATGGCACAGCCATCTAATTGTTGGTAAAAAGTATTTTGGTATTGGAAGTAATTATTAGTTAACGTTAGATTTATAGATTCTATAAAAAGATCTTGATTAAGGCTGGTATGTTCCTTTAAAATTTCCCACTTTTCTTTTATTATTTGATTTAAAAGTTCGTTAGGTATATTGGTATATAATGATACTACGTCAAGAGAAAGTAAACTATAATTATTTGGAATTTTTGTTCTGTTGATGAATTCCTTAAAACTAAAAGAGTCCTTTATATAATACTCATTTTTACAAGTAATTTTTGATAAACAATTACTAAGATATTTAGATAATTTGTAGAACGGTGATTGTATGCACGAGACTATGGGTCTAAGTGGAATGCCTGGTTTATGTAATTTAGGCAGTCCGTAGATCTTCGGTGCAACTGCGTTATGTATTAATAATTTTTTGCCTTCCGTTTCAGACATGAGTTTTTTGGATATCATTTTCTTGATCAAGGTATTATTTTTTAATTGAAAAGTGTTAGTAGGATCACTGCGAAGTTTCTTGTATGTTAGGTTGTCAGATAGTAAATTATTTAATTTTAAGTTGTAGTCCTTTGTGTTCATAACTACAGTTTTATTTGTTTTGTCTGGTTTTAAAATGGTTATATCGGGATTATCTTTAATAAATTGTTTTGCTTTATTTAGTTGCTTGGAAATTTTTTTCTGGAAGGTATTTGGTTTTTGATTTTTATGTTTTAATTTCATTTTATGATTTGTAATTATATTTACAATATCAGCGCGTATGGTATCTTTAATTTCAGTAGGTTTGTCATGTATGGCAGATTCTAAACATGCTATATATTCAGTTGTTGGGAGTTGTTTTTCAGTTACCACTGGTAATGCGAATTTATCACCCAAAGCCAAAACCTCCGCAACATCCTGTGGAATTTGCCTATCAGAGATATTTTCTAACCAATCAGAAGTTTTACATTTGTCATTATTATTATTATTAGTATTTGAAACAAGCTTAGATATTTTATTTTGATTTTTAAGTTTTATATAATTAAAAATTTTTTCATATTTTAAGGTTTCATATTCTTAAAATTTCGTAAAAATCTCTAAAGGTATTTCATTTTTTATTTTTTGTGTAAGTGTGTTTCTTTGAAAATTTAAGGAATTTATACTCTTAGTAGTTTCAGTGACACATAAATCTAAAATTTTTTGTTTAGTACTATCTATAATATATTTAAACTTATTTTTAAGGTACGTACCTGCAAATTGTACATTTGACACTTTAAAATTTAAAAACACAGGAAAAACATTCAAATGTTTGCATCTTAACAGGAAGATTCTTCTGTTCTTCTGCTTTGCCAGTTTACTGCAAGTTTTAGAGAATGCTTTCATCGTTTCCGCACATTGTAATCCATAGGTTTCTCTTATTGTTATCAGGAACGTTCGGTTAGGTGTTGTTTGCATTTTTCACCCATGCAATTCTTTATAATATCTTTGTTTTCTTAAACCATCTATATTTATTTTTCTGAAATTTCTTGGGTATGAGGTTTTTTGTTTTTAAAACAATCTAATCAAAATTTGACGTTTCGCCCATTTTTTTTGGGCTTTATCAAAAATATATTGTCAGTCAGTCTATGGATAAAATCTACAAAGAAAAAAACAGAACAATCAGCCATCACTGAAACAATTAATTACACTTAAAATAGACATACATATTTTATAACTAACACACTGTACAATATTAAAAATGTAAATTTAAAATTCTTTGCTAGATACGCACCCGTTGTAGTTGTGCCGTATATAATTCAACTAAGAGTATACATTGTCAGTATGAAGGAATTTGGTATTATCAGTAAAAGTTTTTTTTTTTAATATATTTTTATTAATTATTTGTGGAGCAATTATTATATTATTAAAGAATCAGATATTTTTTTTGGTATTTTAGTGTTGTATTTGTTATAATTTTTAATGCAGTTTTTAATTAATTAGGTTATTATAAATTTGGCTGAGATTTTTTATATCTTGTTTGTCATTTACGACATGCTTTTCTTTTTTAATATGAATCATCTCCTTAATAAGCAGTTTGCGGTAGCTTTGGTCCTGGGCTAATATCTGTGTATTTGCGAAATCAAATTCGTGTTTTTGAGAAGATTCGTGCTTATGTAACGCAGTTGAAGCATTTTTGGTGTACTTGTGACCATTCAGTCTACTATCCAAATATTGCGTTGTCATGCCTATGTATTTTTTTGGGCAGTTTAGACAAGGTACAGCGTATATTAAATTTGACTTCTTTTTGGTTGCTACTTTGCTTTTTAACGGAGTGAAAAGTGAAGACAAAAGATTTTGAGATTTGTGGCATACAACAATGTCGTGTTTTTTTAAGGTGTATTTTATTTTTTCTGAAAGTCCTTGAGTGTACGGCATAGCTATGTATTTTTTGTTACCATCTGGATTCGCTGATTTGTCTATATTACTAGTATTATAAAATTTGTGAATTCGTTGTTTAATAATTTTATTAATTTGGTATTCTAAAAAGTTATTTTCAATCAGAATCCTTTTGACTTTCTTAAGTGTTTCGGCTCGATATTCAGGAGACGTTAAAGTTAGTGCTCTGTCTGTTAGACCGATGATAACGCTGTTCTTTTGAGATAGGGGATGGTGTGAATTGTAGTTCAAATATCGGCCAGACCATGTTTCTTTTGTATACCACTTCGTCTTAAGGCATTCATCAACATTGTTTCTTATTATACAAAACAGTAGGATTAACTTTTTGGACATAACAATAATAAGAAACAATGTTGATGAATGCCTTAAGACGAAGTGGTATACAAAAGAAACATGGTCTGGCCGATATTTGAACTACAATTCACACCATCCCCTATCTCAAAAGAACAGCGTTATCATCGGTCTAACAGACAGAGCACTAACTTTAACGTCTCCTGAATATCGAGCCGAAACACTTAAGAAAGTCAAAAGGATTCTGATTGAAAATAACTTTTTAGAATACCAAATTAATAAAATTATTAAACAACGAATTCACAAATTTTATAATACTAGTAATATAGACAAATCAGCGAATCCAGATGGTAACAAAAAATACATAGCTATGCCGTACACTCAAGGACTTTCAGAAAAATAAAATACACCTTAAAAAAACACGACATTGTTGTATGCCACAAATCTCAAAATCTTTTGTCTTCACTTTTCACTCCGTTAAAAAGCAAAGTAGCAACCAAAAAGAAGTCAAATTTAATATACGCTGTACCTTGTCTAAACTGCCCAAAAAAATACATAGGCATGACAACGCAATATTTGGATAGTAGACTGAATGGTCACAAGTACACCAAAAATGCTTCAACTGCGTTACATAAGCACGAATCTTCTCAAAAACACGAATTTGATTTCGCAAATACACAGATATTAGCCCAGGACCAAAGCTACCGCAAACTGCTTATTAAGGAGATGATTCATATTAAAAAAGAAAAGCATGTCGTAAATGACAAACAAGATATAAAAAATCTCAGCCAAATTTATAATAACCTAATTAATTAAAAACTGCATTAAAAATTATAACAAATACAACACTAAAATACCAAAAAAAATATCTGATTCTTTAATAATATAATAATTGCTCCACAAATAATTAATAAAAATATATTAAAAAAAAAACTTTTACTGATAATACCAAATTCCTTCATACTGACAATGTATACTCTTAGTTGAATTATATACGGCACAACTACAACGGGTGCGTATCTAGCAAAGAATTTTAAATTTACATTTTTAATATTGTACAGTGTGTTAGTTATAAAATATGTATGTCTATTTTAAGTGTAATTAATTGTTTCAGTGATGGCTGATTGTTCTGTTTTTTTCTTTGTAGATTTTATCCATAGACTGACTGACAATATATTTTTGATAAAGCCCAAAAAAAATGGGCGAAACGTCAAATTTTGATTAGATTGTTTTAAAAACAAAAAACCTCATACCCAAGAAATTTCAGAAAAATAAATATAGATGGTTTAAGAAAACAAAGATATTATATATATATATATATATATATATTAAAAAACATAAACAACTACACAAGTAATTTAATATAATAAATGAATAATAATTCTGCCAATTGCTACAGCCTACATATTAAAAAAGAAAACACAACAAACATTTAAATTACATAGTTCTACAGTCTATTTAAGAACTAGCTAGAGTAAAGCTAGATTCTCACTATAGGGGCTCTCTCAATACGTTCTCGGTCCGGTAAAATATTCTTATAGGAGAAACAATGAATTTATTCTCACTATCGATTTCGCAGAGATTTCGATTCATAAATTCTTTTTCATTTAAAGAGGTTTTATAAAACTGAGAGCGTATCGAGAGTGGCACTATAGTTAGAATCCAGCCTAATAAATCATTTTTGACCCGTTTTTTCTTCACAAACTACCTGTATTCTTTAGTCCGAGGTCTTTGGCAAAATCTGTTAGACAAATTTATTTTTCATAGGAATGGGTTAGAAATTTTATAATCAAAAATACCTGTTTATAATCATGAGCTATTTGGGGCGGATAACAATAAATATTTGGAAATGTGAAGTGTCAAAAGGTATTTTAATCATTGTCATAGGCGTCGGAGGGAGGTTTGTTTTATCACTAAGTATTTATAGCATAGAATATTATTTCGGTTATAAACTCAAAATAGAACTAACCATATTTTAATTTTTATGATTTCTTAATAATTCACATACATTACAAAATATAGGTAATTATACCATAGTTAACTCAAATCACAACTGTGTTTTTATTATTTTTAGTTTTGGCATAGAAAGCGTTTTAGGCACATTCAAACTAAAACATAGCCTTATTATCTCAAAAAATTCTAAGTTATAATTTAAATACTTATAAAATATCCATTATTATAAATACGAGAAGTTAAACATATATAAAAAAATTAATTCGTACAGATATTAAATTTTTTTGGGACATTTGAAGTTAATGGTTTATTTATTTCTTAAATCATTTACAGCATTACAATTAAACACTAAAACGAGATTGAAATGTAATTAATTTCTATATGTTATAGTTAAAATTAGACTTACTTATTTTTATTTCTATTGCACTGACATATTAATTAAATTTACTTTATTATATGAAAGTCCTATAGGGGAGAGTGGCCTAAAGCGGGTAGGTTAACGGAAAATGGTCATAAATAGTACTTTTTGGACTCTAATCATAAACGCTATCGATAAATTTCTTAGAAGGGATGTCAAACTTCAAAGTAAAAATTGAATATGACGTTAATTTATTCATATTAATTGTTTATTTCAAAAATAAAAAATACTTAAAAAACTCGCTTTGCCCTACAAGGGGGCCTAAAGCGAGTAAACCGTTCGGGCAAAGCGGGTAAGTACAATAGACTTGACAAATCTTCGCATATATTAATTTCCTTAAGGATTATCATTAAAACTATGATTCTACTTATAATTATCATTAAAAATAACCGTCACAGAACACTTTTGATTTATTTTATCAACCTTATTAGAAGTCGTAATGAAATAAATGCTTATCACATTAAATTATTTTGATTTGGTGCATTGGTTAATTAAATATAAAATAGTAAATGATGAAATTATCAAACTATAATTAACTGTTAATATAAAAAATTAACTCTTTAGGATATATTTATATTAATATTTAAAATCTCATGTTATGTTTATCAAGAAAATAAAAAAATAAAAAATGACTAAATCATCAGACTAGTTAACTGTCATAAATAAAATCACTTTTTAGGTTATAATTATCTTATTAAAACTTAAAATCTCATTTGATATATTTATCAATAAAATAAAAAAATAATTAATGATTGAATCATTAGACTTATCTGTCATTTTAAAAAAATAACTTTTCAAGTTATACTTAACTAATTTAAATTTTTTTCTTATTTTAAATCAGTCTCAACTTATTAAATTTTATTCGTGACATAAATCACAAAAGTAAGATCCTCGTCCTGAGTAATTTGTGCATGCTTCATGAGCCCACTCACGACAATCTCCACATTCGATCCAATCTACTAAAGGTGGATCTTCATAAGGCTCACCACAAACAAGACAAAGAAAAGTCTTCTCTTTTTGTTTTTTCGATACTTTTTTCTTTCTAGTTTTAACAGTTTTACTTGTAGAAGGTAAATCTTTCAGATTCTTTTTAGCAGTATCTTTGGTATTAACACGCTTTTTCTTTGCTTCCTTTTCAGCTTGCATATTTTTAAACGGAGAACTAGTCAAAATTTCCGCCTTTTGACATTTACGTTTACGGTTAGTTTTATTTGGACTAGGTTTCGGTAGCGGTCTAATTTCTAAAGGTTTTACGTGAGATATCATATGTTCATCTTCTGATCGAGGTGAATCTTCACCAGTTGTCATAGAGCACGAGGCTTCATCTTCAAAAGCTGAATCACACGACGTTTCCATAGATACATCAATACTTTCGTTATTTTTTACTCTGTTCCTGCGACGAGTCATAATCTGAGAGTCTCGAGAATTATTTTCATTTACATTTTCGATCACCGAGGACAGAACATTACCATCAGAATCATTAGAATTAAAGTAATCAGTACCAGGTTGCGTTTGTGATGCATCTTCGTTAGTTTTGTCAACTAGAGGCCTGTCTGTCAAACTAGATGGTAAGAAGTCTCTATCAGAAAATACATTTCGATCTGTAGGCCATATTCCTGGAGATTTAAATCCTTGGACAGCGTTTTGTGCAGTAGCTGCTTTGAAGTACGCTCTTCCAACAAGTGAAGCAATATCATACTGTGAAATTATCCTACCTACATGATTTCGTTGAAAAGTAGAAACTTCTTGCTCAAAATAGGTTTTTAACGGCCCATATATACACCGGTCCAAAGGTTGCATACGATGTGTCGTATGAGGAGGCAGTGATATAAAGATTACATTATTCTCTCTTGCATATTCTAGAGCTTCAACATATTTATGAGATTCATGATTGTCTAAGATTAAAATCACTTTCTTCTCAGGAGTCGGGCGGGTCATCGCAACGAAATGTTGGAGCCACTCTAAGAATTTTGGCCCATTTATCCATCCATTATCAGTACAAGTAGCAACAGAACCAGGTGGTGAACCATCCAACAATCTACCAACCATTCTTTTTCTACCAAAGATAAAAAATGGAGGAATAAAAGAACCAGCCGCGTTGCAACAACAGATAACAGTTGTTAATTTACCTCTTTCCGCACTTGCGATGACACCCACCTGCTTTTTTCCAGATTTAGACAAGATTTTTGGAGGCTTACTGCTAGATGCATGAATGCCAGTTTCATCCATATTATAAATTCTAGACGCATCAATCCCATGCTTACTGATTTCACCATCCAGCAAATCATAAAATCTGTACACTTGAGGCTTATTAAAACCTCGTGCTCTTGCAATAGATGTTGGCTCTGGTTGTCTAACAACTAATTTTGGATGACGTTTTTTAAAACCTAAGTACCAGTCATTACCAGCATAGCCGTCTTTAAAAGGATGAGCAATCTTATTACGTTCAGCATATTGATAGACTAATTGCAAAAATTCATTTTTAGTTAGGCCATAAAAAAGGTCATCGACATGAAATATATATTCAAGTAACTCAGCTTCTTGTTCATCATTAAAAACTCTGCGGTATCTACCAAGATTTTTAGTACAGCTTCCTTTTTTGAGATGTCTTTGAAGCGTTGCCAGAGGAATGCCATACTTTTTTGCTGCTGCTGAAACCGAAGTGGTTTCTGAATCTTTCATTGCATTTTGCATCGCCACTTCACTCCAGGCTCCTTGATTTGTCTTTCTTTTATATTTATTAACCATCTACAACAAAATGCAGAAAAATTAGAAATATATTAGGGCAAAGTGGGTATTTACCCGGAAAATACCCGCTTTGCCCTACCCGCTTTGCCCGAAAGCACGTTTTTACTTAAAAAACAATAACCTCGAATAAAAAAATAAAAAAGCCCAGAACCACCACAGAATTTTGTAGGTAGATAGTATCAAAATAATGTAGTAATACTGGCAATAAAAGTAATAACCTGATTTTTGAGTAATCACAAATTACCTACCTTTGTTTTTTTTAATAAATTCCCCGGTTATTTTATTTTCTGACTCGTTACGCCATGTTGCTGAGCCGGTGGACGGTTGGGACTAGATGAAACTCGGGAGGGTTCGGGTACTCACGAAACACGTACATATTAGCGCATGCGCGCAACGCTGCAGCATACGAAGGCCTACCCGCTTTGGGCGATATACCCGCTTTGGGCCACTCTCCCCTAGCCCCCCAAAAATAAAACAAACGTGTTACTTCTACACGCTTAAGAAAAGGACGCAAATACGATAATAAAACAATAAAAAACTTCGACTAATCGTACTAAAATATATAAAAAATTATAGAGTGATAAAAACCAAAATAAAAATATATTAAATTGTTAAGAACATTAAACAATAAAATACAATAAAAACAAGAATTTAAATAATAAATTTTGTTGATATTGGTTAGTTATCTAATTTGAAATCAGAGTCAGTGAAGCTATCTTCTCCCAAATTAATTATTATTGGTTCTCATCTCTATCTCATCGATCATGTGATCGAGTTTCCACATTTTGTTATCTTTTTTATCATATAGTCCACAAATTTTTTCTAATTTTCTGCAGTAACTTTATTCAAAGAATCTTTCAAAAGTTCAGTTGAATCGCTAATTTTGTAACTTGGGTTATTTCTAGCAACCTTAACTTTTACTTGAACCCATATTAGTCCAATTGGGTTCAGCTCACAATAGTACGGTGGAAAATGAATAACAGATATTTCTTTTGATGCAGCCATTTCATCAATTATATGTTTATTGTACTTATCTTTATGTACATATGCTATATTCAAAACTCTTTTTTAACCATATCAGTTGTAACCAAATGACCTAAATTCTTGGAATTCAGCCATTGTTGTATCTCTTCTTTTTCCAAACATTTGTTGTCAGTCTTTCACTTTTACGCGAGTGGTACGGGGCATTATCCATGACTATTAATGATCCTTTTATTACTAAATCCAACATTTTTTGAAAATGCTCCTCGAATACTTCCCAGTTCATATCCCCATGATAATTCCCGGTCGTATTAGACAGAACTTAATAATAAAACCTCCTTAACAAAACCTTTGGAACTACAGATGTGTGTAATTATAAGCTTGCGGTCTTTTCCTGTAGGTTGTTTTAGTCCAGTACACCGACCTTCCAATGAGGCTTGTTGGTAGCTCTGAACATTTTCATCTTGCCTTTCTTCTTTACTTTCGGTATAGTACGTCCTTTATTCAACCATATTTCGTCTAAATAATAAATATCTTTTCCGTCTTCGCAATGATACTTAATGGTTCGAAAATATTTCCTTCTTCAATGAACAAATTCTGGGCGATCTATAAGAATAAACTTCCTATTTGGTTTTTCCCGGTAAAAATTAGGTTCTCTGAGCAATTTCCAGAACCTAGTTCTTTTAAGGGGGGAACCTGCTTTAGGAGGCCTTAAAAAAGCGTTTTTTTGGAAATTTTTTTAGGACAGAAAAAAAATAAGCAAGTCTAGCGAACTTTTTACATTATTTTATTACATCTTTGAACATGAAAAAAAAATTTTTTTTTCAAATTAAAATATTCAAATGCAGCCGATTTTTATTCACATTTGTGTAACACCTCGCAATTGCAGTCTGCTATTGGCGGGAAAGATGAAGTTCGTAATTTTCGTCTGAAACAAAAAAACCAAATAAAATTTTAATTTTCATATATTTTTCTTCTAGGTGAACTAAGAAGAACCCAAAAAAATTGTAAAATTTAAAAATTTTCTCAGGTTTGAAAAAAATGGGCTTTTTGCAAAAAAGAAAGTCATTTGAACTTGCTAAAAAAATTGTTTAGAAATTTTTTTTCATGAATCTTTTTAGTTCAAATAGAACAGAATACAAAACTGAAGCTAATAAGCCTTGTTTCGTTTTGATTGGTCGTCTAGTTTTTTTGCAATCCCGCCCGCCAGTTTAGAAAAATCGTAAAAACAAAAACTCGAGAAAACGCGCTTTAAAGTTTACGATCAGAAAAAATATTAATTTTCGAATACTTACAGTAATAATACGCTAATCAGCTATTCCTGCGCCGTAAAGTAGACCTTCCTCTTCTTCAAAATACTCATTTTGATGCAGTTGCTGGAGTCTATGGGCCGTGCGAGCTTACTTGCTGGAAGAAGACGTACACAGGTTTTCCCTCTCGATCTGTTGTGTGTCGACGTTATCTGCAAAAATTTTACATTGTTGGCCGATTTTTAAATCGAGCAGGTGCATGGTACTTAAAACTGCAGAATATCCTTCGTTGAATATGCCTGTAGCGAAGTACGCAGCAGTTTCAACGATTTTTTGGCCAGAATGCAGATGTTTGGGGCACATGCGCCAGACAGTGGAGTTGAACGATTCGTTTGCATTTTGCGTGTGTCCACCTAAGCATCGCGTCAACAGTTCGTCATTTGAGAGCTCTTCGTAGATTGGACGAATATGTTTCTCCACATTATCGTCAATCAATCGAGCAGGATGCATAAAAGACGTAAGAGAATTCGTGGCTTCCGCTTTGCGCCATTCACACCAGCTTTCGGCGGCTGCCGGACAATTCTCGTGGCGAGGAGATTCATCAGTCAAACAATAATGATCCAGCGTTGCCATTATAGCTTTCTTCATGTCTTCGACAGAATTAATATTTATTCTGATTGCCAAACCATAGTAGATCGTTAACTTTTTAATGATGCTCTCCGTCAGCTGCTTTTTACCCCCGAGCTTCTCTTCCTTTCTTTTATTTCGGATTCAAGTACCCATCCGCTTTTGTACATGCCCCACGCACTCATTTTTAGTAACAGGGCAGTCGTCACCATATGGATTCATTTTGAGAATACCAGCAAAAGTTTTCGAATCGCCGTCGCCGATATAATTCCTATACATTACTCCAAAATTTTCAACGGATCTTAAAAACATTTCCACGATTGAATCCACCTCCATCTTCCCTGCTGAACCGTCGTGATTTGAGCAGCATGATTCCTTATGACCTTCATACCATTCCTCAAATTCGTTAATGTCTAATGTAGGGCACATGCATGACAGTACGCACTTTTAATAATGAGGTCGACTACTTTGCCAGAGTAATATGCAATTAGAGCTGTTACACCGAACAATGAAGTGAAGCCACGTTTTTTCCACGATCCATCGCCGGAAACTTTCAGACTATTTGCAGGTCGCCCATTTTCTACAATTTTGTCTTGCTCTTCTATGACAGCTTTTTCACAGACACTTTCAAACATTGATTTCGACGCTAAGTGTAAATGCTGCACTATTTTATCATATGTTGATTTCGCCAAACCTTGACATATATCCATAAGTCCACAAAACACATTGATGCCTTCTCGTCCAACACCAAGAAGCCTCATCACAAACAAAATTCGTCTATGTATTTCGTAACCGGTGTTTATTAACGGTCCTGAATCGATTTCTCGTCGACCGCACATACATGATAATACAATTTTGAATCCCAAGCCTCGATGCCCGCTCTCTGCAAATATTATGTTTTGTTTACAAGTTCTGCATATTACTATGTCAGAAATTGCAAGAAATTCAATTATTCGGTAACAGATACCTGCATGTACAATTATATTTTCGGTGCTCGCGGTGGCTAATTTCTTCGCACTACTGCTCGTGTTGCACTCTGCATTGTCTGTGTCACTGGAGGTTTCACATGTGAATCGATTCCCGTGGAATTTGCGTTTTCGTCGCTTCGCAGACCGATCACTGCTCGATTTATTACCTTTGGGATAACTTGACATGATGTTGTAGCAATGTGCACTCGACAAGGCTTAGAGCAAAACTAGCTGTTGATGCTAGACGTATCTGCGCAGAAGCACATACACAGAGAGGAAGTATGTCGTTATAATCCGTACTATAGCTTGACACGCCACTTCTACGAACTCAAAATATTGTTTCGAACGACTGTTGAACATTTTTAATTATTCCTGAAAACATATGTATACATAGTTTGGAGTTATTCGATCTAGGGGAGGAGCGCGCACTCCATGGAGTAGCTGCAGTTGCTCGAACACTCATATACCTGCTCGACACCCCACTGCGTTTAGTGCTGTATCTTTGAAAATATTGCGAATTTACCCCTATAAATTTAGATACATATTTTTAGATCTATTAGGAGTAGATTTAAGCAATAAAAAATAAATCAATTTTTTCAGCCTTCTAAAGCAGGATCCCCCCTTAATTTCAGGTAAATCCCGATTGATTTTAGTTAGAATTTTTTCGACGGTTTGGATCTCCTTCTCATAATAAAATGTATGTACAACTCCTCTTATTGCACTTTTCACCTCTTATTCTAAAGGGGTTTTCCTGTAACCGAATGTGGCTTGGAAGCACTAACAATACCAGTCGTCTTTTTCTCCTTCATCATTCGTTAAACAGTAGATTTTTGAACTCCTGTCATTTGGGAGGATATCTCAACAGAGCTTTCAACATTATTATCCGGATATTGATGTCTTAAGGCATCGTAAACTTGCATCATAATAAGTTTTCCGTTAAGGGAAAAATGCTCTGGTTTTAACGATTCTGAAATAAATATAGAGGTGGAAGCCATATTTTTTGGGTATCTCACTACTGTCAAATAATATAGAACATATATATATATATATATATATATATATATATATATATATATATATATATATATGTATAAAACTACAACAATTACATAAAAAACTTAATATAATAAATAAATAATAATTCTGTTATTTCTCCTTGTCCTTCCAGCAAAACTTTAATATTTTTCATTCCCATTAATATTTGATTTTGAATTTTTAAACTGCTTTGTAAAAGTTCAATTTTTCTATTATGATATGCTTCAGTGTGCTTTAGGTGATTTATTTTTTCCTGGTGATAATGTTGTAATATGGAGGTTTTTTCGTCCATGGTTTTAAGCATATCTGCAGAAAAATTTTAGGAATTTTCCAAACGCCTACTTGTTATAATATTTTTGTTGTGGCTTGAGAAAATACTGCTGAACTAGTGTAACAATGGTCACCCTTCGTGTGGTCTACAGCAGATATTGGATATGACACTGGAAAGCTTCTATCTCCTTTATTTTCACTTCTAATTAAAGTAACCTCAATTTCAGTTTCAAAGGCCTTATAAGGCATAGAAATTGAATCACTCTACAAAAATGAACATGTATATAATGCCAAGTTACTTCACTTATTTTCGCTAGAAATTGAATAACAAAAAAATGTTTTTGTTAAAATAAAGCAAGGTCTGGAACTCTATATTCAATAGATTTATGATATTTAGCCTAACACCTTACTTTTTTAAAATCAAAGACTGCACTAGATTCAGTAATTTGCGGTAGTCCTTCCTGCTGTGTATTTACACAAGATGGTCAATAAAACAAAGAGAACTGTTGAGGTGTTTATTTTACTACTTTAAAATAAACTTTCGTCAGAACTTTTTACCGCGACACACTAGCATTATTAACTTTAAGACTACTGACTTAGTTTACTCCTACAACAATATATAGCATAACTAAATTTACACCTGTAACAATATACACCATTTTCCCTTCCTACTTTAAGTAAGCCTATAAATCTAATTTTATAGGTGGTTTAATTATCCTACCTGATCTGGACGTTTTGGTAATCTGATCATTGCATTTATGATATTTGTAAGTTTTGTCAGTTGTTTTTCTGGCATTCTTTGATAGCGAAATTAGAAATACTATCATAGCCAGGAGCTTTCTTTTTCTTTCTTGATCTAATAATATTTTTAATTTCAATTGGCTCTACAAACCATGTCTTGGTACAAGACAGATCCATGTGCAAATATATTTTGAGTATTTTATCCATTCTTTTCTCTGTTTGAAGTTCTGCATTTTCATGTTCAGTAGGATTTAGTTTAAATCTTTCTTCAAGCAAATAAATCAGCCTTCTATTTTGTTCAGGTAACCATCGAATTATTAAATTTTACAGCAAGTAAAGGAGGATTTCTATTTTTAGTCCCGAACGAGTCATTTTCCACAGTGAACAATCTTGCACCTCAAGAGACTGATTTTTTGTTCCATAATTGATTCACTATTCTCTTCAGTGTAGGATCACCAGTGAAATATACTCTTCTAAATTTAACATTTTTATCGCGAATCATTTCCCTTATGAAATTAGGGATGGTAGCAGATTTATTGATTAGGCCTTTTTTCTAACGGTCGCTTTCCCTGCAGACAATTTAATCTCATTAGTTAATTTTTGAACCTCTGAATCCACATCAGAAACAGTCCTAACTCTTGGATTTGGGTCTGTTTCAAAGGTTAAGAATTTTTTAAATATATCCCTGTTTGTTAGAGTTTTTGTCTAAGTGTCTTTCTCTGTAGCCAAAATATCTCTACCGGATGGTGATCCGAAGGTAACATGAAAAGAGACACTATCTTAAACATAATTGCGAGAGGTATATGAATTTCTATAATTGCGGTGCGAGTTGGGCTGAGCATGAGAATGCGCGCGATAACTATGATTCGTTAACGTGGAGGGAGTAAGGCATTGCGATGGTACCGTACCATCAATAATCCAACCTAGGTGTGTGTTCCACAGCATCGGGAGACCTCCACCTAAACTGTAAAAATCGGGATAGACTAAATTATAAAATACTTTAGCTCCAACAAGCATATCTATTTCTGATGGCTCATGGAAGCTAGAGTCCGCTAGCTCTTCAATTATATTCTGTTGTGGTGTTCTTAATTTACTTACTTGTATGGACACTTGTGGAAGGTTAGATGTAATTTTATCTAGCATAGCACAAGTTACGCAATCTTTTACTTGAATCAATTTTAGAGTGAATAAACAGATCAACTATTTTGTCAGAGTGAACACTACGTTGAGAAATACTTCTACTATTCAAAACTTTGTTGTAGAGTTGCGCTTATAACCTATTTACAAGCCCTTTTGTGGCATACGATGTTTGGAATCCATTGTCGAGTATATCCTTTGCATTTACAGGATCTCCATTTTTAGAATCGAGTGTAATTTGTGCTGTGGAAAGAACAACTTGAGAATTTTTTGCAGTAACACTAAACAAAGTAGAAGAATTATTATACATATGCGAATTCTGCATTATTACCTTGTTGTTGATATTGATTGTCTACACCCAGGTTTGAACTTCTTTGGACTTGAAACACTGTATGATATTTTTATTTATATACCGTGCATGTTTTATTACAGTTACAATCTTAACCATATATTTTGAGCCCAAACAGTTGAAACAAAGTTTATTTAATTTTACAAATTTCTCTTTTTCATCATGAGTTAGAAATTCAAATTTTTGACAACGGTAAATTTTATGACCAGAAATATTACAGGAAACACAATTTTGATTATTACTGTAACTGTTGTTAGTTGTGTCATTATTCGAGATATTTTGCAAACCGCCCCTGGAATCATTTGCGTTATCAGCGTGAGTGTGCAAACTAACCTTGCCTTTATTTTGAGGCGCGAGAGTATCACTACTGGACAAATATTCCAAAATTACAGATTTATTATCTAAAAACTCATAGAATTCTTTCATATCCGGTAAATTATTTATGTTGCGATTCTCCTTAAATGATTTCTTTGTATTATAATCTAATTTTTTTCAGACATAAATACGAGTAAGTATTCAAACAAGACTGTATCAGATAATTTTAAACACATTTATTATCTAAATAGCCATAGAATTCTTTCATATCCGGTAAATTATTTATGTTGCGATTCTCCTTAAATGATTTCTTTGTGTTATAAATAATCTAATTTTTTTCAGACATAAATACAAGTATGTATTCAAACAAGACTGTATCAGATAATTTTAAACACATTTATTATCTAAATAGTCATAGAATTCTTTCATATCCGGTAAATTATTTATGTTGTGATTCTCATTAAATGATTCCTTTGTGTTATGATCTATTTTTTTTCCAAATATAAATACAAGTAAGTATTCAAACAAGACTATTAGATAATTTTAAACACATTTATTATCTAAATAGTCATAGAATTCTTTCATAAATCTTCTTAAATCCTTTTTTAAATTAGAGATGAATTCTAATAGAATTGATGAATTACACTTCGTTATAGGTTCTAAATCTAAATTATTACTTAAATAAATATTAATAGTACAAGTAAAATTTGAATATCGTTTTTTTAAGAATTTCAGTATCAATAATAAAATTATCATTTGTGATTTCTAAACTTTCTATTAACGTTAATTCTTCATTCTTTACAGATGATTTTAACTAATGTAATTTCTGTACATCGGACAAACTCGTATTATCAATAATTAGAGAGGTAAATAATTAATTAAACCTTTCAATTCACCAAAATCTCCGTTAAATTTGAGTAATTTAATGTCGGGTAATTTTTAACATTAATACTGTTTTGTACCTGCGGTACACTAGTTTGAGTATTTTAAAAAGATAAATTTCTAATGCACTCTTCAATCATTGATAATGTATTTAAATACTTATCTTCCTGTTCATCCTTATTTTCCGTATCACTTGAGTCTAAATTTTCAGTCTCATCTTTTCTGTCATAATATTTTACAAACGCATTTTGTAACATTTGTTTATTTATTTCAAATTTCTCCAAATTTGTTGAGTTCACATTATCAACAATCCAATTGGACACCCTAGTTATAACAGCTTTTGCACTTTTGCGATGTTTTTACAAGTATTTACATCCGTTTTAAATAAAAAATTAAATTTAAAATATAAGCAAATTACTAGAAATATTGATTGTACCCCGTACAACCTTTAAAAAAATTAAAAAATATATTTTTCAAACACATCTTATCCACTGACTTCGTTGTGAACGTTTTCACAACAATAATCAAAGACACAAAGTACAATGATGGTACAGTCATGATGTCCAGATTAGAAAAGTGAGGTCTATAAAACTCCCTAGGACCAAGTTCTAAGAGGTATCTTATAAATATTTTCTGCGCTCTAAAAATCTGTATTGCTTCCTTTGAAGACTCCTAGGAGGAAATACCATAATTTATGACAAACTGAATATATACAAAATAATAAATACGAAGACATTCCACAGAAATACAATGTCTCAATCTCCTCACAATAGCACATGCACTGTTCAGTCTGGCCTGCAATCCTTTTATGTGGATTTTCCAGTTCAGGTAGGAATCCAAATTCATACCCAAGAGTTTAATGGAATCAGTTGCAGGAATCGATTTGTGGTTTATCCTTACCAGAAGTGATGCTTGGTCAGCCCCCAATTTTGAGAGACTTATTAGCCCTGTTTTGTCCACATTTAGTTTGAAGAAATTGGTATAACACCACTGCATCACGTCATTTGCTACTCGACTGCACTCCCGAGACAATTCTAGCTGGGAACGGCTAGCAAGTAGCAGAGAAGTATCATCTGCATACTGACTCATCAACCCATTCGCGCATTTAACCCTGCGGAACACCCTGCATTACAGATGTCTCTTTTGAAAAATATGGTTTCAATGTGTTAAAAATTGCATGCTCTGTAGAACTTGATTGTCTAAATACAAATTGTTGCCTATTTAATATATTGTTTTTTCAAAAGTTTGTTAGTTGGATGTATAGAGCCTTCTCAAAGACGTTTGATACTGCTGGTAGCAAGGACACAGGTTTGTAGTTTGCACAACTCTATCTATCACCCTTTTTCTGTATTGCTTTGTTGTTGTTGAATGGAACCAGTTTTTGCTTTTTTGAGACTGCCAGCCCACCGAGTATTTATTTGGATGATTCAGGATAATCCTGTAAATTTCACCTTCATCAACCGGTTGAAGAAATATGGTACAAAGAGTACGATTTGGCCTGTACTCAGAAACTGTATGGGTTGCGGTTGATAGGGTAAACTGTTTTAAAAAAAGTATTAGCTATATCAATTGGATCTTCAATTACGTTATCATCCTGTAACCTGACTATTATATCCTGTATACAGAATTTTTTATTAGATTCTCTATTAAAAATGTTCCATATTGTTTTACTTTTATTTTTTTAATTTATTATTTTATTATTATTAACACTTTCATTGTAATCCGAAATAAATTTTATGTAACATTTCCTTTCTGATTTATATCTTTTGAAGTCATCCTGAGAATTTGTGATTTTGTAATTTACATATAAATTCTTCATAAAATTCTTATAATTTTTCATATATATTTATTTATACAATCTCTTGGTCTTATCCTACGGGTACAAATTGGAAAGGCAATACTGAAATGATAATAAATGATTTGTTCAAAAGTGATATATTTATTGTGTACTCCCTGAGCATTAAAAATAATCGTCCAGGATTCAGTCTGCAAGTGCATTCCAAATTACAGTACATTTCCATCAGTAAAAAATCGTTTTTGTAAGAAATTTATGGACATTCTGAGTATCTGACCATCATCATCAGATATGTCAGTCAAATAAGACTGAAATAAGATTTCATCATAAGATATATTAGTAAATATACTATCTATTCGATTACCCGACCCAGATTCAAAACTTGTGATACTCGTAACAACTGATCGCAGCCCATAGCCCGACATTAAATATGAAAGGAGATCACCAGTCGAACTGTCTGATGCCGCATAATCTATGTTGAAGTCATCTCCAATGACAAAAAATCTATTTGTTTTATAAATTTCTTCCAGTAAATTTGATACTATAGCGAACAAGATATTAAGATCTGGTGGTCTATATAAACTTATAAACACATAAAACTCACAATGTTTTACTTCCAACACACAAAAGTCATAATGTTTTTCTACCGGTAGAACTTTTGTAGTTACAGCATTAATATTAATCGTTTTTGCAAAAATGACAGTTCCTCCTCCTTTAATTACAATCCTTGAAAAGTGAGTCACGAAATTAAAACCTTCAAAACGAACCTTAGTGATATCAGCATTCTGCATCCAATGTTCAGTTACTAAAGATATATCAAGTTGCACATAACCGATAATGGCAGAATTTTGTTGTTAATACTTTGAACATTTAAACGCCGAAGCATCACTCTGAATGTCACCATTTTGTGACTCATACATTTCTCTAAAAAAAACTTATTTTTAATTAATTTAATAAATATACGACCATGCGAGTGTATATAATTTTGTTTGCTGGCCAAATATATCTAAAATATTAAATTAATTATTGCTTCAACTATAGATATAACAGTGTTCTAAAACTAAGAAACTCATCTCCAGAAGTGGAACCACAATTTCCAAAAACAGCAGCGGAGCAGTTATAAAATATGTCATATTCATTTTTCGAGATTTTCATACCATTGCCGTCAACTTTTAATATATTACACTTGGTATGTATGTAGTGAATTACGTTTTTTGATCACAAAAAATGCTTTTTAAAAAATTTATTTATTTACTTTTAAAAACTACTAACAACTTTTATAAATACGCACAATGCGTTTACAAAGAGTAACGTAATAGAACTAACTGAAAAAGTCTATGTCAACTGAATCCACTGTTGCCCTGTGCTTCGGGTTTAAATAGGTCGCGATGAGGAAAGTTAATGGCCCTTCATTAATGGTACCGGGGAAAGTAGCCATCGCTTAATTCCTCCATCGCCAAATGGAACTTAAGGGGGTACAACTTGAGTTTCATCCAAAGGTCGCAATTCCTGAGGGAGAGGCTTCTGATCCTTAAAGAATCCTTGGAATACTCTTCTTTTCTTCTTAAAAATGAGTACTAAAAGAATAATAATAAGTGCGATCGACATAATTAATGACCATATAGGAATTTGTCGATGTATTGTTGTTTCTTCCAGTGGTTTTTCTAAAATTGTCTGTAATTGAAGTTCGTGAAGTTTATTTAGAGATACTTTTTCAATTATTAGTTTTCCTACTCGCTTAACAGTTATGTTTGTTAGCTTAATGTCTTCTAGAATAAGTGGGTGTCCTGTCAGCAATTTTTCCTTGTTTGTGTAATTGTAGTGTGTTGTTTGTAAGGAACAGCCAGGAGGAATGGTGAACATGTAAATGCCTTGTAGTGAGGCGATGTTTGTTTGTTCGCAATTCATTTGTATTCTTTCCTTTTTTGGGAATATTCCTATGTAATGACCCTCATTGATTTCTTCTATTAGGTCTTGATTTGTTTCGACTGGTACATATTGGCAATTGTTGGGTTCCCTTTGTGCTAATATTAGGCAGGTGATGCAGTCATCTTCTTGGATTGATTGCAGTTTGTTTACTTCGCATAAGTATGTATTTTCTAGCTTTGTGCATTCATCAGCATAATATTGATATTCATTGTCGCTTAAGGATATATAGGAGGAAGGTGGTAGTAGGGTTGTTTTGTTTTTTGTAGGAATAGAAAATAAGCGGTAATAATTAAAGAGCTTCGAATGCATTAATGGAAAATCTAAAGTAAATATTATTCTACTTTCGATAAAATAAACTTGAGTTTTCATAATATTATAGTACATGTGTAATTGTTCTTCTTTAGAAAATATAAGTTGATCTGTATTATATAAATGGGTAAGTTCTGTATTTATTTTATGTAGATTTTCGAGAGAAATTATTGATTGATGTGCAATTCCCAATTTCGCAAATGTAATGGCATTTTCGATTTCAGTTGCAGAATGCAGTAATGAGTCTAAATTTAGTTGCAATTGATTTAAAATGTCTTTAATTTCCAAAAAGTGGATAAATTGGAAAGTTGTTTCGTTAATTGCCTTTTGTATGTCGAACACGTTCTGACTAATTGCTTGTTTTGAGTAATTAGTGACATAGTGTCGTTAATTTGAGTCATTAAGTTTTTGGATATTGAAAGTTGCGTATTTGTTTTCTTAATAATGCTATTTTGATTATTTTTTAGTTTTTCTAAATTATTATGTAATTCTAGAGCATCGTTGTTGTCCAGATTTCCCGTGATAAATTTAATTACAGACCCTAATGGGTTAATTATACCTCTTTTGGTTCTTTTAGTTAATTCTAGTAATTGTATTTTTTGATTGATAGTGGTCATTTTATAACTCAAGTGGTTATAAAAATTCTTAAGGTTGTTCCTGTAGGATAAAGGGGAAGTATCGATAGTGCTTTTTACATTTTCATACATGTTATTTATAGTGTTGAGTTGATGAATTATTGGTGGAATGTTGATGTAATATAGAAATTTGTGTGATGCAATTTTGATTTTAGCTGATCCTAGCTTGAAAGGTAGAATCCCGGGGCATTCCTTAAGATCCTGAATTTTTATTTTCATCTCCACTGCTTGGAGAGTCAGGAAGATCCTGTAAAAGTGAGGATTCATTTAGTTTGGTTTTTTGAATAGCTGCTTATGATAGGTGTTTTGCGGTGTGGTTAGCGTAATTTTCGAGGTTTTTATGACATGAGTGGGTTTATAGAGTGCATAGATTTTTTGTTGTCTTTGTGGAGCTTTTTTATATGCTATTGATCCTGGTTCGATGTCTGGGGGGTCGACGCGTTCTTTATTTATTTTTTCGATTAGTTGGGTCTTTTTGTTATGCATGTTTGTCTGTAAGTCTTTATAAAGGTTTACCATAGTTTCTTTATGCTCGTTAATTAGTTGGTTTACTGTCTGGGAGTCTTTGTCGAAGTCTATCGGTGATTTAATGTTTAGATGACCTAAAAGTAGGTCTATTGGCTTATATTTTGTAGCGGAGTGGATTGCGTTATTATAACCTGTGACTGCGAACATGAGTTTTTCTTGTTGGGGTTGATTTCGGTTGTGTAATGGTTAATACACGTAGATGTTCTATTAAGGTGGAGTGAAATCGCTCTACGATTGAATTACTATTAGGGTTATTGGGTAGTGCGTAATGCCAATTTATTTTATATAATTTTGCGAAATCTTTTATTAAGTATCCGGAAAATTCCGTTCCATCATCGGATGTGATATTTTCAGCGATTTTGTAGTTTGAAATGAATTGTAAGAGGCCTTGGTAGACATGTATAGCGGACAGACTTGGTAAAACACAAGCTTGACCAAATCGTGAAAAACTGTCGCAAATTGTTAGAGCGATAGTATTTCCAAATTTAAAGGTGTCAACATCTATTGTTTCTAGCGGTTTTGTTGGCGTCGGTGTGAGTTGAAGTTTTATTGCATGTGGTTGTCTCTCATATTTTGTTTGTTGACAGATTGAACAATTGTTAATAAATTGTCTTACATCGTCGTGTAATTTAGGTCAGTAGTATTTTTGTTTTAATTCCGCGATTGTTTCTTTAATGCCACGGTGGTTGGTGATGCTTTCGTGTTGAGATTTAATCAGATTATTTTGTCTAGTTTCCGCTGTAATGTCCGTTAATAATGTATTTGTTTTAAGTAGTTTGTAGGAGGAATTTTTAAATGTTTCGGGGATAAATTTGCACATTTCTTTATAATAAGCGTCATTTTGGTCATTCATAAAGTAAAACACGTACTGTCTTTTTGGTTCCGCGTATTCTTTTAAAAATGCAATTATTTGTTGTTTAAAGGTCTCTGGTTTAACGTATAAGTACCATCTCGTTCGAATTACAGGTTTGTCGAATATCCTTTTTATTTCTTGTGATGGGTTGTTTTCCGTGATTCGAACAATTATCTGACATAAAAAATTATTTAAAGGTTTGTCAGTTATATTTATGGTTTGTACAGGGTTTTCAGCGCTTGTATGGTTAGTCTGTAGCGTTTCGTTCTCATCAGGGTCAACTTGAGCAATTAAGGATTGATTGTCTTGCTCTTGGCTTGTAGAAGGTGCGTTATCAAGAATGGGGTTGTTATTATATTCTTGCATATATTTTAAAATGGGAGGAATGGTCTTATTCGGGTATATTTCTACACGAGATAGAGCGTCTGCGTTCGTATTGTTTTTGCCTTTTTTGTAAATTATTTGATAATCAAATTCTTCAAGTTTTAACCGCCAACGTACTAAGCGTGAGTTCGGCTCTTTAAGTGACATAAGCCATTGTAACGGTTTATGGTCAGTGCATATTTTAAATTTCCTACCAAAAATATAAGGACGGAAGTATTTTGTTGCCCATACTATGGCTAGTAGTTCTTTTTCTATTGTTGAATAGTTTTGTTCAGAATCGTTTAGGGTTCTAGATGCATACGCGATTGGTTTATCTTGTCCTATAATACCTTGTGGAAGTATTGCGTCGATTGCGTGATTACTCGCATCGCAAGTTAAAATGAAATCTTTAGAGAAGTCGGGATATTGCAGAATAGGATCGTTAGTGAGGAGATTTTTGCAATCTCGGAATGTTTTCTGGTAAAGTGGGTCATTGATGTCTATTTTTTGATCTTTTTTTAAACATTTAGTGAAAGGTTTAGTGATTTAAGCAAAGTTATTGATAAATTTCCGGTAGTACCCTACTAAGCCTAAAAATCCTTTGATTTCTTTTCTGGTTTTTGGGATAGGATAATTTAGAATAGCTTTTATTTTATCGGGGTTCGGTTTAATGCCTTCGGCTGTAATAATATGGCCAAGGAAAGCCACTTCTTTACGAAGAAATTCTGATTTGTCGAGCTGTATTTTTAAATTTGCTTCGCGTAGTTTTTGGAAGACTAATTTTATATTAGTTAAGTGTTCTTGTAAAGACGTTGAGAAAATTATAATATCGTCGATGTAAACAAAGCAGATTTTATTTTGTAATTCTTTCAGGACATTGTCAACTACTCTTTGAAATGTAGCAGGCGCATTTTTTAAACCAAATGACATACGAAGATAGTGGCCATTTTCCAAGTTGAATGCCGTTTTTGCAATGTCGTCTGGATGCATTTCAATCTGATGGAATCCGCCCGCGAGGTCAAGTGTCGAGAAATATTGAGACCGGCCTAGTTTATCTAGTATATCCGTGATGTTTGGGATGGGATAGCGGTCATATATCGTTTTTTCGTTGATTTTTCTATAATCTACTACAATTCTCCATTTTCTTTTGCCTGAAGAATCAGATTTTTTTGGAACAATCCAAATTGGTGAAGACCATGGCGAATTGCTTGGGCGAATAATACCTTGCTTGAGCATATCGTTAATTTGTCTTTCTACTTCGGGTTTATGAATAAAATGATATCTATAGGTTTTAGTAAAAACTGGTACTTCGTCTGTTGTTTTTATTTGATGTTTAATTGCGTTCGTAAATGTTAGTTTTGCATTTTCTCGGTGAAAAATATCGGAAAATTTTTTGCACAGGTTCTCTATATGGAATTTTTCTTCGTCGTTCATGTGTTCGGTTCGTATAAGTTTTGTAATGTCGTAGTCTTTGTCGTGTGAATTTCTGTCGTTGTTAGGTATTGTTACATAATAAAGTTCAAAGTCGTTAAAATTAATATGGTCAACACTAATGGGTTCATTAAGTGAAATTTCTTGGGTGTAATCAGAGTTATTTTGGATTTCTATTGACGCGTAATGATTGTCTGCAATACTTAGGCCTTCTTTAATTATACAGTCATTAGCTAAATGAGTTGTTGGTATGATTATATCGCCGTTAGTGACATTTACAGGGATTTTGAAGCTTTCTATCGAATTAGGACTAATGAAGGCGTAAAATAATAATTTTTGTTTTGCTTCATAATGAGACAAGGGAATGCTTGTACAGGGTGTTTCGAGGATTGAATTTTGAATATCTAAGTTGACGTTAAGGTCTTTTAGGGTTTCATAGCCAATTAAGCCGTCGAAATAGTGATGAAATTTGAACAGGTAGAATTTTATCGTTTTGCTTGTTTTAAATTCCGGGAAGGCAGGAATTTCTGCACAGGAATTACGGGTAGTTGTTTGAAAAATAGATGATATTGTGAATTGTTCATTTTTTATGGAATCTGGGAAAAATTGTTCTGCAATGTCAGGGTTAAGAAATGATTTTGTAGCTCCGGTGTCAATAAGTAATTTTAAAGGGAGATTATGGATTTTTATATAGGGTAAATCTTTTTTGTCATATATAGAATGGATTTCTATGTGTTTTCTTGGAATAAGTTGGTTTCGTGAAAATCCTTATCGGATAATTCTTCATGGGCTTGTTCAGCATAATTGTGTTGGGAATATGAAGCACACGGTTCGTGATATTCTTGTTCATAATTTCCTGCTTCGAATTGATAACTGGGATCTTGTTCTTGGTAGGTTTTATCTTCATCATGAGATTCTATATTGAATAGTTCTTCGGTGATAATATTAGGGTTAGGTTTATGATTTCTAAAAATGTTTGTAGGGGGTTTATTTTGCCTTAAAAAGTTGGTGCCGTGCGATACGCCACTCATAGGAGAGGGTTTTGGGAAATTGCTCTGAGGCTGACCTTTCGGTTTCCAGACGTTAGGTGGATTTCCGAAAACTTGTCGGTTTGTAAAGAATTTTTGCGTTACTGGTCTAGGATTAACATAAATCGGTTGATTAGGAAAGGGTGGCTGTGTTTAAAGTTATTATATGGTACATGATTTTGGGGATATTTTTGGGTTTGAATTTGGGGTTTATGGTTTGATTTGAAATTTAGGTGATGATTTTGTGATTTTTGTATATGCCTAATATTATTTTCCGATATTATATATTGACGTGCGCAAGCGAGGTCTGTAGGTTTCATTGCTCTGATTGTTGAACCAAGTGGTTCTTTTAGTCCTGATAGAAATACACTAAGAGCATGATTATTGTAAAAAGTTTTTCGCGCAATTTTATTAGCAGCTATATCTTCATGGGTGTCGATGTAGTTGTGTAATGCGTTTAAATTGTACATAACTCGTTGCAAAAATTCTAAGACTTGTTCATTAATATTTTGTTTTAACATGCATAAGTCAGAAAGTAGACCACTTTCGTTTCGGTGGTCGCCAAAATGTGCTACTAGTGCGGTTTTTACCGAGGCCCAATCTTTGGAAATACAAATACTATAAACTTCTTTTGCTAAGCCCGATAATTTAGCATAAATGCCATAAATGAGTAAAACATTTTGTGCACAAGTTAAATTTGCGGGCGTGTTATCCCAGTACGTATTTATTAGCATACCTGCGGTATCTAAAAATGCCGAAAGTTCTAATGGGTTCCCATCAAAGTGTGGGACAATGCTAAATAATTTTGTATCAAAAGTTGGTGGTGCCATTTTTTTATTATTATTATTATTAGAATTATTAAAATTATTTAATGTGCTTATTTCCTCTGTGTAATTTAAATTTAAATTTGAAAAATTATTCAAAAGCTCTAAAACTAACTCGCTACTATTTTCTTCAATAGAATCAGATAGAGAGGGGACCACTGACAGAAGGGAAAATAAAATAAGGGAATAAGCGACACTTACATGAATATTATCTTCAAACTTCTCCTTTGCACGAGCTTCCTAGTTTTCTGCGTTAGACACTAAGGATGCTTCTTGTTGGAGCCAAATCTTGGTATTTTCTTCTAAACAAAGGTTCTCCAAATAAACAGTTAAAACTGAAGGAATATTCGCAATGAATTTCCTTTTGGAATCTGCACGACTGCGCCAATTATGTTTTTTGATCACAAAAAATGCTTTTTAAAAAATTTATTTATTTACTTTTAAAAACTACTAACAACTTTTATAAATACGCACAATGCGTTTACAAAGAGTAACGTAATAGAACTAACTTAAAAAGTCTATGTCAACTGAATCCACTGTTGCCCTGTGCTTCGGGTTTAAATAGGTCGCGATAAGGAAAGTTAATGGCCCTTCATTAATGGTACCGGGGAAAGTAGCCATCGCTTAATTAGTGTTACGAATATTTCATTGGATAGATTATAGTTTGTAAGATTAGTATCTAACTATAACCCCTCTGTATAATATTTCCTTATGCAGAGTCAGTAAAATAAATCTCAAGCACTTGTAATTTATTATTTTGACCTTATGATTAAGATAATAAGTCTAGACCGTCTTTGAATGTTTATGTAACTTAATCCAATATTTTGAGGCAACACACCAGCTCTTTGTATTGCTTATTAGCGTTTTAAAATTCGAAAGTTAGAATAAAATCGATTGTTGAGAAGTTACTATGCATATTATTTTCTCTCTGTCGTTATAGTAGGAAACTTTTAACATTTTATACTTTAAAACGAATGAGACATTAATTAGTACGCAAAAAAAAATAAACTCCAAGAAAATAGATTTAATATGGTTACTAAAAGATATGTCATATATTTTGAAGCACTGCTATTATGTTGACCACAACTGTCACATCTTATTATTATAGAGGAGAAGCAAAAGAAAATTTACTTATTTATATTTGCTATGTTTAATTTATCATTTGCTGTATATAATTTAGACAAGATTTTCAAATTTTGTATTAGTGAATATTACATAAATCTATGTCTAAGGCTAGGAAATACATCATTTCCCGATCCCGAAGCTCTAGTAGCTTTATTTTCTCATCGATGTAACTATTTTCCACTTTTCGTCACTCTCCGGGTAAGAACTATTGTAAAAAAATTAGTTCAAAAATTACCACTTTTATAGCCTTAATTTTATTTAATAGAACTGATTCTCCATGTCTGTTAATGTTAAAATTTGAACCCATTATTGCTGTGAGTTGATTTTACAGTTACCAAATAAGGATATCTTTTTTTTAGCAATGTTATAAACTGATTTGTTATCTACAGAGGCCCTGATTTTAAGATCCTCATCACATGAAATACTTAAAATTTAATGTAATGAAAGTGCGGGTAAGAAATTAATTGATGTATTATGGAAAAAAAATCTAAGTACTTCTTTCTCGATCACAGAATGTGTCACATCTCCCTCTTTTTCCGTAATTCCGTATATTTAAGTATAATTATTTTCATCTTTAGTTTACCCAACAGCCATCATAATTACCTCCCTTCTTAATTTTCCAAATAAATTATTTAACACATTTTTACTTATTTAGGCAAAGGCGAATTAAGCCTGGGAGGCAGAAGTACATGAGGCTCCCGGTCTGCTTTGAAATTTAAGTATTTGTAGTGTATATTTCGTAAAAAATGAATAATATAGATGTAAAATGGCTGACAGAAAAATCAAATATCTATAATGGGTGTACTCTACGCTCTAGAAATTGTAGTATACTAACTGTAACATATTCTTCTGCAGATAGATTACTTTTTGGAGGTATTGCTTTGCGCAAAAGGGCTGAAAATTCTTGACAGATAGTTTCTGCTGTGTCGTTGTTTAGAGCTGTTTCAACCCCATATATTATGTTATCGGTTAGAATACGTGATGGTGCTATCGCGAAATTAAAACCTTACAGGTAAGAAAGACAATACGAATCAGCATTCAGCACAGTAACCAGCAGGTAGGATCCAAAGGAATAATGAAGAATAGAATGAGAAAGTAACTTTTATTTTATATGCCTAAAACAAAACTTGTACAATTATAATATCAGTTCGTTTTGTAACTTTAGATACGAGATGGTAGTTATTATTGATATTATTATAGTACAAGTTTTCGTACCTTTATTTTACAGAACTCCTCAATAAGGTCGTTTGAAATCTATTTATTTTCCAGCTTTTTTTTTAATTGATAAAACGGACAGATTGACTAATCGTTCTTGATTCGTTCTATGTCGAACATAATTTTTTATTAGTTTTAGTTTAGAAAAAATTCTCTCACAGGATACAATAGAGACACAAATGGTTAATAAATAAAGGATTATAAGTGGTGTACAAGGTAATGATTCCCTGAAGTCCTATTTAATTATATATTGAAGAGTGTCTTGTGCTGTACATCAAGCAGCAACGTTCACACTAGTATCGGTTGCACGTAGAAGCCAACAATATTTTTTTATTTCTTGCAGCACCCGTTCCTTATCAGATTTTTCATAAATTTTGTGTAGAGCTACAATCAGAGCGTCATCGGAAGTTTCAAGCATAAACATTGCTTCAACAATTTGGAAAATTTTGTCGATTTACTTCATGGCCGTGTGTCGTTGCGACAATTCTTATATAAATCGGCCTATGCATTCAAACATTGATTGACGATTTTCTTGAATTGATAATCTAGCATCTTGAGCTAGTTCTATTTACCCTCCTTCTTCCTCGTCGGTTGGGCCTCTTAGGTACTTACGTATTTTGTCCTTGTTTGGGAATTGATTAAGAAGGCTTTATCAAGATTTGGAGGCCCCTCAGTGCCAGAGGTCCGGGGCGAGCCTCTCCTTAGTCCGCCATTGTATTTAGATTACTTTGAAGAAAAATATCAAAAACAAATCGTGTTACGTGTGAATTGCAATAAGTATCGAGTACATCATCTTCTTTCAAACCTTTAATTATTTAAGAAAGTTTCCAGGAAAAAAAAAACATTACTAATTGCTAAGATTCCGTGTAAGAGAGTAATAAGTTGAAATTATAATCTGTTGTGTTAATAGAAAAAATCCCAAAAGACTGTCATCATCATCCAGCCTGCTGAGTCCACTGCTGAACATAGGCCTTCCCTAGACGTATCCATTCATCTCTATCTTGGGCAGTTCTGATCCAGTGCCCTGATACTCGTTTGATGTCGTCACTCCAGCGTGTTGGTGGTCTACCTCTGCTTCGCGTGTCTGCACGAGGTCTCCAGTTTAGCAACCTGATTGTCCATCTATCGTCTCTGAATCTCGCAACGTGACCTGCCCATTTCCATTTGAGTGTTGTGATCCGCTGAATTATATCTTCAACTTTAGTTCTTCGTCGGATTTCTGTATTTCTCACACGATCTCGCAAACCAATACCAAGCATAGCTCTTTCCATTTTTCGTTGTGCGACTCTTAGTTTGAGCGTAGTGTTCTTGGTCAATGTAAGTGTTTCTGCTCCATACGTCATGACTGGCAGTACGCATTGATCGTAGACCTGACTTTTCAAACTTACTGGAAGGTTTGTGTTAAAAATATCTCTCAGCCTTCCATATGCCGCCCATCCCAAACCGATTCTTCGTTGAAGCTCGTGTGTCTGGTTGTCTCGATTGATTCGTATTTCGTGGCCCAGATACTTATATACGCTGACTTCCTCTATGACGTTATTGTCCAACTTTATGGATCCTCCAAGCACTAAGTTTGTCATAAGTTTTGTTTTCTGTTTGTTTATACGGAGGCCAACTTTTTCAGTTGCCTCTCTTAGTTGTTGCGTCATCAGTGCAGCATCTGTTAGATTGTCTGTTATAAGGACTATATCATCAGCAAATCGCAGGTTGTTCAACCGTTTTCCGTCAATATCAACACCCATGTTGTCCCAATCCAGTGTTTTAAAGGCATATTCCAAAGTGGTAGTGAATAATTTGGGAGACATCGTATCGCCCTGTCTAACCCCTCTCTCGATGGAAAATTTGTTACTGTTCTTATGAAGCCTTACGCTTGCTGTTGAGTTGCTGTAAATATTGTGAATTATACGGGTGTATCTGTAGTCAATTCGGCACTGACTAAGAGTTGCTAGTATGGAGTTCATTTCGATCATATCGAACGCTTTCTGAAAGTCAATGAAAACAAGCACCAGGGGTCTATTGTATTCGATTGTCTTTTCGATGAGTGTTTTTATAGCGAGGAGATGGTCGTTGGTTCCGTATCCCGATCTAAACCCTGCTTGCTCTACAGGTTGGTAGAAGTCTAGTTTAGCCTCTAACCGTCTATGAATGATCTTGGTAAAAAGTTTGTACAATTGTGAGAGCAAGCTTATGGGTCTATAATTTTTCAAATCTGTCGGGTCGCCACCTTTGAAAATTAATACCATCAGGATATTATTCCAGTCTGCCGGAATCGAGCTGTCAAGCAGACAGAGGTTAAAAAGTTGTTTGATTTTTTCCAGTAAGGTTCTTCCACCCATTTTTACTGCTTCTATTACTATCTGATCCTCTCCTGGCGCTTTGTTATTTTTCATTTGTTTTAATGATATTTCTATTTCCTGTATTGTGATTTCAGGTAGGTCTTCGGATCCTTGATTCAAAACTCCGGTACGTCTGTCTATTTCCTTCGGTTGTTCTGGTATCGGTTGTCTACTCTTATAAAGTTCAGTGTAGAACTTTTCTACAACACGGAGCAACTCTTCCCTGTCTGTTGCTATCTCTCCGTCCTCATTTTTTACTTTTATGATTTCGTTTTTACCCGTGTTCAGCTTTCTTTTCAGGATTCTGAGACTCCGATTTTCTTCTATAGTGGACTTAATTTGTTTGGTATTATAATTTCTTATGTCTCGTCTGATGCTCTTAGAGATTTGTTTATTTAGTTCTCTTATTTCTGTTATGTCCACGTTTTCCTGTTTTTGTATTTCTCTTCTGTTAGACATTAGGGTTTTTGTATGTTGGGTGAGTTTGTTGTCTTTCTGTTGTCTCGGACAACATTTTTTAGTCGCTTCCAGGATGGAGTTCGTGATTTGCTTGGTCAGTTCCTCGATATTTGTGCTTTGTGAGGTTGTTTTTGTTAAAGTGCTGGTTATGTTCTGTTCGAACTCTTCAAGATTCTCGGGATTTTGCCACTTGTTAGTTGTTTTTCTTTTAACCAGTCTGTATCTTTCCTGTCCCAAGTTAATCCTCACTGAAGCCCTGACCATTCGGTGGTCGCTTCCCACGGATATCTGGTTAAGTACTGTCACATCTTGTATTATAGACTTCTTATCTGTAATGATGTAGTCTATCTCATTCTTGGTTTTTCCATCTGGACTCACCCATGTCCACCGTCTACTGATTTTTTTGTAATAGAAGCTATTCATTAAAAATAAGTTGTTTTCCAGTAGAAAATGTAAGAGTGACTCTCCTCGATGGTTTCTTGTGCCACTACCAAAGTTTCCCAGAGAAATCTCGGCTTCGTCCGATTTAAGGCCCATTTTGGCATTGAAATCTCCACACACGATGGTGAAATGTGTATGTATGTCCTCTAATGCTTTCTTGAGATCACCATAGAAAGTCTCCACTTCTTGATGGGTATGGGTTGACGTAGGAGCATAGGCCTGAACAATCTTTAGGTTGTGTCTTGGATTGAGCTTCAAAACCAAGTAGGCCACTCGTGTTGATATACTTCTAACGTTTACGATATTATCGATGTGCTTTTTATTTATTATAAATCCGATACCTCCAATGGAACTCTCCGGCTCGCCTATGTTATAGAGTGAGTGACCAGATTTGAGTGACGTCCAGCTTTCTCCTGCTCGTCTGGTCTCGCATAGCCCTACTATGTCCCAGTTAATATTTTTAAGTTCTTCCTCCAACTCTAGTAGTTTACCTTCCGAAGAAAGTGTTCTAGTGTTGTACGTTGCGATCTTCAGAAATATACTTTTCGGTTGACGACCTTGTTTCCTTGTCAAATTTTTGTCCCCCCAGAATCCATGGGACAGGCTGTTGGTACAGCGTGAGATTCTGGACCTATAGTCCTACTCACCTGGGGTAATTTTGTTTTGTAATTTGACATTTCATGCGTTTGGGGAGAAAATGGCAATTAAAACGCCACGCTTGCCTTGCGGGTTGGCGAGTTTATATTTCAGCCGCTCCTAACATGGAAAACAGTCGCTGTTTGCAGTCGCCCATTCTGGGTCAGACACTGCATGATGTAGACTTTCTTAGCTTCACCTCTATCTCTTCGAGACCTTACCGGCATGGGTGGCCCTACCAGTAGCTACGCTACCACCGGCATCGCTCCCTGGACATTAGAGGCTACTAAGCCCTCTCACCACGACAAGGTGAAAGTCCCCGAGAGGGGAGACTGTATTAATCCCAAAAAATACGTCGTAAAAACTCATATAATCCTCACCACTATTTTTAGAAAAATAGAGTAATTATTTAATTTAATATCCATTTTTTAGAGGAGGAAATGCTAGCACTATAATTTTATGCATTTATATTAGTTTAGTTCTCAACCAACTGAAAGAACCTTATACTATGAGGGCAGAGCTACTCTGTTCTGGCACGGTTAGAGACAAAGGAATATCTCAGACTGCAAGGAAATACCAGAAAAGAATGGAAGCTTCTTTCATGGCAGTGAGTCACCACCTAAACTTAGTTCTCATTAGAACAGGATAGGCAAGCGCATCTACACATAAGAAAAGCCAATCCTTTATGCACATAAGAAAAGCCAATCCTTTAACTAACTTATATCAGACAAAATATGATGCAAGCAGCGCAGTTCCCAGCATTTCACGAAATCTGAATATTTGATCTTGTAGAGATTGGTATATAATTTTTTATGACACGTTTTGATTTACTACACTTTTGAAGAGAAATTAGTAGTGTGTTCATATCAATGTTCGATGATCCTGTTTTTAGAAGGACGAGCGTTAAAACTTCCTAAATGTGAGATATCAAGTGATGACATCTAGAGGAGTTAGTTCTGTTTTAAAATAATTTCCATTTGAAATTCATAGACATCATACCTTAATATATCGTTTATATGACTATTATCAAATGCCATGAAGTGATCATTTTCTCTTATAACAATAAGTGAGTACTAACAGTTCTTAAAATTTCAAAATTCTCAGTACTCATATCACTTTGTATCTCTTTTGGTAATAGTTCAGTCATCCTGGCTCTGAAATAAGCCAAAAAAAAATTGATATAACATTCCGATAACAGAAAAAGTCAAAAAATATTACGAAAAATGAAGGAGAAATAATCCGAAACACCAGTGAGTTATCAGAGCGAAATTATTTTTGCTGCTTTTTCTAAATACATCAAAAGAGCTCTTGCTGGACAAACCCATTCATCTAGATCATAAAAATGCAATACAAAAAGGGGTTGGATTCTGCCGATTCGTGAAGTCTTTAATCTATTTGCTACTTTAATTTCAATCTTTTTGTCAAACTTAACAATGTCTTTAATATTAATATTAGCTAAAGTCTGTACCATCTGTCCCGTCGTAAGTGCTACAAGTGTTACTAATTTGTAGGTTAATTCTTCTAAGGAAGCCTCATCTGACATGCTCTTTAAACATTTAAAACCACAGCCGGGTTCTATGTATGACTGTACTTGGGTAAGAAGGTCTTAAGCTATCGACCCCTTTGAAAAATCTATTCTAAAATCTTATATAAACTTCGGCTCTAAAATGTGCGCAAGCGCACGATAAGAATATAGACTCCCAAAGGAAGCTGTTCTGAAACAGATGCTGTCAATAAATCTAAACTTTTTTTTCACCTAAAAGACCACCATTGCTTGATACCAGCCTCATACTGTTTAATTGTACTGGTGGATATGGATAGCAAACAAGTTTTTAGGGATCTGTTACGTTACCCAACTTTAATGCTTGTAAGATAAAATTCCGACCACCAGAGATATTTTCTTCTATTGTAGGTGTGGTAATCCACTGAAAGAAAGCAATTAAGAGGAAAAATAATAGGTTCTCGTTCTAGCATTAAACAGAACACTGAATAACAAAGCTGAGAGGTCCAGACTGGTACAACCATACTTCCTCTTGCTTTATCATTTCTCTTTTTTTTCCACTCGGATAATTATTATGAATGGAAGAAAGGCATAAAAGAATGATTTATTCCAATTAAATATAAAAGCATCTACAGTAACACATTCTAGATCTCATGGTTATGATACAAACTTCTTGCATTTTAAGTTATGTCTTGTAGCAAAAAGATCGATATCTGGCTGCCCAGATTATTTAACTATCTGGTGAAAAATAATGTTATTAATTTCCCACTCCGTTTCTTTTGATAATTCAAGTCGAGATTCTGTGTCAGCTATAAAGTTATCCTTAAATTTTATATAAGATGCAAAAATAACAATATTTCGTGATTCACACCATTGCCATATTTTTCAAGATAAAAGGTTTAAAACTGGGTACTGTACACTTCCCATTTTGTTAATATAGGCAAGTGCTGTTGTGTTGTCCACACGACACAAAATATTCCAATTCAACATGTTAGCGAAAAGACTTTATTACTAAGGATGCTGCTTGGAATTCTAAATATGAAAATTTTTTTCTTTTTATCTGTCCAAAACCCACTAGTGCTTGATATATTCTGTAACCACCAATTAAATTCTGTTTGTAAGTCGGAAGATAAATTCATTTTAGCATTAAAGTTGCCTAAAATCTTTTTCAGTGCTAAGAATTTTTGACATAAAAAAAAAACAATTTGGTGAAAACACACTCATATAACTGCGGGAAAAAAAGAAGTTAGTGTTCCAATGAATCTAGCAAAATCTCGAATGAAGCAATTTCTAAGAGCTGCAAATTTATTTAATAATTTAGTTAATTTTGAAATATTTTCCTTTGGAAGAGATAGCGTCATGTTCAACGAGTTATATACAAAACCCAAATAATTTACATATTGGGAAGGCTCTTATTAAAATTAATAATAAAACCAAGCCTGTTCAAAGTTACTATTGTGATCTTGATATTATCTACACATTCTTCATAGGAGTTTCCTATTAACAAGAAATCGTCAAGATATAAAAAGGAAATATGGCCTTTATTTTTAAGATATGATAATACTGTTTTCATTAACTTTGTAAAAGTTAGTGGTGCAGAATTTAAGTCAAACGGTATAAAATTATACTGATCTAGCTTATTGTTAAACTGCAACCTCAAATATTTTCTATGAAATTTATAAATGGGAATTAAAAAATATGCATTTTTTAAATCCAAGGTAGCCGTAGATTTTCCTCTTTGTATCATTTTCGTTACTGTCTTCTGATCTTCAAATTTAAATTGGGAGATCTACAAATAATTATAAATATTTGAAATTAGCCTTTAGCTGCCATCTAGCTTTGGTACTAAGAAAATTTTTGAAATATATTGGTTCTTACTTGGCTTAACAGGGGTTAAAGGTTTAACCTCCAATAAATTTAAAATACAGTAATTTATTACCTTTTGTTCGGCCAAAGACCATTTAGGTTCTTTAGGACTTATTCTTTGTTTGGGTTTTTTAATAAGGGGCAATTTGTAACTTCGGATACATGATAAAATAACTTGATTCAATGTTATTTTATCCCATTTATTTACAAAAAATCTAACAGTATGACGACTATCCTCAGAACGAGTCATTGGTGATGATGATGTCGCTGTCTGCCTACTTTTTGTCTGAAACTGCTCTGAGTTGTTGTACCCGGTTTCTTGAACTGATTTATTTGATGATCTTGCTGGCTGTACCTCTGAGGGTTGTTCTGACGTTGGTAGGTCTCATTTTGAAACTACTGTTCAACTCAAGCTTTCTTGACTGGCCGAGATGGGGTTCTTGTGTTTCAAGTTCGAACAGGCTTCTTTATTAGTTTAGGTTTCGGCGGTTTTAGCTCCTGGCTTGACTTTTGTATTTTTTTTGCAGCTTTGAGCCTTTCTTCTAGTGCTTCACCAAAAAGAAACTTATCCGAAGGCGCATCAGATCCTTAAGCGATTTATTGAAGTTGAGTAAAATTAACTCCCTATGTGTTAATGTCTCTTTGTGATGAAAATCATAAAGCAGGCGTCCAGCGTCGCTGAGCAATGTATTAATTCACGACTTTCCCCGTTATCCTTGTCAGCATAATAGTTATTGCATCGCCAATAGCTGAGATGCTCACCCCTAAGTATTCTTGCTTATGGGTTGGACGTTCACCCCTACGTAACACAGGAGGTGATACAGTAACACTTACTTTTGGATTTAATATGGGTACTTCTAGGGCACAAAGATTCTGTGGAATGGCATGCTTTGCTTTAAAATTGTGTGAGACTCAACGCATAGCGGAGATACTACTTATACAACTTATTTACGAAACGAGGCCGAGATATAATAAAGATACGTAAAATAAATATGAAAAATAAAATTTTGTGATAAAAACTAAGCTTACATTTATTGTACATAAAATCAATGAATATGTCAATTAATATTTTAAATATCTTCATTAAGCAATGACCTTTTCGAACGATACAATGATTCTTCTTCAATTGATTGTATGAAACTATACATTTTTTAGAATTTTCGAGAATTTCATCAACAGGTTCTTCTGAGTTACAGTCTTTTAAAATTTGTTCATTTCCTGCATCTGGACAATTTTTCACGTTAATGAAATTTGAACATAAAATGGTTCATTTCAGGCCATGTTTTCAACAGCTGCACCTTACACTAGAATTTTTTTGTTAAAATTTAGTTGACCATTGATGGTAAAACAAATTAAAAAAGAAAGCCACACAAGAAGTTTATCCTATTGCCAAGAAAACAAGAAACGCAACTTTACCGCTTTAACATATTTTGGTAAATCATCAATTAAAATTAAAAAGTTTCTGAATAAAAAAGATATTGGGGTAGTCTTCAAAACAAATAATTCAATAGGAAAGCGCTTAAAAAATTATAAAACAAAAACAAATAAAAGTAACAAGTCTGGGGTCTATAAACTTAAATGTGGAAGTTGCCCAAAAGTATATATAGACCAAACGGGCAGATCGTTTAAAAAAAAAAAAGATTCAGGGACACAAAAATAATTTGTTACACAATAAAAACAGTTCTTCATACGCAAATCATTTAATAGAACAAAATCATCAATTAGAGGATAATTTTGAAATTCTCCATGTAGAAAGGAAAGGTTATAAACTGAATTTCTTAGAAGTCATAGAAATAAATCGATTAAAGAACATAGGTAATCTATTAAATGACCAAACAGATATCAACACCTCACCCCTGCTACATATCTTTTAACAAAAACCAGTGTGGATTTCCCATTAATTTAAATAATAGGTAATAAAATGTAAATTGGGGTATTGTACTTATTCATTATTGTAAATCTAGGTTTAAGTTTTTCAAGTAACCATATATTTTGTCATTTAAAATAGAACTTTTGATGAAACTACAGTGTTAGCGAAACGCGTCAAGTTTTTTAGTTAAATATAGTGGAAATTTGACAAATATTCGTCTTTTATTCATCGTCGAAAAATCTTTATTTTCTAGAACTGTTTTAATTGTTTTTAATTTTCCTTTTCCAATAAAACCCGAGTTTGTGCACAGCCAGTGAAACAACGTAACAATTCTAAATATTTCCGTTTCAATAGATCTTTGAAGCTAGTAGAAATGTAATATGAATCTGGAACGAAATTTTTTTCATCTAATTGATGTAATAACACAAGCAAGTCAACGTCTTGCCCAACAACAATCACAGTATTATTAAGTTCGGCTACTTTAATTGCTGTATTTATTATCACTGAATCTGCATCGTCTTTTGCCAGTCTACATGTAAATCCTGCTGATTGAAATTTGTTCATTAGGTAAAAGTTTGTCTTGCAAAAATGAAACAGCTGCGGGATCATTCGTATTAGGTACCATCGCAGATTTTTTTTTCGTAAACGTTCAGTGGTTTTGTACCAGTTGAAATAGCATTAAGCAGTTCCATTAACGTCAGGATATCGATCAAAAACAATGTAAATATTTTCTGTATAATGACTGCATACATTATGACTTCAACGATATCATCTTTTTCTGCCCTTTGTGTAATAAAAAAAACCTCCATCGACAACATGCACTACATTATTGAAGTTCGGTAATTCATTGATGATTGTGAATTCTTTATACAAATCTGATTTGACAACATCTTTTTCTATATCTATACTCGACTGCGTTTCAAAACTTTCCATAATATTATTTATATTTAAGTTACTAAAAATGGTTTCTTTTTTAAATCACATATCAATAAATGTATTTAATATATCATATTTGCGAAACAAACAATTTTCTAATGATATTTTATAATTATAATTAAGAAAAATATATTTATATATAAAGAATTGAAAAAAAAAAGATGTTATTCAACTTGGGGTAAAATTAATAAAAAAACGTGTAATGAGAAAACTCGCTTTTTCAGTTTTTCCGGTTTTTAGGTTATTTGTCCCATTATACTAAATAAATATATTTATACTTGTTGAAAGTGAAAGTGCAAGCGAACAATTATTTTTAAGACAAATTGCACTTAAAAATTTCCATTTTTTTAAATAAATTCAAAAAAAATCAACCGTTGAATATTTTGGTCAAAAAAGAATACAGCCAATTTGGGACATCAAAAAGTACACTTTCGTTGAATTTCAGCCAAATCAAATCATTTTTGTGGAAAAGAAAAATAAAAAACCAAAAATATGGGTTTTCCCTGAAAATTTGAAGAGTATGTTAAAAATGGTAAACACAAAAGTTGTAAATTTTTTTATTGCAACTTTTATATTTAACTTTTTTCGATAGGTAGCATGTTTTGCCAGAAATCACAAAAAAAAAACAGTTTTCCCCCTAAATATCTACCCCATTTCACCCTGACAACCCGTTAGTGGTTCGGATTATTTTTCCTTCATTTTTCGTAATATTTTTAAAAATTTTTCCATTATCAAAATTTTGTAGCGAATTTTTTTTTCAAATATTATCTTGTTTGAACAATAAAGTAAGTACTACATTTTTATATTGTAGCAGATTAACAAATTGGATCAAACAAACAATTTTCTAATGATATTTAATAATTATAATTAAGAAAAATATATTTATATATAAAGAATTGAAAAAAAAAAAGATGTTATTCAACTTGGGGTAAAATTAATAAAAAAAAAACGTGTAATGAGAAAACTCGCTTTTTCGGTTTTTCCGGTTTTTAGGTTATTTGTCCCATTATACTAAATTAATATATTTATACTTGTTGAAAGTGAAAGTGCAAACGAAGTTATTTTTAAGACAAATTGCAGTTAAAAATTTCCATTTTTTTTAATAAATTCAAAAAAAAAATCAACCGTTGAATATTTTGGTCAAAAAAGAATACAGCTCATTTGGGACATCAAAAAGTACACTTTCGTTGAATTTCAGCCAAATCAAATCATTTTTGTGGAAAAGAAAAATAAAAAACCAAAAATATGGGTTTTCTCTGAAAATTTGAAGAGTATGTTAAAAATGGTAAACACAAAAGTTGTAAATTTTTTTATTGCAACTTTTATATTTAACTTTTTTCGATAGGTAGCATGTTTTGCCAGAAATCACAAAAAAAAAAACAGTTTTCCCCTTAAATATCTACCCCATTTCACCCTGACAACCCGTTAGTGGTTCGGATTATTTTTCCTTCATTTTTCGTATGTTTTTTAAAATTTTTCCATTATCAAAATTTTGTAACGAATTTTTTTTTCAATTATTATCTTCTTTGAACAATAAAGTAAGTACTACAATTTTTATATTGTAGCAGATTAACAAATTTGATCAAGTTGGCTTATTTTGAATAAATGTATTATAGAAATTCTTTTTGTGGTAAAACATTTTTTAATTTAATAATTTGCATCAAGGAAATGTTCACTGTATGCCGAATTTTAGTTTGTACTATAATCTGTTTCCTTTTCTTTAGGAGCACAGAGCTTCATTATACATTCCAAAATGGTATAAATATAGGGTGAGCCTTTAATTTTCTGTACATGCAACAGAAAGATAAGCCAGGCCAATTTTACAAATATTGTGTCGACACATCCTGTACCGCACCAAATACAATACGACCATAAAATTCCGAACAATGGTTATGGTTCATATTCTGAGAAAAACCGAATGCCAGCGTCGTTGAAATAGCTTGTATGCTTGCAACCGACTTGGTAACAAAATTAATAATACATGCATGCAGTGGTTTAAGTTTCTACGCGTTATGTAATATAAAAAATATAGTTTATAATTCTGATTTGTGGAGAAAAAAATGTTATTAGTCACTTGAAAAATAAGATTCAGTTTAGATTCTAGGCATTCTGACAAACCCTCGAAGCAAATTTTCTTATCAGTAAAAAAGATCTGGAATAAATAAAAGACAATTCAGGACAAAGCCTAGTGTGATGCATTAAAAAAATGGTACACTCTAGAATCTTGCACCAATGCAATAACCACCTTTCTTACGGCTTAGTTACAACTCTTAAAATAAAACGTGATTTTGTGTATACGGTTCCTCAAATATTAGAAAGGTTCTTTTAGTTTTGTATAACTATTACTATAGAATTCGTTGACAATAAGTGCATCGTTTTGGTATATGTAGTTATACAAATTTTAATTTGCTCCTTTTGTCACTACATTTTTAGACATTGGACCACTGTAACTGCAATTATTAACGAGGTCATCGTCTGGTTGGAGAAACGTAGTTCGTTGTAGACATTGTTGCCGCTTGTTGCAACCAGAAATATATTTTTTATCAGATGTGTTTAAAAAAATATATATTTAAAGGAGGCAAAAATAGAGAGATAGTTACTTAATAAATGCATTCTTGAAAGGAATACCATACTACAGATAACTTGTAATATATAGAGTGTGTCGGATGGGATTTCCTACGAATGTCTTTAATTTGCTAAACAAGTCATTTTTAAATAAAAATTTTGCTTGGAAAAGTACGAATAACTGTTGATGTATGGATCTCCAATGAAACAACTATTCTGATTTTAAAGTATTATATTAACTCTACTGCGTTGAAAAAGATACAAACGTAATTATATAATACTCTCGATACAGTCATCGCTACTTGACATGCATTATCGTAATAATGATGGTTTTGGTGTAGAAAATTTTTTAATATTGTCCGTATCAGGGTTGTCATATCGTAATAATGAAGGATTTTCCCTACTTAAGGGGATGCCATATCGTATTCTGGGTTGTAAAGGTGAATTGGGATTTTCTAAGCCGATGTCACGGATGCCGTGTACTTGGTACAAAATTTCTTGATTTGGTGAATGATGTTTCTTCATTTCATTATGATGAACAAAACCTTCGCTATACGCTTTATGATTATCAGAAAATCGATTGTGGATAAAAATGGGCGTGATGCCTGTGAGCGCAATTATTCAAAGGAACGTAATTGATTATCATAATCCGTTGGTCGCAATGAATGATGTGAACTCTAAACTTGATTTTCAAATGAGTAATGAATCACCGACGCGTCATTTGTTGATACCTCGGAGAGAGTGTCAAAATTGTCGATGAAGTCATCAAGGTCAGGGTTAAGACAACTTGTTGGTCTGGGACTAATTAAACCTTCCGGTCTAATTATGGGTAATGAGCGAGTTCTCTGAAGTTGATTCAAAAGTACGTTTGATTGTGAAAAAAAGGAAGGGCACCCGGCAGAGGGTGCCGGAGAGGACGCACCGTAGCCACCCGACCTGGAGGAAACCCAAGCCGCCTCACCTTTCTTCTTTAAGAATTGGGGGAGTGAAATATCTTCGGTTGACATGATGGATGGTACTTGTCTAATAATGGAAATGTTTATTTAAACAAGCAGAATTGGAGAAATTTGGAAATATTTCTCAATGATAAATTATGGTACTTGTCTGAGAAGAGAGCTAATGTGAAATGGGGTTAATTGTGGATGATTAATGAATAATTTGAGAAGTAGAAAAATTCTAAAAAATTATTTTTTTTTTGGATAATTTTCAGAAAAAGATTTATGGGACAAATACTCTAAGTCTTGAATTGAAAAAATGCAAGAAAAAGGGAAAATTGTCTCTTGGTCTATTTCCGAAAAAACGCGAAAACTTTTATTTACTAAATTATGCCGATGAAACTCGAAGATTTGGAAAAAATTCGGCCGCTAAATTATCCGAAAAAATTTCGTTCCTTTATTCTAATTCCCGAATTTAGCTAAAAAGCCTTTTTGAAGAAATTCCAAGAAATGGGAATTTAGTTTCTTACATTTAAAGATCAAGCAATACATTGCCCTACTCTCATAGATATTTTGTCTATTTATTTTTACTAATACTCAAGTTAATACTGCATATCATAACTTTTCCGACATAAACTATGTTTAATTTATTTGTATTACATATTTTTCTAATAAATACAACTTATAAAAAAACACTTTTATTTCTAATACAAAATATAACAAAAGTTTTTTAAAGGTTTTGTTTCTTTCTTGATAATTCAATTTCAAGTATCTCAATTTCCAATTTGTGTTTTTTAACTATGAGATCATTTTTCATTTCCATGTGTTTAATTTGTGCATCGATGAGCTGTAGTCTCTTATCCATCAATAAATCATATTTTTTGGCAATATTGGATGATGTCAATGGTTTAACTACTGACGTACTATTTTTTGGTGTCTAAAAGTCAAAGGTGTATACATGAGCGCAAGGAAACAATTGTTAAATATTATTAAACTTCATTGCTTACAAAATTGCTGTATTTTGTGTTTTTGATAAATGCCCAAGTAAAATCTCTGCAAACTTTTTTAAAAATGTAAATATATACAGGCAGTCTATATAAAATTTTGAAGAAGAAGTTTTATCAGGAAATGCTTTGCAAATAATTGCCTAAATCTAGCAATTCTATTCCAAAATAAGTTGACGCATTAGCAAGTGCGGATCCAGAAAATTTTTTTTGGGGGAGACCACAAGCAAAAACCCAAGCTCCCAACCCAAAACCATATATAAAATATACTAGAACTTATACGCATTTTAAATATTGTACACTTTATTTATATCATGTAAAATTCAATTAATAATATAAATACTTGAAACCTAATTTTACAAAAACTTTAAATTAAAATATAATAATAATTGAATAGATAATAGATAGTAATAATAAAAGCAGTAGTAGTAATAAAATCTAATCGAATAAAATAACCATAAAATAAAAAATAACTCTTAATCGGACTCTTTAAATAATAAAATCGGAACCACGACTTTTTTTATGAGCAAATCTCTCAATGATTTTCTTTGGTTCAATACTTCTGTTATAATGAATATGTAATAATGCCAACCCAGTCAGTCCCTCTTGTGACATGGTAGATCTAAGCCATGATTTGAGCCTTTTTAATGCCAAAAAGGTTCTTTCTGGACTAGCATTAGATATAGCTAGTGTACACGTGATCCGTAAAAATAAATATATGTGCGAATAAATTACCAGATGACAGATATTTTTAACAAATCAATAGCAAAAATTAATCTCGTTACTTTTACTTAACTTCATATTCCTTTTTTGAAGTTGTCTCTGCAATTCTTTAGCAATCATTTCCGAAGAATTATCCAAAAAATTAGAATATGTTTGGACTAATTGATGAGTAGCTTGATAATCACCGCCAGTCTTGGTTTGAAATAAAAGTGTAAAATTATATAATTCCAGAACATTGTTAGAAAACCTATCTTCTATATATTGGATTACATTGTCTAATGCTGGGATGTACACTGACTGTCTATAATATGCTTCTGCGACGTTAGTTGAATAGTTTCCTCCATGAACTTGTTTTGTGGCAAACCTCGGTATTTGTATTTCAACTCTCAACTCTTCTGTTACGCCATTTATCTCGAAAAAAAAATATTCTGAAAATACTGATAGCTTTTTTCTCGTCTGTTTTTTAAATATTTTAGAGTTAAATTCAGTTCATCCCTTGCTGATTTCACATATATGTTAATTTTTTTGCAAAAATTGACTCAAGTCTTTCGTTCAAGTTAATAAATCTGACAGCCTTAACTGAAGCATCCTTATCTTTCCGTTTCGAAATAGCTTCTAGAACTTTCAAAATTTTAGGTAGTGAGAATCTGAATTGTAATACGCCATCGTTACGTTCGATCCATCGTGTCTCACAAAGTTCGATTAACTTCGTCTCGAATTTTGCTTTTAAAATTGCTGATCGTTTGGATGAAACATTAAGAAAGAGTGTGGTTTCTTGCATAATATCGATAGCATTTCTAATTACCCTTACTTTCGAAGATTGCTAAATGACTAAATTTAAAGCATGATTATAGCACGGTGTATAAATTGCATTTTTGGCTTCATTTAATATAGTTGTTACTACTCCGCAAACTCCGAAATCGTCATGCTGCAACCATTATAGGTGACGCCTATACAATTTTTTATATCCAAGCCTAAATCGTGAATTGTTTTCACTACTACTAGTCCAATTTTCTTTCCAGTTCATTTTAGTTGTTCTTCGGTAATTTCTCTGTCAATATCATCTTTATTTTTTTCTGGATCATCAAGAGAATTGATATCATCTCTTACATCAATGAAATCAATGAATTGTTTATATAAGATGCAATTGAACTCATATTTAAGTACCAATGTGAGCTGCGCCTTTTAGATATATCTGTCGTTTCATCGAACATTATAGTATAAAATCGCGATTCAATATAATTTGAAAATGAATTTCTTCTTTGCAATATTCCATGAGCTCATTTTGAGTCATTTTGCTAATGTAAGTCGCTCTGGATGAGGTGATTTCAAAATTGGATCGTCTTCAGCGCGATATTCTAAAACGGCTTGAAAATTTCCCTGATTTACCGGACTTTCTTCATATTTCATAAATTAACCATCATCTCGATGACCACGAAAGGGTATGTTTTGACGCCCAAGCAATATAACAGTTTTAACAATTGGCTCAAAACTATTACGATTTTCTTCAATTGTTTTTAGTCGTAAATTATTTACTCGATTATCAATACTTAATACTGGTTTATTATGTACTTGCAAAAAGTTTTAACAGTACTAACCGCATCTAAATGATACCTGAATGACTATGAACGGTCAAATGCCCATCGGTGCCGAGCAATTTTTGAAATAACTTTAATGGTTGACTTACTAAATAATTAAGAGGAATATTTTTTTGGTACCCTCTAAGTTTAGAATAAACGAAGCAAATACAATATTTGCACAAATGTCCCTTTTGAGTATCTGAATATACCAACCACTCAAACGAATCTAAATATTTATGACCAGCATAACGTTTAATTTCTTTTCCATGAATTGTATGCGTAGAAAAAGGAAATTAATAGATTGTTCAACTTACCTGTAAGGATGATCAATCTGAATTATTTGAGCTATTGTCCCAAAAGAATATTACACTCTGTAGTATGCATTCGTCATACCTAGGCCAGCACAATTTGGAAAATAAACAAACAAATCCTGACTCGTGTTATCGTTTGGTGACCCACCTCATCTTCATTGTATTTGTTTAGTTAATTAGGTGTAGGGGAATGAAATGCAAAGGGGGGGGGGGTTGTAATAATCATTTCGGACAACAGCTCGAATAATTCAGATCGATCATCCTTACAGGTAAGTCGATCAATCTATTAATTATTCTTCGCTGTTGTCCTTCATGATTATTACACACTGTAGATGTTCAAAGCAAAAATCGTATTTTTTATTCTTCTTTCTTGTCTTTTCCAAATTCCGGTATACTTTACATCCTGATTTTGATGGTATTTCCCTTACTTTGTGACTCAGATGTCGATAGAATATTTTTTCTAACCACTTTGGACATTTTTCCCTGTAAAATTTGGAAATGTATTAACGACACTAATAAAAAGATGGGTGCTGACCGGCAGAAACAAATACAATGAAGATGACGTGAGTCACCAAACGATAACACGAGTCAGGATTTTTTTGTTTGTCTTTGAAATTGTGCTGGTCTAGGTATGATGAATGCATACTACAGTGTGTAATAATGATAAAGGCCAACAGCAAAGAATAATGTATTTTTTTTTTGGAAGAACCCAATGATGCAAAATTAAATTTTTCTTCATCATATCGCTTATGTTTTGATCTATGTAATTGCCTACATCATGGTTCACAGTATTTTGAGATGAAGATATACTAGTAATATTTTGCGTACTGATAGGTTTTTCTTCTTCATTTTCATGAACAGTGCACTCTACGAAATTTTCACTCTCATCAGCATTTGTATCTAAACATTTTTGTGTTCTGGTTCAATTCAGATTCACTACTTTCAAGTTATGTCGTCACTGAAGATGATTCTGGCTCAGTAAGATGTACTTTTTTCGGTGATATTGGACTGAAATATGAAGTAATCTTGTTGTTATTTTTTCTTTTAATCTTAGTTTTGGATTCTTTTTCCTATAAAAAAAATTATTCTTTTTTGAAAAATGTTTACAAATAATTCATTTAATTTTAATTTTTCATCTTTAGTTTAAGATTCCAAATTATTGAACTCAAAAATTTAATTTGAAGAAGGGCTTAAAATATTACTCAATTCAATTAAACAATCTCCATAGTTGTATAATAATACCTTATGAAGTAAATGTTATAATCTTAAACGTCTATAAATTACAAAGATCTCATGAATGATAATATAGTTTAGTTTTGGCATGAAAATAAAAAAGTATGAATTTTTTGAATTATTAAATGAAGCGGTAGCCCACATTCCTGAGAATAATATCAATCACTTTTTTAATTTTTATAATTTAAACATACCATAATAAGTCAATAGTTTCCATAAAATAAAATTATTTATAATATGCTAATGCAAAAAGCGTTGATTATAAAACTCGCATATTTAATTCTTACAGTATTTGTAATGCAGCAGTATTTTACAAAATAGCATGCTTTATCACACTAATATCGAAATATATTATTTATTCTAGTTCCACACCATCAAGTCCATCTTAATTGCAAATCAATTAATTATGTGCATATTATTCTATTTTCAAAAATGTTCTTGTGTTTAAATATATTATGCCTTTTAAATAAATTTAGATGTAATATAATTATACGACTTGAATACGATTTTAGAATATAAACTATTGTTGACAAATTAATATAACTTTTTCACCATTTTAGTACACATAAATAGAATAAAATCAATAAAATTTTACATATTTACCATAATTTAAAGTATAGCTAGTTCACTGATCTTACAATGAAAAATAATGTAGTGCAATTACAATTTTACACCTTATTCACTTATACAACTAAAGACAAAACCACTAAAAATATAATATTCATAATATATTTATTTTCTTAGTTTGGAATCAGTCACTAGTCACAAACATATTTTCAAAAGCTTACTGAGATGTGTGCACTTCGACGTCTTGACAAAAAATATTATAGACAAAGCTGCATGCTGTCGGACATAGGACCGCCCTCTTTGGTTTTGGTTCACGGTTTCGTCGCTTTGTAGCTCATCGGCACGGTAGCCATGACCTACGACAAACCTTTCATTTTCAAATTATCCTGAAGCGTCAAAACTTCGGTAGGGACATTGTTCTGGAACAGTGATGAGAAAGCTTTCCGAACTTGAATTTAGGTACTGAGAGTACGGAGCTTTTGAGTTCCAGGAACTCTGCGGATTGGTATCTTTTACCCAAAGATCGTAACCCAGGGATAAAAGGTCATGAAGTGTTTTCAGGGAGGGTAGAAGGCATGTGTGAAACCATAGGCGAAACGTTGTAACTTGGTGCGATTTCGGTTTCGAAGTTCAAATCGTCGAGTCTGCGGGGACGAACGTCGTGCATCACAGGGCAGTCGAATGAAAGAAGGTTTTGTTGACTGCTGTTCAACAAATTGTGTGTTGTTTGAGTTGTATAGGAAGGGCACCGCGCAGGCGGTGCCGGAGAGGACCCACCATAACCTCCTGACCCGTCTGAAGGCCAAGCCGCCTCACCTTTCTGCAGATTTGGGCACCTGTTGTTGAGCCATGCTCTTAAATTTTGACAAAAAAATTGAAAATTGTTTTTGTGTTTGCCAAAAGTAAAAAGGGACAAAATTAAAATTAAGAACGCGTATGGAAGTTGAGCTAGGAGAGCTCTACGTGTCTTCGTGCAAAAAAGAAATCGGGGTTTGCTAATTCGAATGAGAAAAAATTAGCTTTGTGTTGCAACTTTTAAAATGTCTGAGATTGTTTTTTGTCAGTAATGTTTTCCGAAAAAAGTCGATCAAAATAAGTAATTTTGTCAGTCCTTTTTTTGGAAAAAATTTCGCAAATTTATCAAAAAGGATACGAAAGTTCCCGAAAAATTTTTAACTTTTCCTGTTCACATAAATTGTTTTTTGAACGAGGAAATGAGGGAAATGTTTTTGGAGGGTTTGTTTTGTTTTAAACGCTGTTTGAAAGAGCCAAAAAGTGATGTTTTCTTGGTGAATTTGAAAGAAAAACGGGCGTAACCTGTCCTAGAAAAAGGATTTTTTAATAGAACAAATGGTCGGTTTTTTCGGGGCTGTGGCAAGCCCCTGGTTTAAGACTTGGGAGTAAGGGAAACTCCAAATGTTATAGAAATGAATACGCGAGCTTTATGCCGGTGATCCCATATCGCAACCTCAGTTCAGGTACTACCTGTCCTGATTCACTCTAGTTTATACCTAGGGAATCTTCAGACACCGTATATGATCGGAAAGTTTGCGTTTCGCTTTATGGCTTCTTGAACCTTTGGTTTTTCACTATCAGGGTGCAAGTTATAGCTACTAAACGCCCAAAGGTTCCGAAAAAGTGATTTTAAATGTTTTATTGGCTCTTCTAGACGTTTTTGAAGGTCTATGCTGCCTTCTAAAAGATCGTCGTTGTTGCGGGGAAGGTCTGGTCTTGATAATTCAGCAAATACGCGATGATATCGTCCTTATTTCCTGAATTTGTCGTAATATTGATGGCAATTTCGCGTCAAAAGCGTTTTGCCGTGAGAACAATAACTTTTGAGCAAAATTTCGGATCTCTTTTTCTTTCTTCACAACAGCTGGTGTTCTTTCTTCAAAACTGATGTTTCCAATGTTTTCTTCTTATAGCCATGTCAATACTGAATTCTGACTTACTAGGTCACCATGTATTTTTAAGTCAGGCCGGGGGCCTATTGACTTTTGTTCTTTCAAATGGCTTATTGGCAGTCAGGGATTAGGGTGAATTAATGTGCATTTCAGCACGCTTTCAGGAACCTAGTTATTTGTTATCTAGCCAGTTTAAGGTGTGGGCAAACCTATTTCGCGGGTTAACTCTAACATTATGTGAATTTGCAATGAGTGGATTGTTGGAGGTCTGAGCTCTAGCATAGTAGTTAGTAAGTGTTTTGACCAGGAATGATCGGAAGCTGTCGATTTTTAGGTCGTTCTGTATGATTGCGTTTCGGACGAACCATGGGGCGTTGGTGATTAGTCTCAAGGCCTTGTTTTGACAGCTTTCGATCATTTCTAGTTTGTAATTGTTCATCGTGACCCAAGTGGGGGCACCATAAATTAAGGTTGATCTTATGAATAGTTTTATTAGTGTTAGTTTATTTTTAAGACTAAGTTTGCTATTTTTATTTAACAGAGGGTATAGGGCCACAATTGTTACTCGAGCTTTCTCTCTCAAGTGCTTAACGTGGGGCAGCCAGCTGAGTCTCCGATCAAAGATCAATCCCAAGTACTTCGCCTGGATGCTCCAGGGTATAGGCACGTTAGCGATGGATACCCGATTGTCCGGTGGAATACTAGAGTTGGTAAACATTATTGCTTTAGGTTTTTCGGGATTTATTTTGATTTTCCAATCGGACATCCATCGTTCTAACTTGTCTATGTGCCTCTGGAGGCGTAAAATAACAAGTCTGTACACCCCGGATGAAGAAGCGATTGCGGTGTCGTCTGCGTATAAGTATAATTTTGTGTTATGATCTTTCGGGATGTCATGGGTGAATATGTTGAACAGGAGTGGGGATAATGGGGAGCCTTGTGGGACTCCTGCATCAATGCTTTTCTTATGTGAGGTACATTCGTCAGCCAACACTACAAAGCTTCTTCTATCGAGGAAACTTAGGATCAATCTTGTTAAGTATATGGGCACTCCTAGTCTGATCATTTTTATGATCAGGCCATTGTGCCAAATCCAGTCAAATGCCTTGCTAAGGTCAAGAAAAAGGGCTCCTGTATGGAATTTTCTATTGAAGCCTTTAATTATATCGGTTGCCAGCCTGGTGGTCTGTAGTGTGCAGCTTGTGGAGGATAAGTTTTTCGATTATCTTCCCCAAATTGGAAAGAAGACTGATCGGTCTATAGGAGTTAATGTTAATTGATCTTTCTCCTTTTTTCCTTATTAGAATGATCTTGGCTTCTTTCCACTTGGTGGGAAAATATCCAGCCGCGAAAATCGTGCTAGCAAGGTTCGCGATAGATGAAAGGGTTGAATCTGGGGCTTTCCGGAGTGCTGCATTGGACAAACCGTCCAGACCTGGCGCTTTATTGATATTAAGTTGGGAAGTTATGTTTTTGACCTCTTCAAGATCTATGACCGGGATGTTGTTATCGTTATCTATGAAGTACATGGTTTTGAAGACGCTGATTGCCCTGTTCACGTTAAGCTCTTTAGTTGCATTGGGGCTGGGATTCAGTTAGAATTGTGCATGGAATTTCTCTGCAAACTTGTTGACTTTTTCAACCGGATCTAAATATTTGTTGTTACCATCTATGATGTAAGACAGTGGTCTTTTTGAACCTTTGGTTAGGCTCCTGGTCATTTTAAATAAACTATTGTCTTGAGTTTGCAGAGATACCAGCTTTGATTCCCAGCTCCGATTATGCAGTTGTAATAATTCTCTTCTGATCCCTGCAGCCGCTCTGTTAGCTTGGTTTTTAATTGCTGGGTCTCCAGTTCTGTAAGCCCTGTTCTTGAGTCGATTCTTCGCTTTAATGCGCTCATAGAGATCACGTGGTATGTTGCCGTATTTGGTGATTATTTTTGTTATTGTAGATTTGGCTATTGCGTCATGTATTGTGTGTGTGATGTTTTCAACTGCTTGCTCGAGAGAGTCGACATCTTTCTGGATTTCAGGATAGTCGGCTTTCTCCAGCACTGTTCTGTATTTGATCCAGTTGGTAAACGTTTTTGAGATTAAGCCTTCTCCTTGTTTAGCGGGATCTCCGTATTCAATGATTCCAGGCAGATGATCCGAGGTTAGTTCTTATATGACTGTAGGTCTGGATAATCTGCCCGTATTCCTTGCTACATAGATATCCAAAATTTCAGGTAGTCCGTTTAGGCCGTAATGTGTTGGCTCATCTGGAGCCAACACTTCCAGTAGGTTTTGCGAAGAAGCGTTCTCAAGAACAAGGCCTTTGAAGTTGTTGACTCTGGTTCCCCAGGTCCTGTTTTTTGCGTTTAAATCCCCTCCGAGGAGGATTGCTTCATTGGTATCGAAAATGGTCATCATGTCTTCCATTTGAAAGTCTGTGGAGGGGCTCGAGTAGACCAAAGCCAAGGTTAATGTATGTTCTTTGAGTTTGACTTGTATGAAAGTGCCTTCTACTATGGTATCTGGTGTTGGTATGGCTGAGACTGTTAGGTGTTTCTTGGCTAGGATCATCGTGCCTCCCCGGAGATCTATTTGTCTGTCGTTTCTGAACGATGTAATTAGGACACGAGAATCGCTGTCCCTTGAGCCAGGTCTCCTGGATCAAGAGGACATCGACCCCGTACCTCTATAAAGTTCATGATCTCTGGTTTTTTACTATTGATACCATTTACGTTGAATGAAACAATCCTCAGGAAATCTGGATTGGATTTGATGTAATTCATTAGCGGCCTGATGAATTATTATTGTTGGCACTCATTGTCGTCATGAAGTGCTGCATTTGTTTCATCATGTTGGTGTTGAAGGCCGCTAATGAATTTTGCATGTTGATGAAGAATTGCTGCATTTGATCAGTGGGAGAACCAATATTGTTGGGAGTTGCTGTTTATTTGTGTGCCCCATTGGAACTGTGGCGGAGATACATTGGTTTTATTAGCTCTTATGAATTTAGGGTGTCTTGGACAGCCTGTGAAGTTAGCAGGGTGATCTCCGCCGCAGTTTACACATTTTGCTTTTTCACCTTTTTTCAGGTCACATAGATAAGTAAAGTGTGGTTTAAGGCACTTTAAGCATTTCGGTTCGGCAGTACATTTGGCTTGAATATGGCCAAAGAGTTGGCACCGATGGCATTGCGTTACTTAGTCACGACTGCGTTGTGCTTCAACTGTAATTTTGAGGTGATTTAGGCAGCGTAGCTCATAAATATTTTTCTGGTTTTGTGGTAAGGTGACTAACACAATTGCCATTGGTTCCTTTCTCTTATTGTACCACCTTGTAACCGATTGAGGACTAAACCCTAAGCCCTCCAGATCTGATTTAATTTGCTCTGTTGGCCATTCTTCCAATGCTCCGCGGATAATTACGTGGAGTAATTTGTCTTCTTGTAGATTGAACGTGTGAAAGGGTATTTTGTTGGCTCGGAAGAATTTTGAGATTTTCTTATAGTTATCAGAGTCTGGAGGGTAGAATTTAATCCCTTCAGGCGCATTTGTAGCCCTTCCAAAGTCCATTTTATGTTGGTTCATCAATGCTGTCAGTTCGTTGTATAATTTTTTGTCGCGTAAGACGATTGGCGGAATTTTAGCCGCTGAGGGCTTGTTAACTGCATTTGTATTTGTACTTGTTGATGGTTTATTGAGTTGAGAACTGGCAGTGAACTTTGGAATGGCGTCAATATCGCCTGAGGTTTTGTTATTTACATCGTTTTTACTTGGTAGCGGCGGAAACTCGTCAGCGATTGCAGCTTTTTTGTGCTGTACGCCTGATTTAATAGGCCTGGCACTGCGTCTCTTTCTTTTTGTTACTTTAATGAATTTTTCTCGGTCGTCTTCCTAGTATCCCTCGCTACTTTCAATTGATTGGTTAGACATGTATTCGTCTGACTCTTCGTTATTTTTGTTATTATCTAATGCTACTTTATCTACTTTCTTATGGTTATCAAGTTTTAGTTTTTCTTTAAGGTTAGTAAAGGAGTTGTCTTGGCTAATGCTAGAGCTCTGACTGTTATTAGAGTTTACAGAGTTAGAATTTGAATTATTGCTGTCATTAGAGCTATTATTTTCGATAACTGGGTTCCTAAGCTTTAATAATTCACTTTCGTACTTACCCTGACGTGCCATTAGCTCTGCGTTCTGTTTGACTATGACTTGAAGTTGGCTGTTTAGGTCCGAGTTCTGTTTAATAAGTTGGTCTAGCTGTCTGCTCTGACTTTCTAGTTGTTTTTTGCATTCGATGAAGTTCTGGTTGAGTAGCTGATATTCATCAGCGCTTTGTTTTAGCCTGGCTTCTAGTTGTTTGATATGCTGCTGGGCTGCACTGTAATCTGCAATGGTCGGTACGGGTGGCGGCTGGCCCGCCTCTTCGTTGCCTTCCATCGGTGATCGCTCGGTCTCACTCACTACTACGGCAATCGACTGCTTATTCGCTTGCGCAATTGGAAAAAACACCTGAAGATCTCTCACGTGCGGATCGTTCAAGCAAGAACACTGTTCTGAATTCTGACTCTCTCTCTCTCTTATGTGTTCCTTTATTAAGCTAGTGCCTAATGGCACTCTTGCTATTTTAAGTTTTTGCCTGAATGGCGGTGCATATTGCATTTGATAATTTGTGAAAAGTTTTGCCTGAATGGCGATGCATATTGCATTGATAAATTATGAAATGTTTTGAGAGTTTTTTAAGTGACTATGTCGATCACATATCCATTACAAAATGACTTTAGGTGTTGATTTACAATGTTTTTGGGATTTGGGTTTATAGGAAAGTTTTCTTGGATAAGTGGGTTAGGGTGGTTTTGCGCTTTTGTGAGTAGTTCTGTCTGTCTTTTTGTTGGTATGTCTCGTATTTTGTCTATTTTTAGGTCGTTGTGTATTTCGTCGTTTCTTATGTACCAGGGGGCGTTTACTGTCATTCTGAGTATTTTGTTCTGTATGGTTTGTAGCTTTTTGAGGTGTTTTTTGGCTGTTTGGCACCAGACCGCGCAGCCGTACAACATCATCGGTCTTATTATTTGTGTGTATAGGAGAAGTTTGTTTTTGATGGTGAGTTTACTATTTCTGGCTATGAGTGGGTAGAGTTGGGGGATTAATTGATTTGCTTTGGAAGTTTTGTTTTCTAAGTGGTTTGTCCAAGTCAGTTTTTTGTCTAGAGTAACTCCCAGGTATTTGGTGGTGTTACTCCATTGTATTTGATTGTTGTCTATGTAAAGATGTCTGTATATACGTCTGTTGTTGTTTCTGAAGATCATAGCCTGGGTTTTCTCCGGATTTATTTTGATTTTCCAGAGATTTGCCCATGCTACGATACTGTCAAGCTGAGTCTGCAGTCTGTTGATTATTGTGTTGGTTTTTCTGAAGGTAGAGAATATGGCTGTGTCGTCTGCGTATATTGAGAGGTGGGTGTTTATGTTTTTAGGAATGTCTGCCGTGTATAGGTTATAGAGTATTGGGGCTATTGGAGATCCCTGAGGAACGCCGGCCTCGATTAGTTTGGTTTCCGAGAGAGCTGCGTTAGTTTTTACTTGGAATTTTCTGTTTTTGAGTGATTTTATGTATATTGTGTAGTTGAAGTTTATTTTATGAATGTGGTGTAGTTTGTATATCAAGCCTTCGTGCCAGACTTTGTCGAAAGCCTTCTCTATGTCCAGCACTACGAGGCCCGTTTGGGCCCTGCGCTACAGGCCATCAGAGACCCTGTCGACCAATCTGGCTAGCTGACGTTCTGTTGAGTGCTGAGCTCGGAAACCAAACTGTTCATTAGGGATTAAGTTTAAATTATTTATGATATCTGTGAGCCTGCTTAGGAACAGTTTTTCACAGATTTTCGCCAAGGTGGAGATTAGACTTATGGGTCTCCAGTTTTGGGGAAATGTCCGGTTTTTATTTGGTTTGGGGATATTTATTATCGAGGCAATTTTCCAGGGATCGGGGTAGATGTTAAGTCTGAATGATGCGTTTATGATTTTTAGGAGATCGTCTAGTGTTGTGTCGGGTGGGTTTTTTATTGTCTTGTTTGTAATTTGGTCTAGTCCTGGTGCTTTTTTGTTTTTTGAGAATTTGATTTCTGTCTTTATTTCGTCTATTGTTTCCGGGGGGATGGGGTCAATGTCTGGGGGAGCGATTCTAGGGACTCTGTTTGCGAGTCTCTCGATTCTCTCCTCCCAGTCTATGTCATCGTCTGGGTCATTGTTTGTTGTAAATTGAGTTTCCAAGGTATTTGCGAATGCCTCGGCTTTTTCCGGGTCAGTATGCACTATTCCTTGGGTTCCATGGATTGGGGGGATTTTTGGTCTTGTCTTGTTTAGGAATATTTTTGTGGCTTTCCACAGAGTGTTGTCTTCTGGTTTTAAGCTCTGGAGAAAAACTTCCCATTTTGCGTTTTGGTGATTTTTAATTTCGCCTTTTATTCTGTTTGTCAGTCTGTTTGCTTCTCTAATTAGTTGTGGATTTCTGGCGTTTTTGGCTCTTCTCCTCAGCCTGTTTCTCTCTCTGATAAGTTCTTTTGTTTCTCTGGGTATGTCGTAAGGGTTGTTGTGATTTATGTTTATTTTTATTTTTGCTTGTTGAGTTGCATTTATGATATTGTCAGTTATTATTTTTGTTGCTTGATTTAGTGTTTGTTTGTTTGTTATTTCTGGTATGTTTGTTTGGTTTTCTGAAAGGTAGTTTTTGAATTGTGTCCAGTTTATTTTTGTTAGTTGGTAGTTTTCTATTGGTTCTGTCTGTTGTCCTATCAGGAATGAAACAGGCATGTGGTCTGAGCCAAGGTCGTGTATTACTGTGGTGTTTGTTTAGTATGGAATGTTTTTTGCCAGGGCTATGTCCATGAGGTCTATAGAATTTTCTGCGTATCTTGTGGGTTCGCCGGGGGATAGTAAGTAAATAGGGTTGTCTTGTAGATATTTTTTAAGGAATCTTCCCTCCTTGTTGCAGACCCTCGAGTCCCAGTCCGTGTGTTTTGCATTTAGGTCTCCTGCAGCTAGGATGGGAGTGTCGTTGTTTTTGTTTGTAAGTTTATCTAGGGTTGTTAGTGGGTTATTTGGGGGTTTGTATACGGATTTTATGATTAGTGGAGCTAAGTGCATATTGACCTGGATGGCCGAGACTTCTATGTGATCGTAGTCCGTAATGTTGATTGTTTGGTGGTCTATGTTTCTTTTTATGATGATGGCTGTACCGCCACCATCACCGTTTTGTCTGTCGTCTCTGTATATGTCGTAGTTTTGAATATTACACCTTATTCCTGGTTTTAAGAAGGACTCCTGAAGCAAAAGGACGTCAACGTTCTTTTCCCTCAGGAAGTCCCTCAATTCGTATTTTTTATTTTTAATCGAATTTGCATTCCAGGCAATAATGTGCAAATATTCTGGCCTCCTTTTGCTAGCCATTCAGGTTAAGCAGCGCAGAAAGGATTTTGTTCTTTTGAATTGATTTTGAAATGTGTTCAATTCTTTCTGTTACCTCGTCTGGCGACAGCATTAGGAGGCTCAGGGCTATTTGGTTTAGGGAAGATAGATTTTGTAAGTTAATGTTGTTTGTTCAGTAGTTGTCTTTGTTTTTGATTGTGATGGTTGATTTTTTAGTTGAGTTTTTGGTTGTGTTTTTTGTTGGGGGGTTTGTGTTTGTGGTTTTTCTGTGTTTTGTGTTTTTGATTGGGATATTTGGGCGAAAGTGAGGTTGTTGTCAATTTGTCTAGCTGGTGCTCTGTTTCTTGGATTTTTGGGGCATTTGCTATAGTTGGCGGGATGTGGGCCACCACAGTTGACACAAAGTGCCGGAGTGTCTGTTGTTTTTGTGCATTTTGAATAATGATGTTCACCTGCACAACGGTGACATTTAGGTTGGGCATAGCAATTATGTTGCGAATGCCCGAATTTTTGGCATTTATGGCATTGGTTTATAATTCTTTTGCCTGCCGGGCTTTGTGTCTCTATGGTGACCGGTAGGTTCATTATATGAGTTATGTTATAAAAGTGATTTTGTGTTTTAGGGATTAGGATTTTTATTGTTGATGATTCTCTCTTATTAAAACCCGTTTTTAGTTTATAGATTTCAATAGGAGTGAATCCCATGTATTCTATCTCCTCCTTGACGTCTTGAATTGGGATGTTTCTGTGTATCCCTTTTATGAGGATGTTTCGGTGTCGTTCTTCAGGGAGAAAGTAGGTGTGGAATTCGATTTTTTGGTTTTTGAGGAATTTTGTGGTGTTCCTATGATCATCCGTGGTCATTGGCGTTACTTGAATGCCTTGTGGGTTTGTTTTTGCTTTTTGAATTTTAATATTTTGTTTTTCTAATTCTTTTTTGACTTTGCCCCATTTTGCTGAGTCTCGGATGACTATAAGAACTATCTCCTTGTCTTTTTTATCTGAGTTTGTTTTGTTTTGTGTGTTGTTTGTGTCTAGCGTTTCAAAATGTTTTTGTAGTGTTTTGTTTGTTGTGTTTGGTATGTTTAGTTCTGGGTGTGCCGAATAGAACGGAGTCTTTTCTGTTTGTTCGGGTAGAGCAGGAAATTCGTCAGTTTGTTCAGAGATTTCCATTACCTCTGTTTGCTCGTTATTTTGGTGCGAGTTTCCTGCTCTAATGAGTCTGAGTTCTGTCGTAAGTCCTTGTATAGTGTTTTTGAAGTCGGTTATTTCGTTTTTTAGTTCTATGTTGTTGGCTGTTATTTTGTCTATTTTGTCATTTAAGTTTTTTATTTCTTGTTGTTTTTCTAGTTTTTCGTATAGGGTTTTGTTTAGCTCTTCGAGCTGTCTTTTTTCATGAAATAAGCGGTCGCATATTTCTTTTAGTGAGGGGTCATTGTCAGTTTTTGGTTTTTTTATAGGGATGGGGGGTCCTGTCTGAAAAGTTATTTAAATTTGGGGACTTTGGATATGTGATCGACTTACCCATTTGGTCTTCGTCACTGCTACTTTCCATATTTTTGACTCTTGCCTTACAATTTTCTGGGCACTTTTCACTTTCACTAATGTTTGTTTTTCCACTGTCACTGATACAAGTGTTTTTGATTTTACTCTTTTTTACACTTTTTAACAGCGCGGTCTCCGAAGACTAACGCACTAACTTTTCGCGATTTTTGGGTTTTTTGGTGTTTACCCTGATTTTCGGAATTTTGTTTTTTAAAGTATAGTTAAATACTTTAACGTAGTTTATACGAATGATCGTATTGAAAAATACAACCACTCGCAAACGAATTTCTTTATGAAAGACGCGCCGTAAGCTCCGGAGTACTACCTCACTCTTCGAAGGGTCGAGCGAGAATATGTGTATGTTCTGAATTCTGACTCGAATTGTCAATCCTTTTATAGTTTTGCCTAACTTCGCTAAGTTGGACCATACTACGCTAAAAGTAACCAATCAGCTTGCAGCTTTCTTAAGCCACGCCTACCAATACTTTTCTTATGGGAAAATTTTCAAAGTTGTAATCCCAACAGCATTGGAAATGTATAATCATTATTATATATTTACAATAATGCACAGACCTGTCGTAGATGAAATAAAACTTATTGTTGTTATTAAATTAGTCATATAGACCTACAGGCCTATACCTGAAGCATCCTTTTCCCGGAGCTCGTTTAATAAATAGCATTCTCTCACGGGTACTTTTTTGTTTTAGGTATATAAGTAATATCTAATAATATTGTTTATTTTATATACATAAATAATACTGTTGTTATAAGTAGAATTGACATTTACAGATTTTCGTAGTAAGTTTCGTTTTTATATCATTTGAAATACTTTACGTAGCATTTTCGACACATAGTTGATGCGGGAAAATATAATATGAAAATTTCTCTTAAAAAAATCTTTGTACTGAACACACTTACTAAAACGATTTTTTTTAGATTCACTGAATTGAGTTTTAAAATTTTCCATTCTTTTATAGCATATTCATATAATTTTGTGGGGGGCCATTGCCCCTGCCTGGATCCGCGCTTGACTTCATATAGGTGCTTCATAATTAGAAAGAAGCTAGATAAGAGTTTGTAAGCCGTTGGGAACTATTATGAAGCACTTAAAACGTTTTGCAGGTTCATATAATGCTACAATTTTTCAATGACCCAAAATACTTTTATGGAGTTTTTAAATTTACTTGTTATTCTTAGTTATTTTCTATTTTTCTAATAAAATTGTTTGTTGACGAGAGGAGAAAAGCTGTATTATCGATTGGAAATGGGAAAGTAATTTCTTTATGCCTGTCAAAAAAAGAGGGTGTGAATAAATGAAGAAAACATGAAAGTGATTGACGAGGGAAGATCCCTTACTTTCTATTTTAGACAATATTGAAATGAAAAGTTATTTATAACCTAATATACAGACTAAATATAAAATTGGGTGTTTGAGTTTTCAATTTACTTTTTTATGAAGTCTGAAAAAAAAATTATTTATTTTAACTCACTCTATATACCAAATTGTGCTTATGTTGAAGTCACATTGACGTTAAATAAATAGAGTATCATGCTTTTTTTGTCAAATAGAAATAGTTACATGAAACTAGTATAATTACTCTAAAATTATATCTTATAATTTTGAATGTTGTTTATAAAAATTTTGTAGTTGCCGGCTATTTCTTAACTTTTTTTTCATTAATAATTATGTTTTTGTGGCCTGAAGAAGGAATTAATTTAAAATCATATTTCTTGCGCACTCATTCCAATTTTCTTGCCATTTTAGTACAATTAAAAACGTATTTCGTAACAGCAGGCAAATTTTTAGATCGAGTTTTTTATCCACTTTAATAAAAATAAACAGAGAGGCGATTTGAGTTGGTGTATTTCCTAGACTTTTGTCTGTTTAAGGTCAATTGATTAATTACTTCATTATTTTCTGGCTACAACTGTCCAAAATTACTATTTTCTTTTGTACCTTTTCCTATAAGCATTTCATATAAATTAATTACATATTTACCAAGACAAAGAACTATTTTTTTTAGTGTGTGATTAGTTATTAATAAAAATAATAATAATAGAATTGTAACAGAAAACAGAACCTTAAGTGACTATAATAAAAAGTAACAAATAAATTAACTTAACTGTCTTTTTTTCAATAATTGAAAATGCCATAATTTATAGAGTATCTGACATTACTTGAAGAAAAGTGGAAAACCATTACCATATAAAAACTTAATAATACAATCTTAAACGACTATAAAAAATTAAAAGAAATAATTAAATAAAGTGTCTTTGGGTTTTAAGAAGGGAAGCTGGTATGTTTCTTTCCAACGTAGCCGTTTGTTGTTCAAATATAGCTGTCTGGCGTTCCTAGTTGGAAAGAATAGCGCTGTTGATTTCCAGCAGCTTCAAGTTTCGTTCATATACAGAGGACCTGTGAAGAAAAAAAAGGATTTTTGAAATGTTTTTTGGACATAGGCCAATTAAAATTTGAATAAAAATATATTAATACCCTGTTGTCTGCGTCCCACTATCTACTTTTTCCGCTATCTGTAACTCAGTAGGACCCACGACTTCTTCAATGACCATTGAAGGGGGAGAGGAAACATAGGTAACAAAACTTCATGGGGAATAAAGAACTAAAACAATGTTTATAATTTAATTGTTTAATTTTGTGTATGAAAACTGTTTAAACCAAATATAACAGAGGAAAAAAACATACAATTTGTACTGCTAGTTAAAGATATAAATCGTTTTACTTACCTATGGTGAAAGCCTTAACATTATCTACCTCCCTGGAGGTGGATGGTATGTCGTGAAAATTACCTAAAGCAAAAATAAGTGGTAAGTAAATTATTTCAGCCTTTGTTGCATTTTATATTACTTACAGGAAGTTTCATCGTTCAAAGTTCCAGGAAGACCCCCTATTTCTATTCCCTCTGGGATCCCTTCAACAGCCGTTTTGCCAATAATTTCAATAACTATTTCATCTCCTGGACGAAAGTTCGGTAAATCTGGTGGCCCACCGCCTGTTGCTTTGCAGCTTTTTTTTGCCATATCTAACAGCAAATGAAGAAAAATAATTATGTTACAATTATTCATAAACGATTGGCAAGTTTAGGTTCAGTACACTCTTCAAAATAAAGGTATATTTAAACTTCGCTTTCTTTTGCTTGGCGGACACCATCCCATCATCGAAAGCATCAGTTTATGTGATTGTTAACTAAAATTTTAATTCAATTTTAATATAGAACTAAAGTAAGGTATAGAAATTGAATTATGAAATTTGAAATAATAAAGAAATGTTTAAAAATAGTTGTTGCAGTCGTGTTATTAATATATTGTCTATATTTTGACAAATTAAATGTGTGTGCTATCTTTAAAACTAGTAATTGTTCAGACTAAAAGTATTATTACTTACATCTCGATTTCACATTTAATTTGTGTCTTTTCCACTTAGCTTTAATTTCACTCAATGAACGCTTCTCCTTACTCACACTGTTCACACTGTCGAGTATCTCCCGCCACGCGTTTTCCCGTCTTGACGGCGGAATTTTAGGAGATAACTTCCCAAACAGTACTTCTTTATGAAGATTTATTTTTTTAAACAGAATCTCCTCTTCCTCGGGACAAAAATTACCTTTTCTTTTGCGTTTCACGTCCGCCATTGCTTCTATTCACAAGTACTAATAATTGCATAAACAAAACAACAAAAAGTCATCTTTAGTTAGTTTAATAACCTAAAATTTAAAATACACAAATTATGGTTAAAATTCCACACATTAACAGAAAAAGTTAAAAGGTTAAAAGTCAATTTAAAAAAATTTTTAAAAACTTATTTTATAATTAAAAACTTATATGATTTTAAAATAATTTAAATCTTTACAAAAATCTGTAGGTACGCACATTGAGATTGCCATTTCTATTTCGATACTGACTGATAAAAAGTATCGATTGTGGTATTGGAGAAACAATTCCTTTTTTATTATATTATTTTTTAAATCATTACTTATGGAGTCCTTGTTTTTTTTTATATTTAAATTGACAACATATAAATGTTGTAAGATGATATTCCCATCTATTAACTTTTAAGGGGGTATATTAATTTTTAATCAAATTTGCGTAAATGTGGCTTGGGTTACTTATATCCGTTCTGTCTTTAACAGCGTTTTCTTTTTTTATTTCCATCATCTCTTTTACTAACTGTGTGGTCATTCCTATATATTTTTTTGGACAATTGGTGCAAGGAATTGAGTATACAACATTAGAGTTATTTATTTTAGAGTTTAACTTATTTTGAGTTTTGTGGCAGACAACGATATTATGTTGGTTCAGAATATATTTAATTTTTTCTGAAAGTCCGTTTGTATACGGCAAGGCAATACATTTCGGTGTGTCATTATTGTTGGGAGAATTGCTAGAATTATAAAATTTGTGTATACGCTCTTTTATTATTTTATCGGTGTCCCTAAGTTGTTCCTTAATAAGGTCCCTTTCACTTTTTTTAAAACAGGGGGTCTAAATTCAGGGGAAGTTAGTGTGGTGGCTCTGTCTGCTAGACCGACAATATCACTCTTTTTCTGAGACATTGGATGATTTGAGTGGAAATTATCTCCCTGACCATGTGGGTTTAGTATACCACTCAGTTTAGATTTTATTTTTTCTTCCGATAAGAGTCATATCTATAAAGTTTATTTTACCGGTTCTCTATTTCTGACGTGAATTGCCACATGCTGTGAAAGCTGTTAAATGCTTGGAGGATTACATCTGTTTTATTAAGGGCAACAGCCATTAAACAGTCATCCACATATCTTTTAAAGAATATTATATTGAAATTAAGATCTGTGATAACTCTTTCTTCTAAATATTCCATAACTAACTGAGCAATGTTAGAGGAGATTGGTGAGCCCATAGCACAGCTATTTATTTGTTTCTAAAATATATTATTATATTGAAAGTATTTTGTGATTAAGGTAAAGTCCATTTTAGGTTATTAAATTAATGAAAATAATATAAAAAAATTTTTTCGAAAATGCCTTAAACAAAAGCTAAAACGTCAAAACGCGCCGTTTTTAACATCTAAGTATGAACCTTACCCCAAGAATACAAAGAAAACACACATATATATATATATATATATATATATATATATATATATATATATATATATATATATATATATATATATATATATTGATACCTGTTAAGTTGTCACGCCCGTTAGGCATAAAAAGCGACCTAATGTCCACACTTTGTGAGTAAAATATCCTTAATGTTTTTATGTATTTGAATTAGGGGGAACCCCCAGATACCAATAATGAAAAGAGGGGAATCAATTTTTTAATTTTTAATATTCATATATATGGCATGTAAAAGGTACGAAGTGTCGTCCAGTATTTCCCATGGCGGCATTGAGAAGCGAGGCAGCATGAAAGAAAAGGATAGCGCGATATAATTATTTTGTTTACTCTTCTATTAGGCGTTAAACGGAAAAATATAGTTTATTTTGAATAATGATTTTTATTCTTTTGCTGTATATACATACGAGAAACTGACGTCGTTTTGCCACTTCCAAATATCTGATCATTATTATGTATTAGGTCATTGGGTGTATTTGTAATTAGAGGAATTGCTTGGTGTGTAGAAAAGGGTAGTTAACATTTCACCTTATTGTATCGTAGGCCATTGTTAAGCCATTGGGGAGAGGGGGAGTTGATAAATATTATTCCAACTTTTGAGGTGAAGAAGAAATTTGCATAAAAACGAAGAGGCTTTTTAAAGTTAGCCTTGTATTGAATCTATACATATAAAATGTGTCTGTCTGTCTGTCTCTACGGGCTAATCTTCGAAATAGCTGAACCAATTTCGATTAAACTTTACAGACATGAAGATGAGGTTATCGGAAGGAGATAGGCTGCTTGTTTTAATTATTTATAATTGTATTTATTATAAACAATGAAAAGTCGTTTCTACCGATAAGATAAACGAAATAATGACTGGATATTTTTAACTTGACCAGAAAATAATTGTGAATGGTTTATCATTAGATTTAACAATTAAATAATGTGTATAACAATTATATTTATTCTATACAATTAAAAATTGTTTCAACCAATTGGATGGAAAAGATTATAATTAGATATGATAACCATTGCCGGAATTTGATTTGTGAACGATAGATTAGTTTTGATAGTTAAATATTGTTTAAAACGGTTGGATTTGTTATAAACAATTAAAAATAGTTTCCGCCGATAAGCTGAAAGAGTTCGTCACTGGATATGATTAACATTGATGAAAAATGATTGTAGAATGTTCTTTCATTTGTTTCGACGGTTAAATATCGTTTATAATAATCAGTTTGTTATAAATAAAATACCCATTAAATTGAATAGATACGAACAACATTGCTGGAATATAATTGCGAACGATTCTGCATTGGTTCTAACAATTAAATATTTTTATAACAATTTAATTTGTTATGAAAAATTAAAAATAGTTTCAACTGATAAGATAGAAGAGATCGCATCCTCACTTATATGATCGTAGAAGGTTCTTTAATTAGTTTTAACGATTCAATATTGTTTATAACATATTAGCTTATTATAAACTATGGTGAACTGTTTCTGCTGATCAAATTAGAGAACTCCCCTAACTCAATAAACTTTATTTCCCAAATTTCACAAGGGCAAAGTTGCGGAGAAAAGCTAGTAGTAAATATTTACACATGAGTACAAAAGCAAATAAGTTTTTAGTTAAATATATAATATTTATATATTCTTTGATATGCAGGGTGGTGAGTTTTCTACACTCATAGGAAGTTATGTTAGTTACATAAAATTTGGTTGGGTTTTTTGAGCTCGATTTTGCAAGCAAATGGTGTATACATAAGAAGCTTTCAATTTTTATCAATTTTAAAAATCACGTGTCTATTTGTTATAAATAGAGAGGAAAAGCTCAAGTATTGATAATTTGTAATTTTTCACGTAGAATTGTGCAAAATTTATAATTTTGCATAATTTATTAAAAATATACTGTACAAAAATGTAATTTAACCTCCACACAACATCCCTATCCTCTCGAAACACCTTTTTAACAGAACATTTTAAGCAGAATACTTACTCGTAAATATCTGCATGAGTTTTTTTGGTGTGTCCCATAAAAGAACTAAACTGTTTCATTTCCTCCTGGCTTAAATGAAACAATTGCGTTACTGGTGCTATATGTTTCCTCAGTTTGTTGCTAGAAAGCGTTTTCGGCTGTTCCAATTTAATTTGTTTTGTTAATGTTCTAATGGCTACATTTCCTTTGCCCTATTCCAGGGGTGGCAAAAATATATTCATTATTGGAAGGTATATATTTTGGTCTATGTTCTAATAACATATTAATGAATCATTGAGTTATTTCTGGTATCAATATGACCACCGCCCTTGAGTCTTTTCCGCCATTCACGACTCTTCTGTAAGTATCTTCTCTGTTCGGCTTAATAATGCATTCTCAAGGTCAACGAAATTAGTGAATTTTTCCAGCTTACAATCATTGATTTTCAGAAACAGCACTTCTTCGATTCTTCGCCTGTTGAACACAATAAGTAAAGCTATGGAGCAACTTATTGATGATTTATACGTGTCTGCGTCGTCTTTTCCACTTTTAAATATTGAGAGACACTGATCTGCCAATATTGGATACTCTTCTCGACATCGTTTCACATCGGAAACTAAAAGCATGAGCAAAGGTTTTTTCCATTTTTTCTCTTGTAGATTCTTGTTCGCAATAGAAGGCTACTCAATAGAACAGCGAGACTCAACCAACTTTTAGATTTGTTAACATCTTTTAAACATTCATTTGTCTTTGTTGATGTATATGAGCAGTGGCTAGATTTCTACTACATGTTTAACCAACACTCCTATTTTCAATGGAGCCTAGTTTTATATATTCCACATGAACTTGAAAACTTAATTAAAAAAAAAAATAAATTTAAGTCTCTCAAATTTTTATTTACGTAAATGAAATAACTAAAATATTGTCTTGGTAAATATTCTACAGAATACAAAAAATTAATGGGTAATATAACTGACAATTATTAATTCATATTTTGTAAAATCTGTTCTCTTTTTATAGTAGCAGCAACATGAGTACATTCTCCTTTTTGAAATGTTTGTGGCGCTTCATTTTAATCGCCACAAAATGGTTCTTCTAGGATGTCATTATTTAACAAACAAAAATTATGTAAAATGCAAGAAGCCATGGCCATAGCGGATGCAAACTTAATATTATTTACATTTATATTACTGTAACCTTCTCCGAGGGCGTTTAATAAGCCCAAAAGCATTTTCAATACAGCATCTTGTCTTACTCAAAGAATAGTTAAATGATTTTTTTCTTCTTGTTAAATTACGATTACCTTTAAATGGAGATATTAACAATTCTTTTAAAGTGTCGGCTGAATCCCCAAAAATATGAAATTTTCCATGAAACAGTGATTCTGGTCCTTTTTTAATTACAGTTTTAAACAAACCACTGTTGGTCAAGACTCTAGTATCATGTGCAGAGCTTGGCCATTCCCACATATACATTCGTAAAAATTTTGTCACGTGTGCAGACACCTACAAATATATTTAACCAAAAAAAATGTAGTGTCCAGAAAATGCAGTGCTCAAGGGAAAATATCAAACTGAACATTTATTAGTAAAAATCCAGTACACACAGTACTCTGTAAAATAATAAATTTTGTCATTTTTTCGTTAGTATAACTATCTTGTTCACTTAGTCGGGCCTTCATATTAATGTGTAATCCATCTATTGCTCCGATCACATCTGTAACTCAAATTTATATGCGCTGCATAATTTAAACAATTAATATCTGGTTATAGAAATATACTCACTTGGGAACTTTGCAATTTGCATGAATTGCTCTGCAATTATTTCACATTCATAGCTTGAAGGTCACTTTATAGATTTATTCTGTAATTTAAGTATTTGTTTCACATCGTCATAAACAATATTACAAGCTGATCATAGAAGTGAATTAAAACGTTCATCAATTCTGAAATGTCATTTGAGTCCCAAAATATGTAATCATAACTAACAACTTTTTTTCTGCACTTATTACAAAATTTCTTCCTACATAATCCTCTTCCATTGATAGATAAATAATTTTCAGTTCTTATAATAGATTTTAAAAGAATTTTGGGCTAATTCTATACAAATTGTAAAAGGCCATATCAGACATTTCGGAGACAACATTTTCGACAAATAATATTGGTCTGAAAGTTTTGAAACGAATCTTTTTACAATATCTAAAAATGATAGTCAGCTGTAAGCTTTAATACAATTTAAACTGCCTAAAAAAAGGGTATATTCAACAGACGTAACAATTTTGGAATCATTTTAAAAAGGTCACATGAATGGACCACTATTTTGTTAGTGATTTTTCTGATAACAGATTTTAGCTCCAAAAAGTATAACCTCTTTGGGTTTATCTTCGCGTCAGAACATCTACGTTGTCTAAATACATTGCTGCCATGTCACCATCGCTATCTTCCATTTTTGGTAACAGTTAAAATAAAAAACAAGAAACAGCACCAAGAACCGTCCAAAAACAAACATAATTTCGAACACAAATTTGAGGTTATATTAAGGTTATCAATTTGCAAAATAGCGTTTTCGCGTTTGGTCACGAGATCGTTATGCAGACCATTAAAAACGTTACCATTCTCTGTCAAAGTCGTAACTTTTAATCCATAACCTGGCAAACGCCAAGAAATATAATAATAGAATTGTAAAAAAAAACTTATTTTACAATTTAAAACTTAAATGATTTTAAAATTATTGAAATATTTACAAAAATCTGTAGATATGCACCATTAGCTTACCATTTCTATTTCGATATTGACTGAGAAAATGTATTGATTGTGGTAGTGGAAAAACAATTCCTTTTTTATTACATTATTTTTTAAATCATTACTTATGGGGTCTTTGATTTTTTTTATATTTAAATTGATAACATATAAATGTTCTAATAGGATATTCCTATCTATTGACTTTTAAGAGGCTATATTAATTTTTAATTAGATTTATATAAATGTGGCTTATGTTACTTATATATCCATTCTGTCGTTTTTTTCTTTTTTTATTTCCGTCATCTCGTTTACAGTCAATTTTTTATAATTATGGTCACGTTCAAGTATTGTCGTATTAATGTAGTTAGAGCAATAACCTGTTTCTCGTACATATTTATTTAATGCAGTCGTAGCATTCTTAGTAAATTTGTGCCCATCTAAACTATCCTTAATAAGGTCTCTTTCACTTATCTTAAAACAGGACATCTAAATTCAAGGAAAGTTAATGTGATAGCTCTGTCTGCTAGGCAATAATAACATTCCTTTTCTGAGATATTGGATGATTTGGGTGGAAATTTTTTTAGTATACCATTCAGTTAAGATTTTATTTTCTGTTCGGATAAGAGTCATATCTGAAAGGTTTATTTTACTGTCTTTCTCTATTTCTGATGCGAATTGCAACACGCTGTAAAAGCTGTTAAACTCTTGGAGGATTACATCTGTTTTATTAGGGGAACATCCATTAAGCAGTCATCCACATATCTTTTAAAGAATGTTATATTGAAATCAAGGCCTTTGATAACTCTTTCTTCTAAATATTTCATAAATAACTGAGCAATCGTGGAGGAGATAGATGAGCCCACAGCACAGCCATTTATTGGTTTGTAAAATGTACTATTATATTGAAAGTAATTTGTGTTTAAGGTAAGGTCCCTTTTAGGTTATTAAATTAAGGAAAATAATATAAAAAAACTTTTTGAGAATGCCTTAAAGAAAAGGCGAAACGTCAAAACACGTTGTTTTTTAACATCCACGTATGACGCCAGGAATACAAAATAATAACATATATATAGATATATAGAATACAAAGAAAACATATATATATATATATATATATATATATATATATATATATATATATATATATATATATATATATATATATATATTGTTTATAACGATTGAATTTGTTATAAACAATTAAAAATAGTTTCCGTCGATAAGCTGAAAGAGTTCGTCACTGGATATGATTAAATATTCTACAGAATAAAAAAATTGATGGCTGATATAAGTGACAATTTTTAATTAATATTTTGTAAAATTAGTTCTCTTTTTATAGTAGCAGCAGCATGAGTACATTCTCCTTTTTAAAGTCTTTGTGGTGATCCATTTTCATCGTCACAAAATGGTTCTTCTAGGATGTCATTATTTAACAAACAAAAATTATATAAAATGCAAGAAGCCATGACAATACGGATGTAAATTTAATATCATTTACATATATATTATTGTAACCTTCTCCGAGGGCGTTTAATAAGCCCAAAAGCATTTTCAATACAGCATCTTGTCTTACTCAAAGAATAGTTAAATGATTTTTTCTTCTTGTTAAATTACCATTATCTTTAAATGGAGATATTAACAATTCTTTTAAAGTGTAGGCTGAATCACCAAAAATATGAAATTTTCCATGAAACAGTGATTCTGGTCCTTTTTTAGTTACAGTTTTAAACAAACCACTGTTGGTCAAGACTCTAGTATCATGTGCAGAGCTTGGCCATTCCCACACATACATTCGTAAAAATTTTGTCACGTGTGCAGACGCCTACAAATATATTTAACGAAAAAAATTGTAGTGTCCAGAAAATGTAGTGCTCAAGTGAAAATATCAAACTGAACATTTATTAGTAAAAAGCCAGTACACATACTCTGTAAAATAATAATTTTGTCATTTTTTCGTTGGTATAACTACCTTGTTCACTTAGTGGGGCCTTCATATTAATGTTTAATCCATCTATTGCTCCGATCACATCTGTAACTCAAATTTATATGGGCTTAATAAGGGTGTCTGCATAATTTAAACAATTAATATCTGGTCATAGAAATATACTTACTTGGGAAGTTTGCAATTTGCATGGATTGCTCTGCAATTATTTCATATTCATACCTTGAAGGCCACTTTATAGATTTATTCTGTAATTTAAGTATTTGTTTCACATCGTCATAAACAATATTACACGCTGATCATAGAAGTGAATTAAAACGTTCATCAATTCTGAAATGTCATTTGAGTCCCTAAATATGTAATCATAACTAACAACTTTTTTTCTGCACTTATTACAAAATTTCTTCCTACATAATCCTCTTCCATTGATAGATAAATAATTTTCAGTTCTTGTAATAGATTTTAAAAGAATTTTGGGCTAATTCTATACAAATTGTAAAAGGCCATATCAGACATTTCGGAGACAACATTTTCGACAAATAATATTGGTCTGAAAGTTTTGAAACGAATTTTTTTACAATATCTAAAAATGATAGTCGGCTGTAAGCTTTAATACAATTTAAACTGCCTAAAAAAAGGGTATATTCAACAGACGTAACAATTTTGGAATCATTTTAAAAGGTCACTTGAATGGACCACTATTTTGCCAGTGATTTTTCTGATAACAGATTTTAGCTCCAAAAAGTATAACCTCTTTGGGTTTATCTTCGCGTCAGAACATCTACGTCGTCTAAATACATTGCTGCCATGTCACCATCGCTATCTTCCATTTTTGGTAACAGTTAAAATAAAAAACAAGAAACAGCACCAAGAACCGTCCAAAAACAAACATAATTTCGAACACAAATTTGAAGTTATATTAAGGTTATCAATTTGCAAAATAGCGTTTTCGCGTTTGGTCACGAGATCGTTATGCAGATCATTAAAAACGTTACCATTCTCTGTCAAAGTCGTAACTTTTAATCCATAACCTGGCAAACGCCAAGAAATATCTATAAGATTCATTCGGTTTTCTCCACATTCATTGTTGTTCATCTGACCCAAAATTATTAAATTTACTAAAATTATCTATTTCTATTTTTTTTAATGTGTGATTAGTTATTAATAAAAATAATAATAATAGAATTGTAACAAAAAACAGAACCCTAAGTGACTATAATAAAAAGTAAAAAATAAATTAACTTAACCGTCTTTTCATTTCAATAAGTGAAAATGCTCTAATTTATAAAATATCTGACATTACTTGAAGAAAAGTGAAAAACCATTACCATATAAAAACTTAATACAATCTTAAACGACTATAAAAAAATAAAAGAAATAAGTAAAGTGTCTTTGGGTTTTAAGAAGGGAAGCTGGTATGCTTTCTAGAGCTGCTGTGTTTTTTTCCAACGTAGCCGTTTGTTGTTCAAATATAGCTGTCTGGCGTTCCTGGTTGGAAAGAATAGCTCTGTTGATTTCCTGCAGCTGCAAGTTTTGTTCATATACAGAGGACCTGTGAAGAAAAAAAAGGATTTTTGAAATGTTTTTTGGACATAGGCCAATTAAAATTTTGATAAAAATATATTAATACCATGTTATTGCCTGCGTCTCACCATCTACTTTTTCCGCTGTCTGGATGTGGATGATATGTCGTCAAAATTACATAAAGCAAACATAAATGGTAAGTAAATTATTTCCGCCTCTGCTGCATTTTATATTACTTACAGGAAGTTTCATTATACAAAGTTCCAGGAAGACCTCCTATTTCTATTCCCTCTGGGATCCCTTTTTGCCAATAATTTCAAGAACGATTTCATCTCCTTGACGAACGTTCTGTGAATCTGGTGGCTCACCGCCTGTTGCTTTAGTGCTTCTTTTGTTTGTCATATCTAACAGCAAATGAAGAAAAATAATTATGTTACAATTATTCATCAACGATTGGCAAGTTTAGGTTCAGCACACTCTTCAAAATTTAGGTACATTTAAACTTGGCGTTCTTTTACTTTGCGGGCACCATCCTATTATCAAAAGCATCAGTTTATGTGATTGTTAAGTAAAATTTTAATACAATTTCAATATAGGACTAAAATAAAATATAGCAATTAAATTATTAAATTATAATCTATAATAAAAAAAAAGTTGTTGTAGTCGTGTTATTAATATATTGTCTACATTTTGACAAATTAAATGTGTGTGCTATTTTTAAAACTAGTAATTGTCCAGACTAAAAGTACTTACATCTCGATTTCACATTTAATTTGTTTCTTTTCCATTTTGCCTTAATTTCATTCAACGAACGCTTTTCCTTGCTGACAATATTTACACTCTTTAGTACCTCCCGACACGCGTTTTTCCGCCTTGACGGCGGAATATTAGGAGATAACTCCCCAAACAGTACTTCTTATGAAGATTTATTTTTTTAAACAAAATCTCATCTTCCTTGGGACAAAAATTACCTTTTCTTTTGCGTTTTACGTCCGCCATTTCTTCTATTCACAAGCACTAATAATTACATAAACAAGACAACAGAAAGTCGGCTTAAGTTAGTTTAATAACCTAAAATTTAAAATACACAAATTATGGTTAAAATTCCACACATTAACAGAAATAGTTAAAAGGTTAAAAGACAATCCAAAAAAAATTTTAAGAACTTATTTTACAATTTAAAACTTAAATGATTTTAAAATTATTGAAATATTTACAAAAATCTGTAGATACGCACCTTTAACTTACCATTTCTATTTCGATATTGACTGAGAAAATGTATTGATTGTGGTAGTGGAAAAACAATTCCTTTTTTATTACATTATTTTTTAAATCATTACTTATGGGGTCTTTGATTTTTTTTATATTTAAATTGATAACATATAAATGTTCTAATAGGATATTCCCATCTATTGACTTTTAAGAGGCTATATAAATTTTTAATTAGATTTATATAAATGTGGCTTATGTTACTTATATCCATTCTGTCGTTTTTTTCTTTTTTTATTTCCGTCATCTCCTTTACAGTCAATTTTTTATAATTATGGTCACGTTCAAGTATTGTCGTATTGTTGTAGTTAGAGCAATAACCTGTTTCTCGTACATGTTTATTTAATGCAGTCGTAGCATTCTTAGTAAATTTGTGCCCATCTAATCTATTTTTAAGTAACTGTGTGGTGATTGCTATATATTTGTTTGGACATTTAGAACAAGGAAATGAGTATACAACATTAGAGTTATTCATTTTAGGAGTTTTATTTTTCAATGTGGTAAAAAAAGGATTTAACTTATTTTAAGCTTTGTGGTATACAACGATATTATGTTGGTTCAGAATATATTTGATTTTTTTGATTTATTATTATTGTTGGGAGGATTGTTAGAATTTTTTGTATACGCTCTTTTATTATTTTATTAATGTCCCTGAGTTTCAAGTGGTTCCTTAATAAGGTCTCTCTCAAGGGAAGTTAATGTGATAGCTCTGTCTGCTAGGCAATAATAACACTCCTTTTTTGAGACATTGGATGATTTGAGTGGAAATTTTATTAGTATACCATTCAGTTAAGATTTTATTTTCTGTTCGGATAAGAGTCATATCTGAAAGGTTTATTTTACTGTCTTTCTCTATTCCTAATGCGAATTGCAACACGCTGTAAAAGCTGTTAAACTCTTGGAGGATTACATCTGTTTTATTAGGGGAACATCCATTAAACAGTCATCCACATATCTTTTAAAGAATATTATATTGAAATCAAGGCCTTTGATAACTCTTTCTTCTAAATATTTCATAAATAACTGAGCAATCGTGGAGGAGATAGATGAGCCCACAGCACAGCCATTTATTGGTTTGTAAAATGTACTATTATATTGAAAGTAATTTGTGTTTAAGGTAAGGTCCCTTTTAGGTTATTAAATTAAGGAAAATAATATAAAAAAACTTTTTGAGAATGCCTTAAAGAAAAGGCGAAACGTCAAAACACGTTGTTTTTTAACATCCACGTATGACGCCAGGAATACAAAATAATAACATATATATAGATATATAGAATACAAAGAAAACATATATATATATATATATATATATATATATATATATATATATATATATATATATATATATTGTTTATAACGGTTGAATTTGTTATATACAATTAAAAATAGTTTCCGTCGATAAGCTGAAAGAGTTCGTCAGTGGATATGATTAAATATTCTACAGAATAAAAAAATTGATGGCTGATATAAGTGACAATTATTAATTAATATTTTGTAAAATTAGTTCTCTTTTTATAGTAGCAGCAGCATGAGTACATTCTCCTTTTTAACGTGTTTGTGGTGATCCATTTTCATCGTCACAAAATGGTTCTTCTAGGATGTCATTATTTAACAAACAAAAATTATATAAAATGCAAGAAGCCATGACAATACGGATGTAAATTTAATATCATTTACATTTATATTATTGTAACCTTCTCCGAGGACGTTTAATAAGCCCAAAAGCATTTTCAATACAGCATCTTGTCTTACTCAAAGAATAGTTAAATAATTTTTTCTTCTTGTTAAATTACCATTATCTTTAAATGGAGATATTAACAATTCTTTTAAAATGTAGGCTGAATCACCAAAAATATGAAATTTTCCATGAAACAGTGATTCTGGTCCTTTTTTAGTTACAGTTTTAAACAAACCACCGTTGGTCAAGACTCTAGTATCATGTGCAGAGCTTGGCCATTCCCACACATACATTCGTAAAAATTTTGTCACGTGTGCAGACGCCTACAAATATATTTAACGAAAAAAATTGTAGTATCCAGAAAATGTAGTGCTCAAGTGAAAATATCAAACTGAACATTTATTAGTAAAAAGCCAGTACACATACTCTGTAAAATAACAAATTTTGTCATTTTTTCGTTGGTATAACTACCTTGTTCACTTAGTGGGGCCTTCATATTAATGTGTAATCCATCTATTGCTCCGATCACATCTGTAACTCAAATTTATATGGGCTTAATAAGGGTGTCTGCATAATTTAAACAATTAATATCTGGTCATAGAAATATACTTACTTGGGAAGTTTGCAATTTGCATGGATTGCTCTGCAATTATTTCATATTCATACCTTGAAGGCCACTTTATAGATTTATTCTGTAATTTAAGTATTTGTTTCACATCGTCATAAACAATATTACAAGCTGATCATAGAGATAAATTAAAAAGTTCATCAATTCTGAAATGTCATTTGAGTCCCTAAATATGTAATTGCAACTAACAACTTTTTTCTGCACTTGTTACAAAATTTCTTCCTACATAATCCTCTTCCATTGATAAATAATTTTCAGTTCTTGTAATAGATTCTTTGGGCAAATTCTATACAAATTGTAAAAGGCCATATCAGACATTTCGGAGACATTTTCGACAGATAATATTGGTCGGATAGCCGGCTCACAAATTTTTTACAATACTTAAAAATGATAATCAGCTGTAAGCTTTAATACAATTTAAACTGCCTAAAAAAAGAGTATAGTCAACAGACGTAACAATTTTGGAGTTTAAAGTTGTTCCTTAATAAGGTCTCTCTCAAGGGAAGTTAATGTGATAGTTCTGTCTGCTAGGCAATAATAACACTCCTTTTTTGAGACATTGGATGATTTGAGTGGAAATTTTATTAGTATACCATTCAGTTAAGATTTTATTTTCTGTTCGGATAAGAGTCATATCTGAAAGGTTTATTTTACTGTCTTTCTCTATTTCTGATGCGAATTGCAACACGCTGTAAAAGCTGTTAAACTCTTGGAGGATTACATCTGTTTTATTAGGGGAACATCCATTAAACATCCATCCACATATCTTTTAAAGAATGTTATATTGAAATCAAGGCCTTTGATAACTCTTTCTTCTAAATATTTCATAAATAACTGAGCAATCATGGAGGAGATAGATGAGCCCACAGCACAGCCATTTATTGGTTTGTAAAATGTACTATTATATTGAAAGTAATTTGTGTTTAAGGTAAGGTCCCTTTTAGGTTATTAAATTAAGGAAAATAATATAAAAAAACTTTTTGAGAATGCCCTAAAGAAAAGGCGAAACGTCAAAACACGTTGTTTTTTAACATCCACGTATGACGCCAGGAATACAAAATAATAACATATATATAGATATATAGAATACAAAGAAAACATATATATATATATATATATATATATATATATATATATATATATATATAGTTTATAACGGTTGAATTTGTTATAAACAATTAAAAATAGTTTCCGTCGATAAGCTGAAAGAGTTCGTCACTGGATATGATTAAATATTCTATAGAATAAAAAAATTGATGGCTGATATAAGTGACAATTATTAATTAATATTTTGTAAAATTAGTTCTCTTTTTATAGTAGCAGCAGCATGAGTACATTCTCCTTTTTAAAGTGTTTGTGATGATCCATTTTCATCGTCACAAAATGGTTCTTCTAGGATGTCATTATTTAACAAACAAAAATTATATAAAATGCAAGAAGCCATGACAATACGGATGTAAATTTAATATCATTTACATTTATATTATTTTAACCTTCTCCGAGGGCGTTTAATAAGCCCAAAAGCATTTTCAATACAGCATCTTGTCTTACTCAAAGAATAGTTAAATGATTTTTTCTTCTTGTTAAATTACCATTATCTTTAAATGGAGATATTAACAATTCTTTTAAAGTGTAGGCTAAATCACCAAAAATATGAAATTTTCCATGAAACAGTGATTCTAGTCCTTTTTTAGTTACAGTTTTAAACAAACCACCGTTGGTTAAGACTCTAGTATCATGTGCAGAGCTTGGCCATTCCCACACATACATTCGTAAAAATTTTGTCACGTGTGCAGACACCTACAAATATATTTAACGAAAAAAATTGTAGTGTCCAGAAAATGCAGTGCTCAAGTGAAAATATCAAACTGAACATTTATTAGTAAAAAGCCAGTACACATACTCTGTAAAATAACAAATTTTGTCATTTTTTCGTTGGTATAACTACCTTGTTCACTTAATGGGGCCTTCATATTAATGTGTAATCCATCTATTGCTCCGATCACATCTGTAACTCAAATTTATATGGGCTTAATAAGGGTGTCTGCATAATTTAAACAATTAATATCTGGTCATAGAAATATACTTACTTGGGAAGTTTGCAATTTGCATGGATTGCTCTGCAATTATTTCATATTCATACCTTGAAGGCCACTTTATAGATTTATTCTGTAATTTAAGTATTTGTTTCACGTCGTCATAAACAATATTACAAGCTGATCATAGAGATAAATTAAAAAGTTCATCAATTCTGAAATGTCATTTGAGTCCCTAAATATGTAATTGCAACTAACAACTTTTTTCTGCACTTGTTACAAAATTTCTTCCTACATAATCCTCTTCCATTGATGGATAAATAATTTTCAGTTCTTGTAATAGATTTTTTGGGCTAATTCTATACAAATTGTAAAAGGCCATATCAGACATTTCGGAGACATTTTCGACAGATAATATTGGTTCGATAGCCGGCTCACGAATTTTTTACAATACTTAAAAATGATAATCAGCTGTAAGCTTTAATACAATTTAAACTGCCTAAAGAAAGAGTATAGTCAACAGACGTAACAATTTTGGAATCATTCCAAAAAGGTCACATGAATGGACCACTATTTTGCTAATGATTTTTCTGATAACAGATTTCAGCTCCAAAAAGTATAACCTCTTTGAGTTTATCTTCGCTTCAGAACATCTACGTCGTCTAAATACATTGCTGCCATGTCACCATCGCTATCTTCCATTTTTGGTAACAGTTAAAATAAAAAACAAGAAACAGCACCAAGAACCGTCCAAAAACAAACATAATTTCGAACACAAATTTGAAGTTATATTAAGGTTATCAATTTGCAAAATAGCGTTTTCGCGTTTGGTCACGAGATCGTTATGCAGACCATTAAAAACGTTACCATTCTCTGTCAAAGTCGTAACTTTTAATCCATAACCTGGCAAACGCCAAGAAATATCTATAAGATTCATTCGGTTTTCTCCACATTCATTGTTGTTCATCTGACCCAAAATTGTTAAATTTACTAAAATTATCTATTTCTATTTTTTTAATGTGTGATTAGTTATTAATAAAAATAGTAATAATAGAATTGTAACAAAAAACAGAACCCTAAGTGACTATAATAAAAAGTAAAAAATAAATTAACTTAACTGTCTTTTCATTTCAATAAGTGAAAATGCTCTAATTTATAAAATATCTGACATTATTTGAAGAAAAGTGAAAAACCATTACCATATAAAAACTTAATACAATCTTAAACGACTATAAAAAAATAAAAGAAATAATTAAGTAAAGTGTCTTTGGGTTTTAAGAAGGGAAGCTGGTATGCTTTCTAGAGCTGCTGTGTTTTTTTCCAACGTAGCCGTTTGTTGTTCAAATATAGCTGTCTGGCGTTCCTGGTTGGAAAGAATAGCTCTGTTGATTTCCTGCAGCTGCAAGTTTTGTTCATATACAGAGGACCTGTGAAGAAAATAAAGGATTTTTGAAATGTTTTTTGGACATAGGCCAATTAAAATTTTGATAAAAATATATTAATACCATGTTATTGTCTGCGTCTCACCATCTACTTTTTCCGCTGTCTGGATGTGGATGATATGTCGTCAAAATTACCTAAAGCAAACATAAATGGTAAGTAAATTATTTCCGCCTCTGCTGCATTTTATATTACTTACAGGAAGTTTCATTATACAAAGTTCCAGGAAGACCTCCTATTTCTATTCCCTCTGGGATCCCTTCAACAGCCGTTTTGCCAATAATTTCAAGAACGATTTAATCTCCTTGACGAACGTTCTGTGAATCTGGTGGCCTATCGCCTATTGCTTTAGTGCTTCTTTTGTTTGCCATATCTAACAGCAAATGAAGAAAAATAATTATGTTACAATTATTCATCAACGATTGGCAAGTTTAGGTTCAGCACACTCTTCAAAATTTAGGTACATTTAAACTTGGCGTTCTTTTACTTTGCGGGCACCATCCTATTATCAAAAGCATCAGTTTATGTGATTGTTAAGTAAAATTTTAATACAATTTCAATATAGGACTAAAATAAAATATAGCAATTAAATTATTAAATTATAATCTATAATAAAAAAAAAGTTGTTGCAGTCGTGTTATTAATATATTGTCTACATTTTGACAAATTAAATGTGTGTGCTATTTTTAAAACTAGTAATTGTTCAGACTAAAAGTACTTACATCTCGATTTCACATTTAATTTGTTTCTTTTCCATTTTGCCTTAATTTCATTCAACGAACGCTTTTCCTTGCTGACAATATTTACACTCTTTAGTACCTCCCGCCACGCGTTTTTCCGCCTTGACGGCGGAATATTAGGAGATAACTCCCCAAACAGTACTTCTTATGAAGATTTATTTTTTTAAACAAAATCTTATCTTCCTTGGGACAAAAATTACCTTTTCTTTTGCGTTTTACGTCCGCCATTTCTTCTATTCACAAGCACTAATAATTACATAAACAAGACAACAGAAAGTCGGCTTAAGTTAGTTTAATAACCTACAATTTAAAATACACAAATTATGGTTAAAATTCCACACATTAACAGAAAAAGTTAAAAGGTTAAAAGACAATCCAAAAAAAATTTTAAGAACTTATTTTACAATTTAAAACTTAAATGATTTTAAAATTATTGAAATATTTACAAAAATCTGTAGATACGCACCTTTAGCTTACCATTTCTATTTCGATATTGACTGAGAAAATGTATTGATTGTGGTAGTGGAAAAACAATTCCTTTTTTATTACATTATTTTTTAAATCATTACTTATGGGGTCTTTGATTTTTTTTATATTTAAATTGATAACATATAAATGTTCTAATAGGATATTTCCATCTATTGACTTTTAAGAGGCTATATAAATTTTTAATTAGATTTATATAAATGTGGCTTATATTACTTATATCCATCCTGTCGTTTTTTTCTTTTTTTATTTCCGTCATCTCCTTTACAGTCAATTTTTTATAATTATGGTCACGTTCAAGTATTGTCGTATTGTTGTAGTTGGAGCAATCACCTGTTTCTCGCACATGTTTATTTATTGCAGTCGTAGCATTTTTAGTAAATTTGTGCCCATCTAATCTATTTTTAAGTAACTGTGTTTTGATTGCTATATATTTGTTTGGACATTTAGAACAAGGAAATGAGTATACAACATTAGAGTTATTCATTTTAGGAGTTTTACTTTTCAATGTGGTAAAAAAGGATTTAACTTATTTTAAGCTTTGTGGTATACAACGATATTATGTTGGTTCAGAATATATTTGATTTTTTTGATTTATTATTATTGTTGGGAGGATTGTTAGAATTTTTTGTATACGCTCTTTTATTATTTTATTAATGTCCCTGAGTTTAAAGTTGTTCCTTAATAAGGTCTCTCTCAAGGGAAGTTAACGTGATAGCTCTGTCTGCTAGGCAATAATAACACTCCTTTTTTGAGACATTGGATGATTTGAGTGGAAATTTTATTAGTATACCATTCAGTTAAGATTTTATTTTCTGTTCGGATAAGAGTCATATCTGAAAGGTTTATTTTACTGTCTTTCTCTATTTCTGATGCGAATTGCAACACGCTGTAAAAGCTGTTAAACTCTTGGAGGATTACATCTGTTTTATTAGGGGAACATCCATTAAACATCCATCCACATATCTTTTAAAGAATGTTATATTGAAATCAAGGCCTTTGATAACTCTTTCTTCTAAATATTTCATAAATAACTGAGCAATCATGGAGGAGATAGATGAGCCCACAGCACAGCCATTTATTGGTTTGTAAAATGTACTATTATATTGAAAGTAATTTGTGTTTAAGGTAAGGTCCCTTTTAGGTTATTAAATTAAGGAAAATAATATAAAAAAACTTTTTGAGAATGCCCTAAAGAAAAGGCGAAACGTCAAAACACGTTGTTTTTTAATATCCACGTATGACGCCAGGAATACAAAATAATAACATATATATAGATATATAGAATACAAAGAAAACATATATATATATATATATATATATATATATATATATATATATATATATATATATATATATATATATATATATATATATATAGTTTATAACGGTTGAATTTGTTATAAACAATTAAAAATAGTTTCCGTCGATAAGCTGAAAGAGTTCGTCACTGGATATGATTAAATATTCTATAGAATAAAAAAATTGATGGCTGATATAAGTGACAATTATTAATTAATATTTTGTAAAATTAGTTCTCTTTTTATAGTAGCAGCAGCATGAGTACATTCTCCTTTTTAAAGTGTTTGTGATGATCCATTTTCATCGTCACAAAATGGTTCTTCTAGGATGTCATTATTTAACAAACAAAAATTATATAAAATGCAAGAAGCCATGACAATACGGATGTAAATTTAATATCATTTACATTTATATTATTGTAACCTTCTCCGAGGGCGTTTAATAAGCCCAAAAGCATTTTCAATACAGCATCTTGTCTTACTCAAAGAATAGTTAAATGATTTTTTCTTCTTGTTAAATTACCATTATCTTTAAATGGAGATATTAACAATTCTTTTAAAGTGTAGGCTAAATCACCAAAAATATGAAATTTTCCATGAAACAGTGATTCTAGTCCTTTTTTAGTTACAGTTTTAAACAAACCACCGTTGGTCAAGACTCTAGTATCATGTGCAGAGCTTGGCCATTCCCACACATACATTCGTAAAAATTTTGTCACGTGTGCAGACACCTACAAATATATTTAACGAAAAAAATTGTAGTGTCCAGAAAATGCAGTGCTCAAGTGAAAATATCAAACTGAACATTTATTAGTAAAAAGCCAGTACACATACTCTGTAAAATAACAAATTTTGTCATTTTTTCGTTGGTATAACTACCTTGTTCACTTAATGGGGCCTTCATATTAATGTGTAATCCATCTATTGCTCCGATCACATCTGTAACTCAAATTTATATGGGCTTAATAAGGGTGTCTGCATAATTTAAACAATTAATATCTGGTCATAGAAATATACTTACTTGGGAAGTTTGCAATTTGCATGGATTGCTCTGCAATTATTTCATATTCATACCTTGAAGGCCACTTTATAGATTTATTCTGTAATTTAAGTATTTGTTTCACGTCGTCATAAACAATATTACAAGCTGATCATAGAGATAAATTAAAAAGTTCATCAATTCTGAAATGTCATTTGAGTCCCTAAATATGTAATTGCAACTAACAACTTTTTTCTGCACTTGTTACAAAATTTCTTCCTACATAATCCTCTTCCATTGATGGATAAATAATTTTCAGTTCTTGTAATAGATTTTTTGGGCTAATTCTATACAAATTGTAAAAGGCCATATCAGACATTTCGGAGACATTTTCGACAGATAATATTGGTTCGATAGCCGGCTCACGAATTTTTTACAATACTTAAAAATGATAATCAGCTGTAAGCTTTAATACAATTTAAACTGCCTAAAGAAAGAGTATAGTCAACAGACGTAACAATTTTGGAATCATTCCAAAAAGGTCACATGAATGGACCACTATTTTGCTAATGATTTTTCTGATAACAGATTTCAGCTCCAAAAAGTATAACCTCTTTGAGTTTATCTTCGCTTCAGAACATCTACGTCGTCTAAATACATTGCTGCCATGTCACCATCGCTATCTTCCATTTTTGGTAACAGTTAAAATAAAAAACAAGAAACAGCACCAAGAACCGTCCAAAAACAAACATAATTTCGAACACAAATTTGAAGTTATATTAAGGTTATCAATTTGCAAAATAGCGTTTTCTCGTTTGGTCACGAGATCGTTATGCAGACCATTAAAAACGTTACCATTCTCTGTCAAAGTCGTAACTTTTAATCCATAACCTGGCAAACGCCAAGAAATATCTATAAGATTCATTCGGTTTTCTCCACATTCATTGTTGTTCATCTGACCCAAAATTGTTAAATTTACTAAAATTATCTATTTCTATTTTTTTAATGTGTGATTAGTTATTAATAAAAATAGTAATAATAGAATTGTAACAAAAAACAGAACCCTAAGTGACTATAATAAAAAGTAAAAAATAAATTAACTTAACTGTCTTTTCATTTCAATAAGTGAAAATGCTCTAATTTATAAAATATCTGACATTATTTGAAGAAAAGTGAAAAACCATTACCATATAAAAACTTAATACAATCTTAAACGACTATAAAAAAATAAAAGAAATAATTAAGTAAAGTGTCTTTGGGTTTTAAGAAGGGAAGCTGGTATGCTTTCTAGAGCTGCTGTGTTTTTTTCCAACGTAGCCGTTTGTTGTTCAAATATAGCTGTCTGGCGTTCCTGGTTGGAAAGAATAGCTCTGTTGATTTCCTGCAGCTGCAAGTTTTGTTCATATACAGAGGACCTGTGAAGAAAAAAAAGGATTTTTGAAATGTTTTTTGGACATAGGCCAATTAAAATTTTGATAAAAATATATTAATACCATGTTATTGTCTGCGTCTCACCATCTACTTTTTCCGCTGTCTGGATGTGGATGATATGTCGTCAAAATTACCTAAAGCAAACATAAATGGTAAGTAAATTATTTCCGCCTCTGCTGCATTTTATATTACTTACAGGAAGTTTCATTATACAAAGTTCCAGGAAGACCTCCTATTTCTATTCCCTCTGGGATCCCTTCAACAGCCGTTTTGCCAATAATTTCAAGAACGATTTAATCTCCTTGACGAACGTTCTGTGAATCTGGTGGCCTATCGCCTGTTGCTTTAGTGCTTCTTTTGTTTGCCATATCTAACAGCAAATGAAGAAAAATAATTATGTTACAATTATTCATCAACGATTGGCAAGTTTAGGTTCAGCACACTCTTCAAAATTTAGGTACATTTAAACTTGGCGTTCTTTTACTTTGCGGGCACCATCCTATTATCAAAAGCATCAGTTTATGTGATTGTTAAGTAAAATTTTAATACAATTTCAATATAGGACTAAAATAAAATATAGCAATTAAATTATTAAATTATAATCTATAATAAAAAAAAAGTTGTTGCAGTCGTGTTATTAATATATTGTCTACATTTTGACAAATTAAATGTGTGTGCTATTTTTAAAACTAGTAATTGTTCAGACTAAAAGTACTTACATCTCGATTTCACATTTAATTTGTTTCTTTTCCATTTTGCCTTAATTTCATTCAACGAACGCTTTTCCTTGCTGACAATATTTACACTCTTTAGTACCTCCCGCCACGCGTTTTTCCGCCTTGACGGCGGAATATTAGGAGATAACTCCCCAAACAGTACTTCTTATGAAGATTTATTTTTTTAAACAAAATCTTATCTTCCTTGGGACAAAAATTACCTTTTCTTTTGCGTTTTACGTCCGCCATTTCTTCTATTCACAAGCACTAATAATTACATAAACAAGACAACAGAAAGTCGGCTTAAGTTAGTTTAATAACCTACAATTTAAAATACACAAATTATGGTTAAAATTCCACACATTAACAGAAAAAGTTAAAAGGTTAAAAGACAATCCAAAAAAAATTTTAAGAACTTATTTTACAATTTAAAACTTAAATGATTTTAAAATTATTGAAATATTTACAAAAATCTGTAGATACGCACCTTTAGCTTACCATTTCTATTTCGATATTGACTGAGAAAATGTATTGATTGTGGTAGTGGAAAAACAATTCCTTTTTTATTACATTATTTTTTAAATCATTACTTATGGGGTCTTTGATTTTTTTTATATTTAAATTGATAACATATAAATGTTCTAATAGGATATTTCCATCTATTGACTTTTAAGAGGCTATATAAATTTTTAATTAGATTTATATAAATGTGGCTTATATTTAGGGATGGGTAAATTTCACTCTCGGTATAGTTTTGAAATTTCAAGTTGAAATTTTCATGAAATTTATGAAATTTATTTGAAATTTATGAAATTTTTGAAATTTATGGAATTTGGAAATTTTCACTGAAATATTTGTAACTTTCAATGAAACATTGAAACTTGTACAAATTTCCCTGAAATGTATTAATATTTCCTGAGTTAATTTGGTCACAAATACGATGTTTTTCTTTTTTGTAATTACCCTACATGAAATAAATAAAGCCAATATTTTTTTACTTTTTATTTAAAAAGTAATAGACCACAGAAACAAAACTTAACATAAGTAGGTATATGTACTGTAAATTGGCTTTATTAAATGAAGCCGAATGGAACAAAAATATAGATAGGAAAATCCAACATTTATTAATGCAGATAGGTATAGAGTGTGTCTGAAATTGGCCACGTCACGACCCACACCCAGAAACTATAAAAGTTAGGAAGATCGTTAAATGGGGAAAGTCTTAGGCAGTTACGTTAGTGATTTAACAGCACTTGGGGATTGATTGCAGGCTGTTATGGTTTTTGAAATATTTCCAAAAAAGCAAAACATTGCATTTTCGAAAAACCACAGTAACTTTTTTATTTTTGGATATTTCTAAATTTTGTAAAGACATTACTAGAGCACCTTTTTATGTAGAATACAACTGTCAACTCAAATTTTCAGTTCAAAGTTTCGGTTGCGTGGAACTGGAGACATCATTGTTTTTTTAAATACGGACTTAAATTTTTTTATTTTGGATTTGAAGATCTTTTGATCTCCCAAATTTAATGATGTATCACACTTATCTCTTAAAAGATTATTTTAGGTACTTTCCATAAGAGCCTGTGTGTTAGAGAGTAACTCTTAGTCTGTCTCTATCTCTAAGTCTTTAGCACAGAGGCTCTTATGGAAAATATCAATAATAATCATTCCATATACAAGTGTGATACATCATTTACTTTGGGGGATCAAGAGCTCTAAAAATACGAAATAAAAGTCCAGGTCCGTATTAAAAAAATACAAAGTTGATGATGTCTCCACGCAACCGAAACGTCGAAATAAAAAATCTGAGTTGGCAGCTGTATTCTACGTAAAAAGGTACTCTAATAATGTATTTACCAAATTTAAAAATATCCAAAAATAAAAAAGTTACAGTGGTTTTTTTCGAAAATGCAACTTTTTGTTTTTTTGGAAATATCTCAAAAACTAAAATAGTTACAATTAATCTGCGAGGGCTAATAAATCATTAACATAATTGCCTAAAACTTTTCCCATTTAACCGTCTTCCTAACTTTTATAGTTTCTGAGATACCAATACCGTCGTGGCGTGGCCAATTTCGAACACACTGTATAAAAGGGAATAATGTAATAGTGAACTTCTAGTATTTTTCTTTATTATCATCAGTATCGTCATTTTCGCTCACATCAGTCATATTCACATCGAGATCATCTGATGACGAATCATGCAGAGAATAACTCTCTTCCTCAGAGTCTGCAGAGGGCGAAGAAGAGACATAATTTTTTTCACTTTCATCTTCCAAATTCTGACTACTTTTAATTTTTTTATACTGGGTTATTTTCAGCTGCTTACTTATTTTTCTTTTGTTTATTAATTCATTCTCCTGGACTTGGGAGACAGGAGCATCCGTAAAAGCCACGACATTGGGTGTTTCTAAAAGAAAAATTATTCTAATTTAAAAAAGCATACGAAATAAATCTAGGAAAGAGAGAAGAAAAAAATAAGTTGTTTTTTTTTCATCAAGGAACTTGAAAAAAGTTAGTATTAAAAACAGAAAACACACCTACCTAATTTTGAGTTATTTTCCTCATTCTGATTACCAATTCTTTTGAGAAGTCGATAATTGTGTGAAATGAAACTTAATTTAACAGTTCGAGCAGTTGTCAATCTGTTTCTTATCTTTCTGTGTATTCTACCAAAAGTACTGAAACTTCTTTCAGTGGATGCCGAGGATGTGGGCATGGAAAGAACTCTGACTGCAACTTCTGCCAGCTGTTTACTATTAATACTTCCAACCCCTTTCCACCAACTAATAGGCTCTAGATGATTGACAGTCTTCCAAATGATTTCTTTCATCCATGCACCATCTCTATTCCGGTAATTAGTCAAATTCGATAAGATAGTAACAGAATCGATGTCATTCTCGTTCATATCCTTAGATATGTTATCTACAAAATCCATGGCAGATAGAATTTGTTCCGAATTAAGACTAACACCTTGGTCTTTAGGATCGAAAATAACTGCTGCGTAATGAATTGGCTGAAGAGCATAGTCTTTACGAAAACAAAATTTTTCCATCACAGTACGCTCTTCCTGTGTGGTGGTGATAGGACTTAAAGGAATCCTCTGAACAAGATTAGACTCTATGTCAGTAAAAGCATATACGACTTTTTGTATAACTGGTTCATCCGACTCTAATGTAAATATCCACTTGACAATAGGACGGATCAGTTCTGCAAGATTTACTACTTGCACCAAAAAAATTTCATTGTCAAGTATTTTTGATCTATTCTCTTTCGTAAATAGATCACATGTTGACTCATCCACAGCTAATTTTTGGAGTGTAGATTTAGCTTTTATAAAACCATCCAATGCTTTGAGGTTACTTCCCCATCTTGTGCTTACAGGAAGTGATAACGATATCTGAGCATTTTTTTCCTTGTTGAAAGCTGCAGTCAAGATGTGAGATTTCTTGACATGTTTAACAATGTCCACAACTTTTTTTATAATTTTGTCAATCGAATCGATTTTTAAAATATCCTGAACTAAGAGATTGAGAGTATGTGAAAGACATCCCAAAGGTATGATATGTTTGTACTTCTCTTTTAAAAGCATTGCTGCTTTTCGTTCGTTAGCAGCATTGTCTGTCATGACAACCAAAAACTTATCAGCACCATATTCTTCTAAAATATTTGCCATTTGTTCAGACAAGTATTCTGAGGTGTGCCTCTGCGTTTCACTGGCAATACTTCTTATGAAGTGTGGTTGCGGATTCATAATAGTAAAATTTATTATAGCTTCATTCCTGGAAATGAAAATGCAGACATATTTTACTTTTAGGTTGCACACTCTAAGCAAACTACCACCACATACCACATGTCACAATATGTGAAGTGAGACGTGACATATCGTGGACGTGGAAGTAAAAAAAGAGTGTTATTTTTTCGTTTTTTTTTATAACTTACCGCATGTTGCTCCATGAATCTGTAGCCAAAGCCAAGTTTTTCGACTCCGTGATTGAAAAATTCACTTCAGCAGAGATTCTATTATATTCCTGATCTAATAAAGGCCCTGAAAGTGTTTTCCTGGTAGGGCATTTCCAGGATGGCCTAATAGTTTTAAAAAATTCGATCCAAGCTGACTGATCTGTTAAACTTAGCGGAACTTCACTAGTATAAACTGCTCTAGCAAAAAGAACATCCAGTTTAGCCTACAATCAAACAACACCAATGAACTAATGCATTTTAAATAAAATTAACTACTATTCTCACTATTAATTTGATACTAAAATCAACTTACTTGTTCATTAGGTAACATTGTGTCAGTGTATTTCAAAATGCTTGAGCCTGACCTGCTCGACGAAGTGATTTTTGGTGATGCATGGTATTTTCTTAATGAAAGAGAAAGAGATGCACCACTTTGGCCGATTTCACTCGCTTGACTCCCTTCCGAATTTATTTCATTGGTGAAACTTTCCGTACTTTCATTTTCTGAAATTAAATATCCATAATGTTTCGGGTAATAAAGCGAAGTAATATGTAAATTTGTTTTTAATGGAATGAATCACCCTACACTGTACTACAGTACTACTGTACCGGAGAGGGTGGTCAAAATAGGTCCTTTTTATTAGGAAACATCTTGAATTCTTGACCCAATGCCAATAGCCAATAGGTTGGACTGGGACTCGGACTGGGTTAAATGACTTTTTCTGCAGCCGTCCCGAAAATATAAGTTCCGGTATAATTTATTAAACCGAAAGTGCCACTTTACAGAAATCGTACCGAAAGTAACTTTTTTTTTACTTTCGGTTTCGGTACGATTTCTAAACTAACTAACTTAAATATTTTCGGGACGATTTTTTCCACTAACCGCGAAAAGATATCAAAACGCAGTTTGCATCATTTAATTTTTCTCTAAATTCCCGAATAGAAATGACCAATTTTACCCACCCTGTATATACCCATTATTGCCTGTAATATTTAGATAATTAGATATTTTATTACTTACCATTACCGCCACTACTGTTATCGTGGGCATTGGATTTATACTCCACTTTTCTGACTTCGCCAACAGTTTTTGTAAATTTCCCTTTTTGTATTTGTTCTTTAACAAAAGTCGGGGTTTTGAAGCATTTAACTAAGTGTTTTTCTAATCGAGTTGCGTTTTTATAGAAAACAGTGTGACAAAAAACACATTTCACTCTTTTGTCGTCTTCGACTTTAAAATAACTCCAAATACTTCCCTTTGGTTTAACCATATTCCATATTGCATTTATAGATTGTAACGTAACGATGTTAGTTGTAACTTGTAAGCAAACATGAACGAACGTGAAGAAATCTGGAAGAAACCCACGTCGGAGGAGTTGGCGTTGGCGAATGGCGAGGGCGGCTGGCAACTGGCGACTGGCGAGTGACGACACCGACACCATAATAAACGCGGTGCGAATGTGCGCTGGATCGCGACTCGCGACTTGAAAGGACGCGGACTGACTTATTTGGATTGTAGAGGGAGGGTAGCATGAGAAAGTTTCGCGAAATTTATGAAATTTTCAGTGAAATTTATGTAAATTTCTAGAAATATATTACTTGAAAATTTCACTTGAAATTTTGGAAACTTTCATTGAAATTTCAAATTTTAAGGCAAGTGAAATATTACACTTTTAAAAATTTCAAATGTGAAAATTTCATTTGAAATTTTCACACGGCACAACCCTACTTATATTACTTATATCCATCCTGTCGTTTTTTTCTTTTTTTATTTCCGTCATCTCCTTTACAGTCAATTTTTTATAATTATGGTCACGTTCAAGTATTGTCGTATTGTTGTAGTTGGAGCAATCACCTGTTTCTCGCACATGTTTATTTATTGCAGTCGTAGCAGTTTTAGTAAATTTGTGCCCATCTAATCTATTTTTAAGTAACTGTGTTTTGATTGCTATATATTTGTTTGGACATTTAGAACAAGGAAATGAGTATACAACATTAGAGTTATTCATTTTAGGAGTTTTACTTTTCAATGTGGTAAAAAAGGATTTAACTTATTTTAAGCTTTGTGGTATACAACGATATTATGTTGGTTCAGAATATATTTGATTTTTTTGATTTATTATTATTGTTGGGAGGATTGTTAGAATTTTTTGTATACGCTCTTTTATTATTTTATTAATGTCCCTGAGTTTAAAGTTGTTCCTTAATAAGGTCTCTCTCAAGGGAAGTTAATGTGATAGCTCTGTCTGCTAGGCAATAATAACACTCCTTTTTTGAGACATTGGATGATTTGAGTGGAAATTTTATTAGTATACCATTCAGTTAAGATTTTATTTTCTGTTCGGATAAGAGTCATATCTGAAAGGTTTATTTTACTGTCTTTCTCTATTTCTGATGCGAATTGCAACACGCTGTAAAAGCTGTTAAACTCTTGGAGGATTACATCTGTTTTATTAGGGGAACATCCATTAAACATCCATCCACATATCTTTTAAAGAATGTTATATTGAAATCAAGGCCTTTGATAACTCTTTCTTCTAAATATTTCATAAATAACTGAGCAATCATGGAGGAGATAGATGAGCCCACAGCACAGCCATTTATTGGTTTGTAAAATGTACTATTATATTGAAAGTAATTTGTGTTTAAGGTAAGGTCCCTTTTAGGTTATTAAATTAAGGAAAATAATATAAAAAAACTTTTTGAGAATGCCCTAAAGAAAAGGCGAAACGTCAAAACACGTTGTTTTTTAACATCCACGTATGACGCCAGGAATACAAAATAATAACATATATATAGATATATAGAATACAAAGAAAACATATATATATATATATATATATATATATATATATATATATATATATATATATATATATATATATATAGTTTATAACGGTTGAATTTGTTATAAACAATTAAAAATAGTTTCCGTCGATAAGCTGAAAGAGTTCGTCACTGGATATGATTAAATATTCTATAGAATAAAAAAATTGATGGCTGATATAAGTGACAATTATTAATTAATATTTTGTAAAATTAGTTCTCTTTTTATAGTAGCAGCAGCATGAGTACATTCTCCTTTTTAAAGTGTTTGTGATGATCCATTTTCATCGTCACAAAATGGTTCTTCTAGGATGTCATTATTTAACAAACAAAAATTATATAAAATGCAAGAAGCCATGACAATACGGATGTAAATTTAATATCATTTACATTTATATTATTTTAACCTTCTCCGAGGGCGTTTAATAAGCCCAAAAGCATTTTCAATACAGCATCTTGTCTTACTCAAAGAATAGTTAAATGATTTTTTCTTCTTGTTAAATTACCATTATCTTTAAATGGAGATATTAACAATTCTTTTAAAGTGTAGGCTAAATCACCAAAAATATGAAATTTTCCATGAAACAGTGATTCTAGTCCTTTTTTAGTTACAGTTTTAAACAAACCACCGTTGGTCAAGACTCTAGTATCATGTGCAGAGCTTGGCCATTCCCACACATACATTCGTAAAAATTTTGTCACGTGTGCAGACACCTACAAATATATTTAACGAAAAAAATTGTAGTGTCCAGAAAATGCAGTGCTCAAGTGAAAATATCAAACTGAACATTTATTAGTAAAAAGCCAGTACACATACTCTGTAAAATAACAAATTTTGTCATTTTTTCGTTGGTATAACTACCTTGTTCACTTAATGGGGCCTTCATATTAATGTGTAATCCATCTATTGCTCCGATCACATCTGTAACTCAAATTTATATGGGCTTAATAAGGGTGTCTGCATAATTTAAACAATTAATATCTGGTCATAGAAATATACTTACTTGGGAAGTTTGCAATTTGCATGGATTGCTCTGCAATTATTTCATATTCATACCTTGAAGGCCACTTTATAGATTTATTCTGTAATTTAAGTATTTGTTTCACGTCGTCATAAACAATATTACAAGCTGATCATAGAGATAAATTAAAAAGTTCATCAATTCTGAAATGTCATTTGAGTCCCTAAATATGTAATTGCAACTAACAACTTTTTTCTGCACTTGTTACAAAATTTCTTCCTACATAATCCTCTTCCATTGATGGATAAATAATTTTCAGTTCTTGTAATAGATTTTTTGGGCTAATTCTATACAAATTGTAAAAGGCCATATCAGACATTTCGGAGACATTTTCGACAGATAATATTGGTTCGATAGCCGGCTCACGAATTTTTTACAATACTTAAAAATGATAATCAGCTGTAAGCTTTAATACAATTTAAACTGCCTAAAGAAAGAGTATAGTCAACAGACGTAACAATTTTGGAATCATTCCAAAAAGGTCACATGAATGGACCACTATTTTGCTAATGATTTTTCTGATAACAGATTTCAGCTCCAAAAAGTATAACCTCTTTGAGTTTATCTTCGCTTCAGAACATCTACGTCGTCTAAATACATTGCTGCCATGTCACCATCGCTATCTTCCATTTTTGGTAACAGTTAAAATAAAAAACAAGAAACAGCACCAAGAACCGTCCAAAAACAAACATAATTTCGAACACAAATTTGAAGTTATATTAAGGTTATCAATTTGCAAAATAGCGTTTTCGCGTTTGGTCACGAGATCGTTATGCAGACCATTAAAAACGTTACCATTCTCTGTCAAAGTCGTAACTTTTAATCCATAACCTGGCAAACGCCAAGAAATATCTATAAGATTCATTCGGTTTTCTCCACATTCATTGTTGTTCATCTGACCCAAAATTGTTAAATTTACTAAAATTATCTATTTCTATTTTTTTAAATTTGTGATTAGTTATTAATAAAAATAGTAATAATAGAATTGTAACAAAAAACAGAACCCTAAGTGACTATAATAAAAAGTAAAAAATAAATTAACTTAACTGTCTTTTCATTTCAATAAGTGAAAATGCTCTAATTTATAAAATATCTGACATTATTTGAAGAAAAGTGAAAAACCATTACCATATAAAAACTTAATACAATCTTAAACGACTATAAAAAAATAAAAGAAATAATTAAGTAAAGTGTCTTTGGGTTTTAAGAAGGGAAGCTGGTATGCTTTCTAGAGCTGCTGTGTTTTTTTCCAACGTAGCCGTTTGTTGTTCAAATATAGCTGTCTGGCGTTCCTGGTTGGAAAGAATAGCTCTGTTGATTTCCTGCAGCTGCAAGTTTTGTTCATATACAGAGGACCTGTGAAGAAAAAAAAGGATTTTTGAAATGTTTTTTGGACATAGGCCAATTAAAATTTTGATAAAAAATATATTAATACCATGTTATTGTCTGCGTCTCACCATCTACTTTTTCCGCTGTCTGGATGTGGATGATATGTCGTCAAAATTACCTAAAGCAAACATAAATGGTAAGTAAATTATTTCCGCCTCTGCTGCATTTTATATTACTTACAGGAAGTTTCATTATACAAAGTTCCAGGAAGACCTCCTATTTCTATTCCCTCTGGGATCCCTTCAACAGCCGTTTTGCCAATAATTTCAAGAACGATTTAATCTCCTTGACGAACGTTCTGTGAATCTGGTGGCCTATCGCCTATTGCTTTAGTGCTTCTTTTGTTTGCCATATCTAACAGCAAATGAAGAAAAATAATTATGTTACAATTATTCATCAACGATTGGCAAGTTTAGGTTCAGCACACTCTTCAAAATTTAGGTACATTTAAACTTGGCGTTCTTTTACTTTGCGGACACCATCCTATTATCAAAAGCATCAGTTTATGTGATTGTTAAGTAAAATTTTAATACAATTTCAATATAGGACTAAAATAAAATATAGCAATTAAATTATTAAATTATAATCTATAATAAAAAAAAAGTTGTTGCAGTCGTGTTATTAATATATTGTCTACATTTTGACAAATTAAATGTGTGTGCTATTTTTAAAACTAGTAATTGTTCAGACTAAAAGTACTTACATCTCGATTTCACATTTAATTTGTTTCTTTTCCATTTTGCCTTAATTTCATTCAACGAACGCTTTTCCTTGCTGACAATATTTACACTCTTTAGTACCTCCCGCCACGCGTTTTTCCGCCTTGACGGCGGAATATTAGGAGATAACTCCCCAAACAGTACTTCTTATGAAGATTTATTTTTTTAAACAAAATCTCATCTTCCTTGGGACAAAAATTACCTTTTCTTTTGCGTTTTACGTCCGCCATTTCTTCTATTCACAAGCACTAATAATTACATAAACAAGACAACAGAAAGTCGGCTTAAGTTAGTTTAATAACCTAAAATTTAAAATACACAAATTATGGTTAAAATTCCACACATTAACAGAAAAAGTTAAAAGGTTAAAAGACAATCCAAAAAAAATTTTAAGAACTTATTTTACAATTTAAAACTTAAATGATTTTAAAATTATTGAAATATTTACAAAAATCTGTAGATACGCACCTTTAGCTTACCATTTCTATTTCGATATTGACTGAGAAAATGTATTGATTGTGGTAGTGGAAAAACAATTCCTTTTTTATTACATTATTTTTTAAATCATTACTTATGGGGTCTTTGATTTTTTTTATATTTAAATTGATAACATATAAATGTTCTAATAGGATATTCCCATCTATTGACTTTTAAGAGGCTATATAAATTTTTAATTAGATTTATATAAATGTGGCTTATGTTACTTATATCCATTCTGTCGTTTTTTTCTTTTTTTATTTCCGTCATCTCCTTTACAGTCAATTTTTTATAATTATGGTCACGTTCAAGTATTGTCGTATTGTTGTAGTTAGAGCAATAACCTGTTTCTCGTACATGTTTATTTAATGCAGTCGTAGCATTCTTAGTAAATTTGTGCCCATCTAATCTATTTTTAAGTAACTGTGTGGTGATTGCTATATATTTGTTTGGACATTTAGAACAAGGAAATGAGTATACAACATTAGAGTTATTCATTTTAGGAGTTTTACTTTTCAATGTGGTAAAAAAAGGATTTAACTTATTTTAAGCTTTGTGGTATACAACAATATTATGTTGGTTCAGAATATATTTGATTTTTTTGATTTATTATTATTGTTGGGAGGATTGTTAGAATTTTTTGTATACGCTCTTTTATTATTTTATTAATGTCCCTGAGTTTAAAGTTGTTCCTTAATAAGGTCTCTCTCAAGGGAAGTTAATGTGATAGCTCTGTCTGCTAGGCAATAATAACACTCCTTTTTTGAGACATTGGATGATTTGAGTGGAAATTTTATTAGTATACCATTCAGTTAAGATTTTATTTTCTGTTCGGATAAGAGTCATATCTGAAAGGTTTATTTTACTGTCTTTCTCTATTTCTGATGCGAATTGCAACACGCTGTAAAAGCTGTTAAACTCTTGGAGGATTACATCTGTTTTATTAGGGGAACATCCATTAAGCAGTCATCCACATATCTTTTAAAGAATGTTATATTGAAATCAAGGCCTTTGATAACTCTTTCTTCTAAATATTTCATAAATAACTGAGCAATCGTGGAGGAGATAGATGAGCCCACAGCACAGCCATTTATTGGTTTGTAAAATGTACTATTATATTGAAAGTAATTTGTGTTTAAGGTAAGGTCCCTTTTAGGTTATTAAATTAAGGAAAATAATATAAAAAAACTTTTTGAGAATGCCCTAAAGAAAATGCGAAACGTCAAAACACGTTGTTTTTTAACATCCACGTGTGACGCCAGGAATACAAAATAATAACATATATATAGATATATAGAGTACAAAGAAAAGATATATATATATATATATATATATATATATATATATATATATATATATATATATATATATATATTGTTTATAACGGTTGAATTTGTTATAAACAATTAAAAATAGTTTCCGTTGATAAGCTGAAAGAGTTCGTCACTGGATATGATTAAATATTCTACAGAATAAAAAAATTGATGGCTGATATAAGTGACAATTATTAATTAATATTTTGTAAAATTAGTTCTCTTTTTATAGTAGCAGCAGCATGAGTACATTCTCCTTTTTAAAGTGTTTGTGGTGATCCATTTTCATCGTCAAAAAATGGTTCTTTTAGGATGTCATTATTTAACAAACAAAAATTATATAAAATGCAAGAAGCCATGACAATACGGATGTAAATTTAATATCATTTACATTTATATTATTGTAACCTTCTCCGAGGGCGTTTAATAAGCCCAAAAGCATTTTCAATACAGCATCTTGTCTTACTCAAAGAATAGTTAAATGATTTTTTCTTCTTGTTAAATTACCATTATCTTTAAATGGAGATATTAACAATTCTTTTAAAGTGTAGGCTGAATCACCAAAAATATGAAATTTTCCATGAAACAGTGATTCTAGTCCTTTTTTAGTTACAGTTTTAAACAAACCACTGTTGGTCAAGACTCTAGTATCATGTGCAGAGCTTGGCCATTCCCACACATACATTCGTAAAAATTTTGTCACGTGTGCAGACGCCTACAAATATATTTAACGAAAAAAATTGTAGTGTCCAGAAAATGCAGTGCTCAAGTGAAAATATCAAACTGAACATTTATTAGTAAAAAGCCAGTACACATACTCTGTAAAATAACAAATTTTGTCATTTTTTGGTTGGTATAACTACCTTGTTCACTTAGTGGGGCCTTCATATTAATGTGTAATCCATCTATTGCTCCGATCACATCTGTAACTCAAATTTATATGGGCTTAATAAGGGTGTCTGCATAATTTAAACAATTAATATCTGGTCATAGAAACATACTTACTTGGGAAGTTTGCAATTTGCATGGATTGCTCTGCAATTATTTCATATTCATACCTTGAAGGCCACTTTATAGATTTATTCTGTAATTTAAGTATTTGTTTCACGTCGTCATAAACAATATTACAAGCTGATCATAGAGATAAATAAAAAGTTCATCAATTCTGAAATGTCATTTGAGTCCCTAAATATTTTTAGGGACTCAATTTTATTAAAACTTCAATGATTTTAAAATTATTCAAATCTTTACAATGTACGCACCTTGAGATTGCCATTTCTATTTCGATATTGACTGATAAAATATATTGATTGTGGTATTGAAAAAACAATTCCTTTTTTATTATATTAGTTTTTAAATCATTATTTATGGAGTCTTTGATTTTTTTTATGTTTAAATTGATAACATATAAATGTTCTAAGAGGATATTCCCATCTATTGACCTTTAAGAGGATATATTAATTTTTAATTAGATTTATGTAAATGTGGCTTAGGTTACTTATATCCATTCTGTCGTTAACAGCGTTTTTTTTTCTTTTTTTATTTCCGTCATATCCTTTACAGTCAATTTTTTATAATTATGGTCACGTTCAAGTATTGTCGTATTGTTGTAGTTGGAGCAATCACCTGTTTCTCGTACATGTTTATTTAATGCATTCTTAGTAAATTTGTGCCCATTTAATCTATTTTTAAGTAACTGTGTGGTGATTCCTATATATTTTTTGGATAATTGGTACAAGGAATTGAGTATACAACATTAGAGTTATTCATTTTAGGAGTTTTACTTTTCAGTTTGGTAAAAAAAGAGTTTAACTTATTTTGAGCTTTGTGGTAGACAACGATATTAAGTTGGTTCAGAATATATTTAATTTTTTCGATTTATCATTATTGTTGGGAGGATTGTTAGAATTATAAAATTTTTTGTATACACTCTTTTATTATTTTATTAATGTCCCTGAGTTTAAAGTTGTTCCTTAATAAGGTCTCTTTCACTTATCTTAAAACAGGAGGTTTAAATTCAGGAGAAATTAATGTGATGGCTCTGTTTGCTAGGCAATAACAACACTCCTTTTCTGAGACATTGGATGATTTGAGTGGAAATTCAAGTATCGGCCTATCCATGTGGGTTTAGTATACCACAAAGTTAAGATTTTATTTTCTGTTCGGATAAGAGTCATATCTAAAAGGTTTATTTTACTGTCTTTCTCTATTTCTGATGTGAATTGCAACATGTTGTAAAAACTGTTAAACTCTTGGAGGATTACACCGGTTTTATTAGGAGAACATCCATCCACATATCTTTTAAAGAATATTATATTGAAATAAAGGTCTTTGATAACTCTTTCTTCTAAATATTTCTTATCTAACTTAGCAATGGTGGAGGAGATTGGTGAGTCCATAGCACAGCCATTTATTTGTTTGTAAAATATATTATTATATTGAAAGTAATTTTTGTTTAAGGTAAAGTCTCTTTTAGGTTATCCTATTAGGCGTTAAACGGAAAAATATATTTTGTTTTGAATAATGATTTTGCTGTATATACATACTAGAAACTGACGTCGCTTTGCCACTTCCAAATATCTGGTCATGATATATTTGGTCATTTGGTGTATTTATAATCACAGGAATTGCTTGGTGTGTAGAAAAGGGTAGTTAACATTTCACCTATTGTATCGTAGGCCATTGTTAAGAATGAAGTAAAAAAAACAATATTTATTAAGAAAATAGGTAATTGCAATGAATAAACTCTTTTTTATATTTTCATTTATTTTAAAAGATCAACAAGTGATTTATTTTTTTGATATATTTATTAAATGTTGGATTTTAGATACCTCTCTTAAATCCCGTTTTTTGAATAAATTCTCTGATTTCTTGTGCTGTAGGATATGAGCCTTTTAATATGTATCTCCTAAATTCTTCATTACTTCTTTGTCGGACCACCCTAAAATTCAGTTGCTTTATAGTGACAAATTTAATCTGTTAAAAAATTCATACTAATTTTTACTGCTCCTTTTTTAGTGCTAATATTAACATTCTTATTGTAATTCTCACTGTTTCCTTCTGTATATATAATTCAATAAGAATGTGATATTTTTTGAAATTCACAATCGTTGTTATTGTTTGAAATGAAAACAATGTAACTTACCAAAAATTTCTTTATATTCCGATTGATCTGGCTTCGATTACGAAGTTGCAGAATTTTTATCATCTATTATAGAGGGTTCGTGAATCGGGGCTTGTGGAATAGGGTCACCTATAAAAAATGTCTTTAAATATGTTTTGAAATATGGTCAACTTGTAACGTTTAATCTAAACGTAGACGAGTTAATTTTGTTTTTCTTTATACCCTACAATGCATACGCATTTCAAAATATACATGATTATTTACAAAGTAGTTCCCTTTTTCCAACTTCTTAAGTTTTTTGTTGGTATCTTTTGCCTAAATTTTTCAAGGATATAAAGTTATATATTTCTCCCTCATTTCTTAGCCTACCAAGCATAATATCAAAGACAATTATGCTTCTGTAAATAATTTAAACGATACTCTTCCATGTACCAATAAGATAATATATGGAATCTAAGGTGTTTTTAATTTTTCCATAACAAACATCACTGCGTTTGTATTAGACACTAAAGCAATTATAAACATTCATGTCAGAAAAAAAATGCTAATTAGGATAGTACCATATTTAAATGATTCGTCAATATCAAGTTCAGCCAATGATTTTCCTCTGTGCTCCGTAGGTAGTTCTCCTTTCTCCATTAATAATTGAAGTTTTGAAATTTTGGCTGTTTGGTATATATCTGGTAATCCAAAAGGAAATTATTAAATTTATTTTATATTCGAATACTTCCGTTGCAGTAATTGGAAAATACTTCCACTTTCCAGACTTATTATTGATCCAAAATATCTATATCCTAAAAAAGTCATTATTTGTAACCAACAAACATCATGAATTTGTGTACAGGATGTTTCGAGACAAAAGGAAAATATTTTATGGACATATACAGAACCTCAAATTAGGAAAAAATGTTCCATAATCCTGATCCAGAACTGCTTACTTTTCAAGATAAAGGATGTAAAAACCATTAAAAAAAATTTTTTCTTCTACAGCGATTTACAATATTAATTTCTTAATGTTCACTAGACAGGCATGAAAATACATTTTCTGGCTAGAACTACTTTGTGTAATTTTAGCAGCAATAAATTAAAACATATTCGACCAAAAAAAAATGACAGACCGCTGTTTTTTTCCAAAACAGGTATGTGTCTCTTCATTATCAGGACACAAAATCGGACACAAGCAGTATTTCAAAAAAAAAGCAATAGTATTTTAGTTAACCCTAAAATTGTCTAACCTACCAAAAAACTCGAGAGGCTTTTTGCTGATTTAGAGTTAACCGATAACTAAGAAAAAAATGGCTATTTTAGAAAAAAAATTCTGGCGTGCCATAACTTCGACGATCTTTAAAACAAAGCATTTTTGGACCATGATTATATGCACTTTTTTCCTTAATTTAACCTCCATAAAACATATTCTTGTCCTCTCAAAACACCCTTTTAACAGAACATTTTACGCAGAATACTTATTCGTAAAAATCTGCATGAGTTTTTTTGGTGTGTCCCATAAAAGAGCTAAACTGTTTCATTTCCTCCTGGCTTGTAACAATTGCGTTACTGGTGCTATATGTTTCCTCAGTTGCTAGAAAACGCTTTCGGCGCTTACAATTTAAATTGTTGTTAATGTTCTAATGGCTATTTCTCCTTTGCCCCATTTTGCAGTACTTCCAGGGGTGTCAAAAACATATTCATTATTGGAAGGGATATATTTTAATCTATGTTCTAATAACATATTGATAAACCCTTGAATTATTTCTGGTATCAATATGACCACCGCCCTTGAATCTTTTCCGTCATTCACGACTCTTCTGTATTTTTTTGTAAACATCTTCTCTGTTCGGCTTAATGCATTCTCAAAGTCAACGAAATTAGTGAGTTTTTCCAGCATTTAATCATTGATTCTCAAAAACTGCACATCTCCGATTCTTCGCCTGTTGAACACAATAAGTAAAGCTAAGGAGCAACTTATTAATAATTTATACGTGTCTGCGTCGTCTTCTCCACCTTTAAATATTGAAAGACACTGATTTGTCAATTTTGGATACTCTTCCCGAAATCGTGTCACATCGGAAACTAAAAGCACGAGCAAAGGTTTTTACCACTTTTTCTCTTGTAGATTTTTGTTCACAATAGAAGACAACTCAATAGACCAGCAAGACTCAACCAACTTTTTAAATTTTTTAACATCTTTTAAACATTCATTTGTCTCTGTTGATGTGTATGAGCAATGACTAGATTTCTACTACATGTTTAACACACCCCTTATTTTCTGTGGAGCCTCAGTTTTACATTTTCCACATGAACTTGAAAATTTAATTCAAAAAAATTAAATTTAAGTCTTTCGAATTTTTATTTACTTAAATGAAATAACTAAAATTTGACTTGGTAAATATTCTACAGAATAAAAAAATAATGGCTAATATAACTGACAATTATTAATTCATATTTTGTAAAATCTGTTCTCTTTTTATAGTAGCAGCAGCATGAGTACATTCTCCTTTTTGAAATCTTTGTGGTAATTCATTTTCATCGTCATAAAATGGTTCTTCTAGGATGTCATTATTTAACAAACAAAAATTATGTAAAATGCAAGAAGCCATGACAATAGCGGAGGCAAATTTAATATAATTTACATTTATATTATTGTAACCTTCTCCAAGGGCCTTCAATAAGCACATAATCATTTTCAATACAGCATTTTGTCTTACTCAAAGAATAGTTAAATGATTTTTTTTTCTTGTTAAATTACGATTATCTTTAAATGGAGATATTAACAATTCTTTTAAAATGTAGGCTGAATCACCAAAAATATGAAATTTTCCATGAAATAGTGATTCTGGTCCTTAGTTACACTTTTAAACAAACTAATGTTGGTCGAGACTAGCGTCATATGCAAAGCCAGGTATTCCCACACATACATTCGTAAAAATATTGTCACGTGTGCAGATACCTACAAATATGTTTAAGCAAAAAAAATTGTAGTGCTCAAGGAAAAGTATCAAACTGAATATTTATTAGTAAAAAGCCAGTACACATACTCTGTAAAATAAAAGATTTTGTAATTTTTTCGTTGGTATAACTATCTTGTTCACTTAGTGGGGCCTTCACATTAATATTGATCCATCTATTGTTCCGATCACATCTGTAAATCAAATTTATGTGCTTAATAAGGTTGTCTGCATAATTTAAAAAATTAAAGTTATAGAAATATACTCACTTGGGAAGTTTGCAATTTGCATGAATTGCTCTGCAATTATTTCACATTCATACCTTGAAGGCCACTTTATATATTTATTCTGTAATTTAAGTATTTTTTTCACATCGTCATAAACAATATTACAAGCTGATCATAGAGGTAAATTAAAAAGTTCATCAATTCTGAAATGTCATTTGAGTCCCTAAATATGTAATCGTAACTAACAACTTTTTTTCTGCACTTATTACAAAATTTCTTCCTACATAATCCTCTTCAATTGATAGATAAATAATTTTCAGTTCTTGTAATACATTTTAAAAAAATTTTGGGCTAATTCTATACAAATTGTAATAGGCCATACCAGACATTTCGGAGACAACATTTTCGACATATATTTGTCTGATGGGTGAGCGAAGAATATTTTCGCAATACTTAAAAATGATAATCAGCTGTAAGCTTTAATACAATTTAAACTGCCTAAAAAAAAAAGGGTATATTCAACAGACGTAACAATTTTGGAATCATTCCAAAAAGGTCACATGAGATTTCAGCTCCAAAAAGTATAACCTTTTTGTGTTTATCTCCGCTTCAGAACAGCTACGTCGTCTGTGTTAGATCAAAAACCATGAGGCATATGTGAAAGAAATTACTTTATTGTTTAGTTATTTTTACAATATTTGTATTACAAAAAAAAATAAAAGACAATTTTAAAAAACTACTGTGTGCCTGCCATGTTTTACATTAGCAACTCCCTTGACATGCTGCTGACAGAGCATAGACTAAAAGATGTGCTACTGTAAAGGCAGGTTTGGCAACTACATTTTACACTTTTATTTTAACAATATCAAACATTTTTTAAAGGGTAGGCTGAATCACCAAGAATATGAAATTTTTCATGAAACAGTTATTCTGCTACTTTTTCAGTTCACTTACAGTTTTAAACAAACCACTGTTGGTCGCGACTCTAGCATCATATGCAGAGAAATGCATTCTCACACATACATTCGTAAAAATTTTGTCACTTGTGCAAACATCTACAAATATAACCAAAAAAACAATTATAGTGTCAAGAAAATGCAGTGCTGAAGGAAAAGTATCAAACTGAACATTTATTAGTAAAAAACCTATACACATACCTTGTAAAATAATAGATTTTGTCATTTTTCGGTTTTTATAACTATCCTCTTCACTTAGTGGAGCCTTCACATTAATATGTGATCCATCTATTGCTCCAATCACATCTGTAAATCAAATTTATTTGTGCTTAATTAGGGTGTCTGTATAATTAAAAAAATTAATATTTGGATATACTCACTTGGGAAGTTTGTAATATACACGAACTTCTCTGCAATTATTTCACATTCATACCTTGAAGGCCACGGAGCTAAATTAAAAAGTTCACCAATTCTGAAATAAGTCATTTGAGTCCCTAAATATGTAATTGTAACTAACAAATTTTTTTCTGCACTTATTACAAAATGTTCCCCCACATAATCATTTTTCACTGATAGATAAATATTTTTCAGTTCTTGTAATAGATTTTAAATAGTTTTGGGTCATATTCTATACAACTTGTAAAAGTCTATATCAGACATTTCAGCAACAACATTTTCGACATATATATCTGATGTAAATTTCACGAATTTTTCTTGCAATACCTAAAAATGTCAGTTGTAAGCTTTTATACCAATACCTAAAAAACAGACGTAACAATTTTGGAATCATTCCAAAAAGGGCACATGCATGGACCACTATTTTGCTAATGATTTTTCTAATAACTGTTTTCAGCTCCAAAAAGCATAACCTCTTTGTGTTTAGCTCCACTTCAGAACAGCTACGTCGTCTTAATACAGTCCGCCGATTCGACGATTAATTTTATATCTACTTGAGACCACACTTGCAGTAAAAGTAACTGATCGATATGCAATGAAAGTAAACACGTACTGTTATCTGTTGATTCATCACTTGTTACTATATGAAAAAACATTGCTGCCATGTCACTATCACTATCTTCCATTTTTAGTAACATGTAAAATGAGAAACACGAAACAGTACCAAAAACCATCCAAAAACAAACATAATTTTTTTAAGGTTATGAATTTACAAAATTGCGTTTTCGCGTTTGGTCACGAAATCGTTAAGCAGACCATTAAAAACGTTACCACTCTTTGTCAAAGTTGTAACTCTAAAACCATAACCTGACAAATACGAAAAAAAGTCTTTAAGATTCATTCGGTTTTCTCCACAGTCATTGTTGTCCATGGACCGAAAATTATTAAATTTACTATAAAAATAACGTTTTCCCTGAAACGAAAATTTCTATCTTCTTCTTCTTCAAGTGCCATCTCCGCGACGGAGGTTGGCAATCATCATAGCTATTCGTACTTTAGAGGCGGCCGCTCTGAACAGTTCGTTCGATGTACACCCATACCATTCTCTCAAATTACGCAGCCATGATATTCTCCTTCTTCCCACGTTTCTCTTTCCCTGTATTTTTCCCTGTATAATCAGCTGAAGCAGGGCGTATCTCTCCCCACGTGTAATGTGCCCAAGGTATTGCAGTTTTCTAACCTTAATTGTATTCAGGACTTCCATCTCTTTATTCATTCTTCTCATAACTTCGTTATTTGTGACGTGGTCTACCCATGATATTTTTAGGATTCTTCTATATACCCACATTTCAAATGACTCCAATCTTTTAATCGATGTCGCATTCAGGGTCCAGGATTCTATTCCATAAAACAAAATCGAGAAAATGTAGCACCTCGCCAACCTAATCCTCAATTCCAACTTTAAGTCTCTTGTGCAGAGAACTCTTCTCATTTTATTGAAGCTTGTTCTTGCTTTTTCTATCCGTGTCTTGATTTCCTGGATATAATCGTTTGTGGAGTTAATCATTGTACCCAGATATGTGTATTTTTCTACTTGTTCAACGTTGGTTCCATTAATTGTCAGATTTTCGTTGTTTCTTTGTGTTCTTGATATTCTCATAAATTTCGTCTTTTTGACGTTCATTGTTAGTCCATACTCATGTCCACACTCCGCTATTCTGTTTGCCAGTCTCTGAAGGTCCTCCATATTTTCTGCAATTATGACCGTGTCGTCCGCATATCTAATGTTATTAATCGGTACTCCGTTTACTCTTATTCCAGCACTTTCTCCTTCCAGAGCTTTTTTCAGGATTTCTTCTGAGTATGCATTAAAGAGGAGTGGTGATAATACACATCCTTGCCTCACTCCGCGTTTGATTTCCATTTCCTCTGAGTGATGTTCTTCGATGCGTACCTTTGCTCTTTGTTTATAGTATAAGTTTAATATGATTCTAAGGTCGTTATAGTCTAACTGTTTTGTCTTGAGAATATTAATTAACTGATCGTGGCGGACTCTATCGAATGCTTTGTTATAGTCGATGAAACATATGTACAAATCTTGGTTGACATCCAGGCACCTTTGAATCAGTACATTAAGTGTAAAGAGGGCTTCCCGCGTACCTAAGCCTTTACGGAAACCAAATTGTGTCTCATTCACGTCCATGTCTAATTTATGGTATATGCGTTTATGGATGACCTTCAGGAAAAGTTTTAGTGTGTGTGACATTAAGCTGATAGTGCGGTGATCGCTACACTCTCTGGCGTTCGTCCTCTTGGGAAGACAGATAAAGATCGAGGTCAACCATTCTTCTGGTAATATACCTGTCATAGATTTGGTTGAAAAGTGTCACTATGGTATCGAAGTTCTTCTCCTCTATGATTTTCAGTATGTCGATAGGAAGTTCATCAGGTCCGGGGCTCTTTCCATTCTTCATTGTTTTTAGTGCATACAATATTTCCTCTCTCGTAATATTCGGTCCAATTTCTTCCGGGTTCAGTTCCACCTGGTCCAAGTCTTCCCTTTCATCATCAAACAATTCCTCAATGTATTCATTCCACCGTTGCACTTTTTTGTCTGTCTGTATTATAGTTTTTCCATGTTTGTCCAATAATGCATTAGTGGGATTTAGTCGTCTTATCCCTGCCATTTCTTTAACCTTCTTATGTAGGTTAAATAGGTCGTATCTATTTTGAAGGTCTTCGATCTCTTTGCATTTCTCCTCAAAGTGGCGTTCTTTGGCCTCTCTTATCTTTCCTCTGATCTCGAGATTAATTCTTCTGTATTTGTGAATGTCTTTGTTCTTATGTTGCCTTCGTTGCTTCATCATATTCAGTATTTCTTCGTTCATCCATTCTTCTTTTTTCTTTAGAGAGGGCTTTAATATCTCTTTACTTGGATCCAGTAGGCAGTTTTTAAGTTGTTCCCATTGTTCTTCAATATCATTGTTGGTTGTGTTCAGTTTGTTAATGTTTTCATTTATCTGTTGTTGGAGGTTTTCTTTTATTTCAGGTTCTTTAAGTTTCCTTGTTTCTATTGTATGTCTTTTTTGATGGTTTTTAATGTTTTTGAGTGTAAGTGTAACCCTGGCGATCAGTGGATTATGATCTGAGGCGACATCCGCTCCGGGGTATGTTTTTACTGCTTTCATAGCGTTCCGGTATCTTTCATTAATCATAACATAGTCTATCTGGTTTCTGACTATTTTGTCTGGTTTATCCGCAGGTGATCGCCATGTGTATAACCGTCTATCTGGTAGTTTAAAAAAGGTGTTTGTGATTATCAGGTTTTCTTCTTGGCAGAATTGTAATAGACGGTCTCCTCTTTCATTACGTTCTCCCAGTCCATAGTTTCCTACATTTCGACCACTCTTTCCCTTTCCGATCTTTGCATTAAGATCCCCCATGACTATCGTGATTTCTCTGGTTTTCGTTATTTTTAACGCTTCTTTGATTTGTTGGTAAAACATTTCTATTTCCCCTTCGTCTGCATCCGTTGTGGGGGCATATACCTGGATCAAGTTTAGTTTGGCGTGGGTTGTCCTTAGTTTTAAGATTATTACTCTATCGGAGATCGGGAAAAAGCCCTCCACTGCTCCGGAAGATTTTTTGTTGATCATTATTGCCACCCCGTGTCTATGTTGGTTATCATTGTTACCTGAGTAGTAAATTTTTCCTTTTTCTGTTGAGATGTAACCTGAGTTGGGCCATCTTGTTTCACTAATCCCCAGTATGTCCACATTCAACTCACTCATTTCCTGAATCACATTATGCATCTTACCAGGTTGGAACATGCTCCGGACATTCCATGTACCAATCTTCATGTTGTTCAATCTTACTCTGTCATCTCTGCTCATCTGACAAGGATTTCGCCGGCTAACGACCTGAGAGGCCTTGTCTCCTCCTCCCCTGCCGGATCTTGGGTTCCGAAAACCATGATCAGTAAAGGTATCTTCGTATATTTCTATACCCCTTGATAAACGTCGGGTATTTTCTTTACTAATCCAGAGTGTGCCTTTTTACGATGTTTCGGACAGTTCGGGAGGTAACCATTTTGTGGATGTACTAAGAAATTTTTTGAACCAAGGTTGGCGCAGACATTTTTAAGGACTCAGTTTTGCGTAAAATTCAGAATTTATCTTGTTAATTAAACATTTTTAGGACTTTTTTTTGTCTTGTTTAATATTTCTTTTTCATTTTTAAAGCGATCTACAATAATTTGAACCGTGGTGTGACGTCTGTTAAACATTTTTTTTTTAATTTGGCGATCAAATTTTCCATTTTTAAAATGGTGTATAATTATTTTTCTTTTAGCTTCTGTTGTTTGACTCCTCGACGCTCCATATTTCGACAGAAACACTTTGAAACGCGAAATAATTTTTTCAATAAGGGACAAAGATTAAATTATATTCAAATATTATTTTTTCTTTTTCTCCTTCCCGATTTTTTTATGACCTTTAGCCTTTCGGCCTACAGCCAATAATAACTCGTGATAATGGGAATATCTCTGAAGATAAGCTTCCAACAAAGGACATCGGGTCTAGGCCCCATTTGTCTCGTGTCTAGAACTGATTCTATACTGATGTAATTAATAAAAGGAAAAGGTAATACAGAAATTTAAACTCTTCTTGTCCTGTGTAGTAGGTAAAAAAGGCTGAAAGATTAAGGATATATCCCAAATTCTATTATCCACAAAGGTATTTTCGCTATTTGTAAATCGATACAGTCTAATTTTCCTTGAACAGTTAGGTTACTTAACCATCTTTCCTATTAATGATCAATGTGGACTTATAGCTTAAGACTAAATTTATCAATGAATTGTACCTGTAGGTGAGCTTCTCTACTCCCTGGAAAACTGATAATACTATCGATGTCAAAGGGGTTATTTAATTCCATAGAGAGGAGTTTATAGATTTCCTTGGCATGTATGTTTGCGTTACATCCCAACAGTACATGATTTAAGTCTCCTATCTCTCCACACTCACAGAAAGGGTTATCCTTAACTTTGATTTTTTATAAATAAGCATTTGTCAGGTAATGTGATGATCTTAATCTGCATAGAATGGAAATAAATTTTCTTTAATAAAATTTTATAGTTTTTTTTAAATGGCATATTTTGAAAGGAGGCATTTTTTTGCTTTGATAGTCCCCATATTTCTGTAAATTCTACACCAGTTGGTCCACAATGAATTTTTGATGTGTTGAAGGAATTCCGTATAATGTAATTTGTATGATATGCATAGTTGTAGTTCTCTCCTAGCTAACATATCAGCTTTTTCGTTCCCTATAATTCCGCTATGACTAGGGATCCAAATTAATTCGATATTAACCCCTTTGTTCTTGAGATTAAAAATTAGTTCTTTAGTAGTTAACGTATTAGAATCATTTCTAATTAGAATTCCAGTTCTGCCCAACTTTTGTAGTTCACTCTTTGAGTCGGAAGCTATTATAATATTATTAGAGTATTTTATACTCTAATAATATTATAGCGATTATCTCTGTTGTGATGTTATGAGGCAGTCTACTACTAATTTCTATGTTGATCTGAGGGCTATAAATTCCAATACTCGCTTTACCCGAATCAGGGTCGACAGAAGCATCGGCGTAAAAAATTTTTGGTTTGCTTTGTCTATTAGCTATTAAGTCTTCAAAGATGTTTTGACTAAACGGATCCCTTTTCTTAATATGCGAATTTACGAACTTCAGTTCCTGAATTTGGCTATCAAAATTAAAAATATAACAGGGTAGTTTACCCGCTTTAGTTGTTCGGTCAGTGAATAGTATTGCTAGAAACAATGGAAGGGGCCTTCACATTTCTCCAAAATCCAGGATTTTGATTGTATAGTTTGTAGAAATCCAAGAGCGACTCGAAAACAATATTATTCTGTAAGACGATGTGTTTCATAGAGAATTTGGCACAAATACCATGTCTTCTCACTTCCAGGGGAAGTTCCCCAGCCTCTGACAGTACAATGTTAATAGGGGTGAATCTTATGAATCCTAGACATATTCTAATGACTTGAAATTGTATTCTGGTTAGTCTCGTCCAATTCCTCTTTGAAGATTTGAAAGTGGCCTGTGTGCCATACTCTAAATGAGGTCTAACTAAACCTTTGTAGTGGTTTAGAAGCATTTTTGGATCACTTCCTCACCAAACTCTGGTTAAGGCCTTAATGATGTTAATATCTTTGCTTGCTTTGTTACCTACAGCATCAATGTGTCTCGACCAGTTCATATGGGAATTGCATATAACTCCGAGATATTTATAATAATCAACAAATTCCAAGATACACTTCCTATACATTAAGGGATCTCTTGGTTATCTTTTATTCCTACCAAAGAGCATTGCTTTGGTTTTCACCGTGGATAATTCCATGTCATGAAAGTTCATCCACTTTTTCATATCGTATAATGAGGATTGAAGCTTCCTTCTACATAAATCTATATTTATGTGCCGTATATATGACAATGTCATCGGCATACTGTAGAGTTTTTACATCCTTAGATAGGTATTTTTTGATTTTATGAGTGTAAATATTAAATAAAATGGGGCTAAGAGAAGATCCCTGTTGTATACCTGAGTATGAACGCCTGGGTTCGACAGTTTTACCAGTCCTACTGGATTTGATCGTTATTCTTCTTCCCCATAATAAAGTGATGATTATATTGTTAAAGGACATCGGAATCTTAAGTTCTTTTAGGCATTCCCCAAGTTTAAGGATGTTTACTCTATCATATGCTTGTTTTAAATCTATAAAAATAGCCATCACTATCCTATCTTCTATAAGAGCTTTGTAGATATTTCATGTCCATATGGTTATGTTCTCGGTAGTTCCTCTTCCTTTTCTAAAACCATTTATTTTCTCGCAAAAAACATTATTTTGCTCCAGGAAGAAATCAATACTGTGTTTTATGAGAGATTCCAAAATTTTACCTCCACAGTTCATGAGGGAAATGGATCTATAATTTTCATGATGTTCCGGGGCTTTTCCTGTTTTAAGAATGAGAACTATAGAAACGTTTTTCCAATCCGCTGGTACTTCGGTATAAGTTCTTAAGATGTTATTAGAAATATTAATTAAGGAAACCTTCATGTTCATTGGAGAGTTTTTAAACATAGAATACGTAATAGAGTCTTCCCCAGGTACCGATTCTTTTTTCTCACACGATAAAATGCTATTTAATTCCTCCACTGTGAAAGATTGTATCAGGTTGTGGTTGATGTTAGAGTGTAAGTCTAGTGTAACCATGTCAGGAGTAAGTTCATGAAGTATCTCTTCCACCATGAAGTAAGGTTCTGAAGGCTCTCCTAGTGAAATGTGTATGCTTGATTTTTTGTACTATCCTCAAAATCTTGACTATACAGGTTTCCCTGTTTAGTCCCTCTGTAAAACATATGAAGCTCTCTTTCTTTTTTTTCCTTAATGTTCTCTTAATAACCGCGATGCTTTTCTTATAGGAGAAAAAATTTTCATCATTCAGGAAATTGTTGCATATTTTTAGAGTATCTCTCCTTCTCTTACTGGCCCTCTCACACTCATCATCCCACCATTTTGGTGTTAGGGTTCCCCTTGGTTTGTTGGGTTTAATTTCGATTTTTTCTAAAGAGATTTCCGCAGCAGAAAGAATAGATTTTCTCCACTCCTCCAATGTGTTCGGATTAAAAGTAAGACAATTGCTTTGAAAGGATTCCCAATTTGCTTTCCTTGTATTCCATTTAGCCTTGGTTAACCGGGATGGAGCTTAATTGATGGATCTTATATTACTAGAAACCAGGGTCAAATCTGGGCAATTCGTTTGTTCTTGTGGTTCTCGTCGGTCTACCATCATTAAGAATAACATCATTTCTTGACTCAATAGCTTCCATCAAATTCCTTCCTTTACTGTTGATGCCACTCGACCCCCCATATGTAATTATGGGCATTAAAGTCACCCATCAGCACAAAAGAGTTTCCTAGAGCATCCAATATTCTCTGAAATTGTTTTACCGTGATATATAGCTCAGGAGGAACATACATATTTCCAATTCTTAAATTATCCAATTCTATAATTAAATACTGGACTTTTCTTGGGAGACTTAAATTGATTTCTATCTTCTTGAAGTTAACTGTAGATTTTATAATGGAAGCAATACCGCCTCTGCCATTCTGCCTATCAAGTCTTAATATGTAGTAATTCTTAAAAAATAAGTTTTTACCTTCTTTTAAAAATGGTTCATTAAGGAGGACTATATCGGGGTTTCCTTTATAAATTAATATTTGAAGTATATTTTTGTTTGAAAAAATTTCTCTAATATTCTAGTGAATTATCTTCAGATTGTATAACGGATTCATTATTAGGCCTCTGCGTCTATGTTCTAGTTTGGTTATTGCAGTAGAAACAGCTACTGCAGAGTTAAAATGAATACGCTTACAGCTAGGGCCAAAATCGTTGCTTTAGCGAGATGTAAATTTCGCTCTAGTGGTTCTAATCTGGTAATAACAGAATTTAACAATCTCTTCTGTTTCCAACCGGAATCGCTAAACTGGCAGTTATGTACTGATCGCTGCCAATCTCTTCAGTAGCTTGCTTAAATGGGGCAAGCAATACTATCAGGTCTCGTAGCACATTTAACTCTGATGAAGTCAATCATGTCAGGTGTGTTTCGCATTTGCCTTGTAGCCAAAATTTTGGCCACGATAGCTGATAAAGTGTTAAATCTTTCCAACATATCGAGATAGGAGTTCCACCTTGTGGTTACTAATGGTATAAGTGTTAATATTTGTCCTTTTTTGTTGTGTCCCTCTGGCTCTGCTCGTAAATCGTCTATTGCATTAACTGATTGTTTAAGTTTAAGTTACGATGGCTGTGACTCGACTAGCGATTTGTAAAACCGGTGCATTGTCTTTTATTGCGACATCCACTATTAAATTCAGCAAATGCGCCATGCGCAATTCCTCTCTTTCCATCTCCTAGAAATTAATTTACTGCATCTACCATGTTAGCACCACCATCAGTGGTAATTGATAAAATGCAGTCCTTTATATTGTAAACTCTTCGGTAATTTCTTTTAAACATTCTCTTATATTATCACTTGTATGTTCCTGCAGAAAAGAAGTCACATATTAGTCTACTTTTATAATTTTATTATAACTTACTGTAATATATATATATATATATATATATATATATATATATATATATATATATATATACATATACCGGGTGTCAACGAATCTATTAGACAAGTCATAATTTCTAGAGTATTATGTGTATCAAAATGAGAATTGGTACAGGTAAATGTTATGTGAAGAGGAGAGTTTTCGCATATTTTACACTTTCCGGTCACTTCCGGTTTCACCGGAAATGGCCCCGGTTGAATTCTTAAATAGAACACCCTGTATATTTTAACATCTTTGGATTTCTGAGACAATTCTAGATCAGAATGTGACATTTTAAAAACTTTTTACGTCTACTTCATTTTTTAGAGCCACTTTTAAAATTGCATCTAGGTGGCCATGATTGGACGCAAACTAATCTAACGGCCTTAGGTGATGTCAAAAAAATACAATCGCCAAGTTTTAGTGACTAGTATGAAAGACAGGAATTGGATTAAAAATTTAACAAAATTAACAAAATAAACTAATAACTTAGACGACGCACTTAAAATATTTGAAAGTACAGTAGCTGAATTTGTTAAAAAGTTTAGTGTAGTAAATGTTCAAAGTGCATTCCTTCTTTTTCACGACACATTTCTGCTCGTTCAATTGTTTCTCTCAATACGTTTTATAGCATTTGGGGCGTTATACTTCTAAATGCCCGTAAAATTCTTTCTTCTAATATTTCAAGAGTAGCTGGGGCTGCTCCATAGTAAACCATTTCTATAACATATTCCCAGAAAAAGAAATCGAGCACAGTAAGATCCGGTGAGCGGGCTGGCCACCGTACCGGACCATTGGTTGCAATAATTCGATTATTAAAATGCTCTATTAAATAATTAAGAACTTCTCTAGTATTGTGAGGCGGTGCTCCATCTTGTTGAAAGTAAATTCGCCGTAAAACTGCTAAAGGTATATCATTGAGATGATTTTCGATTTCATTTTGAAGAAAACCTAAGTATCTAACCTCTGTTAACTGACCTTGAAACGATATTGGCCCAATTATTCTATTTCCAACGATACCAGCCCAGACATTGACGCCAAATCTTTCTTGAGAATTGCCCTCTCTCATTTCATGTTGATTTTGTTGGGCCCAGTACCGAGTATTTTGCTTATTGAACATACCATTATTTGGAAATCGGGATTCGTCGGAAAATAGAATAAAATCGATAAAATTTGGGTTAACTCTATGATTTTGAAGCAGCTAATCACAAAACACTACCCGTCTATCGCCATCCTCAGTATACAAATGTTGATGTAACTGATATTTAAATGCTCGATATCCATGCTTTTTCAGTATTTTTCTTGCTGATTCATAACTTATCTGCAGTTCTTGACTAATTTTTCTTAACGAAACTGTTTTATCAACCTCAACCATAGTAAGTACCTTAATCTCAGTCTCTCCATTTATGATAAACCTCTGTTCCGCCTCTTGATTTCGTATTTGCCTAAAACGAGTCTCGACATACGGAAAATACTGATGGGCTGGATGTTGCCGATTCGGATATCTATGAGCATACAACTCGGTAGCAATCCTTGAATTTCTATGACACTCTCCAAATATTAATAATATATCCACTTTTTCACTTTGAGTATACATTATTTTAACGAAAATTTAAACTAAACTTAACGAAAATTAAGAAACGTTTATGTCTGTTCTTAGAGCGTATGTCACTGTCATTATCTACTTAAATGAGTGCTTTGTTTTCCAAAGAAGACTTGATAAAAACAGTTGCAAATTATTATGCATCATGGCTGTCCATGGCGCACTTGTCATAAGTAAATAAATTATCCAGTATTTAGCTTAATAATATTTAATTTCTGTTCTTATGTCTAATCCAATCGCAAATAAATTAGTACCGTTAGATTCGTCAAAGAATGCTTTTTTCGAAAAGTAGTTGTCAAAAAGGGGTCGCCATTTGAAAATTAATAGTTAGAAATGAAAACGTAATTTTGTCAACTTATCTTATTCCTGTCTTTCATACTAGTAACTAAAACTTTGCGATTGTATTTTTTTGACATCACCTAAGGCCGTTAGATTAGTTTGCGTCCGATCATGGCCACCTAGATGCAAGTTTAAAAGTGGCTCTAAAAAAATGAAGTAGACGTAAAAAGTTTTTAAAATGTCACACTCTGATCTAGAATTGTCTCAGAAATTCAAAAATGATAAAATATACAGGGTGTTCTATTTAAAAATTCAAAACCGGGGCCATTTCCGGTGAAACCGAAAGTGGACGGAAAGTGAAAACTATGCGAAAACTCTCCCCTTCACATACCATTTACCTGTACCAATTCTCATTTTGATACACATAATACTCTAGAAATTATGACTTGTCTAATAGATTCGTTGACACCCGGTATATATATATATATATATATATATATATATATATATATATATAAGTAGTGAACATAACCCGATTCGCTCGATCCCCCCACTCCTCGACCTTGACCTTGACCTTGCTTCACCCCTCTTTGGCCCCGCCCACATGTCCTTGTCATTGACCTTGAAAATGCACGTGTGCTTTGGCCTTGGCCTTGTGTTCAAGGTTGTGTGTGTGACCTTGACCTTGATCGAGACGACCTTGACTTTGTTGAAGGTCATTTTGGGTGTGTGACCTTGAAGATATGTTACGTGGTTGGGGGTGACCTTGAATGGTTTTATATAAGGTATGGGGCAGTTTCATTCATCAGTTGGCTCTGACTTGTATAGGTAGTACATGTGTTAATATTTGACAAATCATGGCATATGTTTGTGAAAATTGCGGTTCTAAGTTTACTAATATTTATAATATGAGACGTCATCAAAGAGAATCGTGTGCGGCGAGATTTAATGAAGTGCCTGGAGGAAAACGGCTCCGAATTGAAGAGTATACATCGACGATTCCGGTAATTAATTGCGCTACATGTAATGTAGATGTTCCAATAAATCATATGTCGGTGCATAAACGAACACAACAACATAAAAATAATTCATGTTTGCCGGTATGTCATGGTGTGCAACTCGTTGAATGTGCCTTCGAAAGGAGAATTGCAACCTATCGGGTTAGCAGTGATATGGAGCATTCCGATTACGTAATGTTCTTTGCAGACATTAAATCCAAGGTGGTGGAACTTGTTAATAATTTATTGCGTGTGCATCATGCTTTAAAAGTTAACATGACAGCTGTTGGCGAGTACATGCTTCCATCACAAGAAATATTCAGTGAAAAATCCTTCAACACTGCTAATCAAATAATTAGTGTAGAAAGTGATTTGGATGCCGTTTACCATTCTTTCACCGAATTAATAAAAACGCAGGCGACAGAGTTCCAGGAGAAAGATTCAGGTATGGAAAAATCAAAACCCGATATATTAAACTGATTTTTATATATTATTTTTCTTGTTATAGGATGGGCTCTTGTGCGAATTTTATACTTGGAAGTTGGTATCAACAAGTATATGCCTATGGGTGGCTCATCATACATCAAGTTGCCGTGTTCTATTGAAAAGAAAGGAGCTGTCGTCAATGTGATTAACCAGGACGAATTTTGCTTTGCGTGGGCTGTAACATCAGCATTGTTTCCTCCAACAGCAGAGCCTTCACAGAAGACATCCTACCCCCATTTTTCTAGAGTGCTAAATGTAACAGGTATGGATTTTCCAGTAAAATTACGTGACATTAAAAAATTTGAGGAAATGAACAACATATCAATTAACGTATACGGTCTGGAATCTAAATATGAAAATAATGAAGTAATACATGAAGTTATTGGTCCACTGAGGTATGCGTCAAAAAAGTTGGATAGGCATGTAAATTTATTGTTAATTACAAAAGACTGTAGTAGTAAAGATGGCGGTGAACATTTTTGTGATACGACTTGTTCAAAGAGTCATTATTGTTGGATTCGGGATTTATCACGTTTAGTTTCAAGTCAAATTAGTTGTCAACAACATAAAATATATTTCTGTGATGGTTGCCTCATTTATTTTAGTACACCGTTAGCTTTAACTTTACATCAAAGCTACGATTGTAACAACATTTTCACGCAAACACCCTCAGTGGATTTAAAAATCGATAAATTTGGAAAGAGTGTGCCGGAAAATATTTTAAAATTCGAGGGTATAGAAAAGCAAATGCGCGTTCCATTCGTGGTTTATGCAGATTTCGAATCTGTTTTAAAACCCATTGAAACGGTACAACCAAACCCACAAAATTCTTACACTGTAAAAAGTTTTAAACATGAACCATATTCTTTTGCTTATTTAATTAAATGCTCTTTTGACGACTCACTTTCGAAATTTGAGCTATTTCGGGGGAATAATGCAGCTCAAGTCTTTGTGGATCGTATCGAGTGTGATTTAAGGGCTCTATACAACACATATTTAAAAGACATTAAGCCTATGAAACCGTTAACGCCTGAAGAAAAAAGGGAGTTTAATGATGCTAAAATATGTGGTATATGTGAAGGCCCTTTTGAAGAGGGTGAGATTAAAGTACGAGACCACTGTCACATAACTGGTGCAAAAAGATTTGGTGCTGCACATTCCGTTTGTAATTTAAATTATAAATTACCCTCTTTTATCCCTATCATATCTTAAGCGGCTACGACAGCCATTTATTTATAAAAGAGTTATGTAAATATGGGGATAAAATTGGTGTTTTGACTCAAAGTAAGGAAAAGTACATATCATTTACCAAAAGCATTTATGTGCACGATTATTTTGATAGTAAATGTGGAAAAGTCAAGAGGAAATATTTAAAGTTGCGATTTATTGATAGTTTTAAATTTCTGTCAACGTCTTTGGAAAATTTAGGCAGCGGTTTAAACGACGACGATTTTATTGAAACGCGGAAACATTTTTCAAATATCAACCAATTTAATTTGATGCGTCAAAAGGGTGTTTTTCCCTATAGCTTTATTGACTCTATAGAAAAAATGAAAAATACATGTCTTCCAAGTAAAGATGAATTTTATGATAATTTACGGGAAGAACATATTAGCGATGAAAGCTATAGAAGAGCAAAAGAAGTATGGCGCTTGTTTGGGTGTAAAACTTTGGGGGACTATTCGGACGTGTATTTAAAATCAGATGTGTTGCTATTGTGTGATGTTTTTGAGCAATTTCGGAATAATTGTTTAAAATTCGATAAACTTGATCCAGCACATTACTATACCCTTCCAAGTTTATCATTTGATTGTATGCTACGTATGACTAAGGTAGAGTTAGAGCTCTTAACTGATATAGACATGATACATTTTTTTAAGAAAGGTATACGCGGCGGCATAAGCCAGTGTACAGACAGGAAGCACATCGCTAATAATATTTTTTTACCAGACTATGACCCAACAAAACCTTCTTCATTTATAACATACCTTGATGCTACAAATCTATATGGTCATAGTATGTCACAAGCATTACCATATGGTGGTTTTCGATGGTTAAGCGAGCGCGAAATTCTGGATTTAAATATTATGGCTGTTGGTGATGATAGTTTACATGGCTACGTTTTGGAAGTGGATGTGCATTATCCGACTGAGTTGCATGATGCACATTCTGATCTTCCATTTCTAGTAGAAAATATCATACCGCCAACAGAAAACGCTAAATTACCGAAATTAATTCCTAATTTACAAGATAAAAAAAAATACATTGTACACTATAGAACTTTAAAACAAGCCATCGCCAACGGCTTAGTGGTAATGCAAACCCATCGAGTATTACAGTTTGAGCAATCAAAATGGCTAAAATCGTATATTGATTTTAATACCAATTTACGTAACAAGGCCACCACAAAATTTGCGAAGGACACTTTTAAATTAAAAAATAACGCGATATTTGGTAAAACTATGGAAAATGTGGAAAATCGAAAGGATATAAAATTAGTAACACATTGGGAGAACAGTGTAGGCAGAAATGGAGCTAGAGCACTAATATCCCGCCCCAATTTCAATAGTAGCTCGATATTTACCGAGAACTTTGTTGCTATACATATGAATAAAGTTAAAATATTGTACAATAAACCAATTTATATCGGTTTTTCCATATTAGATATATCAAAGACTGTAATATACGATTTTTATTATAATTTTATTAAATCCAAGTTTGGCGATGATGCTTCGTTACTTTACACCGATACTGACTCGCTTATATTAAAAGTGTATACGGAAAACTTTTATCAAACTATATCAGAAAACCCCGAAAAATTCGATACATCAAATTACCCCGAAATTAATAATTTCAACATAATTAAAAGTAATTCTGTAGTTGGTAGAATGAAAGATGAGTTTCCTGGTGATCCGATAATAAGTTTTTATGGTACCGGCGCGAAGGCTTATTATGTAAAGTCCATTAATAATGAATTAAAAAAAGCCAAAGGTATCAAAAAATGTGTTATCGAGAAAGACCTTCATCAGGAAGACTACCAAAGAATTGTTGAACGGGGTGGTTTGATATTAAGAAAGATGAAGACATTTAGAAGTGAATTACATAACATTTATACCAACATAATAAATAAAGTAGCATTGTCACATAGCGATGATAAACGTTATGTAATTCCCAGTTCAACCAAAACTCTACCTTGGGGGCATGCAGACATAGATTTTTACAAAACAGACCCGGAAGAAAACTTAGCAAATTTAGTCACCGTGTTGGAATCATTTCTAAGTCAGGACAGCACGTAATCTGGAAAATCCATATTTCATTATTTGTATTGTTTTTATTATTTCTATTAAACATACAACATTAATATGTAACGATAGTATTGTAATTTTTTTTTTTTTTTTTTAAATAAAAAACATGTATTCATTACTTGATTGCTTTTTTATTGAACCTTTATTTTAAAATTATAAATATAATGAAGTGTCGACAAATAACAAACTGTAAAAGTTATTGTTGAAAAATTTGTCTAATAGTAAATTAAACGCACAGGTCTACGAGTAAATGTTTAATGTGAAACAGGTTTGCTGACAAGATCCTCCATAGTCTTTTCAATTTTCAACATTCTAGAGTTAAGTTCATCACGCAGTTCGTCTTGCCTAAGTTCATATATTGCAATAACAGTATCATCAATGTATCCTCTAAGTTCTTGACCGGTTTCAATTAATTTCTTGCGTACGTAACCTTCAAGTTGGTTTCTGAATATATCTTTAATAACAATTGTTGAGTCATGTAAAGCTTTCTGCGTATCTTGCACACACTGAGCAAGGTTATTATCAACATAATTTCGTGTGGTCGCATCGTCTCCTTCAAGAGGTTCTGCTAAATAGCACAATCTTTTGCTTCCCATGTCGTAATCTCCATTAGGTGTAAGTTTAAAACCTATTCCTGAAGGACCTCGCATAAAGTTAAAATCCTTAAATTTTCTTTTGCGACCGAACTTATCAATAGTGTTTACTTCTGACATTGTTATGTGAGACTGATTTGAAACCATTAGATTTCACCCTAATATATGGTTCTATTTCATTAATAAACGGACTCTGCAGAAAAATATGGATTGCAAAACGTATTTTAGGTGATGTTTAATAAATACACATACAGATTCATTTTACTATTGTTTTATTAAAAAAAAAATTAAAATATAACAAAAGATTGAGTTTACTTTTTATTATTAAAAAAAATAAAAAAAAATAACAAACAAAAAAATTAAAAATTAAGAAATAAAATACATGTTAATTTCTTCTGTACAGGTAAGCTTCTTCTATGACCCAATTTCTTCTCTGGATGGCACGTTCATTAATGTCCTTGAACTGGTAGTAAACTAGTCCACAAAAGCCGCATTGTACAAATTTAACCCTGAAAAGGTCAATGTAGTTGAAGTCGTACGTAAGATCATTTCGCCAGCAGATACCTAGTCTTTTACAATGATGACAAGTTAAATAAAAAGCTTTTAGTATATGACTGTATGTTTTGGCTGCTTCACTAGGTTGTTCATCGGTTGGCAACATGATGTTTGAATATGTTGTACTTTTCAATCGCGGTACTCTAATTATGTATTACTTTTTAAAATAACCTTGACAGGACCAAAAAAAAAATCCTTGAAAATTACAACCTCGAAAACGACCCTGACATTGACGGGTACTTTGACCTTGGCCTTGGCCTCGCATCTAACAAGTTTAGTACTATATTTATATGCTTCTTTAAAATAACCTTGACAGGGACAAAAAAAAATCCATGAAAATTACAGCCCTGAAAACGACCCTGGTATTGCCGGTTACGTCGGCCTTGGCCTTGGCCTTGCATCTGACAAGTTTAAATATTATACTTAATGCATCGAACAAAAGGAATAAAGGCGGTGTAGTGGGGGAAATGGGCATAAAAGCAGACTTGCTGGCTCGAGCTCTTCACAGTTCGTCAGAACAGCAAACAGTACAGTGCTAAGAAAAAGTTAATTGTGTGAGTTTGAATATCGAAAATGTCTAGTGTACGGTCTCTTTTAGATGCTCTTGACGTGAGCTGCGGTTCACAGCAAGGCATGCTGGATAACATGAGTGGTTTAGAAGTGTTAAGTCCGGGGGTGTTCGAGAACTGGAATGGCGTGGAGCATGAAGATGCCGAAGACCGAGCCCTCAACGATGGTCGCGACGAAGAGTTAGTTCAGTCGGCAGCGCAATTCCTGGAATGCTGGACGGAGGAGAAGGAGCCAAAGATAAATGTGATTAGTGATGTGGTTGTGCGAAAAGCATCGCGGCCTAGGGAATCTTCTCCGAAAGCTTCGAAACTGAAAAAGCTCTTGACTATGCGGAAGTCGGAAATCGCCGATAAAAAAACATTTTATTCGGCGATTAAAGGTGTGGGACAAGGGAAGAAGAAAAAGTTTAACTTTAAGCGTCCCTCCACCCCTGTTCCATTACCCGACTTCCTAAAAACAGCACCAAAAGAGCCATTGTCAGTAGAAGTGGAAGTCATAGAAGGCCCCGATGGACCAACACCACCAACGCCACCAACACCGGCCAGCGTAGAGAATGAAATAGTGTCGGAGGTGAAGTCTTCCCCAGCGCCAGCGCCACTGTCGCCGATATTGGGGTGCCGGAAACCCATGAAGAAGCGGTTTAAGCGTTGTTTTGAAGGCGATGAAGTTTCCGCTGCTTCGTCGTCGTCGTCGTCGTCATCGTCATCGTCTTCACCAAATAAAATCGCGTCTTCTTCCGAGCCATCACAACCGGAGTGGGTCGAAGACTTCACCAACTCTCAGAAGACCAAATTGACCGACATTTATGCCATGAAAAAACGCTTAGTGAAAGAAGTGGACGAGTGTGACAGTGACATTATAGAACTTGAAAAACAATTAGAGATAAAAAAGGTGAAATCTGCGCGGTTAAAAAGACAATTAGAGGACTTTAATAAATTATGTAGTAGGTGTTAGGTAGTTGTAGATATTAGCTTTTAATTTATAGTATTAAGTTTGTAAATATATATATATATATATATATATATATATATATATATATATATATATATATATATATATATATATATATTGTAGTTAATAAAAAAGTGTTTGATCAAATTTTTTATATTTTATAATGAGAATAAAAATGACTTGAAAATTTATTTTTGTGTGTTATTTCATATAGGCCCTGTCCCACATAATATTAGGTAATAAAAAAAAAAAAGAGTGAATAATCCACTAAAACTACGCAATAGCAATAGTTGTAAATATTTTCTGATAATATTTACAAGTATGCTAAAACATGGTTCGGTTTATGAAGTTAAGGTTCTGTCGCCAGAACTTCTAATACTTTGTATCTCAATATTGTATGTTTTTATGAAAAAAAACATAAAATATTGGTTACAAAGTATTATAACCAACTAAAACTACGATCAAATTATTTTGTGGTCCTGAAAAGGACCGTTTGGTTGTAAAACATGCGACTCTTTTATTGAGTTGTGGAGTCGCACGGCCCGTCATCATCAGCGGGGGTGGTGGTGTTGTCCTCTGTATATGCGATGATGAACCGCCAAAGTTCATCCCATCTAGGATCGTTCGGCTCCCACTCCAAACAATTCTCTGTGGTAGAATCTACCACAGGGCATTGGATGGGTTGTTGTTGTTGTTGTTGTTGAGTCGCTGACATGTTGAACTAAAATGATTGTAATAAGTATTGGCGGTCGTATATATAGAGACAAATTAATGGTGGGGGGTGAAAACAAATGTCGTATTACGTATTGAGACCAAAAGTTGTTTGTGGTCTCAAATACGAACGAACGATTTAGCTGGGTTCCACCAGCACTTAAAGTTTTAATACTTTGTATCTAATATTGTATATTCTATACATACAATATTAGTAACAAAGTACTAATATGTACTAAAACTACGATCAAAGTATTTTGTGGTCCTGAAAAGGACCGTTGTTGTTAGGGTTGTGCCGTGTGAAAATTTCAAATGAAATTTTCACATTTGAAATTTTTAAAAGTGTAATATTTCACTTGCCTTAAAATTTGAAATTTCAATGAAAGTTTCCAAAATTTCAAGTGAAATTTTCAAGTAATATATTTCTAGAAATTTACATAAATTTCACTGAAAATTTCATAAATTTCGCGAAACTTTCTCATGCTACCCTCCCTCTACAATCCAAATAAGTCAGTCCGCGTCCTTTCAAGTCGCGAGTCGCGATCCAGCGCACATTCGCACCGCGTTTATTATGGTGTCGGTGTCGTCACTCGCCAGTCGCCAGTTGCCAGCCGCCCTCGCCATTCGCCAACGCCAACTCCTCCGACGTGGGTTTCTTCCAGATTTCTTCACGTTCGTTCATGTTTGCTTACAAGTTACAACTAACATCGTTACGTTACAATCTATAAATGCAATATGGAATATGGTTAAACCAAAGGGAAGTATTTGGAGTTATTTTAAAGTCGAAGACGACAAAAGAGTGAAATGTGTTTTTTGTCACACTGTTTTCTATAAAAACGCAACTCGATTAGAAAAACACTTAGTTAAATGCTTCAAAACCCCGACTTTTGTTAAAGAACAAATACAAAAAGGGAAATTTACAAAAACTGTTGGCGAAGTCAGAAAAGTGGAGTATAAATCCAATGCCCACGATAACAGTAGTGGCGGTAATGGTAAGTAATAAAATATCTAATTATCTAAATATTACAGGCAATAATGGGTATATACAGGGTGGGTAAAATTGGTCATTTCTATTCGGGAATTTAGAGAAAAATTAAATGATGCAAACTGCGTTTTGATATCTTTTCGCGGTTAGTGGAAAAAATCGTCCCGAAAATATTTAAGTTAGTTAGTTTAGAAATCGTACCGAAACCGAAAGTAAAAAAAAAGTTACTTTCGGTACGATTTCTGTAAAGTGGCACTTTCGGTTTAATAAATTATACCGGAACTTATATTTTCGGGACGGCTGCAGAAAAAGTCATTTAACCCAGTCCGAGTCCCAGTCCAACCTATTGGCTATTGGCATTGGGTCAAGAATTCAAGATGTTTCCTAATAAAAAGGACCTATTTTGACCACCCTCTCCGGTACAGTAGTACTGTAGTACAGTGTAGGGTGATTCATTCCATTAAAAACAAATTTACATATTACTTCGCTTTATTACCCGAAACATTATGGATATTTAATTTCAGAAAATGAAAGTACGGAAAGTTTCACCAATGAAATAAATTCGGAAGGGAGTCAAGCGAGTGAAATCGGCCAAAGTGGTGCATCTCTTTCTCTTTCATTAAGAAAATACCATGCATCACCAAAAATCACTTCGTCGAGCAGGTCAGGCTCAAGCATTTTGAAATACACTGACACAATGTTACCTAATGAACAAGTAAGTTGATTTTAGTATCAAATTAATAGTGAGAATAGTAGTTAATTTTATTTAAAATGCATTAGTTCATTGGTGTTGTTTGATTGTAGGCTAAACTGGATGTTCTTTTTGCTAGAGCAGTTTATACTAGTGAAGTTCCGCTAAGTTTAACAGATCAGTCAGCTTGGATCGAATTTTTTAAAACTATTAGGCCATCCTGGAAATGCCCTACCAGGAAAACACTTTCAGGGCCTTTATTAGATCAGGAATATAATAGAATCTCTGCTGAAGTGAATTTTTCAATCACGGAGTCGAAAAACTTGGCTTTGGCTACAGATTCATGGAGCAACATGCGGTAAGTTATAAAAAAAAACGAAAAAATAACACTCTTTTTTTACTTCCACGTCCACGATATGTCACGTCTCACTTCACATATTGTGACATGTGGTATGTGGTGGTAGTTTGCTTAGAGTGTGCAACCTAAAAGTAAAATATGTCTGCATTTTCATTTCCAGGAATGAAGCTATAATAAATTTTACTATTATGAATCCGCAACCACACTTCATAAGAAGTATTGCCAGTGAAACGCAGAGGCACACCTCAGAATACTTGTCTGAACAAATGGCAAATATTTTAGAAGAATATGGTGCTGATAAGTTTTTGGTTGTCATGACAGACAATGCTGCTAACGAACGAAAAGCAGCAATGCTTTTAAAAGAGAAGTACAAACATATCATACCTTTGGGATGTCTTTCACATACTCTCAATCTCTTAGTTCAGGATATTTTAAAAATCGATTCGATTGACAAAATTATAAAAAAAGTTGTGGACATTGTTAAACATGTCAAGAAATCTCACATCTTGACTGCAGCTTTCAACAAGGAAAAAAATGCTCAGATATCGTTATCACTTCCTGTAAGCACAAGATGGGGAAGTAACCTCAAAGCATTGGATGGTTTTATAAAAGCTAAATCTACACTCCAAAAATTAGCTGTGGATGAGTCAACATGTGATCTATTTACGAAAGAGAATAGATCAAAAATACTTGACAATGAAATTTTTTTGGTGCAAGTAGTAAATCTTGCAGAACTGATCCGTCCTATTGTCAAGTGGATATTTACATTAGAGTCGGATGAACCAGTTATACAAAAAGTCGTATATGCTTTTACTGACATAGAGTCTAATCTTGTTCAGAGGATTCCTTTAAGTCCTATCACCACCACACAGGAAGAGCGTACTGTGATGGAAAAATTTTGTTTTCGTAAAGACTATGCTCTTCAGCCAATTCATTACGCAGCAGTTATTTTCGATCCTAAAGACCAAGGTGTTAGTCTTAATTCGGAACAAATTCTATCTGCCATGGATTTTGTAGATAACATATCTAAGGATATGAACGAGAATGACATCGATTCTGTTACTATCTTATCGAATTTGACTAATTACCGGAATAGAGATGGTGCATGGATGAAAGAAATCATTTGGAAGACTGTCAATCATCTAGAGCCTATTAGTTGGTGGAAAGGGGTTGGAAGTATTAATAGTAAACAGCTGGCAGAAGTTGCAGTCAGAGTTCTTTCCATGCCCACATCCTCGGCATCCACTGAAAGAAGTTTCAGTACTTTTGGTAGAATACACAGAAAGATAAGAAACAGATTGACAACTGCTCGAACTGTTAAATTAAGTTTCATTTCACACAATTATCGACTTCTCAAAAGAATTGGTAATCAGAATGAGGAAAATAACTCAAAATTAGGTAGGTGTGTTTTCTGTTTTTAATACTAACTTTTTTCAAGTTCCTTGATGAAAAAAAAACAACTTATTTTTTTCTTCTCTCTTTCCTAGATTTATTTCGTATGCTTTTTTAAATTAGAATAATTTTTCTTTTAGAAACACCCAATGTCGTGGCTTTTACGGATGCTCCTGTCTCCCAAGTCCAGGAGAATGAATTAATAAACAAAAGAAAAATAAGTAAGCAGCTGAAAATAACCCAGTATAAAAAAATTAAAAGTAGTCAGAATTTGGAAGATGAAAGTGAAAAAAATTATGTCTCTTCTTCGCCCTCTGCAGACTCTGAGGAAGAGAGTTATTCTCTGCATGATTCGTCATCAGATGATCTCGATGTGAATATGACTGATGTGAGCGAAAATGACGATACTGATGATAATAAAGAAAAATACTAGAAGTTCACTATTACATTATTCCCTTTTATACAGTGTGTTCGAAATTGGCCACGCCACGACGGTATTGGTATCTCAGAAACTATAAAAGTTAGGAAGACGGTTAAATGGGAAAAGTTTTAGGCAATTATGTTAATGATTTATTAGCCCTCGCAGATTAATTGTAACTATTTTAGTTTTTGAGATATTTCCAAAAAAACAAAAAGTTGCATTTTCGAAAAAAACCACTGTAACTTTTTTATTTTTGGATATTTTTAAATTTGGTAAATACATTATTAGAGTACCTTTTTACGTAGAATACAGCTGCCAACTCAGATTTTTTATTTCGACGTTTCGGTTGCGTGGAGACATCATCAACTTTGTATTTTTTTAATACGGACCTGGACTTTTATTTCGTATTTTTAGAGCTCTTGATCCCCCAAAGTAAATGATGTATCACACTTGTATATGGAATGATTATTATTGATATTTTCCATAAGAGCCTCTGTGCTAAAGACTTAGAGATAGAGACAGACTAAGAGTTACTCTCTAACACACAGGCTCTTATGGAAAGTACCTAAAATAATCTTTTAAGAGATAAGTGTGATACATCATTAAATTTGGGAGATCAAAAGATCTTCAAATCCAAAATAAAAAAATTTAAGTCCGTATTTAAAAAAACAATGATGTCTCCAGTTCCACGCAACCGAAACTTTGAACTGAAAATTTGAGTTGACAGTTGTATTCTACATAAAAAGGTGCTCTAGTAATGTCTTTACAAAATTTAGAAATATCCAAAAATAAAAAAGTTACTGTGGTTTTTCGAAAATGCAATGTTTTGCTTTTTTGGAAATATTTCAAAAACCATAACAGCCTGCAATCAATCCCCAAGTGCTGTTAAATCACTAACGTAACTGCCTAAGACTTTCCCCATTTAACAATCTTCCTAACTTTTATAGTTTCTGGGTGTGGGTCGTGACGTGGCCAATTTCAGACACACTCTATACCTATCTGCATTAATAAATGTTGGATTTTCCTATCTATATTTTTGTTCCATTCGGCTTCATTTAATAAAGCCAATTTACAGTACATATACCTACTTATGTTAAGTTTTGTTTCTGTGGTCTATTACTTTTTAAATAAAAAGTAAAAAAATATTGGCTTTATTTATTTCATGTAGGGTAATTACAAAAAAGAAAAACATCGTATTTGTGACCAAATTAACTCAGGAAATATTAATACATTTCAGGGAAATTTGTACAAGTTTCAATGTTTCATTGAAAGTTACAAATATTTCAGTGAAAATTTCCAAATTCCATAAATTTCAAAAATTTCATAAATTTCAAATAAATTTCATAAATTTCATGAAAATTTCAACTTGAAATTTCAAAACTATACCGAGAGTGAAATTTACCCATCCCTAGTTGTTGTGTGCCCTTAAAAAGGGCCAGGGAGAGTGTGGGGCTTATGGTGCCCCATCCTCGCTGGTCGACCACCAGCTTGACGAATCGCAGGGGCCTTGTGGGTCGTCGGGTGTTGGTGATGCTGGAATTTCCAGCACCGCATCTTCCGTCGAGTCCGGCTCTGGCTGCGGCGACGGAGTTTCGAGTCTTTGTAAGACCCAATCGCCCGCATCGTCTAATTCCACTAGACCCGGATCATGGTCATATACTAGCGGAATCGGCTCATCCAAGTCGTCCCAACGTAGGACGTCAATTTCAAAATCCACCTCGTCGTCGTCGTCGAAGACTTGCAGGTCTCCAACGTTGTCGGCTACGGTGTCATCACTAAAGATGGATGAGCCTCGGCTGGCGGGTCTTTCTTCCTCCATGTTCATCGTATGAGGGTTGATGAATATATGACTGTGTAACTGGCCCAGTCTCATATATATAGAACTACCCCCACCCCACCAACGGATTCTAAATGTTATGTATTGGTGAGAGCTTATAGAATTATTGATTTTTTCAAAAACTTTAAATAAGGAATTAGATTTGTTTAGACAATAAGACTTATTCTTAATATTTTGTGAAGAATACATTACAAAAAAAAATAATAGAAACCTTGTTTGAACTGTTAACATTTTCATAGGTTCTCAAGCATATAACTTGGCACTTAAGCTACGAGACAAATCGTCGTTAAACGAATATCTCGCCCCATAAGTGACGATTACTAAACTACGATCAAAATATAATGTGGTCCTGAAAAGGACCGTTTTTGTGGCCCTAAAAGGGCCTGGGGGGAGGGTGGGGTGCCTACCGTGGAGTAATACCCAACGATATTAACACCGACCTAGGTGCAGCCCTTGGTCTTCTCATTGGCGGCACCGTCGTCGTCGCTGGTGGTGTCGGCGTTGCAGGCGGTGCCGAAGGTGCCGCTCCTGGTGCGGTACCCCCGCACTCCTCACACTTGCATATTTTGCCGGGCACGAATGGCCTGACAATGCCAATGATCCTTTTTGGTATATCTTCCATCTTGCCGATCGAATGTGTAATGATGAAATAATTCTAATACCGGCCTCTATATACATTCAAAAAGTTGGAGGGGGTAAGGTGGAGTGCATATATGCATTATATAAGTTTGAGAATAATATGATTTTATAACTCACCGTATCTCTGTTGTGGACACAAACTACCCCCCTCCACTTTTCTAGCATATAGTACTAGACTTTCTCTACATTTTTTTCAAATAAATTTTTTTGATATTTCTAACCATTACTTTGCTACATATTTACTTAGAAAAAAAAAAAAAAAAAAAAAAACCTCCCCTACAACTTCCACATACTCCCGTTCGGCGGCCCTAGCCTCCTAACTCAAGAATTTCAATTTTTTCATCTAAATTTTTTGTCATTTTTAAGATTTTCCAAATTTTTTTTTCACCATTGTATTCTACTCAAAATTCTAGGTAATTAAAGTGCTTTTATTTTTTCTCTATCTTGAACGGTTCCCGAGCTACAGCGCTTTAAAGAATTCAAATTACTAACTTTCTATAACCCTTTTTTTCAAATTTCATTTTTTCGAATTTTCAAAAATACTACAATATGTAGAAAAAAATTCTCTCTTTAATTTCCCAATACCGGTTTTCTCTAAATCTTCAACTTTAGCGCGTATTCAGCATTTTCAAAAAAAAAAAAATCATAATTTTTTTTACACCATCGCATTCTCCTCAAAATTTTGGGCTATCAAAGTGCTTTTATTTTTTTTCTATCTTGAACGGCTCCCGAGCTACAGCGCTTTAAAAAATCCAAATTACTAACTTACTATAACCCTTTTCTTAAAATTTCATCTTTCCGAATTTTGAAAAGTACTACCATATGTAGAAAAAAATTCTCTTTCTAATTTCCTAATATCATTTTGCTCCAAAACTTCAACTTTGGCGCGCATTCACCATTTTTCAATTTTTTTTGAAAAATTTTTTTTTACGTTTTTACTATCGAGAAAAATGCTTGCTTATAGTACTCGATTTCCTCTATAATTTTTTCTTATAACTTTTTCCCCTATTCCTAACCGTTACTTTCCTACAAATTTTCTAAATCGTTGTTTTCATATTTTGCCTTAAAAATTTTTTCTTGTGTTATTTAAGCTCTTTTTTCCACTTAATAAACCACCATTTTCTAAATTCCCGTACTCTTTTCTTAAAGAGCGGGCTTTTCGGCCAGCTTTTTTTTTTTTTGGTTGGGTTTCAAATAAATATAAAACTACTACTTCACTCATTACAAATTTATTGATTCAAGAACATTATTTTGTGTTACATATAATAGATACATTAAAATATAGATTTATTGGTCACCGAACCGTTTAATACATTATAACTAAAAAATGAGTCGTGAATAACTAATGCGTACACTTTAGTGTCTTTGGGGAATTTATTCTTTCTCGTTTGGAACTCCAATTTTACATCCACTGTCGATGAGTTAATCGCCTCTGGTTGATGACTGCAATTGATAATAAAAACGGGGTTTTTCATATATTCCGCGAACGTTATCATCGGATCGTTTATCTCGCGCCCGTAGTAGCTGCTTTGGAAGTTTTCGTAATTGTAATAGGCTGCTGCGTACAGTTTCTTGGCGAAATCTAAATTCCATCTTTCGTATGGATAAACGGTTGAATTCAGATACAGTCTAATGTCGCATACGTCGGCGTGGGTAAACTGGGTTGCGTTTTTTTCTTTCTTGTCGCAATTATTGCTGTCTTGAAACCCGACGATTATATAGCGCGGTCTTTCCAGACTTGTACTCGTTCTCAAGGCCCACACGTCGGAAGATGTTTGCCTTAAAGCTGTTAATTCGTACAGATCCCATTTACGATATGCCATTTGAATACTGGCATTGTTTCCTCCTTTATTAATGCGAGACAGTATTTTCAATTTTTGCTTGTCGTCTGGAATGATGTGACGAATTTTCCATTCCATTTTGTCGATACTAATTTCTGCCTCTACTTCGCCGACGTAACAATTTGTAAAAGTGCGAGCTATAATCATAATAAGCTCTTGTTTTACGTTGAAAACACCTTTTGCGTAATCTTCGGCGAATCCCATAAGATATTTTAAGGGTAATTTCCCGGAGAATACGTTACTTGCCGTGTCTACGATATCTTGGTTTGCTTCGTCGAGACCCCATCCGCACGTCATGAGAGATCTTTGTTGCAAACTTCCGAATGAAACCATGGTTTTTAATGTCGTCGTAACTCCAGGTTTACGAACCACGGCGACCTGCTCACCTCCCATCTCGTAGCGAATTTCATCGAACAAAAATGCGAGGGCATTATTTGATAAAAAACATCTTTTCGTTGCGTCTATGGGTTTAAATTTTCCTTCGATATATATGTAACTTTCGGCGATATCCAGTATAATATCTTGAAAATTAATGGGGATACGGACTTCATCCGAATTGTTGAATGATGGAGATCCGTATGGTTTATACGTATGCTCTTCTAGACTAATAATGGAATTGTCCAAGATGGGCTCGGAGAAAACCTCTATTTTATCGCTGGTGGTGGAAATCATTTTCGCACTTTAAGACCGATTGATTTTAAAAATTTATAGTCTTCGGCAGATAACTGTTGAGATGTTTGTGATCTAACGTCTGGACGACGACTAACCTTGACGTTAACTCTTCTTTTACTTTTATTATGTTTCGGCGGTTCCCCCATCTTAGTCGACAGCACACACAATTGACGATTGAAGCAAAAACCCATTTTTATGAAAGTTTCTTCAGTTCCAATTTCACGATTATTTTCTCGCCTTGAAAATTGATTAGATCACCGCTATCGTCCAAGATGCGAAGAGTAATGTTGTCGATAAACTGACGTCCTGCCGGCATTAACGGCATATAAATATTATTTTGTGGTTCTTTACTGATTTTGTAACCGGGCTCCACGTCGATATCGAATTCGAACAAGGTATGACCTTCCACCGAATTCATATATGCTCCGGAAATTATATTACAATCTACGCGTATGATGCGTACTTTCATTATTTCCACCATCTCGGTTGATTCGTGCTTTTTGTCTCTTTTTAACACTGTATGATTAAATCCTAACATTTTACCGATACTCGCCTCTCCCCGGAAATCTATAGTATATTGGGATTTCAGTTCACATTTCAGCGTATTATTATTAGCAACCAAGTAAAAGATTCCATCGTTCTTTTCTTCAGTTGAAATCCTCAAAGCCTCCAACATAGCTTTACCTATCTCATCTATTTCATAGGCCCCAGGTGGAATCTGCAATTGTATCGGCTCGGTGGTGTAACCCTCCTTCATGTAGGCAAACTTATTGTTGCTTTCGTCCACATTAAAAATTGAATTGTATGTGTAAAATCCCAGCAATGCCAGACCATATTTGTTTTCTCTATTTAATTCGACTGGTGGATAAAAATCGGCGCTTAAGACGCTCGAGTGTCCTGTTAGTGTGAACGTATAAGACATGACTAACCATTAAAACATCACACATCTCGGTTTTATTCTTAGCGGCAACATTTAAAAAGATTCATCTTCACACCTTTTCTCACTGCATTAGATAGTGATGTTTTTATGCTATTTTCTGCTTTTATGCGCACATCGCTGATTTTGCAATAACAACAAAATATTTTTCTAGCCGTAAGATCCTCATCAGTCATAACCTCGTTTAAATTGCTGCTGCTGCTGCTGAAATAATGTTTGCAACCGCACTGATATTTTAATATATCGATATCGCTTTTAAGGTGCTCGGGCAACTTTTCCCAAACGAATGGAATTTCATTTGGGGCTAATGCAATCATCACTTCCTTGGGCATGTTTTCTAACTGTTTCACGGTCATTTTCCTTAATCCACCGGCTAGATGAAATGCTTTCAGTGATTGCAACATTTTAGTATAGTTATTGCGATCCATTTGCGGTGTTAATGGTGACGATGATGATGATGACATCTTTTACGCTGATGATTCGACAAGAAACTTTAAGCACAAATGTCCACACCAGACTGTTCCAAAATCCTGCTGACGATCGTATGTATAGTAAATAATTTTTGATGGTTCCGATCCCGTTTGTAGATATCGTAACAATTCGATCGGTGGGGGTAAATCGCCGAAGCTGTCATAATATGTTACTTTAGAATTATTTTTTCTATAAGCTACCCAATGAGTCCCTGCACCACGCGTACTATCCAAATTCACTATTGCTGCTTCGTAACGTCGAGGACCTTGTCTAGGTAATAAATCCCTCATATAAACGCCTCGAAAGTGTCCTATTCTTTTCTTTTTGGCATATTTTTCTATATCGATGTTAGATAGTGGTCTTCGAGGTAGGGATTCAATTAGTTTTTTGATCTACGATTTAAAAATAATCCCATACCTTTACGATATGGCTTTAGAAACAAACCATTTCCTTTCGATTTTAAATACAGGCCGGCACCGGTTTTATCTTCGCTGCTTTTTTTTACTGCTTTTATGGCGCGCACAATTCCCGCTGCCCCACCGGCTAATGAACCCAAAGCTGATAACCCGGCAAAAATTGGTATTAATGGTAATATTCCACCAGTTTTAGGAATCGGTATTATTCTCGGTGTACGAACCTTCCTTTTGCCACCTGCCGCTTTTACCGATCTACGTGCTGCCGACAGAGCTATTTTAGATGCATTCATGACATTTTTTTCCAACACATTTTTACTTCCGGCTTTTAATAATTCCCTTCGAACTGCTTGTCGAATAGCTGTTCCGAAACTGGCTTTCCGAACATGTCGATTTTTATTAACACCTTTCCTTTTTGTATGACGCGTGCCTTTACTAGATGTTTTTTTTGTTGATAATGATGATGGTACACCCATACCAAAACGTTGTTTTCCTTTCATAATGTTTGTAACTAACCAAGCTGCTGTTTTTTCACCTAAACTGGAATCTTTCGATTTTACTCTATTCCAAGCACTTTGTTCGAGCTCGTAATCCGCTCGATGTCTCGCACTTATGTTGTCTTTATTATGTAAATAGGCTAAATCGTGTTTTTTGCATGCGGCATCCAAAGGATTAATGCCTGGATCACCTCTTGTTACACGTTTTATTACTTTTGTTCCGGGTCCGCAATATTGATAACCAGGAATGTGTACCTCGAATGGTAATTTATTTATTAACGAATTCACAATACCGTATCCAGTTTTGTTGGAAACGTGAGACCGTCCACTTCGTTTGACGCTCGGCATCTGAATGACAGTTTTTGTGAAAAATTGCCTATAAAATATCAAATTTTCCTAAGATGCGCGTTATCGATCTTAAACAAAAACTTCCTATCGACAATCTCGATGAAAAAGTCGGACTTGGATTTGAAAAGAAGATAATGAAGAGACACGGTCCTCTACTTCCTTCCTCTATTCGCGGCCTGTTAATTGGTCCATCCAATTGTGGAAAAACTAATGTCATGATTTCGCTGCTTACACACCCCCTTGGGCTACGTTTCGAAAATGTCTATATTTACTCGAAATCTCTGTATCAACCGAAATATGAGTATTTAAGGAAAATTTTAGCGCCCATCAAAGGTTTAGGATACTATGCCTTTAGTGATTCCAGTAATATTGTGGAACCGTCCGATGCAAAACCAAACTCTATATTTATCTTTGATGATGTTATATGTGAAAAACAAGATGTTATAAGATCTTACTTTAGCATGGGACGTCATAAAAATATCGACTCCTTTTACCTAGCGCAAACATATTCGCGAGTGCCTAAACAGCTTGTGCGAGACAACGCCAATTTTATTATTATGTTTAAACAAGATGAGTTGAATATGAAACACATATTTTCCGACCACGTTTCACCGGATCTAACTTTTACTCAATTTCAAGAAATGTGCTCAAAATGTTGGGATAATAAGTATGGATTTTTAGTAATTGATAAAGACAGTGATGTGAAATCGGGAAGATACCGTAAAGGATTTGATAGCTATATATTACTGTAATAATAAGAGAAAACGCTCATTTGATTGTTGAAACGTCCTTTGTTAACATCATGAATAACGCGATCGACTTAAAACGTAAACTAGTGGAAGCTACCAATGCCGTCAGAAAAAAATTTAAACAAATTAAAGCGGCTAAAGAGTTTAATGTTGTGGAATTGGAAAAGTTTTACGAACCCATTTCTAAGCCGTTGACAACTATATCTGATGTGGTTAAGCAACGTCAGCAGCAGCAGCAACAACAACATCAACAACAACAACAACAACAGCAACAACATTATCCAGCTACAAAGCCACATAGTCTCAGTACATCAGTGCAGTCGACTCAAATATCAGGTTTTCCCCAACCTACACATTCCTTTCAAACCTCCACACCTATTCAGCAGCAGCAGCAGCATCGCATTTCAAAAGAAGATATTAGCCAATCGGTGTTTGATACACCCTCGACATCAACTAATACATCTCTCGCATCCGCTGACACCACAACTTCCGATACTTTAAACGCACACCTGAAAGGATTACGTTCGAAACCATCTCTATACGATACTGTATATGGTGTACGTTTTGGTTCAAAAACAGATCATAACAAAAATTTTATTGGTAATTTAGAGGTGCGTTTTCGAAATGGAAATATTGTCTTATACAAAAAAGGGAAAAATATTGCAGAATATGGTGGATCACCGGCACTTTATGATTTGTTATTTCTTAAAACACCCCCAAGTGTAGGCAAGGAACAACAACAATTAAGTGATAATGTACTTTCAACGTACAAGGAAATTTTGGAAACAACGAGTGCTGTCTACAACAATTTTAAAAAAAGTGATGGTTTACGGGAGACCAGATGGAACAAATATTTACGAATTATTAAACCTCTGATAATGGGCACAAAATTAGGTGGTACTATTACAAGAAAAAATCTCTCGGAAAAACTACAGTTACCCACAAAAAAGAAATTATCTTCGAAAAAATTTCAATATGTCTACTGGAACAAAGCTAAAGAGTTGGTGGATCGTTTACGTTTGTTGTGGAGTTCCAAAATGGCCGGTCACACTGGACACGAAAATGAAATTATGTCAATCATAGAGGAATTACGACGAGAAGAAGATATAATATATTAAGCTCAATATTTAATGATATTATTCAGTTCTTCCTTCGATCTGAAACCTTTAGTATTACTAATAATATGGAGCCCAGTTTAGAAAAAATCAAGATTGTTAATGAACTACATAGAACGGCTAGAAAAAATTTTGTAAGACGGCGCACGATAATAAAAGGATACAGAGATTTGTGGCAAATTGATTTGGCTGAAATGCAACAGTATGCTGATGAAAACGATGGTTATCGTTATATTTTGGTCTGTATAAATTGTTACTCGAAATTTGTCTATACCAAAGCCATAAAAAACAAGACTGGTATAGAAGTTACTAATGCGATGAAAAGCATCATTGAAGAGGCATCATATACACCAACAAATCTGCAAAGTGATCAAGGAAAGGAGTTCTATAATACAAACTTTCAAGCCCTGATGAAAAAATATAATATAAATCATTATTCCACTTACAGCACAAAGAAAGCTGCAATTGTTGAGCGAGTCATAAGGACTTTAAAAAATAATTTATATAAACAATTCTCGACAAGAGGATCTTACAAATGGATACATATATTATCGGCAGTAACAAAAACCTATAACCATTCGAAACATCGCACCATTTTAATGAAACCTGCAGACGTGCAAGAAAAAACACATATTAAAGCATATGATTATTTAAAAATTGTACCTAAAAAATTTAAGTTTTCCATGGGTGACATTGTGCGTATTAGCAAGTACAAAAGCTTATTCGAGAAAGGATATACGCCCTCTTGGTCAACCGAATTGTTTAAAGTTGTAAAAGTTAACGTTACAAATCCACCTACTTACTTGTTGGAATCGTTAGAAGGTCAGCCTATAAGAGGGTGTTTTTACGAATCAGAACTACAAAAAACAAGCAGTCCTGACGTTTATCTAGTAGAAAAGGTCCTTAGACAACGCAAGAAAAATCACATCGAACAATTATTTGTCAAATGGCTAGGATTTCCCAACCACTTCAACTCTTGGATAGATAAAGCTAATATTGTTTAAATAACATATTGTATGACTATATTTTTTATTTAAAATGTAAAATAAATAAACAATATATTGTAAAATAAAGTTTTTTATTTCAATCTTCATTATTAAAAACAATGACAATAAAACATCATACATAACATTTCAATATTCTTGGAGGGAAGGTCCAATTCACCGACGACTACGACGTTATCTTCAAGGCTATGCCACTCGGAGTGCGTTCTCCTATTCTTTAACCTGCTTTTTTTAGATTTTTTTTGAAGTCGAGTCGTACGACAGTGCGCTTAATGAGTCATTTAAAGGCTGATGATAGAGTATTTTCTGCATAACTTCAATTTTTGTTTTAAGCTCACTATTATTTTTGTATATCATGGGGAGGACATCCTTGTTAAATATGTCACATATTACAACTGCAAAATTGTAAAACTTTCTATTAACAAAGTGTTTTGTCACAGCATCGTCATCATCTTTAGGTTCGCCTAAGTTGGTTATGATTTTTCCACCCATATCATACTGCCCATCCGCTGTAAGTTTAAAACCAATCCCTTGTGGCCCAGATAATATATGATATTTTTCATTATATTTCTGACGACCAAATTTATCAATTGTGTTGTTTCCTCGACTCATTTTCAATCTTTACTAAACTATTTTATTTTTATTTGCCCTACTTATATTAAATATTTCAGCTGAGAAAAAGAAACACTGACTATGATCTACTGGGTTGGTATGTTTATAAAAGAAATAAAATAAAACTGTGATTGTAACAGATATTTATTTACAGTTATTTAATTGCACAAATACAAAAATTATAAAAAATTAATTTTCCATGTCTTCGTTTTCGTTGCTCAAAATTCTATCCCATCCGACACTATTTCGATCGTCAACGTCTTGGGCTGTTGCTGTTGCAGAAACCAATTCATATTTTGCAGCAAGCTCACCTGGTAAATGTGGAATATTGACGAGGTATTCTTTTAATTCTTCTTCAACCATTTCAGCACAAAATGTATCCATGTCTATGGAACCATATAAAAATTTGTCGCACAAGTGTGCCCCAGCCATAAAATTGATTGTATCCCTGATCTCGTTCTTATATTGATCTTTGGTTACATCAATATGCGACCAATCATTTACGCTATCTAACATATCGTGAGCCCTATTTCTTAATTCTCTCCCCAACCAAAATATGTATCTATCTACACATTCGTTGGCGGTCGTCGTCGTCGTCGTCGCATCGGCAGACATCTTTAACAGAAATAATGAACACGCGTAAGTATTCTGACATGTGCAACTATATTTTAAATTTAATTACATCCTTTTTTTTCAAACAATTTACATACAATTTACTCCAATGAGCCAAAACGTAATAATGTTCGAGTATTGTTTCCAAAAACTCTAGTGCCCTGCCCCAAATAAGTTAGAGTGTATTTATCTTTAGTTTTACTCATAATATCTACAATATCGTCAGATAGTGTTTCGGCCACACGTTTTGGTAAAAAAGTCTCAAATGTGCTATTATCACCGTCATCGTGTAAAGCCACTAAAAGAGTTTTACCAAATCGTGTAGTCATTGAAACCATCTTTACAATTTTATACACTTTGCCTACAATCATTTCGGTAACCTTTTTTCTCTCTAAAACCTCGAAATCTTTGCTAAACATTTCATTAATTTCATCTAGAGTTTCTTTTGCAATACTCATTATTGAAAAAAAATGGTATATAAATCCAAAAATTACCGTGAATATAAAAGCACTTTCAGAACACTACACGAACACAATATTTGATGTTTATGCCACTGATATCTGCGACTGTTTGAAGTCACTTCTTCTCCCACGAACCTTTATAGCGGGGTTTCAAGGTCGAATTGTAACAATGGTGGGGGTAGCTTAACGATAGAAATAGTGGGAGGAGTATTCAAGGTCAAATGACGTCACACATTTAAATTGGTATAAGGATAACTTCAAGGACAAAATATAATGAAACAAATAACTACATTTTATGTACTTTATTCATTGATTTTTTTCTGCCATTCTTCTATGCGTTTAACATTATCACCTAAACCTAATTTCCTTAATTTGTTCAATAATAATTGTTTGTTTTTATATCTAAGAAAATTCTTACAAACTATACTAGCTAAAAGACACACTTCGGCATGGTCCATATACTTAAAAAATACACTAAAGTCCTGAGCCTCCGAATCTTGCATTTCATATGCGTAAAATTCCGAACAGGCTGCAGAAATTAGAAATTCCTCGTACATTTCTCGCACTAAACTTTCCATATTAACTACTACTACGTTAAACTTAAGTCCTACACTCTAATTTCATCTAACACAACCGGATCTGCAATGAACCTAATCAGTTTTTCCAAACAGTCACTAAACCCCAACTTTTTTATCTCACGAACAAAGTCTTGTAAATTTATTGTTTTGCTGCAATATTTACGACATGCATTCGCAGCCTTTTCATATTCATAAGCCAAATCACAATAGCGCGACGCCCATTCTGCTCGACTTTTCATTGCATCATTGAAATAATTATTAGCCGTTTCAGTGAACTCATCGCCCAATTTTTTTACTGTCTCTTGCAAAGCACTATTCATATTATTCACTCATTTTTACATTCACGACACTTTTTTATTGCTGGTGGTGGCCCATCTATATGATGACGATATATTTGTTCATAGTGAATGTAACAGGGTAAGCTTAACTGTAGTTCCTTGTTACACCGATATGACGCTGGCAGCTTATCCCAAATTTGCCGTAAACTCAGCGTATCAACGCAAGTTTTTAAATATTCGAGAGGAAAAAATGCTAGATCCTTCTCTTCAAAATCACACAAACTTTTTAAATTACTCTGATATAAACAAATTACTCTGCCGACTTGCTCTATAATTTTTTCTTTAGATACTTCCGTATCTGACATTTCACACTGAATGAATGCAAGTAGACTCACACAATTTATAGAACAATTTGCAAGGTCAAAATCATTTCAAGATCATCCCACACTATTACAATGCAAAAATAACTACTTCAAGGTCACACACCCAAGATGACCTTCAACAAAGTCAAGGTCGTCTCGACCAAGGTCAAGGTCACACACACAACCTTGAACACAAGGCCAAGGCCAAAGCACACGTGCACTTTCAAGGTCAATGACAAGGACATGTGGGCGGGGCCAAAGAGGGGTGAAGCAAGGTCAAGGTCAAGGTCGAGGAGTGGGGGGATCGAGCGAATCGGGTTATGTTCACTACTTATATATATATATATATATATATATATATATATATATATATATATATATATATATATATATATATATATATTTCTTACTAGTTATTTGAAATTTCATAATTTTATGTATTTATTTTACCTGATCCATTCTTCATGCTGTCAGTGTCACCATCTCATGCTCAGGAATACAATCATGTGTAGTGTTACTGTCATTACGATGAAACTTCGTGTAAAGTTGGTAAGAGTTAATATACCACTAGTTAAAGCAATAATTTCTATATGTTGCTTTAGTTTTTGTTTAAAAATGGCTTTGGTAGTGGCATATCGTTGTTCCATTAAACCAGTTATCTGTAACGAGGAATGAATAATAATATAACGTATAAAAATAACGGTAGATTACTTCTCACCACCGAAAAGACCAAGAGAAATTACAAGCCTGGATACAGAAACCAATCGGACGGCATTCAAATGAGGTCATCCAGGACAATGTCGACAACCCATCGTCGAACTACTGGTTGATTTCAGGACCGATGTTTCCGGAAACGGAGGGTTTCCGGTTAGCTATCCAAAACCAGGTTATTCCGACGAAGAACTATCGGAAGTTTGTCATTAGAGATCTCTCAATAGAAGATAACCAACGTAGATATGGCTGTCGAACATCAGAGACAATCCAGCATATAATTGAAGGATGCCAAGCGTTTGCCGCAACCAAGTATAAGAAAAGGCACGACTCAGCCGCTAAGATACTCCATGAAGAATTAGCAGATAAGTTAAAACTATTGCAGGTAGGAATTTCTAGGCAAACTACTCTAATTGACATTGATATACCTAATAACAACAACCTAAGACCAAAATACCATGACATGATCACCAAATACAGAGATCTGGAGGTGAAAATCCGCAGACAATGGGCAATGAACAGCGTCCACACGATTCCTATATACTGTCAACAACTGGAGTGATACCAAAGAACCTACTGCAGAACATCAAGGGACTGGGCCTCAGTGAGCATCTGTATAAACCGATTCAGAAAGCGAGTCTACTTGCAACTTCGCGAACCGTCCTAAAGTTTGTAGGAAGTACAGAAGACCACGCCACCTAGGACCCGATAACATGGAAAGGGTCCCCACAGAGCTTCATACTTTTAGTGTCTTTGTATACCTGGTATGAATTAATAATCCGTGGAGGTAGTGCGAAACCGTTTGGCTTGTAAATCTAATAAAATAAAAGGGATAAGATATTATTCAATAAAATAGTTTGCTTACTGTAGTTCGCGACGAAATCTTATAGCGTGGACAAATCACTCTCATGAATTTTTTTAAGTCAGATTTTTCTACGCAGGATAAAGGCATGTTATCTTTACAAATCATGTAGATCAAAGCTTGATTTATCTGATTGGCTTTGTGACCTTCTGCTAAATTAAGAGAAATAATAAAATATAGAATGTAAAGCTATAATATATAAAATAATGCGATATCAATAAAAAATACCTTCATTGCTTGAACTTCTTTGAAATATATCTATGACTGTAATTTGTTTTCATAAGTCTTTAGCCTGACTGTTTTTGTAGGATTCAGTCTGAAGAGAAATTCATTGAAGACTTAGTACATATTTTATTACATTTTACGTCATAAATAATGTTGAAGTGAAAACACAAAAGTATAAAGTTATCTATATCGATACTTTTAGTAAATTTACATCACTAGTAGTCTATTTATTACCGACTAACTTTTAGATTCAAAAGCTATGTTTAGTCTTGCCTAAGTAAAAGTAAAGTAATTACGTCAGTATCATCTTAAATGGCAGATTCAGACAATTCCATGAACACATTTTCTGACTCAGTAGGTTCATCAGTAGTTGAACTAGTAGACGGGCAAACTATTTTTTGTTACTATTTGTTCAACTTCTGAAGCCCTTGGTGTAATTTTTTGTAATCTCCTCTTTCCTTGTACTTGCGTTTCTATTTTTAAGTTGCAGAAACGCATGATGATGTTTGTTTTTTAAATGAGCAACTAAATTGGTTGCCATTGGTTTTATAGTTTTCTTCACACATATTACACGATACGTTTTGTTTGTCTTTTCTCTTGAAAAAGTTCCATATAACACTGGACATGTCTGTGCAAATAAATTTGTCTGGGCAAATAAATAACCAACAATCTTTAATTGAAAGTACAATATCTACCTCTTTTGTATATGATTATGCTAAAGGTGACCTTTTAAAGCTTTACAACCTAATACAACAAACAAATTGGTCTGAAATAAAAAAATTTACAGATCCAAAGGAATGTGTTGCCATATTTTATGACAAATTACTTAACTGCTTAAATAACGCAATTCCAAAAAAAAAAGCTAAATCTGTTGGTAATAGTGAAGTAAATTATTGTAAATATCCTCTTTGGTTTTCAAATGATTTAGTACGTAAAATAAAATTAAAGAATAATTCATAGACATATACAATGTGGCAAAGCTAGTGTTTTTCAATATGAGAAATATTGTAACTTAAGCTTTGCTCATATTTTTCAAGTTGCCCTAAAAACAAAAAAATTTCCTAATAAACTAAAAACAGCAATTATTTCTCCCATATTTAAAGATGGTAAACAAACAAATGTTGAAAATTATAGACCAATTAGTATACTTAATTCACTTGCTAAGATATTTGAGATGATCCTTTCAGATGACATTGTGACCAACATCACTCATAAAATAGTAGAACAACATGGATTTGTAAGTGGAAAGTCCACAGTAACAAATTTATGTGTGTTTACAAATCATGCCTCGGAGGCTATTGATGGCGGGAAGCAGTTGGATACAGTGTATATTGATTGTGCAAAGGCATTTGATAAGGTGGACCATCGGGTGTTGCTGGCTAAGCTTGTTGAGTTTGGCTTTTCTAGGAATGCTTACCTCTTCATGAAAAGTTATCTTTCTTTTAGGCCGCACATGGTGAGAGTGGGAGGGTCATTTTCTCAGGCTTTTATGGCAACATCTGGTGTACCGCAGGGTAGCAACCTGGGCCCACTGTTATTTTTAATGTTTATAAATGATTTACCTAATAGTGTTAAACATGCTGATGGTCTCTTATTTGCGGATGACTTTAAAATATTTAAGAAAGTAACAAACAGTAATGATTGTAGTGCACTGCAAGCAGACTTAAATTCAGTAACAGAATGGTTTCGATTAAATAAAATGTTTTTAAATACTAATAAATGCTTCTTTATGTCTTATGCAAATAAAATAAATCCTATTAATTTTAATTACTTTATTGATGGAGTAAAACTACAAAAAAAGACTGAATATAGGGATTTGGGGGTGCACTTCGAGTCTAATTTGAAATTTAATACCCACTACCGCAATATTATTAATAAGACTTTTAGGGTGCTTGGTTTTATGATTAGAAATACAAGTCAGTTTAATAACCATAATATAATAATAAAATTGTATAATGCACTTGTTCGCCTTCATCTAGAATATGTATCTAATATATGGTCTCCTAGTGCAAATGTGCTTTGTGATCCTATTGAACGTGTTCAAAAAAGGTTTTTGAGATATTTATATGTTAGCAAAAATAACATATCCATATCTGATCTCTTATAGCAGTATGTTAGAAAGCTTTAAATTTCAAACTCTACAGAAAAGAAGGCAAATTCAGTCTGTGATATTTATTTATTGTATTATCAATAATATAAAATTTAACAGTTGTTCTTTCATTAATTATATACCTCTTCATGTACCTAAAATAGGATTAAGGATACAAAAGGAAAAATTCTTTGATGTCTGCGTTGGTAGTCGTTCTCCAATGAATTTAATGTTAACTGAGTGCAACATACTATATAAGAATAATGATGTCGACTTTTTTAATTGTACCAAGAAATTGCTATTGCAACTTATGCAGTCACCTTTAGGTTTATTCAGGTTCTTGCCTGTGATGTCTTTGTTCTATGTTCGTTAAGTCTGTAAAATTTCTCTTTTTTTTATATATATTCCCGGGTCCGTCCTAAAGCCGGATGCACTGCGACCAGAGTAGGCCTATTGTGCTCAAAAAAAAAATTTCTCTTACTTTTAATTACCTTGTAGCATGTTATGTTTAGGTGTTTGTAATATGGTTACGCAGTTAAATAATACTCAGTTGTACTTCTCTAACACAAAATAATATTTATTCTTATTATAAACTTTCCACAGGACCTAACCAGAAATATGATTCCTCTTCTCTTCTTAACTGAACTAAAACAATACATTGCTTCCTGTTTTATCTACATTACCGACATGTTATAACTGGCGCCATCTATCCACTAAACATACAAATAGTACTTTGAATAGCTGAAGACATTACAGAAATGTTTTTACAATACTCCCCCACAATTATGTAATGGTCTTAATGATCATTTTAATTTTCCTGAAAAATAGCAAGTTTATTTTCATTTCCATTTATTTTAACCACATTCATACAATCTCTAAAATATTTAAATTTTGGGTTGGAAAGAGGTTTTGTTAAGATATCAGCCTGCTGTTTTTCTGTAGGAACATAACTTAAAATAATTTGTCCTTCATTCACACATTCACGAACAAAATGATGCCTTACATCAATATGTTTGGTTCTTTTTGTTTCCATAGTAGATGCCATCTTAATGCACGATTGATTGTCTTCAAAAATAGAAATAGGAAAAACGTTATAATTTAAAATTTCTGAATACATTTGACCCAGAAACAAACATTCAGTGATGCAAGAAGATAATGCTAGATATTCAGATTCTGCACTCGATAAAGCTACAACATTTTGCTTTTTAGTCTTCCAATGTATTATGTTATTATTTATTTTAATTAAAAAACCTGTAATACTTTTTCTATCTAATACATCATTTGCAAAATCCGAATCTACATATGCATAAAATTTAACTGGTGAATTATAACTTTTCGAAAATTTTAAACCATAATTTTGTGTTTTATTTAGATACCTCAATGTATGTTTTAAATATTTCCAATGATCAATTGTATAACAATTTTGAAACTGACTAAAGTAGTTGATTGCATAACTTAAATCAGGTCTTGAACCTAGCATAACATACATTAGGGAACCAATCAACTCTCTGTAGGGTAAACTGTTGTCACAAATCTGGATATTATCATTACAATTAATTTGTAATTTTGGTTGCATCGGTAAATCATGTGGTTTACAATCCAACATATCAAATCTTTGCAAAATTCTTTTGATTAATTCAGTCTGTTTAATAAAAATATAATTTTCAAACTTTGTGATTTCTAAACCAAGAAAGTTAATATTTTTATTCTGAAATTCTGTAATTTTAAATTTCTTAGACAGATCGTTCTTAATAAAATTTAAACTTTCCTGACATAATGAAAATAAAATTATATCATCAACATGTATCAAAAGATAAGTCTTATTGGTAAAATATAAACACGGATCCTTTTTAGAACGCTGAAAACCTATTTCTAGTGGACATTCATTAAATAAAGAATTCCAACATTTGGGTGATTGTCGAAGACCATATAAAGCTTTTTGTAATTCACAAATTAGGTTTTTATTTTTAATATTAAGCCCTTCAGGCGGTAACATATAAACAGGGTTTTTCAGGGTTCCGTTAAGGAATGCTGATTTTACATCTAACTGTAAAACATGTAAATCACACTCTACATATAAAGATAACAACACTCTAATGCTTGCCATTCTTGCCACTGGCGCATAAATGTCATCTTCAATCACAGTCTGTTTAAAACCACGAGCTACTAAACGAGCCTTTTTCTTAACACTCCCGTTCATTAATTTTTGGGTAAAAACCCACCTTGAGTCAATAGTTTCTACACCTTCTGGTGGAATTACTAAATTCCATGTCTTATTTTCCTCTAATGCACTTAACTCTTCGTTCACAGCTCCCTTCCATCCTTTATTCATAGCCTCCTCAAATGTCTTTGGCATTTCAGCTAATAAATTTCCTGCATTATCATCATGATTTACTTCATAATCTTGTAAATATGTTGGTAACTTTTTCTTCCTTATACTCCTTCTGGTTCCATGTTCGAAATTTGGATTTTCCTCTCGGTTTTCCTCATTATTTTTTGTATCACTCTTTTCATTTTCTTTCTGTTGCTTTTCTTGCAATTTACTCCTGTTATTATCTGATATTTCATTGTCACTCTCACTAGTATTTATAGGTATCATTTCATGGTTGTTTTTGAACTTCGTTTCCTCAAAAATCACATTCCTTCCATGAATAATCTTCCTTTCATGTTCGTTCCACAACTTATATCCATTATCACTATAACCAACCATTATTAATTTCTCAGATCTTGGTTCCAATTTAGATTTTCTCACTTCTTTTGGTATTAAATTATTTGCTTTACATTCAAATAACTTTATTTTAACAAAATTTGGTTTTTCATTATACCATATTTCAGCTGGTGTCTTTTTATTCTCCAAAGCTCTTGTTTCTAATCTGTTTAACAAATATACACCTGTTCTTACTGCTTCACCCCACATTTCCTTATTTAATTTTGCATCATAAATTAAACATCTTGCTTTTTCTAAGAGGGTACGATTATAACGTTCTGCTATCCCATTTTGCTCTGGATTGTAAGCAACTGTATACTGAATTCTTATTCCTTTTTGTAAACAAAAATCTTTGAAAGAATTTGAGGTATATTCCCCACCATTATCACATCTTAATTTTTCTATTTTGGTATTAAATTTTGCATCAACCATTGCAACATAACTTTTAAATTTTGACAATGCCTCACTCTTATTGCTAAGTAAGTATGCCACACAAAAATGAGAATAGTGATCAATAAAAGTAATAATATATGATTTACCATCATGAGTAGTTGGTGTTATTGGCCCACATATATCTGTTGATATAATTTCTAAAATTCTTTTTGCTTTTCTTTCCAGGGGTATACTCTCAAAAGGTATTCTTGTTTGCTTTGCTTTGATACACACTTCACAAAAGCCTGGTGCCGGGTACTTAGCTGAATGTCCCATTTTTCTATGTATTAACATTTTATCTTCTTCACTTGTCAAATTTACACTGTCTTTATTTAAATTAAAACCAACATAATATAAGTTTTCATATTTGTGTCCTTCTAACACACACACCTTATTTTTCATTATTTTTACTTTTCCATTTCCAAAAATTACTTCTAATCTACTTTCTTCCAATTTTCTTACTGACAGTAAGTTGTATACTAGATTTTCACATAGCCATGCATCTTTTATCGTTATTTTTCTTCCTGAGTCTGTTTCTAATTTTAGATTTCCCTGTTGAGTTGCCATTATTACCTGACCTTGTTTTGCTACATTTATCTTTACCTCTATATCCTTTGTGTTCTGTAAATATTCTTTAAAATTCTTTCCTATCAAATGATTTGTGGCCCCACTGTCTATGACAAAACTAATGTAATTTTCTTTCTTTTCTGATAAACAATTTTCTACTGATATAAATGAGATTTCTTCAGCATTTTCCTCTTGTGGTTCAGTATTATGGGCATTTTGCCTTTGACTAAAGTTTCCTCTATTACCACCTCTACTAAACTTATTTTGGGGACAATCTGCTCTTTTATGACCTACTTTGTCACACAAATGGCATTTAAAAGGAAAATTTGTACTTCCACTTTCATTTCGATAACTATTATTCTCTGTACGATGATTGTAATTGCCTCTATATCCTCCTCGTTTCCAATTTCCATTTCCTCTTTTATATTTTGAGAAAAATACAGAGTTTCTGGTGTTTTCTTCCTCTTTTAAATTGTTCTGTCTTGCTTCTTCCATTAACAGTTAATTTTTTACAAAATTTATATTTACTGATTGCTGATTTTGACAAAACATTATGTCTATCGCTGTTGTAACATTTTGAAAACTCTCTGGCATAGCTGATAAAAGCTGAAGTATGAGTTCACCATCATCAACCTTTCCTCCTGCAGCTTTCAATTCACTGATAGTGTTGTCAAATTCTGTAAAAAAATTATTTAAAGGTGTCCCTGCTAAATATTTTAATCCTCTCAACTTTTTCTGTAACATAACCTGCGTTGAAATACCCTTTTTTGAATATGTATTTTCCAGCGTTATCATTATATCCTGTGCACTATTTTTCTCTTTTATCGATTCTAAAATATTGTCCGACAAGCTTTGAACTATTATGGTTCTTGCTTTAACATCATTTTTCTTCCATGCATTATATACAGTAACTTGATTTTCATTCGGCTTTTGAGTGCTTAAAACATCCAAGACTCCTTGCTGTTTCAGTAATAGTTTTACTCTGTATTCCCAATTTGAATATCCAGTACCGTCGAATGGCTTTACATAAAATAGACTTTGCTTTTCCGCTATCTTGACTTTTCTATAAATCCTGTCCTGTCTAAACCTTAATTGCAAATTCCACAATTTTTCCGGTTTGTTTTCCTTTTATTCCTTTTCACTTTGCTCTGGGCCCATAACCTATGGTTACGCAGTTAAATAATACTCAGTTGTACTTCTCTAACACAAAATAATATTTATTCTTATTATAAACTTTCGACAGGACCTAACCAGAAATATGATTCCTCTTCTCTTCTTAACTGAACTAAAACAATACATTGCTTCCTGTTTTATCTACATTACCGACATGTTATAACTGGCGCCATCTATCCACTAAACATACAAATAGTACTTTGAATAGCTGAAGACATTACAGAAATGTTTTTACAATATGTAAGAGTATCAATAAAAAAATAAATAAATAAATAAAACGCAAATCTACTGTAATACTCAAATTATTTTGTTTACATGAACGACTTCAATGCAGAATATACGCCCGCATTCAATTGAGGTTATATCAGTCACGGTAATACTGAATTACTGAACTGGCATTGACAGACAATCACTAACCTTACCAAAAATGAATCATTATTCTCATATATGAAACAGCTATCAACCAACTAAACTAAAATAAACAAAAAGATTTAGCAACGAACGGCAATTGTAATTTTCTTTAGATCACATATACCATAGAATAAATCAGCAAATTATTGCAGCGCCATCTATACGCTTCATCATAAACTGCAGGAAAGAGGCTCATTTACTAAACAATTTATAAGTATTTTTTTAATTATAAAATATTTGTATATTTTCGTTCGTTGGTCTGAAAAAAATATAATTTTTTATATATTTTCGATACTTTGAATTTTAACTCCATATATCGATATATCGAAACATTAAATATCGCTTAAAAATATCGATATATCAAATTAAAAATATTGATATATCGATGTATCAATATTTTTTCAACAAGCCTATAATGCAGGGATTTGCTTGGCAAGTTTTACAAAAATAATATGTTTGAAATTTTAACAGCTGACACATAAATTGCACAACTTTTTCCTCATTAATTGACCTTCTGTCGATTGGCTTTTACAGTGTTAAAAATTCACAAATATATTTTTTAACATTATGTATTCAGAAAATTCTGGCTCATGTATTTTCTAAAAATTATCTTATATAATATTGCTTGTGTTGATCCGGCAACACCGCTGCCGCTTGCGTTACCACTCTAGCCAACATAAAAATTACAGACCCGTTCTGCTTGCAATAACAACTTTCAGTGTATTAATGGTGGGGTTTTATGTGCAGTTGGCTTGAAAGTATTGAGTGTATAACCTGCATTAAAGTATTTGTACGTGGCAGAGGACAGATGAAAAGAAATTCCTTTGTCGCCATGTTTCAGTTTTTCGAAAGAAATGAGTTACAATGTGAAAATAAGCGTTTAAATTTATTTGTTGGGGTTATTTGTTACGTATTTCTTATGTTTGATAACTGGGGATAATTATTTTAAATTAGTTATTGTTTACTATGACCTTTTCTTCGTCAACGAAAGATGTAAGTATCAGAAGAATAATTATTTTGATAATTATTTCTATTACAACATGTTAAAATTAAGCATTTTTTTCCGAATAAATGTCGGACGCTAATTTGTCAATGGGTTGCCATTTTTTTTCCTTTTATTTTTATTTGTTTTTTGCTAAAATCGTAAAAATCAACCGGATAGTCGGCCATGTGCCCATCAATGCGCATTTTACCAAGTTTTCATGGCATGGGTGTGACTATCCGCCATTTTACTTTGTACAACTTATTTTTAATTTAGCTTTCCTGTCATGAACTTGAGTTGTGTGTTTTCTTTATTTCATTTAGTTATATTTTTTGATTAAAAGTTAAAAAATAATTATAAGTTTCATGTTAATTTATGGTCAAAATATATGTTTTAATAACCACGGTGATTGGCCTCGAATAACCTGCAGCCATGTTGGGATGTAATGGACCCAACGAGGCCTAAGCATCAAGGATCGATGTAGTTGGATGGCATTTATATTTTTTTGAATGTGAACTAATTAATTTTTTTTTGTTTTAAACGACAAAATGTTAAAAATTTTCTACCTAAACACATTAATATTACAAAATTGATTATTACGCATGGTCAAAATAATAGCAGTAAATATATTTTTTGATCTTTAACCTAATACGTATTAAAAAAATACTTTTTCAATATTTATTAATTTATATATAAACATTTACTGCTTATTTTGAATTTCATGGTTTTTGCCAGCTGAATACACATAAATAAGTGCCTTATCAGATTGTAGTTTTTAATCCCATAGTGTTTGTTTACTTGATAAACTTTACTATTAGGCGAGCGGCCAACCACTAAAAAGATGCATAAAAATACAACTTAATCAACCAAAAAAGGGCGCTAGGATGAAACCTTTTGCAATTGATTCATTTCATCATTGCCAACAAAAAAACCTAAATAATATTTTTCTATCTGAGTGGTCCTTAATTTGTTAATAACAAAAAACTTGCAAAATTATGAAACAGTTGTAAAGTGCTACGCAAGAAATTTTTTTAGGTTAGGCAAAAATAAACCCTTTTTATTGTTGGACATGTTTTCGAAAAATGCATTTCTTTCGAGTTATAAGCTTTTAAATGTCGAAAAATGACCATTCTTAAGCGCAAAATAATCATTGCGAGTTGTACTTTAATATTTATTTCATTATTTTCATTTTGATTGTGAATTTTTGCAATCGAATTTTCATAAAATATTGCAATTTTTCATAAGGGGTGATAATATAATTTTGCAAGTTTTTTGTTAATAAGAATTTAGGGACCACTCGGATAGAAAAATATTATTTAGGTTTTTTGTTGGCAATGATGAAATAAATCGATTGCAAAAGGGTTCATCCTAGCGCCTTTTTTTTGTTCGGTTAAGTTGTATTTTTAAGCATAATTTTAGTGATGGCCGCTCGCCTAGATAGTTTACAACTGCTTTTCTTTTGACTACAATTATAAAATGTTCCCTAAATTTGTACGAATTTGGGCTTTTCGATTTCCATAGGGTATGTGCTTGATATTAATTTTAGATTTGGGATTTATCTTATTTTACATCGGTTCAGGGCCGGATTTGGGGGAGGGCAGACGGGGCTACTGCTCCGGGGCCTCCACAATAGAGATAAAAAAATATTCAAATTTCGACGGGTCAGCAACTTTTCCGTTTTTTTTTCTAAACAATCTTTTTTCGCATTTTTACCGACAATACTTGCACAAACATAATAATATTGTTCCGAATATTTAAAAAAAAATATCCATATTTGTTCACTACATTCTTTTTTGAAATAATTGTATTTGTTGGCAATAAATTTTTGAAAGACTTGACGGAAAAAAAATTGTTCCTTTTATTCGGAAAATAATTAGGGGCCTTCGCTTTTTTCGTTGCCCCAGGGCCTCCACACCTCCAAAGCCGGTGCTGCATCGATTAATAGAAACATTTAAAATCCATTCCCTAAAAATTTGTAACATGGTTGAATACATATTTTAGGATATATAACTAAATCCTTAAAAAGAGAACTAATAGTTTTGATTCTTACTATATTCATCAGATATTTTTCTTTAGTCAATAAAAATGTACAGAGTGAATCAAGAACTTTTAATCTATATTTACTATATAGATTTACTTTTTGCATGATCCTAAAATTATTTAGAGGTATTTAGACTTCATAAAAAAATTATTTTTTGCATTTTTAAATAAATCGTTGGTTGTATAAAAGTATCCTTGAATTTAATGATAAATTCTGGATCTCTTTGAGGCGTTTAAAAAATCTTTTATATGTTGTAGGGCATCTTTAAGTTAAATAATTATTTAAATAAAAAACAATTTTTAATATACTACGGACTAGAATATCAAATAATTTCTCTCAGGTACATACAGATTCCCAACCCCATACAGATTGACCTGAAATTTTGTGGTTATGAGTTTTTACTTGCCATATACTGGTAAGATTTAAATGGAAAACATGGGATGCATGCAATAGTTAATAGTAAGTAGTGTAGAAAACTTACACAACAGCTATTATTTATCACACCGAACGTTTTTCGTTTTAAATCAATTATTTTCATTAGCTATTAAAAATTCACAATCACTAATTTTCAGGACAATGTGTATGAGGCTAGCAGAAATTATTTTATACTTTTTAGCCCGTTTTAAAAATGTAGTATATTAAAAATCTTTCTTTTTTTTTTAATTCTTATTTTCTGCTTTTTTGTTTTTACAGTCTATCCGAACTAGAAGAGTAATAAATCATTTTTGACCCTTTTTTTCTTTCCAGACTACCTGTGTTCTTTAGTCTGGTATCTTTACCTAAATCTGTTACTCATACATTTGTTATAGGAATGGGTTAGAAATTTTAGAATCAAAAATACCGGTCTACAATAAAGGTCTATTTGGATTGGATAACAATAGATATTTGGAAGTGTCAAGTGTTAAAAGGGATTTTAACCATTGTCATAGGCGTCGGAAGGAGGTTCATTTTATCACTTAGTTGTTATAATAATATCATTTTATTTCTTATGATTTCTTAATAATTTACATAATTATACCATAGTTAACACAAATCCCAACTGTATTTTTATTATTTTTAGTTTTGGCACAGAAACCATTTTAGGTACATTCAGACGAAAACGTAGCCTTATTGTCTCAAAAAATTCTAATTAAATACCCATTATCATAAATACAAGGAGTTAAACATATATAAAACAAAAATTCATCCATATAATATTAGAATTTTTTTGGGGCTATCGGTCATTTTTTTATTAATTAAAAACATTTTTAGGATATTTGACGTTTTGGTTTATTTATTTCTTAAACCATCTACAGTGTTACAATTAAACATTAAAACGGGATTAAAATATAATAAATTTTTATGTGTTATAGTTAAAATTAGACTTACTTATTTTTATTTCTGTTGCACTGACATCTTAATTTAATTTAGTTTATTATATGGAAATCCGATAGCCCCAAAAAAATATAATAAACGGGTTAATTCTACACGCTTAAGAAAAAGACATATACAATAATAAAATAATAAAAAAATTACCGCCAATAGGACTAAAATATATATAAAATTGAAGAGTTAGATACACTAAAATAAAAATATATAAATTATTAACAACATTAAACAATAAAATACAACAAAAACTAAAATTTTAATAATAAATTGTGTTTACACCGGCAAACATTACGTATCTCATTCGTACAGTCAGTGAAGCTATCTTCGTCCAGATTAATTATAATTGGTTTCGCCATCTCATCGATAATGTGATCGAGTTCTTCACATTGTGTTTTCTTTTTTTATCATATGATGGACCACACATTTTTTCCAATTTTTCGCAGTAACTTTATTCAAAGAATCCTTCAAAAGTTCAGTTAAATCATTAATTTTGTAACTTGTATTATTTCTAGCAACTTTGCCTTTCATTTGAGCCCATATCAGCCCAGTTGAGTTCAGCTCACAATGGTACAGTGAAAGACGAAGAACATATGTCTTTCGATGCAACCATTTCATCAATTATTTATTTATTGTACTTATCTTTATGTACATTTGCTACATCTAAAAGCTCTCTTTTCACCATGTCAATTGTAACCAAATGCCCTAAGTTCAGCCATTATTTTATCTCATTTTTTTTCCATACATTTGTTGGCAGTCTTTCACTTTTACTTGATTCTGTTGGATAGAAAAGTTAATAAACCCCTCTTAACAAAACCCTTGAAACTACTGATGTGCGTAATTATGAACCTGCAGCCTTTTCCTGTAGGCTGTTTTACTTCAGTAGACCAACCTTCCCATGAGGCTTGTTGGTAACTTTGAACATTTTTATCTTGCCATACTTTCCGTACAGTGTGTGCTTCATTCAACAGTGTTTCGTCTAAATAATAAATATCTTTTCCATCTTCGTGATGTTATTTAATTGTTCGGAGAGATTTACTTCTCCAACAGACCGTTTCCGGGCGATTTATAAGAATAGATTTCCTATCTGGTTTTTCCAGCAAAAATTAAGTTAGCAATTTCTAGAGCACATCCCTCTCTCTAGTTCTTGAATAGAGTATAGTTTAAAATCTCTTGCAAAATTTGTACCGAATAGACAAATAGACAGACATACAAGAAAGCGAGTTAATATTGCATTGTCATCCAGTTCTGAACTATGTTTAAAATTGTAAGTCTAGCTTATTGAGAAGTTGAGATTTCCAAATTTGTACCGAACAGACAAAATAAATCAACAGACAGACAAGAAAGCGAGTTAAAAAAAAATGTGGTAAAATGATTTGCGGTTTCTCAAATTTGGACACTACACAACAAATTTTAGTTTATTTGTTATATCTTGTATGAAAAGTGCATTTTTTTTGTTAATTTTGGGGCGCTGAACACAAAAAGGACAATGAAATTAAAAACTTAGTTGCAATTTTCAAAAACAAGTTTTTAAAATTTTATTTTTAACAAAATAATAAAATATACATACTTTTACACTTGTAGAGACACTAAATATCCTGTGTTTTTGATTTTTTTTTGTGAATTGTTTCTGGAGCATCTCTAACAAGAGTCCAACGGTAGTTGGCAAGCATGGAAGCATTCCACTTTCCCTGATACCTTTTCCCCATTATTGATATTTCCTGATGGAAGCGTTCGCCGTGCTCATCCCTTATAGCTCCCCAGTTGTCAGGAAAAATTCCAGATATGAGTGTAGGAAATGAATGGATCTTTAGAGACATATTGCAACCTATTTTTTGATACGATTACAGCGTATTTTCAACAAAAGTAACCTAATTCTATTCTATATATATATATATATATATATATATATATATATATATATATATATATATATATATATATATATATATATGGCAACATCTGTAGTACCGCGGGGTAGCAACCCAGTTATTTTTAATGTTTATAAATGATTTACCTATAAATTTAACAATTGTTCTCTCTTCATGTACCTAAGATAGGATTAAGGATACAAAAGGAAAAATTCTTTCATGTCTCCATTAGTAGTCGTTCTCCAATGAATTCAATGTTAATTGAGTGCAGCATTCTATATAAGAATAATGAAATTGACTCTTTTAATTGTTCTAAGAAATTGCTATTGCAACTTATGCAGTGACCTTTAGGTTTATTCAGGTTCTTGTCTATGTTCTCTTTGTTCTGTGTTAGTTAATCTGTAAAATTTCTCTTACTTATAATTACCTTGTAGCATATTACGTTTAGGTGTTTGTAAGAGTATCAATAAATAAATAATAAATAAAAAAATAAATATATATATATATATATATATATATATATATATATATATATATATATATATATATATATATATATAACCGACTCCATTCATGCAGTGAAAATAGTCAAAAAAAAATGCTTTTTCCATGAAAAGTGTACATGTATTTTGCCGTTTTGCGAAAAAATAATTTTCAAGGAAGTTATCGAGATTTTAAAGTTGAGTCTAGAGCTTTTGCGGTAAAGAAAAAGGCATGTAATTTGTTATTCAAAATTGTCTCTTTTTTTACTATTCGATGGAATTCAGTTTTCTCTTTTGGCTAGGGTCACATGAGCCATAAACTTGAAGAAAAAAATTTGAGAGCCGAAAAATTTCCAAAATTAACAAAATGGCGTCCGTTTTCCGAAAAAAGAATAAACGCGATTTTCTCAAAATCTATATTTTTTTTGATGATTTTTTTGAGGGTCCACTGTTTTATACTTCTTCAACTACAATTGTTCTCATGGATGCTAAAATGCTGGGGGAGACACAATATTTTTTTTTCTTTTTTCAATCACCGATTCCATTTTATAGCCGAGAAGTATATCGTTATAGAAACCAAACAAGTGAACAGGTGTTTGACCGTTTTGCGAAAAAATCATTTTCAACGAAGTTATCACGATTTTACAGTCGAGATGGTTGCTTTTGCAGTGGAAAAAAACAGCCATTGTTTTATTCAAAATTTTATATTTTTATGATTATGAAATAAAATTTAATTTTCTTTTTTGATTCAAGTCACGTGAGACATAAATTTTAATAAAAAAGTGTGGTAAATAAATTATACAAAAACATTAAAAATATAATAATTAAAGAATGAAGCAATGTAACAGGCAACAGTAAAAAATGTCTTGATTTTGTTTCGAGAAATGACTGCTATTTTGTTAATTTTGGAAATTTTTCGGGTCTCAATTTTTTTTCTTGTGACTTCAAATCAAATAGAAAATTAAATTACATCAAATAATCCTAGAAATATAAAATTTTGAATAAAACTGTGGCTGTTTTTTTTTTCACTGCAAAACTAATCAAATGTGAAATCTCGGTAACTTCACTGAAAATTATTTTTTTTCAAAGCTGCAAAACACGTGGTTTTTACAATGACATATTTCACGGAGAAAGCATTTTTTTTTTGAAAAAATCTTATTGCATGATTTAAAATGGTCAGTGAAAAAAGAAAAAAATATATTGTCTCCTCCTGCATTTTAGCACCCATTAAAACAATTGTAATTGAAGAAGCATATAACAAGGAACCCTAAAAAAATTCATCAGAAAAAAATTTTTTTTTTTTGATAAAATTTCATTTGTTTTTTTTTTCGAAAAACGGGACGCACTTGGTGACTTTATACAATTTAGTTGTTAAAATACGCTTGAGTGGCCTGAATATCCCACAGGGTTGACGAGGGACTTCCCCGGTTTTCGGGGTGTCGATTCACTCATGTGCTTGCTTGCGGTAGTCGTGGACATTTACTGCAAAAAACTGATTTTTTGTCCGTCATTAGAAGAATTGTTAATAATGTTTATTATTATTTAGATTATAAAAAGTACAAATCTACTATTAGTATAGTTAATTTCAGTATTAATCCAAAAAGGAATGTTAAAAAAAATCTAAATAATCATGATTTTTTTAAGTTTTTTGATAAAAATCATTAATTTCTGTTTTTTTTTTAATCGTGATTTTTTCAATCCGTGATTCACAAAGTTTCAGCAGAGTGCTAATTATATTGAAATAGACATCTTGTGGACTATAATTATTATTATTCAAACTGGAAATTCTCGTCGCTCGCCGGTTGGTAGTCGAAGGATCACCTGCCGAGTTGCCAAGTAATTAATGCATCTGGAGTTACGCATATGCACATGTTTTTATACAAAATCGTTTATTGTTACTATGCGGGTTTGCTGTTTTTCTGTTGGATTTTAACTTCGTAATAAAAACCGGTTGATTGCAAGCAATTATCGGTAGGTCGGTACCAATTAAGTGACAGGTTAATAAAGAATATTCAAGTGTTTCTGTAAAACGATGTATTTAACTTGAATTTCTCAAAATTAAAATTTTTCTGTTTGAAAGTAATTCCTTTAAAGCTAATTTTTTAAACTCTTTTGGAAATGAAACTTTTCAACAGAATATGTTGCAATTTTATTATTTTTGGTTAGTAAGCACGAAGTATTAGTTCCTATGAATAAGTGAGAATATTTCTTCTATGATTATGATAGTTTATTTATTTTATTTTTTACAATAAAACTGTTATTTAACCATATGACTATAGTGTGAAATATGCTCCAAAAATAAATCGTGACTAATTTTAATTTTTGAGAAATCCGTATATAAAAAAATCGTGAAAATCAGTGGGTATTAACATTAGTGTAATCTACACCCCTTCTTTGGACATAGAGTAATGTATGAAGTTAATAATAAAAAGTATTAAGGCATTTATTTTTAATAATTTTAGATCATAAATTAACAACCATAAATATTGTTTAACATTAGATCTTGAAATGTTCACGTAATCTATTGGAAAGTAATAGAGTTTCATCATTTCAAAATGGCATAATTAGCTCTTCGTTGAAATTTTCTCTTCTTGGCATACTGAAACTTTACAACGTTCATAATAGTAATTGTAATGCTGACATTAGTAAATCAAAATTTGTATTTAAAAAAACACTTTAACTGCAAATGTTAATGCAGTCTTTATTTAAAAGCTAATATATCTAAACAAAACAAAATTTATTAACACAATTTAAATATAAAAAGGATTGTAAATTTAAGAATGGGATTCTTACATTATCATAATCATTTTCTAATCTAAGTATATACATAAAGAATTACTAGCAACTTTTAATTTTTACACTACCTCAAACTTTTCACTGACCTAAGTGAGGATCTAGAACTTTCCTAGAGTTGAATTTTTGAAATGACAAGCAAATAATCACAGCTTCTCACTACTTTGACGGAGGATTTTCACGATACAAATTTTCTTACTACTTGAGCCAAAATGAAAAGTTTTGGTTTTATTTTTTTAAATAAGAAGTAATTAATTAAAAATACTTTTATTTTTAATTTACAACATATGCAAACAAAAAGTTAACTGTTTCATTCTTAGCAAAAGCAAATACATGACAATAAAATTTATGTAATTTCTAGATGTGCTTAATAATATAGAAACATTTCATATTATATGCAATCATTTGTCAGTGTATAGCCATTTGAAATTATAACAGCATACCTGCTTCGATGGTCAGCCTCGATGATAAAACAATATTATTAAAGACGGTTAATGCGCATCTAAATAAGGAGTTTTTTTTTGTAAAGTCAGTGTAAGTTATTAGGTCCAAGTTTACTTCAAACAATGCTTCATAACTTTTCTCAAGCAGTTTATTTGTAGAAAGTACAGCACAAACGAATTTTTGGTCATCTTTTTTTAAAACTATTTTCACCAAAATACTCGAAAGAGACTTACTCATTTGTTATAGAATAATTATGATCATGATTAATTTGCTTCAGCCTTTGGATTTGAAGTTTCTTGTCATTTGGAAAACTAAAATATTGGTAACATTTAAGAAATTTCATATCCATTAGATTAAACTTGTTCCTCTTAGATTCATAATTTGAATCTAGGGTAAAATTTTAAATAAATATTATTAAAGGCCTTAAAATTTACCAGTGATAATGAAATAAATTACAGTTTACCACAATTAGGCACCACATTTTTCAAAATACCAAAAAAAAATTAAAATCCACGTTCCTGTTTGAAATTCCTAGTAAAACGTTACACCACAAAATCCGTTGCAGTTTATCGCGATAAATAATAAACCCATTTTAACGTGTGTGACTCATATCAAGGTTTACAACTTTTGTGTTTATTATTTTCTCTGGCAATGCAAGCGGAAAATTTCCAACTTTGTTTATTCACATGGAGAAAAAACTGATTGTACTAACTGTTCTAAAAATGTTGTAAATTCCAAATATTAATATAAGTAAAAGGGTAGCGATTTTTGGAAAAACAAATTATCGCGGTTTCTAGGATACCTAGCAAGACGATCCTGGACTTAAAAATGTGCACAAAAATACCACCTATAAAAATATGAAAAAAAGTCATGGTGATTGGGAAATTCTATTTGTTTATAATAAAAACTTTTTCTATTTTACAATGATTTTTCTAGTCATTATTTTGCATTTTATCAATCCGTTTCTTTTCTCACATCATAATACAAGTCTCGAAGAATGCGTTGCGTTTTCACACACCCCTACTCATTTTGGTTTATGACGAGCAATTGCTTGAAAATCGGGTCTCTGGTATTTGCAGTTTGCAATAGCTCATAAACTATTGTGCCGATTGATCACTTTTAAAGGACCACAGTAGATAGGTTTTTAATTGTAAACATATAATACAGTGGTTTTTCCTTCCTTACAGGTAATGAAGTAAAATAATTCAGAAGACTCCATGGATCGCTTGAACTACCAGATCTCGAAAAATCCATCCTTCATTATCAGTAACTTTCGAAAACATACCGAGTATCAGAAGAAGCACCAGAAAGAAAATGGCAAAATGAAAGCAAATCTCCACTTGACGAGCCCGAACCACAACATTTCGACGATTTTGTTTCCAAGAGAACTTGTTATTCGGACGGTTCGTTATAGTACGATAGTTTGAGCATAATGGATCAGACTCCTATGAGTTGTTCAAACACATAATCTAGTCGCGCATTCGATGGGGGTTTTAGGACTAGGACTATCGATACGAATCAGTTTAAAAGGGGACACTAACGCAGGTATGTATTGATGCATGGGAACCTCTCAATTATTAAAAATAAGTTGCCTATAGTCTATTCAAGAACTAAAGAGAGTAATAAATCATTTTTGACCCTTTTTTCTTCGCAAACTAACTCAGATTTTTAGTCCGGTGTCTTTGGTAAAATCTGTTAGAGGCATATCATAGGAATTCGTTAGAAATTTTATATTGAAAAATACCGGTCTATAATAATGGGCTATTTAGGTCAAATAACAATAGATATTTGGAAGCGTGAAATGTTAAAAAGGATTTTAATTACTGTCATAGGGCTCCGAAAGACATTTATTTTATCACTAAGTATTTATGGCATAGAATATTATTTCAGTAATAAACTCAAAATAGAAAGTTGTTTTAATAATATTATTTTCTGATTTCTTAATAATTCACATACATTACAAAATATAGTTAATTATACCATAGTTAACACAAATCACAAATGTATTTTTATTATTTTCCGTTTTGGCATAGAAACCATTTTCGGCATATTCAGACTAAAACCTAACTTTATTTTCTCAAAAAATCTCAAGTTAAATTTATATACTTATAAAATCGGCTATCGATCATTGTTTTATTAATTAAAAGCATTTTTAGGACATTTGGGGTTTATTCATTTCTTAAACCATCTTTAGAATTTCATTTAAACACTAAAACTGGATTAAAATGTAATTAATTTTTATATGTTACAATGAAAATTAGACTTACTAATTTTTATTTCTATTGCCCTGACATCTTAACTTAATTTATCTTATTATATGGAAATTCGATAGCACAAAAAAATAAAACAACATGTTCATTATACACGCTCAATAAAAAGACACAAATAAATTAACAAAGTAATAAAAAAATTACGACTAATTGAATTAAAATAATATAAAATTAAAGAGTATGACGCACTAAAATAAAAAAAATATATAAATTGCTAACATTAAACAACAAAATACAACAAAAACAGTATAAAATAATAAATTGTTTTGTACTGGTTAACATTACCCATTTAAGTCGTAATCAGAGGCAGTGGAGCTATCTTCACCCAAATTATTCATTATAATTTTTTTTCTGTTATCACATGGTCCTCACATTTTTTCCAGTTTTCCGCAGTAATTTCATTTAGAAAATCTTTCAAAAGTTCAGTTAACTCACTAATTTTGTAACTTGTATTATTTCTAGCAATTACACCTTTTACTCGAGCCCATATCGGTTCATTTGGGTTCAGCTCACAATGGTACAGTGAAAGACGAAAAACAGATCTGTCTTTTGATGCAGCTATTTTATTTATTATATATTAATTGTACTTATCTTTATGCACATTTGCTATATCTAAAAGCTGTCTTTTGACCATGTCGTTTGTAAGAAAATTTTGTAAATTCTTGAAAAGCAATCATTGCATTATATCATCTTTTTTTCATGCATTTGTTGGCAGTTTTTCACTTTTACGCGAATGATACGGGGCGTTATCCATAACTAAATTTTCTAACTCGTATTTTGGAACACATCTCAACAGAGCTTTCAACATTATTATCTGTATATTGATGTCTTAAGGCATCGTAAACATTCACCGTAATAAGTTTTTCGTTTAAGGAAAAATGCTCCGGTTTTAACGATTTTGGGATCTCACTAATCTCAAATAATATATAAAAAGTAGCACAAACACAATAAAATATTAAGGACACACTGTAAGGTGTATTCTGCTCATTGGTAGAAATTAAACTGAACTATGAGCAATTTTATTGTTGCAATAAATTTATAAAAGTTTATAATATTTAAATATATTTAAATATAATTACATTGATGGCAGTCCTTAGTTACCGGCGGCACTGGAGCAGGCACGTCGGAGGTTTCGGTCACAGTTTTATCACTCTCTCTAGTTCTCGAATAGAGTATAGTTATAAAATCTAATAAGTTCATTATTTTTTATCAAAAATAAGTTATCGGTTTATTTACAGTATTCAAATACATTGCATTACAATTAATCATAAACATATTATGGTCTTGACGTTTTATCGCATATTACAAAAGTTTTAATCCTGTTAGGTAAAAAAATTCCATGTAAAAAGTTCAATTTGTCATGAGTCACTGTAAAAAGAGGAAAGACTGATATATATTAATTATTAACTTAAAAAAAGAAGACAGTGGGAAGAATTACGAAATTTTACATCTAAGGAAAAGTCAAGATTTATTCTGCACTAAGCAAAAAAAAATTAACGAATTTAATTTAAAACGCCTCTCATAGAGAGCAATTCTATGAGGTGGAGGACGAGGTGTTATATGGGTACGGGGAATGTTTAAATTATATAATGCTCAAATATAATATTTTCACCTACCAATGTAAAAGGAAACAAAATTTAAAGTTACATTTTAATATTGATAAGTAAAAGTTGAAAATATTTTGATCTGGCAATCAGAAAACTGCAAAAAAGTCATTAATATCTGGTTTATTTATTTTGTTGTTAGGCAAGGAATTTAGTGATTTTTACTCTACATATCCAAATAAATTTTTTTCTGTAATGTTTTAGCACCGTTTCTGTATGTATTAATACAAAAGTCCACGTAACCTTTTTTTTTCTGCTAATATATATGTATTCAGTTTTGAAGAAAATAAAGGAAATAATTTATACAAACAGTTTATTTCTTGCAAATACAATTTTGGCTTCCTCTCCTTACACCTTTCGATCATCTTATAGTCTGGTCAGTGGAGCTGTATTGAACCGAGACCAACATTTGCAAGAAACAACTGTCTATATAAAATATATTTTCCGAGACATATCGGTAGGATATTAAATCCTGCCGATATGAATAGTCGGCAGATTTTAATATCCTACCTATTTGTCTTGAAATTTATATAGACAGTTGTTTCCTGCGAATGTTGCTGTCGGTTAGATACAGCTCCACTAACGAGACCATAAGGTTGTCGAAACGCGTATGGAGAGAAGCTTTTTTTTCTCTTGTTAGCGCATTGGGTAATTCGTTCTTAACTTGTTTATTATAATCCCAGTGATTTTTTGGCTTGTGTAACGACGGAGAGAAAATAAAACGCCTGATAACTTCTCGACAGTCAATTTTATTCTAACTTTCCAATTTTAAAACGCTAATAAGCAATACAAAGAGCTGGTGTGTTGCTCCAAAATAAGGGATTAAGTTACATAAACACTCAAAGACGGTCTAGACTTATTATTCCAAACATAGGTCAAAATAATAAATTACAAGTGCTTGAGATATATTTTACTGACTCTGCATAAGGAAATATTATACAGAGGGGTTATAGTTAAATACTAATGTTACAAACTATAATCTATCCAGTGGAATATTCGTAACACTTGGCTTGACACATTACTTGGCGAGAGCTGGCGCAGGTAGACGTAACCGTTGGCCCTTGTTTATTACCCATTTCCTGTACCTGTTATCAGCGGCGTCGGTAATTAAAATGACGGTTTTGAATAATTTTAGAGGGAAATACACAAATTGATTTTACTTTTAAAAAAATATATTTAGGAATTAGATACATATTTTGGATACATCTTAATTAATATTCAGGTAGTACAGAAAAAATATTTCTACCTACAATTAAAGATGTTCTTCTGCAAAACTGTCGTCATCGCTGCTATCATTTAATTAAATAAAATAAATAAATTGTAAGTGGTTCTATATGATTGTCTAACATTATTTCCCGCCCAAGATAATTTATCTTCTATAGAAATTTCGTTGTTACATCTTTTTAACCAGTCCTTTCGCAAATTTTTCTTCAGCAGTTTTTCTTGAAGCGTCTAATTAAGTGTGGCATTTCTCGTAGCCATATTGTTCTTTACTGTTGCCCAAATGAGCTCAAAAGGATTGAGATCGGGGTGATGGGGGGTAACCTCAACTCGGTGTGCTCAAGGTCTTGCGGCAAAAGATCGTACTAATATTAATAAAGAACAAAAGCTTTCACGGCTTTGGTCAAGTTGAAAATTATGGTTCTTGGGTTTGGACCGTGTCAAATTGGAATTATTATTCGACGTTTCGCCTACGATTGCACTATACATCGTCAGAGATTATGAATTGTGTTCGAATCTCGTGGAGTAAAGATCCCTCAAGATTCCTCGTGTAATAGTAGGCGAAACGTCGGAAAATTATTTTCATTGTACTCATATTGTTTTAATTTCTCTTTACTTTTTTTTTATGATTTCATATAATAGAGGTTGCAGCATAGCAAAATGAAACTCAATGTTTCTTGCATTCAACTATTCGGTTTTTTTTTTAATTTGATATGAGTTCTGGGTTAAACAGAACACTGTGATAGGGTACATTATCGAAAACAAAACTAGAATTTGGAGGCCAGGAAGTTTTTCCCGTAGTTTTCCGAGTTCATCTCATTCACCTATTTTAGTGAATTTAATGTTATTTTTTTTTTGAGTACTTGCGTGTTGTCTTGAGTTTTTCGAAAACGGAATCTCGTGTTATGCAATATTTTTCTAACAGAAGTGTCACATTCATTCCAGCCAATGTCTCCTCTCATCTTTGCTCTTGGCTTTTCTAATGTTACCCCATTTTCCGTCGGTAACATGATAATTGTATGTAGTATCGTGAATCCTTTGCATTTTATAGTAGAACGTTAGGCACTGTCGTATTAACGGATGACGAGTGTTTTTTAAATTTACATTTAATTTATTTTTGAATTTACCAAATTTTTTGTACATTTTTTCCCAAGGGTCTCTTTCAACTACCTTTCGCGATTTTTAACTATTTTTTGATTCTAAACGAGCCGTCAATGCATCTCGTCATTATTCACTATTTTTGTACCCATCTCCGAGAATATGGATCACATTTGCCGGGTTTATTGGATTAATCTTATCTTGCAGGAAACGTGAAAGTTCGTTACCGTCGGGATTAATTTATTTTAAGAATTTCCGCATTATCAACTATCTGTGTAAAACCCAAGTTTTAACACAAATCAGGGGTTGCTGGTAAAGTCCCGCCAAACCTCCCGACTAGAATAAAAACTCTAGCTGCCTCACCTTTCTTCTCGCTCACCAGGATAGAAGGAGAACGAGTGAAGCTCAAGAGATAACGAAGATTAATTAATTTTTTTTCATCAAAGAAACACTTCTAAGGAATGAGCCAATTAGGAAGAGGTTATCAAGTAACACTCATCCTTAAATCTTGGTTAACTTTTTATTCACTTGTTTTTTTTTTAATCAGTACTGTTTTTTTTTTCGCAAGTCAAGTTCGGGATTATTTTCTCTCCACTGTCACGTTCGGGATTTGTTAAAATCGGTATTCATAACTTTATAGTCAACACGAAGTTGACTATTAGTCGCAAAGTCAATATCAGGTTTTCTCCACTTTGTCACGTTCTGGTAATAATGCTTAAAAGTCAGGACGCATCAGTTCAGTTACTCTAAAAGAGCTACCCGTAAAGTCCTTAATTACGCCGCTACCTTCTCGTTTTTATAGCAGTGGTGACGTCGCATTCTGAATTCGGGGAAGCACCGATTCAAACCGCCGCCGTGCCGTTTATTCTCTGGGTTTCCCCGTGTCGCCAGAATTGTAGTTTTAGAACTGTGTGTCGTATTATTTAGGGAGTTTTGAGGCAATATTAAATCAGAAATTTAATATTTTGTCGTAAAATAAGCGTGTATTAACAACAGCACTGATGAAAGTTTTTGACGCTCTTCAAAATTGGATTGGAACTTGTTGAATACCAGCAGTTCGAACTGACACACCAGTAGCACAACTAACTCTCAATTTGACTGCGCCTAAGATCTCTTATTCTCAGATTTATTACTGTTAAAATAATTAAAAACACGAACAACAATTTCTCGATCTCGACTTTATTATGAGTACTTCCAATTTCTGCCATTACTTCTTCATTTGACATATTTTACTACACTATAGCTATAATATATATTAGGCAGGTATACTAAAGGGTAAATCCCCAGTTATTTACTGACAGCTATTATACACATGTCTAGTCTAAATATTCATATTTACATGTTATACCGAAATTTTATTTTATTTATTTAATATATTAGAAAAGTATATGAAACGATTACCATAATTTACCCGCCACTGCTTTCTCGGCCCGTATCGTTTGAAATTGCCTACAGCGCAAATTGTTTTCTCGCCAAGTTATGTTACGGGGCCAGTATAACCGATAAAGAGTCACGAATTCAGGCAATAAACAACCTTTTGTATTGCCAAGGGACCAAGTCAGGAACGGACTCGCCACTAACTCGTAGGCCCAAAATTTTGATAGGTGTCTGTTTTCAGAGCTAATAATAGATTTCTGAAGTACTTTTAACATTATCCAGAAAAAGGTATTCTACCTTTATTTCGAAAAAAGTAACTAGTTTAGAGAAAATCTGAAACATGCATACCCTAATAATAGGATTAATTACTACACATTATATAGAACTAATAAAGTTGTTTGTTATCAACTAATTAACTAATACAACTAAATGAAATCTAATTTAGGGTAATACTAACGTGTAACATGTGTGGACAAGCATACACAATAAGTATTAATTTTGACATGACCAAGAAAGAATTTACGGAATGAACAAAATTTATGAACTGAATTAAAAGAGTATTTTTACTTTTGTCTCGAGTGCTTTTAATTAGTTGGGCATCACTGTACATATACAATTCACAATATGAAGGAAAAAGTTAAAACTTTTAAACTTATTTCCATTTTGTTACCAAGAACGATAAAAACTATTTTGTAATGAAACACCGTAAAATTATATTTTGAATTTACTGTTATATTGTAGATATAACATGAGTAGAGTCTATTTTTTATTGACTGACAGCACAAGAGCTTCATTATCAATGCACAAGGGATTTTCTTTCTTACTGGGCGAGTCTGCATATTAAACAATAGAGCCTGTAACTTCAACAGAATTTCAGGTAGTTTTAAAACTTTAAGGCATACCCACCCGATATTTTAGGAATACCTAAGAAGAACAATGGAAAAATGGGACATTTATTTCCTCGGAGCGCTCCAGTGTCGGGTATTGGGGTTTAACTTTTAAAAAACCTGTTTTTTTTTTACGTTTTAGCTGTTTAGTTCATTATTTTCAAGAAAAGATCAGAAACCAATTAATTAATCATTTATTATGAAAAACTAAAATATGCTGATGGAAATTAAAAAGAATGTTCACTCACAAACAAAAATATTGCATATTTTATTTTTAAGGCTTTTTTATATTGATTTGTTTTCCTTTATAACTTTATGTATTTTTTATTGTTAAATGTCTTGTGCTAGGGTGTTATACGTGTATTAATTGAAATTAATTTACATATTAAAGCCTTACAATAGATTTAAAGGGGAATTAAGGAAATAGCATGATATTGTTTATAAAATTTAATTAGAAAAGACAAGATGATGACAATATAACAATTTTTTAATATAACGTCAAACCGTTTAGTACTTGGTATTTCTTCTTCTAGCTCTTACGATAGCCTGCATCCTCCTAGGCATGCTCCGTTGAAGGTCTTTGATCATTTCTTGCGGAATCCGATTACATTTTTCCTTTACAGCAATTTTTAATTCTACAATTAAGTTAGGAGCTGGATTTTGTGCCCGTATACGTCGCTTTCAGATGTCCCACAAATGCTGTATGGAATTGGATTGGGTGGCCAATATAGAGTCACAATCCCAACAGCTTCAAAATATTGGACTACTGTTCTTGCGGCATGTGCAAGGGCATTATCATTTATTAGCACTAATAAATCGTACCTAATGAAGCCAGCATAAGGTAAAAACATGCTCCTCAAGGAAGTTATTTATGTACCAGGCAGCATTCGTTCCTAAATTCACCTCAATAAGTTCCGTACGACTCTCCCAACTAATGCCAACCCATAGAAAAATGAAACCTCCACTAAAGCTAACAGTTTGTTCCAGATTACATTTTGCAAAACGTTCTCCAGACCTTCTGTAAACTTTACCACGTCCATCTGGCTTCTATACTTGTATCCTAGTTTCATCTGTGAAAAAAACTTTTCCCCTTTGGTCTTCATTCCAGTTAGCATAAGCTCTTGCAGATTGTAACCGTTCAGTTTTGTGACGTAGGAAAAGTCTAGGACGTTTCGGATTTAAACCGACCTCTAAGTCTTCTTATTACTATTTTGACACTCATACTAATTGGTCTCGTGATTAGTAATTAATTTTTGAGGTGCAGGTACATCTTTTTCGTCCTTGATAGGGCGCCTTTTTATTTTCCAGTTTCCTTGTGTAGCTTTACTATACGAGAAATAGTCGATTGATGAGTACGTCCTCTCCGCGCAATATCTTCTTGTCTGCAACCCTCATTGGCTAAAGTAACAATTTGAACACATACTAAATCGCTTAAATGTGGCATCTTAGCAAGAAAACTAGAGCATCGACAAATAAAGCAGTGGAAATGTCATTTTCACAGCGACAAACAAAACAGCAGTGATTTTGCTTTTTCCGCTCTAAATGCTATGTCTAAGTATTGTTTTATCTGTAATAAATTGCAATAAAAGTAAAAAAAAAAAACATAGCATAAGAAATTAATATAATATATAAAAAATTTCTTAAAAATAAAATATGCAATATTTGCATAAAATACTTTGGCACTACTCATATGAAACCTCTTCTGATACCTTTTCAAAGTTGTCTAGTCAATTTTTTTTGGAATAAGTATTGTCTGTTAATCAATTTTTATCAAGTTATTACTGTTTTTGTGAAAAATTACCATTTAAAAACACGAACAACAATTTCTCGAGCTCGACTTTATTATGAGCACTTCCAATTTCTGCTATTACTTCTTCATTTGACATATTTTACTACACTATAGCTATAACTTCGTTAGGAGGCTTAAAAGAGATACATATATCGATTCAGCAGCTAAATTTAGACAGGTATACTAAAGGGTAAACCACCAGTTATTTACTGACAGCTATTATACACATGTCTAGTCTAATTAAATATTCATATTTACATGTTATACCGAAATTTTATTTTATTTATTTAATATATTAGAAAAGTGTACGAAACGATTACCATAATTTACCCGCCACTGCTTTCTCGGCCCGTACCGTTTGAAATTGTCTACAGCGCAAATTGCTTTCTCGCCAAGTTATGTTGCGGGGCCACCATAACCGATAAAGAGTCACGAATTCGATAAACAACCTTTGGGACCAAGTCAGGAACGGACTCGCCAAAAACTCGTAGGCCCAAAATTTTGATAGCTGTCTGTTTTCAGAGCTAATAGTAGATTTCTGAAGTACTTTTGACATTATCCAGAAAAGGTATTCTACGTTTATTTCGAAAAAATTAACCAGTTTCGAGAAAATCTGAAACATGCATACCCTAATAATAGGATTAATTACTACACATATAAAACTAATAAAGTTGCTTGTTATCAACTAATTAACTAATACAACTAAATTAAATGTAATTTAGGGTAATACTAACGTGTAATATGTGTGGACAAGCATACACAATAAGTATTAATTTTGAGATGACCAAGAAAGAATTTATGGAATGAACAAAATTTATGAACTGAATTAAAATAGTATTTTTAATTTTGTCTCGAGCGCTTCTAATTAGTTGGACATGACTGTACATATATAATCCACAATATGAATAAAAAGGTTAACAGTTTTAAACTTTAAACTTATTTCCCATTTTGTCACCAAAAAGTTACGATAAAAACAATTTTGTAATTAAACGCCGTAAAATTAAATTTTGAATTTACTCTTATATTGTAGATATAATATGAGTAGAGTCTATTTTTTGTTGACTGACAGCACAAGAGCTTCATTATCAATGCACAAGATATTTTCTTTCTTACTGGGCGAGTCTGCATATTAAACAATAAAGCCTGTAACTTCAACAGAATTTCAGGTAGTTTTAAAATTTTATGGCGTACCCACCCGATATTTTAGGAATACCTAAGAAGAACAATGGAAAAATGGGACATTTATTTCCTCGGAGCGCTCCAGTGTCGGGTATTGTGGTTTAACTTTTAAAAAACCTGTCTTTTTTTTTACGTTTTAGCTGTTTTTAGTTCATTATTTTCAAGAGAAAAGATCAGTAACCAATTAATTAATCATTTATTATGAAAAACTAAAATATGCTGATGGAAATAATAAAGAATATACACTCACAAACAAAAATATTGCATATTTTATTTTTAAGTCTTTTTTATATTGATTTGTTTTCCTTTATAATTTTAGGTATTTTTTATTGTTAAATGTCTTGTGTTAGGGTGTTATACGTGTATTAATTGAAATTAATTTACATATTAAAGCCTTACAATAGATTTAAAGGGAAATAGCATGATATTGTTTACAAAATTTAATTAGAAAAGACAAGAATGATGACAATATAACAATTTTTTAATATAACGTCAAACCGTTTAGTACTTGGTATTTCTTCTTCTAGCTCTAACGATAGCCTGCATCCTCCTAGGCATGTTCTGTTGAAGGTCTTTGATCATTTCTTGCGGAATCCGATTCCATTTTTCCTTTACAGCAATTTTTAATTCTACAATTAAGTTAGGAGCTGGATTTTGTGCCCGCTTTCAGATGTCCCACAAATGCTGTATGGGATTGGATTGGGTGGCCAATATAGAGTCACAATCCCAACAGCTTCAAGATATTGGGCTACTGTTCTTGCGGCATGTGCAAGGGCATTATCATTTATTAGCACTAATAAATCGTACCCAATGAAGCCGGCATAAGGTAAAAACATGCTCCTGAAGGAAGTTATGTATGTACCAGGCAGCATTCTTTCCTAAATTCACCTCAATAAGTTCCGTACGACTCTCCCAACTAATGCCAACCCATAGCATACTGGAACCGCCACTAAAGCTAACAGTTTGTTCCAGATCACATTTTGCAAAACGTTCTCCAGACCTTCTGTAAACTTTACCACGTCCATCTGGCTTCTATACTTGTATCCTAGTTTCATCTGTGAAAAAAATTTTTCCTCTTTGGTCTTCATTCCAGTTAGCATGAGCTCTTGCAGATTGTAACCGTTCAGTTTTCTGACGTAGGAAAAGTCTAGGACGTTTCGGATTTAAACCGACCTCTCTTAGTCTTCTTATTACTATTTTGACACTCATACTAACTGGTCTTGTGATTAGTAATTAATTTTTGAGGTGCAGGTACATCTTTTTCGTCCTTGTATTCTCCAGTTTCCCTGTGTAGCTTTACTATACGAGAAATAGTCGATTTATGAGTACGTACTCTCCGCGCAATATCTTCTTGTCTGCAACCCTCATTGGCTAAAGTAACAATTTTAACACATACTAAATCGCTTAAATGTGGCATCTTAGCAAGAAAACTAGAGCATCGACAAATAAAGCAGTGGAAATGTCATTTTCACAGCGACAAACAAAACAGCAGTGATTTTGCTTTTTCCGCTCTAAATGCTATGTCTAAGTATTGTTTTATCTGTAATAAATTGCAATAAAAGTAAAAAAAAAACATAGCATAAGAAATTGAACAATGAAAATACATAACGATTTAAAGGAAAAGAAATATATATAAAAAATTTCTTAAAAATAAAATATGCAATATTCGCATAAAATACTTTTGCACCACTCATATGAAACCTCTTGTGATACCTTTTCAAAGTTGTCTAATCAATTTTTTTTGGAATAAGTATTGTCTGTTAATCAAGTTTTTATCAAGTTATTACTGTTTTTGTGAAAAATTACCATTTTTCGAAAATATATTCTATTTAAAAATCTAGGCCCTCTACAAAAAAAAAAAGGGAAAGGATAAAAATGTGTGCCATTTTGCATGGAGAATCAAGTTATAATATAAAGGGTGTTTTTTATAGAGGTATAAAACTTTAAGTTGGCAACACTTTTTTAACTGGCGGCCATTTTATCAGCTGTCAAGTGATTTATGTTTAGTTGGGTTTGGCATTTCAACATGAATAGACTGACGCCTGAACAACGCTTCCAAATTGTGCAAATTTATTTTGAAACTCATGGTTCTGTTCGAAATACGTATCGCACACTACGTCCTTTTACGGTCAACATAATCGTCCATCAGAGCGATTAATTCGATTAACTATGGAACGTTTTCGTACCACGTTTACTCTAAATGATAATACGCATCCACAGAGACGTCGTACAGTGCGTACAGAAGAAGTCATTGCTGCTGTAGAACGTAGCGTAGAGGAAGACCCGAATCAGTCTATCCGCCATCGTGCACAGGAATTGGATATGTGTCCATTCACTTTATGGAAGATTTTGCGGAAAGATCTTGGTTTGCATGCTTACAAAATCCAACTCATGCAAGAATTGAAGCCACACGATCACCTAGAAAGGCGTAGATTCGGTGAATGGGCCCAAAACAAGATTGCCGTTGATCCCGATTTTCATAAGCGAATTTTGTTTAGCGATGAAACTCACTTTTGTTTGAATGGATACGTCAATAAACAAAACTGCCGTATTTGGAGTGATGATAATCCTCAAGTGTATGTTGAGACACCATTACATCCAGAAAAACTGACTGTTTGGTGTGCTTTATGGGCTGGTGGAATCACTGGTCCGTACTTCGTTAAAAACGATGCTGGTCAGAACGTTACAGTCAATGGTGACCGCTATAGAGCCATGATTACTGACTTTTTCGTTCATCAATTGAACAACCATGATGTGCAGGAGCTGTGGTTTCAATAAGACGGCGCAACATGTCACACAGCTCGTGCCACAATTGATTTATTGAAGGAAACGTTTGGTAATCGCATAGTTTCACGTTTCGGACCCGTGAATTAGCCTCCAAGATCGTGCGACTTAACGCCGCTAGACTATTTTCTGTGGGTATATGTAAAGTCGCTAGTCTACGCCGATAAGCCCGAAACGATTGATCACTTGGAGGACAACATTCGCCGCGTTATTGCCGATATACGGCCACAAATGTTGGAAAAAGTCATCGAAAATTGAACCTCCAGATTAGACTACGTCCGAGCCAACCGTGGCGGTCATATGCCAGAAGTCATATTTAAATTATAATGCCAGAAGGTTATCTTTCAATTTAAAAAATTCATCTTTGTTTTATTCCATTTAAAAGTTCTATACCTCTATAAAAAAAACACCCTTTATTTCACACAAAAATTTTTTTTTCAGATTTTTTATGATTTGTGTACATAATATATAAATAAAAAAGTATTCAGGTGTAAATAAATGTTAATCATTTATACTTATTTCAAAATTACATATGTTTTTATTTAATAACGACCAGGTTTACTTTATTCGTAAACACGATTATATGTTCACCAAGCTTTGCTAAATATTTTTCGATCATTCATTTTGAAAATCCATATAGAATTTTCATCAGTATACTGTAAGTATTCGCTGTGATAGCATGGGTCGAAAAGCCGATTTGTCTGAAGCGATGCGATCTGCTATCCTTGTATTATAACTTGATTCTCCATTTAAAATGGCCCATTTTTTTCTTTATAATTTTTTGAGAGTGCGTAGATTTTTAAATAGAATATATTTTAGAAAAATGGTTATTTTTCACAAAAACAGCAATAGCGTGATAAAAAATAACGCTGGGTCTCATTTTAAAGTTTTTGCGATTACCTTTCAAATGGCGTTGAGTTTTTAAAGATACGTTTATTTAGGGCTCTTATGCAGGCGGTCAAATTTGGACTTTAAATTTTACAATTTCAAACGTGCGCAGAAATGACAATACTTATTCAAAAAAAAAATTGTTCAGGAGACTTTGAAAGGGTATTATAAGAGCTTTTAAACAAGAGGTGCAAAAATCTTTTATGATGTATAGTTTCTAAAATATAAAACTTTTAAAATTTTCATTTTGTAGATGAGCTTATATTTTTGAGTGGTAGCGTACTTTAAGAAAAACAAAAGGTAATTTGTATCTCAGACAAAATAATCTGCTAAATTTGGAAAGAAATTTTAAGAGAACAAATAAACGTACCCCATTTTTTCGTATTCAGCGAAGGAAGACCTCTAATTTGAGGTTCCGGCTCCCTACCACAAAGAAACAAAACACATTTGACAAGATTTTTTTTTAATTTGGGAGAAGAAAGCAAAGGATTAAAAAAATTGACTAATCTAATAAGAATAATACGAAATTCTTTAAAATTAAATAAGTCATAAAAAATTACCTTTGTTCGTTTCACTATAAACTTTTTGAAAAGAAAATACTGGATAATGTCAAGAAAGGGTTCAATCGACTACGTCACTTGCGATTGATAATCACCTGGTATATCTTGCGCGTGCGGTATTAGTCTTATGAATGTTTTAGGAAAAATAGAGTGACGGAATAACAAAAAGCTCGTAACAGAACCTAGCACTGAAAGTTGCTGGTCAGTGGTAAAAAAGATTTATCTTTTAAATTAAATTGTTATGCCTACAAATACATAGTTAGGATACGTACTATATTTACGCCTTGTTTTATGGGAATTCAGAAAGTGGTATTAACACAAATCCCTTTTGCATCTACAATTGGACTTTAGTGCTGTCAGTCAATAAAAAATAAACTATAGAACAATGCATCCAATTTTAAAAGTTTTTGAGGAATAATTATCTGAAAAATGGACTTTTTACCGTTTTGGCAGGCTATTAAATATTTACGCAAAATTTTAGAGAAAGGTACTTTCACGTTCGTGTTAAAACTACTTCATGTTGTACTATTTTGTTCTTTGATTTAAAATATTTATCACCTTGAAAATTACTACATATTCCCCAATACGAGCCGTTTTACACAAAAATGTAACTAACCCTTTTATTCTGCGCACGAAATTACTATCAACAATCAATACAAATCTTCTGACATTAAAAGGTTCGAGAATTTTATATAGAATTTGGGTATACATTTCTGTGTGAGTGTGTAAAACGGCTTTAATAAGCTTAGCTTAAGTTAAAATATTTCTGTATATTTTAGGTAGACAAGCTGGGAGCTTCTAAATATTTCAAAACCTGAAACTGAAGCTTAACATTCCATAAGATCCCCATCGTCAGACTGTCCCAGGATGAGTCGAACCTCCACAGAAATTCCGGATCATTCAAATTCGAATGAAGTCGCTTCTGTTCAAAAATTCAGTACATCGACATTTTAGAAATAGTAAAAAAGACTATCAGTGATCAGATTCCATCAAAACAACTCGTAAGTTTAAATGGTGTAATGTGTGAGGTTAAATTTGGACTGCCAAGGTGGAATTCAGATTGAATTGAAAATAATCAATAAACCGAAAGAAATAAAGGTTTGAAAAGGAGGCGAATTTCGGATAATCATTTAGTTGATAACCAATTATGTCAGCAGTTGATATCGTGTATAACTGTTTCTTAGTATTTAAAAGAACCTTATTAGTTCCATTTTTTAAAGCGTGATGGCCTAGGAATTATGAGTTCAAAGTGGTGCTGTCCTAAGATTATTATTTGAATAATATTTACCCTGAAATTATTTTAAGATTAAGGGTACTGAAACGAGTTTGTTAAGCTTCGTTACTAGGCGCCTAATTAAAACTATTCATGCATTATTGGAAATTATTGTATACCGGGTCCAAAATTTATTTCTACACTAATAAGTAACTTAATAAACAACTTAATAAACTTGGTGACAATAGAAAGTTTCAGGTGTCAGTAACTGGATTTACCACACAGTTTCGAAACTTTTCTGTGACATACCTTCGTAACAAATTTTTATTTAGTTTTGCAGATCATGAGTAAATGAACATTGGAAAACTACTGATTCATACTGTATACTAGAATCTGCAAAAAAAAAATATAACGGATATTGCAAAATAAATAGCACCACTTTGAAATCGACACGAATTTTTTATAATCTGGAAAAATTGACAATCTTACAAGCTTAGAAATCAATTAGTCCTTATTTTAATTTAAAAATTATATAAACATGTTTTTACTCTTAAAAAATTAATTCCGATTGTCAATTTACATAAAGTTTTTTGTTAGGGTTTTTCATCTTCCCTACAACTGTGTGTGATCTTGTACCTGTAATTGGATGAAATAGGAATTTTTCATTTTTAACTTTTCCAACTGAAAATTTATAGTGTGACAGTAGTATATTTAGGATGTCAGAGTTTTATACCTCGGTTTTATGTGTAACTTACAAATAATTAAATAGAAAAGAAATTTATTGCAGACTCTTTGCAGTGCAGTAGAAAAATTTACGTTCAGAAGAATATCTGCATTCAATTTAGTCGGTCAATCGCAATCTCGATTAAATATTTGGTGTGTTTATCCGAAAAATTTCATTAAGAATGTTTCTTATTCTTTAAAACTGAATATGGAAGGAATGGTCAATAAATACAAATAGAGACGGAAAATTTAAATTTTAAAAGTTGATTATAGTCGGTGCTTTTTTTTGAAAAAAAAATATGAACATTACTTTTATTGTATTTATTTATGTTTTAGTCATCGTAACCGTTGTTGGGGTAGCATTGAGGTTCATCTGCGAAAACCCCCGTTCACATTTACTTGAAGATATTGGAATGGCATTCATAGTAGGTATCAAATGCAATAGTTTTTCTGAATATGTTTTTCGAGAATGTATTCACGGAATTCACGAATCATTTTCCTTTCATTTAGTTACAGCCTGATTGGCATGTTTCTAATTTCCACTTCTGCGAATGTCAGTTGAGTATTAACATCTTTAGACCAATATTTTTGATCAATACACGAGACTAATTCATCAATTCATCGTCTTTGCTACCAAGTAATCTTCTTTCTATTGACCCTTTCAATTTTGTATAAAATATACTTGAGTCATGAAGTAAAACTCCCCAAAAGGGAAGATCACGCTTCAGGAGAAACGGAGCATTTATAATAGGGCCCAAAATTCTGTCTTCTTTCATCAAAAATTTGTAGCAGTATTTTTATTTTTTTATTTGCCTTAAATAGGTCCATGTTGCGATCCTGTAGGTGCAAACTTAATTCTGATAATTCTCGGAGAGTGTCATATCTCAATCCTAGGTCCAATAAAAACTCTTTAAATATGATTTATTCTTTTTAAGCCATCGCATGTGCATTTATCATTTTTTTCTGTTGTGGGACATAGTTTTTTCAAAATGATACACAAGGGATTGAAAATTATTCTACACAGCCAAAACTGTTCGCTAACTAGATGACACCCATTGGATACTCGAAATTCTTCCAATTTTCAGCAGCTTATTCCCAGTAATTATGCACATGAATGCAATTTTCCTCTTTTTTTTTTTTCTAAAGCACGGTATATGACGTAACGTTTATCATTTTAAACTGTCTATTCCTGAAGTTTCCTTGACAACATCACTTACTGATAATTCAGTGTGTAATTAACCCTATAAAAACTATAATAGGAAAACCTTCTGATAAGTTTTTTCACTACACTTTTACATCTTAACATCACAGCTGCACCGTCGCATGCGAAACAAACTAAATATTTTTTAAATAATCTTCTGTCATCTCATAAAAGTGAAGACATTGAGGTAAGAAATCAAATACACCATCTGCCGTTACTTTTTCAAGTTCTACCTAGTCCAAAAACAAATTTGTCTATGAATTCCTTCCAACACCGATACAACATCGAACATATACGTTTTTTTGCTTATTATGGTTGATTAATCAGTTCTCAGTGAAATTTTATTCTTGGATTGAACAATTTTTCTAACCAGTTTTCTTCATTTCTTCACTTGTATGATTTACAATGTTATTACACGCATTTGTAGAATGCAGAATACGACCCTTTTCAACTCTGTTGATTTCTAGTAGATCAATTTCAGTTTCAACATGATGAGATGGTTCATTTTCCTTTGCTATTTTATTTGCAGTTCACAAAATTTTTTCTGTTACCATTTTTCATGAGATAATGACTTTACCAAAATATTCTCAAGCGTTATTTTTTTGTTTTCAGCAACCATTTTTACTGTTGCTTTATGTGAAGCAGATTCTTTGTGATTAATTTTTTTTTTTCGAAATGACGCCGACTGTTGGTTCCTCTCTTTGCCAGAATATGTTATCTTATTATTGGTCCATTTTTTGCTAGCATTAATTCCCATTTTCGCTTCAACTCTTAAGAGTTCCAACTTCTTTATAAGGCGTACGATCAAATATCATTTTGCAAACACAGATCCATTCATTTTTCAATCAGCCATTTGTAGTTTGGTATTGCTTCTTAACATCAAATTCAGAAATAGTAACAGGCGCCGTTATTTTCGCGTGTTCTGTGATTCTATCTGTTAATATTCTGGCCCTTTTATTAGTAGGACCTGTGGTTTTTTCATTTTTAAATACGGGGTCACACGTAAAGCTGGTGGAACGCGGTTTCAGTGCATTCCATGACAATAAAAGCACTGGTTATATTATGTAAAAAGTTTTGGGTAAAATCTTTTGGATATATTAAAGTAATGTTGGGTCTATCATTTTAATATTATGTCGAAATTGTTTTGTGTAAACATTATTAATTTTAAATAGTTTATGCGGTATTCTTGTCAAAGACAGCTGCAAAGAGTTCTACATATCTTGGCTTATTTGGACGGTATCAATAAATTTATAGGCGACATAATATGAACAGTCTTCATGTTGTAATATTCTCCGAATTTTTTTTCCAAAGGTAATACTGTAACCAAATTTATATAAAATAGTTTATTTTGTCCTCATAATGCATGATCAACTATAGCTAATAAATTAGATTAGATTATAGGTTTTTGTTATACAAAGTTGTTAAGAACTTGCGCAACTTCTAATTTCCAAGAATAATTACCTAAAAGTCGCTTTTTTACCAAATATAACTTGTAGTATTAAAACATGAAACGTACTATCTATTCTTTTAATTTTGAAGGACCACATTAGGAAATACGTTAAAATCACATAAAAAACAGTGTCAGGATTAAATTGATTAAGTAATTTTAATTTCATTGCAGTTGATGACATCCAAAGTTTTAGCGGGAATCGTTTTATTTTTATTGTTTGTATATTTTGTTCCTTTCACTTTAGCCCTAGGTAACATATTTCTTTTATCAAAATTTTCATTGCGGATGCCTTTCCAACGTTTTTTAACCGTTTTTTCCTTCAGTTTCTGCCATAGACCAACAACGTACTAGATTCAAGTTTCAATTTTTTTTATAGTTTATTATGGGAACCGCAACGATCTCCTAAGTCATTGACCTATGACATTTTATCATCACATACTGAATGCAAGATGCTATTATTTATATTTACAATTCGCGAACTTTATTTTCGAGGTTAACTCAGTTTGACCTAAAAATTACTTAAAGGTGTTGCAATAACCGATTCATATATATTTATCGATAATGCTTCCCCAGGCTTCCAAACTAAAAAAAAACATTTATTTTTAATCTTTGTTGTGATCTGTCTTTTAAAAGGACTTGTATAAATCACTTTGTCATGTGATGATAGCAGGTGAAGTTATGTGATAACTACATTTTTTTATATAAATAAAAGCTAGTAAATGTTATAAACTAAGTTAAGCAAGTAAAAATTTATAAACTGATTGTGTTTTATTTAACCGTGAGGCTATTTCTTGTGATTGATCTGGATATTCAAAGTATTAATTACTATTTTTTATGGTAATATATATATATATATATATATATATATATATATATATATATATATATATATATTCAAGTTGGTTTGTTATTTATAAAATGTAAATATTGTTATTTTAATGGTCATCTGTGTACTGGGTATACAGAGAATTATTTAATGAATAAATTGGTAGTAACCCGAACATTGGTACTGATCCTGTGTACATTTTAATCAAACAATTTTTGTTTCTAAATTTTTAATTAAACTTTTATAATTTCTGTGGTCAAGGGAACATGATTATTTTCTGCATCTTGTATTTTTTACTAACTAAACTTTTAATTCTAACCTCTGTCTTTATGAGTGCAAAAAAGTGATTTCAGTTTTCACTAATAAAGACACATGTTCCATTATAGATATTTTCGTATTTGAAGTAAAACGTACTGCCAGTATTAATTTAAAAAGCTTATAATTCATATTGTTATATTTTCGTATATATAAAAGCTTAAAATCCATTTTATTATATATTCCTATATATTTTCCTATATATAATGCTCCTACTGCATTACTTCTTTTGTTAAACTTGAATATTCTGTAGGTGAATAATCAAGATTATTTTTCTGCAGTGTCAACATTTTTGATTTTATTCCAAGCCAGATTCAGTTGTTTTGTTTGCTAAGGTGTTTAATATCTCTGGTAACGCTTGGAACAAAAATATCGCTAATTTCAAAAATTGTAGTTTTGTTTAAACATTTTTTCATGCTTGCAACAAGAAAAGTATGAAGATCTTCAAGTTAGAGGACACCTGTTACTGACTTATGATAATTTTAGTATTTTTCATATGTAACATTTATAGTGCATTTCAATTTTTATGTGGATAATATTATTTTTTACTTAATGTATCACCAGACCTGTAATTTATCTGAACCAAAACTTCATTCAAGAAAACAGCTATCAATCTGCATTTAGTTAATCGTTGTGATCCATGGAACCTCTGTATCCGGATGTTGAAAAGCTATTTATGGGTTTCATTTAAAAAATTCTTGTGTTTTTGTATCCTCCTTGGAGGGTAAGCTCAGGTGACCTTCGATAAAGATCGGGATGGCACATCGATGCCGCATCGCGGCCGATACCGCCGATCTACGGAGTCAAGAAGTCATCTGGGTAGATTCAGAATTTGGAAAGATTTTTATTTCACGAGTTTTATTCCTGAAGAATGAAAATGTTAACAACAGCACAAGATTCTGCAGCCAGCTAGTGTCAAACTTTGAATGACTTGAATTTTACAATCCAGTGAAAATGTCACAACAGAAAACTATTTAATAAGTTTATATTCTTATCATGATGCATCAGTTACATGAACATTCAAATTTCATAAACAGTCATAACTTTTTGGTTAAGTTGTATGAAAATATTATCGTTACTAGTAGTAAGGTAAAAAATTTTAAGAAATGTCACTAAATAATATTTTAAAGTTTTTGTTGGTCAATGTATAGAGAAGTTTTGGAAGTGAACGTAACATTTATATTGATGTTATTGATATTTCATTAAGCGATATTTTGTTGGTCCACTGAAAACTAAAAGGTGTATTCTTCCTAGTTGCAAAATTTATTTTTGATCACTTAACTGCTTTGGAGACGTAATGTGTTAATACTGTCAATTTTTTTGTGACCAAGTATATTGCCATTTTTCTGAGTTGTCTGTGTTATAACGTAGTGTATACACGATATAAAGAAATTAACTTAAAAATAAGCCAATTCGTAGAGACGATGAAAACTTATTATTCAAAAAAATCCAGTTATTATGTTTGAATAATTTTTTACTTTAGTTGTTCTACAGTTAAAAAAAATGGTTACCTTTCATTATGCAGGACAATGGAGTAAAATACTTAAGACATTCCAAAGAAATTTATAGTTTAAAAATGGTTGATAAATTACTGCTGTTTTCCTTCAATTTTTGATGTGTATTATCAAAAGTATTGCTATTATCGATCGGCGTCGCCTTTAGGTTCGCATTCTTGATGTATCCAATGAGGATTGTCTTTACCCAAGGCAAAAACAGTACTTGATAAGGTGGATTCCCCGAATTGTGCACTTAACACCACAATGTGTTGCACAACGAACAAATGAACGTCTCTCTCGTTTATTCTATTGTTTTCGTACTTATACGTTAGCAACATTCTCTGTGGAGGGTAGGCTTAAGTGACTTTTGGTGAAAGTTGGTTATGTATATGAAAAATGAAAATGCAACCGAAAATTGCCCAAAGATATCTGGTTAATTAGTTTGCAAAATATGTAGCCAGAATAAAATTATCAAAATTAATTGATTAGCTGAAAAAGGTTTAATATAGTGTTCTTAAAAGTTTTGGTTATTAAAAAAAAATGATATTTTTAGAGGGATGCAACACACATGTGTATAATTGCTAATGGAAAAAAAATCCTAATGATAATGTCGATGGTATTGATTTAAATCGTGGTAATGTTTTTTGTTTTCCTGTAAATGGAAACTTTGGATAGGACAAATATTTTCTTTCATCTTCTTTTTTTTTCGATGGCATACTTTCTAAAAAGTCTCGTGAAGTTTTTAGAAAAAAAAATGATGAGAATAATTTTAGACTACTCAACAAATGAAAAACTTTTTTTTCACTGGGTTAAAATTGCGTATTAACGATAACTCACTTCAAGCTGAATTTAAGCTTGTAAATAAAAGGGTCACATCACGTTTGCTTACATTTCTAAAGCAACAATGCAAATCATTATTTTTCACACACTGTAGCCACTTCTCTCAGTATCCCCCTTTGAGGCTCTATTTTCCGGAAAGAAATTTTAGTGGGAGTCTAAAAAATGGATATTCAATGGCATATTGCATCTTTTTTTTATGATAAGCGTCCAGCATTATTTTTATTTTTTCATAGAAGTCTGGTGACTTGTGGTTGCCGAGGAAATTTTTGTGACATCGGCAAAAGCGAACCATGATTTTTTTGTCTGTAACTAAGCTAAGCAAGTAAAAAGTTTTAAACTGACTGTTTTATTTAATCATAAAGCTATTTCGTGTGATTGATTTGATGTGTATATATATATATATATATATATATATATATATATATATATATATATATATACAGTAGTGGAAAAAATTATGGAAACTTTTAGGATCACGAGTTGTATTTCTTTCTGCAAATTATGGCAGCGTAGGTTTACTTATAATGCAATGTAAAGCAATATTTAGTTATTTTTTAAAGAAAATTATTTTCTGTGAGATTCACATTTTTTAATTATAATGAATTTTTAAATAACGGTTCGAAATAAGTGTGGAAACTTTTAAAATTTCATCAAAAAACATTGTTGTAAACATACAACTAATAGTTTTGTAGTATTTTGTAGAATACCCTTTAGCGTCTAAGACTGCCTGGCATCTTCTAGGCATCGAGTTAACTAATTTTTGGAACGTTCCTGGACGAATTTGCGCCCACTCTGATTTAATAATATTAAACAGTTGTTGATTTTTGGTATCGGAATGCATTCGAATATGGCGATCTAAGACGTCCACAAGATGTTCAAATGGGTTTAAGTCTGAGGAGTGGGATGGCCACTCAAGTACAGTTATATTTGTTTCACCAAACCATTGTTTTACTATTTTAGACGAATGCTTCGGATCATTATCCTGTTGAAATATCCACCATAATGACATCTCTTCTTCTGCAAATGGAAGCGTTGTATTTTCTAATATTTATTTATATTAAAATCGGTCCGTTTTACTCTGCACTTGAATGATGGGCCCTATTCCAGATCGAGAAAAAGATCCCTAGACCATTATTCCTCCATGTTTCACAGTAGGAATTTGATATTTTTCCTTGAATCTTGCGCCAACCAGTTTTCTTAGATACTTCCTGCTAGCAGATGAGCTCTAGCAATCTCCATTCGGGCCTTCCTATTCTTCTTTGATAGAAGCGGCTTTTTAACAGCAACTCTTCCATAAAAACCTCCATCAATTAGACGATTGCGTATCGTTCTACTTGACACTTTAACACCAAACTGATCCGAGATTTCGTTTTTTATTTGTCTGCATGTTTTTGATCCTTGAGATCCTTAAAATAGTTTTATTGATTCGAGAAGTAGTTTTACGAGGGCTTCCCGACTTAGGCGCAGTTCATACATCACACGACCATCATATTTTTACATTATTTTCTTTTAGAGATATTTAAATATTTTGCAATTAAGGACTTTTTTCTCTTCATTTTAAATAAATCCACAATTTTTTGTTTAAAATCACGTGAAAAATAACGGTGTTTTGGCATGATAAATTAATATTTTTACACGATATTGGTACTGTAGAACTGAAACTGAATACTTTAAAACCAAAATATAAATAGTTTCCATACTTATTTCCAACCACAAATTCCTTATCGCAAAAATAAATTTAAACAACTTTTCTTTTTAGATTATTAAACGCGATAATTATTTATATCAGTAGCATTTCTGCATTTTAGCGAAATATAAAAAGCTCTTGATAAATTCAGTATTAATTAATATGAACATAATAAAAAGTTTTCATACATTTTTCCACTACTGTATATCAAAAGATATTCAATTTCTTCTTTGAGAGATATGGTCTGCAGTCTGTCTTATTCTTTCACGAAGCTAGGCCATTCTTGCTATTGATTTCGAGTAAAACATGCCCTTAAGGCACCCCCAATAGAAGTCCAGGGGGTTTAGTTCTGGCGAGCGGGGTGGCCATAAGATGGAACCAAGACGCCCGATCCACCGTCCTGAATACGAAAGGGTTCTTTCCAGAACAGTCTCTGGCTATTTTTCTAGATTATATCATTAGTAATGCAAATAATGGTTGTCAGTATATAGTTAGCATAATAATTGCCTGGTTGATTTATTCCGGCACTTAAAATGTGTTAAATGTGTAATAAATTGCCATTATACAGGTAGTATAAAAAAGCTAGGATGTACATTTAATTATATGTCAGAAACTCCGCCCCTGGGGCGGCAGCTGGCGCGACCGGTCTGAATGATTGGTGTTTTTTTTTGTTGGTTGTATCTTCTTAACTGTGTTGGGTATATTTGGAGAGCGATATGTAATATAATTGGATATTTGCTTATATTTTGATATTTGACCACTGGGTATGTAATTAATTTGCATAATGTATTTTACGGTTGATTTATGGTGTAATAGTAGCTAATTGATATCTATAATGTGGAATGGAATTATAGAGGATGTTATATATGTGGGGTTTGGATCCATTTTGGTAAATAATAAAAATAATTATCTATTGAAAATTGTTTATTTAAATAATTATATACATGTAGGAGGTATATTTAAAATTTATTCATATTCAAAAATATTTTGTCTCCGATCGATATATGATTTCATTTTAGTCAGAAATTCCGAGGTAATTCTTTGAAATTTGGTTGTATATTCACAAGCGACTTGTTCCTGTCTTCTAATAAATTTTTCAGATAAGTTTTGATATGTAGAAATATGGTCCCAATTCACCGATGTACGAAATTCAGTAATAAATTTTTCACTTAATACTTGATACTGAGATATGTAGTCCCAGTTAACTTTTGTAGGGTATGTACGAATAAAACCTTCACTTAGTTTTTGTTTTTTTGATAATACTCGTATATTCCAGTTCAATTTATCTTGAAAAAAGATAATTAAATTACTTTGAAGGCCTGGAAACGTTGAAGTATCATCCCATATTTGGAACAATCCATTATGGTTATAATGTGCACACAACGCTGGTAATATTAATAATGACTAATTTATAGAATTATTTGCCTTTTAAGAAAAATACATAATTATATAAAAAAAATTAAACATTACATGACATCTAGAGGTCATTTCAAGGTCAAACAGCAGGTAAAATATTTTCTCAGCAAAGCATTTTAGAGAAAAACGTTTCAAATGAAAATTGTAGAAAATCAACCGGCACATCTGACGGTGAACTTGACCTTGACATTCAAACTCATTTGAAGGTTGAATTCTTGAAATAGAAATTCCCATTTTTTATTACAAAAATGGAAAGCGGAGAAAATTTCTTATGCAACGGTATAAATAGCGTAGGGATCTAACGATATATAGAGATTATTTGAAGGTCAAGGAACAACAGAATATTTTCTCGGCAAAGTTATGTTGTGACCTTGAATTTGACCTTGCCAATGGCATTCCAAGTCTTTTCGAGAAAGGGTACATTCAGGAAGTGGATAAACTTGATCTTCTCAGTTCTGAGTAGTTATTTTACACTTATTCACAAATAACTTAGCTTATGAATCTCGACCTTCTAATTACCTTTAAGTGACTTTTGACCACCTAAAAATTCCCTTTAACAATTGATCTTCACTTCAAATTAAACATTAATAAAATCCTGCAAAGGTCATACTCCTGGTCATAGAAGGCAAAGAGTTAAACTCGACCACTGAAGGCAAGGAGTTTTAAATCCGGCCACGGAAGACAAGGAGTCTTAAACTCGGCCACTGAAGGGAAGGCAATTTGATTTTACCGTATGTAAGCAAAGTTTGTTAAATACTGATCTGGAGATTACAACAAGTGTTCAAAATGATGCCCATTGACCGTTCGACAATGCGCTAGACGGATATGAAAATTGTTAAGTATGCTCCTTATCATTTCTGGTGGTACCTGAGGGCATTCAACGATTATTCGTTGTCTTAGCTCATCCAGATCACGAGGTTTAGTGAAATCAATTATGCTTTACATAGCCCCAAAGACGAAGATCATTCGGTGCCAGGTCTGGTGATCTAGCTGGCCATTCAATTATTTCCCTTCTATCTATTACGTGATTAGGGCAACTATTATTCAAATAATATCTGAAAGTTGCGTGATAATGTGGAGGTGCTCCATCTTGTTGAAACCAGACATTACCAAAATCATTATCTGCTATATTGTTGGAACGATACTGTCCATGAAAAGTTCTAAATATTTTTCACCATTCAAATATTCATCAATAAAAATGGCTCAACAACTCGATCGCGATAAAGCCCTGCCCACACATTTAACTTCTGATGTATCTGCGAATGTGCATCGGGCAACCTGCCCCCACCTACTGGATTGCCGTCACTCTAATATCTAAAATTGTGATGGTTTACGTTACCATTGAGTTCGAAATTTGCTTCATCTGAAAAGACGACATTGTTCAAAAAATCAGGGTTCTCGTAAATTTTTTGCATAATAATTTCACAAAACTCCATTCTGCGATCAAAATCATCTTTATTCAATTCTTGGAGAAGATGAATTTTGTATGGGTAAAATTGTATGCTTTTCAAATTTCTATGAACTGAAGATTTAGTCATTTCGAGGTGTTGAGATGCTTTTCTAAGAGACAATCTGGGTTTCTCAACAAAATATGAGATTTTTGTTCATTCCAGTTTCTTCGTATCGCTGGATGGTGCGAGAGACGGTCGATTTAGAAATGCCTTCATTTTCATCACGGAAGGTGACATTAAATAGCGATCTTACATCCTCATACGACCTCTGTCTATCTCCCCATCCTATTATCATCAAAAGTGCAATTCTTTCTTGTTGCGCCATTTCAAATCAAAAAAAAAATAGATTGACTGTTACAGACTATCGAAGAAGCAAACGCTACGCTCAAGGAAAAACTAGGGAAAGAGTATTTTGGAGAATCCACAAAAAAGTTTTCAACTGACAATGACCTCTAGATGTCATTAGATTTACTATCTTATTTATACTATTGGATAGCAAATTTTCTCCGCTTTCCAATTTTGCAATAAAAAATGGGGGCGTCTATTTGAAAAATTCAACTTAACGTTTAAATCAGTTTGAAGGTCAAGGTCACCGCCAGATGCGCCGTTTGATTTCCTACAACTTTCGTCTGAAACGTTTTTCTTTAAAATGCTTTGCTGAGAAAATATCCTTCCTGATCCTTGACCTTGAAATGACCTCTAGACGTCATGAGATCCCCTGTGTTAAACTTAACCTTTAAACGACTTTGAAGATGAAGATCAAGGTGGCCTTCTGATGCGCCGCTTGATTTCCTACAACTTTCATCTGAAACATTTTTCTCTAAAATGCTGAGAAATTGTTATTTAATTTAATAACTGCACACTCTTCGTCGAAAATTTGAATCATATTTTGAGACCAATTTGACATCTTTGCATAGATTTTCCAAAACACGCGTTACTTAATTTGTACCTTCTGAAAAGGTATTAATCACTGGGGTTTAGTTTCTTCATTGGAATAGTTTACTTATGAACCAATAGATAGATAGATACAGTTTAGCCCCGAATAATAATTGAGTGCAGTCTGGAACCAAATTTCTAAAATTTTCTAGACGTTGTTGCACTTCTTTTCTGGTAACTTTAACCTCCTCCAAAGCAATAAATTTCTGCATCGAATGCATTTCTTCTCATTTCATTTGGTCAAAGCGTTCTGGTTTCAAGATGTGGACATTGTTAATAGTAAGAATTTCTTCGTTTGTGAGAACTAGTTGGTTGGTATCTGCTTTCGTTGTAAGGCCATCTTCCTGCCCATTTTGTGGTATGGTTGAAGAACTTGAAGGAGTCTCTGTTAATACAATACGGCTACCATATCCTGTAGGAAGTCTTGATTCAAGTTGAATCCATAAGTGGTTTCTTCAACATTGATTTCTTCATGTAAAATTTCGTCTGTTCTTTTATCTTCTTCATTGGTAATGGAACTTACGACGTTTTCAATTTCTTGATCAATAAATAAGTTTGGTTGGTTTGCTGGGGTAATGTCAATATCTTGTAGCACATTAATGCGATTACGAGTTAATTGTGCCATTTTTGAAGTGAAGGTTTTGAGTACATAAATCTTATCTTTGAATTTAAACTTCAGACTGATTTTATGGACTTTCTGCGAGGTGGATATATACTAGTATTAAAAAAAAAACATGTTTCCATCCTTCTTTGCGATTAACTTAGTATCCCAGTCACGGCTATCATTTTGGATGTCTTGAGTCAAGTCAGGCTCATCTGTTATCATGGTGTAGGAAGTCTGGATTCAAGTTAAATCCATAAGTGGTTTGGAAAAAAAGAATTGGTTAAATAAAATTATTTCAAATGAAATTATAGATTTAGCTGATTTAGGATGTCCAAATGTTAAAAAAAATATTATCAGTTCATCTAATGTTAAAAATCTATATTGTAATAATCATTTGTACAATAATTTAAGATGTGCCAAACAAAATGTATTTGCATTAAAAGAATGGATTGTATCAAATAATTATCATTAAATAAATATTTATTGATAAGGAATACATAATATATATATAGGAATACATAATATAATAAATATTAAAAATATTTTTGTGAATTTAAAAATAAATCCTCTTTATCCGCAATTGATATTTCAATTCCTTGATCTTCTTGAACTTTGTCTGGAACATTAGTTGGTTTCTTTCTTTTAACCGGAACTAGGGGGAGGGGGTGGAGGAAGTAGAAGAGTATCTGAACTTGACGATACTTTTTATTCAAAATAAAAAATATCATGATGAGCTATTTGTATAAAAAAAATTAAAAATATTTAATTTATTTTTTAAATCAAAAAATGCTTATTGTTAAAAACGAAAAATAAAAATAAATACTCACTGAAACATCTGTTTCATAACCACCATTGCCATTTTAAGGGAAAATTCCCTTCGTCCGTAATTGCCACAATAATTGTACAAGGTGTTGTAGACATTTTTTTTTCTCTCAGATATGTAGAAAAAGAAGGATTTTCAAAATATAAGTGCACTTGTAACAAAATGTTCTGATACAATTTGAAAGAAGAACCTGTATTTATATATATTGTTTTAAAAATGTAGGACAACTTGGAGTAAATCTACTATACAAGAAATTTGGTAAGCCGAAAAGAAATTTTTTGAATTAATTAAGTCACAAAAAAATTTTGATATTGTATCTCCAAAACATAATGAACAATGTATATGTCCAGAAAAATGATAATGAATTTTTGGAATTTCGATAGGTTTAAAATTAATACACATTTTTCTAAGTAATCTCATAAAGTCATGGGTTTTGAAACAATTTTTACAAATTAATGCTCCAATTGGGGTAATATTATGTGAAAAATTTGGGGAACTCCAAATGGCATAAAATTTGTTACAAGTAATTTCATTGGTCGTGTGTTCTATTTTTTTAAAATATTTTTGAATACAAATTTGGAAAATAGATGATAAATATGACGTTGCATCAGGTGAAAGAGTCACTTTAACAAAATTAGGTTCTTCTATTAAAAGATTATTTAATTTTTTTTTTGTAACGCCATATGCGACCAATGATTTCTACTATCCATAAAATATCTCACTGTACCTTGAAATTCCTCCTGTTCGTCTGGTTTTTGTTGGGCCGTTTCCTCTGCCTGTTCCTCTTCTTCATTCCAATCAATATAGTTCATTTCTAATACCTCTTCGACTTCTTCTTTCACTTCGCAATTAATTTCTTTTACGACTTCTTCATCAACTAACACCAGTGTATCTGAAAGACTTTCTGATTTTACGGACATTTTTTAAATTGTAAAAAGTTACTTGTATAAAGTTATCAACAAGTTAGATACTAAAATGAATAACAAAACTTAATATTCTCCTATTTTTATAGTAGAACAATTAATTCAGTGAATGTACAGGAAAACCTTATAGTTCCTCTTCTTCATTCCAATCAATATAGTTCATTTCTAATACCTTTTCGACTTCTTCTTTCACTTCGCAATTAATTTATTTTACGACTTCTTCATCAACTAAAACTAGCGTATCTGAAAGACTTTCTGATTTTACGGACATTTTTTAAATTGTAAAAAGTTACTTGTATAAAGTTATCAACAAGTTAGATACTAAAATGAATAACAAAACTTAATATTCTCTTATTTTTATAGTAGAATAATTAATTCAATGAATGTACAGGAAAACCTTATACATAATTAAAAAATGATGCATTGTTGCATCATACAATACTTAACTTTCAAATTATGCAAAAATAATAAATTGCAATAAGTTTTTCATATTGCGTCATTCTAGGGAAATAACAAATTAAATGAATAAATTAATCTTAATAAATATGTATGTATGTAATTATTTCAACTACATACAAGTGCTCATTAGTATTCAATTTAAATGAAAAAAAGAACAAGTAAATTCAAGGAATAAATTAACTATAATAAATAGAATGTAATTATTTCTACTAGGTAAATATGTTTATTAATATTTAATGTAAGCGAAACAAGGAAAAAACAAAATCAGAAAATAAATTAGTTACTATAAATTAAATGTGATTATTTTAATTCAATGCACATGTTAATTGATATTCAAATTAAGCGGAAATATTTATAGTGAGATAATTTCTAAATAGTTCATAATGTTGGATTCCTCGTAGAATAAAAGTTCTTCTCTGGGTTTTTTCACAAGTTTTTATTTTAACAACAAAAAATAAAATAAAAGTATGAAAAACTTTTTTGGTTTGGATTGTTACCAGACTGTCAGAACTGAGAGTGACAATAAGCTAGAATGTGATTTTACTTTGCGGCAAAACCCTTTTATACTTCCCAAAAAAAGATAATTTAATTAGACCGGAGAGTGATCAACCGTGACTAAAAATAAATGGACCTTAAAATGTATGGCTATAAATTATTGATAAAGAGTGAAAAATACCACTTACTCAAGAAGCCTGATGTAACTTTTAGACAAATAAGTTAATATAATTGAAATTGATAAGAAAGTGGAATATTACGTCCGTTTTCGTAAACACATGAAAAATAAGATGATAAGGGAAATAAATGACTATTTGTATATTATTAGGGTTGCCAATGTTATTAGTAATTAGCAATGATTTTTAGGGTTGTAACAATAATAAATATAATTAAAATTTCCAGTTTATTTTAAAAAAGAAATTGTTACTATAATTTAAATTTAATTATACCATTACTCATTTAAAAAAAAAAATAAAATCCGTCAACGGTGGCGTTGTTACCCATCCATTCGATTATGAAATCCCATGTAGGATCGTACAAGTCCCATTGTCAACAATTGTCCATGGTGGAATCTACCACCGGATATTGAATTGATTTTTCTTCTTTCGGCATTTTGATTTGAAACCATTGAAATTAATATTTATTAAAACGTACCTTCTGAAGATGTATTAATCTCTGGGCTATAGCCATTTTGATTTTGAGTGTTTGTTGTTCGAGATGACATTTCTGCATCATTATCGAGTTATACATCTGTTCCATGTTGAGTTGGAGATTCCTCTCTATGAAGACAAATTTTGCGTTCATGTATGTAAATAAGTCAAGTGTTTCCGCCTTTGGGACGGTCTTAATGAAGTGAAAATCGTGGGAACTCTTGATTATGATTATCAATCGCGGATGCTCGGTGGTATAAGCATCTTGATTACAAATTAAGTATGGGTTCTTCAGTTGTAAGGAAAAACTAATATCATTATCGTACACCGTAACAATTCGCCCTACCATCGATTGCTGTTGTTCAGCATTTTGAATTTGTTCTGTTATGTTTCCTGGACCTTGATAAAGTACCATATGCTTATTCGTGTAACACGAATCATTTGGGAGACTTTCCCAATAAAACTCACCACCAAATGAATTCCTCACTGGAATACAGTTCACTTGTGAACCAATCGATACAGTTTCGCCCCGAATAATAATTAAGTACAGTTTGGAACTAAGTTTCTAAAATTTTCTAGACTTTTTTGCACTTCTTTTCTGGTGGCTTTAACCTCTTCCAATGCAATAAGTTTCTCCATTGTATGCATTTATTCTCTTTTCATTTGGTTAAAACGTTTTGGTTCTAACATGTGGACATCGTTAATAGTAAGAATTTCTTCCTCTGAAGAATTTTCTGCACTACCTTGGACATTTTCTTTTATGAGAACTAGTTGGCTGGTATCTACTTCCGTTGTTACACCATCTTCCTGCCCATTTTGTGGTACGGTTGAAGGAGTCTCTGTTACCTTTTTTTTTCTCTCAGATACGTAGGAAAAGAAGGAATTTCAAAATATAAGTGCACTTGTAACAAAATGTTCTGATACGATTTGAAAGAAGAACCTGTATTTATATATATATTGTTTTAAAAATGTAGGAGAACTTGGAGTTAACCTACTATACAAGAAATTTTTTGAATTAATTAAGTCACAAAAAAATTTTGATATTGTATCTCCAAAACATAATGAACAATGTATATGTCCAGAAAAATGATAATGAATTTTTAGAATTTCGATAGGCTTAAAATGAATACATATTTTTCTAATTAATCTCATAAAATCATGGGTTTTGAAACAATTTTTACAAATTAATGCTCCAATTGGGGTAATATTATGTGAAAAATTTGGGGAACTCTAAATGGCATAAAATTTGTTACAAGTAATTTCATTGGTCGTGTGTTCTAATTTTTTAAAATATTTTTGAATACAAATTTGGAAAATAGATGATAAATATGACGTTGCATCAGGTGAAAGAGTTCTTCTTCTTCTTTAGTAGCCCTACAACCCGGGGTGGATCTTGGCTGACTGCACAACTTGCTTCCATCTCACACGGTCGTCCATGATAGTTGGGTCAGTGGGTATCCCCATTGTTCTTCAATCTGACCATATGTTATCTCTTCATCGCATTCGGGGCCTTCTCCCAAATTAACTTGGTAAGGCGGTTATTAGGGAGCCTATGGACATGGCCAACCCATCTTAGGCGTTGGGATTTAATTTCTTGTACGATGTCGCTAGCGTTATATATGTTTGACTTCGGCATTTGTTCTTATTCGGTATTGATTAGTATTGGGTTCGTGATAGGGTCCGAAAATCCTTCTAAGGATTTTCTTCAAAACATTTAAGTTTCATTTCCATTGCTTTTGTCAGCGTCCACGTCTCACAGCTATACATGAGCACTGGTCTAATCACTGTTCTATATATCCTGATTTTTGAGGTTCGTGTTAGGTTCTTGGATTTGATGGTGTTGTTGAACTATAGATACATCTGTTTGCTGCCTGAATTATCCCTTTTATATCCTCTGTGATATCGTTATCTGCGGTGATTGTCGCTCCGAAATATTTAAAACGCTCCACTCTATTGTTACATTTTGTCCTATTCTATCTCGATTCTTTTCTCTGTTTATGCACATGTATTTGGTTTTCTCCTCATTGACCATTAGACCGGTTTTCCTTGCCCCTATCTCTGTTTTGTAGAAAGTTTCCTTTACATTGGTAACGGTGTTTCCAACAATATCAATGTCGTTACTTTACAAAATTAGGTTCTTCAATTAAAAGATTATTTAATATTTTTTGCAACGCCATATGCGACCAATGATTTCTACTATCCATAAATCATCTCACTGTACCTTGAAATTGCTCCTGCTCATCTGGTTTTTGTTGGGTCTCTTCCTCTTCCTCTGCCTCTTCCTCTTCATTCCAATCAATATAGTTCATTTCGAGGACTTCTTCTTTCACATCATGATCAACTTCTTCTATCACTTCTTCATCAACTAAAACCAGCGTATCTGAGAGAGTTTCTGATTTAACAGACATTTTTTTTAATTCCAAAAAGTTATTTATTTACAAGTTAGATACTAAATGAATAACAAAACCTAATATTCTCCTATTTTTATACTAAACAATTAATTCAGTGAATGTACAGAAAGACCTTATACATAATTAAAAAATGATGTAATGTTGCATCATACAATACTTAACTTTCAAATTATGCAAAAATAATAAATTGCAATAAGTTTTTCATATTGCGTATCCGCTATACGCCCTGTATGGATTTATAGGATTAAAAGTAAATATAAATAATTATTCTTCAATAAACTGTGGTTATTCAACATGGGTTAAATTACCAGAATTTATTCAAAACACAAAAAGCGTTATTAATATTAAAAATAATGATGAATATTGTTTTTTATGGTCTATTGTGTGTGCTTTATACGCATGTCACACAATAAAAAGCAAACTACGTACTTCTTATCCTTGTTTCAGTGAAGTATTAAAATATAAAAATATTAATTTTCCAATTCAACTTCCATGATATACCAAAGTTTGAGGATTTAAATGAAATATCTATTAATATTTTTAAAATTAGAAGAAAAAAATCTGATACAGTTCCATTATGTTTAAGTGAAAAAAAATTTCACTAAGAATTAATTTATTATAACTTTCTAATAAAACTACTTATCATTTTGCGTTTATCAACAATTTATCTCGAATGTTAAATAAACAAATGGGTAACCTAACTCATAAAAAATGGTTTTGTGAAAGATGTCTTAATCATTTTAAGACGCAAAATAATTTAGATAAAAATTTTGAATTATGTTAAATAATGAATGAAACAAAAATAACTTTACCTACCAAAAATAATAAGATTTTAAAATTTACTTATTTTAAATTTAAACAAAAAATTCCTTTTGTTATCTATGCAGATTTAGAAAATTTTTTAATTAAACATAACGATTTTGGAAATGATAAAACTAAAATATTTCAAACACATGAACCTTTCAGTATTGCCTTCTATTTAAAATGTTCTTATAATAATTCTTTATCAGACTTAAGATTGCATAGATTGGTTTATTAATGAACTACAATCGATTAAAATCAAAAATATTTTTAACAATACAATGAAGAATGGCATAATTTAAAATATGTAAATCATTGTCACATTTGTTTAAAACAATTATGAAACGATAAAAAAGTCAGAGATCATTGTCATTTTACGGGTAAATTTCGTGGTGCCGCGCTTAACTCATGTAATTTAAATTTTAAAACATTTAATAATTCCAGTTTTATTTCATAATTTATCTGGATACGATGGACACTTTTTAATTAAGACCCTTAGTATCAGTATAAAAAGAAAAATGTCTCTTTTCCCAATTAATGAAGAAAAATACATTTCTTTTACTAAACATATTAAAAATTCGAATATTCAATTTAGATTTTTAGATTCGTTTCGATTTATGGCTTCAAGTCTTGACTTATATTCATATTTACCTATTAATACAAAAAATATTTTAAGATATTATAAAAATGATGAACAATTTAATTTATTAACTCGTAAAGAAATATTTCTTTACGAATATTTAGACTGTTGGGATAAATTACAAGATACTCAGTTACCATCCAAACAACCACGTATTTTACATCGTTCATTTGTTTGCTGTTTCACTATATTAGTTAATATTTAATATGATTATTCTTACGTGGTGATGTTATCAAATGAACTATTTTAATATAATTTTAGGTATAGTGAAAATAAAATAATAAATATTAAAACTCAAAAAGAAAGGGAACGTTGGTTTTCTAAGAAAACAATTTTTGTATCTCTAGAAATGGATGGAGAGTTAATTATTTTTTATTTTTAAATTGAGTTGAGAATACTATTTGATAAAAAAATTAAACTTATTTTTGTTTTATACAATTTTTTGTTAAATTAAAAAAAGCAAAGTAAAATGGTAATTCCAGATTTATATAAATATTTCCTTACCTTATTAAATTAAAACAGTGAGCACAAATTTTTTGTAAATAATTTGTAAACAATATGGACGATATAATACTCGACAATACACAGTACAATAAAAATAGCAATTAAAACAATGATTGTACACAAAATAATAACAAATTGGGCAAAAAAATGCAACCATTTTAAAATTTTTAGAAATAAATTTACCAACTATCTGTACTTGTCTATTGAAAGTCCTGTTTTGCATAATATAAAATAATTAATATAATAGCAATTAGTAGTTTCGGGTAAATGCATAAAATTTGCACTGTTTGACTGTCAAATAAAATCTGATGCAATCTAGTCAATGATTGCATTATTTTAAATAAAGTAAATAGATAATTGGAAAATTGCGTGATTCAAAGTTGTCAATTTACATATTACAAATAAGTACTTCTTTAAAATCTGTCACGATTTTCTTGTATCTTAAAATGATTTAAACATCTTTCACAAAACCATTTTTTATGATGCGTATTTTTTATTTGTTGATCTGAAATGCGTGATAAATTGGTAATTAAAGCAAAATTATAGAGATTTGAAGGATTTTTTTTATTATTTTTATCAATAGGAATCATTAGTAGATTTCTTCGAGTAGAAAATCCTTTTTACTTAAACATAATGGAACAATTTCACGATTTTTAAAGGTAATAAAAACATTTATTGCTAATTTGTTTAATTTTGCAAAAATTGAAATCTCTTTAAGTCGTATTGGAAATTGAGTATGGTTATATATTAATATTTCACTAAAATGCGGATATGAAGCACAAACAATTGACCATAGAAAACAATAATTATCATTATTTTTTATACTTATAATTCTTTTTTTATTTTTAAAAAATTTAGGTAGTTCAATGTATGTTTAATTACCACAAGTTATAGGAGTAAAATTATGCATATTTATTTTTAGATGTTTAATTTCATATAATGCAAGTCCTCAATCACTCTTGATACTTTTTTTGCATAATTTTGTCTCCAATATTTTTTCGAAACCAATCACAGACTCATAAAATTAGCATTATATAAACAACCACTTATTTTACATCGTTCGTTTTTTTTTGCTGTTTCATTATATTAATTAATACTTAATATGATAATTCTATACCTGCTGAAGTTATTAACTGAACTGCTCAGTATAATGAAAATAAAATAATAAATATTAAAACTAAAAAAGGAAGGGAACGTTAGTTTCCTAAGAAAACAATTTTTGTATCATAATAAATATAATAGAAAGTTAATTATTTTTTATTTTGAACTTAAAATCAGAATACTATTTGATAAAAATTAAAATTATTTTAGTTTTAAATTAAAAGTTTTAGAAATAAAACAAAATCAAATGGTAACTTCAAATTTATATAAATATTTTCTTACTTTATTGAATTAAAGCAATGAGCACAGATTTCTTGTATGTTTTTTCCTGTTAGACAATTGTAGCAACAGGAACGATATAATGCGCGAATACACCTCTTACAATAAAAATACGTATTATATTTATGCTCATACACAAAATAGTAGCAAATTAAACACAAAAATGCAACCATTTTAAAAATTTTAAAAATTAACGTTCCGTATGTTTCTGAAAAGTGAAAATGAATAACACTCATTAAATGCATGCAATTTATATAGATAATTCATAATGGGCCTTTTACTAAACATTTAAAATACAGTGCTTGTCAATTGAAAGTCCTGTTTGATTTGCATAATACAAAGGAAATATTAGCACCTAGCAGTTCCTGGTGACTGCATAAATGCATAAAATTCACATTGTTTGACTTTTAAATAAAAGCTGATGCAATGTGGTCCATGATTGCGTTATTTTAAATAAAATAACTAGATAATTGGAAAACTGCGTAATTTAAAGTTGTCAATTTACATATTACAAATTAATACTTCTTTACAAGCAATTAAAATCTGTTTTTGTAGCAAATAAAATGTTTGCACTGTATAAACAACCATGTATTTTTCATCGTTTGTTTGTTTGTTGTTTCATTATATTAATTAATAGTTAATATGATCATTCTATGCGTGCTGAAGTTATTAACTAAACTGCTAAGTACAATGAAATTAAACTAATAAATATTAAAACTAAAAAAAGAAAGGGGACGTTAGTTTTCTAAGAAAACAATTTTTGTATCTTAAGAGATGTATAAAAATTTAATTATTTTTTATTTTGAACTTAAAATCAGAATACTATGTGATAAAAATTAAACTTATTTTTGTTTTAAATTAAAAGTTTTAGAAACAAAATAAAATGGTAATTTCAAATTTATATAAATATTTTTTTACCTTATTGAATTGAAGCAATGAGCACAAATTTCTTGTATGTGTTTGCCTGTTAGACAATTATAGCAATAGGGACGATGTAATGCGCGAATACACCTCTTACAATAAAAATACGTATTATATTTATGCTCATACACAAAATAGTAGCAAATTAAACATAAAAATGCAACCATTTTAAAAATTTAAAAAATAAACGTACTGTATGTTTCTGAAAAGTAAAAATAAATAGCACTCATTAAATGCATGCAATTTATATACATAATTCATAATGGGACCTTTTACTAAACATCTAAAACACAGTGCTTGTCATTTGAAAGTCCTGTTTGATTTGCATAATACAAAGTAAATATTAGCACCTAGCAGTTCCTGGTGACTGCATAAATGCATAAAATTCACATTGTTTGACTTTTAAATAAAAGCTGATGCAATCTGGTCCATGATTGCGTTATTTTAAATAAAATAACTAGATAATTGGAAAACTGCGTAATTTAAAGTTGTCAATTTACATATTACAAATTAATACTTCTATACAAGCAATTAAAATCTGTTTTTGTAGCAAATAAAATGTGCACTGTATAAACAACCATGTATTTTTCATCGTTCGTTTGTTTGCTGTTTCATTATATTAATTAATACTTAATATGATTATTCTATACCTGCTGAAGTTATTAACTGAACTGCTAAGTATAATGAAAATAAAATAATAAATATTAAAACTAAAAAAAGAAAGGGAACGTTCGTTTTCTAAGAAAACAATTTGCATTTGTATCTTAAGAAATGTATGGAAAGTTAAAAAAAAATTTAACTAAAATGAGAATACTATTTGATAAAAATTGAACTTGTTTTTGTTTTAAATTAAAAATTTTAGAAAAAAAAAGCAAAATAAAATGGTAATAACGCTCATTAACTGCATATAATTTATGTATAGTTGATATTGAATTTTTAAATAAACATTTAAAACGCAGTGCTTGTTTATTGAAAGTTCTGTTTTGCATAATATGAAGTAAATAATATAATAGCAATTAGCAGTTCCTAGTGAATGCATAAATGCATAAAATTTGCACAGTTTGATTTTCAAGTAAAATCTAATGCAATCCAGGTAATGATTGCATTATTTTAAATAAAATAACTAGATAATTGGAAAACTGCGTGATTGAAAGTTGTCAATTTACATATTACAAATTAATACTTCTTTACAAGCAATTAAAATCTGTTTTTGTAACAAATAAAATGTTTGTCACGATTTTCTTTTGTCTTAAAATGATTTAAACATCTTTCACAAAACCATTTTGTGATCCTGAAAAGGACCGTTTGGTTGTAAAAACATGCGACTCTTTATTGTGTTGTGGAGTCGCACGGCCCGTCATCATCAACGGGGGTGGTGGCGGTGCTGTCCTCTGTATATTCGATGATGAACCGCCAAAGTTCATCCCATCTGGGATCGTCCGACTCCCACTCGAGACAATTCTCTGTGGTAGAATCTACCACAGGGCATTGGATAGGTTGCTGTTCACTCGCAGACATGTTGAACTAAAATGATTGTAATAAGTATTGGTGGTCGTATATATAGAGACAAATTAATGGTGGGGGGTGAAAACAAATGTCGTATTACGTATTGAGACCAAAAGTTGTTTGTGGTCTCAAATACGAACGAACGATTTTGCTGGGTTCCACCAGTACCTAAACTTTTAATACTTTGTATCTGATATTGTATATTCTATACATACAAAGTACTAATATGTGCTAAAACTACGATCAAAGTATTTTGTGGTCCTGAAAAGGACCGTTGTTGTGTGCCCTTAAAAAGGGCCAGGGAGAGTGTGGGGCTTATGGTGCCCCATCCTCGCTGGTCGACCACCAGCTTGACGAATCGCAGGGGCCCTGCGGATCTTCGGGTGTCGGTGATGCTGGAATTTCCAGCACCGCATCTTCCGTCGAGTCCGGCTCTGGCTGCGGCTACGGAGTTTCGAGTCTTTGTAAGACCCAATCGCCTGCATCGTTTAATTCCACGAGACCAGGATCGTGGTCATACAGCAGCGGAATCGGCTCATCCATGTCGTCCAATTTCGAAATCCACCTCATCGTTGTCGAAGTCCTGCAGGTCTCCAACGTTGCCGGCGACGGTGTCATCGCTAAAGATGGATGAGCCTCTGCTGGCGGGTCTTTCTTCCTCCATGTTCATCGTATGAGAGTTGATGTATATATGATTGTGTAACTGACCCATAATTCATAATGGGACCTTTTACTAAACATCTAAAACACAGTGCTTGTCATTTGAAAGTCCTGTTTGATTTGCATAATACAAAGTAAATATTAGCACCTAGCAGTTCCTGGTGACTGCATAAATGCATAAAATTAACATTGTTTGACTTTTAAATAAAAGCTGATGCAATCTAGTCCATGATTGCATTATTTTAAATAAAATAACTAGATAATTGGAAAACTGCGTAATTTAAAGGCGTCAATTTACATATTACAAATTAATACTTCTATACAAGCAATTAAAATCTGTTTTTGTAGCAAATAAAATGTGCACTGTATAAACAACCATGTATTTTTCATCGTTCATTTGTTTGCTGTTTCATTATATTAATTAATACTTAATATGATTATTCAATGAGAGATGAAGTTATTAACTGAACTGCTAAGTACAATGAAAATAAACTAATAAATATTAAAACTAAAAAAAGGTAACGTTAGTTATCTAAGAAAACAATTTTTGTATCTTAAGAGATGTATAAAAATTTAATTATTTCTTATTTTGAACTTAAAATCAGAATACTATTTGATAAAAAATTAAACTTATTTTTGTTTTAAATTAAAAGTTTTAGAAACAAAATAAAATAGTAATTTCAAATTTATATAAATATTTTATTACCTTATTGAATTGAAGCAATGAGCTCAAATTTCTTGTATGTGTTTGCCTGTTAGACAATTGGAGCAATAGGGATGATATAATGCGCGCATACACCTCTTGCAATAAAAATACGTATTATGTTTATACTCATACACAAATATCGTATTTCGTATTGGGACCAGAGTTGTGTGTGGTCTCATATACGAACGACCGACTTTGCCGGGTGCCACCAGCACCTAAAATTTAATACTTGTATCCAATATTGTATGTTCCATAAATACAATGCTAGTCCGGCTCTGGCTGCAAACTATCATAAATGTTTAACCTGGGAAAAAGAAACACAGGCTATTATCTAATGGTTGGTGTATTTATAAAATGAGTAAAGTAAAACTGTGAATGTAACAATTATTTATTTAATTGTACAAATACAGAAATTATAAATAATTAACTTTTTGCATATGGTTTATCTTCATTTTCGTTGTTCACAAATATCCAAGTCTATGGAACCATATAAATATTTGTCGCACAAGTGTGCCCCAGCCATAAAATTGTTTGCATCCCTAATTTCATTCTTATATTAATCTTAAGTTGTCTCAATATGCGGCCAATCACTATCTAATATATCGTGAGCCATATTTCTTAATTTTCTTCTCAACCAAAATATGTATCTATCTACACATTCGTTGACAGTCGCATCAACAACACAACAAATAAAAATAATGAACTCGCGTAAGTATTCTGATGTGTGCAACTATTTTTCAAAATTTAATTATGTCTTTTTTCAAAAATTACACCCAAATTAGCCCAATGAGCCAAACGTAATAATGTTCGAGTATTATTTCCAAAAACTCTGGTATCTTGCTCCAAATAAGTTGGTGTATGTCCTTTTAGTTTTATTTATAATATCTCCAATATCATCTGACAGTGTTTCAGCCACACGTTTCGGCAAAAAAGTCTCGAATGTGCTATTATCGCTATCGTGTAAAGCTACTAAAAGAGTTTTACGAAATCGTGTAGTTATTGAAACCATTTTTACAATTTTATATACTTTCCCCACAATCATCTCAGTAACTTTTTTCCTCTCTAAAACCTCAAAATCTTTGCTGAACATTTCATTAATTTTTTCTAGAGTTTTAGAATACTCGTTATCGAAAAATAGTATAAAAATCCAAAAAATTACCGTGAATACAAAAGCACTTTCAGAACACCACACGAACACAATATTTGATGATTATGCCACTGATATCTGCAACTGTTTGAAGTCACTTCTTTTCCCACTAACCTTGATATACAATTTTTAAGGTCAAATTATACTAGTCGTGGGGAGTGGCTTAAAGACAGATACACCAACGATAGTGGGGGTGTCTTTAAGGTCGAATGACATCGCATTTAAAATGGTGTGACGACGACTTCAAGGTCAACATATAATGAAATAACTGACTACATTTTATGTACTTTATTTATTAACATTTTTCTGTTGTTCTCTTATACGTGTAATATAATCATTTAAACCTAAATTTCTTAGTTTGCTCAACAATTTATGTTTGTCTTTATCTTTTAAAAATTCCTTACAAACTATACTTGCTAAATAATATAGTTCTATATGGTCCATATATCTAAAAAATATAACAAAATCTTGAGCCTCTGAATTATAAAGTATTTTTCATATTTAATACGATCCCGATAATGTTCTTTAGAGTTCTTTTGAAATTGCACAAAGTAGCCCCATTTTTTGTCTTTATCAATTAGCCAAGCACCTAACATAGCTTCGATATCTTGATTTGATCGCTCAATAGATCTGGATATCTGGGCGTACCATTTCCTATTTTGCATGTTGATTACATGATTGTAGTTTTTTGCACGACCACAGCCCTAAACTCACGGCCATTGTCACTTTGTAGTATATGAGGACAACCTATTTTTTTAATTGCCCCATTGCTGCTTCAGTTACTTTTTTCGAAGTCAACGTTCGCAGAAAGCTGAATTTCGTCGCATGATCCTGGTAGCGTAATAGCCATTTGTAATTTCTGTTTGAAGTTAACTGTAAGTCAACTAAATCGACTTGGTCATTATTGTTGAAATCTAGACACAATTGGGCAAACAACGAGTGCTTTTCTTGTTTTTCTTTTTCAGATTCACAAATCTTGCACAGTTTAAAAAACTCCAGTAGGAGACGAAGCATTTCCTCTCAAAACCCAATTAATGCGATTTTATCTAGGGCAAAATTTAGAAGATGTTAGATCAACTAAATAAAATTTACATTACCTTAAATCGTCTCCGTTACTATTCACTATCACTTAAACACTTTAACTTAACCTAAAAATAGTTTTACTTAACACTGTCCCTAAACTTGGTCTATTGTTTGTCTCTCTGTCAACTGAAAAAAAAAATGAATTAGTATTTTGATATTAGGAAGACTAATAATAAATTAAAACATTTAATATAAGCTTAATATAAGCTACTTACTTTGTAGTGGAATCAACTTCGTCACACTGGACTGGTTCCTCCGGATTTATTTGAGGTTCAACTTGAGGATCCTCATTTTCCTCTGGATTTGTTGATGAGGTTATAGATGGTACTTGTACCGGAGGATGAACATTGACTCTTCTTCTTATTACAATTCTGTTCCCATCCATAACCTGAATTTCAAAATTTCTATTCCTGAACATATTAAAAATAATAAAAATTAAAATTTATGCGGATAGCAATGGTGATGAACCAAAAATGAAAAAGTCACCTCGCAAAAATAGTCATTTTACGAACGTAGGTTATTCAATTTGTTAAAAGTATTTTGCTCATCTATATCTATCCACAAATTAAATAATTCAAAGTCCTCAATACGACCCAATAAATATGCAACAAAACTTCCCGTAAAAAAGAGTCGCACAGTCCTTCATCAATGGTGGTGCTGTCCTCCGTTCATTGAATTATAAAGTCCCATAAATCATCCCATCTGGGATCATCCGACTCCCATTCGCGACAATCGTCCGTGGTAGAATCTTAGACAAATTAGTGGTGGGGGGTGAAAACAAATGTCGTATTACGTATCGAGACCAAAGTTGTTTGTGGTTTCGAATACAAACGAATGATTATGTTGGGTTCCACCAGCATCTAAACTTTTAAAATGTCATCCTTTAAAGCCATTTGTTTAGCTGTGTCAATAGCAGTACCATTTACAGCTCTTCAAAATGTTATAGTTGCTTCATTTATGTTAGAATTTTCATTAGCAAAAAGTATGGACAAAATGTTTCCACTTTTTGTTATGAAATCTTTGACTTGACCCTTATTTTCCTTTCTGTATTTTTGACCATTTCTTAAAAGCATGTAGCCGATTTCAGTTTTATCAGCAGAAGAAAATTCGTTAAAAGAAAATTCGTAGTCAAACCAATATTGTATATTCTATACATACAATATTGAATTGAATTTGTAAATTTATGAACATTTAAAAAAAATAAAAAAATTTTAAAATTTATTTGAACGCCAGTGGTGATGAACCAAGATTAGCACTAACGAAAATGATAAAAACAATGATATTCTTCTTACTTTCCGAAGTTGGGAATTAATTGAATATCCAGAGTTATTAGAAAATACAAGACATAATTGGCCTGTCAAAACTTCCACAATAATTGAAACACCAAGACATGGACTAATTGCTTTTCAAAAAGATAGACTTGGTAATTTAAAATCAGATATGAGTAAATTTGATCATTGTGACTTAAGGAATATAAATGTATTTTTAAATTCAGAAAGATATTCTTACCAGGATCTTCAGCTTAATTTTAAAAATAATAAGTTTGCTCCCCTGTATGAAATGTTTTCTGAATTTCGTCAAGTATATTATAACTTTCCAATAGAACCAATATTTAATCCCAATGAATTTAAAGATAATGCACCTATTGCTTACATTAATTGCTCTCATCAGAGAGATTTATTACAATCTGGCCCAGTAACCGTGAGGATTGAATTTGAGACAAGAAAAAATATCGGGAAAAACAGCTGCGTATTGTGTTATAATACATAATAAAGTATTTAGCTATAATCTGTTAACAAAAATTGTTAAACAACTTTATCTTCTCCCACCACATCAAATATCATTATTAAAATGAAAATATATCGAATAAGATCATCAGTTTTAAAGCATCTTACAATAGTGAGCCGAATTCACGGTAACAGTTAATCCTCTGAATTCAAAAAATAAGGTCCCATAATGCCTATTGAAGACACATCGCACCAAAATGTTACTTTGGAGCTATGAAGAGGTTTTTCATGCAGTTCACGAGGGTTTTTAGATGTCCAGTAATGAAAATTTTGTGTGTTTACTGTACCACAAAGTTGAAAATGCACACAACAGTACTGGGGTGTACAGCGCTTAGGATTGCTTTGCAAGCATCTCTACGTTTTACATAGTCTTGTGTGCTTAATTCCTGTGTAAACATCATCTTGTAGGTGTGCAGGTGGGTGATAGTCTAAGTGTAAGATTCGCTTTACAGTTCTGAACGATATCCCAAACGCAGCGGCATGTTTCCGCGCAGATCGGGATGAAGATTGTTCGATTGGCGCTCTTACTGCCGCGATATTTTCGGGTGTTCCCACACTTGTAGGTCACGCAAGTGGCTTTTTAGATACTGCAGATCATGTCGCTTTTACACTGCTGATCTATTTCCGAATGGTTTTAGGATCAGCAACACTGTCATTACGATTTAACCCGAACCGAATCCGAAAAGCCCTTTGCGTCGCTACAAGGCTTTCCCCGTTTTTAAAGAACGTTTCTACAACAAAAGCCCGATGCTCACCCGACCGCGGCATGGTGACTACTGAAAACGCTATTGTTCCCTCGACCTAACGGCACCTGTCCCACTCCTCTACTCGATCTGGGGGCTCTTCCGTGATTTTTTTGAAACTAGAGATTGCATTGTGTCACACTCTGTACATTTAAATAAGCCAATTGGAGGAACAGTTTTTTAAGGAAGGTTTTTTTATATAATCATAATTTATTTCATATACTAGATATTTCTCAACCTGATTGCTATTATTCCTTTTACAATAGCACATTGTGTAAAAAATTGTTCAGTTCAGAGAACTATCTTTAAAAAATAAAATGTTTCTAAAACGGGACAAAGAAGACAACTAATAAATTAAAGAATTTATGGTATAATTTAAAATGTTTTATCGAAATTTTTTTTTTAAATATTTATATTAATTATATGTAGATGTAGATTAGTTAAAAATGAGTTATAATATTTTAAAATTAAATAAAAATGTCATACGGGATAGTAATAAGTTACTAATTTCTTACACGTCAACAACTTGTAATGATAGCGATGAAATAAAAATTTCTTATACATGATCGTAACACTATATACTAAAAATTTTTTATATATCGAAAGAAAACTAGAGTTAAACTGATTAAATACAATTCATAAATGAAATTCGTTATGAGATTGGTGGAGTGATTATTGATAGAACCAGAAATTCTGGTGTAACAACAACCATGAATCTAATACTATACTAAGAAATGTCAGATGGGAAAATAAGACACATTTTCCTTTAATATTATTGTTTTTTTTTTGTTGACATTAAAACATAAATATATAAAGGGTTTTCCAATAAGAGGTGTTATTTTGATATTCAAAGAAACATGCCATTTTTTAAGATAAATGATCGGATATTTATTACATTATAAAGAGGAAGGTATGCCCTTAATGATGGAAAATAACATCAGCCAAATGACCACCACGATCATGCCTACAGGACCATATCCTTTTCATGAAATTTTCCATAACCAAATCGCAAAGTGGCTGCCCTATGTCCTCGATAGCCTCACGAATTCCATCTTTGAGGTCTTGAATCGACGCTGGGCTGTTGGCGTAGACCTTGTCTTTCACGTGGCCCCAAAGGAAAAAATCGCATGTGATCACCTCTTCGAGAGATAAAACGGCCCGGAAACTTTTCCCGTAAAAGATCAATGGTTTCGTTGCTTGTGTGGCACGTAGCGCCGTCTTGTTGAAAGTAAACGTGGTCCAGATAAATACCATCCAATTCCTGCCATAAAAAATCATTAATCATCTCTCGATAGCGCAATCCATTCACCGTAACTGTTGCTCCAGCCTCATTTTCGAAAAAGTAAGGTCCAATGACCCCGCCGGACAATAAACCGCACCAAACAGTCACACGTTCAGGATAGAGAGGCTTTTCAACAATAACTCTTGGGTTTTTCGAGCCCCAGATGCGACAATTTTGTTTGTTGACGAAGCCACCGAGGTGGAAATGGGCCTCATCACTGAAGATGATTTTTCGATGGAATTCCGGATCATTTTCATGCATTTCAAGAACCTAATCAGCAAAGGCACGACGTTGTTGATGATCGGCCGGCTTGAGTTCTTGCGTTAACTGAACTTTATAAGCCTTAAGACCCAAATCTTTATGCAAAATACGGTGTAATGACGTTTGTGGAATCCCTAATTCCAAGGAACGACGAGGAATGGACAAACCTGGGTTTTCTTCAACACTTTCGGCTACAGCAGCAATATTCTCGGCTGTTCTTGAGCGACGTGCACGGGTTTTCTTCTTCACATAACTAACTTGTCCCAACAGCTCGAATTTTTTCACCAATTTCTTTATTGCGCTCCGACAAGGTGCTTCATGACGACCCAAAAATGTTCGAGTTTTACGAACCGTCTCTGCCAAATTTTCACCATTTTTATAGTGAATTTTAATAATTTCAATGCGTTGTTGAAGCGTGTATCGTTCCATCTTTATTTATGGCGTAGTTTCTACTTGTCAAACGTCAAAAACTTACAGCTTCAAAAGTGACATCTACCGAAATAGCGGGCTTTTCAAAATGACACCTCTTATTGGAAAACCCTTTACAATATAGTTATTACTACCAAAAATTTTTAATAAAAGATTTTAAAGAACTGCGTAGTTGTTGCTCAATAAAATTAGCATCTTCCAATCAAATGAAAATTTTCATATCTCTTTCGAACCATAAAATTTGTTTATTGTTTTCCAACCACATCAAGTAGTAATTTGGGAGGTTGTCAAATTTTTGTATTAAAGTTGTGGTTTGTGGTGGTAAGATAAATGAATAAATATCTTGTCCCCTTTGATTGCTAATAGTAACAAAAAGAAAATTATTGTCTTTTAAAGTATTAGATAAATTACCTTGTTTTGTGTCTTTTATTTTCTTCTTTAAATAAATTGAGATTAAAATACACAAATGTAAAACACACTTAAACAAAACTCAAAAAGTCAAAAATATTAATAAAAAATTAAATTAACTACATTATATGTTCAAACTGTTGTACATTGTTATCCCGACACAGTTCGTAACGTCTTGGCGCTCCTTTGCTCACAGCGTTATTAGAATATTAGTAATATTTCGCATAACGGCTACAAAATTTTCTTATAATTCTTCTAGAATTCTATTTCAATTTAGATAGATTTTATTTTTCATATGTCCTCAAAAAAAGAAATCTAAGAGGGTAAGTCCATTGTTTGCTATCTATTTATGCGCAATATTCGCATTAAGGCATTCGATAACAATTCCCGCAATATGAGTTGGGGGTCCATTGTGTTCAAAATATAATCTGTTACTTTCCGCTAAAGGCAAATTATCCATAAATGGGACGATGTACCTTACTGAAATGTCAAGGTAGGCTTGAGCATTTAAATTTCCTTCATACATCTCGTAAGTCATTGTTCTATTACCCATAATTAAATATACCATCACTAGTTATTCTTACCCTCCTGTCCATATAATAATATTAAAGAAAATATTATTTCGTAACATATCCATGTACCAATTACAGAAGTTAAGCCTTCGTTCAGGGTCGCCAGGGAGACAAAGTTGAGTTTTTCTTGCATTGCAAAATTTAAACTTATTTTTCTTTCAAATTTTTATTGGTTTTTTATCCGAAACCCCAAAATCCATTTCAATAGTTCTGCTCGACGTGAAAGAATCTACCATAACACATGCTATTACATTTATAATTTCATTCTCTTTACCTTCTTTTTCATACATTTTTGGCCGTGGCGTTTTAAATAATCTAAAATTGATTAAGTTTTTCTCTGGTCTCTTAAAAATTACTGCTTTGGCTGTTCGCGTTCCGGATACCATTCAAAATATAATTTAGAGCCTCTCTGCTTGTGTTTATTACACTCAATATAACATTCTACCATATTATACTTATCAAAATTTTGAAATGTTTGCATTTTGTGTTTTTAAACAGACAAATTGCAAGTTGACAAGCTAATAAACCTACTACACAACTTATCAAAGTCCGCCAATTGTCTTTTATACCGCTCATCCGCACTTTTTCTAACTGTTTTTGTATTTCTAGTAATTGTTTTTCAAGTTTAACTATCGCACTGTCATTCTCACTTACTTTGGTAATTAAGTCTTTTTTTCACTGGTAACATGTCTGATAGTTTTGTCTTTTGCGAGCTGGCAAAGCCTTCAGCCCACGCCGGTTGACATGTCCCAGAACATTTTAAAGTATCAGTTTCGTTAAGTGACGAAGAAAATGAAACATTAAATGCTTCTTCGCCTTCATAACACTGCTTAAACCGCCTCTTTAATGGTTTGCGACATCCCAATATCGGAGACAGTGGCGCATCAGTCTTCACTGGTGAAGAGTTGACCTCCGACACTTCCTCTACACTGGCCGGTGTTGGTGGAGTTGGTCCAGCGTCGCCTTCCATTACCTTGACTTCAACGGATAAAGGTTCTGTCGGTCGCAGTGGTGGTGACGGTGTTGATAAGAAATCGGGTAGCGGTGCGGGCGTCTTTAATCGCACAATAAAATGTTTTATCGGCGATTTCCGATTTCGGCATAATCAACAGCTCCTGCAATTTTGAAGCTGACTTCAAAGAGGCTTTAGTCGAATAAGTGATCCTTTTCTTTATCCGTAGTTACGACCTACTATTTTAAAACATAGAGGAGAGTGACCAAATATGGATTCAATTTTGTTTTTTACGCATAATTTGCACAAACGTTTTAAATAAAAAAACTTTTTGTAGTAATTATTAACAATCATATATTTGCGCTTTATTTTGTAACAAGTTTTAGTTACATTGATTACTTTTAAGTAAGAATTAAAAAAAAAAACTAAATGTGGAATAGGTACCCCAAATATGGAATACTATAAAAACCATCAAAAATTATCCTTAACTTGCATGAGACTCTTTTTATTACATCCCAATCAGAGGTAAAATATAATTGTTTCTAATATTGAACCTTAAACATATTTGTAATCTTATATTTCATTGTTTTCCTACTCAGAGTTTGAATACAGAATGTTTGATGTAGATGTAAAGAAATAAGGGTATGTATTTCAGATAAACAATCATTATCATTACAAATTGTATTATCAGATGATAAATAAAATGTTTTATCGGATCCCAAATCCCCCCAGCCTCCTATGGGAAATCTTCCTGAGGTTCGCTTATCCCAGTCTAAGCCGTTTCAGAAGGTAGGCATCGATTTTGCTGGTGCGTTTACCACTACAATGGGCAGAGTTCGAGGAGCAAAAACATATAAGTCCTATATTTGTATATTTCTCTACATACATCCACGCATGCGCCTACTCAAGTGTCCCATTTGGCAGAAAGCTCTCTCGGTACAGGTGCATTGCAGTCACATTCAGATAAAGACAATTTGCCTAACAATAATTCTCCAGATGTTAACTCTTACGTTGCTAATTTATCTCGTAGCCATACTGTTCTCTTGTTCACCGCGGTCATAGAAGTCAAAGATGGGTGGGGACAATTCCAAAAGGTCCGTGTATTACTGGATTCCGCAAGTTAGGCTAATTTTATTACTAAAAAGTGTTGTAAAAAACTCGGTTGTGATTCTTATTCTCTAAATATTGTCACATAGGGAAAAACATAAAAACATAATATTTCATAAATTTGCATTTTCCAATTTTACAAATCTTTTATTTTAAATTTAAACAATAACAATCACGTCACCTCCTATAATTTAATAACCTTTTAATTATGAAATGTTATGTTTATTCACTGACCGTCGATCGTGCTAATTCACCAAGTCAGCAAGGTCGCTTTCCGGGTCATGAGGGATCGAGGTTGTAGGAAGGCGATTCGTTGACTTGATGAAAAAAAGCAAACAGGATAAAAAGGACGGACATGCTTGGGACGGGGGTTCAATTGGTTCTATCTGGTCAATTGGTTCTATCGGGTCAATTGGTTCAATCTGTTCGATCGGTTGAATCCTGATGCTAGTCTATCGCGACTTAGTTAATTATTAGTGAAGCGAAAATCCCAAGCGTGTCCCAGTCCTGAGCAGGTCAACAACCAGAGCGTACTAGTGACAACCCCCGTGAAGAGTGGCAGTTATGAAGATAACCTTAGTGTAAGTCAAACATCTAGTCACAATTATGGATAGTCCAAAATGTTAATGTCGTTTATTTTTAATTAAACTATTTTTTTTATATAATCCGTGGTAAAGAGTTTATTTTGAGTGCAACCTCTGAAGACCAAATTCCTAAATGCTACGTCCCTAGTCACACCTCAAAACTGGGCGTGACAATGTGGTGGAGGCGCCTATTCATCGCTGGGGTCCAGCTCTCTAAGACCGGGGGATGTGTCACATAGGGAAAAACATAAAAACATAATATTTCATAAATTTGCATTTTCCAATTTTACAAATCTTTTATTTTAAATTTAAACAATAACAATCACGTCACCTCCTATAATTTAATAACCATATGTCGCATTGTAGTTTTTCAATGTGCGACTAGTCGCATTCTAGTTTTCAGATTGCGACTCATCGGGATCTTATTGGTAAGGGGGTAAAAATAATAAAAAAACTTAATTGAATTTCGTAACAAATTGGAGTGTATTCAAAAGAAAACAAGAATAAATTTAATTACAGAATAAAGACATTAGCCGGAACATTAGAACAGTTTACATTATATTAAATTTAAGAATTGAAGATCATTACTTACATGAATTTTAGGAATATCGGTGTCGGGAGTCGTATGGAAATAAATATTGCTATATTGAAATAATGACAGGAATAAATTGCTCACATTTCCTATGCCATCATGTAAACATACGACACTTTTATGCTGGTTATCATTACGTTGGTATAGTTGAAATGCCTTTATGATATTATAGAATCTACTGGCACTCGCATTACCATGTCCATAAGGGGTATATTGAGCATCAATGTACACCAGCGAATTGTTATGATACTCTTCAAGGGGTATAAAATTGACAATCCTTCCTGGTACCGGTGTTCTATTCATTAACGCCCTAACCGTCAGCTCACGAGCATTGTCACCTATATAACGCTGCTGTAATCCTGCATGCAAGTCCTGACCTTGCTGGATAACCTGCTGTTCATCAATTTCATCGTCGGGCAATTCAAACTCCATCACATTCTCATGTTGTCTAACTATATCAATGCAATCAGACATCGACCCGTAATGGACAACAGTATGTGTATATAGTACCTCCAATTGTGTTGTGATTTGGGCAATAACCCGGTCAAATAAGGTGCGTACTAGCTCATCAATGTTATCTTCTGTTAATAAAGCATTTGCCACTTGTCTAATCTTATTCAAGTGGAAATTCAACGGACTTTCTGTTCTCTGATATAACAGTAAGTCTGTCACATATTGTATGAATCCCTCAATTTCGATATCGTCTACTCGGATAATCGCTATTCTATGACCTTCGACAGGATGTGCTATAATTGCCTCAGAGACTTCTTGCAATGTTACTTCTTCATCAATTCCACACTGCCATATCAGTATATTCTGCAATAACATCACTAACATAGCTGATCGTACATTGTCTGTTATGTCGGCATATCGCACTGCTAATGCACGTTTATCTGTTAAAATCCGTAAATTTTTCGATCGATATATCCGTACTAGTTTTCTAATATGGAAAAATAAATTGACCGGTTCATAATGACTCAAACACACAAGGATACTGTACACAGGTATATACTCTCTCATCGCGAAACATCCACGACCAACATACCGAGCAGTTGTATACGGTCGATAATATCCACCGTTAGGAGATAATCCTGTTCTTACTTCTATATACCTTACGAAATCAGCCAATCTGCATCCGACGAACAACCATTGTAAGATTCTCATCCACGAGAAACTATTGACAGAGTTCTTACTCAGCCAGATAGATATAGCCGTGTCTGACTGGTCATGATTCTCGGCATAGATTATATTAATAATAACTGCTACAAGGTTTTCAAATAACATTTCTGATTCCATCCTTTTTAACTCAGTAATCCCAACTGTGCATACATCATCTGTGCGAGTCAGCGCTTGTAGTATGCCTAATCCTTCATCTGTTACAGGATGCCCGCCAGATCTTATAATCAAGGCTCTCCATTCGGAATAATACTTATCAACTACATGTTGAAGTAATCCAATCAAAGCTACCTCATACTCTAGACGGTTATCATCATCAATAGTAATCGGCCTTCTTGCACCTTCAATCTCTAAGGATTTGTTTAGTATCTTATTGGTGATGTTGTTAATTTCTACGAGCTGTAAAGTTTTAAGATTGATCCCCCGAATTAATCCATCATTAAACACAATTGGTTCCTCTATGATCGGCTGATTACAATAGACACAATCAGTTGTTACGATCCAGAATTGGTCTAACAAGGAACACTTATCAGAATATTCTAAATCTTGGAATGTAAGCCACACGGCATAACATAAACAATGTAGGAGGTTAATTGTATAATGTTGATTTGATGTTCGAAGTGCAAGATGGCTGTTAGATTCCCCTGATACCATTGTGTAAATATTAGACAACGTATTTGGGACAATCGATTCACGAAATGACGGACTTCTCATATGATGTTGCACTGTACCACTTTTCTTCCTACCCACAAATGGTGCTAACAAATGTTTAGGAGTAGACGTATAAGTTCGTAATAATTTTTCACATAATTGATCAATGTTAGACTCAATTATAACTCCGTTATCTAGTTCAGTCGATATATTAGCCCAGTCAAGTAATTCTAAAATATCCTTAATTTTTGCTAAAGCTGGGTCTTTCTCAACAAAATGTAATGTTGGAGCGATATTACCTGTTCTTGTCGTGAACCCTATAAAGGGCTTGTATCGTCCTTGGGCGTAATGTAAGGTTGAGCTTCTAGATAATATTTGCGGTGACCGGTCTAACGTGTAAGTAAAGTGATGAGATCGTGCCCATTGATTACTAAGACCTGCTTCACGTGACAAAGCTACAAGCTGGTGTTGCAGAGGTGGCATGGTGACATCTACTACACGTCTCCCAAATGCAAATGCTCTTATGCGATCTGCGCTTTTCGTTGGACATTCTGTAACGCAATGCTGAAACGATCGATCATCCGAATTATCTTTATTGATTAACCTGTTTAATCTCCATGTTTGTATTTTTGCTTCTGCTTTGAGTACCTGAATTAGTAGCTTGTTAACTTTTCCTCGACTCCTTCGAATCAGAAGTAACTCCAGGACACTTTTACCTGATTCAAATTGTCGTAAAAACTGATCTAACAGAGCTCGTGGGCTAGCATTGTACAGGACAGATAATACTCGAGCCCGTATGAGATTACATGAACTCAATGCCTCCGTTATACTTTTATGTTCATCATCTGCGGCCGCATCCATTAACTCACGTACTTGTTCATTTTTACAGATTCTTCTCAACTGAATTGGAATAAAAGACCGTAATACACTAGATGGAAGAGGCGGTCTTGATATCGGTACTGAGTATGGATCCATGAAAATTTGTGTAAGATCTTTTGGAACTTCTGATGATACCTTATGGAAATTCTCCATGAGAGAAGCAATATTCGGCTCTAACTTTCTAAGGTAATTGTATAAATCACAATAAGGGCTTAATAGGTCGCTCTCTGCCCTAACAAAGAAATTATGTAGGTAAATAATAGGGAATCCGCCTAGAAGACTAGGTATTAATAACAGCGCAAGTAATTCATCATCTGTACAATCATGGAAAAACTCACTATTCAATATATACCAGTATGCCCATGTTAATGATACATAATAGGACGGAACGACATTTGGACTTACCTTACAGGAACTATGACCATTGCTGAAAGTAGATGCGATGTAATCATCGGTTCAATCGGTTGAATCGGTTCAATCAGTTTAAGAATCAGTTGATCTGATGTAGAGCAGCTAGTCTATCGCGACTTAGTTAATGGTTAGTGAAGCGAAAATCCCAAGCATGTCCCAGTCCTGAGCAGGTCGACAAACAGAGTATACTAGTGACAACCACCGTGAAGAGTGCAAGTTATGAAGATAGCTTTAATGTAAGTTAAGAATTTAGTGACAATTATGTACAGTCCAAAATGTTAATGTCGTTTATTTTTAATTAAACTATTTTTTTATATAATCCGTGGTAAAGAGTTTATTTTGAGTGTAACCTCTGAAGATCAAATTCCTAAATGCTACGTCCCTAGTCACACCTCAAAACTGGGCGTAGGTGGGTTAGGGTCTATGGCTACCAAGGCCACGCAAGGTGTTGCTTGCACAGTTCGTCCTCATTTTTATTTTTAACTACACACGACATCTAAATCTACTACATCTTACTCATTCTAAGTTTTCTAAATTTCCTAACTCTATCACTAAAACTAGTTTTATTTTTATGTGTAAACATCGGAATTGTTTCAGAACTTGCAAAGTTGCCAAATATTTTCTTAATTATCCTAACTACAGCGATGAGAATTATTCCAGATATAACAATTAGAAACCCAGAAAACAAAGTTTTAAAAAGATCAACAAATCTTTTATAGATGCAAACAGTAGTGGGAATAGGGGGCTTCTAGTTGACCCCCCCACCACTTTTTTGATTGGTCAGCCAAGAATGACCTTGTTTCTGATTGGCTGCCCAAGTTCGCCCCCCTATTCCGATTGGTTTCATAAACTCCGCCTCTTTTTGCTCCACCTCCTACCTCCTTCCTAACCACCACAGTAGTTGGAGGGGAGCTGGTAGCAGTTGGAGGGGAGCTGGTATTTTAAAGGACTGAATCTGAGCGAGCTACATTCATTTACAACTAGTCTTAAGCTTATATAGAAGATTCACCACTAATAAAGAACAGTGTTAAATTAAAAATAAGTGGTAGTTATGAACAGTGATTTGCAAAATGAAATAATCAAATTAGGTAAACAGTTTACTAAACTTCAAAATTCCGAATTAAAGAATGCAATGCTAAGAAAAACACACCCCGAGTGGGCACAGGTATATTATGAGACTGCCTTCCAATACCAGTTAGCTGCAGAAGCCTGTTTAAATTATAGAAAAACCCAAAATTTGTCGAAGTTCTTTCATGAAATAAAGAAAATAGGATTCAGTTACTTTTTAAGGATATTGAAGGATTATATAAAAGATCCTGATATATTAAAAGAAATCGTGGAAGAGGAAGAGAGAGATAAAGAGATATTGAGAAACAGGGAGGTTTTAGTGTAGGATTTATTATGGAATTATTAATAAGAGAAATGTATGAAGAGTTTTTGATGTCCGCAGCCTGTTCCGAGTTTTATGCATATGAAGGTCAAGAAAGTGAAGCGCAGAATATTATAGTGTTTTTAAATTATATGGAACATGCGGAATTATGTTTACTAGCAGCTAAATGTTGTAGCGAATATTTAAAAAATAAAAATATAGATATTTTAATATGTAAACTTCAAGAACTAGGATTAAATAATAATATTTCATGTATTAAAACAATGTTAGAAAATAAAACACATAATTTGTAATCAAGTCTTTTATTACATAAAAAAATTGTTGTAAAGGTAATAAACATTTGATAATGCACATACACATGGTATTTTTTGATGATAAAAGCAGCAAGGATCCATTTTCTTTAGGGTGGGTTGTTCATCAATCTCGATAACTGGTTTCATGGAATACTTCTTTACGAAATCTGCCTTTTCTTCCCCTTTTACATAAACATAGTCCACCTTAGCGCTTAAATCTCTTATGATATCTCCACATTTGTGTAATGGTGTAAATCCTTCACACCATTCAATGCAATGGTAATTTTTTATTAACCACAGAGCTTGTTTGTGTAAATAGGATGGTAAATGACCCATCGGAAATGGAGCTTTGAAAATAAAATGACTTGTCTTTTGCCCATCGTACGCTGCTAATTCCTTTACAATAAATTTATTATTTTCAATTTTGAATCCTTGAAGATCTAGAATAAGTTTCATATTTTCAAATATTTGAATTTCTTGATCATTTCTACTTTTAATTGATATTCACTTATTTGTTTTTTTAATTTCTGCAACTGAAGTTGAAAATCTAATACTCGAACTGAAATCTCGTAAGACATTATATAAATGAAGAATTCTGGTTTGGCTACGTTAATAAATATCAAAATTGACGCGTGCGCTCTTAAGCGTAAGTAGCGGTTTGTTTAAAAAGAGTATTTTATCTTAAGGAAATTGTATTACAACTGTTTCACAATTTTTGTTAATGGATTGTAACTGAAAACTTTATCATGAATTATAACACAATATGCCGCTGTTTTAGGGGGAATTTTTTCCTTGGTTTCAAATTCAATTCTCATGGTTACTGGACCTGTTTGTAGTAAATCTCTTTGATGTGAACAATTAATGTAAACTATAGGAGCATTTTCTTTAAATTCTTTCGGATTAAAAATTGGTTCCACTGGAGAGTTATAATACCCTTGACGAAAGTCTGTAAACATTTCATACAGAGTAGCAAATTTATTATTTTCAAAGTCAAGTTGAAGATCATTGTAAGGATATCTTTCTGAATTTAAAAAGACATTCATATTTCTTAAATTACAATGATCAAATTTACTCATATCCATTTTTAGATTACCACGTCTATTTTTCTGAAAAGCAATTAGAACATGACGTGGCGTTTCGACTTTTGTAGATGTTTTTACGGGCCAGTTGTGCCTCGTAGTTTCCAATAACTCTGGATATTCAACTAATTCCCAGCTTCGGAAGGTTATTAGTATATCACTATTTTTGTCAATAATTTTGGTAAGTGCTAATTCTTGCGGAATCGCTACAGTAAGATGAGGAACTCTCCAACACAACTTGGTAATTTTAACTTTGGGTTTTTCATCTTCATTACTGGATAATAATGCATTTGTATCATCATTACTTCTTATTAGAATAAGTTCTTGTTGTGAATTAAGAATAATCTTATTATAATCTTCAAAAAATCCTGAATACATCTTTAATGGTATACATAATGAAACATTACCTTTGTCATCAGTCATAATTTTTTCTTTAGATTTTGTTTTCGGATACCAACCGGCATTTTCCAATTTAGCACTTTCATTTTGATTAAATGAAATATATCCCTTAAGAGTTGAAGTTATACCAATATCCCGAACGGAGTCAATAGTAACACCATTTAAAATATAGCGTAATTCTTTAAATAAAAATGCCGGAGCATTATTAATTAAAACAGTATTAGCTAAAGGGGAATCATCTTCTTTAGTTACTTGCAATTCCACATAAATTTCACTTTTGCAAGGTAAAGGATATTTTCCTGTTTGTTGCAAAGCAATTCTGATTTCATCATTTGGTCCGAGTTTTGTAGGATTAAAAGGATCGAAAGAAAGAATTTCCCAGCTTAATATTGATTCATCAACCAATACATTTTCTCTTACATTTAAATAATCCATTTTTATTTAAGTTTAAAACCCAAACTTTGAAGAAATTTTCTATTAGAAGGTGTTAACCTTTGGAAGTTTGATTTCCTACTAAAGGAAGTTGGTTTCTTTCTTGTCTTATTAATGTTTTTATTATTAAATTTTCTAGTAAAGTTTGCAGATTTATTGTTATATAATATTACCATCTTTAATCTACTTTTTTAAGATGTAGTCTGATGGTTATGGTTTCTTCTCTAAAATTAACCAAATCACCTTCCTGATCTATTATTTTAATGGCTATTTTATCAATTACTTTAACGGTGACTGGGAAATATATGACGTTTTGAGGTGACTCAATTATTTTGAACCCTGGAGCAACGCTCGGGAAAAATTGGTGTATTATATGAACAGGTTTCCCGTTTAAATATGATCCCTCTGCAATACTGCAGTCTATATTTATTGAATTTACTTTAATTATTTCCGCGGGAAAATCTGATATATGTTCAATGTTGGCTTCCAATCGCCCATTTTTAAACCCTAATAATTTACCAATAGTTCCTTCACGAAAAGTTATGGGGGCTGAACATTTAAGATGTGTACGTAAAGTATTATTATTTGCATAAAGACTAAAACTAATTTTATCCTCATCCAAGTGTTTTTTTAAAAAATCTGTTATGTCTTCTAATTCGTAGCTACCTGGGGGTATGGCTATTTCTAAATTTTCATCATGAATTAATACATTATTCCCAACATCAATATTGGGAATTGCATTAAATGTTTCGAAATTTACAAGACCGATAACATATTCAACATCTTCATCTAAATATATTGGAGGATGTAACTCTGATGTTAAAATAGCGGAATTGCCGCTAAGAACAAAACTATATGACATTTTACTTTAAAAATATGTTTAATAATAAACTAAAATTAGGTGTTACATATGGTTATAAAGAAATTTTAGACACAATTGACCACAATTTGTTTTGTTAAAGTTTTGATAACTGTTATAATTATAATTAACAATATTATTATTTTGGTCGCTATAAAAATATTTAATTAATTCAGAAGGGGGTCGCAAATTACCATAACTATCAAAATATATTATGTTTTTTCCTTTTTTTGTATATGCTATCCAGTGAGTACCAACACCACTGTGATTATCTAGATTGACAATTGCACTTTCAATTAACTTTATCTTTTTTGGTAATTTATCCCTCATAAAAATACCACGAAAGTTGGGAATTTGTAAATATTTAGCGTATTTAAGTAAATCGTAATTTGTAAGTGCTTTTCGAGGTATATGTTTTAGCAGTTTTTTGAATAAGGTTTCAAGTATAATCCACATCCTGTTTTATAGGGTTTTAAATAAAGTCCACTTCCTTTTTTTCCTACCGCAATGGACTCCATCATTTGATTGTGTCGTTTAGATTCTTCTAATTTCGCTTTGGCTGCTTTTGCATCATTTACTGCTTTAGCAATACCTGCAGCCCCTCCTCCAAGAGCACCAAGAGCAGACAAACCAGCAAATAAAGGTATAAGTGGAAGAAATCCGCCAGTCTTTGGGATTGGAATTACCCTTTTCTTTGGAGGTAACACTTTACCAGTTTTTTTAATAGCTTTTAAAGCAGTTTGAATACTTTCATTTAGGTCTTTAAAACGTTTCCCCTTAATTCCTTTTCTAGCTTTTGAAATTACCTGAGATAATGATAGTCCTCGTCCTTTTCGAGTTTTTCGCTTGAACTTTCTTCTCGTTCGAAGTCCCATACCTAATTTTCTTTTAATTTTCATAGCACCAGTAATTCCTAGTGCAGCAGTTTTTTCCCCAAAACTAGAATCTTTAGCTTTGAACCTTGATAAAGCTTTGTCAGCTAATACTTTATCAGCTAAATGCCTTCTTTTTATATCATTTGATTGTGAGTAAGCAATATCGTGTTCTTTACAAGCCTCATCCAATAAATTTATACCTTTATCACCTCTTGACAATCGTTTTTCCAATTTTGTTCCAGGTCCACAAAAATTATAACCAGGAATATGCAATTCAAAGGGTAATTTATTTATTAATGAGTTTACTAAACCACTTCCTTTCCTTTTGCTGTTTGTCTTGTAAATGATTCGTTTATTATGTGATGGAAACATTATATATAGTTGCAATCCTAGTGATAACTAACCAGTTACATCACAATACTGAATATTAATAGTTTGTTTTATATATAAAATGAGAGTTGAGAAACAACCATACTCTATAACAATTAAGGATCATGAAAGTTCAGTGAATGGTTTTCGAAAACATGGAAAACTGTTTGAGGGAAATAGTAAAAGAGGGTTAATTATTGGCCCGTCAGGCTGTGGCAAAACCAATGTTATTATTAGTTTGATTGAAGATCCGAATGGTTTGCGATTTGAAAATCTGTATGTTTATTCAAAATCCTTATATCAACCAAAGTATAAATATTTGAGAACACTTTTTAAACCTTTGAAAAAAATTGGATACTATGAATCTGAAAATGAAGAAACAATTGTTTCACCAAAACAAGTTAAACCAAACTCTATAATAATATTTGATGATATAGTGTGTTGTAATCAGAATGTTGTAAAGGACTATTTTTGTTTCGGAAGACACAAAAATACTGATTGTTTTTATTTATGTCAAACATATTCTTCTATTCCGAAACAATTAATTCGTGACAATGCAAATTTAATTGTTATATTTCAACAAGATCGAACAAAATTAAAACATATTTATGATGATCATGTTAATGTTGATATGTCATTAAACCAATTTAATGAGTTGTGCTTAATATGTTGGAAAGATAAATTTGGATTTTTAGTAATAGACAAAGACTCTAATGTGAAATCTGGCCGATATCGAAAAGGATTTGATTCATATATTTACTTATAAAAATAAACGTTTGATGGTAAATTATACCAATCATGGATGAACGTTTAGCAAGAGAGCTAGTTAAATCAAGAAAAGCTGTTAAACAAAAATATCAGAGTTTAAAAAATGCGGAATTTGAGGCGCAAACTAAATTGGAGGAAACATATAAACCGATAACTCAACCCTTACAAGAATTAATTTCAACGATTGGTAAAATTGAACCTGTTGAAATAAAGGAAGAGCTACACACACCAATTAAAAAAATTTATGAAACACCACAGAAAAGATCAATTCAAACACTAACACCAAAGAGAAAATTACAATATGGAACATCAACACCAGAAAAAAGAAAGACGGGAAAAACTCCACTCCTTCCTACAGAAATACCATCGATTATTGACTGGGACGCGAGTTTAGCTTCAGCAAGTCAAATGCCATCTATACAACAAACAAGTATTATTGCAGAAACAAACCCTTCTTCAGGTTCACACTCCACAATAGGAAATCTTTCAGATATACTGGAACAAACACGGCAAACAGTTAGAACATTTGTTGATACAGATTTATATAAAGAATATTTATTAGGATTTGATGAATTACCTCGCCAATATATTGATAGCGGTGTAAAAGATGTTGAACATGAGTTTGATCACCAATATGGAATAGTTCATGATTTGGAAACCGAGAAATTCTTTTTGGGTTTAACTCAAAAACCTGTCGAAATTATTGGTAAAAACATCAAAATTGAAGGAATAACCTATACAGGTACACCAGGTTTATATGAGTTATTATTTAAAAAAGAACCAATAGGGTATAAAAAACAAGATTTGGAAAATTATATGGATATTTTAAAAAGAACCAATGCATACCGTAGAAATAATGATCCAAATGAGCAGGTGCAGGGGAATGGATCACATAAATATATTTCTATAATAGGACCTTATTTGCAAAGCAAAGGAATTACAAAAACTAAAACTCTAAATCCCGAATCTCAACAAGCAGTCCAGGGATTTTTTGAAAGACGCAAAGCTCCATATAGAGAAAGTCGAGTGTCTTCAAAAAAAACCGGATTTGGTATAACTTTAAAAGTTAATAAACCTAATACAGATTACATATATTGGGATAATGTAAACGAACTTGTTGAGAGACTTCGACTATTGGTAGCATCCATGCTTGCGGGACACACTGGTCATAACAATGAAATTATTTCCATTATTGAAGAACTAAGAGAAGCGAATATTATTATATAAAAGGACATAATAGATACTTTTAAACATTTCTAAAATGACCATCGATAAATTTGGTCGTCATATTTCAAAAAAATCTGCTCTAAACACATTATTATCACTAGAAAATAAAATATTATCAAATGTTGAAGAGAAAATAATAAAAATTTTTAAAAGCGATGTCAAATATATTGAAAACAAATTAATTCAAAATTTAGATCCCGGGTTGAAAAGCGATGTTAATAATTTAAATAAGAGAATAAATGAATATGATAACAATATACAAAATATTGCAAAAAAGATTAAGTTATTTGAGGATAAAGTTATTCCTGAATATAATGACAAGATAATTAATTTGAAAAATACTGTTGATGGAAATGATGATGTAGTAGAAAAATTTTCTCAGAAAGTTTCTAAATATGCAAATGACTTTGACGTAGTGAAGTTAAAATATGATAAAGTTGATGATTTTGAAAATGAAATAAAAAATGAAATTACATCAATTAAATCAATAATTAAGGATACTTCAGCAATTGACAATGTCAAGAACAGTATTTCCAAGGAAATTACATCAAAGTTTCAAAATTTTACTAATTTGCTTAATGATAGAGTAGCAGAAGAAGTAAGGAATTTTAAGAAAATACATGACGTTATGGATAAAAATACACAAAATCTTGAAAAATCAATGAACACTCATTTCCTAATTCACAAAAAAGATACCGACAAAGTTAATGAATTTAAAGAACAAATTAAAGAATTTGAAATTAAAATCAATGCATATAAATCAAATTTACAATATTTAGAAGACAAATTGAAGGAGGATTTTCAAAACGAAAATGAAAAAATTGAAACAAAATTCAAAGATCAAATTACAAAAGATAATGAAAAAATCGAGGATATACTAAAGCAGTTAAACAATCTGAAAACCAAATCTGAAACGTCTTTTGACGAGGGAAATTTTACAAAGGCAATCGATGAGAAATTACAAAAAGAATTAGAATCCTTACTAGAAGTAGTGCAAGCTATAATAGAAGTTTCTAAAAAGGATGTATTAATTAAAATTAAAAATAATAGTTCAAAAATCGAGGAGACTTCTTTACTCATAAAAGAACTTGAAACATCTTATACAGATATACTACACAAAGCTGAAAAGACAGTGTCAGACATAAAAAATATAGAAAAAAAAATTGTGAAAATGACATTAGATATTACAAATGCAGAATTTCAATTAGGAAAAGATATAAAAAATCTAGAAGATAAATTAACAAAAGAAATAAAATCTTTAAACGAATTAGTTCAAAGAGCTGCTGAAGTTTCTAGAAAAGAATTTAATGATACAATGAATTATGCAAGAGAAGAAATGAATTCAACATTAGGTGGTTTCAAAAAAGATTATACGTTATCAAATGTTCTTTTGGAAACTAAATTTAATGTAAAAATGTCTGATCTTAATAACAACATCACCCAAATAAATTCGTCAATAAAAGAAATTAGAAATGAAAATAACAAATCATTTGAAACAATGGAAAATAAATTTAATGTAAAAATTTCTGATCTTACTAACAACATCACCCAAATAAATTCGTCAATAAAAGAAATTATAAATGAAAATAAAAAATCATTTGAAGCAATGGAAAATAAAATTAAAGAACTTACTAAAAAAAACTGAGATGATTTTTTTTTATATTTTACAACATCAGCGATAAAGGGCTTTTATAAACGGTTTAGAAGGAGGTAAAGTTATTTGTGGGATTTATTTTCGAGAGTAAGGTATAAATTAATAATGAGTAAAATTAAGCAAGACGTTGTAAATGAATTACATAAACCGGCGAGAAGGCGATATAGAAGGAGACGAACAATTGTAAAAGGGCTTAATGATCTATTTCAAGCTGATCTGATAGAAATGCAGCCATATGCGAAATTTAATAGGGGTTTAAGATATATTTTAATGGTAATAAATGTGTTTTCTAAATTTGTATGGGCAGAACCTGTAAAATCCAAAACTGGTAAAGATGTAGCAGCTGCAATGAAAAAAATTCTATTAACTTTAAAAACTCCCCCAACAAATCTGAATACTGATCAGGGTAAAGAATTCTTTAATCAAGACTTTCAGAAACTTATGGAGCAGTTCAAAATTAATCATTACAACACATTTTCTAATATGAAAGCTAGTATTGTAGAGAGAGTAAATAGAACGATAAAAAACAAAATGTGGAAAAAGTTTAGTTTACTAGGTAATTATAAATGGATCAGCTTTCTTAAAGAAATAATTACAGAATACAATAATACTAAGCATTCAACAATCGGAAAAAAACCAAACGAAGTTAACAAAAAGAATGAAATGGAAATCTTGAAATCAGCTTATACTCATAGGAAAACTGTGGATCCCAGATCACCAAAATTTCGTGTCAGTGATAGAGTACGAATAAGCAAGATTCGCGAACAATTTTCTAAAGGTTACACGCCCAACTGGTCAAACGAAATTTTTCAAATAAAAAAAATCCAGCTTACTAATCCAACAACGTATTTGATTCAAGATGGAAATGGGATAGATATTCAAGGAGGTTTCTATGAAGAAGAACTTCAAAAAGTAAGACACCCAAATGTATATCTGGTGGAAAAAGTGTTAAGAAAGAAAGGAAACAAAGTATTTGTAAAATGGTTAGGATTAGATAAATCTTATAACTCTTGGATCTTCAAGAGAGATGTGATGTAATAGTAATTAATGCTGTAATAATAATTGATGTTTGTAATAAAAAAAATGATTTTTTATATATATTTGTTTTATTTAAAAATAAGCTTATTACATAAACATTTTTTTAAATACAATATTCCTATAATCAGAGTCTAATATGGGATTTAAAATTTCTTCAGTCAATTTAATCCTTCTTCTAAAATGTTTTTGATTTATAAACTCTTCAGAAGTCATACGAGCTTTTCTGTAGGCGAAGTTCCAAGCAACCATCAGATGAATTTGGTTTCTTGATTCATCAATAGATACTGTCTTCTTCATAATAGTGCTTAGACTTTAATTTTTGTTCTAGTTCTTCGGGATGATTCAACAGCAGTTCCAGCATGGAGCACACATTTTCACTATTTAGATTTTGTTTTGGAGAAAGGACATTATATATTTTGTCAAAAGAATCTCCGTCGTAAAAATTGTTATTTCTAAAAACGTTGAAATAACGTCGAAAGTTTTGTTTTTGTAAAACATTTAGTCTATATTCTATAAGTGGAATTTGTTCCCATAGTCTGCACACAGTTTCATTTCCATAGTAAATAAAATCACAGCTTTTCACAATCTTCACTATTGGTAATTCACCAATCTTTTCAAAATGAATAGATAAATTTTGCAAATATATCGGTTCATTGAAAACATTTGGTGAAAACATATAATTTGTTATAACTCCTTGATATTGCAATAAGTTCTTCCAATCATCTTCATTTAATATCACAGACTGACCATTTTTACCACCAAGTTCAATGCATGGTAGAAAATCACTTTCCACCCACAAACCAATCACAGCATATTTAGAGTTAGAATTATTTAAATTATATTTTGTAGAATTTATAATTGTTTTTTTTATTTTCTTTTTTAATGGTGAATTTTCAAATATATTTTTACTCTGATTACTGAACATTTTAAATGATGTATTTCAAAAACTAACTGGCTATCTGCTTGCTCTCAAAAAACTAACTATCAATCCGTTTGCTCCTAAATTTTATACATTTTCCCTCTCCTCTCAAGTGGAGGGGTAAACTTATTTTCCCTCTCCATTTAAGAGGAGGGGATAAACTTTAAATGTCTTTATACTAACGAGAATCAATAAAAAACAAAATTTATATTATTTTTTTTAACATTTATTAAATATTTTTATAGATATTTTTTCATGAAATACAATAAAATTAAACATGTACAAATAAATATTGCTGCTGTAAATATAATAACAAATATATAACAACAGACACAATGACAAGATTCTTCTTTTTTATTATTGAAAGGAATCCAATCTGAATATTGTAATGGTTTGTTTGTCATGGAATATTTAATTTTTATGTATGTATTTTCACACAAAGCAGAATCAGTTACATTATAGGTAAAAAAGTGTGAATTTCCAACAAGATATGTCATTTTCATCTGTTTGTAGCAGTCGGTTTCATTTTTGAGGGCATTTATACATATATCAGCCCTAACTGTATTAGGAATGTAATTTACATATATCACATTTCCAACAAGGGAAACTAAAACTATTAAAGATGCAGCAGTCATTGTTGTAATATTACTAACAAATAATGGTATTTCTATACAATATATATGTTTTTGGATTCAGTTTCCCCTCCAACTTTTAAAGCTTCAAAAACGACTTACATAATTTATCATCATATAAAATGATGTCTTTATAAAGATGAAAAATTACTAGGAGTAGTTAATTCTAATCGCGGTTTTTTATTTTTAGATCCATTTTCGTTTCCAGAACTTAAAAAAGTTAGAGTATCATACATCATTTTCATATCTTTATCAAAAAAATCTGTTTCCAAAATATCCTTATGTCCCCATGCAAGAGTTTTTGTGGAATTTGGTATACAATATCTTTTATCATCATGAGTTGTTAATGCCAATTTATTTAACAAATTAGTGTATATATTATGCATATCTGACTTGAATACATACATGGTGCAGAATATTTTGTCACCTTTCTCAACAACATCTTTATAATCTGATAATGTTAATTGATTTTTTATACATGATCTACTAACGCCTTTTGCTTTTTTATCTACACTATTTTTGGATTTTATACAATATGCTTTAGCACCAGTTCCATAAAAACTTTCAATGGGAATCCCTTTGTACTCATCTTTAAATTTACCAACAACTGATGTTGTAATAGGCATGCAATGAATATTTTGTTCAGAAAAATTAGAAGTATCAAATTGATCCAGATTTAGCTTCATATCTTCATAAAAGTTTTGGGTCTGAACTTCAAGAATTAAGGAATCAGTATCCGTATATAATAAATTTAAATTATTACCATATTTTACTTTTAAATACCCATAATAAAAATTATACATTACAGTTTTTGCAATATCCAGAATACTCATCCCAACATAAATTGGTTTATTGTATTCAATGCAAACCTGTTGAAGTTGAAGAGCAACTAGATTTTCAGAGAAAATTTTAAAATCCTTTAATTGAGGTTTAGAAATAAGTTTTTCGGCACTAAATTTATTACCCTGTCTTTCCCATTGAGATACTAATTTAATATCTGCTCGCCTATCAACATTTTCCATGGTTTTACCGAAAATTGAATTATTTGCCAATTTATAACAATTTTTATCAAATTTATTTTTAGATAAATTTCGTAAATTTGTATTTAAATCTATATATTCCGCTAACCATGGTGATTGTGTAAACTTAACTGCTCTGTGTATTTTTATGATTTTGAGTCCAAATTGTAGACATTGTTTCAGATATCGGTAGTGAATGATATAGTTATATTTATTATGTAAGTTTGGAATTAATTTTGAGTGGTTTGAAATTGGTGGTGTATATTGTTCAGGACAAAATGGGAAATCATTATGACTATCATGTAAATAATTTGGATATTCTAAATCAACTTCAAATATGTATCCTATAGATGATGTATCTGAAAGTTCGGATATATTTAAAGTTTCTATTTCGAGCTTAGGTACCCAAGCAAAATTTTTTTCAGGCAAATATTGTTTCATAGCATAACCATACAAATTTGTGGCGTCTAAGTAAGCGATATATGTTGTAGGTCTTTCAGGATTAAAATTTTCTAAGAATGGATTATTTGCTTCAGATTTGCGTTTGGAACAAGTGCTAACCCCACCACGAACACCTTTTTTGAAAAAATGAAGCATATCTGGTTCCGTTAATAATTCTAATTCTACATTAGTTAATTTCATCATTGCATCCCAGCACATAGAAGGGCTAGTGACATAATTAACAGGATCTAACTTATAGGTTTTAATACATGTGGATCTATAATTTTCAAAAACATCAGCCAAAAGTAAAACATCTGATTTTAAGTAAATATCGGAATAAGCCCCTATTGTAGAACACTTAAATAGATTCCACACTTCTACAGCACGACTGTAGTCTTGAGGAGAGATATTTTCATCGGTTAAGTTATTATAAAATTTATCAATCAATGGTAGAGATTTCTCATTTAATTTTTCGTTGGAATCTATGTAAGAGTATGGAAATACCCCTTTTTGTCTAATGTATCGAAATTCATCAGCATTTGAGAAAAACTTTTTAATTTCAAAACATTGTGAATCTTGTAGAGTTTGTGATAGTGACTCTAAAGACTCTGGGAGAAATTGAAAAGAATCTATAAAGCGTAGTCGCAAAGCAACTGGTTTCCGCTTTTCTGACACATCAACGAAAATTTCCTTACTAAAAGAAATATACTTTTCTTTATTTTGAGCTATAACACTAATATTTTCTTTATTATAGCAAAGCGATTTAATAAATAGGTGAGAATCATAGTTTTTTAAATTATGCAATACTATTGGTATATATTTTGGAGGTTTAAAATGCAAATTACATATTGAGTGGGCGGCTCCTCGATATTTACCTGTAATATGACAATGATCCCTACACTTTATGAAATTTCCTTTTGAAAAAGGTTTTTCACATACATAACAAATGCTAGAATTTTCATATTCAATCTGTTCCACAGATGATAAATCTTTCAATGGTACTTGATATTTTAAATATTTTTTATAAATTTCTTTTACATCATTTTCAATGTATTCAATAAATTTTATAGCACAATCTGTACCTCTATAAAGTTTAAGACACACAACATTCTCATCAAATGATGATTTAATATAATAAGCAAATGAATAGGGTATATGTTCAGCAGTTTTAATAGTATATGAGGTTGTCGAATCAGGTGTAGATTGTTGGCACTCAATGTTTTTCAAATAACATTCAAAATCGGCATAAATAACAAAAGGAGCTTTATACTGTTTCTGAATATTTTGAAACTTTAATATATTTGCAGGAATATAATTGCCAAATTTATCCAAAATCAAATTATCTGAAGGAAGCTCAATTCGAACAAAACTACAATCACGTTCTAAATGTGTGTTAAGTTTTTCATATGTTCCAAAATATTGAAGGCATCCATCACATAAGTATTTTTTTATTTTCTTTTTTGATAATTGTTTGGATACCAAGCAACCTAAATCCTTTATCCAACAGTAGTGGTTATTTCCATCATCAGAACTTATTAAAAGCAAATTAATATGTAATTTTTTCTTTTCATTATTATAATGTAAAGGACCGACAATCTCATATACCTTTTTATTATCCCTTAAAAATTTTTCAACTCCATATACATTTATGGACAAATTATTTTTTTCCTCAAACTTTTTTATATCTAATAATTTTACTGGAAATTCAATACCTGTAAAATCGAAAGCGTCTCTGAAGTCTGGATATGATGAGGTCTTTCGAGGATTACCGGTTGGCTGGTATGCTGCTGAAACCACTGCCCAGGCGAAACAGCAATTGTCCTCATTCATCACATTCACTATTGATTTAGAAAAGTGATGCATCTTAATGTAGGAGGAGGCATTCAATGGGTTGTACCTATTGATGTTGACTTCCAAATGCAGAATTCTTTGTAGAGCCCACCCTGTAATAGGAATTAAAAAATTAGTTCTGAATAATATTTGTTAGAGATGTACAAGTGATATTAAGAAAACAGCTCTTGAGATTAAGAAAACTTAGCTCTTGAGATTAAATAATAATTACCTGAGTCTCTTTCCGGCAATTCATCTGCTTTGGTTTCAATAATCTTGAATAAATCATCGTAAAGCTGTTGTAGATCAGTTGTATGGGTTACAATGAAGAACGGTGTATTAAATGACTTAATTGAAGTAGAGGTTAAAGTTGGAGAATAATATATTCCAAATAATTCCAAATTTACTTTAGCACATGTAAATTCCTGTTGACGCTGGCGTATTAATGTTTGCACTTTATTACCAACATCTTGCTGAAACTTTTTGATGTCGATGTGATAATTCTGCGAATATATTCTGTAGGAAGCTATTCGACATTTAAATGCACTCCTGATAATGTCAATTCCATTTCCATATTTTATGCAGCTCCTGTTTTTATGAATATTTGTCCTCAAGTGTGTGCTCCAGGAATTAGATTTGACATTTACTTCACAATCTTGGCAAAATCGCATTGGAGGTCTTGAAAGTAGTTCATCAACTGAAACAATTATTATTTTTTAATTCCTCTGTAAACCTTTATTAATAATAAAAAAAAATTAAAAGGAAAATTATAGCTAAATATGTTATAAAAAAAATACTTACGATTAATTATATAATCTTCCAAGTTAAAGGTGTTTTCGTTATTAACAACATTTTCTCGAAGGTGGCGTACAATATGTGATTTTCTTTTAAATTCTCTTAAGCAGTGTGTGCAAAGGAGAGTCATTTTAAAATGGAATCGGTTAGGGCCGTGTCGCTTTTAAATAAATACAATTTCGATCTATCAAGACCCAATGACATAGAATAATTAGCAATTTTTTCAGCTCGCGCAATTTAGAAAACTTTTGGATTTACTTTTGAATTAACTTTTGGATTCACTTTTTAATTTGAAGAAAAACATGGATTTTTTTTAAAAAATATATTTCCCAAATTTAAAAGAAGATCGCCTTGTCGTTGAATACAATTTTTAACGTCTTTTAAAGTCGAATTAGATAAATTATTACATATATTATCTAAGTTTAAATAGGAATAAACCATTGACTTAAATCTAGATGTGGCACACCTTGTTTCATTCCTATTTAAGCTCGGCTTAGTTTTCTTATGTAGAAACTTATCTAATTCTCCAATAGCGACTTTATTTGTTGGATTGATTTTCGGAGCTGTTGTTACAGCGACTGGTAAAGAATTTTTTGAAATTTGTGCCCCTAAAGTTTGGGAACTAGAAATATCACCGTCCAATTTTGACTTTTTTAAATCTGAACAATCATTTGTTTCTGATAAAGAACGTTTTTTGGGTAAATTTTTTTCAATTAAATTTTCAGAACTTTGTTCTAAATTTAGGCCAGAAGGATTTTTCAAAAATTGATTTTGATTACAGGAAGAAATTAAGGGACATTGAGGCTGCTCATCTTCAAAATTTTCAGTATAAGTATATACCTCAATGTCCCCCACAATTTCGCCACAACTCAAATCAAAAACATCTACCGAATTTACTGAATTTCTGGTATAGCCAAATTTGGATGGTTGTTCAAACCCCTGAATAAAATTTTGATCCAACCCTTCAATTAAATTTTGATCCAACACTTTAATAAAATTATGCTGAGCTTTGGCTGAGACGTTTATAACAGTCTCAACGCTGTCGTTGGAATCCTCTGATGAATCTGACGATGCATCTGAAATTGGCGAATAGTGGGGGCGATAAACCTCTTCCATATTATTTTTCGAAAAACCCCCAATGCCAATCCTCTTATCATTATTTAAAGCTCCCTCGTTACCAACCCCATTATTATTATTGTTTAAAACCCCCTTATTATTTTGTTCCTCACAGCTCTCAAAAGTCTCCTGATATTCCACATCACCCTTAATTAAATTTTGCCCTGAGCTATTTTCACCAATTTCACCCCCTTCTAATATATCTAAAAGTTGTTCCAAATTATATCCCTCATTTATTTCAGAATTGTTAATTAAATTTTTCCTTAATATATCATTATTTAAATCATCGAAATTAATTGTTTCAAGAGGTTCTTGAGGAATATCAGGGATAATAGATTCATCCAAAACTTTTAAGAGCTGTGTCAAAATATCGCTTTCACCAATTTCGGAAGAATCGCCAGATTCAGATGAATTGTTAAATGTATTAATATCAATTTCCCTAAATTTAATATCTAGCTCCTCGTCGCTTAGCCCACAAAATGAACAATCAATCAAATCATGCACAAGGCAAGCGTCGTTTAAATCGAAGGCTGTTAAGTCGATGTTTTCAATTTTTACATTTAAAAATGACATTTTAAATTATAAATTAAAAAATAAAAAAATTATGAATCAATAAAAAAATCAAAAAATCAATAAAAAATCAAAAAAAATCCACAAAAATGAAAAATCAACAAAAATCAAAAATTGGCTTTTAGAAGATTAAGTAAAAATGAATGAAAATCCAAAGTATTAAGTCAAAAATATTAAATCAAAAATATCAAATCAAAAATATGAAATCAACAATACAAACCAAATAAAAATTAATATGTCACTACGTCACACAATTCGAAATAAATCGGACTATCTAGATATATTCACAACAGATTCGATAATTTTACAAGCGTACGCTAATAGCGAGATGTAAACTGAAGAGACGCTTCGTACCCAGCCGCCTTTTAAAGCAGCCAAGAGCCTGGTAATTTTTTTTTTTTTTTTTCGTTTTTTATATTATTCCAAAAACAACTTTTTTTTTTTTTTTCTTCTTCTCCTCTTTACTCGTCTTTCTCTTAAGAACAAAACAACTTACGACCGTTGAACGACCTCTCTCGAGTTCACGCTATCTTTGCCTTCTTCTTCTTCTCATTCTTCGGACTGGTTTTGCCGCTGGAGGTAGGAAAAGTGGTATTTCAGTATTGTATATAAGGATTTACAGCGTCTTGACTTAGCATTCATTAAGTTTAAAGTCTCAAAATGAGTACGTTCATAATTATAACACTACAAGACTTTCTGGGATTCTTGGAAAATCAGATTAATCTGATGGATCGTCAGAGTCCAAATTCCGAGAACACGGTGATGTGGCCGCCACCATCAGAGGTTGACTATTTAGATGAAGAATTTATCAATATGTTTGAGCCAGACCTGGATCCCGAGCCTATCGCCTTTGAGTGGGATCCAGACCGAGCAATGGATCTTCAACCTTTGATGATGGAGCAACAACAGCCTATGGAAGAAGATCGGCCACAACCTATGGCAGAGCAGCAGCAGCAACAACAGCAGCAGGAGCAGCAGCGGGAGCAGCCACAACAACAGCAGCAACAACAGCAGCAGCAGCAGGAGCAGCCACAACCACAGCAACAACAGCAGCAGCGAAGGCAGAGTTACCCTCGAAAGTGCAAGAGGCCACAGCAGCAACAGCAACATCAACAGCATCAGGAGCAGCCACAACAACAGCAGCAGCAGCGAAGGCAGAGTTACCCTCGAAAATGCAAGAGGCCACAGCAGCAACATCAACAGCAACATCAACAGCATCAGGAGCAGACACAACAACAGCAACAACAACAGCAGCAGCAGCGAAGGCAGAGTTACCCTCGAAAATGCAAGAGGCCAATAAATTATAAATTATAAATTGGCCTCTTGCAGAGCAGCAACCTCTTGCAGACAACAACAACAACCGATGGCAAAGCAGCAGCCTATGGCAGACAACAGCAACCTCTGGCAGACAGCAGCAATTGGCAACCCAAAATGGTATAAATTATAAATATGTATTTATGTATATATGTATATTTGTATTTTGGATATGGGAATAATAAAAAACAAAGTCGTTGAAGAAAATATTTTATTTTTTTCTATTTCTTATACAGAATCACACCTAATAACCAAGTTTCTTTAACTTGAAAGAATTATTATGAATAGGATGAATATAATTTTTTTTACAAGCATAGTAATGAAAACTAGGTTTTTTTTTTTAACATGGAAGAATAAATCATAGTCTGTTGTCAGGGAATTAAACCTAATTGTTCTTTATCTTATATATAAAATCTTATTTAAATGTCTTAGTTGACATTTTAAACTTAATATTAAAAAATACTAGGGTGAATGAATAAATTCAAGTGCAGTATCAAATTCATTTATTTAAAATTCAATTTATCGATAGGATTGATTGTGCATATTATGTAGAAAAAATTATTCTACACTGAAAGAACAAAATCATTAGTTCTTCAAATCTTAATATAAACAAATTTCTATTTATTTAGATGGCACCCTTATATTTATTTAACTTAAACTTAATATATATCTTATAACTTATATCTTACAACTTATATTTTATATGAAATCTTATTTAAATTAGTTGACATTTGAAACTTAATATTCAAAAACTACTAGGGTGCATGAATAAATTCAAGTGGAGTATCAAATTCATTTATTTAAATTTGATTTATCGGTAGGGTTGTTGTGCATATTATTTGAAAAGAATTATTCTACACTGAAAGAACAAAATTATAATTTCTTTCAATGGGAATAAATACAAATTCTTATTTATTCACATCATTCCCTTATATTTATTTACATAGTTTCTTATATTTATTTAACTTAGCAGAACAAAATCTAAATTCTTATAAAATATTTTAAACTTAAACTTAATATTAAAAACGCCATAGTGCATGAATAAGTGCAAGTGAAATAAATTTATTTAAAATTTGATTTTTCGATTAGATGGTTTTGCATATTCTTTAGTTCTGGTTTGTTACATATTATACATGCTTGTGAAGGAGTTGTTATGAATAAATCGTTTTCACACGTGTTGCATTGCAGATCTTTTTCGCAACATATAAAGGATCGTTTATAGTGGCTATTAACAAAATTATTTTTCCCATTTGGGCAATTTAAAGCATGTATATAGTAACATTCACAACATAAATTATATGCACCGCCAGAAGATGAAATAATTACGACATAAGATTGAAAAACGCACACTTCTCGCGTAAGGTAATTTGGTGTCAATGTATCACTTGCATTTATTTTTGCCACTTTCACGAGCCCCTCTTCTCCACACCCGTTTGGAACGCCATTATCCTCTATCCCATCATCTTCTTCATCTTCATCGTCGTCTTCGAAATTATTTCGATCAATAGTGATCAGAGAATCCTGTCTTGCGTGAAACTTTCCTCTTCCAGCCAAGTTAAAATGAGTTGTTTCATCTTTGTACATTGACTGGATCGTTTCATCACAAGCAGAATCTAAATATACATGTGTCTGATCCATTTCGAAGACTGTCCGATGAAACTCGATTCACTTGTTCACACTATTTTTTAATTTTACAACACTTTTTAATTGATAATGGCGGGCCGTCTATGTGGTGTTGATATAGTGGATAGTGTTTAAAACACGGCAAATTTAGCTGCAATTCTTCGTCACTTCTATAATTTTCCGGCAACCTGTTCCAAATTTGTTGTAAACTAAGTGAATCGACGAATGTTTTCAAGTAGTTGATGGGAAAGAAGGCCAAGTCTTGATCTTCAAAATCGGTAAGATTTTTTCCGTGTTTTTGGTAGGAAATTATTACTTGGCCTACACGTTCAATGAGTTGCTGTTGTTGTTGTTGTTGGTCGCTATTTGACATCGCGCACGAATGACTGAAGTTCGCTCAGATTCGATCGTTTAAAATACCAGCTCCCCTCCAACTGCTACCAGCTCCCCTCCAACTACTGTGGTGGTTAGGAAGGAGGTAGGAGGTGGAGCAAAAAGAGGCTGAGTTTATGAAACCAATCGGAATAGGGGGCGAACTTGGGCAGCCAATCAGAAACAAGGTCATTCTTGGCTGACCAATCAAAAAAGTGGTGGGGGGGTCAACTAGGAGCCCCCTATTCCCACTACTGCAAACAATTCCAAACCAAAAATTGCATATGCTCACAGGATCTCTATTTTTAACTAATGCGCTGTTTTGAGGTAACATTCTCCAATTCTGATTAGGGTCAGTTAGATTATATTTCATAGAAGAACATATCTTTTGGTTTAAATGTTCTATACAAAAAAGATATGAAGGCTGTTTACTTCTAGTGTACATGAATTTTCTGAATGTATCGGAGCCCCCTGTTGAGAATCGGATTGTACATAAGTTGAAACATCTCCTAAAGTTACTTTTAGTTAGAATTTGTTGTTTTACCGCAAATCTGTGCCGATTTGCCATGCACTGACTTACCAGCAAAACATTTTAAAGAATTTTTGAATTTAAACTTAGCTGATCCAAATTTTAATATTTCTTCTTCGATTGACATGCTCTTCGGTGCTGAAGTTTTTGGCACTTTATTGAAAGGTGAATCAATTTATTTTGATCACCACAAACCTTCCGCTGTTAATACGTCTTTTGGATGGATACTTATGAGCAAAGTATCTCTTGAAAATAATTATCGTATAGGTACGTTTTGTACTTTAACTCAAATTGAAAATTGTATAAAAAGATTGTGGGAGCTAGATCAAGTAGCTCAAAACCCCCAAGCTTTCTTCCGAGGAGAACGCTGCTGGACATATGTTTGTTGAATGCCATGATAGAACTCACACTGGTTGATACGTAGTAGCTCTCCCCTTCAAAAATTCCTCTTCTCCTAATTTTTGTGATTCTAACGACATCGCTCTTCGTAGATTTTTGAACTTGGAGCGTCGTCTGAAAAATAACTCCTCGATTTATCAAGACTACGGCAATTTTATGCAAGAATATCTATCAGCTGGACACAGAACTTATTGAAGATCCCTTAGAAGCATCCCACTCTTACTATATTCCTCATCATTGTGTTTTACGCCCAGAGAGTCAGACGACTAAATTAAGGGTCGTTTTTGACGCCTCTACTAAAGATTCAAATCATATATCATTAAATGACTCTCTTTTGATTGTCCCCAAACTTCAGTTAGATATTTTCACTCTGCTACTGCGTTTTAGGCTTGGCGCTGTAGGGTTTACAGCTGATATCAAGCAGATGTATCGTCAAATTTTGGTTACTAAAAGTCACTGTGATTATCAAAAAATCTTATTTCGCTTCTCCCAAGACGAATCTATTAAAGATTTTCGTTTACTAACAGTGACTTACGGTGTATCTTCGGTTCCATTTTTGGCGATTCGTACTCTTCAGCAACTGGCTAGTGATTATCAGGCAAATTATCCTCTAGCCTGTCAAACATTGAAGAATTCTATTTATGTTGATGACATTATCTGCAGTTGCGATACTGTTAGTGAAGCAGGAGCTCGTCGAGCTCTTGCGACTTGGTGGTTTTGAGCTGAGAAAATGGGCCAGCAACAATCCACAGTTATTGACTCATTTACCGCAGTCTTGGCTGCAAATTGATCCTCTTTCATTTGATAATGATCAGGAAAATATGATGAAAATTCTGGGACTTCAATGGCAACCCAAATTGGATATATTTACGTATAACGTAAGTATTAGTGAAACCTCCTGTACAAAACATAATATTTTGTCAGATTTAGCTCGCATATTTGACCCTGAAGGATTTTTAACCCCAGTTGTCCTTTTTGGTAAACTTATAATACAGAAACTCTGGGCACTTGGGCTTCAGTGGGACGATATTCCACCTGAAGACATTGTAATTAAGTGGCGCAAATTTAAGGGTGAAATACCTCTACTCTCTAGTTTTCAATTACCTCGTATTCTCCTCTCTCTCGATTATTTGTTTTGTGGTATTCATGCATTTCATGACGCTTCCTCCTACGGCTATTCAACCGTTATATATTTTCGATACGAAACGTTCCAAAATCAAATAAAAACTTCTTTTGTAGCTGCAAAATCTCGTGTTGCGCCATTGAAAACGATTTCTGTTCCTCGTTTAGAATTGTGTGCACCGTACTCCCTTCAGATCTCTTGATTTCGGTTTTGTCTGCGTTTGAAGACAAAATTGATTTTTGTCGGATTTATGCGTGGTCATATTCGACTGTAAATCTATCCTGGATAAAATCGTCTCCTCGAAAGCCAAACGCCTGTTGGAAATTTTCCAGACTTCATCGACTGTAGCAATTCTTTTTTGGTTGTAGGACCCATACACTGCCCCCAACCGACATACTCCCCCAATTCAATGTTTACCTACCTGGATATATTCCTTAGCTTCTTGTGGGTGTGGCACATCGTGAAAACAACGTCGGCATGGTTGAAATTGTAATTCTGGAAATTTATTTCGAAATGGCAGGAGTTTAATTTTAGTGTGAGACCCACACACAACTCATGTTTGCTTTATTTCGTAACGTCTTATTCCGGAAGTTCTTTGTTTCTTTGTCGGTGATGATGATATGGTTATTATATACAACCAACATCAATTGAAATAAATTCATATAAATTTTTATTTTAATATATTAACTAAGAAAATTACTATTTAAAACAGAAAAACATTAATATTCAAAACAAACGATGCTTCACAAGTCATCTCTCAAAGAATAATGTCCATATGGTAGAGTTTTAATTTTACATTCATATATTTTCCGCTCCTCATCTGATTAAATTATGTTCTTTTAATTTTTTTTTATCGTAAAGAGTAGTTAAACGTTTCTTTTGTTTACTCCCCTCGGGTTGTAAACGTTATGGGCAAAACGGTAGATCTGAGTGTAAATCGTGTAATTCAGTGGGATATTTTAAATCAAGATCTAAAATAAAACCCACTGATGCATCAGATGGGACATTTTTTATTTTTAAATTTTTAATTTCAGTGAGTTTTAACCACCGAAATTCACACAGAGGAAGATCCATATTAGTTGTTTATATCGAAATACATTAAAAATGTGTCCTCCAAGTTTTTATCATAATTCTCCATATATTTGTTATTAGCGCTAGTGTGCCTATGAATACATGTTGACAAACCCCTTCTGATACCATTTTCTATAAAATGTAACATGTCAATATCTGTAAGAAGTTCAATTTTGCTGCTGTGGTGTATAACATTAAAGACCAAGATAAACTGGGGGTACCAATGTATCAAAGAGGGTCAGTTTTATAAGTTTTTATAATAAGGTTCCTAAACGACTCAAAAACATCTGCTAAAAGAAGAATTGGCTGTTATCATATATATATATATATATATATATATATATATATATATATATATATATATATATATATATATATATAGTCTAAGATATTTTTAGATTTGAAGGCGGACCAAACATTTTGAGTCCATGTCAGAAATATGTTTATCTTTTATTGTATAAAACATTTATCTTTTGGGGGTAATCGAGATTCGTAGAAGATTTCAAAGGAATTTACGTAGCTATAAGGGAAGAGGCCTTTCTTAAACAAAAGTTGAATGTTCTGTAAGCCAATTATGAAGCCTATATTCACTAATTTCGTAACTTGTTAAAAATGAGGAAAGGCGTTCCAAACTAAATAATAAAAAATTTATGCCATCTATAAACTTTAAGTGTATAATTTTATAGCATTCACGGTTATCTTTTGAGATTTTCAATTTAAGTTTCTTTGTAAAACATTTATATTTTTCCTTATTATAAGGTAACATTGTAATAGGACCCTCCAAATCAGAAAAAAGCTTGTGATTAAAAAATTTACTGTCAAAATTAGATAGATTGTGGAATACCACTGGAATGAAATTTGGAAGCTTATAATTCAAATTACAAGTATAATGCGCTGCACCTCTGAATTTCCCAGTTAGGCGACAATGATCTTTAACCTTAAAATCAGATTCAGAGAAAGCTTGCTCACAAATATGACATACAGAGGATTCTTTAAAATTACTAATTCCTGAGGCCTTAGTTTTCTCATGGGAATAATATTATCAAATGTTTTAAAAACAAATTCAGAGACTTTATGCAATTCTCTTATAAACCAATCAATACACTCTCGACTTGAATAAGATTCCATAATGATTTGTCATAAAAACAGTGCAAAAAGTAACCTATGGTTTACGCAATATATTTTTCTGTGGCTGTTATATAAGAAGATTCAGATGAGGGCATAGAATTTGTAATTGGAATTGGTACAGTTTCTAAATCGCAATACAGTGCAAAAGGGATCCTTTCCTTATGCTAAAATTTTTTAAAATATACAAACATATTTCCTTGGTTGGGCATTACACTTTTAAATTCTGAACAGTAAGTATTGTGAGTATATTTTGTTCAGTTGAGGAAATTGAAAGGCAATGTTTGATCCAACAAAAATGATAACGGGTTTTATCTCTTTTATTTTATCATTTCTTTCGATAGTTTGTATTAACAACAAATTAATATGCTTTGGTTTAATAACATCTGCAACAATTATTGGTACTATTTCATATTTATCTTTTTGTGTTTGGGGTGTAACTTCATCTTTGCTGTCATCCTTGCTCTCAGTTTCACTAATTATACATTAAAATTTATTTGAATTATTTTTTTTCTTTAATAGTATATATATTTACAGTTTAGTTATTTTGTTTTTCAAATTTTGATAGCTGATTAGGAGTAAAAGGCTGAGTTATTCTTTTAGATTAGAACTTCAGAATAATGTCTATATGAATTAACTCTATGATTATTATTTTTACCCGGCTCCAATATTGAAGTTATAGCCCAAGCAAAACATGCACCATCATTTGTTTAAATATTTACGCAGCATTTTTTACGTTTAATTTCATCAGGTAAATCTCTATAACAAGCCCCGACCGAAAAGGTTGTGCATCTATTAATTTAATTATTTCTTTGAGAGTATATCCCGATCCCTGATCACTAAATTCTGATAACATTTCTAATATTACGTTAAAGATATCATCTAAAATTTTTTGGCTAAATTAATATTATATAAAATTCCGTTTTTAGTACTAATAAATATATCTCTTTGATTTATATCTTTACCCGCATCTGAACTGTTATCACCACCTTTTGGAATAATAAATTTTTCTAACATGGTTACATTAATTTTACACGGAAAGTAATTGACTCTTTTAACCAAGTCGGGGAATGTAATTTCGATTTCCTGTACAAATTTTATTGGATCTAAAAAACCTAAAGTACACGTATTTCTAATTTCTATTGTAAGTAATCTACATTTAAAAGCTGATTCCACTGTTATCGATTCAAGCTTTATAACCCCCGCCATTATCACTCATTCAAAAATTCGAACTCTATGTCATTAATTTCACAACCCGTTTATATCTTCCTTTTTTCCTTATAAATAAATATTACTTTTTTACCCTTATTTATCGATTCTAGGTATTCATCCGACACATCCTTAAAGCGACCAGGGAATCATAAAGCCTTCCCTTCTTCAAAAACTATTAGAATTCTTCTGCCGTATACTATGTCAACCGCTCTGAATTGTATAATAGTTCTTTTTATATTTATACGCACATTCGTAAATTTAATTACTTCATAGTCTAGTTTTCCTAGAAAATTAAGTTTCAAGTGTATTCATGTTATGCAAATAAAAATGAAGGGTGAGTTGTGTTTGAAGAATCATTTTTACTTTTCTAATATGAAAATAAAATAATAGAGGAAAATAGATTCATTTATAAAGTATCAGTGAATACCCCAATGTTTAGTATATATTTTTTTTAGAGAAACCTATAATATTTTAAAAAGAAATTGAAATTAATTTAAAACATAATACTGAACAACAAATTTGACATCAACTGTTATTACTCCCAATTTCTTGTAAAAGACACTCTCAAGAAATATCTTTCCTAATTTTTATTTTTTTAAATTTTGCATATGTTAAATTACTTCTGAACCAAATGGACCAATAAATCATCTTAAAACATTCAGGTCAACATATTATAATACACCCAAATTATTTCATGTTTTATATTATCATCAATAGAATTCAAAAAACTAATTGAACTAATTTCCCCATTGTGAGAACCACCCCATTTTTTATATAACCTTAAATAATATTTTGAAACCCCCTCTTCAAATTGAAATATAGAATTAATTAAAAAATTATTGTTTTTTTCCTCTTCTAAATATACATTTTTAAATCGATTTGAAAGCTGGCTTTTTAATTATGGTGGTAAAAAGGTAGTGTTATAATACATAATCCACATGTTACTCTTCTCAAAATATTTTTTGATGCTAATGATTGTAGAGAAGGTACTTTTTTATTTTTTATTATATTTTCACACTCACTAAAATCAAAATCTTCAACATCACTAAAATCAGACATTATAAAAAAAAAGTGGAAAATCTACTTACGTTTCTTTTATTTCTGACGAAGTAAACTACTTGATTATTACAACAATTTTCCGTTTAAATTGTTCTGTTTATATACGCTGCACATTCACTTTATTCGCCTTGGAGGAAGTAAAAAAATCATAAACTAGGTGCACAAAAGCATATAAATACTGCACTTATTACCTCAGGTTTACAAACTCAAATCACTTTCAGTTCTTAAATTGGATATAGACAAAGTTAAAGTGTAAATAAAATATTTTTGTCATATAAAAATAGTTGTGTTCCAAATTATAATGAAAAGGAAAAGAAATATAATCCGTAAAACTTATTTATTATTTCTTTAGAAAATTGCTTCAAACCGATATTTAATATTCCTAATGATTTTGTAAAATTAATAACAGGCAACCTCCAATTACCTTTTACAGTTCAAAAACAACTTTTCAAAAATCATCGTTATCTTGGGAACAACTATTTTGAAACCTTTAAATGTAATATATTTTGACTGTATTCTCCACATTAATTTAAATAGTGGGGTAATTGATCCATGTTGCCAAATATTTTTAAGTAATACAGACAATTCTATAATATCTAGTATGGAATATCCGATATAATTGATTTAATGTATACTGTTACGATTTTGTCTCTTTAAAATCGTTCACTGGGTTCGCAGAATAAAACCCAACACCTTTCACTAATACGTCCAATACTTATATTAACTACTTATTACTACAGCTAAAACACAATCTTATTACTACTTCTCAGTATCTTCACTATTCAAATACAACTATACAGCTCTCTATAGTATCATAGGATTTGTATAAGAGGGCGCTTCAGTAAGTTTCTTCTAGTCGTTTGTAACAATACTATTTTAACTTTATTCATATGTATATAACAACAAAGTTTTCGATAAATATCAAGCTACAATTGAAATTGTGGCGGGCAATTGATCCTCTAGTTCCAGTTTTGCCTACACTATTTTCCCGATGAGTTACTAATTTTATATATTTTCGATTTTCCACGCTTTCTATAGTTTAATCAAAAATCGTGTTGTTTTTTTAATTTAAAAGTGTCTTGTGCACGTTTTGTTTTGGCTTTGTTACGTAAATTTTTATTAAAATCAATATACCTTTTTAGCAGCTTTGATTGGTTTAACTGTAATACTCGGTAAGCTTGCATTACCATTATACCATTGGCTATGGCTTGTTTCAAAGTTCTATAGTGCACAATATATATATATATATATATATATATATATATATATATATATATAATCTTGAAATTAGGGATTAATGCTTATCCACTTCCAAGCCATGTAATCATCATCAACAGACATAATATTTAAATTAAGTATTTCGCGCTCTGTTGACCATCGAAAACCGCCATATGGTAATGCTTATGACGTACTATGATCATATAGATTTGCAACGTCAAGATATGTTATAAATGAAGATGGTTTTGTTGAATTAGAGTCTGGTAAATAAATATTATTAGCAATGTGCTTCCTTTCTGGACACTGGCTTATGCCGCCTCGTATATATACAAAAATATATCATGTATATATCAGTTAAGAGCTCACACTCTACCTTAGTCATACGCAACATACAATCAAAGGATAATCTTAAAAGGTTATAGTAGTGTGCTGGATCCAATTTATCGAATTTAAAATAATTATCCCGAAACTGCTCAAAAAAATTGCACAATAGCAACACATCTGATTTTAAATATGTGTCTGAAAGTTTCTCAAAGTTTTACACCCTAACAAGTGTCATACGTCTTGTCCTCACTCATGACTTTCATCGCTAATATGTTCTCGTAAATTATCATTAAATTGATCTTTAGTTGGGAGACATGTATTTTTCATTTTTTCTATTGAGTCACTAAAGCTAGCACCCTTTTGACGCATCAAATTAAATTACTCGAGATTTGATAAATGTTATCGCGTTTCAATAAAATCGTTATCATTCAAACGGTTCCCTAACTTTTCCAAAGAGGTTGACAGAAATTTAAAACTGTCAATAAACCTCAACTTTAAATATGTCCTCTTGACTTTTCCCCATTTTTTTTCGAACTAATCGTATACATAAATGCTTTTTGTAAAGGATATGCACTTTTTTACTTTGAACCAAAACATCAGTTTTATCCCCTCTTTTATCAATAAATCACTGTCGTAGCTCACGTTATGAAATACGATAGGGACAAAATTGGGTACGTGATAATTTAAATTACGAATGGAATGTGCAGCACCACCAATTTTTGCACCAGTTATGTGACAGTGGTGTTTGACTTTAACATCATCACCCTCAAAAGGATCACATGCAAAGTGTTTGGAAAAATGTGAGAAATCTCCCGGATATGAAAAAAACACGTGAAAGAAATACTACAAGTTCATATGAACTTTTTTCGAATAGGCTTCCTCTTCGGAGATATGAGCTCCCAAAAAGCTTCACTGGATTCAAGTTTTTTACATATAATTATTGAACCTCCAGGTATATTTCTATTTTTTTCTAATATGGTATATACCAGGTAAAAGACCCTTCAAGTTATTTTCCAAGAAAATGCTGTGAATTACTCAGCTGCAAGGATGGACTAGCTGTGATACTCATGACCCCATTTTTTTACGCCCTGTATGACAAGAACTTTGGACAACGTTTTTACATACCTTGAACTATTGACTAAAAATTTAGTACTCTTCATTCGTGTCGCTAATCTTAACCGTTTTCGAAAAAACCTCTTTTTATTTATACTGTTAATCCCCTAACTTCTGTCGAGTTGAATATGAAAAAGAAGAATTTTCCCCTATCACCATAGTTTCAATAAAAAGTTAAACTAATTGCTTAGTTAAAAACTTCGTTAGAGGGTTCAACATGGGTTCCGTGAAGTCGGATACACTGGCGGGCACAACGAATTGACTGCTGAACTTGCCACATTAACTTAGCATTGTTCCTTATTTGATAACAATGAAACTTGATTCTCCGATGGCCTTAGGTCAGGAGATCGAGGAGGCCAGGAAATAGGTCCTCCTCTACTTATCCAACGGCTTCTATAGACGTCATTTAGGTGCTCCCACACAGCAACGCTGAAATGAGGTGGTGCCCAATCGTTAATGTAATACATGTTTCGGCAGTTTTAAGTGGTATGTGCTCTACTAAATCGTGAAAAGCGTTCTGGAGGAACTCCAAATCAAGTACTCCATTCCGTCATGCCGGCAATACGAATGGTCCAATCAAAGAATTGCCAATGATCATCAGACATTAATTGATTGGAACTGATGTTAATGATGCGAAACAATATTTGCATGAGGATTTTCATCAACCCATACATGTGAGTTGTGGAAATTGATGTGAAGTTTGCAAACTACATTCTACAGGGAAAATCTTCAGAAATCAGTTCATGTACTTTTTCAAATAATATGGATATAACAGCTGTTCTTGAAGAACTTCATATACTACTGTTTTCGACGCATTAAACTGCGCTGAAAGTTTTCGAGGGCTCGTTGAAGCAATGTCATCTACCGCAGTTAAAATATTTTCCGCTGATTGCGGCGTACGTACTGTTCTTCCCCGTTCAGCATCAGTACTTCTTTTTCCAAAATTTCTTAAAACTATGAAGAAATTTAATAATATTACCTTATTAAATGAATCGCCTACCATTCTCCCTTAGTAAGAACTCGTTGAAATGTTTTCTGATCTCTAAGAATACGATTAGGATATCTGTCGTGACAAAACCTCCTGGCTTAAAAAACATTGCAAGATGCAATATCATAATCAGATGCATATCCGCATACCCAATAAACTTGTATTCCGTATTTCGAATTATTTCATAATTAATTTCACCACGAAATACAAAGATCAGCAAAGTAATATCCAAGTAAAGAATTAATGTGTTGGCGATGTGAAAGTTGACAAGTTCTAAAATGCAGGATATTTATTTCTTTCTTACCTTGCAACAATACTTTGTTTTTGGTGCGATAAAATAAAACGCACAATCTTTGCGAACCTAGGGTCAAACTGTAACTTATAGAATTAGGCATTTTTAACTAAATAGGTAAACTGTAATTTTGGATTTAATTATCTTTATCATAAAGTTGAAGGTTGGACATTTGATAGGAACAAAAATGTAGCTTTTATCGAAATATGCCAAATACATATATAAATAAAATGACGTTTTTTCGAAAATGGTTAGAATTACCAACATGAACGAAGAGTATTTAATTTTTAGTCAATAGTTAAAGGTATGTAAAAACCGTTGTCCAAAGTTCTTATTACACAGGACATAAAAAAATTGGGTCATGAGTGTCACAGCTAGTCTGTCCCTGCAGCAGTGAGTAATTTACCACACTTTCTTGGATAGTAATTTGATAGGTCTTACTTGGTATACATCATATAAAAAAAATTGAAATATACCTGGTGGTTCAATAATTATGTGTAAAAAACTTGGTTATATTGCAGCTTTTTGGGCGCCCATATCTCCGAAGAGGAGGCCTATAGGAAAAAAATTGATATGAACATTTAGTGTTTTTTTTCGTACTCGGGAAATATCTTATATTTTCCCGGACACCCTCTATATTGGACCGTTAAGATGGAATGAATATATCTATTGTAAGGTCATTCGTGGCAGAACAAGATGAGGAATGTATGTGTGTAGAGTAATGGTATACCTTACCACCGCCAGCACCTGCGGAAGAGCCCGAGTGCAACCCAAAAGGCCAACGGCTGTACCTGGGTTGGTGTTGTTATGGTGGGGTGTTACTTCACAGAAGACAGCCATCCTTCCCTCTGCTCCTTTTAGGGTCACAAAAACAGCCCTTTTCAGGATCACATTATGTTTTGATCGTAGTTTAGACGAGATATTCGTTTAACGATGTCACTTAAGTGTTATAGGCTTGAGAATGGGGCGAGTTACAGAACCATATCTTCTTGGGTTTCGCACCATCAACATGGAATCAGGGAAACCCCCCAGCAGAGGATCTTCTGTCTTTAGCGATGAGACCATTGGCCACGAAGTTGAGGAGTTGGAGGACTTCGATTTTGATTGGCAATTTTACGTCCAACGATGGGATGACTTAGATGTATCCGTTCGTTTCAACGATGTTGCTGGGTAACTGAGTACTCCAACCTCTCCAAGGTCTGTGCAGCTCTTCAAGGTGGTGGTCTGCCAATGAGGCAAGGTCACCATAAGCTTTTCACCCTCCCCGGTCTTTTTCAAGGGTACAAAACAAGGGCCACAAAATACTTTGCAATGCAATGTCCAGTGGTAGATTCCACCACAGACAATTGATTGCAAAGGGATTTCAATGATCCTTGGTGGGATACCCTATGAAAAAGCATGTTCTTAAGAGCTATTTTTATTATAAAATATTAGATTGTTTTGTAGTTATAAGTTTGTATATAGTAGTATTAAGTTTTTAAATATACTTTTTTCTTTAGAAATTGTAGTATTAGATACTTCAAATAAAAAAATATTCCTTAATAGAAATATTCTTTCATTTGTCGATAGTCTTAACCATCCCTCCATTCCACTTATTTTATGCAAGATCATATAAAATATTTGTGCTAAAACTGATTACCCTGTGTCATTAAAGGTAATTCGTTCTTAAACTATGTGGAAAGTAAAGATGTACCGCTTGACATCAACCTTTAAATAATAAATGAGCTGTAAGGATTTATAATTCCACTTTATAAGCCAGTCTCTAGTACCTAAATATTGTAGTCGAACATAGAAAAACACTATCGCTGGAGTCAAACTGAAAGTTACTAGGCCATGAACATATCTTTATGCAAAAGAAAACTTTAAATTTGCCAATAATAAACCCAGAACGGGGCCCAAAGAAAGCATAATATACAAAATATTGTGGTATTATTACTAACAGATTAATTTGATTAAAAATTGGGAACATCGTGAAACATGTAGGAGACAAATATATGACAAAATATAGTATAAAATACAATTGATAATAAAAGTACTTTCAAAATTAACTGTTACTAATAACAAAAAGAAAAATTAGATACTGCATGGTAGCAGATATTAAAAACCCGGAAAATTACAAAAATTCCTAATCCAAATTTACAAAGAAAAGAAATAGTCGGGCCCTAAAACCCCAAAATACATCTTAATAATATTCTAAAGTAGTTAATTTTAGGTCTAAATGAGACTCAAAATAACATACTATGGCTGGTTTTAAATTATGCTTAAATTACACTCAGTAAAAATCAATTTTGACCTGAAATCTTTTAAAATTTAGAAATCCATGTAGAATTGTTTTAATAATTGTTCATTTAAATACCCCTTTTTTGGGGTCTATATTGATTCCTGGGTAAAACGTTCCGGTGGCCGACAAAATCCCTATTTCCGGCTAATATTTCGATAAACAACCAAAAACGCCAAGCAGGCAAAATACTCAAACTAAGCGACACTAAACCGTTATCGAGGTACGCCAAATAGAATTTCACTCCCAAATCTTACAGGATGGCTATAAATAAGCGGGATGGAAATTTTTAGTCTCTTTTTGTGAATTCTAACAGGAAAAAGTAAATTTCCGCCATTTTATAACGAAGCCTGAAGCCGGCGCTGTATAAGCTTTTTTCTCAACATAAGAGGGCGAGTCAAAAGGAACTTTAAATGAGTTGCAACTGGGCAACAGTTCGAAATAATGAGCTTAAACGGATTTGTTAACCAATCAATCGTTGACATTTTCGGCTCTAAATCAAATAGGATTTCAATTCTTATTTCTAAATTAAAAAATATGTATTTTCTGCCAGCCATTGACAACACGGTATTAAGTTACCCATTCAAATTTCCTTCCAAAAATTACCACTGAAGTAGCAACCCAACATGCAACGGCTTAAAAGAATACGCATTGACTAAACGTCATCTAGACAGTGACACCTAATCCAACTAAAAAACCATCAACAAACCCACGAAATTACTTCAAATAAAAATTAGGAAAAACTATTATAAAAATGGATAAATGTAAGAATTTCATTTGAATAACCCCCCAAAAAAATGATAAGTAACAAAAAAAAAAGGTAAATATAAATTCTCCATTCAAATATAAACAACCTAGTGCAGTAACGTAGAAATGAAATTAAATTACGCCTGTATTTCTTATAGGCAAATTACTGAATGATAAAGAAAATAGTCTAGTTGGAACATGCAACAATATTATGCTGTTATACGAAGGATATATGATAAATGCTTAATAAAAATGATATTGTGTTGCCAAAATCGTGAAAGTTAGCAAAAATAAGGTAAAATTAATCAAATTAACCATAGTGAATTTAAGATGATATTTTGACCATGACTTGAAAATGTTTTTTTTTTATGATAATCTTTTAAAAAATTACATTATTTCCATTCATAGGTTAATATTCGACATTGAAATACAGAATCATTTGGAAAAATTTTTTGATACTTAGAACAATAATAGGCGTACGAAAAACAATGCCGTCACTTAAATATTTAACTTTCACATTTAAGGAATCACCACTAAAAACATTTTTAATGTATCCAATGCTCCTGGTTCACAATTTGGTTCATTTCGTAAGAATATGCGTCGATTAACACATTCCTGTAAAGAAAAATTATTAAATTTATTAAAATTTCCAATTTGACCAAAATTTAAACAGAAATGAATAATGCAATCAAAAAAATAATTTTTACCACTACTGAGTGGTCTAATTGTTTGAAGAGACTCCTCCACGAAATTTTGATTCAAACCTTTTGTTAAGATATTTTTCAGCTTCTCCTGGAAACACATTTGGCAATATGTCGTGAATAAATATTTTTCCTTTAAGAGAGATTTGAAATTCTCGTAAGTAAAGTAATCAATAATTCGTTATCTTTGCAACCCTCTTCCTTCTTCATTTCTTTCATGATTTTCTGTAATGGAATTAAATAAGTCTTCAAACGCTTTCTTCCATTCCGGTAATTCTCATTCTGAGTCACTATTGTGCTTATTTCTATCCACTGAAGAAGAATATGAAATGGAACTTGTTTCTGATGTATTGGGCATATTAATTCGAGTAGTGGATATATGAGAGAAGAAAAGAGAAGGAGGAGTAAGAAGAGTAAATCATCAACACTTTTCATCCTCCTCCTCTTTTCTTCTCTCATTATACTTTTCAAATCTCTCATTATACTTATTAAAAAACCTCATATCATCAACACTTTTCATCCTCCTCCTCTTTTGTTCTCTCATGATACTTTTCAAAAAGCCTCGTATACATCACCTTGAGTTTAATCTTAAAGTTAACAACATTGCTAACCTTTCATCGAATCCGATCATAGTAGGAGATCTAACCTTATGTTTGACCTTGAGGTGGATAACCTTATTTGACCATAAAGTCGATATAAAGTCCTACCACCAATGAATTTTCATTTTAGTAAATTTATAAAATAGATACGTGGAGCAACAAAAGATGATAAATTAAATACCAACAAATAATAAGTAAATAATTTTATATTTAATAGTAAATATTACAAAGTAAATATTAAAAAAATTCATTCAAAAATTTATGGATAATAATATTGAAGAAAATCCAGATCTAGATGAATTAATTGGAGTATTGGATTACAATACATATCTTAACGAAAAAAAAAATTCAGAACTTCAGAAATTGTTTGAACTACGATATAAATAATTTCGAACAAATTGAAGCTGAATCTGGTGACTCCGATATTGAAGAAGATAATGCTAGTGCTAAATTTTGTTTAGTGAAACATAAGTACACTGATCCCAAAGAAATTGTGTTCTGTATTACTCAGAGTTATATCGTTGTGTTTGTAGTGACGGAAAATCAAGAAAAAACTCTTTGTCACGCATGCTATCAAATTATACAATATTATCAAAGGGCAGGTGCTTATAAACACGTAAATACTCATAATAAGAGAAAATTAAAACGCTTAAGTGATGATTTACATTGCGATATATGTTCAAGACAGTTGTATCAAATAATTACCCCTAAAGTTTGTTTAATTTGCAACAGTAGTGTTAAAAATATTGATTTAGATTGGGACACAAATGTTCCAGTGGTGCCAATATAAAAAATAATTATAATGCCTGGTAAAAAAAAAACAATATATAAAAGCGGTAGGAAGTCGCGAAGGGTAAAAAAAAAGGTTGTTAACGAAATAATTGAAAATAAAACAGAAGAATGTCCTATATGTCTTGAAGATATATTATCCAATAAAATGATGTCACCAAAACCTTGTAATCACAGATTTTGCATCTCTTGTTAAGGAATATGGATGTTAATTAATAAAACATGTCCAATCTGTCGCAATGAACTATGCGTAATTAAATGTGAAAATGAAGAAATTATAATCCTAGAATATTTATTTTAAAATGTATTATTATTTAATTTTTATTATTTTAAAATTATTATTGTTTGTATTTAATTTATCCATTTATTCTTATCTTATTGGAATAAAGAATTGAACAATTTCGAAAAAAAAATGTTTTATTTATAAGAATAACGAACAAACATAACAACTCTATACAAAAGTTTTTATTAGTCATAATAGATTGAAAAAATATTTTAAATTAACCACCCTGTTCAAAAATTCTTAATCCTTTCTTATTTTAGAGAGTTTTAAATCTAAAATTAATAAGTTTATAAATATGAAAGAAAAAATATTATAGGAAATTTAGGTACAGTTATCTTCATACTCCTTTATAATTGGATCAATTAAATAAAATTTACATTACCTTAAATCGTCTCCGTTACTATTCACTTCATTTAAACACTTTAACTTAACCTAAAAATAATTTCACTTAACACTGTCCCTAAACTTGTTTGATAAAGCTATCGAAAATATAATAAATTTATAAATATATCTTCCTTCATTCTCGTTTAACTAGAATAAATAAATTTTAGCTTAAATTCTTTCAGCTACTAGCCACTATAACTAAAACTTCACTAATTGTTTAACTTAACACTAAAAAAGTCTCACTTAACGTTGTCCCTATATTGTCTTTCTTTTTCCGTTTTCAATTTCAACTGGATAAAATAAAAAATCAATTAGTATTTTAGTTATAACGAAGATTAACTATGATTTAAAAAAACATTTAGTATTTATTTAGTAATTACTTACTCCGTAGTAGAATCCACTTCCGAAGATTGTAGGGGACCTGAAACTCCATTTTCTTGACCCCCCAACCTCATTTTCTTCAGAGTGTGTTGTTGATGAAATTATGCTGCTTTGAATGGGTTAAGGGTCTTGTGGGGGCTCCTGGTCCCTTCTAATGAGGATTCTATTATTATCAACGACAACTACTCTAAAATTTCGTAACATTTTTTTTTGTAATTTTATAAAAATTAAAAATTTGGATTTAATGTTAAGAATCTTTGACCGCAAATGACAAAAATCGGCCTCGTTAAATAAGCGTTTCTATAAAAGTAGGTCATGGGTGCCTCCGCCACACTTTGGGTGCTTATAAAGGGGGAGGTGTTATAGGCGTTATAGGGGGCGGGGGCGGTGGCCTTCGGTGAATATAAAGAACCTAGTGCACCTCCTTCCAACCTCTCTTTGTTTACACTCGGTCTTTTTAATGTTCACTGAACTTATCCCAGATTCATAGTCGGGCTTCGATAGCCGAAATTAACAACCCAATTTTTTCTAACGACATAATACTATAGCTGCAAAATCAACAAACACCTATAGCTACAAAATCAACAAATACACTAAAAAACTGACGAATAAAACCGGAGAGTATGAAATTGACAATTTACGTATGTGTTCTACCAGCATTTCATCGTGTGTCAGTAAGCTTGACAATCCAGTCGACTCATCCAGCAACAATCAGGACCGTTACTCAATCTGACAGTGTCAAAGAAACCCGATAGTGTGGAAGAGGTGTCAAGCATGAATGAAGTACTAGGAACTACAAGTACATGAAAATATTTTATCGTCTCAAAAGGAAAGAATTTTTCGGAGAAATTATTATAATAATTAATTAGCTGTACCTATTTGCAAAACGAGCATGCACTTTAAGGTGTTAATATGCCCTCTATTGGCATAGCATTGTACGCGAATAAATCGCCTCCCACTGTAGATCAGTCAGCATCCTACAATAATTATTTTAGAAGTTTTGAGCCGGAATGTTGGCAATTTTGAATATTAGTCAGTTCAGCCAGAAATATTATCCGCCTATCATCACCATTCGAGTAATTTTCTACCGAACTTCCATTTTGAAGTGAAAGAATCCATGTTGGAAAATACATAATCGAACGTCATCTGAATTTTTTATTTGTTTTTGGAAACAATTTTTAAGCAATCGTAAGAGTTTTTTTTTTATTTTCGATTCGATCTATTTGAAAATTCTCAATCTTTTACAAAGAGACGCAGATAACATATTAAATGATATTGCACAACAACTTAATGGTGCAATCAAAGTTACTCGCTCTTTTACAAAAAATCCAGCAGCTGTAAATTCGCTTTTCAATTTTGAAACACAAACAATCCATTGCTTGATAATGTTGAGATTTTTACAAAAGACACAAGATCTCGGAGTCGTGATAGAGTTTGTTGCAAATAAAGGTGGTTTGAGTTGATAAAAATAATATAAACTCTTGATGCATTACTTTTTTCTATATCCCTGCCTATAAAAACTTCTGAATATTCTTCTTCTTCTTCAGTAGCCCTATAACCCGGGGTGGGTCTTGGCTGACTGCACTGCACTGTTTTGAGTATATAATTTGTACAAGAGACACAAGATCTCGGAGTCGTGATAGAGTTTGTTGCAAATAAAGGTGGTTTGAGTTGATAAAAATAATATAAACTCTTGATGCATTACTTTTTTCTATATCCCTGCCTATAAAAACTTCTGAATATTCTTCTTATTCTTCTTCTTCAGTAGCCCTATAACCCGGGGTGGGTCTTGGCTGACTGCACTGCACTGTTTTGAGTATATAATTTGTACAAGAGACACAATATCTATGAGTCGTGTTAGAGTTTGTTGCAAATAAAGGTAGTTTGAGTCGATAAAAATATTATAAACTCTTGATGCATTATTTTTTTCTATATCCCTGCCTATAAAAACTTCTGAATATTCTTCTTCTTCAGTAGCCCTACAACCCGGAGTGGGTCTTGGCTGACTGCACTGCACTGCACTGTTTTGAGTATATAATTTGTATAAGAGACACAATATCTATGAGTCGTGTTAGAGTTTGTTGCAAATAAAGGTAGTTTGAGTATATTGTCAGTTAACTTCCAACCCCAGTCTTCTGGGTTTAGTTTATTACCAAGCCATACTTAAACTTGATAATATACTCGAAATAGATGTTGATGGGCAGAAGCAGAGGTTGGAGGAAGACAAGCTAATTGTACTTGTTTCTTTTTATACGTATTTTTTGCAAAAGATAAGTATCGAAACTTATCTAAACACGTAATTTTTTTTGGAGCTCCGTAAATTGAAAGAAGAAAGCGAATTCCGTTGGTGATTACAGCTTGTGGAGTAGAGGTACTTTCTTTGAAAACATCAGCACAATCAACTAAATCTTGAGTTTGAGTTGTAAAAATAATATAAACTCTTGATGCATTATTTTTTTCTATATCCCTGCCTATAAAAACTTCTGAATATTCTTCTTCTTCTTCTTCAGTAGCCCTACAACCCGGGGTGGGTCTTGGCTGACTGCACTGCACTGTTTTGAGTATATAATTTGTACAAGAGACACAATATCTATCAGTCGTGTTAGAGTTTGTTGCAAATAAAGGTAGGTTGAGTTGATAAAAATAATATAAACTCTTGATGCATTATTTTTTTATATATCCCTGCCTATAAAAACTTCTGAATATTTTTCTTCTTCTTCTTCAGTAGCTCTACAACCCGGGGTAGGTCTTGGCTGACTGCACAATTTGCTTCCATCGCACACGGTCGTCCATGATAGTTGGGTCAGTGGGTAATCCCATTGTTCTTAAATCTGACCATATGTTATCTAAGTCCCGTCTATTTCTTCATATGTTATCTCTCCATCGCATTCTTGGGCGTCCTAAGGGTCTTTTCTCTGTCGAGATCTCCTCCCAAATTAACTTGGTAAGGCGGTTATTAGGGAACCTATGGACATGGCTAGCCCATCTTAGGCGTTGGGATTTAATTTCTTGTACGATGTCGCTAGCGTTATGTATCTGTTTGACCTCGGCATTTGTTCTTATTCGGTATTCATTAGTACTGTTGTTCTTTGTAATATACTGCTTTCATCATCAATAATATTTCTAACTCCCGCATATTTAGATTCTTTTACTGGATAAATCGTATAAAGTAATATATTTAAAAAATCTTTTTGAAATCTAGAGAATATTGTTTAATATATTTAACAACATCTCAATGCACTGCTACAATTCCATATGCCACTAATTAAAAATATGTATCCCCTTAATTGTATATGTACTATAACAAGTTTTAACGTTTAGTATTCGCTTTAATTTCTGGCTAACGAAATCATCTAAAATTATATTTGTGTGTTTTAAAGTGATTTGTTTTTGCAGAAGTGTTTTATAGGGATGTATTTTTGCAGTATTCTGTGCGTAAAATTTATTTTTGTTGATTTTCCATTTAAAATATCATTAAAATTTGTATATTCTATTCTAATTTCAAATCTTACTTTTGTCTAAAATCTAGCTTTCAAAATTATTTAATTCGGCTTATTTACAATCAACAAACAAATAGTGAATCTTTTTTTTTGTTAAATTTTTCAAATGTCTTAATTTCTCAGAAAATAATAGAGTGTTCTTTTTTTGTTTTTTCCCTAGCACGAGAACTGTACTATGAATATTTGGGGTGAACTACATTGGACAATAAAACAAAAAATAATTAAATTATTTTTTATTAACTTAACTGAGTCTTAAAGTTTCTTCAAAACAAGTAAATGTGAATAAGTAATTAAATAAAACCAACAAATTAGAAAATGGTTTACAAAAATTTTATTTGAAGCTTTGCTATTATATTTTTTTAATATTAACAATTATTATACATCAATCATTCTTGTTTTAAAGTAATTTCAATTGTTGTATTATGTGTTTTTCACGCGCACTTAACACTTCCAAAAGCTGTAAACAATCACTAACCATTGTTGTAAAGTATTTCAGTGTTATTTGCACCCCCATCCTTGTTTCTCCAAACCTCGTCCAAGATCAGGTATTTTTTGACGGTTAGGACAGTCTCTTTCCATCTGAGCGAAAATATGTTAATTTAACTTCCCTTAGCATCATTGGTTATATGCTCAATGATTTCTCCGTGTTCTGTTGGAACGCTGTTTTCTTCAAGTATAAAGATATTTTCGGCACCATTAGCGATGGAATTTAATGTAATCTATAATTCTTCAACCTAAAAACTGTGTTATTGTCGTTTTTTTGGAACAAGGACAACATTTTCTACTATATTTATCTTTTTGGCGTTGACAATTGCGTCATTTTGTCTTATATTGAGCTTTGATATACTATTTTTCTAATAATAATGTTATGATTTCATCTCTTGAAAATCGCTCACTGGGTTCGCAGGATAAAACACAACAGTTTTCACTAAATAACTTCCAACACTTATATTAACAACACATTTACCTTAACATCACAACTAACTCATTATTTCCACTATTACAATACAACTATATAACTCTTAACGATACCACTATATGACTAACTTCCAACTCAACTATATATCTCTTATACGACTAACTCTCCAACTAACTACGCTTTTTCTATCTTTATTTATATAACTATTGAAGTTCCTAAATAAATCTAGAGCATAAACGTTGAGATCTATCTAGAAAGATGAGTCATTCAGACACTATTCCTTTCGGCTCATTATAATAAAGATGACTCATCACGTCGGAATATGTGAAGCTGCTCCTTCTTCTAGAGTATTCCCCGTAGCATTATTGGTTATATGCTCAATCATTGCTCCGTGTCTTGCTGGAACATCATTTTCTTAGGATATAAAGATTAATTCAGCACCATTTGTAGTGGAATTGAATGCAATCTGAAATTCTTCAACTTCATCATCTTCAAAACTGTGTTTTTGTTTTTTTTTTTGGAATAAGGACAATATTTTCTATTATGTTTATCTTGTTATCGTACCTTGATAATTGCGTTATTTTATCTTATACTGAGCTTTGACATAATATTTTTCTAATATTAAAAATGATTGTACAGGGTAGCACTCATTTTTATTTAAAAATAACTTAACTTAGTATTGAATTATTCTACGCATTAATCGTTCTTTTTTTTTTTAAAGTGGTTCCAAATTGTTTTATATGTTTTTTACGTTCATTCAATGCTTCCAAAAGCTGTAAACAGTCATTAACCATTATTGTGAAGTATTTCAGTCTTCCTTGTATCTCCTTCCTTGTTTCTTGAATCTCGTCCAGAGCCAGGTCTTTTTCGACGGTCCAGACAGTCTCTCTTTCCATCTGATCGAAAATATCTGAATCTCACATTTCAACATCATTTATTTGAAAGTTCTCCTCCTGCGAAGCTGCTTCTTCTTCTGGAATATTCCCCGTAACATCATTGGTTATATGCTCAATGATTTCTCCTTGTTCTGTTGGAATGTAGTTTTCTTTAGGTATAAAGATCGATTCAGTACCATTAGCAATAGAATTTAATGCAATCTGTAATTCTCCAACTTCATCATCTTCAAAATTGTGTTCTTGTCGTTTTCTTGGAACAAGGACAATATTTTCTATTATGCTATATTAGCTAATATTCTTTGGAAACGTTTTGATTCCCATTTAGGTCCATGATCAATTGGGGATGAATTAGTAATACTTGGTTTTACTCAAGATAAAAGAAATAATACTGCTGTTCTTTGTAATATACTGCTTTCATCATCAACAATATTTCTAACTCCCGCATATTTAGATGCTTTTACTGGACAAACCGTATAAAGTAATATATTTAAAAAATCTTTTTGAAATCTAGAGAATATTGTTTAATATATTTGACAACATTTCAATGCACTGCTACAATTCCATATGCCACTAATTAAAACATACGTATCCCCTTAATTGTATACAACTATATATCTCTTATACGACTAACTCTCCAACTAACTACGCTTTTTCTATCATTATTTATATAACTATGGAAGTTCCTAAATAAATCTAGAGCATAAACGTTTAGATCTATCTAGAAAGATGAGTCATTCAAACACTATTCCTTTCGGCTCATTATAATAAAGATGACTCGTCACGTCGGAATATCTGTATATACGAGGACACATCAATTCCAGTTATTCGTAACAATAAAAATGATTATGCAGGGTAGCACTCACTTTTATTTAAAACTAACTTAACTTAGTGTTAAATTATTCTATGCATTAATGGTTCTTGTTTTAAAATAGTTTCAAATTGTTGTATTTATATGTTTTTCACGTTCACTTAATGCTTCCAAAAGCTGTAAACAGGCATTAACCATTGTTGTGAAGTATTTCAATCTTTCTTGCATCTCCTTCCTTGTTTCTTGAATCTCGTCCAGAGCCAGATCTTTGTCAACGGCCGGATAGTCTCTCTTTTCATCTGATCGAGAATATTTGAATCTAACATTTCAACATCATTTATTTGAAAGTTCTCCTCCTGTGAAGCTGCTCCTTCTTCTGGAGTATTCCCTGTAGCATCATTGGATATATGCCCAATGATTACTCCGTGTCTTGTTGGAACGTCATTTTCTTCGGGTATAAGGATGGATTCAGCACCATTAGTAATGGAACTTAATGCAATCTGAAATTCTCCAACTTCATCATCTTCAAAACTGTGTTCTTGTTTTCTTGGAACAATGACAATATTTTCTATTATGTTTATCTTTTTGTCGTACCTTGACAATTACGTTATTTTATCTTATATTGAGCTTTGACATAATATTTTTCCAATATTAAAAATGATTATACAGGGTAGCACTCATTTTTATTTAAAAATAACTTAACTTAGTATTGAATTATTCTACGCATTAATCGTTCTTTTTTTAAAGTGGTTCCAAATTGTTTTATATGTTTTTCACGTTCATTTAATGCTTCCAAAAGCTGTAAACAGTCATTAACCATTGTTGTGAAGTATTTCAGTCTTCCTTGTATGTCTTTCCTTGTTTCTTGAATCTCGTCCAGAACCAGGTCTTTTTCGACGGTCCAGACAGTCTCTCTTTCCATCTGATCGAAAATATCTGAATCTCACATTTCAACATCAGTTATTTGAAAGTTCTCCTCCTGTGAAGCCGCTTCTTCTTCTGAAATATTCCCCGTATCATCATTGGTTATATGCTCAATGATTTCTCCATGTTCTGTTGGAATGTAGTTTTTTTTAGATATAAAGATCGATTCAGCACCATTAGCAATAGAATTTAATGCAATCTGTAATTCTTCAACTTCATCGTCTTCAAAATTGTGTTCTTGTCGTTTTCTTGGAACAAGGACAATATTTTCTATTATGTTTATCTTGTTGTCGTACCCTGACAATTGCTTTATTTTGTCTTATATTGAGCTTTGATATAATATTTTTCTAATAATAAAAATGATTATACAGGATAGCACTTATTTTTATTTAAAACTGACTTAACTTAGTGTTGAATTATCCTTTGCATTAATCATTTTTGTTTTAAAGTAGTTTCAAATTGTTGTATTATATGGTTCTCATGTTCACTTAATGCTTCCAAAAGCTCTAATATACAGGCACGGTCGAGTCAAGGTAAAGATACATCCGGGGCTCTAATTTGGTAGAAATGACTTCAAAGATTACAAAGAATTATTTAAAACGAATGTACAGCAATAAGTATATGTATTGCGGAAATCCATTAAAAACTCTCTTAAAGATCTATTTTGGCCAAAACGTTAATTATTCAGAATATAACTTAAAATGATAGTTGAACCCAAACTTAAAAGGGAACATAATGGGTATACTTTATCCCTTTTAAAATTCTAAAAATCCTTTTAACGAGCGGCAGTAACGTAAACACAAGGACAAGTCTAGACCCATCCGAAAATCCGAATTAGCAGACCTTTATAGACCCAAAGATTGTTTCAAAATCTGCATATACAACAAAAGGTACCTTAAATTGCTTCTCGAAATCTTCAAATTTGAGTAAATTCTCGAGAACGACTTTACCATATTTATTCTTGCGTAAATTCTTAGTAGATAATTTAACAGTAATGTGGTTACAATCGTATATCTGATGGGCTTTTAATTTATCGTCAGTTGCAAAATACTGTGAACAACCACCGTACAAGTACTTAGTACATTTATGTTTAGATAACTGACTAGAGATCAAACGCGTTAAATTTCTTATTAAGCAGTAGTGATTATTACCATAATCATCGCTGATTAATAACAAATTAACACGTGGATCTTTTCCTGATTTGCTAAAGTGCAAAGGACCAGCAACTTCAACAATATTTTTGTCATTTTTAAACTCTCTATTAAGCCCATAGATGTTGACAGAAATAATATTGAGTTGTTCAAACTTTGGAATGTCAACAAGTGTTATAAAAGAATTATCTATACCTGCGAAGTTCCGTTCTTTCTCATACGATAGATAGTTGATTACTCTCCTAGGTGTTTCGGTGCGATCGAGTGGATGCAATGCAGCCAATACTGCCCATGTAAAACATTTTTGATCTGCGTTTCGAATATTTAAAACGACTTTCTTAGACTCGATTTCCTTAGGTACTGGGAGATATGATGATGCTTTCATAGGGTTGTACTTGTTAGTGTTTAGTTCTAAATGCGGTAGATGCTGCAGGGACTATCCTGAAAGAAAATTAAAAATAAATTTAGCCCTTTTGTAAAAATAATATACAAAAATGTAATAAATACAGTGCTTTTGTAAAACTAATATAATAAAATACATACCACATTGTTTATGTCCATATTCGACAGCTTTTTTGTCTAGTACGGTGACATATTGCCCAAATAGCTCTTCCAAATGTGAGTTATTGCTAGTGATTTGGAATCTGGTATTAAACGACTTCATTTCCATTGCTTCTTTGGATTGTAGAATAAAGCGACCAAATAGCTTCATACCAATTCTGAAATTCTGGTATCTTAACAGACTTACTTACGATTTTATCTCTTTAACATCACTCACTAGGTACGCAAAATAAAACAACACTTTTCACTAATATTTCCAATACTGTATTAACTACTTCTTACCACTTTTACAGCTAAATCACAACTATCTAATTATTTCTTCTGAATACCTTCACTATTCAAATGCAACTATATTAAAACTCATATCCTATCCCTATTTATATGCCTATAGAACCTACTACAAATAACAAAAAATATGTTAGCATAAAAGCCCAGAACTTTCTTCCGCATCAAAATAATATTTATATACAAGGGCGTACCAAAAAATTATTTTAGTCCTTTGTTACAATAGTATATTTAATCTGTTTCTGTTTCTGGAACATTCCATTTTTTATATTGCCGTCTTGTGGTTTTGAGCCGCGACTAACGGCATCTGGTTTTCAGATTGTGACTAATAAAGGATCGTACTTTTAAAGGGGGTTTGAATAATACAAAAGGTAGTTAAATTTATAACTAACTGAAATGTATTTAATAGAAAACAATTAAACGATAAAATATTGACCTAAACATCAGAACAGTTTACATTAAGTCAAGTGCAGAAATTAAAGATATTTTTTACCTATATAATTGTCGGAAACAGCTTTTTGATTAGGGAAGACACTATTTGGATTTAAGAGGTTATCGATAGAAGTGCCTGAACTAGATTGATGTTCGATTAGTTTCACCTCAATAACCTTGTAAAATTTATATAGTCAGCAAATGTAAACTATACAGTTCACTATTATAAAGGGTTTTCCAATAAGAGGTGTTATTTTGATATTCAAAGAAAAATGCCATTTTTTAAGATAAATGATCGGATATTTATTACATTATAAAGAGGAAGGTATGCCGTTAATGATGGAAAACAACATCAGCCAAATGACCACCACGACCATGCCTACAGGACCATATCCTTTTCATGAAATTTTCCATAACCAAATCGCAAAGTGGCTGCCCTATGTCCTCGATAGCCTCACGAATTCCATCTTTGAGGTCTTGAATCGACGCTGGGCTGTTGGCGTAGACCTTGTCTTTCACGTGGCCCCAAAGGAAGAAATCGCAAGGTGTCACATCACAAGATCTCGGTGGCCAATTGTGATCACCTCTTCGAGAGATAACACGGCCCGGAAACCTTTCCCGTAAAAGATCAATGGTTTCGTTGCTTGTGTGGCACGTAGCGCCGTCTTGTTGAAAGTAAACGTGGTCCAGATAAATACCATCCAATCCCGGCCATAAAAAATCATTAATCATCTCTCGATAGCGCAACCGTAACTGTTGCTCCAGCCTCGTTTTCGAAAAAGTAAGGTCCAATGACCCCGCCGGACCATAAACCGCACCAAACAGTCACACGTTCAGGATAGAGAGGCTTTTCAACAATAACTCTTGGGTTTTCCGAGCCCCAGATGCGACAATTTTGTTTGTTGACGAAGCCACCGAGGTGGAAATGGGCCTCATCACTGAAGATGATTTTTCGATGGAATTCCGGATCATTTTCATGCATTTCAAGAACCCAATCAGCAAAGGCACGACGTTGTTGATGATCGGCCGGCTTGAGTTCTTGCGTTAACTGAACTTTATAAGCCTTAAGACCCAAATCTTTATGCAAAATACGGTGTAATGACGTTTGTGGAATCCCTAATTCCAAAGAACGACGAGGAATGGACAAACCTGGGTTTTCTTCAACACTTTCGGCTACAGCAGCAATATTCTCGGCTGTTCTTGAGCGACGTGCACGGGTTTTCTTCTTCACATAACTAACTTGTCCCAACAGCTCGAATTTTTTCACCAATTTCTTTATTGCGCTCCGACAAGGTGCTTCATGACGACCCAAAAATGTTCGAGTTTTACGAACCGTCTCTGCCAAATTTTCACCATTTTTATAGTGAATTTTAATAATTTCAATGCATTGTTGAAGCGTGTATCGTTCCATCTTTATTTATGGCGTAGTTTCTACTTGTCAAACGTCAAAAACTTACAGCTTCAAAAGTGACATCTACCGAAATAGCGGGCTTTTCAAAATGACACCTCTTATTGGAAAACCCTTTATAAGCAGTTTATTCAGTTTTATTCAGTTGAAGAAAATTATTTTATTAAATGTTCAAAATGTGCGCCGTTATTAGCGAGGCAATAAAAAAGCCTATTTTGAAATTCCCCACGAACATTGGCAAGGGTTTCTCTGCTAATTCCTCTACATTCCCGAACAATTCGATCTTTTAAATCGTCAATATTTTCAGATGGGGTTTTATAAAACTTGCTTTTTAAATACCCCCAAAGAAAAAAGTCTAGAGGGGTTAGGTCTGGAGACCGTGCTGGCCATTCAATTGCACCACGTCTGCCAATCCACGTCCCTGGAAAATGTTCATCAAGCCACTCTCGAATTGCCAAAGCGTAGTGCGGGGGAGCTCCATCTTGCTGGAAATGCAAATTATTTTCATTTAGTACCATAACAGCATTTTCATCCACTTGATTTTCTAAAGATTGCACAATGGCAGGGTATATTGTGTTTTCTAAAAGGTTTAAATAAATTTGCCCAGTTAAATTATCTTCCAAAAAAAATGGCCCGATGATTTCATTGCCATAAATTCCTGCCCACACGTTAATTTTTTCGAGATATTGAGTATGCCCTTCTCGGAAAAGGTGCGGATTTTCATTATCCCAGTATCTGCAGTTATGTCTGTTAACCAGTCCATTTAGAAAAAAAGTTGATTCATCACTAAAGCAGATATTCTTAGGTAAATGGGGGTCCTCGTCAATTCGTTGGCACATTAATTCGCAAAATTAAATTCTCCTATCAAAATCGTCTTCTCCGAGTTCTTGAAGAATTTGTATTTTGTAGGGAAAAAACTTATTTTGTTTTAAAACTTTATGCACAGAGCCAGCAGAAATGTTGGTTAAATCTGCGACCTTTGAGATGGATAAAGTTGGATCTATTGCAAACTGTCCTAGTACCTCGATTTGGCATGCTTCATCTACAACCCTTTTCTCAATAGATTTTTTATTACAAACGGATCCCGTTTCTTCAAACTTTCGTACCAATTCGAGTACATATTTATGGCCCACGTTTTTGTCTTGATGCCTCTCGCTAAATGCTCTGGCGGTTCTACGAGCGCACCGATCTTCAGCTCCATAGAGAAAAATTATTTCTATTCTTTCGGCTAGCGTATACACCATTTATATTCACGTTTCAACTAGGCGTCATAATGACAATTTTAACAATAATAAACAACTGGTGTTTAAAGATCTTAAAAATTTTATTTATTGCAGTGATTTCTTGTACCTATCAGGTACCGCAAAAAATATCATTGAAATAAATACACTAGATTGATTAGACTGCAATGAATTTTGCGATGAATTTTAAAACAGGCTTAGTTTTTTTCTCGCAAATATTTTAACTGTTTATTATTTTAAAAAAATATTTATTTTAAATTTAAAATAATATTTTACTCTATGAAGTAGCCATTTGACATAATAAAGTTTAATGTGATAAGGTGTCTATTATTACCACACATCTTTTCTTACTATTCGCTTGTACATCAACAGATTTTGTTTTTTTTTATTGGCTAAATAGGAGATAGTATGCCCTTTAAAATGATGTATTACACTATAGGGTAATCATTTGACATACTAAAGTTCGAGGCCGATATATTATGCATTATTATAAGACATTTTTGCACACTGTTCGCTTGTACGTCAACCGATTTAATTTTTCTTATACGGTTGGATAGACAATTTTATGCTGCTTACAATGATGTGTCACAAGGTGGGGGTTCCCATTTGACATATCAAAGTGAGGTTAGCTGGAGGTGAGGAGGTGATTAACAGACTTTTAACAAATGCAAAATTAAACTTCCCCCTGTATATCTAAATTGACGTGTTTTTTCTTTTTTTTAAATTTTTCTATTTAACAAAGTTATTAAGGATGGTTCGTTTTGAAATGAAGGCACTGTATATATATATATATATATATATATATATATATATATATATATATATATATATATATATATATATATATATTTCTTCGTTCCGTCTGATACCTAAAGGCTTCTAGCCTAACAGGTTGGCGTTAAGACGGTTGTTGGGATCAATATTAAGGTTGGATTGATACTGACCGGGTCCTGCATCAGAGATACTTTGCCATACAGCTTCCACTAATACTTCTAAGCCTGGTATTTCTTCATAAAGATTGTGAAGGATGTTGTCAACTCCAGGTTCTGGTAGTGAATGGAGCCGTAGTGGTATATATATAGAAATGAAAAGGAAAGGAAGGAAGGAACTTACTCCTAAAAAATATTATACGAAATTTAGGTACAGTTATCTTCATACTCCTTTATAATTAGATCAATTAACTAAAATTTACATTACCTTAAATCGTCTCCGTTACTATTCACTATCACTTAAACACTTTAACTTAACCTAAAAATAGTTTCACTTAACACTGTCCCTAAACTCGGTCTATTGTTTCTCTCTCTGTCAACTGAAAAAAAAAATCAATTAGTATTTTGATATTAGGAAGTGGTGTATATATATATATATATATATATATATATATATATATATATATATATATATATATAAATGAAAAGGAAAGGAAGGAAGGAACTTACTCCTGGAATTCTTCTTTTCCTTATTTCTTCCTGGTCCAAAGAGTTGAAACTCCCCAATTCGTTACTCGGAATTGTGACTTGGATCCTGTCCTCCCGGCGCCAAAATTTTGTTAGATTCCTCGTTGAATGAAATTCTTCTCTGTGTTTTTCACAAGTCCTATTTTTGTAACATTCAAAAAATAAAATAAAAATATAAAACATTTTAAGGTTTTGGATTGTTAACAAACTGACAGAGCAGAGACTGACAATAAGCTAGAATGTGTTGTTTGATTTGCGGCATTACATTCCACAAAATCAAAGATTATTTAATTCTCGGATGATTCCTTGCTTAACCTTTTTAGTTATTTGTCTCTCTAGTTCTTTGTTAGGTATTTCAGCGAACCTGTATATTTTTGATACAATTAGAGTCGACTCAGTGACGTTTATTTCGTATTTTAAAAGATCAGTACTAGTTAAATAATCGTTTGGCAAATAAAAAATGTCATTATACTCATTACAAAGTTTTAAAGGTATATATTTTTCTTCCAGATTTAAATGATCAGGTCTTAAGTTTTCATGCAACAATTGCAATCTCTCAGAAAGCGATATTTTCTTATTTTCTGAATTTAAAAATATAAAATGGCAAAGACTTAACCCAAAAGTAGTTTCACTTAACACTGTCCCTAAGCTTGGTCAATTGTTTGTCTCTCTGTCGACTGAAAAAAAAATTCAATTAGTATTTTGATATTAGGAAGACTAATAATAAATTAAAACATTTAATATAAGCTTAATATAAGCTACTTACTTTGTAGTAGAATCTATTTCCTCACACTGTACTGGTTCCTCCGGATTTATTTGAGGTTCCACCTTTTTCTCTGGGTTGGTTGATGAGGTTATGGATGGTACTTGTATTGGAGGATGAACGTTGATTCTTCTTATTATAATTCTATTCCCATCCGACATTTATTTTGATAAATTTTTATAGGATAAGTTAATTATAGTTCCGTGAGAAGATAAAAAATCGTTGACTATGATTTCGTCAAAAGGCATATTATTTTCGGAGACAAAGAAGTTTAATCGGCAGATTTTTATCATAAAATGAAAGATTTAGAGTATCGCTTTCGGCTGTCTCTATTGGCAAATTGGTACTTAAACCTTTAAGGGTAATTTTATCATTTTGTCCGATTTTTAATTCGATATTTTTTATTCTTTCATCTTTAATAAGAGACGCGGCAGCACCGGTGTCCATTAGAAATCTATATGAATCCTTATTTATTAAGGAATCAAGATAGGGGTTTTTATCATGATTGTTAAGGAAAATATCGAAGCACTTTTTAGATTTATTAGGAATGACATTATCAATAGATTGATTCCGTGTAAAGGTCATAGCCGAGGCTTGGCTTTTATAGACACTTTAACAATCTTTAATATGGATTGTAGAATTTCTTTCAAAAGAAATATGATTTGTTGGATCCCCTGTGGAGCACAAGAAATATTTAGAATTTTCGCCAATTTGATTTAATCCCAATCTCAAGAAATGACGTGATTCTGGAATACCTGCTCGTTTAAATTTATGTTATTTGGATAGTCAATAGAAACAGTAGAGATATTGGTCGTATTATGATTACTTTGATTTGGATTTTGATTGCGTTTGTTTCTTTTATAGCATCCAGAGACAACATGTACATTGTTTTTGCAGTAGTTACAAAATTTTGTCTGCCGAGTTGTTTGTGAGGAATTGGCATTATCAAATGATCGATTAGAATTGAAAAAGTTAATATTATTATAAGAGTAGTGTATATATGAGAGAAGGAAAGAGGATGAGGAGTAAGAAGAGTAAATCATCAACACTTTTCATCCTCCTCCTCTTTTCTTCTCTGATTATTATTTTTAATTCTCATTATACTTTTCAAAAAACCTCGTATCATCAACACTTTTCATCCTCCTCCTCTTTTGTTCTGTCATTATACTCTTCAAAAAGCCTCGTATACATTACCTTGAGTTTAACCTTAAAGTTAACAACATGGCTAACCTTCCATCGAATCCGATCATAGTAGGAGATCTAACCTTATGTTTGACCTTGAGGTGGATAACCTATTTGACCATGAAGTCGATATATAGTCCTACCACCTATGACTATTCACTTTAGTAAATTTACAAAATAGATACGTGGAGCAACAAAAGATGATAAATTAAATAATAAGTAAATAATTTTATATTTAATAGTAAATATTGCAAAGTAAATATTAAAAAAATTCATTCAAAAATTTATGGATAATAATATTGAAGAAGGTATATATCTTAACGAAAAAAAAATTCAGAAGAACTTCAGAAATTGTTTGAACTACGATATAAATAATTTGAACAAATTGAAGCTGAATCTGGTGACTCCGATATTGAAGAAGATAATGAAGAAGAAAGTGCTAGTGCCAAATTTTGTTTAGTGAAACATAAGTACACTGATCCCAAAGAAGTTGTGTTCTGTATTACTCAGAGTTATATCACAGTGTTTTTAGTGACGGAAAATCAAGAAAAAACTCTTTGTCACGCATGCTATCAAATTATACAATATTATCAAAGGGCAGGTGCTTATAAACACGTAAATACTCATAATAAGAGAAAATTAAAACGCTTAAGTGATGATTTACATTGCGATATATGTTCAAGACAGTTGTATAAAATAATTACCCCTAAAGTTTGTTTAATTTGCAACAGTAGTGTTAAAACTATTGATTTAGATTGGGACTCAAATGTTCCAGTGGTGCCAATATAAAAAATAATTATAATGCCTGGTAAAAAAAACACTATATGAAAGCGGTAGGAAGTCGCGAAGGGTAAAAAAAAGGTTGTTAACGAAATAATTGAAAATAAAACAGAAGAATGTCCTATATGTCTTGAAGATATATTATCTAATAAAATGATGTCACCAAAACCTTGTAATCACAGATTTTGCATCCCTTGTTTAGGAATATGGATGTTAATTAATAAAACATGTCCAATCTGTCGCAATGAACTATGCGTAATTAAATGTAAAAATGAAGAAATTATAATCCTAGAATATTTATTTTAAAATTTATTATTATTTAATTTTTATTATTTTAAAATTATTATTGTTTGTATTTAATTTATCCATTTATTCTTATCTTATTGGAATAAAGAATTGAACAATTTCGAAAAAAACATGTTTTATTTATAAGAATAACGAACAAACATAACAACTCTATACAAAAGTTTTTATTAGTCATAAGAGAATGAAAAAATATTTTAAATTAACCACCCTGTTCAAAAATTCTTAATCCTTTCTGATTTTAGAGAGTTTTAAATCTAAAATTAATAAGTTTATAAATATGAAAGAAAAAATATTATAGGAAATTTAGGTACAGTTATCTTCATACTCCTTTATAATTAGATCAATTAAATAAAATTTACATTACCTTAAATCGTATCCGTTACTATTCACTATCACTTAAACACTTTAACTTAACCTAAAAATGGTTTCACTTAACACTGTCCCTAAACTTGGTCTATTGTTTGTATCTGTCAACTGAAAAAAAAATCAATTAGTATTTTGATATTAGGAAGACTAATAATAAATTTAATATAAGCTTAATATAAGCTACTTACTTTGTAGTGGAATCGACTTCGTCACACTGGACTGGTTCCTCCGGATTTATTTGAGGTTCCACTTGAGGATCCTCATTTTCCTCTGGATTTGTTGTAGAGGTTATAGATGGTACTTGTACCGGAGGATGAACGTTGACTCTTCTTCTTATTACAATTATATTCCCATCCATAACCTGAATTTACAAATTTCTATTCCTGAACATATTAAAAATAATAAAAATTAAAATTTATGCGGACAGCAATGGTGATGAACCAAAAATGAAAAAGTCACCTCGCAAGACAGTCATTTTATGAAAGTAGGTCAAGGACAAATTTCGATTTTTAAATCGCGGAGAGGGCCTCAAACCGGTTTTCCCGCCCCCCCCCCCCCCCCCGTTGAGACCCCCTGACCAGGGGGGCTGTGCGCCTTATTTTCTGAATTTAAAAATATAAAAGAATTATTTTGCTAGAAAGGTTCTAAGTAAAGTCTTATTTCATTTATGCGCAACCTTTTATTACGAGTATTTAAAACAGTAGTTACAGCTTTACCATTATTTACTCGGAATAAATCTTTAGTCAAATAGACACCTTCGGTTATTTCAATATTGGGATATAAGCCTTCAGATATTTCTTTATTTATTACTGAAATTTATTATATTTATAGGCTAAGTTAATTATAGCTCCGTGAGAAGATAAAAAATCGTTGCCTATGATTTCGTCAAAGGGAATATTATTATTTCTCCTAGAATATTTATTTTAAAATGTATTATTATTTAATTTTTAATATTTTAAAATTATTATTGTTTGTATTTAATTTATCCATTTATTCTTATCTTATTGGAATAAAGAATTAAACAATTTCGAAAAAAAAAAATGTTTTATTTATAAGAATAACGAACAAACATAACAACTCTATACAAAAGTTTTTATTAGTCATAACAGAGTGAAAAAATATTTTAAATTAACCACCCTGTTCAAAAATTCTTAATCCTTTCTGATTTTAGAGAGTTTTAAATCTAAAATTAATAAGTTTATAAATATGAAAGAAAAAATATTATAGGAAATTTAGGTACAGTTATCTTCATACTCCTTTATAATTAGATCAATTAACTAAAATTTACATTATCTTAAATCGTCTCCGTTACTATTCACTATCACTTAAACACTTTAACTTAACCTAAAAATGGTTTCACTTAACACTGTCCCTAAACTTGGTCTATTGTTTTTCTCTCTGTCAGCTGAAAAAAAAATCAATTAGTATTTTGATATTAGGAAGACTAATAATAAATTTAATATAAGCTTAATATAAGCTACTTACTTTGTAGTGGAATCGACTTCGTCACACTGGACTGGTTCCTCCGGATTTATTTGAGGTTCCACTTGAGGATCCTCATTTTCCTCTGGATTTGTCGATGAGGTTATAGATGGTACTTGTACCGGAGGAGGAACGTTGACTCTTCTTCTTATTACAAGTCTATTCCCATCCATAACCTGAATTTCAAAATTTCTATTCCTGAACATATTGATAATAAAATGAAATAATAAAAATTAAAATTTATGCGGACAGCAATGGTGATGAACCAAAAATGAAAAAGTCACCTCGCGTCATTTTATGAAAGTAGGTCAAGGTAAAATTTCGATTTTTAAATCGCGGAGAGGGCCTCAAACCGGTTTTCCCGGGGGGGTACATTCTGCCCCCCCCCCGTTGAGACCCCCCCCTGACCAGGGGGGCTGTGCGCCTTATTTTCTGAATTTAAAAATATAAAAGAATTATTTTGCTTGAAAGGTTCTAAGTAAAGTCTTATTTCATTTATGCGCAACCTTTTATTACGAGTATTTAAAACAGTAGTTACAGCTTTACCATTATTTACTCGGAATAAATCTTTAGTCAAATAGACACCTTCGGTTATTTCAATATTGGGATATAAGCCTTCAGATATTTCTTTATTTATTACTGAAATTTATTATATTTATAGGCTAAGTTAATTATAGCTCCGTGAGAAGATAAAAAATCGTTGCCTATGATTTCGTCAAAGGGAATATTATTATTTCTCCCAGAATATTTATTTTAAAATGTATTATTATTTAATTTTTATTATTTTAAAATTATTATTGTTTGTATTTAATTTATCCATTTATTCTTATCTTATTGGAATAAAGAATTAAACAATTTCGAAAAAAAAAATGTTTTATTTATAAGAATAACGAACAAACATTACAACTCTATACAAAAGTTTTTATTAGTCATAACAGAATGAAAAAATATTTTAAATTAACCACCCTGTTCAAAAATTCTTAATCCTTTCTGATTTTAGAGAGTTTTAAATCTAAAGTTAATAAGTTTATAAATATGAAAGAAAAAATCTTCATACTCCTTTATAATTAGATCAATTAACTAAAATTTACATTACCTTAAATCGTCTCCGTTACTATTCACTATCACTTAAACACTTTAACTTAACCTAAAAATAGTTTTACTTAACACTGTCCCTAAACTTGGTCTATTGTTTGTCTCTCTGTCAGCTGAAAAAAAAAATCAATTAGTATTTTGATATTAGGAAGACTAATAATAAATTTAATATAAGCTTAATATAAGCTACTTACTTTGTAGTGGAATCGACTTCGTCACACTGGACTGGTTCCTCTGGATTTATTTGAGGTTCCACTTGAGGATCCTCATTTTCCTCTGGATTTGTCGATGAGGTTATAGATGGTACTTGTACCGGAAGAGGAACGTTGACTCTTCTTCTTATTACAAGTCTATTCCCATCCATAACCTGAATTTCAAAATTTCTATTCCTGAACATATTGATAATAAAATGAAATAATAAAAATTAAAATTTATGCGGACAGCAATGGTGATGAACCAAAAATGAAAAAGTCACCTCGCGTCATTTTATGAAAGTAGGTCAAGGTAAAATTTCGATTTTTAAATCGCGGAGAGGGCCTCAAACCGGTTTTCCCGGGGGGGGGGACATTCTGCCCCCCCTCGTTGAGACCCCCCCTGACCAGGGGGGCTGTGCGCCTTATTTTCTGAATTTAAAAATATAAAAGAATTATTTTGCTTGAAAGGTTCTAAGTAAAGTCTTATTTCATTTATGCGCAACCTTTTATTATGAGTATTTAAAACAGTAGTTACAGCTTTACCATTATTTACTAGGAATAAATCTTTAGTCAAATAGACACCTTCGGTTATTTCAATATTGGGATATAAGCCTTCAGATATTTCTTTATTTATTACTGAAATTTATTATATTTATAGGCTAAGTTAATTATAGCTCCGTGAGAAGATAAAAAATCGTTGCCTATGATTTCGTCAAAGGGAATATTATTATTTCTCCCAGAATATTTATTTTAAAATGTATTATTATTTAATTTTTATTATTTTAAAATTATTATTGTTTATATTTAATTTATCCATTTATTCTTATCTTATTGGAATAAAGAATTAAACAATTTCGAAAAAAAAAATGTTTTATTTATAAGAATAACGAACAAACATAACAACTCTATACAAAAGTTTTTATTAGTCATAACAGAATGAAAAAATATTTTAAATTAACCACCCTGTTCAAAAATTCTTAATCCTTTCTGATTTTAGAGAGTTTTAAATCTAAAATTAATAAGTTTATAAATATGAAAGAAAAAATATTATAGGAAATTTAGGTACAGTTATCTTCATACTCCTTTATAATTAGATCAATTAACTAAAATTTACATTACCTTAAATCGTCTCCGTTACTATTCACTATCACTTAAACACTTTAACTTAACCTAAAAATAGTTTCACTTAACACTGTCCCTAAACTTGGTCTATTGTTTGTCTCTCTGTCAGCTGAAAAAAAAAATCAATTAGTATTTTGATATTAGGAAGACTAATAATAAATTTAATATAAGCTTAATATAAGCTACTTACTTTGTAGTGGAATCGACTTCGTCACACTGGACTGGTTCCTCTGGATTTATTTGAGGTTCCACTTGAGGATCCTCATTTTCCTCTGGATTTGTCGATGAGGTTATAGATGGTACTTGTACCGGAGGAGGAACGTTGACTCTTCTTCTTATTACAAGTCTATTCCCATCCATAACCTGAATTTCAAAATTTCTATTCCTGAACATATTGATAATAAAATGAAATAATAAAATTAAAATTTATGCGGACAGCAATGGCGATGAACCAAAAATGAAAAAGTCACCTCGCGTCATTTTATGAAAGTAGGTCAAGGTAAAATTTCGATTTTTAAATCGCGGAGAGGGCCTCAAACCGGTTTTCCCGGGGGGGGGGGGCATTCGCCCCCCCCCCGTTGAGATCCCCCCTGACCAGGGGGGCTGTGCGCCTTATTTTCTGAATTTAAAAATATAAAAGAATTATTTTGCTTGAAAGGTTCTAAGTAAAGTCTTATTTCATTTATGCGCAACCTTTTATTACGAGTATTTAAAACAGTAGTTACAGCTTTACCATTATTTACTCGGAATAAATCTTTAGTCAAATAGACACCTTCGGTTATTTCAATATTGGGATATAAGCCTTCAGATATTTCTTTATTTATTACTGAAATTTATTATATTTAGAGGCTAAGTTAATTATAGCTCCGTGAGAAGATAAAAAATCGTTGCCTATGATTTCGTCAAAGGGAATATTATTATTTCTCCTAGAATATTTATTTTAAAATGTATTATTATTTAATTTTTATTATTTTCAAATTATTATTGTTTGTATTTAATTTATCCATTTATTCTTATCTTATTGGAATAAAGAATTAAACAATTTCGAAAAAAAAAATGTTTTATTTATAAGAATAACGAACAAACATAACAACTCTATACAAAAGTTTTTATTAGTCATAACAGAATGAAAAAATATTTTAAATTAACCACCCTGTTCAAAAATTCTTAATCCTTTCTGATTTTAGAGAGTTTTAAATCTAAAATTAATAAGTTTATAAATATGAAAGAAAAAATATTATAGGAAATTTAGGTACAGTTATCTTCATACTCCTTTATAATTAGATCAATTAACTAAAATTTACATTACCTTAAATCGTCTCCGTTACTATTCACTATTACTTAAACACTTTAACTTAACCTAAAAATAGTTTCACTTAACACTGTCCCTAAACTTGGTCTATTGTTTGTCTCTCTGTCAGCTGAAAAAAAAATCAATTAGTATTTTAATATTAGGAAGACTAATAATAAATTTAATATAAGCTTAATATAAGCTACTTACTTTGTAGTGGAATCGATTTCGTCACACTGGACTGGTTCCTCCGGATTTATTTGAGGTTCCACTTGAGGATCCTCATTTTCCTCTGGATTTGTCGATGAGGTTATAGATGGTACTTGTACCGGAGGAGGAACGTTGACTCTTCTTCTTATTACAAGTCTATTCCCATCCATAACCTGAATTTCAAAATTTCTATTCCTGAACATATTGATAATAAAATGAAATAATAAAAATTAAAATTTATGCGGACAGCAATGGTGATGAACCAAAAATGAAAAAGTCACCTCGCGTCATTTTATGAAAGTAGGTCAAGGTAAAATTTCGATTTTTAAATCGCGGAGAGGGCCTCAAACCGGTTTTCCCGGGGGGGTACATTCTGCCCCCCCCCCCGTTGAGACCCCCCCCTGACCAGGGGGGCTGTGCGCCTTATTTTCTGAATTTAAAAATATAAAAGAATTATTTTGCTTGAAAGGTTCTAAGTAAAGTCTTATTTCATTTATGCGCAACCTTTTATTACGAGTATTTAAAACAGTAGTTACAGCTTTACCATTATTTACTCGGAATAAATCTTTAGTCAAATAGACACCTTCGGTTATTTCAATATTGGGATATAAGCCTTCAGATATTTCTTTATTTATTACTGAAATTTATTATATTTATAGGCTAAGTTAATTATAGCTCCGTGAGAAGATAAAAAATCGTTGCCTATGATTTCGTCAAAGGGAATATTATTATTTCTCCCAGAATATTTATTTTAAAATGTATTATTATTTAATTTTTATTATTTTAAAATTATTATTGTTTGTATTTAATTTATCCATTTATTCTTATCTTATTGGAATAAAGAATTAAACAATTTCGAAAAAAAAAATGTTTTATTTATAAGAATAACGAACAAACATAACAACTCTATACAAAAGTTTTTATTAGTCATAACAGAATGAAAAAATATTTTAAATTAACCACCCTGTTCAAAAATTCTTAATCCTTTCTGATTTTAGAGAGTTTTAAATCTAAAATTAATAAGTTTATAAATATGAAAGAAAAAATATTATAGGAAATTTAGGTACAGTTATCTTCATACTCCTTTATAATTAGATCAATTAACTAAAATTTACATTACCTTAAATCGTCTCCGTTACTATTCACTATCACTTAAACACTTTAACTTAACCTAAAAATAGTTTCACTTAACACTGTCCCTAAACTTGGTCTATTGTTTGTCTCTCTGTCAGCTGAAAAAAAAATCAATTAGTATTTTGATATTAGGAAGACTAATAATAAATTTAATATAAGCTTAATATAAGCTACTTACTTTGTAGTGGAATCGACTTCGTCACACTGGACTGGTTCCTCCGGATTTATTTGAGGTTCCACTTGAGGATCCTCATTTTCCTCTAGATTTGTCGATGAGGTTATAGATGGTACTTGTACCGGAGGAGGAACGTTGACTCTTCTTCTTATTACAAGTCTATTCCCATCCATAACCTGAATTTCAAAATTTCTATTCCTGAACATATTGATAATAAAATGAAATAATAAAAATTAAAATTTATGCGGACAGTAATGGTGATGAACCAAAAATGAAAAAGTCACCTCGCGTCATTTTATGAAAGTAGGTCAAGGTAAAATTTCGATTTTTAAATCGCGGAGAGGGCCTCAAACCGGTTTTCCCGGGGGGGGGGGGCATTCTTCCCCCTCGTTGAGACCCCCCCTGACCAGGGGGGCTGTGCGCCTTATTTTCTGAATTTAAAAATATAAAAGAATTATTTTGCTTGAAAGGTTCTAAGTAAAGTCTTATTTCATTTATGCGCAACCTTTTATTATGAGTATTTAAAACAGTAGTTACAGCTTTACCATTATTTACTCGGAATAAATCTTTAGTCAAATAGACACCTTCGGTTATTTCAATATTGGGATATAAGCCTTCAGATATTTCTTTATTTATTACTGAAATTTATTATATTTATAGGCTAAGTTAATTATAGCTCCGTGAGAAGATAAAAAATCGTTGCCTATGATTTCGTCAAAGGGAATATTATTATTTTCGGAGACAATATGAAATTTAATCGGCAGGTTTTTATCATAAAATGAAAGATTTAGAGTATCGCTTTCGGCTGTCTCTATTGGTAAATTGGTACTTAAACCTTTAAGTGTACTTTTATCATTTTATCTGATTTGTATTCGATATTTTTTAATCTTTAATAAGAGACACGGCAGCACCGGTGTCCATTAGAAATCTAAATAAATCCTTATTTATAAAGGAATCAAGATAAGGGTTTTTATCATGATTGTTAAGGCGTTTTCTTGGGACATTATTTTGAAATTCTTTTGCAATGCTTCAAAATTGTCTTCGGAGTGTTTGTTAGATTTCCGCTAAGGTATCGTTTCTTTTCTTCATTTCTTCTAGGGCCAGTTTTGAGCTATCAGCATGTTTACGAAAGCTATCAAGTCGTTTGCGTAGTCTTGTTTTGATCTGGGCATTTCTGACATTCCCGTTGTGCCGAGATCGCTCCATTATGTTTGACTTTGAAGGTCAAGACTGTGCTGAGAAATTACTTAGAGTAATTCAAGAGCACTTTAGCTGGCGCTGTATTGGTGCTGACACTTGTTGATCGTATCACAAGTAAAATTCGCTAGTACTATAGCCGCAGGTAGAAACGTACTCGAAGTCAACTGAAGAAGCTGTACCAATTCCATGCTCTGCTTTATATGTATAACTTTGAGGCTCTGCTCACTTCTGACTGTCGCAGCCAATCAGTGCTAACCTCACTTTTAGTCGAATTAATTATGTTTATTTGTTTTATTTTCGTTTATGAGTACTAAAAAATTCAAATTGAAGGTTTATTTTTGTATATTTACAACAATAATATCAAAACATTATTTCTTCATTTGTTAGTTTTAAATTGTTTTGTCTATTATTAAAATATTTTAATAGTAAATTTCGAGAAATTTTGAAATAATATTTAGAGTTGATTGTTCCATAAAGAATACAGTAATTTGATTTATACACAAATTCGTTGTTTCGAACAGTATTGACATTTAATATACGATTAAAAACTCATATATTTGGTACGCTTTTGATCACTTATATGTATTAACGTATCAATAAATTCGCCAGTTATATAACATAGAGTAGTCAGTAAACTATTGAGAGAAATGCAGTGAAAAATATTTAAAATCAGTTTATTTCGGTCACCTGAATGTAATTGGTTTGGCATTATCTTCCGTTAACCCAAGTTTCACTACTATGTTTTGTAATATATGATGATACTTATGAAGGGTTTGGAGAAGGTTGTTTACTTATTTAAAATACTGGACAAACCAATCGTCTCTCTTGTTGTCAGTTTATTATTATAAAGAGTAAATTAACCTCTATAGATAAAATTTACAAATATGTGGTTAAACTTCCCTTGGCCTATCATCTAATATTTATTTTGGATACGGAAAACTTAAAGTTAATGTTTCCTCACATTATTTTTGTACTTCCAGCTTTAATTGAGAACTGTTTTAAATTTAGACTTCGATTCTTTTGAAAATAAACCAAAAATAAATTATCTATACGCAATTTTTCTTAACCTGGCGATTTTCTGCTAGATGGTTAAAAACAAGTGGGGTAAAAAGTAGTGATTGGATAAGTATTTCATTCAATTTATATTAAGTAAAAAATTAGTAACACAATCTGTACCCATAGAAGTTTTAAGAACACACCCTCTTATTTCTAAAGTTTCATCAATAAGCATCTTAAAATTGACCCCAAGTTTGTGCTATTTTAAAACTAAAACTATTTAAAAATAATGAATGATCTAAAGGTTAAAAGAATAGTAAAACTTAAACCTAACTATAGAATTTAAAACTTATTTTACAAATCATCAGGATTGTACCATGAATCATCTTCAGTTTGGGTATTTTTATAAGACCCATCTTTCAATGACTGTAAAACAACATTCAAACTATCAATAATAGTTTGAGGAACCTCACCCCCATGTCTCTTTGTTTTGTAGCATATTTGTGCTAGTTTCTTTGTCAATTTCATACAAAGATCAATGTCCCAATTTATCTCTTCGGCTGCCAGTTTATTGATAGTGGATGCAGTAAAGCTCCAAGCCTTTTGCTTGTTCCTTGAATTGTTTTACATATCATTAATCATGACAAAATGATATATGAACATGTGTTTTTTAATCTCTAAAAATTTTGTATTCCACGAAAATTTTTAAGTATATGTGATTACATTGCACTGCAGTAACCACTTAGAGTATAAACGTACTGGAGTTCTTCGTTTAAGAATTCCTACTCTGTAGGCGGTGACCACATCACGGTATCGTCTGATATTGTGGATGTAGTTCTATAACTGTGGCATCATATATAGCTGATACAGGCATAAGTTTAAGAATTCTTCTAAAATATGTATAATTATAGTGCTACCTCTAGAAATCTTAAAACTCTTAATTTAAAAGTAAAGATTACACACAGTTATTTAAGAAAATAAATAACAAAACATGTGGTTTAAGTAAATTCTCTGATTGTCATATGGTTGGTAATTACATTCGCTATGTTTCTCACCATGCGAGTGTAATAAACTTTATAGTTTTGCAACTGGAGCACATTATTTTGCTTTATAAATCCCAAAAGAGCGCTTTTTAATTTTTAGATACAAAATAGAATAAAATAAATCTTAAAAAATATTTAGAATAAATTGTTTATTTGCATGAACCATCAATCCTAAACAGGACTGAAGGAATTTGGCGGTCCTTCAAACCTGTTTTCCTGATGTGTTGGAAATTTCTCGTCTCTTCTTACGGATTCAAACAGGAAAAAGTGGAAATGGCAGGTAAATTTTCGCCATATTATAACGAAGTGTGAAGCCTGCGCTGTATAAGCTTCTTTTTCCCCCACATAAGAGCGTGAGTCAAAAGAAACCTTAAACGAGTAGCAACTCGACAGAAGAAATGACAGCTCAAAATAATGGGCTCAAACAGATTTGTTAATTAATTAATCGTTGACATTTCCGACTCTAAATCAAATAGGAATTCAGTAAGACTCAAAAATGCAACGAATGTTATGCTGTTATACGAAGGATATATGCGAAATGCTTAATGAAACTGATATTGTGTTGCCCAAAACGTGAATATTAGCAAAAATAAGGTAAAATTAATCATATTTACTTCTTAAAGAGAGTAGATTTAGCTGGTCCAAGATCCTTGTTGTATCCATAGAATATATTGTCGGATTTGAGTTTTTCAATGTGCGACTAGTCGCATTCTAGTTTTCAGATTGCGACTCATCGGGATCTTATTGGTAAGGGGGGTAAAAATAATAAAAAACTTAATTGAATTTTGTAGCAAACTGGAGTGTATTGAGAAGAAAACAAGAATAAATTTAATTATAGGATAAAATATTAACCGAAACATTACAGCAGTTTACATTATATAAAATTTAAAAATTAAAGATCTTTACTTACATAATTATTTGGGAACAGCCTCTTGATTTGGGGGGACACTGTTTAAGCTTAAGGTGTCATCGTTAGAAGCGACTAAACTAGACTCATCTTTGATTATTTTCCTATCAGTTACCATGTATAATAATATATAGTCAGCAAAAACAAACCATATGGTTAACTATTATACAGGGTGTTGGACAACTAAAGTTTTATCAATCCTTGCTCGTGACCATATCACTGCAACTAAAGCGTGATTGAAATTAATCCAATCGGATGGAAAGTGTGCTTTAATTGTGGCCCATTCAAAATAATAAATTTAAGATGAAATTTTAACCGTGACAACTCCTCTTCTCCTTCAGAAGGAGGATAATTTTTCAAAAAAATTAACCGACGATTATAAATTAAGTGGGTAACACCCAATAGGCAGAATGAAACTATAGGAAGATCTATTATTAAGTAAAGTTAAAGACAATAAACCCAATAAGGGAAGGAAATTATCACACAAAGGTAAAATTAATTATCACACAAAGACAAAATTAATTATCACATAAAAGTAAAAATAATTATACTACCAAATTAATTAATCAAGAATAAACTGAAAGGCAAGTCATAATCAAGGAATTTAAAGTAAATGTCTAAAAGGACAGAAGATAAAAGGTAATGAATAAAGTTATAATCAAGAAATCGTCCTGATGGACAAAAGCAAATAAGTCCATAAATCATTAATAATAAGCGGCAACGGCAAATTGTGTGCCAAAGGTAAACGTCCTCAGGGACAAAAGACAAAATATACAATAACGGCTAATTGATTGCCAAAGGTAGACGTCTTCACGGACAATAAGGTAATGGCAAACTAATTGTCAAAGATAAACGTCCTCACGGACAGAAGATAAAGGCATAATTCAAACTAAACGTTCCAACGGACAAAGTAACATCATAATCAAGGTAGTAGTTAATATATGAGAGGACAAATGAGGAGGAGGAGGATGAAGAGTATATACTCTTCACCCAACTCCTCCTCATTTATTCTCTCATAATATTTTTTGAATTATTTCGTATACTGATTTATAAAAATTTAAAAAGCAAATGCTCTCGAAAGAAATAATAATATTTTAAATAATCCAAAGTTGCAAACTTTCGAGAGTTTTAAATTTAATAAAAATATTGAAAAAATAATAAATTTATAAATATATCTTCCTTCCTTCATTCTCGTTTAACTAGAATAATTAAATAATTTTACTTTACCTTAAATTCTCCGAGCTACTAGCTACTATCACTAAAACATCACTAAATTGTTTAACTTAACATTAAAAAAGTCCCACTTAACACTGTCCCTATAATGTCTTTCTGCTTTCAGTGTCAACTGAAAAAATTAAAAATCAATTAATATTTTAGTTATAACGAAGACTAACTCTGAATTAAGAAAACATTTAGCATAAATTACTTACTCCGTAGTAGAATTCACTTCTGCAGATTGTAAGGGACCATTTCTTTCATTTTCTGGACCCTCAACCTCATTTTCTTCTTGGCCTGTTGTCGAAGATATTTTAGGATCTTGTATGGGTTGAGAGTCTTGGGTGGATTCCTGGTCCCTTCTTATTAAAATTCTATTATTATTATTTAAAACTACTCTAAAATTACGAAGCATTTTCTTAAATAATTAAATGTAAAATAAAACTTATTAATCTGTGTTCTTACGACAAGGCTCGTTGACCACAAATGACGAAGTTTACCTCGCGGAACAGACGTTTCTATAAAAGTAGGTCATGGGTACCTCCGGCACCCTTCAGGTGCCTTCGGCCTCCAATGGTGGCCTTCGGCAAGTATGTCAGAACATGGTTCGATTTAAGAGAAGTTTAGGTTCTGTCACCAGGACTTTTAATACTTTACGTGTCAATATTGTATGTTTAAAAAAAAACATAAAATATTGGTCACAAAGTATTATAACCAACTAAAACTACGATCAATTGTGGCCCTGAAAAGGACCGTTTGGTTGTAAAACATGCGACTCTTTTATTGTGTTGTGGAGTCGCACGGCCCGTCATCATCAACGGCGGTGGTGGCGGTGCTGTCCTCAGCATATTCGATTATGAACCGCCAAAGTTCTTCCCATCTGGGATCGGCCAACTCCCACTCGAGACAATTCTCTGTGGTAGAATCTACCACAGGGCATTGAATAGGTTGCTGTTCACTCGCAGACATGTTGAACTGAAATGAATGTAATAAGTATCGGTGGTCGTATATATAGAGACAAATTAGTGGTGGGGGTGAAAACAAATGTCGTATTACCTATTGAGACCAAAGTTGTTTGTGGTTTCGAATACGAACGAATGATTGTGGTGGGTTCCACCAGCACCTAAACTTTTAATACGTTGTATCCAATATTGTATATTCTATATATACAATATTAGTAACAAAGTACTAATATGAACTAAAACTACGATCAAAGTATTTTCTGGTCCTGAGAAGGACCGTTTTATTGCAAAAACATGCGACTCTTTATTGTGTTGTAGAGTCGCACGGCCCGTCATCATCAACGGTGGTGGTGGTGATGCTGTCCTCCATGTATTCGACTATGAACCGCCAGAGTTCTTCCCATCTGGGATCGTCTAACTCCCATTCAAGACAATCGTCCGTGGTAGAATCTACCACAGGGCATGGGATGGGCTATTGCCTGCGACCGCCATCTATAGAAAGGAGAGACGGCGGGGACGGCAGCCGCCCCACCGCCATTTATTTAACATTTGCAAAAGTTTAAAACAGTCGCTAACCATATTTTGATAGTAATATGTTTGTTTGTACTTCTTCGATAGACAGATCATTTTCTACAGTTCTAATAGCTTCCCTTTGCATTTGATCAAAACCTTACAAGTCCATCATCACGTACATTGAATTTGGAAAATTTTAAGGCAATTAAAAAAATTCGATTTTTTGAGCCGGTTGCAGGGACTGACCCCTTAATGCTCGTTTGTTTAAATTCATCAAAAAATTCTTCAATGTCTGCATTCTTTGTGGAATGGAAACATTATGTAAGAAATAATCCTATATTTAATAATAATATTTTGATATTATCTTCATTCTCATTAACTACTACGTCGTGAGTGTGTACTAAGTTTATTTTTATTATACAAGGTATTACACTCTTTACAGAGCCATAGTTTTAACAACTTTTTTAAATAACTACATCATAATCGAGTAAAAAAGTTGAGAAAGTTTTTAATTATTTATAATTCAACTATATATTTCAAAATAAGATTATAATTTCCTCCTAAGAAGCGTCAGTTTTATATGTTGACTTTTTGTAATACATAACAAATATCTGCTCAAACAGTTTAATAACTTTTTTAACTAATTACACTAAGATCGAACTTGTTTAAGACAATGTCGTCCCAATCTCTTTCTATTAAACAAGCTGTATTAACTAGTTATTAATTATTTATAATTCAGCTATGAATTTCTAAATAAAAGAATAATTTCCTTTTAACAGGCGTTAAATAATTTTAAATATCTACACTTTGAGAGTGATAAATAAAATTTAGTTATTAATTTAATTATCATGAACTGTCAATAATCTACCACTATACTACTACCTACCTGCATCAATATATTTTACTTGGAAATGGGTTCGGTAATTTATCTTGAGTTTGCGTATTGCAAGCAATCATTACACAAGTAGCTATATTTGGATCGGAGTATAAACCTCAATTTATGAATATTGTAAAATAGCTTTTCTTCAGATTGTGTGTCATTTATATGTAGTGTAATAATTTTTGTAGGTGAAATAAGGGTATCACTTTTTTTATTTTTAAAGTTTTATTTCTCTGTGATTTAGATAATAAATTTAATTAAAATTAATGTCATTAATGATTATGATATCCTCATTATCTTCAATCATAACTCTAGCTTCGATGTCTTCGTTTCCGCCGCCTCTTCCGTTCTGGTCCTCCTGGAGTTCTTCCACCTCCATATTTATGACTTCAGGTTCGGCTTCGGAGAATGAGTCATCTTCCCCAAAACCATAATTAGAGCGATCACAGTTGAAGATCAGGGAGATAGTTCGGTCCGAGTCTGATTTATTGTCACCCTGTTCAGCTTGATTCTGTGGATTAAAAAAAGAAAATCACATAAAAAAGTATTCATTAAACAATGATCGCAAATAATAATAAACGCAAATAGCTATAATAATAAGTATGGTGTGGTTTTATCTGTATACATACATACCTCAATATGGTTCGGTAAATTTAGTTCCTCCTCCATCACTTCCTCGTTATTGCAGTCGGGCGGAAGAACATCCTGTATTTCTTGGAGGTAAAAAATGCAGTATTAAATATTTAATAAGCAACGGTGGTTTATAATAATTAATAAAAATTATAGACATAATAATATTGCATACCCCATTGTGGATTGGCATATTAAAATAAAGGGTTTTCCAATAAGAGGTGTTATTTTGATATTCAAAGAAAAATGCCATTTTTTAAGATAAATGATCGGATATTTATTACATTATAAAGAGGAAGGTATGCCGTTAATGATGGAAAATAACATCAGCCAAATGACCACCACGACCATGCCTACAGGACCATATCCTTTTCATGAAATTTTCCATAACCAAATCGCAAAGTGGCTGCCCTATGTCCTCGATAGCCTCACGAATTCCATCTTTGAGGTCTTGAATCGACGCTGGGCTGTTGGCGTAGACCTTGTCTTTCACGTGGCCCCAAAGGAAGAAATCGCAAGGTGTCACATCACAAGATCTCGGTGGCCAATTGTGATCACCTCTTCGAGAGATAACACGGCCCGGAAACTTTTCCCGTAAAAGATCAATGGTTTCGTTGCTTGTGTGGCACGTAGCGCCGTCTTGTTGAAAGTAAACGTGGTCCAGATAAATACCATCCAATTCCGGCCATAAAAAATCATTAATCATCTCTCGATAGCGCAATCCATTCACCGTAACTGTTGTTCCAGCCTCATTTTCGAAAAAGTAAGGTCCAATGACCCCGCCGGACCATAAACCGCACCAAACAGTCACACGTTCAGAATAGAGAGGCTTTTCAACAATAACTCTTGGGTTTTCCGAGCCCCAGATGCGACAATTTTGTTTGTTGACGAAGCCACCGAGGTGGAAATGGGCCTCATCACTGAAGATGATTTTTCGATGGAATTCCGGATCATTTTCATGCATTTCAAGAACCCAATCAGCAAAGGCACGACGTTGTTGATGATCGGCCGGCTTGAGTTCTTGCGTTAACTGAACTTTATAAGCCTTAAGACCCAAATCTTTATGCAAAATACGGTGAAATGACGTTTGTGGAATCCCTAATTCCAAAGAACGACGAGGAATGGACAAACCTGGGTTTTCTTCAACACTTTCGGCTACAGCAGCAATATTCTCGGCTGTTCTTGAGCGACGTGCACGGGTTTTCTTCTTCACATAACTAATTTGTCCCAACAGCTCGAATTTTTTCACCAATTTCTTTATTGCGCTCCGACAAGTTGCTTCATGACGACCCAAAAATGTTCGAGTTTTACAAACCGTCTCTGCCAAATTTTCACCATTTTTATAGTGAATTTTAATAATTTCAATGCGTTGTTGAAGCGTGTATCGTTCCATCTTTATTTATGGCGTAGTTTCTACTTGTCAAACGTCAAAAACTTACAGCTTCAAAAGTGACATCTACCGAAATAGCGGGCTTTTCAAAATGACACCTCTTATTGGAAAACCCTTTATGACCCATCTTCCATCACACCCTGATTGAGGGTGATTGCACCCCCGGTTCATGTATTTGTTAAGCCTCCACAAATATAAATAAATTTACTGCATATATCTGAAATGCATTCATTGAAGTTCTCGAATATATTAGATAGAGCTTATTAAAAACTATAAAAACAATATTCTTTAAATGTGCTTACATAAAACGCAGCGTCTACCTGACGTTGTGACAATATTCGCCTTAAGCGATTTGTTATTTCATCAAGCGTATAGTTGCGTTCGAATATCTAGTTGCAATTGGGGCATCTGAGATACACCCCTCGGTGTAGTGCTTGTGTGTAGCACCTAGCACAAATCGAATTGTGGCATCTAAAACTTACAATCAAGTGGTAGAGTGCTACAGTGCATATAAAACATTCTAGAAATGGATATCTGAAACGAGACACATCGAGAAATATATATTATATAACAAAAATATTGGCGGTGAAATTATATTGAAAATTATATTCTTAGGCATATTAAATAAGCATTAAAATATTGAATATAAAATGAGTTTCAAAAACTTGACCAGTAACGACATTTGTTAATAAATCATAAATATGTAATTTCAAGGAATTTCTGAAACACTTCAACAAATTTTAAAATCACTAAACTCTCAACTGTCTAATAGTTTGTTTTTTTTTTAATTTTAAAGTCTTTTGCTTTTCCTTCGTTATGTAGAGTTAATGATATCTACATATAACGGTTTTAGTTTACCTATTTGCAACATTTGCAACACACTACAAGGATTATTACAGACATGACGATGATTTCAAGGAAAATATTGTACTTTTTAGAGTGATATGCAATGAATGATTGTTTAAAAAATTTTAGCAACTTTTTGTCGCACATTTGAAGCTTATGTTAAGTATAACGAAGGTTGTTCAGGTTAGTTTGCTGTTATTTGCAAACAAAGTTGATTGTCAGCGATGTTAACAAGGTGTAGCATGTGTGTGTTTGGTTTTAGTGTACATATTCTAGTTCATTGAAGCGTGAAATCAGCAGTGAGAGAGTTCAAGTCACTTAAATTTCGATTATTTACATCAAATTTTAAGAGGCTCTTTCTCTAATATTAATTATAGACCCATCAGCCTCCCGGGCTTTTTGGTATATAAGATAAGAATTTAGATCTTATCAAGCAATTTGGTTATTTCTAGAAATTTGAGGATTTGTGGAGCATTTTTGTATGACAGTTTCTCCCGTGTGATGAAAAGACCTGTATTACATTGTTGGCATATAGGCGGATCTGTCATTTCTATGAGCTGGATATGTGTTGTTCTCGAATATTGAATTCTCAGTCTAGTCATTAATATTAGAGTTTTTTCGTTTTTCTGTGAAATGTTTTCGTTACTGAAAACGATGTCTTTCCAGTTGTATTCCTGATGATCCTATCGGAAAATTTATTTATATCTAAAATGTGAAGAAATATAGTTGACTGGAGAGGGGTTTGTGTTGCCAGTATTCTTGGCCAGCGAGTATGCCCTCTCATTTTCCTCAATTCCCACATGGCAGGGGATCCATATAAATGAAAGTTTCTTGTTTTGAATTAAGATACGATAAATGTTATTGAGTACTAGATTAAGTAAAGGAGAATTAATAAATATAATAAAAAAATAGTAAGTGAGAGAAGTCAGGAATGGGTGGTGGGGGAGCTACTAATGAGAAATTTTTCGAATCGTTTTTAATTTAACTTAAAGGGTTCGTTAAGGTTTATAATTTAATCAATTTTTTATATATTTCATGTCTAGTTCGCTATTATGTCAGATGTTATTTTGTCTAATATAGAGTATAAATAAATGTTTATTGGTAGAATAGTAATATATGCGTAAGATACTCGCGAACCTGCCTAGAATTATGTGCAGGAGCACCGTCTTGTTGAAACCAACAGGTATTAACCTGTGCCAGAGGTAAATCCTCCAAGCAGTTTTCTAAATTATTTTGTAATAATTGAAGGTATCGTTCTCCAGTTAACGAACTATGGTAGATAAATGGACCTAGTATTTTGGTACCGAAAATTCCACACCACATATTAAACCCAAAACGCTCCTGATGTCTTGAAATTTTTTGAACACCCGGATTCTGTAGCGCCCAGTAATGAGTATTCCGGCGGTTAAAGACACCATTATTAGTGACTAGACTTTCGTCAGACCATATTATTTTTGCAGGGAAATTGATATCATCTTCACATGCGCGTGTATACCACTCACAGAAATGCCGGCGTCGTTCAAGATCCCTTGGTTTAAGTGCTTGGCAAATCCTAAATTTATAGGGGTGATATCTATTTTTACGCAAAATAAATTGAGCAGTGGATTTGGCTACTCCTATATTTTTTTCAATTTGCCTGGAAGAGATGTCAGGGTTCTCAACAACTGCTTGTAATACGTTATTTTGGGTTTCTTCGGAAGAATCCTTTTTTCGGGATGAAACTGGCTTTTTAAATGATCCATATTGTTTTAAATTTCGTGCCAACTGTAAGAAAATGGACTTACATGGTTGCTTTCTATCTGGAAATTTATTTAGATACATTGCTGCAGTATTTATAGTATTCTTCTGGCACAAAATGTAGCAGGTCAGCATGTCAAACTTTTCTTCATGACTATAATGGCCACCCGGCATATTCGACGATAATAACACAATAATAATTATTCAACAATAAACAATAACAACAGTAAAAACGACAAGAACTCTACAAACAACTTAATAACTCTAAATCAACTTAACAATTATTATTTTATCTTACCATAAACATTAAATTAAGTCATATGTGACAGAATAACAGGTATTTACGTCAAAGTGTCAAAGCATTATTTGTTTGCAAAGCCTACTTAAAAATATGTTTAAAAAAAAAAATATGACATGTGATACATCGTTGAATTTGTAATAAAAAATGGAATCAGATACAGGGTATACTTTTTTTTTGGGCCATATAAAAAAATAAAGTTGATGATGGTTTCTCGAAAACAAAACGTCGGATATAAAATTTAAAAACGCCATCACGTATTATCTAAAAAGTGCCAATGAAAAAGTTTTATTAGTTTTTTAATATCTTTTAAAATAAAGTCACAAAAAAATAAAATCTATTTCGTCAAATTTTCGTTTTTCCCCAATATCTCAGCTGGCCATGAAAATTTTTAAAGTTTCTCAACGGCATGTAAATACGCTTCAAAGTACGCAACTTTTTTCTAATTTAACCTAAGCTGTAACTCCAACAGGTACTGAGATCCCCATGCTTAGGGTCCTTATCGTGGACACCCTGTATATATATATATATATATATATATATATATATATATATATATATATATATATATCATCATCATCATCATTTTCAGCCATTATCTACCATTTCTAAATTATGGTGCAGCCTCCCTTATTAAGTTGTTATTATGATGTTCCTTTATAGTTATTTATTATTATTATTTTTCTTGTTTTGTTGTTATTACTATTACGTGTTCTTATAATCATTACTCATTTGTGCCCAACTCTTTCTATCGATGGTTAATCGGGACCAAGTTGTTCCTGCCACTTTCCTGATGTCATAGTCCCATTTAATGTTAGGGCGTCTCTGTGGACTCTTCGCGTTTCTGGGATACCACATAGTTGTTCTTGTGGTCCATCTGTTGTCAGTTCTTCTTGCTACATGACCTGCCCATTGCCATTTAAGGGATTTTATTCTTTGGACGACATCTGTCACCTGGGTCATTCGTCGTATCCAATCTATTCGTTTGCGATCCCTTTTTGTTATCCCTAGCATACATCTTTCCATGGATCTTTGAGCTACTTGGAGTTTCGTAATTATTTCGCTCTTCAATGTCCAAGTTTCGCAACCATATGTCATGATCGGTAATATGCATTGATCAAACGCTCTTTTCTTAAGGTAAAGTGGCATTCTGGATTTGAAGATGATGGAGTTTCGTCCGAATGCTGACCACGCCAGTTTGATTCTTCTGTTAATTTCTGGAAGTAGTGAACCCGACTTGTGTATAAGTTGACCCAGGTATACATATTCATCTACTACTTCCAGCGTGGTTTCGTTTATCCTTATTTCAATGTCTCTTATTAGATCGTTGCACATTACTTTTGTTTTTGCTAGGTTCATCTTTAAGCCAACTCTGTTACTGGCAGTGTTCAGATCATTAATTTGTTCCTGCAGTTCTTCAGGATTTTTAGCAATCAGAACGATGTCATCAGCGAATCTTAAGTGGTTTAGATATTCACCGTCTATACATAGACCTTTATTTTCCCAGTCTATTTTGCGGAAGATACTTTCTAGAGTTGCTGTAAATAGCTTGGGGGATATTGCGTCACCTTGTCGGACTCCTTTCTGAGTTGGAAATTCTGGGGTATCTTTGTATACATTTACTCTAGCTGTGGCCTCTCTATATATGTTGGCTAGCATTTCTACGTAAGGCTTATCCACTCCCTGGTCGACTAGAGCTTCTATAACTGCTCTTGGGTATATTGAGTCGAATGCCTTTTCAAAGTCTACGAAAGCTAATGTCAGTGGCAGATCATATTCTTTTGTTCGACTCATAATTTCTCGTAGTGTTTGAATATGATCCATTGTGCTGAAGCCACTTCTAAAGCCTGCTTGTTCTCGAGGTTGAGCAGCATCAAGTGTGTTCTGTATTCTGTTGTTAATTATTTTTGTGAATATTTTGTATATTACTGGTAGCAAACTAATTGGTCTGTAATTTTTAAGGTCCTCTTTGCTCCCTTTCTTGTGGATTAGGATTATATTAGCGCTATTCCACTGTCTCGGAATGCGTCTTGATTTTAGGCAGTTTGTGTATATGTTGGCTAAGATTTTCCAAGTTGAGTTTCCGGCGTATTTTATGAGTTCAGATGTGACACCGTCATTCCCAGCTGCCTTGCCGTTCTTCATGCTCCTAAGAGCTGCTTCTACTTCCTCCACAAGAACTTCTGGAACATCTTCTTGTGCTGTAGTTGTCTCTTCCTCTACTTCCTGATGTGCCGGTATTTTGTATAAGTCCTCATAGAATTTGGTTATGATTTTTATTATTTCGTCCCTGTTTGTTATTCTTTCATTTCCGTTCACCAGTGCTATTACTTGTTTCTTACCGATGGTTAATGCGCTTTTTGTCTTCTTATAGCTCTTATGATTTTCGATTGCATCTTCCACAAGCCTCTCGTTATAGGATTTTATATCTTCTGCAATCTTCTTTCTTATCGTTTTGCACAGCTCCCTGTATTCTATTCGGTTTATGTTCGAGCTGATTTTCATTTGTCTTCGTTGTTTCAGAAGAGCTCTCGTTTCATCGGAGAGTTTTCTATTGTGGTTACGTGGTTGTGGTCCTCCAATTTCCTTGGCGCAGTTTAGGATCGTTTCCATCAAGTGTGAGCCATCTGTTGCGTCTTGTAGTTTTTCATTAATTAGGTCTTGATATTGTTCTGAGTTGTTTCGTAAGTTAGCGATATTTATTCCAGATGTTGGTTTTCGTATTAATTTTATTCTTTCTAATCTTGTATTGAGAACTACTCGAGCTCTGATTAGTCTGTGATCACTACCTGTTCGAAACTTATTAAGAACGCTTACATCTTGTAGGGTTGTTATGTTGTTGGTTAGGATGAAATCAATTTCATTTTTAGTTTTTCCGTCAGGACTTATCCACGTCCATTTTCTATTTGGACTTTTCTTGAAGTAGGTGTTGCCTATTGATAGGTTCTGGAAATGTGCGTATTGAACCAGTCTTTCACCTCTTTCGTTTCTATCCCCAAATCCGAAATTTCCTATACATTGTTCTAAATTGGCCCTTTTCCCCACTCTAGCATTGAAGTCTCCTATTATATACTTAAATTGACTTTTGTTCTTATTTAGCACCTCCGTTATTTCATTGTAGAGTTCCTCTATACTTTCATCTGGGTATGAGATTGTTGGTGCGTATACTTGTACAATTTGAATGGTGTATATTTTTGATAGTCGGAGAGTTAGGCTAGCTACTCTATCTGAGGTGTTGGTGATATCGACTATCCTATTTTTCCATTTCTTATTGATTAGGAATCCTACACCACTCGTTCGGCCATTTGTTGTACCTTTGTGATAGAGGATATTGCCAGATTTAAGTTCAATGAGATCTTCGTTTTTCCGTCTTACTTCGCTGATGCCTATAATATCCCATTTAATATTAACTGCTTCATTCTCTAACTCAGTGAGTTTGGTTTGGTTCGATAACGACCTGCAGTTATAGGACGCTATGTACAAAGTTGTTGGAACAAGCGAATTTTTGCCTCCCCCAGAATCCTCGAGGCAGACGTTATTCAAGGTGTGGGATTTGATACCCACCTGGGGTACACTGTCCGTATTTGTTTTCAAACTCGCCATTTTTTTAAGGGGTTGTGAGGCATACCTTATCACGCTGCCTCAATGCGGGTTGATAAGGGGCAAGTGTTGTCGTCTATTGGCTTTTGCCATTTACCAACAGACCATTGTTCCCCCCGGATTTTTCTGAACTTTTTATTTATGAAAAAGCCCAGTGTCGGGCCCAGGATTCCAACCGGGGACCTCCTGGTTGGAAGTCCAAGCTCTTACCAACTGAGCCAATCGGGGGGTTATATATATATATATATATATATATATATATATATATATATATATATATATATATATATATATATACAGGGTGTCCCACTTAAGATGGATACAAGCCAATATCTTGATTGTTTGTTAAGCGATGTTTTTCATTTTTGGTAGGAGGCTGTATGGTTATAAGGCGCACATTTTGCCCAGGGTAAGAAACGCGATACCTCATAGACGTACGTTTTAATGGGGTTTGATTTTTTTTTATTCAAGAGTAAACTACCTTTAGGACAGTATTTATTTCAAATCTAATAAATTATATTGAATCCTCCTCATCCAAGATACTTTAGTTCTAATTTTGATAAAGATTGATACAGGGTGTGTCATTAAAAATATGACATTTTTAATTTTTTTTATTATTTTTTTTTTAAGTGAAAACTTAACGACTTACGACGCCACTGGATAAAAAACTGGTTTATGTCAACATTATAATAATCGATTTAAGTTTTCAGATAGCTACCATAATAATTAAGATCTTTAATTTTGTTTAATTTATAAAACCGATATTTTTAATTCTGCTAATACCACTGAATAAAATCCGTTACAAAAGAATCTATAAACCCAGCTCTCAACGAAAACTGAAATATGATTTTTATTCATTTTATTGAGGATTAATGAAAAAAATCCAAACAATTATTTAAAACAATCACTATTAACTTTGAAAAATATGCTTTAAACTAAGATTTAGAAAACTATAATGAACTAAAAGTCAACATCTTCGACCAAACCACCATAATTTCTAATGCATTTTTCATAAATTTTCCTAATTCTTATGCAAACTTTACGTAATTCTTGTCGAGATATTTCTTCACATACTTGGCGTATTCGAGTTTTTAATTCTTCTAATGTTCGTGGACGGGTCTTATAAACTTTATTTTTGATAGCACCCCATAGAAAGAAATCTAGAGGTGTGAGGTCTGGAGACCTAGGAGGCCATGCTACAAAAGGACTATTGCGACCAATCCATTTATCTTGAAAATTTTCATTGAGCCATCTTCTTATAGGTGCAGCATTATGGATCGGAGCGCCATCTAGCTGAATATACAAATTCTCTCTATAAGTTAATGGCAAATCATGAACAGCATCCCAAAATTCATTTTGCAAGAAAACTAAAAATCTCGCACCGTTTAAAGTAGTATTGAAAAAGAAGGGTCCAATAATACGGTCTTTTAAAATACCACACCACACATTTACTTTCTCAGAATATTGATTTTTGCAATTAATTACCCAGTGAGGATTCTCATTACTCCAATATCTAATATTCTGAGATGATACTGTCCCGTTGGTAGAAAATGTCGCCTCATCAGTAAATAATATTTTACCAAATAGATTGTGGTCTTCGTAAAATTTTGCCTGCATGGTTAAACAGTACTCCATTCTTCTCTGATCATCACCTGGTTGTAACGTGTGCAAAAATCTTGGTTTAAACGGTTTAATACCATTTCTTTTCAAACATCTTGAAACAGTACTCTTCCGCCTACTATCAAAGCTTCTTAAACTGGATTTTGGGTTCACCCGGAAATGATTTACAATTCTTGCATCCTGTTGATGATTTCTTTGCCGTCTTACTTTCTCCTGTACCACAGAACCCCGTTGATTAAACATTCGATTCACTTTAGAAACCGTGGTGTACGATATTAAGTGATCAGGATGCCTCTGATTGAATTCTTGTGCGGCCTCTCGACAGTTTCGCGCACCATCTCCTACTAATCTCACTATTTCTACTTTTTCTGCTAAACTCAAACGCATATTTAGTTATTCTGCAAAAATGTTATTAATTTTAACAATGTAACAGGGACATATCAAGAATTTTGACGTGTGACTTAAAAATCATATTATTTTGTTTCCATGGCCATCTTAGTTTTTAAATCTTTCTAGTCTGTTCCTGACTGTTGCATTTAAACAGCACGATTCCAGATTATATTGCATTAATTAGTAGACTAACGGCATCCGAGTATATTACATCGATTTCTAATATATCGAAGAAGAAATCGATTATTATAATGTTGACATAAACCAGTTGTTTATCCAGTGGCGTCGTAAGTATTCACTTAAAAAAAATAATAAAAAAAATTAAAAATGTCATATTTTTAATGACACACCCTGTATCAATCTTTATCAAAATTAGAACTAAAGTATCTTGGATGAGGAGGATTCAATATAATTTATTAGATTTGAAATAAATACTGTCCTAAAGGTAGTTTACTCTTGAATAAAAAAAAATCAAACCCCATTAAAACGTACGTCTATGAGGTATCGCGTTTCTTACCCTGGGCAAAATGTGCGCCTTATAACCATACAGCCTCCTACCAAAAATGAAAAACATCGCTTAACAAACAATCAAGATATTGGCTTGTATCCATCTTAAGTGGGACACCCTGTATATATATATATATATATATATATATATTTTAAGTTATTTTTACCACACCCTGTGTACGGTAATAACAAAATATGTATTTTAATTCTTAGCTGGACTCGAGCTGATCTTAACTCAAAACAGTATCAATTTTCCTTTATTTGACTTCTTTTGGAGTAGAATTTCTAAAACCTTTAAAATAATATTTTATTCTAACCCAAAAGCCTATACATTAATTTTTACGTTTTTGTCTTCAAAATGGGAGACTTGCATACAAACCTTCATCCCCTATTTTACACCCTGAATTTAATAAGTAGTCCATCTCCTTTTCTAGGCTTCAAACTTTCTAAATAGCATATTTTTTCGCATTTCTATCAGATTTGGTTTTATTTCAGGAATATATTTTTTAAATCTGGCAACATCGGTTAACTGTACCGCGCAAATGCGAAGTTATGGGCTTTGTCACTTGAATTATAACAGGTAGATGACGTAAAATATCATAAAGCGAAGCGTATGTGAGGTCACTTTAAATAAGTTTTGGAATTAAGAATGGTCGTGTTTAGCAACGTTTGTAAATATGAAGTGTCTTTATTGTGTTTTAAAAGCTGGTATTTTAATAAATAAACTATTGTGTTTTGTGTCACAGATATGAATTATAAAGAAACAGTAACTGTCCTTTACAGTACTTTAATTTAGAATTCTAAATATGCAAGCCTATTTCTCTGTGTGTTTAAATAACCTATAGGTATTTTTTAAACGATCTATAAAAAATAATTAAATAAATCTCTGCACTATGCGAATATTAATCAGATGGCACAGTACTTAATTTAAGCTTTTAAAAAATGTAAACTAAATATTTTTTAAAACAGATTTTACAGGAGTGATGTTGAATATTAAAAGATTATATATATATATATATATATATATATATATATATATATATATATATATATATATATATATATATATATATATATATATTAACTCAACAAAATTAGTTCAAATATGTCTTAACAAAATTATGCAATTAAAAAATTCAATTTTGCTTTAAAAATTGGTATATATTTTAAATTAAATCTTAATTTTTTTAACAATCGTTGCTGTTTGATAGCGATTTCATAATTATCTATAATTAGCTTTTCTTGTTCACTTAACATTTTTAAGAGCTGAATACAGTTTTCCATCATGTCTTTAAAATAATCCAACCTTTTTTGAATGTCGTTTTTGTTTTTTTTTTTACTTACATTATTATGGAAGAGAACACTGTCCGTAATTTAGTAAGAAACGAACATACAGTACTGGTACGTTAAAACAAATGAAATATGAATTGCATTGCATGGCCGGCCGAAGCGATTGTGGCATGGGGGGGGGGGGGGGCGGTGGGGGCAGAGCAGACTCCACGGAGACTCTCCTTCTCGAACAAGGCAAACCTATACTAGTATTGCAGCATATACTATCTACGAGTATATGCTGCAATAGCAAAGATTAAATAAATTAATTAATATTTGAAAACAAATTTTTATGATGGATCAACCAAAAGGACAATTAACAGATAATTCTTACGTTTGTGTACTGTCAACTTCAGGGTCCTGAAAAGGCATAATGGGATCAACAGGGGCTTGAATAGGTAGTTCCTCGTTTCCTGTTGTGGATGTTACTCCACTGTCTTGTAATAGTGGTATAGTAATACGAGTACACATTTCTACTAACTATTCTTAAGAATTGTCCATGCCACTGTTGTTCCATATTAATAAATTAAAAATATATAACTAGATTATTTTTGGATCAATTTAAACTTAAAAAGCTCTTAAAAGGTTTGGTGAAAATGAAAAATATTTCAAAGCTGGAAATTCAATAGCAATTTATTTACTGAATTTTAATATATTTAATTAAATCATAACTGGTTGGTGGTCTTCCAGGTATATGTTTTAACAATTGTTTGCATAGGGTTTTAGATATAATCCACATCCCGTTTTGTATCGTTTCAAGCAAAGACCACTATCTTGTTTGCCAAATGTTATAAACTCCATTTTATCAATATAAAAATACGGATTGTTTTTATCTGTGTTAGACTTATTCTTTTATTCCCAAAACATTAATTCGCGACAATACTAATTTAATTGTAATATTTCAACAGAGTCGAACAGAATTAAAACATATTTATGATTATCATGTTAATGTTGATATGCCATTCAATCAATTTAATGAGTTGTGTTTATTGTGTCGGAAAGATAAATTTAGATTTTTGATTATAAAGATTCGAATGTAAAATTTGGTTGATATCGAAAAGGATTTGATTCATATATTAACTTATAAAAATAAAAGTCTTAAGATAAGTTATACTTATCATGAACGAACGTTTAGCAAGGGAGCTTGTTAAATCAACAAGGGCTGTTAAAGAAAGGCACAAACTCAATTGGAAGAAACATATAAACCAATAACTCTACCATTATAAAAATTAATTTTAATAATTGGTAATATTGAACCTGTTAAAGTAAAGCCATTGAAAGACTTCAATTTTTTATGTATTTATTAAAACAAAAACAATAACAATAAGATATGTTATATAAATAAACAATTTTAGTCATTCTTTAATTTATATACTTACGCAAATAAGAAAAGTATATTTAATTAACAAAGGACGTTTACAAATTATAAGTATAAATATGATTGAAATAATTAATACAAGAAATGATGTTGCCATATTTTCTCTTTATTTAGAATTTTCAGATATTTTAATATCTTCATATTTTCTAATATCTTCACATTTTTTAATGTCTTCGCATTTTTTAATATCTTCATATTTTCTAATATCTTCACATTTTTTAATGTCTTCGCATTTTTTAATATCTTCACATTTCTTAATATCTTCACATTCCTTAATATCTTCGCATTTTTAAATATTTTTCCACAGCTACAAACATTCAATTAAATCTCAATTTTTCCAATGTCGTTGGTGTTCGTCAAGTGGTCCATCAACATATCTCCACAAAAATAGTTCAGCTCCACAATAAAAACATTTACAAGCATCTTTAATATATAAATAATAAAATCTTGAACGAGCTACTGCTTTAGAGTTTAATTTTCACACACAGTTTCACAATTTTTGTTAATAGGTTATATATAAAACTTTATCATGAATGATAACACAATATGCCGCTGTTTTAGGGGGTATTTTTTCCTTGGTTTCAAATCCAATTCTCATGGTTACTGGACCGATTTGTAGTAAATATTTTTGATGTAAACACTTAATGGAAACTATAGGAGCATTTTCTTTAAACTCTTTCGGATAAAAAATTGGTTCTACTGGAGAGTTATAATAACCTTGACGAAAGTCTGTAAACATTTCATACAGAGTAGCAAATTTATTATTTTCAAAATCAAGTTGAAAATCATTGTAAAGATATCTTTCTGAATTTAAAAAACAATCATGTTTCTTAAATTACAATGATCAAATTTACTCAAATCCATCTTTAAATTACCACCTCTATTTTTCTGAAAAGCAATTAGAAGATGACGTGGCGTTTCGACTTTTGTAGATATTTTTACGGGCCAGTTGTGCCTTGTAGTTTTCAGTATCTCTGGATATTCGACTAATTCTCAACTTCGGAAAGTTATTAATATATCACTATTTTTGTCAATAATTTTAGTAAGTGCTAATTCTTGTAGAATTGCTACAGTAAGATGAGGAACTCTCCAACACAACTTTGTAATTTTAATTCAGGGTTTTTCATCTTCATTACTGTTTAATAATACATTCGTATCATCATTACTTCTTATCAGTATAAGTTTTTGCTGTGAATTAAGAATAATCTTATTTTAATCTTCAAAAAATCCGGAATACATCTTTAATGATATACATAATGAAATATTACCTTTATCATCAGTCATAATTTTTTCTTTAGATTTTGTTTTCGAATACCAACCGGCATTTTCCAATTGAGCACTTTCATTTTGATTAAATAACATATATCCCTTAGGAGTTGAAGTTATACCAATATCCCGAACGGAGTCAATAGTAACACCATTTAAAATATAACGTAATTCTTTAAATAAAAATGCTGGAGCATTATTAATTAAAACAGTATTAGCTAAAGGGGAATCATCTTCTTTAGTCACTTGTAATTCCACATAAATTTCACTTTTGCAAGGTAAAGGATATTTTCCTGTTTGTTGCAAAGCAATTCTAATTTCATCATTTGGTCCGAGTTTTGTAGGATTAAAAGGATCGAAAGAAAGAATTTCCCAGCTTAATATTGATTCATTTATTTACCCGAATTTAAAAAAAGATCGCCTTGTCTTTGTTTGCAATTTTTTACATCTTTCAGAGTTGAATTGGAAAAATTGTTGCAAATTTTATTCAAGTTGAAATAAGGAGAACACCATTGATTTAAACCCAGATGCTGCGCATCTTGTGTCACTCTTATTTAAACTCTGTTTAGATTTGATGCGAATAAATATATCTAATTCACTCTTATTTGGTAAATCGATCTTCGGAGCTGTTGTGATTGCGGTGGGTAAAGAAAAATTTTGATAGTCCAAATTATGAAAACTAGTATCGTCACTATTCAATTTTGGCCTTTTAGAATTTGGCAAATTTAACAATGTTTCCAGAGAGCGCTTTTTTGAGAAATTTTGTTCAAATAAATTAGTAGAATTTTGTTTTGGCACATTTAGTTGATTTTGTTCCAATACATTTTGTTCCTGATTTTGAAATGATATTTGAGGAACATTGAGGTTGCTCATTCACAAAATTTCCATTATAATTATAATTATATACAATGTCCCCTACAAATTCACCGGAGCTCAAATCCAAAACGTCTACAAAATTGTTTGTATAGCCAAATTTGGATGGTTGTTGATATAAATTTTGTTCATCTTTTGGTGAAACCTGTATTACAGTTGTCACACTGTCAATAAAATCATCAGATGAATCATATGATGATTCATCTGATGAAGTATCCGAAATTGGTGAAAAATTGGGGCCATAAATCTCTTCCATATTATTTAAAAAAAAAAACCCAATGCCAATCCCATTATCATTAGTTAAAACTCTCTCATTATCACCCCCATTTTGCCCTGAGCCATTTGGAGACCCTCCCAATATATTCAAAAGTTCCTCCAAATCATAACCCTCCTCTATTGTCGAATTATTAATTAAATTTTGCCCTGAACTTTCCTCATGCTCTCCATCAACCTTAATTAAATTTTGCCCCAGAACCATTTTCAGTCCCTTTCATTATATTGAGAAGCTCTTCCAAATTATTACCCTCATTCATTTCAGAATTATTACCCTCATTTATTTCAGAATTATTAATTAAATTTTGCCTCAACATATCACTGTTTATATCGTCAATTTAAGGTTTCTAGAGGTTCATGAGAAAATTCTGTAATAATCGCTTCATCTAAAATTTTTAGAAGCTGTCCTAAAAAGCCAATTTACAGTCTGTCAAGTAAGAGCGTGGTCGTGTTAATTTATAAAAAAAATTATTTTATGTAACTTTCATATTTATATATACATTGTACACATTACAAACAATGATGCAATTTGGTCAATAATGTGTCCAGTCACCACCGGCGTCGATAATTGCCTGGCATCTCCGAGGCATGCTTTCTACTAATTTGACGGCGTATTCTAGTGGCAAGGATCTCCAGATCCGACGAATTTCGTAAGACAACTGCTTCAAAGTGTATGTGCGTCTTCCACGAAGCTTCTGTTTAATATATGCCCACACATTTTCAATAGGGTTTGCATCGGGCGACTGCGACGGCCAATCCAATGTAACGATGCCAGATTGAGTCTTCCACTGAGTACAGAGCTTGCTGCGGTGTTTAGGATCGTTGTCCTCTTGCAGAATCCAATCTTCATTTTTTGTGATGAACCATCGTTTGGCAGATGGCAGTAAAGCCTTTTTGTAGATTTTTATCATTTTCTCGGCATTTAGGTTGTCAGTAAAGAGGTACAAAGTGCCGAATCCCTGCTTTGAGAAGCAGCCCCAAAGATGCACCTTTATTCCATGTTTTACGGTCCGCTGAACAAGCCTATTGGTGGAAGTTGACCAGGCTCGCGTGAGGACAGAACGTGCCCATATAGAACATTCATCAGTAAAAATGACATTTTCAAAATCTCTATCAATATTCTCATGCGCCCAAGCGAGTCGCTTTGTCACATGTTTTTCAGTCAACAGAGGCTTCTTCATTGTGTTGCGCCATTTCAGACCATGAATTTGAAGAAGGGTTCGGATAGTTTCGTAGGATATATCTAAACCTTTTGCCATTAATTTTGCTTGTCCTTGCCGCAGTGTTAAAGCGGGATTCCGGGAAAACAGAGTCACTATTCTTTTTTCATCTTTTTTGTTCACTTTTCCTATCGAACCACGTTCTGGTAAATCATCGACATTTTTAGCCACTTTATATCGCTGTATCCACTTCTGTACAAATGCCTTCGACTTTCTCATATATTTAGCAGCCGCTGATTGCGACATTTTGGGACCTTTCGGGTGGATGCAAAGGAACACAGCCTCGTAGCGCGACGCGTACTTAGCACTCATGGCGTTTAACGTGATTGTCTTTCAAAAGATCAACGACAACTGAACCTTTGTTGACAATGCATCAAGGACAAAGCTTCTCTCTATCGGCTCGCGAAGGAATTAGAGCGAAATCTTTCATTAACTGTCGGTAAAGTCGACCACGCTCTTATTTGACTGACTGTATTATTGCCCAAATCAGTATTGCCAATTTCTTTAAATTTAATTTCTAATTGTTCGTCGCTTAACCCGCAAAAAGAACAGTCCATTAAATCGTGAACAAGGCAAGCATCGTTTAAACAAAATTTTTAGAAGCTGCCCTAAAAAACTAATTTATTATTGTCCAAATCAGTATTACAAATTTCTTTAAATTTAATTTCTAATTGTTCGTCGCTTAACCCGCAAAAAGAACAGTCCATTAAATCGTGAACAAGGCAAGCATCGTTTAAATCAAATGCGGTTAAATCAATGTTTACAATTTGTACATTTAAAAATGAAGACATTTTAAATTATAAATTAAAAAATCAAAAATAAATTTATAGCTCTTAAAAATGAAGTAAAAAATTAAGTTAAAACAAATCAACAATACAAACCAAATAAAAATGAATACTATGTCACTGCGTCACACAATAATTCAAAATAATTCGGACTAGCAGGATAAATTCAAACAATATAGAGAATTTTAACGTACACGCTAATAGCGAGATGTAAACTTAAGAGACGCTTCGTACCCGGTCGCCTTTTAAAGCGTCCAAGAGCCTGGTATTGGCTGGTACGGCGTGGCACTGCATGGTACGACGGGAACCGTGAACTCGAAAGAGGTCGTTGAACGGTCGTAAGTTGTTTTGTTCCTAAGAAAAAGAGGAGTAAAGAGGAGAAGAAGAAAAAAATTAAAAAACTACTAGGATGCATGAATAAATTCAAGTGGAGTATCAAATTCATTTATTTAAATTTGATTTATCGATAGGGTTGTTGTGCATATTATTTGAAAAGGATTATTCTACACTTAAAGAACAAAATTATAAATTCTTTCAATGGGAATAAATACAAATTCTTATTTATTCACATCATTCCTTTATATTTATTTACATAGTTTCCTATATTTATTTAACTTAGCAGAACAAAATCTAAATTCTTATAAAATATTTTAAACTTAAACTCAATATTAAAAACGCCATAGTGCATGAATCAGTGCAAGTGAAATAAATTTATTTCAATTATTTAATTTTTCGATTCGGTGGCTTTGCATATTCTTTAATTCGGGTTTGTTGCATATTATACATGCTTGTGAAGGAGTTGTTATAAATAAATCGTTTTCACAAGTGCTGCATTGCAGATCTTTTTCGCAAAATATAAATGACCGTTTATAATGGCTATTTACAAAGTCGTGTTTCCCGTTTCGGCAATTTAGAGCATGTACATAGTAACATTCGCAGCATAAATTATATGCATCACCAGAAGATGAAATAACGACCACATACGATTGAAAAACACATACTTCTCGCGTAAGGTAATTTGGTGCCAATGCATCACTTGCATTTATTTTTGTCACTTTTACTAATCCCTCTTCTCCACAACCATTCGAAACACCATTATCTTCAATCCCATCATCATTTTCACCTTCATCGTCGTCTTTGAAGTTATTTCGATTTATTCTTATTAAATAATCCTGTTTTGCGTTGAATTTTCCCCTTCCAGCCAATTTAAAATGAGTTACTTCATCCTTGTACATTGACTGGATTGATTCATTGCAAGCGGAATCTATATATATTTGTTGTGGATCCATTTCGCAGACTGATGAACTGAATTTGCGAGATTTGATTCACTTGTTTAAACAATTCGCACTTTTACAACACTTTTTTATTGGTAATGGTGGACCATCTATATGATTTTGGTATAACTTGTAATGTTCAAAACAGGGTAAATTTAGCTTCAATTCCTCGTTACTTTGATAATGTTCTGGTAACCTATGCCACATTTGTTCTAAACTAAGTGAATCAACGTATCTCTTCAAATAATTGATGGGAAAGAATGCCAAGATCTTCAGAGACCGTAAGGTTTTTCTGGCTGGTTTGATATAAAATTATTACTTGACCGACACTTTCAATTATTTTTTGTTTTGTTAATTCGCTGCTTGACATCACTACTGAATGAATGGAGCTCGCTCAGATTAGGTCGTTTAAAATACCAGCTCCCCTCCAACTGCTGTGGTGGTTAGGAAGGAGGTGGAGCAAAAAGAGGTACAGCTTACGTAACCAATCGAGATAGGAGGCGAACTTGGGCAGCCAATCAGAAACTAGGTCATTCTTGGCTGACCAATCAAAAAAGTGGTGGGGGAGTCAACTGGAAGTCTCCTATCTCCACTACTAACATAATCTGTGATAAAAACGATTATACTACCTTCAATAAAGTTTCTAAATTCTCGCTTGGACTAGTATTATAAAACTCTGTGTCTGCATAGTCCCATGGTAGAGTTTTAATGGATGATGGTATTACGTAACGTTTATTATCCTGATGTGACAGAACTACTTTATTTATTATTTCGGTATAAATATCATACTAATTAGAGTGGAATATTTTCATTTTTTGAAATTTTGAACCACCCTGATCCATTATTTTTTTAATCCTCCAGATAAAGTTCTTTCTTGATAACTGATTTTTTTATACCTTTCGTTTTCTTTAGTTCATTATTGAAAGAATTGATAAAGTGAGCTTAGGCTTTGGTACCATGAAAAGATGTTATCGGATTACATATAGATTGATCTTTCATCCTTTCCACTACCGATTTGCTATTATCTATACGAAAAGTGTTTTTTTTTTCCTGATAATTTGATCATTCATCATTCACAAATAGTTTTAATATTTAATATCAATGAATCTGTATCGGTATAAAGCAAAGAAACATTACTGCTAAACTTTTTCTTAATGAAACCATAAATAACGACATAAATTTAACATTTATTGGTTTGTTATAGACTATTTTTTATTTGTCCATATGTATAGCCTCGAAATCTTTATAGATCTGGGGTTGAAATTTCGACGAGCCATTAATGTTCTTTCTCCAGCTTTTTCTTTCGAACTTTCCATTGTGTTATTAACTTTATGTCTTTCCGATTTTTTACAGTCACCATTGTTTTCTCAAAAACTGCGTTTAGAATCAATTTAAATAAACCATTACCGAATTTTGGTTATTGATGCATTACGTAACTCAGTATTGAAATCAATATATTTTTAAGCCAATTTGACTGATCAAATTCCGATATTCTCAGAGTATGCATTGCCATTGGTGATGGCCTGTTTAATGTCCCGTAATGGACCACATATTTATTTTTATTATTTAAGTTCGGTATTGATTTCGGTGTGGGATGTTATCATCAATATGCGTTAAATTTAAATTTATAATTTCACATTCTGCCAACCATCTATAATCACCATATAGTAGAGTTTGTAACATATTACGACCAAACAGATTTGTGGCATCCACATAAGTCATAAACGAAAAAGTTTAGTCATAGTTTTGATAAATAGAAATTATTGGCAATATATTTCCTTTTCGTACACTGACTTATTTTACTGCAAATACTTTTTTGAAAAAGGAGTGATCATATCGATTTCCGTTAGAAGTTCTAACCCTACCAGGGTCATACACAGCATACAGTCAAACGACAAACCTGTAAGGGTATAATGTTTCGTAGGATCTAATTTATAAACTCCTTGACATGTATCGCGAAATTTCTCGAAAAGGTTGACTAATAATAAAACGTCGGACTTTAAACATATATGTATTTCTAAATAATCCTTTAAATTCTTACATTCAAACACATGCCATATTTTCTTAGCTCTTTCGTATGATCCATTACTGATGTGTTCATAACATAACAGATCATAAAACTCTTCTTTGCTTGAAAGATTAAAATTATTCATTTTTTCAATTGAATCGTTATTTAAATTTCATGTGACATTCCTTGTTTTTTGCCCCTGTACTCTTCACCTAATAATATTTTATGACTAATTCTAATTATAAAAACAAAATATTCCATTAAAATACTAAATTTATTATCTGCATATTAATATATTTGCTATCTATTGCCCCAATACAATTAACAAAATCCCACTCGTCTTCAAACTCCCTGGAAATTCCTTTCCCGGTAGAAGTGGTAAACTTTGGAGAAAGAAGAAGGGGAAAATCTACCACCCTCTTCCACTGCGACCCGCTAAAGGAGAAACGACGGTACCCCTGCGACTTTTATTTATTAATTCGAGCAAAACAGCTTTTTCCTTTCTTCCTTCTTATCTTTTATTTTTTCCTTTATTTGTAATTATTTACAACTTTTATTTGGAAACCAAAGTCACTGAGCTGAGGACGTGACTCTTCTGGGTTTTGGACAAGGCGAACAGGTACCAAAAGATTCTCCTAAAATGCAACAAAAGAAATATTTTTTAAAACTAAAACAATATTTTAACTTAACTGAAAATAATTTAGCCATGCGCAGTGATTTTGCTTGCCTTACAATGTTTCTTTGTTCTTAATACTAAGTGATATGTATTGGTTTCAACTTAAAACATATCCCCAAAAACGGCATACCGAAATGTTATTCAACGTAACATAGAGAAATGCGAAGCGACGATAGTTTTACCAAAAACCGAGCTCGAAGAATTATTATGAAATCTGAATTTTATCAGTAACAAAATTACGCAGAAGATGTAAAAGATTAAACTTAACTGACTTGCAAAGAAGCCCATAAGGATCAGGTACCTTCAGCACCAAATAAAAGGCCTCATCAATTTTTCCAACGCATAATTGTCTTTGCTGAATGAATTTAGTGCATAAAAAGATCTGATGGATCGGATCATCCAATTGTTCAGGGTTATTCCCACAATAAGAACATTTAGCGTGCTCGATTTTGTCCAACCTCAAATAGTAAACAAGGAACTGACCATGTCCAGTCACTATTTGAGAAATTTTTCTGGTAAACTTTGGAAATAAAACTTCTGTGAAAAAGTCCCATAGTGCGGCGCAAGTTTCCCGAATAACTTCAGAAACACTTTGTTTGCTGACTCGGAATTCGCACTGTAGATTAGATATACTGGTTTTGTCAGCTAAATATCGCAACATAATTTCCAACCTACTACATGGAGTTATAGCTCTACGCGTTTCCGTAACGGGTTTCCTAATTACATTGATATACAAAAATGACCTTAATGAAAGTTAAATGAAATTGAATGGATTACTTTCAATTTACAACTAGCCTGTAACTAACCTCCATTTTTAAAAACTTTCAGTCATCCTCAGTTTATTTGCAACAGCACTTAATTTTTTTAGTAAATACGTTTAAAAATTTTATCTAATGAAGAAAAATAACTTAAATTTAACTTTTATTCAGGATTTTCGGGAATATTTAGCACATCTCTTTTAAGCATCTAACGGTAATCAGCTAACATGTTCGGACTTCACTTGCCTTGGTACCGTTTTTCCACCTTAAATATGTCGTGCAAATACACCGTGTTCGTTGCTAACTGACACTACATTTTGAGGAAAAAAATCAATTGTGAGTGTAAAAAGTGTATCTTGAGCGACATATTGCATTTTATACAATTTTAAGCTGTAAAGAGGTTGTTGACTAACTCTTCATAATTTTTACTTTTATTGTTTGTTCAAACTCTTCATCACCCAGCAAGTCTTTAATTTATGGCCTTACAAAAATTCCCTCTTTTATTCTGGTATCGCTAATTTTTTATAATTTCTGTTTCCAGTAAGTAAAACCATCTCCATTTTTGCCCATAGCTTTGACAAAGTTTTTCATAAGTCCGAGTTTGATGTGCAATGGAGGTAGCAATACATCTTCAGGATTTATTATAGGAAAGTGAAGAACATTTCGTCACCTGGGATAAGAGTGTCTCGCTTAGACCAACCCTTTTAACATAGTGATTTTTCTTATCTCAACTAACCCACTTACAGATGAAACAACAAAATTTCGTATATCCAAGATGTAGACCTAGCATAATAGAAATTACTTTCAAATCTCTACATATTTTCCAAGAGTATTGGTTATATTTAATATGTTGAAGCAGTGACTTCATATTTTCAAGATTCTTTCATTTTAGTAGCATGGGTGACCGGCACGGAAGGGTATTTATTACCATTATGTATCAATACAACTTTTCAACTAATCTTTGACGAATCTCTAAACAATCGCCAGTCGGATGTGTTATATTCATCCATCAGCTCCATCATCACTGAGAAGCACATATGTCTTTTTCTTTATTCGGATATTATGGTGTTTTTTCCCAGTAAATTCCAATCATGAAGCCGAGAAGCCAACAGTTCTGCTATCTTTTACTGAGATCCAAATTAGGTACCAAATCATTGAGATCGTTTTGAGTTATAAAATGTGGTTCCTGGGCTCAAAAATCGGATCATGTGAATCAGGATCCTCGAATATAGTTTCTTCGGTCACGTTATCCATGTTTACCGGAGACTGAAGAACAATCCAATTATCAGTGTGGAATAGGTCTTTGAGCATATTGTAGATTCGGATAATTCACGGTGTGTCTAGATTTTTGATTAATACCGTTAATAGAAGTTTGGCGGAAATAACAATCTGATACATGCTTTTTCGGTTCGGAACACATCATTGGAACTGCGAACAGCATATGACGAGATCCTTTACTAAACTAACACACTGTGCAAAGCAAACACTATGGATCTAGGTTTTGTCCAAATTTCGCAGTGGAAAGTCAAAATAATTAAAATGACAGTTTTTAACTAATGGTGTCAGACTGCGACTTTGACTTTTAACAGTAAGTTGACTGCAAATGTAACAAAAGTTATCAGGATGGTTTGCACACATTATGGATATCTAATTACGATATATAGAATCACAATTCACAAAAAAAAATATTTTAATTTCGGGAATTTCATGTTAGTTTATCGGAAACATACTTCGGTAAGCAAAATTCGCGTAATCAATTTATTAGTTGGTATTTAACGGGAACTAAGGCTGATTGAGCAAAACTAATTATGAGATTTTTATGCAGTTAGGTGGTAGTGTTTAAAAATACGACTCAATTTTATTTCACAAAATCACTGTTTATCAGTGTTATTGGAGTAACAAAAGCTCTTCAAATTCGTCGATAGTAATACGAAAATATTTTTTTTAAAAATCACGATCACCAGTAGCTACGACTTTTCTGTTTTTTTTTTTTTAAATAAATAATAATATCAATAATCTCCTTACATTGTGTAACTTTTTCTTCAATTTTCTCTTTCTACATAACAACACTGCTGCAATTAATTTTCTATTTTGCTTCATTTTAATTTTTACATAAAGAAATATCAAATATCTGATTCTTAAAAAAAAAACACACAAAAATGGCCCGTGCGGACCATAAATTTTTAAAGGTCGTAATATACTTACGTTCAGATTTTTCTGGTCGTCTGGACTCACCGTAAACTATCCGAGCTTGTTACAAAGGAATGTTCAATTGAGAGATCAGCGGAAATTAGAACCAACAAATTTTCGTTTCGGTCTGGCGAAAATTGTTCTTTTATTTTTCGGGATAAAAAGTAAGCTAAATGTTGGCCCAAGATATAAGTTATCTCTATGCTAAGTTACATCAGAAATCTGTCTAGTAATTTTCTCTTGATACGCCGACATACAGACAAACAAAAATTTTAAAGATTGCCCTTTTGGTTGTTTTATCGAAAATTTTCAAAGAATATTTAAGCTACAGGCACGGCCTCTTTGCAGTTTTATTATATGTATAGATAACTTTTAAGCAATATACTTAACCATAACCTAAACAATTTTTAAATAGTGGTCTAATAAGACTACTAATATTCGATAGTATGAGAAAAGAGTTTCCCATCTGCAGTTCCATCACCTTCATAATTTTCTCGTTTTCGGCGCAATTTTATTTTCCAGTATGTCGTCTAAAATAAATTTCGATTGCCTCTTTTTCTTCAGGTGTCAATTTCTTAATTGCCTTCTTTTTTCTTTGTTCTGTCGAAATGCATATACTGGTATCTTCAGTATGTAATCTACCTACTTGAAGGCCTTGCATTTCCTTTTCATCTTATGAACTACTATTATCAAGACTTTCGATAATGACACTTTCTACATCAAGCTCATCTAAGTTGCATCCTTTGAACTTATTTATCGTATCAATTTGAACAAGAAGCAAAAGTTTGATATTTTTGCGGTTTGATATATGTCAGAAGGCAGTCTGTCCCATTCTTAGTGGGTTTTCGGGGTATGACCAATAAATAATGTTCCACATTTTCACTTCCCATTGTCAAAATTTGTGCAATTGGTGCAAGATGTTTGTGCAATTTGGGTGATTTGAGTTTTTGTTAGATCACCGAGAGCTAGAATGTACATATTTTCTAAAAACATGCTATCCTCTAATTGCTGATTAGGAATAGCATGACCCAAATGGGTTAGGGTTGTGCATTTCGAAAAGGCTATTTCTCTGCTTTACAGTTAAATCTTCCTTCCTATGTTAATTTATCAAATAATACTGGAACATCTTTAACCCTCTTGCCGCGAACAACCAGTCTGCTAAGTTTTTGGACGAGAATTTTCTCTGTTCAAGAAAATAAGTTTTCGAACTCTCCCGATGGAGGCGGCTTGTGGTTTCGAATTTATAAGCATGCATCCAGTAGTATTCTCTATAGTTCACCAATGCGTCGTTTGTTAAATACTAAGAGGCTACAATTAACATCCTCTATTAACATTTTATAGGCTTTTTCATTCATACCATTTTCAAAAGTAATGACGGTTTAATTCTTACATTTTGTGTTCAAATTGCTGACCACCTTCCTCAATGCAGAAATGATACCTTTTATTTATTGTAAAGCAGATTTTTTTAAAAGAATTCTGGATGTGCGCCTAAAGCGTCACATTCCTCTTCAATTCTTGTTTTCAAATGATCAATAGCACATAATGGGGTGGCAAACACTTTATTTTTTAGTACTTCCCACAGGGAAAAATCGCAGAAAACTCTAAGAATAATAGGTCAACAGAAATAGACAAAGAAAATTAAAATACCAATAATATAGCATTAGAAATAAACTACGAAATATTGTATTATAATTCAGAAGATACATTGAAATCTTTTCACGATAATAAATGGCCCAATTTTCAAATAACACCAGATATTTTGGCTAAATGTAGAATTAATTACGAAGGATACAAAGATCTCGTTATGTGCTACCAATGATCAATTCAATTATTCTACGTTAAAACCAATCCGTTCTTCGATTTTGTTTATTACCATAAAGGAGCTGAATTGTTTGAAAACAATTCCGTCGGATTTACCATGTTCCTTATTTTGGGAACACGCATGTGTTAACAATTATTCAACTCGTCTAATTGACATTTCGACTATTATACTGTTCAAAAATGCAATGTGACTGTAACTTAAAAAGTTATAAAATTCAGTCCGTATGTGTAATATGTAAACGTAATTATCCGAAAGGTCCTAACCTACTTTGCGGACACGCCACTTGTTGTAGTTATTGCAGTCAAAGGTTACGTTTTGCTTTACAAGTACATGTGCGATTGTTTTTAAAATAAATTATCTCTGTTCATATAGAAAATTAATCTTTTCTTCCTCCCTTCCCGTGATTATAACGAACGGTTTTTATATAAAAGCGATAGCAATGCAACTCATCAATACAAAGTAATATGCTCGTTTCGTAAAATGTCATCGTTGATCGTCAATAAATTGATAAGGAAATTACAAAATTTGAAAGGGAATTAGATGTTCGTATAAACTGTGTTTTATTTTTATTGTAAAATTACTTTTATATCAAGTGTAAAAAGTTTTTATAAACTTTGTCTAATTATTATCGTAAAAATCTTTAAAGTGGTTCTTGTTTACACCTGGAATAAACAACAAACAGTTTTTTAAAACTTCCTCTTTTTGCCAAATTTTTGGCTTTATCTTTCTTTCGATTAATTTTCTTGGGTTATAGTAATCCTCAATAAGAAAATCTGATATGAAGGCATCATTACTTCCTATTTCAATATTCTCAGTAAGAAGTTTTTCTAATGTTTGTTCGTCAATAATTTTCATACCTGAGTTCATATGTTTATGAGTTCATTTAGATTAACTTTTTCACTCTACAAATGCCAAATTTAGATCCAAATTGTAATACCTGTATTTTTATTATTATATTTCGTATTGATAGTATTGATTTAGTACTAAAATGTTTCCTATAACCTGTTCGTTCTGGCGTTTGGCAAAGTTCGAATTCGTTAGTTAATCTGTTTGTAATGGAATGGAAACTTCTAATCCATTGTTATTAGGTTCGCTGCGGAACTAGGTTTGTCGCCAAATTGATTACAGGGCAAAAATAAAACCATATATGTTTACGCCCAAGCTTTGGCCTTCGTATATTGAATCGAAGACCTCGACGTATATAGTCTTTTGCTGCTGTGCAAACAACGAAAATTGTTTCTCTTCTCCATTTCATTCATTCTTCTATTTGCAGTAGTTCTTGTTCACACTTAATAAGACTTAAATAACAAACAAGCCTTTACAACTTCCTTATTTTGCAAAATTTTTAACATTCAATCAATTTGCTTGGGATATATTAATCTTCAACAAGAAAATCTTATATATAAGAAAATCTGATATGAAGGCATCTTTACTTCCTATTTCAATATTCTCAGTAAGAAGTTTTTCCAATATATGTTCGTCAATAATTTTCATACCTGAGTATATGTTTGAGTTCATTTAGATTAACTTTTTCACTCTACAAATGCCAAATTTAGATCCAAATTGTAATACCTGTATTTTTATTATTATATTTCGTATTGATAGTATTGATTTAGTACTAAATTGTTTCCTATAACCTGTTCGTTCTGGTGTTTAGTAAAGTTCGAATTCGTTGGTTAATCTGTTTGTAATGGAATGGAAACTTCTAAGCCATTGTTATTAGGTTCGCTGCGGAAGCAGGTTTGTCGCCAAATTGATTACCAAGCTTTTGCCTTCGTATATTGAATCGAAGGCCTCGACGTATATCGTCTTTTGCTGCTGTGCAAACAACGAAAATTGTTTCTCTTCTCCATTTCATTCATTCTTCTATTTGCAGTAGTTCTTGTTCACACTTAATAAGACTTAAATAACAAACAAGCCTTTACAACTTCCTTATTTTGCAAAATTTTTAACATTCAATCAATTTGCTTGGGATATATTAATCTTCAACAAAAAAATCTTATATATAAGAAAATCTGATATGAAGGCATCTTTACTTCCTATTTCAATATTCTCAGTAAGAAGTTTTTCCAATATATGTTCGTCAATAATTTTCATACCTGAGTATATGTTTGAGTTCATTTAGATTAACTTTTTCACTCTACAAATGCCAAATTTAGATCCAAATTGTAATACCTGTATTTTTATTATTATATTTCGCATTGATAGTATTGATTTAGTACTAAATTGTTTTCTATAACCTGTTCGTTCTGGTGTTTGGCAAAGTTCGAATTCGTTAGTTAATCTGTTTGTAATGGAATGGAAACTTCTAATCCATTGTTATTAGGTTCGCTGCGGAACTAGGTTTGTCGCCAAATTGATTACAGGACAAAAATAAAACCATATATGTTTACGCCCAAGCTTTGGCCTTCGTATATTGAATCGAAGACCTCGACGTATATCGTCTTTTGCTGCTGTGTAAACAACGAAAATTGTTTCTCTTCTCCATTTCATTCATTCTTCTATTTGCAGTAGTTCTTGTTCACACTTAATAAGACTTAAATAACAAACAAGCCTTTACAACTTCCTTATTTTGCAAAATTTTTAACATTCAATCAATTTGCTTGGGATATATTAATCTTCAACAAGAAAATCTTATATATAAGAAAATCTGATATGAAGGCATCTTTACTTCCTATTTCAATATTCTCAGTAAGAAGTTTTTCCAATATATGTTCGTCAATAATTTTCATACCTGAGTATATGTTTGAGTTCATTTAGATCAACTTTTTCACTCTACAAATGCCAAATTTAGATCCAAATTGTAATACCTGTATTTTTATTATTATATTTCGTATTGATAGTATTGATTTAGTACTAAATTGTTTCCTATAACCTGTTCGTTCTGGTGTTTGGTAAAGTTCGAATTCGTTGGTTAATCTGTTTGTAATGGAATAGAAACTTCTAAACCATTGTTATTAGGTTCGCTGCGGAAGTAGGTTTGTCGCCAAATTGATTACCAAGCTTTTGCCTTCGTATATTGAATCGAAGGCCTCGACGTATATCGTCTTTTGCTGCTGTGCTAACAACGAAAATTGTTTCTCTTCTCCATTTCATTCATTCTTTTATTTGAAGTAGTTCTTGTTCACACTTAATAACACGTAAAAAACAAACAAGCTTTTACAACTTCCTTATTTTGCAAAATTTTTAGACTTTCAATCAATTTGCTTGGGATATATTAATCTTCAACAAGAAAATCTTATATATAAGAAAATTTGATATGAACGCATCATTATTTCCTATTTCGATATTCTCAGTGAGAAGTTTTTCTAATGTTAATTCGTCGATAATTTTCCTACCCAAATATATATTTACGAGTTCATTTAGATCAATTTTTTAATTCTACGAATGCCAGACCTAGATACATATTGTAATACCTGTGTTTTCATTATTATATTTTATATTAATTTAGCGTACTGAATTGTTTTCTAGAAGCTGTTCGTTCTGGTGTTTGGTAAATTCGAATTCGTTGATCAATCTGTTTGTAATGAAATGAAAACTTCTAAGCTGTTGTTACTGGGTTCACTGGGTTACCCTTTCCTGAGAGGCTTTTTTTATTTTTTTTTTTCAGTTGTAGTTACTGTATCTATTACGGTTTATTTTAACAGATCTCGCAACCGCGTACCCATGCGCTTTTGGACGTGACCTACACATTCTTTCTTGTTGATTACAAAGTCTTTACCATGAGGTTGAAAACCAATTAAACCTGTATAAGTTGTGGAGTCGCCGTCACCGATGTAATTACGATACATTACTCCATTATCGGTTGAATGAAGGAACATCGTTTTTATTGCATCGACTTCCATATTTCCAGCAGCTCCAGAATGATTAGCTTGACATTTTCTGCTATCCACGTGATCTTGATGCCATTCTTCAAACTCTGCAGAATTTAGTTTGTGTTTCCAAAATTTGCAAGCCGGACAAAAGGAGCTTTTAACAAAAATATCTAAAACTTTACCGGTACCAATCAAGGAAGCCACGCCATATAAGGAAGAAAATCCACGTTTTTTCCATCACCTGACACAGTTAATTCTGACGTATCATTCAGATTATTGGCTTTAGATGTTGCTGCTCTCTCCTCTTTTACAGCAGAAGCAAAAAATATCTTTGCAACATTTTTTGCAACTGAACAAATTTTTCGCACATAGGTACCGTAAACTCCTTTTGACATAAAATTACTTGCCAATTCCATCAGTCCACAAAACTTGTCGCATCCAGCATTTCCTAAGCCCAAAATTCTCATTACAAAAGTAAATCGAAGATTTATCTCATATTCTTTAGAGTCAATTCTTTCACAAGAGGGAATATGCCGGGGCTTCTTACATTTTTCACAAGAAATTTCTATCTTAAAACCAAGATCTTCACTTTTACAAGATTAAAAAGAACTTTGCCATTGCACTCAACGCACTTCACTAATGTAGAAAGTGTTGAAAATACCAGCAAAAAATCTATTATTCTATAGTGTTTTTCAAAATCTTCGATTCTGTTACCGTATCCACTTTTATTTTTTTCGCCGAAGCACTGATTGTTTTTACATCTCCCTTAAGTTTATTTGGTGTTTTATTTATTTTTTTTTTGGTAGAGATAAAATCGAACTAGTATTATTTCGCTCTTCGCTACTAAATTTTTTTAGCATTTTACTAATTATAAAAGAAAAATTATGGTGAAAACTTATACAAAATAACGCACGTATATAAACACTTAGTAATAGATATGACGTTGAACTAAACAGAATAGAGAATATATGTAGGACATTCCATATATATATATATATATATATATATATATATATATATATATATATATATATATATATATATATACATTACAATAACGAGAAATACATTTGACGGTTAAATAGACAACTAAGAGAGTGGGGAAGCTGCCAGACGTTGCGAATGCGCAAGCTCGAATACAGTTTACAGCGCGCCGAAGAGCTAAGATTCAAAATCCTGCAGCTCCGTTAATTTTGCTCCGATCGGCCTAAAATTTTAACTGGTTATTCTTAAAGAGTTGTACTATCGAATAAAACAATAAAAAATTGCAAAATTTTGAAAAAATCACCCTACCCCCCCTTAATCGATGGCCTCGACATATATCGTCTTCCTCTGCTATGCAATCAACGAAAATTATTTTTCTTCACCATTTCATCCATTATTCTATTTAATGTTTCTAACATTTCTACTCCTAAACATAAAAATTGTAATATCCTGCCACCAACAGGTAGTCAGGATTTCCAGAATATTACATTCACTCATCATTCCTGTTGGATAGTAGTATTCAATTCACCGATTTTAGAAACTGTTCTGTATCTTTAATATGCAAGTTTTTACTTTTATTATTTTTATAACATATATATATATATATATATATATATATATATATATATATATATATATATATATATATATATATATATACAGGATGTCCAAGATAAGGATCCTAAGCATGGGGATCTCAGTACCTGTTGGAGTTACAGCTTAGGTTAAAATAGAAAAAAGTTGCGTACTTTAAAGCGTATTTACATGCCGTTGAGAAACTTTAAAAATTTTCATGGCCAGCTGAGATATTGGGGAAAAACGAAAATTTGATGAAATAGATTTTATTTAACAATTATTATTTTATCTTACCATAAATATTAAATTAAGTCATATGTGACAGAATAACAGGTATTTACGTCAAAGTGTCAAAGCATTATTTGTTTGCAAAGCCTACTTAAAAATATGTTTAAAAAAATAGAAAAATCGCATTTTTTTTTGTCTAACAAAAAAAAATATGACATGTGATACATCGTTGAATTTGTAATAAAAAATGGAATCAGATACAGGGTATACTTTTTTTTTGGGCCATATAAAAAAATAAAGTTGATGATGGTTTCTCGAAAACAAAACGTCGGATATAAAATTTAAAAACGCCATCACGTATTATCTAAAAAGTGCCAATGAAAAAGTTTTATTAGTTTTTTAATATCTTTTAAAATAAAGTCACAAAAAAATAAAATCTATTTCGTCAAATTTTCGTTTTTCCCCAATATCTCAGCTGGCCATGAAAATTTTTAAAGTTTCTCAACGGCATGTAAATACGCTTCAAAGTATGCAACTTTTTTCTAATTTAACCTAAGCTGTAACTCCAACAGGTACTGAGATCCCCATGCTTAGGATCCTTATCTTGGACACCCTGTATATATATATATATATATATATATATATATATATATATATATATATATATATATATATATATGTATATATATATTAATCGATGGCCTCGACATATATCGTCTTCCTCTGCTATGCAACCAACGAAAATTGTTTTTCTTCACCATTTCATCCATTATTCTATTTAATTTTTCTAACATTTCTACTCCTAAGCATAAAAATTGTAATATCCTGCCACCAACAGGTAGTCAGGATTTCCAGAATATTACATTCACTCATCATTCCTGTTGGATAGTAGTATTCAATTCAGCGATTTTAGAAACTGTTCTGTATCTTTAATATGCAAATTTTTACTTTTATTATTTTTATAACATATATATATATATATATATATATATATATATATATATATATTAATCGATGGCCTCCCTCGACATATATCGTCTTCCTCTGCTATGCAACCAACGAAAATTGTTTTTCTTCACCATTTCATCCATTATTCTATTTAATTTTTCTAACATTTCTACTCCTAAGCATAAAAATTGTAATATCCTGCCACCAACAGGTAGTCAGGATTTCCAGAATATTATATTCACTCATCATTCCTGTTGGATAGTAGTATTCAATTCACCGATTTTAGAAACTGTTCTGTATCTTTAATATGCAAGTTTTTATTTTTCTTATCTTTGTAACTTTCAAACCATTTTTTGACATAGTTTCATTCAATTTATTAGGTTCAAATCTTTTTTACAAAGCCAAAAACATTCAATTAAGTCGCAGTTTCTCTAAAGATAGAAATGCTCCTGAATGGGACAGTCATTATTCCTCCAAAAAAATATTTCTGCATCACAATAAAATATTGATTACAAAGATCTTGTACTGACCAATAATAAAACCCTGAACGAGTTAATTCTTCAGGATTAATTTTCCTTTCCAATACTTCAATGAACTGAGTTTTTTGCTATAACTGCTATATAATTTATTATCTATTTCTTTTCCAAAAGATTCTAAACATATTCTTACTGTAAACTTATCAAATGTGTATTTTAAACTGAAATTTTGAAATTTAATCTAATCTTAAATATTTCAGTTTAGTCCTTGAAAAATAAAGAGAGATGTTTTAACCTTGAATTTAGAAATCGTTTTCATGTTCCATAAACCACTGGTAAAGAGGAATATCTGGGGACCCCATGCTAAAGTATCGCAATTGTTAGGAATTTCAAATCTTTTGTCATCGCTTGAATTGAAAGCTATTTTGTTAACTAATTCTGTATAAATATTGTGAAGTCGATATCTAAACAATCATGGAATCATGAAATCATAATCACCATTCATGACTTAAGTCAAATGTAGTGATTGATTTCGATTTCCCTCCATTTTCCCCATCCAGGATACGTCATTGCGGACGTCGCCGCAGTGGTGGTAAACCGAAGATTTCATCTAATTCCCTCTTTTTTTTTCTGGTGCAATAATTTAAATATTACCTAAGCATGGAAAATTTCCTAATTACTAATAGTATATAATTATTTAATATGTTAAACAAGTTAATCGGTGTAATAAAATTTTGTATGAAATGATTCATTCTTTAAATGCTGATTTTACTATAGAGACATTTTCATCACTAATATTCAAGGAATTAGATTTGTATTGGTTTGTTCTCAAATGGCGAAACCGTAATGATTTGCTAATTAATATTTTACAACATGGACAATATTTTCTTGCGCTTAAAATTAAATAATCCATCTTTATTAAGCTTATCAATATAACCTAAGTTAATAACTATTCTGTAAAACTGAAACGAAACATCGATTTGAAGTTAAACTATATTTTTTGTATTTAAAGAATATTCTAAGAATATTTCCTGAACCTCTCCCACAAGTTCTTTGAATTCGAACAAAGACATAAAACATCTAGCGTAATAATTTACTGTGATTGCCTCTACTGTTTGTTCTTGAATTTTCCCAGCAACAAATGCTTTCCTTCCTTCGTGATGGGGCAATTGTAACAAATTATTATGAATAGCTGCTTTGATGTATATTGTAAAATAGCCAGGTTTGTAAGGTAGATACCAATGTCTCCTAATATATTCTGTCAAATTCACTTTAAGAGAGAAAGGTGCTAAATTCTCATTTGCCAAATTTTGAAACTCCTCTCTAAATTTTGCGTATAAAAAATCAGGTGACCATGTCATAGATTTTTGGTCTTTCTTTGCTTTATAGATGACTTTTTCTGTGTTTTGGGATAATTTGTCATATTGGAGATCAGGTACAACAATTAAACACTTCAAAGCATTCCCAGATTAATTCGACCAGTTTTCCTGTTATCTTCTAACTTGGGGATGTTGTTGGGTAAGGTTTTCATTTGATGCCTTAAATTATCTTTTATGGTAAAAATTTTGTCATAGTCTTTGCAATTAAATATAATCTTGTTCTAAAATAATCGCCTACTATGAAGCTTAAGTCAATTTCAGCAAACAAAACAATGTGTTGAAGTATGCATTTAAATTATGGTGGGAAACTTGTGGGAGGAGCTTTTATGTGAAGAGAAGAAAGTCAAGGGATCGATTTAAAAAAGTCTTAAATTTCACATGCTCTTTTTCGCAGTTGTCATTTTTCCTCCTCGGTTTTACCACCACCTTGATTTAAAATTGTGTTTAAAACAAATCCTAATGATTTTAATTTAGACAATTGTTTTTTTTAATTTTAAAATTTGTTTTGGAGCTAAAACCAATTTTTGCATAATTATTTGACGGAATTATTACATCCATACAGAATTTAAAATTTCATCAAAATTTGGTTGTGAATTTTCAAATGTTTTTGGTGAATTTTGAATTTAGTCAAATGGTTCATTCAATTTTTTTTGACCACCTGGAAAATCAAAGGAATTTTGACTTTCTCGCGAATTCGATTCTTCGAAAAGGATTGGCGACATTTTATTAGAATATTCTCTGAAAACCACCCACCTTAAAAAATGTCGCCAAATTGTCGAAATTTTATAATTTTCTTGTGAACTATCCTCTCCTTCAGAACCCCCCATATCATCACTACTAGTAATTTTTGACGAATTACAAATTTTATAATTTTTTGATCGTTTGAAATTTTTAATGAAGTTGAAGGAGAAATAGCAAATAGAAATTTATTTTGAGAAATTTTTGCATTTTTTATTTTGTATTTTTAAGAATTCCTAAGAAATTTTGTGATATATTTGAACCTGAATTGCTGTCAGTTTTGGTATCATCGTTAGTTACATTTTTTGGAATTCCAATTTATTTTTTAAAATTGTCAATGTTTTCTAATTCTTGAGTTAAAATGTCGGGAGTTGGGTCTGAAGTCTCTGAAGTTATATTTAAAGTTTCTGGGGTTAAAATATTTGTGACATCCGGAGTTAAAATATTATTTAAATCGATATTTTAAGATAAAATTAAGTTATCTATCTTAAAATCTATCTGAGAGATATTATCTTAATCAGGAAAATCTTCAAATTGGTTTAAAAAATTAATATTAGGTTCTGTAGAATTTTGAAGTAATTTCTCTTCTAAATTGTTTTCTTGCATCACTGGAACTCCATTTTCTTGACCCCCAACCTCATTTTCTTGAGGGTGTGTTGTTGATGAAATTATACTGCTTTGAATGGGTTAAGGGTCTTGTGGGGGCTCCTGGTCCCTTCTAATGAGGATTCTATTCTTATCAACTACAACTACTCTAAAATTTCGTAACATTTTTTTTTGTAATTTTATAAAAATTAAAAATTTGAATTTAATGTTCAGAATCTTTGACCGCAAATGACAAAAATCGGCCTCGTTAAATAAGCGTTTCTATAAAAGTAGGTCATGGGTACCTCCGCCACACTTTGGGTGCCTATAAAGGGGGAGGTGTTATAGGCGTTATAGGGGGCGGGGGCGGCGGCCTTCGGCCGCCTATAAAGGTGGAGGTGTTATAGGCGTTATAGGAGGCGGGGGCGGCAGAGCGGCGGCCTTCGGCCGCCTATAAAGGGGGAGGTGTTATAGGCGTTATAGGGGGCGGGGGCGGCGGTTCTGTAGAATTTTGAAGTAATTTCTCTTCTAAATTGTTTTCTTGCATCACTTTGACCATATTATTAAAATTTTGCGTCCTCTGACTTAAATTTTGATGTTCATTTTGAAAAATGGGAGGTTGAATTAGTATATTTGAAATGATATTAATTTTTTTCATTCTTAACTTTTCAGGAAAACTGGGAACAAATGAAGACATACCATTAAAAATTTAAACTTTACTGAAACAAAACTAAAAATGGATAAATTTAAATTGAACTCTTCACCTAAATCAGACGTGGTGGATCGATGCGTACCCAATGGTCAGGGACGAAGAAGTTGAAGTCCGAACCGACCCTGAAGGAAGAGGGTGAAGGTGAGGTCTGAGGCCGCGGGTCAAGCCGCGAGCCCTCCAAAGGCGTATTGAGCGCCCACCCCCTCTCCCGGGACGTCTGCAGCGTATTGGGGGTGATCAGGGCTTTTTAACAGAGTGAGAATATAAATAGTTTGGCAGAAAGAAAAAAACATATAAAAAATTTCAGAAATTGTTTACAATTAGAAGTTCCTGAGGAGTTGTCTTGAATATTGTTGGTTTGGTATTCTGGCGAAATATCTTCATATAGTTCACTGAAGTCAAAGTGTGAAATTAAGATTTCTTCTTCTTCATTAATTTGATTTGTTCGTTATTGGACTTAACGCTAATGCCAGTTCATTTTCCGCCCTTTTGACGACTACATTTTGTAAAACATTTATTGGTCTTGTTAATTTAACCATCTGGCTGATACTTGATTTTGAAAACATTATTAATTTTTAAGATTACAGCAAACTGTTTACTTCTATAACTTTGTTGACACACTTGAACTGACGTTTTCAAATTTGAGTCACGTATGTAAAGGCTTTACTAGAATAAAAATTTAATTTTCTATCCCACGTTAAGATCACCTTTTCTATTTCTAGTTTTAACAGAGTGAGAATATAAATAGTTTGGCAGACAAAAACATATAAAAAATTTCAGAAATTTTAACTACCAATTTCAAAGTTATTTATTATAAGTTTTCTTGTTTATTTAATATCATTAATAGTTCGTTACAATTATCTATTTCTTTAAAATAATCCAACCTTTTTTGAAAATCACATCTGTTTTTGCTTAATTCTTCTAATGAAAATTCTTTTTCGGTTGCTAATGTACACTCCCTTCCTATGAATTCAACATTTCCACGTCCTTTACAATTAAAACTACCTGAGGAGTTGGAACGTTTTGTGAAATATGGACATCGTCTTCAATGTAAGCAGGTTCCAGTCGAATATTGGTGGTTTCTTTGATGTAGATAGTTTGCACATTAAGTAAATATTGTCTGAAAGATTTTGTGGATATTGTTGCTGACTTGAATGTTGGGGGTTTGCATATTCAGTGGAAAATTGGCTTAAACGTTTTGTAAAATATTGACATCATCTTCAATGTAAGAAGCTTCCAATGGAATACCGGCGGTCCCTTAAATGTTAAAAACATGTACATCAGTGGAAAATTATCTGGGACGTTTTGTGAAATATTGTTGCTGTCTTTAATATTGGTGATTTGGTATTTTTGCCAAATATCTTCATATAGTTCACTAAAGTCAAAGTGTGGATTTAAGATTTCTTCTTCTTTATTAATTTTATTGTCCGTTATTGAACTTAATGCTAATACCAGTTTATTACCGGCCGGTTTGACGACTACATTTTGTTAAACGTTTATTGGCCTTGTTAATTTAATCATCTAGCTGATACTTGGTTTTAAAAACATTATTAACTTTTTAAGATTACTGCAAACTATTTAATTCTATAATTTTAAGACACATTTGAACTGACATATTCAAATTTGAGTCACGTATTTAAAGTCTTTACTAAAATAAAATAAAAAATTTCTATCCCACGTTAACATCACCTTTTCTATCTTTAGTTTTAACAGAGTAAGAGTATAAATAGTTTGGCAGAAAAAAACATAAAAAAAACTTCAGAAAGTTTAACTACTAATTTAAAAGTTTTGTTATAAGTTTTCTTGTTCATTTAATATTATTAATAGTTCGTTACAATTATCTAGCATTTCTTTAAAATAATCCAACCTTTTATGAAAATCAGATTTGTTTTTTCTTAATTCTTCTAATAAAAATTCTTCTTCAGCTGCTAAAGTACACTTCTTTTCCATATCTTCATCCAACATTTCCAAGTCGTTTACAATTAGAATTTTCTGAAGAGTTGAAACGTTTTGTGGAATATTGACACCGTCTTCAATGTGAGCAGGTTCCAGTCGAATATTGATGGTTTCTTGAATGATGATAGCTTGCACATCCAGCGAAAAATTATTTGGAAGGTTTTGTAGAATATTGCTGCTGTCTTGATAATTGGTGGTTTGGTATTCTTGCGAAATATATTCATATAGTTCACTGAAGTCAATGTGTGGAATTGAGATTTCTTCTTCTTCATCAATTTGATTGTTCGTTATTGAAATTAACGCTAATGCCAATTCATTATCCGCCGGTTTGACGACTACATTTTGTAGAAAATGTATTGATCTTGTTAATTTTACCATCTGGCTGATACTTGGAAACATTATTAACTTTTTAAGATTACTGCAATCTGTTTACTTCTATAACTCTGTTATGACACATTTGAACTGACGTTTTCAAATTTGAGTCACGTATGTAAAGGCTTTACTAGAATAGAAATGTAATTTTCTATCCCACGTTAAAATCACATTTTCTATCTCTTAGTTTTAACAGAGTAAAAGTATAAATAGTTTGGCAGAAAAAAACATAAAAAATTTCAGAAATTTTTAATATCTCGAATCGACATTCTAACCGAAACTATTTTTTGATTTTTAGTATTTAGTGTGTCCTTATAGGATCCCATATAGGTTAGTTTTTGTTTACTTACTTCGTATTCTATCTTTTCTAAGGATGTCAATTTTTTTGATGGATCGAAGTGAATTCTAATTTTAAAATAGTTTCCATTAGATTAATTAGTAGTTGACCTTCCAACAAATGATCCCCAGACAACGCATAACTGAGGAAGAGACATATTTAACCGTGTTTCTGATTAGCAAAACTATTAAATTTTTAACGTTTTTGCTAAAAATGCCCGTGGTTTTGTCAAAAAAAAAACACAATATTTCTCTGCTATTTGACAAATTTTAATAACTGGATCAGAAGCCTTAGTAAAGCGAAAATATTATTTTCTTTTTTGCACCGGTGATGTGCGCACGAGTCCTTCCAAAATATCACTGCATTGTACATAATAAATACAATATTTTAATTTTTTAGCAACAAAGCCTGAAATGTAAGCGACTATTTCATTCACATAATCTGTTAAATTCCAAGCACTGTCAGACTGAAAATGAAAGTAATCAACATTTTTCTCAATATTATCTAAAAAATGTATAGTCAGCCAATTCCCTTAGATCTTCTCCTTTATCCTTTTTGGTAATTAAGCTGGACCCACAATGCAATATAGGTATTTGCTCCAATGCAACTTCATTGCCAGTTTTTGGTGCTTTATTTCAGCATGAATCAGCAGTCTTTTATGTGCTGCCTCAAATTGTCTTGCGGTGGGTTTATTATTATAACTACCTTTCGACCTTATGGCTCCACAAGGCTCCAGGGGGTCTTGAGATAGTTTGTATATCTGTATGTATTTTAATACTTTTCCTTTTACAACCCATTATCGATACATTTGTTCTAAACCGTCGATACATATTTAAAACCCCAAATCAGTCTAAAGTTCTATAATCTATTCTTTAATTTTTTTTTAAACTCAAATGCTGATTAGACATATGATGTGACAGTGGTTTTTTGAATTCATATATGACAAAATAATTTCATGTATTGAAAATGTCGAATAAATCATTAAATTTTCGAAAAAAATCGAATGTAGCCACATTATTGAATTCTGCATATTGTTTGTCTTTCGACATATACAATAAAACATCGGAAACACTTTTTGACAATGTTTGAGTCGCAAGTTTCACCTTCATTTTTTCTTTTACCCACTGTAAATACTTAAGTCGCAGTTTTGTAGCAATATGAAGACTTTCAATATTTTGCTTTTCCACTAGCTGTCTAATATAATTCCAGTCAATAGTATTTTTCTTTTGTTATACAAATATTTGGCATATCGGATTCTCTCACTACATTTTAAGTAGACGATATAAAGATTCAAAAGTTGTTTGCTGTCATTGTACGTCGATGAATTTCAAGAATTAATCAGCTGTGCTGCATGATTTTCTAACTTACTTTTTATTTGGATTACTAACAGAATACGTTGATTCGTTATTGCCTTTTTATATCCACAATCGCACGCGCTTAAAAATGTACCGAGAGAGATTTGGTCATCCTCGAGTTCGGGGAAAATTTTAAAAATTTCTGAAAGCTTGTAGGGCTTGATCTCAGCATCGCCATTTTTACTTCTTTGAGTTCCGGCATGGTTTTCATTTTTGTAATTTTGAATTAAATTAATTTAAACTTGTTTAAGAAGTTTTGTTTAAGAAAAGTACTCTATTCCCTTTCAAAAATCGAAGAGTATAATAAAATTTGCATCAGTAAAAACACAAATGTGACTATCAATATTATGTTTACACAAGTAAAAGATGAATCATCCGCTCTTGTTCTCTCAGTTGATTGTCAGGACCTTCACTAGGTGTTCCTTCCACAATTTCTGAGAGTGAGGACGCAGGTTCTTTTTCTCCGTTAGAGGAATAGAGTCTGCCGTCAAAAATTAGAACTATCTTGTTTTGCTGAGGCTGACGGATCCTGTCGAATGCGCCAATTTTTAAAAAATAATGTTTTACTTTAACACAAATTTTTACTTTTTTGTTACAATAACTAAATTTTAATACATCATTTTTTAGACTGTAAATATGACAATTTAGAACTGAAATTATAATGGTCGTAACAAAAAGTTGCCATGTATTTATATTGATAATGAAGCAGTGTCAGCATGCGTTCATACACTCTAAGACACGTTTCGTCACAAGCTGAACCTACTTTCTTGAAATCATTCGGGCCAAACTCTTAATTACGAAATGCTACGTAGTAGTAGTCGCTAATTTTATTTTCTGAACCCTTTCTCTTGTATATTGTCGGTTTTTCTTCTTGGGAATAAGGTTCTTTTTAAGAACTTTTTTTGTCCAAATCATATATTTGACGTTTCGACAAAGTTCGTGCCTTTTTCAAGAAATCTACAATGGCAAAACAGCAATATTTAAAACAATCTTCCGTTAAAAAGTTTATGTCAGACATACCCTATAAAATACATTTCAATTAACAGGACACACAACACGTTTTCATTTTGACGTCACAAATTACATTTTAGTCAATAAAACAAATTACAATTAAGTTGTCATCTCAGGGTTAAGGAAAAATTGACCTAGCCTCATCGTTTTCCAACTGACTTTTTGCTAATATAAGTTCATGTAGGTGATGAGGGGAACTTTTTTATTCAGTTTTTCAAAAGAGGGAAAACCATTTTTTTCGTTTTAAATCTTTATATATTCCTAGGTATATTGAATCCGAAATCACCTCTGCGATATATGAGGTAACTTAGAGCTTATTCATTTCATGCCAACGTTTTCAACTATCTTAGATAGGTGAGCTATAGGATTGTTTTATATAATTCATACTTGCTTATATGGTCGAAATAAATTAGTTTAAATGTATGCTTTCAGGAAAATATTACTTAATTATTTACCAAGTGCAGTACTTTATCATCTTATCTAAGTAATGGATGCTTTGATGGTTCTGCACTGTAGCGTTTTAATATAGCGATAAAACATATATTTTAAAAGTTTTAAGGCTGGATTTATTAGAAAGGACAGTTCCGAGCAAAAGGTAATTCAGTGAATACAAATACTTCAAAAAATAATTTAAAACAATTTTAATTGTCCATACAAAAGAGTAGAAACCTATAAGGAGTTATGTTATTTTTTATCTGTATCGGACATTTTAAAAGAACTTCGTAAGGATGAATCCATAAAGATTTTACCAGCGGACAAGGGATAATGGACATCGTAACGTACGACCAAAAAATCGGAGATAGCCTGGAAAAAGGAAAATATAGACAATTAGCCTGTGACCCCACAAAATCCATAGAGTCAAAAATCTACAGAACACTCAGGAAATACCAAAACAATATACCTGACAATCTACGATCCGCGCTCACACCAAACTACAGTAAGCCACCACATCTTTACGGACTTCCAAAAATTCATAAAACGAACATACCATCGAGGCCAATAACCAGCTCCAGAGGATCCCCAACAAATGCACTGGCGAAGTTTCTCTTAAAAATTATACAAACTTTAGAAGGTAAGACAAACACACATGTTAAAAATTCTACACATTTCGTGAACATCTAGAGCCAGACAGATTAATAAGCTTTGATGTGGAAAGTCTGTATACTAATGTACCATTAGGGGAATCACTAGACATAATCAAAACTAGACTTTCAAATGATACTACTTTATCAGATCGAACCACGTTACCACTGGACGGGGTGATCGACCTTTTGGAGTGTTGCCTGCGTAGTGCTTACTTTCAGGACAAGTTTTACGCTCAGGACGACGGGCTTCCAATGGGTTATTCACTCTCTCCAGTCGTGATGGACCTTTTGGAGTGTTGCCTGCGTAGTGCTTACTTTCAGGACAAGTTTTACGCTCAGGACGACGGGCTTCCAATGGATTATTCACTCTCTCCAGTCGTTGCCAATATATATATATATATATATATATATATATATATATATATATATATATATATATATGGTTCGAAACTCGTGCCATAGAAACGGCAACAGTAAAACCAAAAGTCTGGTTGTGATATGTCGATGATACTTTCATCGTATGGAAGGGCAATGATTAAGAACTTAATGATTTCCTGAAACATCTGAATACCATGCGACCTACAATTAAGTTTACCATGGAAAAAGAGGTAAATAATAATCAATTGCCCTTCCTAGATGTCATGGTGAACCGTTCAAACGAAACTATTAAAACTTCAGTATACAGAAAGCCAACACATACTGGACAATATATTAATTATAGTTCTAATCATTCTGTTGTAACAAAATGAGGAATTATACGCAACCTCTATAATCGCGCTATATTTATATGCAATAATGCCGAATCATTGAAAACAGAGGTAGCAAATATTAAATCCGATTTACAACAGAATGGTTATTTTCTCCTCTATCTCTCTTCAAAATTTCAAGTGCGGCCAAAATACATACTGTGAATTTTATATTCCAAATTCTCCGATCATTTACGAAAAAAAAAAATGAATAAATTAATAATGAATGTATTAATGTTTTTTTATTTATCCACATCCCCACATTACTAACAGAAAATTATATTTTCTTTTCTTTACATAATCAAATATTTAAACATAACAGCCGTTACAGAATAATAAAACAACTATCAACATTTAAATATTTTATTTCACACTAACTTTAATTAACCAATAAATCAGTACATAAATTTATTTCTTTATTGAGTCCAATTTTTTTAAGTTCATCAAAGAATTTTAACATATTTTTTGTCTTCAAAAATTCAGTACACAATTCAGCTGCTTTTTTACAACAATTTACATGATCAACATATTTTATATATAACAATAAATCTTGACTCTCACTTTCTTCTTCAGCTAAAAGGGATAAATATCTGGAACATGCTTCGTTCAGAATAAACTCTTCATAAAAGTCCCTCACAAGATTTTCAATTTTAGGCATCATCTTCACCATGCGGTCTGATTAGTTCTTTTAATACAACGGGATCTCTAATATATTGTTTTAAATCACGAACTTCATCATGAAACCAACTTAACTTCATAATTCATGTATAAACTGTACAATATCTTTTCGAAAAAAACGTTCGCACAATTTCACAGTCTCTAAATGGTTTTTGGATATATCCAAATAATATGAAAAAAAAGATGGACCACTATCAACTGCATAATGTTCGAACTCAAAAGCAGAACTTTTACATTTTTTATAAAATTCTTGAATTAATAAATTTAATTCACTTTCGTTAGAAGCAGAAGACATATTTCATCTTAGTATATTTTAAGCTGGTAAAGTGTTGCTTTTATAATCAAAATTTAAAGAAGGGATACAACTCGAATGTATACGAGATAATTCGACAAATATTATGAGAGAACAAAAGGGGAGGAGGATGAAAATGTTGATGATACGAGGTTTTTTGAAAAGTATAATGAGAGATTTGAAAAGTATAATGAGAGAAGAAAAGAGGAGGAGGATGAAAAGTGTTGATGATTTACTCTTCTTACTCCTCCTCCTCTTTCCTTCTCTCATATATACACTACTCCCTATTTTCTTCTGTTTGTTGTTCTACACTCTCATTTTCGGTATTTTTATATTTCTCCTCATAATTTTCTTCGTCCAATTTTATTTCCTCTAGAGATTTTCCTTTCCAATCTGTTGGTAATGAACACTTTTGCTATTATAAGTAAGAATTTGGACACTTTCGCGGCCTGGTATATATCTACTGTAAAAATAAAATAAAATCCATAATCAGGAAAACCGATTTTTCTTAAAATACGTACTCATAAAATTCTGAACGTGGTTTTTCTGTATGTCCCATGAACTTTAAGAACTTTTTTATATCTTCTTTAGATAAATTTGATATTTGAGTAACTGTGGCAATCTATGCAATTTGTTACTCGATATTGCTTTTGGATATTGTAAAGTCATTGTTTTTGATAAATTTTATATTACTTCATCGCCTTTTCCCATTTAATTTTACTATTAGGATTAGAAAAACATAAGTTTTCACAGCTTTTTAATGATTACTACACTTTTTCAGTCTCGATTATTAAATTTTCAAAATCTCTGACATCTGTTCTTCGTTCGTTTTGATAATCTTTGATGTTTAAATAGTGTTCATCGCCAACACGTCTTCTGTTAAATATAATTAATACAGCCAATACATATTGCACTAATATTTTATAGGTTTTAATGTTATTTGTGTTATTAGAAAATCATTGCCGACATTCATTGACATTTTCAGGGTTTCATCTCTAAATAATTTGATGTCGCTCATCAAGGAAACTAGTAAAGGTTTGTTCTAACGCTTTTCCTGGAGACCTCTGTAGGCCAGTGAAGATATTTTCGTGTTCCATTGAGATATAATTAGTTCTTTAAAATTATTTATATATTCACGCCATTTATTTGAGTCTTTTCTTGAGAGGCACTTAAATTATTCCGCACTTTCGTTTAAAATTAGGTGAACAAATCCTTCACAAGCAACCTTAAGGTATGTTTCTAAACGTAATGCTAGACTTGGGGGCTCCAAAAGGTTTTTTTGCCTGTAATTTTCCTGGTTGCTCCAAGAATATCGTCCTAATTATTGGGTTTTATTTTTCTTCTTGGGAATAGGGTTATTTTTAAGAAAAGATAATTTTTTTGTCTAAATCATATAATCAACGTTTCGACACAGGTCGTGTCTTTTTCAAGAAATCTATGCTACACTGGTATTTAAATGAAACGGGCGCTAGTAAGGTGTAACTTGAAAGAGCATAGCAGAGCTGAAAGCTAGAGGTGGCTCCACCGGCAAAGTGCCAAGCTAGCCCCTATGCTGAGAGTAGGGGTGGATATTTAAAAGGGCGCCACTGAATTTAGGCGGGGTAAACGCAAAAACCTCCCACGTTGTTGCTTGGACCTAGCGTTCAACTCGGCTCAAAAAAAAATATATTGCTACACAAAATATTAATAATAAAAAGTTAACGCACTGCACAGGACAAGACGTTGCGGAACAAATAAAACTATGGAGGCTTAATTCTAATTTCATTCTTTATTCACTAGAGGATTCTCTTCTGTAGAATCCACCTAGAGTGGACTATTCTCGTTCCCGGAGGGTGGAACTCGATTTTCTCTTCCCAAAGGGTGCAACTGGATTTTCTCTACCCAGAGAGTGAAACTGGGTTTTTCTCTACCCAGAGGATGAACTTGTTATTCATCTGCCCGGAAGATGAATCGTGATTTGATGATCCTGTACCCAGAGGGTGAAACTGGGTTTCTCGTACCAAGAGGGTGAAACCTAAGATAAATAAGATAAAATAGCAATGCCTATAATCAAGTCATATTTATGTTAGAGCAAGCGAATAAATTAACTACCGCCAAAATGTCAAGAATTACCTCTAAAATTTCAAATTCACACCATAGAGATAAAGAAAAAATCATTAAGGTAAACTACCAATTAATAGCATAAGAAATACTAGTAAACTAAATAGCAAAATTAAACAATCATTTAAAGTAGTCGTTTGCTCTAACTATTGAGCTCGAGTAACGTAGGAGTAATAATGTGATAAAGATGCACAACTAAAATTTCCAGTATGACTCCAGTTATTTACAGAAAATAATTCAACAAACATCCAACAACAGGTTCATTACACTAAAAAAACTACTTACGTATATATAAAAAAATCAAATCAATAATATAAACCTACAATATTCAGGGTGTGAGATCAGTGAATGCTTAGTTCTTTAACATTAAACAAATTGGTTCAATCTGGCTAAAATAAACACACAGGTAATTAATTGCAAGGCAACCAATAGAAAAAAAAAGGATAGTCAAAGTATGACCAAAATTTTACCAGACTATATGTAAAAAGCCATGATTTGCAATGTGACACTGACTTTTAAATAATTTTTCAAAGCAACGATAACAGATAAAATAGATATTCCAACATACCTAACTAGATAAAGATATAGCAATGAGTAAAGGAGTTTATTTGAAACCATATAAAACGAGATTGGGTCTTTTTTTTAAACCCTCCTATCAGTTCGAAAGATTACCCCTAATATTGCCTGAACATGCCTTAAATAATTTAGAACTTGAGGAATATGCTAGAAAATTGAAAATTTCTTATTTTAGAGGTGTCTTTATGAAAGACTCTTTACCGAAAAAAATTAGATATTTTGAATCTGGTATTATAAATTTTGACAATAGTTCAGATCCTGGTACACATTAGACTGCTTCTAAAAAATTTGGAAAAATATTTATTATTTTGACAGCTTTGGTAATTTAAGACCAACTTTAGAAAGTAAATTATCTATTAATTCCAATGGTGTATGTAATATATTTTATATTCACACTTCTTATCAATCATATAATTCGGTAAATTGTGGGCGTCTATGTTTAAAATTTTTATATTATCCTATTTTATCCTAATAAATATAATGTTTTAAGTATATTTTATTTAGTTTCTTTTTATTAATCAAAGATATATACTAATAAGAAAAAAAAATGTCCCATACATTTACTTTATCTGGAAATATATCAATATTTTCCACAAATGTTTTGTGACTAGTTAATTTTGAAAGTTATAATTCTATTCCCAATGTCGATCAATCAAATAATATTTTTTAATATGGCAATAATAAACAAGTAATTATACCTGAAGGATCATATGAAAGTGTATATATATATATATATATATATATATATATATGTTACAGTTAAAACCCGTTTTTAGATAGAGCGCGTTTTCCCTAGTTAGAATTAGTTTTTACTAAATGCCCTTGTTAAAACTAGAAATACCTAGTCAAAACTAGAATTAACCACTGATATATTTGATTTTCAGATAAAACTAGTTGTCACTCCGAGCTTTAGTTAAAACTAGCACTAGAGAAACTAATTTGGGATTGAAAACAAGATATACTTTTAAAAATATTTATTAAAAAGATCATGTTCCTAGTAAAAATAGTAATCTTACACTAAAGAAACATTTTAGGGAACATCGACATAAAGTAGTTGCCAAGGTGACAATATTAATTAAAAGTAATTAAAATAATCAAACAAGTCAACAGAACACAACCATAAAATTTAAAACAGGAACATTGTTAAGGAACATTTGTTAACATACAATAAAAAATGATCAAACAACCTTAAAGTTAAAAAAGGATTAGGATCTACTTGTTATTGCATGACCAACTATCGTGGCATTTTGAATTACCAAGATAACCATTTCTTGCATACAAAGCGCATAAATCCTTGGCCTGTTCCTATGGCTGCTTCCTTAGCAACAGTTCTCAAAGGTAAATTTGTATTTGGAACATCTTCTTCATGCAAAAATTTTTTTTTGCACTTGTCGAATTCTGACCTGAAAAGCACATTTAAATAGTTAGCTTTTACCTAATAGCGATATAGTTATAGGATAAAACAATTAAGCAATACATAGGTACATACCTGCAATATAATTTGTCGAGCGTTCCATATTTCGTTCCAATCTTGTGAAAACCCTAATCATCCTTTTGAAGAACCACTCCGACTATATTAGGTAGATCTGCTTTTGCTCAGTAGACATCAGCGATTTGTATAATTACATTATCACCGATTTCTACTGGAACGTGTATTGCATCTAAAGCCAATGTCATTCTCTTGGCCTGTTTTTTTAAGTTTTGATGTGATGTTTCTCTGGATGCCATTATTTGTCGATTTACATTTGTTACGACCTCGAGATCTTTGTCATCTGGTGGTATTATAAGAGGCTCTACAGTCGTAGATGCTTCAGCTTCAATGTCATATTCACTGGCTTCTGCTGCAATTGGCGATTTTCCACTTGTTTTGGATGAACTTTCTGCGTCTTTTTGTTTGACTCCGGTTATAATCTGATGCTGTCCACTGTGACTAGCTACAGGCTCAGTTTCTGCATTATCTGTACTATCCGTCATATTTATCCTATTTAACGCATTTTCGAGATCATCTTCATCTAGTATATCCTCAATAACATCTCGAGGCAAAGTCGAAGTCATAAGCCCTACTCGCTTTTCTATACCAAACATGCTTTGTATGGTGACTGTTTAATACCGGAATGAAGTGTCCGATTTTTCATAAACTGTACAAACCGAATACCATTTGACCAGTTTGTAGTATCATTATGTTGCATCCATAAAACCAACATTTTCTCTATGTCTTAGTTAGCTCTTTCAACAGATTCTTGGCTTTGACTGTGTCTTGGCTTTCCATAGACCAGTTTACACTCGGACCAAAATAAAACGAGCTCATTTATGACAGAATTTACAAATTCTCTGCCGTTATCGGACTGTAAGATGTAAGGAGCACCAAATGTCAAAAATATATCGGTCAACTGATACGCCACCTCCATGGCTCTCTTAGTTTTCAGTGCACGCAACAAAACAAATTTTGTCAAATGGTCCTGATACACCATTATAAACCTAAATCCCCGATCTTCTTCAGTTTGCATGTCGATAAGATCAACTTAGCAACGACTGTTCATTTCAGAATGTAGTATGGATTTTGAAACAAGTCCTTTTTCTTCATACTCTTTTTACGCTGACAAGAAGATTCTATTGAAAAAATATCGTTTGAAGGTCAAAGTCTTAATAATAATAATATTATTCCAAATTATACTATACAAGAAGAAGAGCAAACAGAAGATGAGAAATTTGTTACTCTTTTTCTAAATAGTAATCATAATACTTTAAAATATGAAATTAAATGTAATAAAATAATTGACTTTGGTAAACAAAATTCTATTGGAAGTCTATTGTGATTTAAAAATCAAATACTTTGAGTCAAATAAAGTGCACGTTTCCGAAAATCTTGTAGACATTTCCAAAATTAATTCTTTATGTATAGAATGTAATTTGATAATAAATTCCTATAATAATGGAAAATCAGTTCATATTGCGCATATGTTCTATCCTATTGCCTCTCCAGGATTCAAGATAATTGAAAAACCTACAAATGTAGTTTATCTACCAATAAGCACACGTTATATTGATGAAATTGTACTTAAAATAACCGATCAAAATGAAAATTTAAATTAATTTTAGAAAAGAGTTGATACCGATACGTTTATATTTAAAGAGCAACTTTTAAGTTTATTTAAAAAAGTATGGTATTTTTATATGACGAAAATTCGTTTGGTTTTCTTTTTGAAAAGGAAGAACTCAATAGTTATAAAAGCTCTGCAACAAAGAAAAATCATTATAGTTCACGAAATCAATTTAAACAATTAACATCTAAAAATAAAAAACTACTTTTATCTGTAGGATTTCGTTTAAAAAAGAAAACCCCAAAAAATAAAAAAAAAGTTTCTGGTATAGATTTAAATTAAGCTGTACCACATATACAAATAAGTTTTTTATTAAGTGTAAGTGTAAATTAAATTTATTCAAAAAGGAAAAGAAAAGAGTTTTAACCTATTAAAAATAAATGACTATTGCAATTGATGATTCAATTGTAAGTTATCAATATCACACACATCAACTATATTCATCTACGACTTTTAATAATAACGATGAAATTAAAACACCTATTCAAACACAAGATCTTTATACATTGTCAAGTGAAAGTTTTCTATATATTGAAAGAAAATTAACAAAAGACGATAATACATTTTCAGAAAATGTTAATTTTATAAATAATGGAATTATGCATCTTTTTGAAGAAATACGCTATGAATTAGGTGGAGTAGTTATTGATTGTATTAGAAATCCTGGTGTAACTACTTCAATGAAAGGATATGTTTCATTTACACCAGATGAAAATAAAAGTTTACAAAATGCTGGATGGAATACCGATTCGCCTCCAGCTCTTCTAGATATCAAGGGTAATTTTAATGTTTGTGTACCATTAAAAATGATAATGGGATTTGCTGAAGATTATCATAAAATAATAATGAATTTACGTCAAGAATTAATATTAATAAGAAGTGCTTCTGATTTAAATGCAATTCATCAAAAAGAAGAAACTATAAAATGAATGAATGATAAAATTTTTTGGAAAATACCACATATAATAGTGAATGACAGCCAAAAATTACGTCTTTTCAAACAATTTGAAAGCAAGAAAGATTTTACAATTGCTTTTCGAGAATGGCAACTTCACGAATAACCTCAACTAAAATTAACGAAAAATCACACCTGGAATGTGAAGTCATCGAACTTATTACAACGCCCGCGGAGCCTTCAGACTGCTTTAAAAAATGTTATTACCAAAAATATGAGTCAGTTCAATCATTGTGATTTAGTAAAATTAAAAGCATCTTTAAATTCAGAAAATTTTCCATACAACAATTTAAATGTTGACTTTTCTAATAATAAGTATGCAATTCTCTATGAAATGTTTGCGCAATTTCAAAAACCCTACTACTCCAAACAAAAAAGTCATCCTTCCATAACTCCTATAAATTTTAAAAACAACAAACCACTCATAGTTATTGATTGTTCACGACAGAGTGAAGATATTCTAAAAGGTTTAGATTTTCGAATTAAATTTGAAACTAATAAAATAGTATACTGTCGTATATTGTTTAATTTTACACGATCAATTAGTGAAATATAATCCATTAACAAATTTAGTGAAAGTTAATTAAAGACAAATTTGATAAAAGTTAATTGCAAAGACATTTTAAAGAAGAAATTAAAAAAAAATGTATTTTGTTGATGTACAAATATTTTAATATCAAACAAGTGAATTTATATGCAAAGAAATAGCCATAATAAATATTCAAACCGGTCAAATACATCATCGTCTAATTAAATTGCTAATACCACTTCATTACGTAAAACCTGAAATTGAAAGTCATGTTGCTTGGACTACAAATTTTATACATGGAATTTCCTGGGATTTTGCTGGTTATGTACCCTACGAACAACTTGCATGATTTATAAGACGAATTGTCAAAGACAGACATGCTAAAGTTTTTGTAAAAGGTTTACCCAAAGAACAGTGGTTGTTAAAACATACAAATAATGAAATTTTTGATTTATTAGAATTTAATTGTAATAAATTAGATCAACAATTATTAGCTACATTTAAAGAAAGTCGTACAAATTATTTATATAATAATAATAGATGTGCTAAACCAATTGTATTTATATTTTAAAAAAAGTGGTTTTTAGAAAATAAAACAAATATATAATTAATTAGGTATTTTATTTTTAAAATTTCTATTAACATATAATCAATATAAAATACAAATATGTTAAAAATAAATTTAATCAATTTATAATATAAAATATGTAAAAAAGAATTTTTTTTTCAAAATTAAGGTAGTTAAAATTAACTATAAAATCTCAGATGCTGGCTTATCCTGGATAGCAGTCAGTATTTCGTCTATAATTGGAATATGCGCCATTGCTCTGTTCGCAGCATTTGTCCATTTTTCTCTATACATTCCTTTTGTCCGGATGTGACATAATAAGGCAGTCATGGGTCCAACGCTCTGTGCCATTGAAGCTCTCTTCTCCGGTGGAAAATTGCTCCCCTCCAACAAAACATGATGAGACCCATTTAATCCGTATTTAGAGACAGAGAAAGATGTGGATACGTCTCCTTCCTTTTTTATTGGCATGTTAGCATGACCCAATCTTAATTCATTGTACAAGATATTTTAAAAAAAGTATATCTAATATTAAAAAAAAAAATCGTCATTTTTATCACCTTCAATATTAACCATTTTAGGAGATGATGAAGACACGGCTGGTAGTTCCGGTATTGGTTGGAAGGTGGAAGTTTCTTTGCATCTATTTTGAATATTTTTTTCGCAGGCTGCTGGAATTCATATGTCTCATCAGCCAAATTTAAGTTAAATCTTTTCACTGCCTTCTCGAAAAGCAAAAATTGCTCTTCATCTTCTAACTTTGCATGCAGATAATATATTGGTAAATTCCCGAATTTTTTCAGTAAGGTGCTCGTCTTCGGTGAATAGGACAGGTTAATAAATATTTTATCCCCTTTTAAATTAATTTCTTTCACTCCAAATCTGAAATAATTACAATAAGAAAATAAATTAAAGAAATGTTTCAAAATATTTTTAATATTGTATTAACCTTTGTTTAATATATAATATTATTAACTAAAAACGTTAAACTATGAAAAAATCCGTGTGTATTAGAGAAGATAAGAACCAATGTCATTTATTAATTAAATGTCAATTTGCATATAGACAAGCTCGAAAGAACAACTATGAAATGTGTTATCTTGACTGACTTTGCTTTGAACGAAAAATCAGAGAATTTGAAATTATTTTTCAAAAAATAGCAAATATTGAACATAGGAATGAAATATATATTGAAAGATTTGCAAATAAATAATTTTTAAATTATTTTTTTTATAGATTTAAAAGATAAAAGTAATATTAAATAACACTTACTGAAATATTTGTTTCATTACAACCGTCGCCATTTTTAGTGGTAGCTCTACTTTGTCCTTCACCTTTACAATTATAGTTGGAGTGATAGACATATTTGCTCTTGTACACTAATTATATGCAAAAATTAAAAAAGTAAAAATTGAAAAAATTAAATTATTAAATAAATATAAATTAACTTATAAAATAAATGCACACAAAATTACCATTCCAAAGATTCATAACTTGACTGACGTGGATAAAACGTAGGGATAAAAAGATCTAATTTTTTTTTTGATGTGGATAAAACGTATAAAAAAAAGAATCTAAATTTTTTTGATCTATAATTGCTTTCATAGCTAACATTTTTTAATGATTGAGGTTGAAAATTTTTAATACCAGGTATTAGACCGTGGCTTTTGTCGCTAATATTAAAAGCCCAAATATAAAATTTTTTATTTAAAAACGTACATGCACATTTAAAAGCATCGTATTGAGTCTTAAAAGTATGTGCATCTTGTTGAGTCCCTAATATTTGATTTATTGTATTTTCTTCTATTGAAAGTTTTAGATTTTTTCCCTTACAAAATGAATTTCAAGAACCAAATCCGTATATAGTACTAAAGAAAGATGAAAATGGTTAGATTTCCAATAAAAAAAAAATAATTATTTTCAATCCCTGTTTTTCCATGACTGAATACTTGGGTTCCCCCATACAATTATATCTAGAATATTACTCAATTTGTTATAAATATTTTGCTCATCTATATCTATCCACAAATTAAATAATCCTCAGTACGACCCAATAAATATGCAACAAAACTTCCCGTAAAAAAGAGTCGCACGGTCCTTCATCAACGGTGGTGCTGTCCTCCGTCCATTGAATTAAAAAGTCCCATAAATCATCCCATCTGGGATCATTCGACTCCCATTCGCGACAATCGTCCATGGTAGAATCTACCACAGGGCATTGGATGGGCTGTTGTTCACTGTCAGACATGTTGAACCGAAATTATTGTAATAAGCATTGGTGGTCGTATATATAGAGACAAATCAATGGTGGAAGGTGAAAACAAATGTCGTGTTACGTATCGAGACCAAAGTTGTTTGTGGTTTCGAATACAAACGAATAATTGTGTTGGGTTTCACCAGCACCTAAACTTTGTACCAATATTGTATATTCTATACATACAATATAATAACAAAGTACCAATATGAACTAAAACTACGATCAAAGTATTTTGTGGTCCTGAAAAGGACCGTTGTTATATGCCCTTAAAAAGGGCCGGAGAGAGTGTAGGGCATATGGTGCCCCATCTTCGCTGGTCGACCATCAGCTTGACGAATCGCAGGGGCCCTGCGGATCGTAGAGTGTCGGTGATCCTGGAATTTCCAGCACCGCATCTTTCGTCGAATCCGGCTCTGGCTGCGACGACGGAGTGTCGAGTCTTTGTAGAACCCAGTCGCCCACATCATTCAATTCCACAAGACCAGGATCGTGGTCATAGAGCAGCGGAATTGGCACATCTAAGTCGTCCTAACGTAGGACGTCAATCTCAAAGTTCATGTCATCGTCGTCGAAGTCCTCCAGGTCTTCAACGTTGCCGGCGACGGTATCGTCGCTAAAGATAGATGAGCCTCTGCTTGCGGGTCTTTCTTCTTCCATGTTAATCGTGTGAGAGTTGAAGTGTATATGACTGTGTAACTGGCCCAGTCTCATATATGTAGAACTACCCCCACCCCAGCAACGGATTTTAAATGTTGTGTATAGGTGAAAGCTTGTAGAATTATTTTTTTTTTCAAAAACTTTAAACAAGGAATTAGATTTGTTTTTTTTTTTTTTTTTTTTTGATTTAGACAATAAGACCAATTCTTAACATTTTGTGAAGAATGCATTACAAAAAAAAATATTAGTAGAAACCTTGTTTGGGCTGTTAACATTTTCATAGGTCAGGGATAAATTGTTTACCTTGTTCTCAAGCATATAACTTGGCACTTAAGCTACGAAACAAATTGTCGTTAAACGAATATCTCGCCCGATAAGTGACAACTACTAAACTATGATCAAAATATGATGTGGTCCTGAAAAGGACCGTTTTTGTGGCCCTAAAAGGGCCTGGGGAGAGGGTCGTGTGCCTACCGTGGAGTAATACCCAACGATATTAACACCGGGCTGCCGAAGCCGTACTGGTGGTGTCGCCGTCGCTGGTGGTGTCGGTGTTGCGAGCGGTGCCGAAGGTGCTGCTCCTGGTGCGGTACCCCCGCACTCCTCACACTTGCATAGTTTGCCGGGCACGAATGGCCTGACAATGCCAATGATCTTCTTTGGTGTATCTTCCATCTTGACGGTCGAATGTGTAATGATGAAATAATTCTAATACCGGCCTCTATATACATTCAAAAAGTTGGAGGGGGTAAGGTGGAGTGCATATATGCATTATATATAAGTTTGAGAATAATATGATTTTATAACTTACCGTATCTCTGTTATGGACACAAACTACCCCCCTCCACTTTTCTAGCATATAGTACTAAACTTCCTCTACATTTTTTTCAAATAATTTTTTTTTATATTTCTAACCATTACTTTGCTACATATTTACAAAAAATGAGACCCAAATAAAGCATTTATTTCGCTAGGAGTCATATAACAACCATAATGATTATAAGTTATAGTATGCCATTGATGTCCAGTAGTAGTAGTAGTTTGATCTCTACCAACAGCTTTTGCTACCCGATAAGGTAATGCAGTATCATCTGTTAATAAAGTTACGCCATCTGGCAAAGTATCACCATCAGCTGGTAGAGTAAAACTACTTCTGCCACTGTCCCAGTAAACTATTCTAGTTTTTGAAAATTTAAGTGTAGTCATATTAATTATAGTAAGTATTATTAATATCTAAACAATTAGCACACAAATCTTTTCTTAACTCTTCAACTTTTCGTATCTTTTCCCAAGTGTTAGCCTGGTAAAGTTTACGATCGATATCAGAGGTAAAATGACACTGAAAATGTAAACAAAATACAATAAAACTTAATATACTTCCATTGGTTAATTCGTGGAATCCTGTGCAATCCAAGATGCTTGTTTCCTCGCTTTCGTTATCGGTAAGGCGTGGGCGGTTGATTTCTCGAACTCCCGTATAGGTACAATGGGGGGAGTCTGAAGGGTAAACAAAATCACATCTATGAATAATATTGTAACATGGAGATGGTATCTTACATTTAAATATATATTTAAAAAATCTAGCATCAAAGGCCTCTTGATGTTCATTACAATAAATGCCCATTTCGTGATTATTAGTTATTATTAAAGGAATACGTTTATTTAATCTTTGCGATGGTTTATTTTTAATTGATACTGAAACAGTAGTATCTCCTTCCATAATTAATTTAGTCATATCTGCCAACTTGGGGCTAATATGGGTTTCTTCCCATAATAAACAACCTGCACCTGGTGCATTAGCAAAAGAAAATAAACCATCATTTATAATTCTTTCATTACAATAAAATAATTCCCATGCGAGTACAATGGGGGGAGTCTGAAGGGTAAACAAAATCACATCTATGAATAATATTGTAACATGGAGATAGTATCTTACATTTAAATATATATTTAAAACATCTAGCATCAAAGGCCTCTTGATGTTCATTACAATAAATGCCCATTTCGTGATTATTAGTTATTATTAAAGGAATACGTTTATTTAATCTTTGCGATGGTTTATTTTTAATTGATACTGAAACAGTAGTATCTCCTTCCATAATTAATTTAGTCATATCTGCCAACTTGGGGCTAATATGGGTTTCTTCCCATAATAAACAACCTGCACCTGGTGCATTAGCAAAAGAAAATAAACCATCATTTATAATTCTTTCATTACAATAAAATAATTCCCATGCGACATACGACAAAACTTCCCGTAAATAGGAAACTTGATTTGGTAATAAATGTGTTCAAATATGATATAACAAATTTTAAATTTAGTGATCATATTTTGTCCAATTTTTGTTTTTTTTTCATGAAAATTAGAATCTAAATTAGTGTACAATATTTCTTTGTCAAAAGTCGTAATTTCTTGAGACATTTTTTTTTGTTGTCAATTGAAGATTAAAAAATTGAATATATATAAATATGCTATATCAATTTAAAAAACAAAACATCAAAAAATAATAATACTTACCAAATGGAAAACAGTTCAGATAACATTGTAAAAACATATATTAAAACGTTCTGCTGCGATATTTCTATTTATATTTAAGATTTTTCGTCCTTTCTGCAATAAATTAGATCGAATAACAAACATAGTCACAAACTATTTAAATCTATTCATTAAACAGACAGATTTTTTAAACTGCTTCTGAAGAAAAAATTATGTCTACAAAGCAACGATTTATTTTAAAATTACTATTACTTTGTAATATATATAAATTAATGACTCGAATCACGTAATTTCTAATTATCTAGTTATTTCATTGCGAATAATTAAAATAAGAAAATAAATTAAAGAAATGTTTAAAAATATTTTTAGTATTGTATTAATCTTTGTTTAATATATAATATTATTACTAAAAACGTTAAGCTATGAAAAAATCCGTATGTATTAGAGAAGATAAGAATCAATGCCATATATTAATTAAATGGCATTTTGCATATAAACAAGCTCAAAAAAACAACTATGAAATGTATTATCTTGACGGACTTCGCTTTGAAAGAAAAATCAGAGAATTTGAAATTATTTTTCAAAAAATAGCAAATATTGAACATAGGAGTAAAATATACATTGAAAGATTTGCAAATAAATTATTTTTAAATTATTTTTTTTATAGATTTAAAAGATAAAAGTAATATTAAATAACACTTACTGAAATATTTGTTTCATTACAACCAGCGCTATTTTTAGTGGTAGCTCTACTTTGTCCTTCACATTTACAATTTTAGTTAATGGAGTGGTGGACATTTTTGCTATTGTTGTACACTAAATAGATGCAAAAATTAAAAAAAAATAACTTATTAAATAAATATAAATTAACTTATAAAATAAATATACACAAAATTACCATTCCAAATATTTAAAACTTGACTGACGTGGATAAAACGTAGGAATAAAGGGATCTAATTTTTTTTGATGTGGATAAAACGTATAAAAAAATGAATCTAAATTTTTTTGATCTATAATTGCTTTCATAGCTAACATTTTTAGTGATTGAGGTTGAAAATTTTTTATACCAGGCATTAGACCGTGGCTATTGTTTATCCACAAATTAAATAATCCAAAGTCCTCAGTACGACTCAATAAATATGCAACAAAATTTCCCGTAAAAAAGAGTCGCACGGTCCTTCATCAACGGTGATGCTGTCCTCCGTCCATTGAATTATAAAGTCGCATAAATCATCCCATCTGGGATCATCCGTCCGACTCCCATTCGCGACAATCGTCCGTGGTAGAATCTACCACATGGCATTGGATGGGCTGTTGTTCACTGTCAGACATGTTGAACCGAATTTATTGTGATAAGCATTGGTGGTCGTATATATAGAGACAAATTAGTGGTGGGAGGTGAAAACAAATGTCGTATTACGTATCGAGACCAAAGTTGTTTGTGGTTTCGAATACAAACGAATGATTGTGTTGGGTTCCACCAGCACCTAAACTTTTAATACTTTGTATCCAATATTGTATATTCTATACACACAATATAATAACAAAGTACCAATATGAACTAAAACTACGATCAAAGTATTTTGTGGTCCTGAAAAGGACCGTTGTTATATGCCCTTAAAAAGGGCCGGAGAGAGTGTAGGGCATATGGTGCCCTATCTTCGCTGGTCGACCATCAGCTTGACGAATCGCAGGGGCCCTGCGGATCGTAGAGTGTCGGTGATGCTGGAATTTCCAGCACCGCATCTTTCGTCGAATCCGGCTGTGGCTGCGGCGACGGAGTGTCGAGTCTTTGTAGAACCCAGTCGCTCACATCATTCAATTCCACAAGACCAGGATCGTGGTCATAGAGCAGCGGAATTGGCACATCCAAGTCGTCCCAACGTAGGACGTCAATGTCAAAGTCCATGTCATCGAAGTCCTCCAGGTCTTCAACGTTGCCGGCGATGGTATCGTCGCTAAAGATAGATGAGCTTCTGCTTGCGGGTCTTTCTTCTTCCATGTTAATCGTGTGAGAGTTGAAGTGTATATGACTGTGTAACTGGCCCAGTCTCATATATGTAGAACTACCCCCACCCCAGCAGCAGATTCTAAATGTTGTGTATAGGCGAAAGCTTATAGAATTATTGTTTTTTTTTTCAAAAACTTTAAACAAGGAATTAGAATTGTTTTTTTTTTTGGTTTAGACAATAAGACCTATTCTTAACATTTTGTGAAGAATAAATTACAAAATAAAAAAATTATAGAAACATTGTTTAGACTGTTAACATTTTCATAGGTCAGGGATTAATTGTTTACCTCGTTCTCAAGCATATAACTTGGCACTTAAGCATCAAAATATAATGTAGTCCTGAAAAGGACCGTTTTTGTGGCCGTAAAAGGGCCTGGGGGGAGGGTCGTGTGCCTACCGTGGAGTAATACCCAACGATATTAACACCGACCTAGGTGCAGCCCTTGGTCTTCTCATTGGCTGCACCACGAGCTCGGGCTGCCGAAGCCGTACTGGTGGTGTCGCCGTCGCTGGTGGTGTCGGTGTTGCGGGCGGTGCCGAAGGTGCTGCTCCTGGTGCGGTACCCCCGCACTCCTCACACTTGCATATTTTGCCGGGCACGAATGGCCTGACAATGCCAATGATCTTCTTTGGTGTATCTTCCATCTTGACGGTCGAATGTGTAATGATGAAATAATTCTAATACCGGCCTCTATATACATTCAAAAAGTTGAAGGGGGTAAGGTGGAGTGCATATATGCATTATATATAAGTTTGAGAATAATATGATTTTATAATTCACCGTATCTCTGTTATGGACACAAACTACCCCCCTCCACTTTTCTAGCATATAGTACTAAACTTCCTCTACATTTTTTTCAAATAAATTTTTTTGATATTTCTAACCATTACTTTGCTACATATTTACAAAAAATGCGACCCAATAAATATATAACAAAACTTCCCGTAAAAGGGAAACTTGATTTGGTAATAAATGTGTGCAAATATGATATAATAAATTTTAAATTTAGTGATCATATTTTGTCCAATTTTTGTTTTTTTCATGAAAATTAAAATCTAAATTAGTGTACAATATTTCTTTGTCAAAAGTCGTAATTTTTTGAGACATTTTTTTTTGTTGCCAATTAAAGAATAAAATATTGAATATATATAAATATGCTATATCAATTTAAAAAACAAAACATCAAAAAATAATAATACTTACCAAATGGAAAATAGTTCAGACAACACTGTAAAAACATATATTAAAACGTTCTGCTACGATATGTCTGTTTATATTTAAGATTTTTTCTCCTTTCTGCAATAAATTAGATCGAATAACAAACATAGCCACAAACTATGTAAATCTATTCATTAAACAGAGTTTTTTAAGTGCTTCTGAAGAAAAAATTGTGTCTACAAAGCAACGATTTATTTTAAAATTACTATTACTTTGTTATATATATATATATATATATATATATATATATATATATATATATATATATATATATATATATATATATATATATATATATATATATATATATATATATATATATATATAAATTGATGACTTGAATCACGCAATTTCTAATTATCTAGTTATTTCATTGCGAATAATTAAAATAAGAAAATAAATTAAAGAAATGTTTAAAAATATGTTTAATATTGTATTAACCTTTGTTTAATATAAATATTATTACCAAAAACGGTAAGCTATGAAAAAATCCGTATGTATTAGAGAAGATAAAAACCAATGTCATATATTAATTATATGGCATTTTGCATATAGACAAGCTCAAAAAAACAACGATGAAATGTATTATCTTGACAGACTTCGTTTTGAACGAAAAATCAAAGAATTTGACATTATTTTTCAAAAAATAGCAAATATTGAACATAGGAGTAAAATATACATTGAAAGATTTGCAAATAAATAATTTTTAAATTATTTTTTTATAGATTTAAAAAATAAAAGTAATATTAAATAACACTTACTGAAATATTTGTTTCATTACAACCAACGCCATTTTTAGTGGTAGCTCTACTTTGTCCTTCAAATTTACAATTTTAGTTAATGGAGTGGTGGACATTTTTGCTATTGTACACTAAATAGATGCAAAAATTAAAAAAAAAAAATAACTTATTAAATTAATATCAATTAACTTATAAAATAAATGCACACAAAATTACCATTCCAAATATTCATAACTTGACTGACGTGGATAAGACGTAGGAATAAAAGGATCTAAATTTTTTTGATATGGATAAAACGTATAAAAAAAGGATCTAAATTTTTTTGATCTGTAATTGCTTTCATAGCTAACATTTTTAGTGATTGAGGTTGAAAATTTTTTATACCAGGCATTAGACCGTGGCTATTGTCGCTAATATTAAAAGCCCAAATATAAAATTATTTATTTGAAAACGTACATGCACATTTAAAAGCATCGTATTGAGTCTTAAAAGTATGTGCATCTTGTTGAGTCCCTAACATTTGATTTATTATATTTTCTTCTATGAAAGTTTAAATTTTTTTCTCTTCCAAAATGAATTTCAAGAACCAAATCCTCATATAGTACTAAAGAAAGATGAAAATGGTTAGATTTCCAATAAAAAAAAAATAACTATTTTCAATCCCTGTTTTTCCATGACTGAATACTTGGGTTCCCCATACAATTATATCCAGAATATTACTTATTTTGTTAAAAGTATTTTGCCCATCTATATCTATCCACAAATTAAATAACCAAAAGCCCTCAATACGACCCAATTAATGTGCAACAAAACTTCCCGTAAAAAAGCAAATTTGATTTGGTAATAAATGTGTGCAAATATGATATAATAAATTTTAAATTTGATGAGCATATTTTGTCCAATTTTTGTTTTTTTCATGAAAATTTAAATCTAAATTATTATACAATATTTCTTTGTCAAAAGTTGTAATTTCTTGAGACATTTTTTTTGTTGCTATCTGAAGAATAAAAAATCGAATATATATAAATATGTTATATCAATTTAAAAAAACAAACCATGAAGAAATAATAATACTTACCAAATAGAAAACAGTTCAGACAGCACTGTACAGATATATAAGATAAATAGAATTAAACAGTTTTTACCTTCCTCATCATTTTTAACATGAGCACTGCTAGAAATCGTTTTTTATTTTTTTTAATCCAGTTAGTGTCAAAAATTGTATTATTTGGATAATAAAAGTAAATTTTGAAACAATTACTATTAAATTGATTATTATTCATATTTCCACTACTACTCGATTCCGAAATTTTTTTTTTGATCACTTGAAATTTTGAAGAGAGATAGAGGAGAAAATGAAGAATTACCCGGTATTGCTCCAAAATTGTTTTCACTTTCAAAAGTTCCTAGTTGAGGTTCTTTTTTTGGTTCTAAATTTCCAGTTTTCGACATTCCAAAAAAATTTTGTGATGTATTTGAACCCGAATCATTGTCACTGTCACTGTTACTGTCATAATTAGTTAAATTTTTATTAATTTTGGGAATCCCCATTAGCTTTTTAAAATTGTCGATATTGTCTAAATCCTGAGTTAATATGTCGGAAGTATTTGTAAAGCGAGTATCTGGTGTTAAATCTAAGTCTTGAGTTAAAAAATTTGGGGTTTCCGGCGTTGAAATGTTATCTAAATCTAAATTTTGTGATAAAATTGAATTCAGAAAGTCAAAATCTGTCTCCGAAATATTCTCTAGTTCAGGCAAATATTCCAAATTTTCTAAAAATTTTATGTTCGTTTCTGAACAATTTCGGAGTAATTTGTTTTCTAAATTTTTTTCTTGCATCATATTAATCATCGCGTTAAAATTTTGGGTTCTCTGACTTAAATTTTGATTTTCATTTTCATTTTTCAAAAGAGCAGGCTGTATTATTATATCTGAAATTATATTAATTTTGTTCATTCCTAACTGTTCAGTGGAAGTTGAAGCAAAAGAAAAAGACATACCTTTAAAATTTTAATACACTTTGACAACAACAGATTTAGTTATTGGTATTTCATGAATATTATTAACATCATAATTTCAAGTATCGAATTTATCAATATTAAACCTAATATTTTCATAAACATTACTTGTCTCAATTTCCAAAATAAAGGAATCTCTATCTGTGTAAAGAAGTTTAATATTATTGTTATATAAAGGTTTTAAAAACCCATAAAAAAAGTTGTTCATCACCGTTTTTGATATATCTAAAATACTAAATCCTACATAGACAGGTTTATCATATTGCACTAACACTTTACGCATTTGCACAGCTACTAAATTCTCTGAAAATATTGTTACATCTTTAAAGGATGGTTTAGCAATTAAATTTTCTGCCCCATCTTTTCTATGATTTTTTACCCATTGTGTACCAACCGTATATCTGTCCTTTTGTCCACATTTTCCATTGTTTTACCGTAGATGCTATTATTTGCCAATTTATAGGAATTTTTCTGAAATTGATTTGTAGATTCATTTCTTAATTTAGTATATAGATCAATAAATTTTTTTAACCATTGAGATTGTGTAAACTCTACAACCCTATGTATTTTAGTTAATTTAATTCCATATTGAATACATTGTTTTAATAAAGTATAGTGAAACTGAAGGTAACTTGGTGAGGTATGAATTTAAATGATAGAAAAGAAGTGGTAGGGGATTTTATTGCAATAAAGTTAAGTAATGGGATGGAAAAAACTAAGAGTGACTTTATTAAGTTCTATCGCCCTTTCCCACATCTTCCTTTTCTCCTGAGCTTTTTTATTAGGAACACAATTTAAAATAGAATCCAAAACAAATCCTAATGATCTTTGATAGGATAAATGTTTATTTTTAATTTTGAAATTTAATTTAGAATGAAAACTTAGTTTTGGATAATCGTTTTCGAAGGGGATTGACATTTCCGTCTGTATTAAAACAGAATTTTGAACTGTCTCATCTGTTTGTGTGGAAACAGAATTTAAAATTTCATCGAAATTTGGTGGCGAGTTTTCAAAAATTATTGGAGAATTTGGAATATTAAATTCACAGTATGTATTTTGGTCGCACGGAATTGAATTTTGACTGCAATCTTCAATTTTGTTAGGTGGTTCACTTATTTTCGGACGAATTTCTTGGGAACCACCACCACTACTAAACGATGCTCCCAAATCTTCACTACAATGTGAAATTTTGTAATTATCTTGTGAACCATCCTCCTCCCCCAAAACATCAACCCTCATATTTCCACTACTACTCAATTCTGTAACTGTAAAAATATATTAAAATGTTCTTCTACGATATGTCTATTTATATTGTGAGATTTTTCCTCCTTTCTGCAATAAATTACATCGAATAACAAACAGCCACAAACTATGTAAATCTATTCATTAAACAGACAGATTTTTTTAAGTGCTTCTGAAGAAAAAATTATGTCTACAAAGCAACGATTTATTTTAAAATTACTATTTGTAATATATATAAATTGATGACTCGAATCACGTAATTTCTAATTATCTAGTTATTTCATTGCGAATAATTAAAATAAGAAAATAAAATAAAGAAATGTTTAAAAATATTTTTAATATTATATTAACCTTTGTATAATATATAATATTATTATTAAAACGTTAAACTATGAAAAAATCCGTATGTATTAGAGAAGATAAAAACCAATGTCATATATTAATTAAATGGCATTTTGCATATAGACAAGCTTAAACAAACAGCTATGAAATGTATTATCTTGACAGACTTCACTTTGAACGAAAAATCAGAGAATTTGTAATTACTTTTAAAAAAATAGCAAATATTGAACATAGGAGTAAAATACGCATTGAAAGATTTTCAAAAAAATAATTTTTAAATTTTTTTTTATAGATTTAAAAGATAAAAGTAATATTAAATAACACTTACTGAAATATTTGTTTCATTACAACCAACGCCATTTTTAGTGGTAGCTCTACTTTATCCTTCACATTTACAATTTTAGTTAATGGAGTGGTGGACATTTTTGCTATTGTTGTACACTGAATAGATGCAAAAATTAAAAAAAAAATAACTTATTAAATAAATATAAATTAACTTATAAAATAAATCCACGCAAAATTACCATTCCAAATATTCATAACTTGACTGACGTGGATAAGACGTAGGAATAAAAGGATCTAAATTTTTTTGATAAGGATAAAACGTATAAAAAAAAGGATCTAAATTTTTTTGATCTATAATTGCTTTCATAGCTAACATTTTTATTGATTGAGGTTGAAAATTTTTAATAATAGGTAACAGGATCGTGGCTGTTGCTAATATTAAAAGCCCAAAAACAAAATTTTTTATTTAAAAACGTACATGCACATTTAAAAGCACCGTATTGAATCTTAAAAGTATGTACATCTTGTTGAGTCCCTAACATTTGATTTATTATATTTTCTTCTATTGAAAGATTTAGATTTTTTTCCCTTACAAAATGAATTTCAAGAACCAAATCCTCATATAGTACTAAAGAAAGATGAAAATGGTTAGAATTCCAATAAAAAAATAACTATTTTCAATCCCTGTTTTTCCATGACTGAATACTTGGGTTCCCCATACAATTATATCTAGAATATTACTTATTTTGTTAAAAGTATTTTGCCCATCTATATCTATTCACAAATTAAATAACCAAAAGCCCTCAGTACGACCCAATAAATGTGCAACAAAACTTCCCGTAAAAAAGCAAATTTGATTTGGTAATAAATGTGTGCAAATATGATCTAATAAATTTTAAATTTGGTGAGCATATTTTATCCAATTTTTGTTTTTTTCATGAAAATTTAAATCTAAATTATTATACAATATTTCTTTGTCAAAAGTTGTAATTTCTTGAGACATTTTTTTTTGTTATCTGAAGAACAAAAAATCGAATAGATATAAATATGTTATATCAATTTAAAAAAACAAACCATCAAAAAATAATAATACTTACCAAATAGAAAACAGTTCAGACAGCACTGTACAGATATATAAGGTAAATAGAAATAAACAGTTTTTACCTTCCTCATCATTTTTAACATGAGCACAGCTAGAAATCGTAAACGGTTTTTTATTTTTTTCAATCCAGTTAGTGTCAAAAATTGTATTATTTGCATAATAAAAGTAAATTTTGAAAAAATTACTATTAGATTGATTATTATTCATATTTCCACTACTACTCAATTCCGAAATTTTCTTTTTCTTTGAACACTTGAAATTTTGAAGAGAGATAGAGGAGAAAATGAAGAATTACCCGGTATTGCTCCAAAATTGTTTTCACTTTCAAAAGTTCCTAATTGGGGTTCTTTTTTTAGTTCTAAATTTCTAATTTTCGACATTCCAAAAGAATTTTGTGATGTATTTGAGCCCGAATCATTGTGACTGTCACTGTTACTGTCATAATTAGTTAAATTTTTATTAATTTTGGGAATCCCCATTAGCTTTTTAAAATTGTCGATATTGTCTAAATCTTGAGTTAATATGTCGGGAGTATTTGTAAAGGGAGTATCTGTTGTTAAATCTAAGTCTTTCTTGAGTTAAAAAATTTGGGGTTTCCGGCGTTGAAATGTTATTTAAATCTAAATTTTGTGATAAAATTGAATTTAGAAAGTCAAAATCTGTCTCCGAAATATTCTCTAGTTCAGGCAAATATTCCAAATTTTCTAAAAATTTTATGTTCGTTCCTGAATAGCTTTAGAGTAATTTGTTTTCTAAATTTTTTTCTTGTATCATATTAATCATCGCGTTAAAATTTTGGATTCTCTGACTTAAATTTTGATTTTCATTTTCAGTTTTCAAACGAGCAGGCTGAATTATTATATCTGAAATTATATTAATTTTGTTCATTTCTAACTTTTCAGTGGAAGTCGAGGCAAAAGAAAAAGATATACCTTTAAAATTTTAATACACTTTGACAGCAACAAACTAAAGCGGACCGAATCTACCACAGGGCATTAGATGGGCTGGTGTTCACTGTCAGACATGTTGAACCGAAATGATTGTAATAAGCATTGGTGGTCGTATATATATATATATATATATATATATATATATATATATATATATATATATATATATATATATATATAGGCAAATTAGCGGCAGGGGGTGAAAGCAAATGCCGTATTACGTATTGAGAACAAAGTTGTTTGTGGTTTCGAATAGAAACGAATGATTGTGTTGGGTTTGACCAGAACCTAAACTTTTAATACTTTGTATCCAATACTGTATATTCTATACATACAATATTAGTAACAAAGCTATATGTTATATGTTATATGCCCTTAAAAAGGGCCGGAGAGAGTGTTGGGCATATGGTGCCCCATCTTCGCTGGTCGACCATCAGCTTGACGAATCGCAGGGGCCCTGCGGATCGTAGAGTGTCGGTGATGCTGGAATTTCCAGCACCGCATCTTTCGTCGAATCCGGCTCTGGCTGCGGCGACGGAGTGTCGAGTCTTTGTAAAACCCAGTCGCCCACATCATTTAATTCCACAAGACCAGGATCGTGGTCATAGAGCAGCGGAATTGGCACATCCAAGTCGTCCTAACGTAGGACGCCAATCTCAAAGTCCACGTCATCGTCGTCGAATTCCTCCAGGTCTTCAACGTTGCCGGTGACGGTATCGTCGCTAAAGATAGATGAGCCTCTGCTTGCGGGTCTTTCTTCTTCCATGTTATTCGTGTGAGAGTTGAAATGTATATGACTGTGTAACTGGCCCAGTCTCATATATGTAGAACTAGATTTTTTTTTTTTGGTTTAGAAAATAAGACCTATTCTTAACATTTTGTGAAGAATGAATTACAAAATAAAAAAATTATAGAAACCTTGTTTGGACTGTTAACATTTTCATGGGTCAGGGATTAATTGTTTACCTCGTTCTCAAGCATATAACTTGGCACTTAAGCTACGAGACAAATTGTCGTTAAACGGATATCTCGCCCCATAAGTGACAACTACTAAACTACGATCAAAATATAATGTGGTCCTGAAAATAACCCTTTTTGTGGCCCTAAAGGGGCCTGGGGGGAGGATCGGGTGCCTACCGTGGAGTAATACCCAACGATATTAACACCGACCTAGGTGCAGCCCTTGGTCTTCTCATTGGCTGCACCACGAGCTCGGGCTGCCAAAGCCGTACTGGTGGCGTCGCCGTCGCTGGTGGTGTCGGTGTTGCGGGCGGTGCCGAAGGTGCTGCTCCTGGTGCGGTACCCCCGCATTCCTCACACGTACATAGCTTGCCGGGCACGAATGGCCTGACACTGCCAATAATCTTCTTCGGTGTATCTTCCATCCTGACGGTCGAATGTGTAATGATGAAGTAATTCGAATACCGCTTCTATATACATTCAAGAAAGTTGGAGAGGGTAAAGTGGAGTGCATATATGCAATATATATGTTTGAGAAAAACATGATATTTAAAATCACCATATTTCTGCTTTTTAGACACAAACTACCCTCCTCCAATTTTCTAGGATATAGTACTGAACTTCCTCTGTATTTTTTCCAATTAACTTTTTTTGATATTCCTAACCATTACTTTGCTACATATTTACAAAAAATGCGACCCAATAAATATATAACAAAACTTCCCGTAAAAGGGAAACTTGATTTGGTAATAAATGTGTGCAAATATGATATAATAAATTTTAAATTTAGTGATCATATTTTGTCCAATTTTTGTTTTTTTCATGAAAATTAAAATCTAAATTAGTGTACAATATTTCTTTGTCAAAAGTCGTAATTTCTTGAGATATTTTTTTTTGTTGCAAGTTGAAGAATAAAAAATTGAATATATATAAATATGCTATATTAATTTAAAAAACAAAACATCAAAAAATAATAATACTTACCAAATGGAAAACAGTTCAGACAACACTGTAAAAACATATATTAAAACGTTCTGCTACGATATGTCTACTTATATTTAAGATTTTTTCTCCTTTCTGCAATAAATTACATCGAATAACAAACATAGCCACAAACTATGTAAATCTATTCATTAAACAGACAGATTTTTTAAAGAGCTTCTGAAGAAAAAATTATGTCTACAAAGCAACGATTTATTTTAAAATTACTATTACTTTGTAATATATATATATATATATATATATATATATATATATATATATATATATATATATATATATATATATATATATATATATATATATTGATGACTCGAATCACGCAATTTTTAATTATCTAGTTATTTCATTGCAAATAATTAAAATAAGAAAATAACTTAAAGAAATGTTTAAAAATATGTTTAATATTGTATTAACCTTTGTTTAATATAAATATTATTACTAAAAACGGTAAACTATGAAAAAATCCGTATGTATTAGAGAAGATAAGGACCAATGTCATATATTAATTATATGGCATTTTGCATATAGACAAGCTCAAAAAAACAACTATGAAATGTATTATCTTGACAGACTTCGTTTTGAACGAAAAATCATAGAATTTGACATTATTTTTCAAAAAAATAGCAAATATTGAACATAGGAGTAAAATATACATTGAAAGATTTGTAAATAAATAATTTTTAAATTATTTTTTTTATAGATTTAAAAGATAAAAGTAATATTAAATAACACTTACTGAAATATTTGTTTCATTACAACCAACGCCATTTTTAGTGGTAGCTCTACTTTGTCCTTCACATTTACAATTTTAGTTAATGAAGTGGTGGACATTTTTGCTATTGTTGTACACTGAATAGATGCAAAAATTAAAAAAAAAAATAACTTATTAAATAAATATAAATTAACTTATAAAATAAATCCACACAAAATTACCATTCCAAATATTCATAACTTGACTGACGTGGATAAGACGTAGGTACAAAAGGATCTAAATTTTTTTTATGTGGATAAAACGTATAAAAAAAGGATCTAAATTTTTTTGATCTGTAATTGCTTTCATAGCTAAGATTTTTAATGATTGAGGTTGAAAATTTTTAATACCAGGCATTAGACCGTGGCTATTGTCGCTAATATTAAAATCCCAAATTTAAAATTATTTATTTTAAAACGTACATGCACATTTAAAAGCATCGTATTGAGTCTTAAAAGTATGTGCATCTTGTTGAGTCCCTAACATTTGATTTATTATATTTTCTTCTATTGAAAGATTTAGATTTTTTTCCCTTACAAAATGAATTTCAAGAACCAAATCCTCATATAGTACTAGAGAAACATGAAAATGGTTAGATTTCCAATAAAAAAAAATAACTATTTTCAATCCCTGTTTTTCCATGACTGAATACTTGTGTTCCCCATACAATTATATCCAGAATATTACTTATTTTGTCAAAAGTATTTTGCTCATCTATATCTATCCACAAATTAAATAACCAAAAGCCCTCAGTACGACCCAATAAATGTGCAACAAAACTTCCTGTAAAAAAACAAATTTGATTTGGTAATAAATGTGTGCAAATATGATATAATAAATTTTAAATTTGGTGAGCATATTTTGTCCAATTTTTGTTTTTTTCATGAAAATTTAAATCTAAATTAAAATACAATATTTCTTTGTCAAAAGTTGTAATTTCTTGAGACATTTTTTTTGTTGTTATCTGAAGAATAAAAAATCGAATATATTTAAATATGTTATATCAATTTAAAAAAACAAAACATCAAAAAATAATAATACTTACCAAATGGAAAACAGTTCAGACAGCACTGTACAGATATATAAGATAAATAGAAATAAACAGTTTTTACCTTCCTCATCATTTTTAACATGAGCACAGCTAGAAATCGTAAATGGTTTTTTTATTTTTTTCAATCCAGTTAGTGTCAAAAATTGTATTATTTGGATAATAAAAGTAAATTTTGAATAAATTACTATTAGATTGATTATTATTTATATTTCCACTACTACTCAATTCCGAAATTTTCTTTTTCTTTGATCACTTGAAGTTTTGAAGAGAGATAGAGGAGAAAATGAAGAATTACCCGGTATTGCTCCAAAATTGTTTTCACTTTCAAAAGTTCCTAATTGGGGTTCTTTTTTTAGTTCTAAATTTCTAGTTTTCGACATTCCAAAAAAATTTTGTGATGTATTTGAGCCCGAATCATTGTCACTGTCACTGTTACTGTCATAATTAGATAAATTTTTATTAATTTTGGGAATCCCCATTAGCTTTTTAAAATTGTCGATATTGTCTAAATCTTGAGTTAATATGTCGGGAGTATTTGTAAAGGGAGTATCTGTTGTTAAATCTAAGTCTGGAGTTAAAAAATTTGGGGTTTCCGGCGTTGAAATGTTATTTAAATCTAAATTTTGTGATAAAATTGAATTTAGAAAGTCAAAATCTGTCTCCGAAATATTCTCTAGTTCAGGCAAATATTCCAAATTTTCTAAAAATTTTATGTTCGTTTCTGAACAACTTTGGAGTAATTTGTTTTCTAAATTTTTTTCTTGCATCATATTAATCATCGCGTTAAAATTTTGGGTTCTCTGACTTAAATTTTGATTTTCATTTTCATTTTTCAAAAGAGCAGGCTGTATTATTATATCTGAAATTATATTAATTTTGTTTATTCCTAACTGTTCCGTGGAAGTTGAGGCAAAAGAAAAAGACATACCTTTAAAATTTTAATACACTTTGACAACAACAGATTTAGTTATTGGTATTTCATGAATATTATTAACATCATAATTTCAAGTATCGAATTTATCAATATTAAACCTAATATTTTCATAAACATTACTTGTCTCAATTTCCAAAATAAAGGAATCTCTATCTGTGTAAAGAAGTTTAATATTATTGTTATATAAAGGTTTTAAAAACCCATAAAAAAAGTCGTTCATCACCGTTTTTGATATATCTTAAATACTAAGTCCTACATAGACAGGTTTATCATATTGCACTAACACTTTACGCATTTACACAGCTACGAAATTCTCTGAAAAAATTGTTACATCTTTAAAGGATGGTTTAGCAATTAAATTTTCTACCCCATCTTTTCTATGATTTTTTACCCATTGTGTACCAACCGTATATCTATCCTTTTGTCCACATTTTCCATTGTTTTACCGTAGATGCTATTATTTGTCAATTTATAGAAATTTTTCTGAAATTGATTTGTAGGTTCATTTCTCAATTTTGTATTTAGATCAAAAAAATTTTTTAACCATTGAGATTGTGTAAACTCTACAGCCCTATGTATTTTAGTTAATTTAATTCCATATTGAATACATTGTTTTAATAAAGTATACTGAAACTGAAGGTAACTTGGTGAGATATGAATTTAAATGGTAGAAAAGAAGTGGTAGGGGATTTTATTGAAATAAAGTTAAGTAATGGGATGGAACAAAGTAAGAGTGGCTTTATAATGTTCTATCGCCCTTTCCCACATCTTCCTTTTCTCCTGAGATTTTTTATTAGGAACACAATTTAAAATAGCATCCAAAACAAATCCTAATGATCTTTGATAAGATAAATGTTTATTTTTAATTTTGAAATTTAATTTAGGATGAAAACTTAGTTTTGGATAATCGTTTTCGAAGGGGATTGACATTTCCGTCTGTATTAAAACAGAATTTTGAACTGTCTCATCTGTTTGTGTGGAAACAGAATTTAAAATTTCATCGAAATTTGGTGGCGAGTTTTCAAAAATTATTGGAGAATTTGGAATATTAAATTCACAGTATGTATTTTGGTCGCACGGAATTGAATTTTGACTGCAATCTTCAATTTTGTTAGGTGGTTCGCTTATTTTCGGACGAATTTCTTGGGAACCACCACCACTACTAAACGATGCTCCCAAATCTTCACTACAATGTGAAATTTTGTAATTATCTTGTGAACCATCCTCTTCCCCCAAAACATCAACCCTCATATTTTCACTACTACTCAATTCTGTAACTGTAAAAACATATATTAAAATGTTCTTCTACGATATGTCTATTTATATTTGAGATTTTTCCTCCTTTCTGCAATAAATTACATCGAATAACAAACAGCCACAAACTATGTAAATCTATTCATTAAACAGACAGATTTTTTAAAGTGCTTCTGAAGAAAAAATTATGTCTACAAAGCAACGATTTATCTTAAAATTACCATTACTTTGTAATATATATAAATTGATGACTCGAATCACGTAATTTCTAATTATCTAGTTATTTCATTGCGAATAATTAAAATAAATAAGAAAATAAAGAAAATAAAATAAAGAAATGTTTAAAAATATTTTTAATATTGTATTAACCTTTGTATAACATATAATATTATTACTAAAAACGTTAAACTATGAAAAAATCCGTATGTATTAGAGAAGATAAAAACCAATGTCATATATTAATTAAATGGCATTTTGCATATAGACAAGCTTAAAAAAATAGCTATGAAATGTATTATCTTGACAGACTTCGCTTTGAACGAAAAATCAGAGAATTTGTAATTTTTTTTTCAAAAAACAGCAAATATTAAACATAGGAGTAAAATATGCATTGAAAGATTTGCAAAAAAATAATTTTTAAATTATTTTTTTTATAGATTTAAAAGATAAAAGTAATATTAAATAACACTTACTGAAATATTTATTTCATTACAACCAACGCCATTTTTAGTGGTAGCTCTACTTTATCCTTCACATTTACAATTTTAGTTAATGGAGTGGTGGACATTTTTGCTATTGTTGTACACTGAATAGATGCAAAAATTTAAAAAAAAATAACTTATTAAATAAATATAAATTAACTTATTAAATAAATATAAATTAACTTATAAAATAAATGCACACAAAATTACCATTCCAAATATTCATAACTTGACTGACGTGGATAAGACGTAGGAATAAAAGGATCTAAATTTTTTTGATATGGATAAAACGTATAAAAAAAGGATCTAAATATTTTTGATCTATAATTGCTGTCATAGCTAACATTTTTAATGATTGGGGTTGAAAATTTTTAATACCAGGTATTAGACCGTGGCTATTGTCGCTAATATTAAGAGCCCAAATATAAAATTTTTTATTTAAAAACGTACATGCACATTTAAAAGCATCGTATTGAGTCTTAAAAGTATGTGCATCTTGTTGAGTCCCTAACATTTGGTTTATTATATCACCTACTACAAAATCTATCAAGGTCCGCTAATTGTCTTTTATACCGCGCAGATTCCATCTTTTTTAACTCTAATTGTCTTTCAAGTTCTAAAATGTCACTGTCACACGCATTCACTTCTTTCACTAAGTGTTTTTTCATTTCATAAATGTCTGTTAATTTGCTCTTCTGAGAGTTGGTGAAGTCTTCAACCCACTCCGGTTGCGATGGCTCGGAATATATTAACGAAGAAGAAGCGGTTTCATTTGGTGAAGACGATGACGACGACGACGAAGCAGCGGAAACTTCATCGCCTTCAAAACACCGCTTAAACCGCTTCTTCATGGGTTTCCGGCACCCCAATATCGGCGACAGTGGCGCTGGGGAAGACTTCACCTCCGACACTATTTCCTTCTCTACGCTGGCCGGTGTTGGTGGCGTTGGTGGTGTTGGTCCATCGGGGCCTTCTATCACTTCCACTTCTACCGACAATGGCTCTTGTGGTGCTGTTTTCAGGAAGTCGGGTAATGGAACAGGGGTGGAGGGACGCTTAAAGTTAAACTTTTTCTTCTTCCCTTGTCCCACACCTTTAATCGCCGAATAAAATGTTTTTTTATCGGCGATTTCCGACTTCCGCATAGTCAAGAGCTTTTTCAATTTAGAAGCTTTCGGAGAAGATTCCCTAGGCCGCGATGCTTTTCGCACAACCACATCACTAATCACATTTATCTTTGGCTCCTTCTCCTCCGTCCAGCATTCCAGGAATTGCGCTGCCGACTGAACTAACTCTTCGTCGCGACCATCGTTGAGGGCTCGGTCTTCGGCATCTTCATGCTCCACGCCATTCCAGTTCTCGAATACCCCCGGACTTAACACTTCCAAACCACTCATGTTATCCAGCATGCCTTGCTGTGAACCGCAGCTCACGTCAAGAGCATCTAAAAGAGACCGTACACTCGACATTTTCGATATTCAAACTCACACAATTAACTTTTTCTTAGCACTGTACTGTTTGGTGTTCTGACGAACTGTGAAGAGCTCGAGCCAGCAAGTCTGCTTTTATGCCCATTTCCCCCACTACACCACCTTTATTCCTTTTGTTCGATGCATTAAGTATAATATTTAAACTTGTCAGATGCAAGGCCAAGGCCAAGGCCGACGTAACCGGCAATACCAGGGTCGTTTTCAAGGTTGTAATTTTCATCGATTTTTTTTTTGTCCCTGTCAAGGTTATTTTAAAGAAGCATATAAAATAGTACTAAACTTGTCAGATGCGAGGCCAAGGCCAAGGTCAAAGTACCTGTCAATGTCAGGGTCGTTTTCGAGGTTGTAATTTTCAAGGATTTTTTTTTTGGCCCTGTCAAGTTTATTTTAAAAAGTAATGCATAATTAGAGTACCGCGATTGAAAAGTACAACATATTCAAACATCATGTTGCCAACTGATGAACAACCTAGTGAAGCAGCCAAAACATACAGTCATATACCAAAAGCTTTTTATTTAACTTGTCATCATTGTAAAAGACTAGGTATCTGCTGGCGAAATGATCTTACGTACGACTTCAACTACATTGACCTTTTCAGGGTTAAATTTGTACAATGCGGCTTTTGTGGACTAGTTTACTACCAGTTCAAGGACATTAATGAACGTGCCATCCAAAGAAGAAATTGGGTCATAGAAGAAGCTTACCTGTACAGAAGAAATTAACATGTGTTTTATTTCTTAATTTTTTATTTTTTTTTGTTATATATTTTTATTTTTTTAATAATAAAAAGTAAAGTCAATCTTTTGTTATATTTTATTTTCATACATCCTAATACAGATTTATTTTTGGTTATATTGTAGACATTATTTTCGCTATAATTTGAAGTATCAAATTTGCTTAAATTATCCTGAATATCTTTATAAAAGTTATCAGTTTTGACATGTAGAATCAAACTATCTGTATCAGTATATAATAAGATTGCATTATCACCATACTTTTGCTTAATATAATCATAGTAAAAACAATATATATATAACAGTTTTTGATAGTTCTAAAACTGAAAATCCAACATGTACTGGTTTATTATATGTTACTTTAACTCTTTCCATTTGAATCGCAACTAAATTTTCATTAAAAACCAATCGATTTTTGAAATTAGGTTTCGCAAATAATGTTTCAGCCTCTTGCTTTTTACCTATATTTTTCCAATGTGTTATTAACCGTATATCAACCCGTTTGTCAATATTTTCCAGTGATTTGCCATAAATTGCGTTATTAAATAATTTATAGCAATCTTTTTCCAATTTATTTTTCGATTGATTTCTCATTTCCGTATTTAAATCAATATAGGGTTTCAAGAAAGCTTCTTGTTTGAATTTAATAGCTCTATGAATCTGAATTAATTGTAAACCATTTTGAAGAGCCTGCTTCAGATTCTGATAATGAATAATATATTTTTCCTTGTTATTTAAATTACATATCAATTTCTTTTGTTTAGATTCAGGTGGACAAATATTTTCAGCCAAAAAAGGTAATTCGTTGTCTTTTTCGTGTAACTTTAAAGGATATTTGATATCTACTTCAAAAACATAACCATATTCACAATCATCTTCTATGGATAAAATATCAAGAGAATCTATTTCTTCCCTACTCATCCAAGAAAAATCACCAACAGGAAGATATTGACTCATACTATGTCCATACAAGTTAGTTGCATCTAAATACATTATAAATGAGGTAGGCCTAGAAGGATCATAATTTTGGAAATAAGGATTGTTTGCTTCAGCTTTTCGAACACTACAGTGACATATTCCACCTCTTATATTGTTTTTAAAAAAATGTAACATGTCAATATCAGTTAACCATTCTAATTTAACTTTAGTAAAGCGTAACATACAGTACCATATTTGTTTCACATCATGAAAGGCCAGTCATCTCGAAAATTTACAATTTTTATAATTTACAGTATCTTTACAACACACGTGACAATGTAGATGGCTTTCCAGATGAGTATGATAAAACAACAATTCCGTCTTTTCTAAATAATTATTAAATTTTTTTATGTCTTCTGACTCCACCAAATATTCATAACAATTTACACAAATATTATAAATTTGATGGAGTTTAGGAGCATAGATTAAATAGCCCTTCGAACAGGATTGGTAATCTGTATGACAAATAATATTAGTAAATATATTTTGACAAGATTTGTACCCCAATTTAGTAGCCGCTCTAGAACGAGCATTACATAATGAGTATAATTGTTTACCGGTAAAACTGTAGTCTGGCAAACTTCTTATAAAGGCTATTTGCCTAAACTCCTTCGTATCTGTCACGTCCACATAACACCTAATGCTGTCATCGCATGTATTTCTGCATAAATTTTATTTTATTTTAGTCCTATTTATGTTTACATAGAAAATAAATATTTTGTTTTTTTTTCTGATAATCTGACCTTTTTTTTGCTTTCCTAAGATAACCCCAGTCCTACAGGTGTAATTTCTTTTTTTTTAACATTACAAGAAATTCTTAATTTATTATAACATTATAAACATTATTGAATAAAAGTAGAGCAACAAGTTTCCCTTTACATTAAAAAGAATATAAGCTTATGTTCCCAATTTGAAATATTATCTTTACGATCTTAATAATATAATTTTAGTAAATTTAAAATAAAATTTATTATATTAAATATAAAAAATCGATGCTAAAAAGTGTAATAAAAACAAAATAACAAAGGCAATATATTGAACATATTACAACAAAAAACATTATAAGTATTATGATAATATTTTAAGTTCAGATTCTTCCCTTATGTTATAGGTTGATGACTCCCCGTAGTTTGGTCTTGAACTTTTTTCCTGTACCTCTCCACCTCGCTTTTGGGCAGCGTCTTGAACGATTTTGGATGGGCCATTATTCTTATTGATAGAGGGTGTCTTGGTTCAGTAACAGCAGCACCAGTAACTTGTTGATTAGAAGAAAACACTGATGAAAAGATTACTTGGCTGGTCACATCACCATCATCATGATCGCTATCACCAGGAGCAGCACCAGCATCAAAGAGCACAACGATTTCAAATTATGAAAAATCATAATTGGAATTTGCCTTGGTTTGGATGGCGGCGGCGTCGGCAGGAATAGTCGAAGACATTTTTTGATATAAAGTTAACACTGCTCGATAACTTGTAATCGATATAGCGGAAAACCTCTATTTATACTAACTGCAGCAATAGAGAAAGGAAATATTGTTTAATTATACAATCAAAAGACCTTTAGCAGTTGATATTTTTCCAATTAACTTGATTGTAAATTTATTCTAATAAAAAAGAGATAAATTTTGTTACAAGAGAAGGTCGGTTGAAAGAGAATAGACTGAAAATAGAAACAAACTGGCAATCAGACAGAGCCGTTATACACACACACATTAACCCAACCACCTTTAGTTGCATTTTAGTCAACCTAACAAATAGACGTGTTTGATGCGTATAGTTTAATTTTTTTAAGTTGTAAATTCAAGAATAGCGAAAAAAAATGTCTAGCAGTGGTTATGCAACTTCAGTGGAAGAAAATTCAGATATTGATTACTATAATTCTACGACTGATACTCTTAACGACGTCAAACTTATTGGTGAAAATGATACCTATAAACTTAAGGATAATTTTTTAAAAATTTCTACTGGTTTAGGTTTCAATCGAAATTTTCAAACTAGAGTAAAACTGATAAATACAAACATTTTCGAACCGAGGCTGTCAACCATTTCCTTTACCCATTCCGATGAGAATGAACTGTTGGAAAATTTAGAGGACGCTCTTCAGCATTATTTTGGAGAAGAAAATTTGGACCTAATGGCCTTGTAAGTGAAGCTTTTATGAACGGAAATGTGGTGAAAATTTTTAAACGAGATACGTACTTCTACCTCTTCGAATTTACAGTGCGTGAAATTTTAGCATCGAAAAACATTATAAATGAGATAGACTGGACTATTTAAACAGTTTCAATTTTTCTAATTCTTACGAAAAATTTATTATTATATGTAATAAATTACTGAGTAGTTATTGTGAAAATAAACCAATATTAGATATCGTATTATTGTTAAGTAATATGTCAACTTCGACAGATGTGTTTGATCCGAGAATGTCTACAACATTTCCAACAATTATTTTTGTTTGATTTGTATTATAAAAAGTAAATTTAAGTAGATCCTTTGACGTGTTTTAAACTCAATATATTTTGAGAAAAATTAACATGGGTTTTAGTTCCCTCCCCCTAATTATTGTATATATTTTATTTGATATTTTCCAAAATAAACTATTAAAAATTTTTAATACAACTCTGTAGGTTTAATAGGAAAATAAAAAATATAAATATACCGTTTGCTAATCTTTTCATTTAAAATTACAAAAATTCTACATTTTTCTGAAAATTACTTAGAAATAAGGAAACATTATTTCATCGTACTATCGGTTTTATTAATTAATATAAAGTAAATCATTGTAAATTAATTGACTAAATCTAAAAGCACCTTGAATGAAAGGTAGCTTATTAATTTTGTGGGGTGGTATGAAACGACTATATAAATGTTCTAATAATGTTAATAATTAACAATTTCGTAACAAAAGTACGTTGACACAGTACCAGCTCCATATCATTCAGGTAAGAACTTTTTTAATTTTTTTTTAATTAACTTTAACCTACTAAATAATGTTGTAATTTTTAGAAAATGGATTTAAAAAGAATTAACAAAACATCTCTGTCAAATTTTAAGGAGACCAAAAAATCTTGGGAGTTAGAAATTAATAAGAAATATAGAATAGAGAAGCTTCAACTTATGAAGACAAGATTTGGCGAAACAATTATCACAGTGTTTTTCAAATATTTTTACCGCAACGCTTGGTAGAAGATTTAATTCCATTCATCTACGAATTCTACACAGGGATTTACGTGCTAGTAAATCGAGGTCTTATTAGGGGAGACCGGGGATGGTTGACTAATTTTTTACTAAATCATACATATTTTTTGTTATTTCATACATACAGACAATAAAACGGCATCAATGGATAGAAGAACTGTTAGACTAATAAAAAAATATAACAGCTAGTTCATTATTCAATATAAGGATCATGATTTAATACATTTTGCAGAAGCAACTCTTAGTCAATTTACCCCGGGTCCGGGGTAGATTGACTATATGCCCGGGGTAAGTAGACTTAAGTATCAATAAGCGACAAATTATGAGAAAAGCCAAATAATAAAACCTTTTTTAAAATGTAATTAAGCTTTTATTCAAAAACAATTTGTATCAGGTACAGACATATCTTATAAATCTTTAACAAAGCTATCAACTCTTAGTTTTTATTTAGACATTTATTAGTTTTATTAATAAAACAGTTTTTAAATTAACTTTTCTTACACTAAAACTCAAATGCACATTTTTTATTGCTCTACTGAAACAACAGTATTGATATTAACAATTATTAGTATTAAAACTTAATTATATATTGACTTGTTTTATCATCAAACTTAGTTGAAACTAAACTCTTAATCAGTTTCATATTAATCTTCATATTCTTAAAAAAAAACAGACAACTTAACAGTCTTCAATATCAGAAGTACAATGTTTGCATTCAAAAAACAATAGATTACCCCTTACACATTTAGAATGAGCCCATAACTTACAAGTTATGCACTGAATCCATTGTTCGCCAGGAACACTATCGGCGTAGGATTCAGTGCACTCTAAACATATCGTGCTCTCGTCATCTGAATCCACATTACCGTCATTTTCATCGACGGTATCATCAGCAATTTCATTTACTTTATCCGTTCCTTTTACTGTACCCTTTCCTTTCCCTTTACCATTTCCTTTTCCTTTGCCCTTTCCTTTTCCTATTCTGTTTTTTGTTTCTGTTTTTTTCTTCTTAAAATCTTCTCTTTTTTTTTTCATATCCATAAGATTTAATTTTTCTGGAGTGTCTGTATAAATAGTACTTTTACGTTTCCGAATATTTCTTCTATTTTCTAAAAGTGGCGCCGCTTTTGGAAAGGGTCTTATCTCTTCAAGTGTTGCTGTTGAACTTGAGGCCAGGTTTAGATTGTGTAACGATGGGGGCACATTTGCTTCTGTAGGATTTACTTTTTCTGGTGTTTTGAGGTTTTCCCTCAGCTCGGAGTCATTTACAGAATTTAATGTCTCGTGTAAAAGAGAAGGTGACTCACAATCAGTGCTCAAAGATCTTGTAGGAGAGGGCATTGTGGTAGTGATCTGAATTATATTTACAGATGAACAATGCGCTGCCGGAGAGTGAGTTTCGGTTAGTGTATGTTGATCAGGAATTGGAATCTCTTCGACAATAGGCAACCTGTTAGATGCATCGGAAGTCGATGGGTCAGCAACAGTGCTTACATCACTTGATGAAGGATTACCACCAACATGGGAAGTGGGCATCGGCCTATCTGTCACATAAGAACCACTAAACTCGGAGTCAGGAAAAATGTTTTCATTCAATGGTGAAATCCCGGAAACTCTGAATCCTGATTGAATATTTTCAATTGTAGCAGCCAATGGTAGTGAAGTTTTAAGTAGCTCCGGTATATCATAAATTGTAATAGTTTTTCCGGGGTTACTAGCCAGCCAGTTGTCACATGCTCGGTTGAAATACTTTTTCAATGGTCCGTACACAGATCTGTCTAAAGGTTGTAGCTTGT